>CM064057.1:48659383-50003883 GCA_032594955.1 Panicum miliaceum | reverse complement strand
TTCTTCAAAGGGGCTTTCGGTTTTTCCCTTGATTCGCGATAAACTTTTGATCTTTTCGTGAGCTTCTTGTTGGATCTATTAGGCCTAGTAGTTGTGCGTCTACGATTTAAGTTTTGTTCAAATCCATGGAGTATTGAGGAAGTATTTTTGAATCCAAAGTGTTAGAGCTTTTTGTGTTCGGTGTCTGTTGCTTTGTTTCTTCTGCTCTTGTTTGCAGACCGAGAGGCGCAGCAGGGAGCGGATGCTCGCGAGGCGAGGCCAGCGGCGGCGCGTGGCACGCGCGCACGGGGGCAAAGGCGCACGCTGGGCGTGAAGCTCTCGTGGCCAGCCGGCCGGCGCAGCTACCTCGGCAGCGCACGGCGGCGTGCGGCGTGCGGCTCGCAGAGCGAGGCGGCGCCAGGCGCACGCGCTCGGCACGCGCGGCACACCACGCGGTGCGGGCTGCGGGGCAGGCCAGCACCTGGCGGCCCATCAGCGAGCAGTGCTCGCGGCCTGGTGGGGCGGGCAGGCCGTGCGCTTGCAGGCTGCAGGCCAGCTCCAGCACCAGCACGCGGCCCGAGCAGGGGGCACTTGGTGCTTGCGGCCGCCACCAGCCCGTGGCCAGCAGGAGGCGCACCACTGCCCAGGCAGGCAGCCCAGCAACAGTTGCACGAGGCCCAAGGAGGCAGCAACAGCACAGTGAGCTCCATTTCCTACGCCCTCCGTCCTGGCATTTTACTTTATTCTAACTTAAAATAGTCTAATTTTGACCAAATTTATAGAGAAAAATATTAACATCTAATACATCAAATAAGTAAATTATAAAAATATATTTCATAATATATCTACTTATTCTCATTTAACTTTCAAAATATTATTACTCTTTTCTATAAAATTGATCAAACTTGAACTAATTTGACTTAGTACAAACCAAAATGCTTTACATTTCAGGACAGAGAGAGTATTTACTATTTGCTTAATCTGGATGATTAGTAATTGCTCACACTAATGCCTCATGGACAATTGCATGCTTAATTGACTTGTGTGGATTAGTTGTATTCATGCTAATCTTTATTAATCTTTGCATGCTTAGTTAAGAGGTCTCTTTTGTGGTGATTAGCTCCATTCTTTTGGTGAGACTTTTGATCGGCTTTATGATTAAGCTTTGCTTCCGTCTGTTTTGAGCTTTGCTAATTATTGTTGAATCATCACATGCTTGATTAAGTGAAAGTTTGGTTATAGCTTTGCTCGAGTGAATTACTTTGAGTTTGCTTCCACTTTGTGTCGTGCTTTTGGCGCTTTGGTAAATCGTAGCTTCCGCTTTGCGTCAAACTTTGCGAACCGTTCCTAGGGTGAGCTTGTTACTAGTTGACTCGTGTCATTCTGACGGTGTGTTGTGGAGTGACAATCAGGACATAGGCCTTGTTCTTGGATCGCAAAGAATTTTTTAAAAGCTCCTATTCACTCCCCTCTCTCTGGTCGCCCGTTTCGGTCCTTCACCTTGCCTGCCTTTCGTTCGATTTTGTCGATGGACAAAAGCTTAATACTCCTATATTTGTAGTAACATGCCAACAATTGTGTTGGTCCCACAATCTTGCGTTGTTGAGGTACCCAGACGATCAGTGTAGCTAGTCCCGTTTGCCATAGCTTCTTACTCTGCTTAACATGGCATGGCCCACGTATGTACTGCCAACACCCAACCAATAGATGTTGCTATATATTCTAATCTTCCCATAGCTTGTTAGTTGTTCTCTGCCTAAGATGCACCATTCAGCCACAAATAAAACAAACGTCAAGAACCAAGTCATGTGAAAAAAGGCTGGAGCCGAACGAAAACCACCATGACATGGACTTGGATGCTCCATACATGTACAGAATAGTAGGAATGGGAGGCATCTGGAACTGCAACCCTAGGGGCACTGGTTATATAGCTATGGTTGCTCATGGCTCTCTCTCTTGCCAATGGCTGCTACCTTCTACAGCTATCCATGATGGTTTGCTCTCGCCGTTGCTGGCTCACTAGTACTATGAGAAGCCAGCTGGCCTGACAGCTGACAGATGCGTCTTCTTTGTCATTTCAGGTTGGGCAGACTCGGCATGGGCCAAGATCACAGCGAAGCATAGAGTGCGGAGCCAATACAGATATGTCCCTGAGGCAGCCAATGTTGGAGTCAGGCACATGCTAGAAGAAGATTGCACTGGACCAAGTTTCTTTGTTTATCCGCAGGGCCTTCTTCCTCCACAAAACACCTGCATTACAAGATCTGAGGGTGCAAATTCAGAAACTTCAGCTGTTCATGTTGTTCGGAGCACAATTATTTGAGACGATGCCATTACTAAGTTGCAGAAGGTCGGTCGACCGGCTCTACCACATCTGCAAGATTCAGATCACACCATGATGCCTTCTCGTTTCTTTTCTTCTAACGAGCCAGCGATAATGGTGTTATGATAAGCTGATTGCTAGCTGATAACAGCCTGGGGGTTAATTAGTAAAGCAATTCAAAATCAACTCATGAGTAATGTTTAGCACTCCATCTAAAAAACATAAAGTTTAGCTAGTATAAAAAATTTCATTTGGGAGAATACACTAGGTCGAGCATTTTGTTGAGCCTCAACACTTGAATTTTCTGCTCCGTGTCGCATGTTTCCTCCGGAGTCCGGTGGGCTTCGATGCAGAGCCACATTGGGGTTAAGAGAGGCAAGACAGATGCCGCCAGCCTCGGCGATGGTGGAAGCTAAGCCCCGTGGGACAGGAATGATAGTGGGTTAGGGCAAGCGCGATAGAGAATCTTGCAGTCACCAGTAATAAGGAGGCGAGTCGAGAGGATGGCTCAGGAGAAGTTTTGGCTCGAGGAAAAAAGATACATCAGCCACCGTAGGATCTTGATCAATTGACTAAAAAATTGTTTTCTACGTGCACCATCTAATAATGCCTCCATGTCCATTGCCCCTCATCAGATATTCATCGCTGCCTGTCACCCATACCAATAATTATTAGCTCCTCCGTGCTCTCTTTACCGATGACTGCAGCACATGAATTAATGTTGATGTACGAGATGCAGCGAAGATAGTTGTATAATGCACTAGTACAACATGCTGAGACATGCATATATAGCTCTGATGAAAAGAGCATGTTCCCAGCTCAGCTGCCTTGCTTCTATAATGTCAATTCCGAGTAAGGAAGCGGGCAATACAGAAACCGAAATGGGCAAGCCAACCAATGGTCTGCAGGGACCACCGGAAAAAGGAGGCATCAGGAACAACATCAGGAACTTCTACCAAAGCAAGTCCAATCAGTCCACCCACTGCTGATCGATGTGTTTTATACTTATTGCAGGTGTTGTGCTAGCAACACTGGAAGGAATGTCGGAACCAGGAGAGATCTGCCAAGTTCACTACGGAAGCAGCCATGGTTTCCAAGAGTGCTAAAGGCAATCGAGGCTTCCCAGAGCAACAATGGGCGCAAAATGAAAATCATGTGGTGAACACATATGTTCAATGGTGCTTGCAAAATAGTAAGGAACGTTTGTCTTCACCATATTTTAGGATCAGAGTAAGAAGCAGAAGCTTGGTTTGGCAGATCAGTACCAATATTTTTTTCCTTTCACCTCTGAAAATAATTATAATATACGGTCAAGTATGCAACTGAAGTGGACAAAAATCACCATTATTAACGTCAGCTAACAAAGTATCTGGGCAGATATAATTTAGACACAAATGACAAATTAATCACAGCCCTATTGCCCATGGACTTCTACGCTTTCTAGCAACAAGCAGAAAGTAGTTACAGCTTTTGGATAGCGTAGTTTTACTAAACACCGATCTGGGATTGCAAAGATCAGTGGAAATAGCAGCATTAGGAACAAGCTTCATATCCCTCACATGGAGCGGTTGAATCATGGGCAGTGTCCAAACAAGCCTTTCCCTAAGTATAGAATCATAGCCCCACCATTTGGTGCGCAGCAGCACTTATTTCCCAAACTGAAGAACAGTTGCCAGGGCACATGGCAAATGACGGCTTTTGGATACGGATTCAGATGGAGACAAACTTTATATGAAATTTTGTTGTTTAGATGAGATGTACAACTTTTCAGTTGAACATTTTTTATTTAAAGCCATGTGCATGCCAAAATAACAGATCAAAACTTTAGACAACAAGGGTCAAAATGAACAGGGACTTTCAAAGGGAGGAGATGGAGCCTGATTCTAGCCAGATATGATTTAGGAAAAAAATTGGTATTTTTTTAATATACCGAAATTCAAACTTAATTATTTGAGCTTAGCATTTGTGAAGTTATAAATAGCAAGAGCAACTGCGTCAAAATGTTGATAGGCAGCAACTGTGTTGTAAATAAATTAAATAGTAGTAGTCACCAACTCACCATCCCTACTCTTAACCGTCCAAAACGACACATCGCGTGCACTAGATGAGTCCATGGAGAAAGAAGGGTATATCAAGCAAGAGAAACGCACTAGAGCTGCGCGCATGCAGTGTGACATTAGGGATAGTAGGCATGTGGAAGAATGTCCTCAATCCTACACCCTGTTACAATCATGACAAGAAATATGATGGCTGGCATGAAATGGGCACACCCAGATCAGCGTACAATCGAGGTGCAAAAGTGTTCTCATGTGCTGGGAATTGCATCATGGAGCTTTTCCATCGGTGCTCCATGGATCATTAGGCCAGGTGACCTGGAAGTGTCGAGGAGCCGCAGACAGGCAGACGAGGACGAAATGTGCTAGGCTGCGGAAGCTCCCGATGACAGACAGCAACAAGGAGCGGCCTAGGGGATGCTGCTTCCTGATTTTCTTCCCCAGACAGCCCAAAGCCGCACGATTTGGTAGCTTTGCCATTGACAAGAAGGATGTATTATTTGCATGCACTACAAATGATTAACGAGTACTGCACAACCTGCTCTTGCTTCTATTAGGCTGTCGAGTGGATCGAGGAAGGAGTCGTTTGGTGTCGAACTGCGTGTGGCAAGCCGCAAGCCTAAGTTTGTCCAACTAACCTCTTATTTTTAGTGGTGTTGAGTTATTTCATATGTAATCACAATTATTTAAATCTTGCATGCTAGCTTTTTGAATGATATATAGCAGTCCTCCTGCTTTATTTCAAAATGATGGAAAACTAAACGTTTTCAATTCAAAAGATATGTACATCCAAGAGACATCATTGATGATGCTGGGAACGACATATCTTTTTGTACCACAAGATATGATCATCATTGAGTTTAATTGCGGTTGCTGCTGTCTAGGTGGTCGCCTTGCTGTCGCCGAAGCAAGGCAGCGACATCGGCCTTCCTGTTCAATCTATGAGTATCTGGGTAGGCATGCCGGCGTGCTGATGGTAGAAGCTAGCGAATCAGATACTGGCTGCAGACAACCTAGCCATCAGGAATTGGCCGTGTAATGAGGTCTGCGCTTTCTGCGATCAGGAATTGCATGCTACTTTGCAAAGGAGGTGTGGGTCAAATTAAAGTCAAGGAGTGGACAGATTACTCCTTGTCCCGCCAACACAGGATGATGTTTCGTTTGCGGACTGGTAGCACGAAACTCTGGTTCTCTTCACAGGGCGGCAGAGGAGAAGTGTGGCAGCAATCATCATGTACACAGTCTGGAACCTTTGGAAGGAGAGATATAGAAGAATCTTCTGCCACAAGAAAGTAGTTACATCTTTTGGAAAGTTTAGTTTTCCTAAACATCTGAGATTGCAAATATCAGTGGAAATAGTAGCATTAGGAAAACAAGCTTCATATCCTTCACTCGGACTCGGAGCGGCTGAATCATGGGCAGTGTCCAAACATGCCTATCCCGAGTATAGAATCAGAGCCCCACCTCTGGTGAATATAAAGCAATGGGAACAAACGGGAGGAATCATGGTGAATATATTGTAAGTGTTATATATTATGCAACATTGAATGGGAGAGTTTATATAATTGTTGCTACTGCAATATTCTACAGTTTGGAAAAAGGAAGACGCTCTATTAATTAAATTTCTTAAGAATGCCATATTGCCATTGGACCCAACTACCCAACAAGACATCCTATTTACTAACGTACCATATATTGCGGACAGTTTGAAACCTCCTGTGAAATTTCAATGCAAGTTACGATTTCAGTGCAAGTCTTCAGGCTTCTAGTGCTGGATCGGAGTTCAGATAGTTCTCATTGCAAGTTTTGTTTCTTTTGTTGCTTGATGTCATCACCCCAGAACTCCCATCATCCGTGTACAGCAATGCCATTTGGTAGTTCAACACTCAGAACAAAAGAAGCACCAAAACGTAAAAACTAGAAAACCATATAGCAGATGGTTACTTTTAGTTAAACTATTAACTCAATAGGCTCATTATTACCAGGTAAACATGCAATGAAATTTCTATTATTTGATTTTTCTACTGCCCAGTTAAGAAATCCATGCCAAAGGGACTAATATTGTCGAGTCACAATGGCTATGTGAATTTGTTCCATCAAGGGTGGTGGAGCAGTTCCCTTTTGTTTTGTTGGGTGAACTAAACTAATATAATCTTATTTCTATTCCAACATTTCCTGCCTTTATAATTGCAATTTTAGTTTGTATTAAAAAAAATTCATGACTTTTGGATGCGGGCTCAGATGGAGAGAAATTAATTTTATATGAAATTTTGTTGTGGATGAGACCTACAACTTTTTAGTTGAATATTTTTCTAATTTAAATCCATGTACATGCCAATATAATAGATGAAAACTTTATTTAAACAGCAAGGGTCAAAATGAACAGGGACTCTCAAAAGGAGAGACCGAGCCGGATTCCAGCCAGATATGATTTAGGAAAAGATTCGACATTTCTTTTATATACAGAATTTCGAACATAAATGAGCTCAGCATGCAGTGCGACCTTATTAGGGATAGTAGGCATGTGGAAGAACATCTCCAAGGAAGAAGTCGCTTGGCGTAGAACTGCTAAGCTTGTCCAATTAACTTCCTATGTTTAGTGGTGTTGAGCTATCCAGTTTCCAATGTAATCACAATCATGCAAACCTTGCACACTACCTTCTTAAATGACGATATAACATTCCTCCTGCTTTATTTCAAAATGATGAAAAACTAAACATTTTACTCTCATCTTTAATTTCCAGCATCAAAAAGATGTACGTCCAAGAGACATACACAGATAGATACCATTGATGATGCTGGGAACGACCATCTCTTTTTGTACCACAAGATATGATCATCATCGAGTTTAATTCAGGTCGAGCATAATAGAGATGCACTCGCTAGTCAGTCATCACACATGCACCTTTAGTCCTTTACCACTTGTTGTAACTCGCCTCTTATAAAAAGGACCATAGCCCCAGCTATCCCATACAGTACCCTATTAGCTCCATGCATAGCCGATACTCCAAACAATACATATTGTTGTTGAAAAAAAAAAGAACCAATAGATACTGTAAGCTAGAGAGAATTCCTCCCAAACCAAGCACGCATGGAGCTAGGGATTAAAACATGACGCAACACATGATGAAGTGCATCGTGCTGAATAAGTGGGAGTAGGAGGCATAAGGAACTGCGGCGTTTGGGGTCGCTACTGTCTAGCCGGTGGTCTTGCTGTCACTGAAGCAAGCAAACCACATGGGTCTTGCTGGTCAGTCTCTCAATGTCTGGGTAACAGGAACGCCGGCGTGCTGACAGAAGCTAGCGAATCACCTCATGGTGACAGTCTGCTAGAAGTGGGGGAAGGCTGGCAGCATGAGCCTCGGCTTAGGGCGCGTTTGGCACCGCTTCGGCCATGTTCGGCTTCGTCTGCTGCAGGTACTGTGTGACACTGTTAAACCCTGCAGCATGAAGCCAGAACGGGAGCCGAGGGGGGGAAATGAACTAGCATAGTGGTGAAGCCGGAGAAGCTCCAAAACTTGGCTTCGGCAGCTTCAGCTTCATCTCACTACAGTACTGCTACAGTAGCTGAAGCTGGACCGCACGAAGCGGTGCCTAACGCGCCCTTAGCTAGTCGCAAAGGGACAGCAGTGGCTGGGGATCTGTGTTAATCTGTGGCTGCAGTCGATGGAGGAGGACCACAACACTCTGCCATTGTGACGTACGGACAGTAGCAATCAAACTCCATTATGTACGTTTGCTATAATAAAAAAATTCACAACACAACACAATCGAAGATGCGTTGTTTGGAAATTTCTGGCCGAGGGCCGGGAAGCCATTCCACGGGCCCTGCACCCACATGACTACGTTACTGGATTGTGCATTCGTATCTCACAAGGTTCTATAGTGTTAACTGTTAAGGAGAGCTTCCTGCACTTAATTTGCTTGCTCGTTTATGTGGCTTCAGCAATCGATCAAGCACTAAACAGTTCACTCCTAGGTTGCTCTGCTCATTCTCCAATTTAAATGCGGCAACCATTGAATGAATTGAAGCATGTGAATGCTGAATGATAGTGCTACTACATCGTTGAGGTCGATTGAGATTGAGCAAACGCAATGCTAGCTCCCACCAACCTCCCCTTGTTGGGCTTTTGGCTTTCACAATGTGGAGTTCCATTTTGTTGTATTTAGGAGTGCCACATTATTTGTAGTATTGTTGAGTTGATGATTAAAGTAGCAATGGGTACGAAATATCCGCGTATCTGCGGATACCAAACCCGGCGGACGCGGATTCGGATCTGAGTTTGTGCCCGGGGGCACGGGCACGGGTACAACTCTAAACCCAACTGATATCTTCTAACAGGTTTGGAAATTTGCTAACCGAACCCGCAAACCCGAAATATTTGCTTGCATCAATTGGACTTGTATGGTTGTATGCTTTTATTTTTGTTAATGTGTGATGTATCATGTATGAGACTAGTCCATTTGTTTGCTCAAACTTATTTGTTTTCCTCAAATAAATGGTGTTTACTTGCTGTTGAAATATGATTGTGTGGTTGGTTGAGTTGATTTCCTACAGCTTGCGAGTGCACGGGCGTACCCACAGGTATACGGGTATCCGCGGATAGCGGGTACGGGCGTCATTTCCTACCTATGGCGGGTTGCGGGGGCGGGTGTGGGCACGGATTTGAGGATGTGGGTACGGATTTACGAAGTTGATATCCGCGCGGATTATACCCGTTGCCATCTTTATTGATGATGAAACAATCCCCCCCAAAGCGAAGTATAATGTTGTCGTTTCATAGGTGGACACAGCATTTAATCTGTGGCTCATGGGAATGGAGAATTACAAGATGAAATGAAATTTACTCAAACTCCAGTCATCAGTGCCCCGTTAAAAAGAAGCTCCAGTCACCAGAGTGAAACAGTATCAATTTTTTAAAAATATGCACGCCTAGCAGTTTGATTAAGATGAAACAGCTCCACCGTCACTCTTTATTAACTCCAGTTCCATGTGATCAAATTTGCTTATGTGGAATCTCATAAGTGCTGGCTAGACCTTCTGTTACTACGGTGGAATAAACATATATTTTAGCTTACACTACAGCACACGAGATGTTGAATTTCCTCTTTAATTACATACCACATCAGCAAAAAATCATAATCCTACGATAAATGCTTATATACTGTATATTGGAAACTAGGCTTAGCAAACCACTAGCTAAACTTGAAGCATGATTCAATATGGTAGTACGTTGGAACTAGGACCTAAAAATGAAGAGGGCTAGTGATGGTGGACTGAATCACACGAAAGCTGAGGTCTGGTGTATACGGAACGGCCATACAGCCAAATGCACAACTGCACCCACCAACCTCCCATGCATCATTATTATTCTTTAAATTAAAATGATATTTTTTTAAAAAAGGAAGGCGCTATTATTGACAAGACCCCCATAAAAAGAATCAACCAGAAAACTAGGAAGAACCCTGTCCGGTGACAAAAGTCCGAAGCCGAACTGATTAAGCCACTACATGCATGGACTTGGATGCACTACGATGCAGACCTGGAGTGTATCCGCTGGGAATAGGAGGCACCCGGAACTGCATCAACTGGGGTGTTGTTAGTGTATCTACGAGTGTCCATATTTCTTCCTCACAGCAACACAATCATTACGGCAAACATTTTGCCGTGTGTAACACATGGCAAAGCACCCTCGGCAAACAACGGCCGGCAAAAAGGCTGTTTGCCGTAGGTTGTTTGTCGGCACACGACAAAGGTTTTGCCGTCTGCCAGAACTGGCTCACGGCAAAATAAAGTACCAGTCACGGCCACTTGATGGACCGTCCAGTTTAACGTGTGCCGTGACGGCGTGGCACACGGCAAAGAATAGCACCTTTGCCGTGTGCCATGGTTTTGCACATGGCAAAGTGGCCATAGGAACTGTTTTTTTTTTCAGTCACATATATGAAACCCCAATCAAATAGACATGATAAGCAGTCCATATATATCGCAACAAATATTACAATTATTTCATAAATCACACTTTGCCGAGTGCCTGAACTGGCACACGGCAAAGACAAACGGCCGGTCAAAACGGCGTCAACCTATTCATGTTTGCCGTGTGCCTAGCTGTAGGCACACGGCAAAATAAGTTTTTACGTGTGCCACTTTGTTGCCATGTGGTCCTCTAGAAGCTCATGGTAAAAAAGGTCTTTGCTGTGTGCCCGATTTTGAGCATACGGTAAAGTTTCTGCACACGGCAACTTAGCCGTTTCCTGTAGTAAATGCTACCTTAGCTCCAAAAGATAAGGTAGTACCCATAATACACGGAACCAAAAGATTGCTTGTGGCACGGAATGTTTGCGCGCACAATCATTGTTTTTGTCTATCGGCGGGATGGGCTCCTCTGGAAACATTATGCTGGTAAGCTCTGTTTTAAAAAGAAAGAAATGGGAAGTTAGTTTATATATGTATACTTTTGTGGGGAAATTAGGATGATATCAATATGGAAGATAAGAAATTCGCTCACAGATTGATGATGTATATGAATTCCTTGTCCAAGGAGGCCAATATGAGGATATTTCCAAGCTTTAGGAAAGCAATCTAGTGATTTCTGCAAAAATATTATATAAAATTTTTAGGCATGGATCAGAGCAAGTGTTTATTATATCATATGATTGATATTAGACATACTGGATGTAGCATGGCGCATATACGACATCCTTGTCTTGCCATCGTTGCATCATAATCAATATGTAGGCCACATCGCTTTTCATGGTCCCTTTGTGAAATTTAACTCGTGCTTTTTGTTTTTCCTTCCGCATTTTATACGACTTTAGTATGTAATCGTCGTCCTTCCATCAACTTAGTCCGGCGTGCAAGGACTCGCAAATAGTTACAGGGTCAAGGTACTGGATCTTTTTTCTTAAAATAGTGGCATCACTTGTTTGCATCCTGTAGAGTATAATGTATGACAATTAAATATTTATGTATATATAGTACTTTAGGCCATAATATACACGATATTAGTATCAATGAGGCACCTACATGCACCAAAGTCTAACCATTTCAATGCCTAGTTCTTTGAGGCGGAATGATGCGGGGGCTTGCCCGATCTTCTCGCTGTAGGATCTGGGGATAACTTGACCCGTGCAACCTAACGAACCGATGGCACCAACAGCTGCCCGAACAGCCACTTGTGACAAATGATTTCACCCAACCACACGATTTGGTCGATGCCTAACCTGAACCACGCAAGGTAGAGGCACTGCTATTGCAAATCACAAGGAAACACAAGAACAAATGGTAGAGAAAACTCCCAATCCTCAAGGAGGCAGCTATGGTACAACCCTAAGGACAAGAGCACTTAGCTTCTCTATTTTTTTAGTTCAATTCGTGGTTATAGTTTCCACTAGGTGTACAAGAGATATTTATACTAGGAACATCCCTCCTAGTTGGTCTGGAGGCCTTACAAACAAGCCCATCCCAAAAATACATGAGTTGGAACAGTTCACGGGATGTTCAGATCGGACTGGTCCGAACTACATGGTTCCAGAAAAGTCTTCACGAAAACGGACATAACTCTCTCCATACAGCTTCAATGGATGTGCCGTTTGTTGCATTTGAAAGTAGACTTGATAATCTTTCCATCCATTTATAATACTTGGGGTAGAACCTAACACAATGATACAGAATACACCGTGAAGTTGGAAGTCAGATCAGACCGGTCTGAACTACGTGGCTCTGGAACAGTCTTCACCAAAATAGTCATAACTCTCTGCATACAGCTTCAATGGATGTTCTGTTTGTTTCATATAAAAGTAGACTTCAAGATGCTTCCAACAGTATAAGATACTCATGGTGAAATCTTCTGGATCGGTACACTTCTTGCCTTGAACTTCTATTACAAAATCTGGTGCCATCACAGGGACTGCAACTTGCTCTCTATCACTTGGACAGACTTCCCATGGCCTCCTCTTGGAACCTAAGGATAAGAAATTCACTTCCATTAGGCAGTAAACAATTCTTAGTAGTGCCATGTTCACATTCAATAAGTACTAGATTCACCTCATCTTGTAGTAGTTGTGCTCTTGCTGGAGTCAACGGCCCGTTGTAGACATCGTTGTCTTGTACATCATGTGGGATGTCCTCTTCATCCTCCCCTTCTTCAAAAAGAGTCGACCTCGACTCTGACTCTTCAGGGCCAAAGAATGGAGATAAATCAGCAACATTGAATATGTGACTCCCTGCATAATCATCTCCAGGAAGCTCAATCTTGTAGGCATTTTCATATATCTTTGCAAGGACTTTGAATGGACCATCTCCACGCGGCAGCAACTTTGATTTTTGTTTCTCCGGAAATCTATACTTCGAAAGATACACCCAAACAAGGTCTCCAGGTTCAAAGATCATCGTTTTGCGATTCTTGTTTGCCTTGCTAGCAAAGTGTTTGGATTTCTTCTCAATCTCTTGCTTGGTCTTCATTTGTATTTTCTTCACATATTCAAACCTCTTGGAAGCCTCCATGTTTGCCTGCTCTTGGAGTGGTAATGGCAGCAAGTCAAGAGGTGTGATAGGTTTGAAACCATACACAACCTCAAATAGGCACATCTGCGTTGTGGAGTGGACTGCCCTATTATATGCAAACTCAACATGTGGCAAGCAATCTTCCCACTCCTTTAGATTCTTCTTGATCATTGTTCACAGCAGCATGAAAAGGGTGCGGTTCACCACCTCCATCTATCCATCAGTTTGTGGGTGATAAGTTGTTGAAAATAACAACTTTATTTCAAGCTTGGCCCACAAAGTCTTCCAAAAATAGCTCATGAACTTCATATCACGATCCGAAACGATGGTCCTTGGCACGCCATGGAGTCTCACAACTTCCCTGAAAAACAAGTCAGCTACATGCGATGCATCATCGCTCTTGTGGCAAGGAATAAAATGTGACATTTTAGAGAACCTATCCACAACAAAAAAAACTGAATCCCTCCCATTCTTTGTTCTTAGTAATCCCAAAATAAAATCCATTATTATGTCTTCTCATGGTGCACTTGGAGTGGGAAGTGGAGTACCGTGAGGGTTCAGTTTTGATTTAGCCTTGTGGTGGGTGATCGCTGCACAAACCTCTCCACGTCACGCCTCATCTTAGGCTAATAGAAATGATAACTCAGCAGCAAGTAAGTCTTTTCTCTCCCAAAGTGACCCATCAATCCACCCATATGTGATTCCTGCTATAACAGTAAATGAATGGATGAATCTGGAATACACAACTTGTTAGCTCGGAACAACATCATGAAAATGGTACTTGTCCCACCCTTTTCTTTCTTGACATTTCGAATATGGCTCTGCAAAAACAAGGTCAGTAAAATATAATTCCTTTATGTTCTCTAATCATGGAACCTTGACTTCCAATTGATTTAGCAAAACACTTTTTCTAGACAAAGCATCAGCAACAACATTTTCTTTCCCTTTCTTGTACTTGACAATATAAGAAAAAGATTCAATGAACTCAACCCACTTGGCATGTCTACGGTTTGGTTTTTCCTGCCCTTTCAAATATTTTAGAGCTTCATGGTCAGAATGAATGATAAATTCTTTAGGCCAAAGGTAATGTTGCCAAGTTTCAAGCACATGAACTAGAGCATATAGTTCTTTGTCATAAACTGGATAATTCAGCTGAGCACCACCAAGTTTCTCACTAAAATATGCTATGGGTTTTCCTTCTTGCATCAAGACACCTCCTATACCTATCCCACTAGCATCACATTCGCTCTTAAAAGATTTATTAAAATCAGGCAAGGCAAGCAATTGGGCTGAAGTTAAACAATTCTTTTGCTCTTGAAAAGCAGCTTCTTGTGACTTACCCCACACAAATTCAACACCCTTCTTGGTTAGCTCATTCAATGGGGCTGCAATGGTGCTAAAATTATTCACAATATTCCGGTAAAAGCCGGCAAGGCCATGAAAGCTTCTCATTTGGCTCACATTGATAGGAGTAGGCCAATTCTTGATAGCTTCAACCTTGGATTCATCCACCT
Organism: Panicum miliaceum; assembly: GCA_032594955.1. Lineage (NCBI taxonomy): Eukaryota > Viridiplantae > Streptophyta > Magnoliopsida > Poales > Poaceae > Panicum > Panicum miliaceum. Next base: position 49,989,507 of record CM064057.1, on the reverse strand, counting down.
CTACTCCATATCCTGAAACAACAAAGCCCAAGAACATAACCTTGTTGGTGCAAAAGGTGCACTTTTCTAGGTTAGCATACAATTTCTCAGTTCTAAGCACCTCTAGCACCATTTTAATGTGTTCAACATGTTCTTCCATGGTGCGGTTGTATATCAAAATGTCATCAAAATAAACCATCACAAATTTTACAATGAAAACCCTCAAAACATGATTCATTAAGCGCAGGAAAGTGTTGGGTGCATTAGTTAAACCAAAAGGCATCACTAACCACTCATACAAACCAAATTTTGTTTTGAAGGTTGTTTTCCATTCATCTCCTTCCTTCATTCTAATCTGATGGTACCCGCTACGTAGGTCAATTTTAGAGAAAATAATAGCACCACTAAGTTCATCAAGGATGCCATCGAGCCTAGGGATGGGATGACAATATCGAATAGTGATGTTGTTAATAGCCCTACAATCGACACACATTCTCCAAGTACCATCTTTCTTTGAAACAAGAATAACAGGGATAGCACAAGGATTAAGGCTTTCACGTACATACCCTTTGTCGAGTAGTTCTTGCACTTGTCGCTGAATTTCTTTTGTCTCTTCCGGATTGGTGTGGTACGGTGGCCGATTTGGAAGTGAAGCTCCTGGAATAATGTCTATTTGATGCTCAATCTCACGAAGTGGAGGTAGGCAAGCTGGTACCTCCTCAGGAAAAACATCATAGAAATTCTGCAGCACATTGGAAACAACACTAGGAAGAGTGGTTATGTCATTAGTGGAAAGAATGGCATCTTTGTGTAGCAGCACAAGATGAACCATGTGTGGGTTATCCCTCATTTCTCTCATTTCAGACTTAGTGGCTATCATGACAACTTTTTTCCTCTCATGCTCTCTCTTTCCACTCATGTTTGGCTTGTGGCGCTCACTCACCAATTTTTGGACAGCACTCATGCCTTTCTTTTCTCTCTCACTCTCACTCAATTTCTTTTGCATGTTGGCTGCCATGATTTGAGTTCGTGTCATTGGCAACAATTTGATCACTTTCCCCTGCCACTTGAAGGCATGTGTGTTTTCATACCCATCATGTACAACATGCCTATCAAATTGCCACAGCCTTCCCAAGAGCAAGTGGCAAACTGTCATGGGCACAACATCACAATCAACAGTGTCAGTGTAGTCATGTATGCTGAATGTTACTCTCACCCTATGCTGCACCTTGACATCTCCACAATCACTAAGCCATTGCACATGATATGGGTGAGGGTGTTTTATCATGGTCAGCCCCAATTTCTCACACATTTCTTTGCTAGCTAGGTTGTGGCAGCTACCACCATCAATTATCACCTTGATCAACTTGCCATTTTCCTTTGCTTGGGTGTGAAGCAAGTTGAATCGCTGTGCTTGCTTCTCATCTTTGAGCTGAACACTCAATGGCTTGGTGACTACAATGGTGTGACCGGCCTCAAAAGGATAAGTCTTGTAGTCAACACCTTCATCTTGTTGTGCATCATCAAACCTTTCATTTCCAGCAAGAGGCTCACACTCATCTTCACTAGCTGAATCATATTCACCCTCCGTAACAATCACAAATTGATTGTTAGGACAGTCCTTGATGACATGGCCTCGGGCCAAGCACTGAAAACATTGAATCTCACTACTCCTAGAGGTGGAACCCACTGGAATATTAGTGTTGGAGGATGTTGGCCTAGCAGATTTCTCCACATTAGATGAGGCATTAGATTTTTTAGCGGCCCTAGAACGATCATTTAGCATTGGAGCTTGAACTGGGTGCAAACATTCCTCGTCCCAAATCAAATCTTGCTGTTTTTGGAGCACTTGATGATGCTCTTGAGCTGAAAGTTGAATGCTTGGTTGGTTTAGCATCATCATGCAATTGCCGCTCAGCCTTTTGTGCAATGTGCACTAGCTCCACTACATTGTTGTAGGTCTGAAATTCTACAACATGTTTGATTGGCTTATTTGGACCAGAGAGAAAACGTGCCATGGACTGCTCTTCATCCTCATGCACACGAGCCCTAATCATGGCTTGCTCCATTTCTTTGTAGTATTCTTCCACAGATTTGCTTCCTTGCTTCAAATTCTGCAGCTTGTCAAAGAGGTCACGTTTATAATATTTTGGAACAAAACATGCTCTCATTTCCCTCTTCATTTCAGCCCATGTTGCCACTGGAAATTCACCATTCTCCTCTCTTTGATTCTGAATTTGTTCCCACCAAATGAGAGCATATCCATCAAAGTCAAGTCCAGCCATATGCACCTTCTTTTCCTCCGAATAATTATGCACACGAAATATCTTCTCAACCTTCAATTCCCATGTGAGATATGCATTGGGGTCAGTTGTGCCTTCAAATTTGGGCATGCTGAATTTCAGCTTTCCAACTTTCTCTTCATTGGGTTGATCGTTGTTGACATTACGATGTCGTTGAAAATTGTCATTGCGATGTAGCTTGAAAGTATATGGAGCTGTCTCATTTCATTTTCAGCACCATCTCCATGCCCACAACCTCTTCCTCGGCCAAAGGCATCACCACCTCTTCCTCCTCCACACCCTCGCCCATGGACATTCTTTCTTTCTTTCTCTTCCCACAGTAACTGAGCTGCATACTCTTCATCAATCTCATCTAGCTCTTCTTCACGAGAGCCTGCAACACCTTGTACCTTCAATGCTTTCACAACTTCAGCAACCATATTCTTTTGGACTGCAACCATATTCTCATTGAGTTGGTCATTGAAGTCCTTCACTAGCTTCTATAGTTGCTCTTGTGTGACATAACTTGGTGGCTGCTCTCCACCTTCACCTGCCATGGTTAGCGTGAGAAAACAGACCAGTTCAAGTTATGTGGCTTTATGGAAGCACTCAATCTCACCTTCTCTTACCACCGAAGTTCTTATGTGTCCTTACTGAATCGCGAGCTGCACTCACCTTGGTGGTAGTAGACACGACATGAGTGATAGATCTAGCAAAATCAAAGTCACAGTGCATCCTAAACATAGGATTATTTGTGGAGCTTGGAAGGTTATGTATGTGGTAATGCAATATGAAACTTCAAGCTATTGAAAAGTTAAGTAAGAATCCAACCAAGAAAGATGCCTAGTTGCTGAATTGAAATAGAGGAAGTGTAAAACGTGTTTAGCAACTCAGACACAAGGATGGGGAAACTTGTTGCAGCCAAGGAAAAGAGCTAAACTGAAGTTTTGATTGAAGATAAAGCTCAGTGCTGCACAAGTTATGGAGAGATGCTAACTAGTTGCTCACAAGATTAACAGGGCTACAAGATTTGCACAAATGATAGATATATGTAAGCTAAACATATCAAGCACAGCCAATCAATGTGGTGATCTCAGCACTTAATGTTTTATTTGTTCTTCTTCTTTCTCTCTCTCTTTTTTTCCTTCTTTTGCTATAGAGATCAGCCACCAGATTGTTAAATTAGCGCTTGCTATTGACATAAATTTCTGAAATAGCAGAGTAAAGCCCACAAGCAACAACCTACAGCTAGTCTCAATAGGTTCAAAGTTTCAACAAAGGATGAAATTGGTTCATTACTAAAACTTTTCATGGATAAATCAGACTACCACTTCAAGATTCACAACTTAAGCATAGAGTATTCTGATAGGTCTTGAAGTAAGCTTTCCAACGAGCACAAGAACACCAAAAATGGGGTTCAAACAAAAATTTATGCTTATTTTCGTGTGCCCTTCTCAAATTTCAGATCTGAGTGCGAAATAACTTTGGGATGAAAATAAGCCTGAACAATAACACAAGAATGAAGGGGAAAACACGGATCTTGATGGAGAACAAATGGGAAAAATAAATCAGAGGCGGAAAACGAAGGGAAACACAAAGGTTCAGCAACCAAACTCGATCTATTGGATTAGAACTTAACCAAACTCACTAAAATTTGAGATCGGGTTATGGGTAGAGTAAATTTTTGGTATTTTCGAGTTTAGGACAATAAACCAAAGGGAAACTAGGGGGTAATGATCCTACCGATTAAACCGTAGCTTTGAATACCAAGATGATGCGGGGGCTTGCCTGATCTTCTCGCTGTAGGATCTGGGGATAACTTGACCCGTGCAACCTGGTAAACCGATGGCACCAACAGCTGCTCGAACAACCACCTGTGACAAATGATTTCGCCCAACCACACGATTTGGTCAATGCCTAACCTGAACCACGCAAGGTAGAGGCAATGCTTTTGCAAATCACAAGGAAACACAAGAACAAATAGTAGAGAAAACTCCCAATCCTCAAGGGGGCAGCTATGGCACAACCCTAAGGACAAGAGCACTTGGCTTCTCTATTTTCTTAGTTCAATTCGTGGTTAAAGTTTTGACTAGGTGTACAAGTGATATTTATACTAGGAACATCCCTCCTAGTTGGGCTGGAGGCCTTACAAACAAGTCCATCCCAAAAATACATGAGTTGGAATACTTCACGGGATGTTTAGATCGGACTGGTCCGAACTACATGGTTCCAGAATAGTCTTCACGAAAATGGGCATAACTTTCTCCATACAGCTTTAATGGATGTGCCGTTTGTTGCATTTGAAAGTAGACTTGATAATATTTCCATCCATGTATAATACTTGGGGTAGAACCTAACAGAATTATAAAGAATTCACCGTGAAGTTGCAAGTCAGATCGGATCAGTCTGAACTATGTGATTCTGGAACAGTCTTCACAAAAATAGGCATAACTCTCTGCATACAGCTTCAATGGATGTTCTGTTTGTTGCATATGAAAGTAGACTTCAAGATGCTTCCTACAGTATAAGATACTCATGGTGAAACCTTCTGGATCGGTACAATTCTTGCCTTGAACTTCTATTACAAAATCTGGTGCCATCACAGGGACTGCAACTTGCTCTCTATCACTTGGACAGACTTCCCATGGCCTCTTCTTGGAACCTAAGGATAAGAAATGCACTTCCATTAGGCAGTAAAAAATTCTTAGTAGTGACATGTTTGTGCTCTTGCTGGAGTCAACGGCCCCTTGTAGTAGTTGTGCTCTTGCTAGATTCACCTCATCTTGTAGTAGTTGTGCTCTTGCTGGAGTCAACGGCCCCTTGTAGACATCGTTGTCTTGTACATCAGTTGGGATGTACTCATGACGGAACATGTTCTGGATATGTCTAAAATTGAACATGATATCATGGACGTCATTCCCTTTAAGTATGAATACATCCGGATCATGCAGAGCATATATGGTTTTGAGACCAAGTCTACATGCCCTCTTGTACCAATCATGCATCCTTTTCTTTCACTTGGAATATCCACGAGTGCCCAGTTCGGTAGAAAGTTTTTACCGTACTCAAACAGTATAGGACAATCGTCAAAGTCTGGAATTTGATCTACCCCAACTAATAGATTGTGCTTTGTGTCAGTGCGGGGCAAAGAATAGCTCGGCCGTCTGCTGGCACTCGAATTTGAATCAGCCTTTGACTTGGCCTTCTTAGCCTTTTCAGAGGACTTCTTGTTTTGCGACACGCCATCTATTCAAAATGTCTGACCCTTCCTTGTCATTTTGATAAGGCCATAACACTTGAGGTAGCTGTTGTAGTTGTGGCGCTGGCGGTGGAGTCGGGACTGATGGGGGAGCTAGTGGAGTATGCTCTCGTGATCGGGCTCGTCGCGGAGCCTGTGGTGATGGCTCTTGTGGTGGTGGTGATAGTGGGGCCTGTGGGGATGCCTCTCGTGGTGGTGGTGGTGATGGCGGGACCTGTGAGGATGGCTGTCGTGGTGGTGGTGATGGCAGAGTCGGTAGAGTATGCTCTGGCAGTGCCTCCTCTTGTTGTTGTTGTGTTGTGTTGGCAAGGTACAATCTGGATCAACCAAATGTTGTGGACCAACAAGTACGATATCTCGTTTATGCCACGGAATGGTGCTGCCGACACATTCCCCAAGGCAAATCTTCTGCAGTCGGAATGTCTATCTCATTATCCTCGTAGCTTGAGAGTTACTCCACTTGTAGACATGCATATAGGGGCGGGATTGGTTTTCCCTCAAATAACCCCCCAACCGGATGCACCTAGGCCTTGGCAACTTCTTTTGTCTTACCAGCTCTGCCGATTGGATAGAGCAACGGCCGGGAGTACTACTCGTTATGCTATCCACCGGGTATGCTTTTATCGTGGTCGAGGCAACACTACTCCTGAGCACAAGCCGAACTCGCTTGGCCTAGTATTATAGGGGCCATGACTAGCATCTGTTGTTGCCCCACCTCTTGCGACGGGTTGAATCAAAGTAGCACCGACTGCTGCTGCTCCGCAATTGTTGCCATGAAAAAATCCTTAAACATTTTATTTAGTGCTTTCTCTGCTGCTGCGTACATCTCTTCCTTGTAGTGATCATGGCTCCTGTACCTAGCCTGGTCCTTCTCGAACACATCTTTGATGCTCAACTTAGAGGACGCGGCCTCTGACGCGCCCTCCATGCTCTTTGGACCCAATAGTTGTACTGAGCACATCCTTCTTCCTATTGGCTTTGAACTTTCCTTGTTTCTGAAGCTCGAGAAGTTCTAACATCTTTTTCGCCACCGCTTGGGTCTTGGGTTGATCAAGCTTTGGTTTCCTTCAACTATCTTTGGCTTCCTTGCTTGAAGCCACTGCCAGCCACGTTCGTCCAACCCTTCATAAGGGATGGGCTGCCCGATAGCTATTGCTGCTTCTCTTTCATGTCACCACTTGTCAACCTGTCTTCGGTACCCACCTGGCCCAAGGCGTACTCTGTGTATGTTGCTCTCTGCTAGATCTCGATTCCTTTGGCTTAGGGCAAGAGCTTCCTGAGAGGTCTTCTGCCAAACAAATTCTTCCAATTGTGCTCGTGTTATTTCCCCGTAATATACAAATGGCGTTCTGCCCTGCTAGACATACTTGGTATTCAGATCACTCTTCAACCGGCGGAAAGTTTCACCCAGCATCTTCCTAGCATAATGCTTTACTTGTTCATGTGTTCCTCATGGCAAAATAAAAGTTTGGCTCAATAGTTGCCACATCGCTTCTTTCCTTCCTTCAGGAACCTTCTTCCAGTCAGGGATCGATGGAGAACATTATGAAACTTTGCCATATTCTCTGGAGGATCTATGGGCTATCCTGTTGTGCTAACTGCATTGACCATCCATTGCCCTTCAGGGTATTGGTTTCTTCCTCACTGACCCCGTTTCTTTTTATTTTGGTTGCTAGAGGCTTTAGTCTCAGGTTTCGGGCCCGAGCTTTTTTTTCGCTTCAATTTCTTCCTCCGTGGGGCTAGTGTGTCAGCGCCAGCGCTTATTCCTTCATGTCGGAGCCACCTATACGGATCATCGATTCAGCAAGTCATCACGCGCAATCTATGGAATTGCTAGGTAGTAGTTAATCGCGTTGTCATTACCTTACTTGTATTCGGAACGTAATTCGGATCAAAGTTCAATCTTGAACGTCTTTCTCTTGGCAGAACTGGGTGTGGATCAATCAGATCGTGCCATTCGTTGGCTACCCAAGCCCCCAGTCCAATCCTAGTGCCGTCATCATCCCCAGATTGGACAACAACGTAAGACTCCTCATCCCAAGATTGGACACCGACGTCGGCCTCGTTGTTGTTGACGGTGCTTAAGTACCACTTTTAGGCTGTCAATTCCTGCATAAAACACCGAAAAGACAAGCATCAACATTAGTGTTAGGGGTTATTTCCAACAAATTCCACAAGTGTTGGTGAATATTCGTATGCAGGTCAATTAGAGGAGAAAACACACCTCAAGAGCAAGGAAACACACCCCTCAATCCATGGCAACATCCTTCCGACTAATCAGGCGCAGGCACGAGGATTGGAGGGCCCACATCAGGGGCTAAATTTCCTAAACGTACCCCCAACCAACTTGTACCCACTTGGGGGCCCACCTGGCAGTGTTCCGGATGAAAGATGGCGCGAACGGAGCTAGTTCAGGTTCGGCCGAACCACCAGTTCGGCCAAACCACTCTGGTGGCCCCTCGAGCCCATCTTCCATGTGTCGGTCCTTATGACATTTCAAAGGCGGTTGTGATAGGTCCGGGGTCAAGTTACCGCATTAAGTAGTGCTAGGTGGCGCAAGGAGAAGAGTTGAGGCTTGGAGGAAGTCCACACTCCCAAGGTACCTCCCCCATGGTACACCCCTATAAATATGAGGGGAGGGGCTTACATTTGAGAGACACAACCAAGTGTGGTGAAACACACAAAACCATCCAAGAGAGCCTTGGCCTTGCCTAGCTTGTGTTAGAGTAAGGAGAGAATGAGAGGATAGTTTGGAGGGGCGCCGGGCCTGTCGGCGCTCTTCTCCAGCTTGTACCTCTACGGATGCTGCTACATTCTTTAGAGTTTAGTAAGTGTCCATGAGTCCTTCTCTTAGTGTTATACTTAGTCGCATGAGTAGTCTTATTCCTTAGCTATCATAGTGTAGGCTTGAGTGCTCTCATGTATGTCTATAGTACACACTATTAGTTTTAGTAGTTGAGTGTGATCAGTTCTCTTACTTGTGGGTTCGTCACTCCGTATTTATATGGAGTGTTGTAGTTTGCTACGGGTCAACATACGTAGTTAGACTGCAGTAGTAATCAATAGCATAGACGTGGTGTCTATGCTAGGGGTTATCCTTCATTTGCCTTATATCCCACGGATTGTTAGAGGTAAGTCGTAGGTGTTGACAGCCCTATCGGTCCTTTGTAATCCTCCACGTTCGGATATAGCGTAGAGCTATTGGCCGGAGTCTCCTGTTAGACTAGGGGTAAGCCGGTGTCCGAAGTGAGTATTTTACCCAAGAGATCGACCTTTAACTCACCTCTAGTGTTACGTTAGGAATCATCTCTACCCTTGCCACCTATCTTGGTGTGTCCTTGGACCGACTAGAATAGAAGTTAGTACACACACGTTCCCTTGGATTTGATAACCCTTGGAATACTCTAAGGTGAAAGCTACAATGGTGTCCGTGCGCTTGCGGATTTATTCTCGTCTTGCATTGTTGCATCATCTCGTCGCGGGGAAGATGATGACCGAGGATCCATTTACGACTTCTATATTGTAGAGCCGTCGATAAGTGATACATGAACAATGAAAAAGAACTAACCATGTACAAATTTCACATTTTAGATTGCACACAAAGTCATAATATTTTGTTCAAAATACAAAATTAAAAGTATGATATTTTCAATAAGAAAAGCAAGGAGATATACACTTTTCATTATTCACCAACTTAAAATTTGATTGTCAAAATAATTCATTCATAATACAAAACAAACGACAGTACAATCACATCCAAGTTAAAAGAACTAACCACATATTAAAAATTTCAGATCTTTTCATGCCGCCGATTAATAATGAAAAATAAGGTAACATCCTAATGCTTGAACCTAGATCTATTTATTCAGAGCCGACCAAGAAAATTCTGGTACTCAAAATTCTACACAACACCAAAAAATTACAAAGGTGCTACTGTGAATTTTTCAAATTTCATTGGGCAACCTACAGGGCACAAAAAATAAAACAAAACAGATCTGCAGTTCGGACCTCAAATTTTTATAGCATCACTAACATATCAAAACTAGTCTCTAGTGAAAATTTCATATTTTTACAATCACGGATGTGCATGTAAGCAAAGTTATAGATCTCAGAATAACAAAAAAAATTAGTTTGCATTTTTATTATTTTTCTACAATTTTTCGCGGATTTCACAAGTTCTCTATGTTGGAAACAAGATTTGAAATGAAGTCTACCATATAGGCCCCTAACTTTTTCAGAAAAGACCCTACAAAGATCCTAATGCTCGCAATGTGGTCCTTGGGTGACCGGCGGCGATTTCTGGCTGGATTTCGGCGAGGGGTCTCGGCGGCGGCGGCGAGGGAAGGGCGGGGGAGCTTCAGGGCGGAGGGAGCTACCTTGCGGAGGGAGGACAGAGGAAGGGCCACGGCGGAGTAGTGCTCGGTGGTGGAAGAGAGGCCGCCACAGGTTGGGGAGGTGGCCGGTGGCGGCGCCGTGGCCCGCGCGCGGCAGATTCTGAGGGCGCAGGTCGACTAGTGGTAGAAGGAGGTGTAGCGGCGGTGCCGGAGAGGAGGAGGATCGGGCTGCGGTGGGTTGGAGCAGGTGCGCCGGCGTAGGAGGCGGTCGGCGCGGCCGGAGTGGAGGCGCCCGCGTGGAGGCGGTTGCGCGCGTTGAGGCGGTGGCCCGGAGCCGTCGTCCCGGCGGGGAGGATCTTCAAATTTTAGCAGCTTCCCAGCATCCCGCGTGCACGAATTCGGAAATTGTCTAAGTCCCATGCTCCTCCTCTATATATAGGGGACGCTTAGTAGGGATAGGTGGGACAACGCCTCCCGCCCCCCCCCCCCCCCCACCTCGCCACTACAAATAATTTTTTTATTCTTAAAATTCATTTAATTAAAAAAATAGCAAAACACATAAAAATAGTGAAATTTGTACCATAAGCCAATTTTGCTCTGTGGAACATAAAAAAAATATCAAAACTATATTTTAGTGTATTTAGTTTGGAAACCACGAGATAGTAGTGTGGGTTAGCTATATATTGTGGTTCCACAATTTGAACTATTATAAACACTGAAATGTGGTTTTGATATTTTTTGAACTTCCACATGTCGAAATGGGCTTAGGTTACAAATTTCACTATTTGTGATGTGTTTTACTATTGTTTTTGAATTAATTGAATTTCAGGAATGGATTTGAAAATCATTTGTAGGGATGGGTGGGGGCCTTACCCGCCCCTACAAATGCTTTTTGAGGGGCAGGTGAGACCCCACCAGCCCCTACAAATGATTTTTTATTCTAAAAATTCATTTAATTCAAAAGATAGCAAAACACATCAAAAATAGTGAATTTGTTCCCTAAGGCTATCGTGACTTATAGAACTAGAACAAAATATGAAAAAGCATATTTTAGTTTAGATAATGTTTTTATTTTATATTATCAAATACAACTACAATATGCTTAAAGAAAATTGAACCATAACTAAAATAAAATAAGCCTAAACATTTATTTTATATCTTATGTATTAACATTAGCAAAGCACATCAGAAAAATATGATAAGCATATTTCATCATATATGTTGATTCCAAGTGTCATTATAGTGAGGTCTGACACAGCCAAACACTTTCGCACATTAATAGGTCTCATATGAATAATTCATTCAGAATACATGGATGCACAAGATATTAGAGAGACTATTACATGAATCCAAAAATAATTTACTAGCTGCATATATTTAAGCGGTAAAAATTCTCGGTTCTCTGTCCTAGCGTGCCCATTGTGTGTCATCTTTTCTTATGCTTGCTTCTATAATCTTCATCTTTTGTGGTAGGTTTGTGAAGAGGTTCGTTTCATCATATTGATTATATTCTTCCACATCGTTGATACCATCAACTCCTAGGATATCTTGTTTTTCAAGGATGACAACGTGCTTTGTCTTCTTTGCGGTATCACCTACACACATTACCTGTGCGACCTCTTAAGCAAGTACCCATGGGTCATCTTTGTAACCGACATTGTTGAGGTCATCAATAGTGAGCCCATAGCCGTCCACCTCAACACCTCTTGGGTGTTTGACCCAACAACATCGAAATACCAGGACTTGTATATTGGAACCATAGTGCACTTCCCATATATCATATATGGTGCCATAGTATGTGGTATTTTGACTTGTTCTCTCGTCTAAGGCCTCATTATGAACACCACTATTCTGAGACACGGTCTTCTTATCCTTGCCAATCTTTTGATTGTTTGTTCTTCCACGGTCTCCCTATCTGGTAGATCCAGGTCCTTCAACCATGCAGTCAATTGACGCTTATGCTCTCTCATGATCCAATCATCCGAGCAGCCATTACTTTCTGCACGAATCATGCTCAAGTGTTCATTGACTAAAGGTGTCATTATCGTGACATTCTGCAAGATGCTATAATGTGCTTGTTGCACACCTTTAAAATCCTTGTCGATGTAAATTTTCCTCCCAACTGTGACAACCGCTTCCAACCTCCCCAAAAAGTGTGGAATAAGCAAACCAGTACCTACTTTATCATTTAGGTAACCTAGGCAACACTCGTTGATTTCCTCAGTCATGGACCCCTCCGGTTATTCACAATTCAGTACGTACTGGTTCAGAATGGACATGAAACGCTCATATGTCCACATTTCGTGTAGGTAAAGTGGACCAAGTGCACTTATATGGTCGATCATGTGAATCATTAGGTTCTCTTTATATCAAAATATCCCAGAGGAAACACATCTCGAGCTGCATCATAGTATCCCCAATAAATTCTTGGAGATCCTACAATTCATCTTCGTCTATAACCTTTTAAGAAATCTTGTTGAAGAAGTAACACGATCGAGTGATTACCATGTTTACATATACTGGCTTGATCGCTCCGATTGCAATTGGGAGGAACACCATGAGCAACACATGACAATCGTGACAGTTATAGTCGTATAGCGAGAGGTCTTTCATCGAGACTAGTTTCCTTATGCTGGATGAGAAACGACATGGGACTCTGATCCCCTGTAAGCTCTCACACAATGCCTTCTTCTCATCATGTGTCAAGTTGTAGCTAGCCGGGGGAAGTTCATATCTTCCATCTCCTTTATCCAAAGGGTAAAGATCTTTTTTTATCTTCATGGCTACCAGGTCTTGACGTGACTTTAAGGTATCCTTTGCATTTGTCGATATCTCCAGAAGGAGCCCAATTGTGTTACCAAACACATTCTTCTTCAGGTGCATACCACTAATTGCATGGCGGACCTCAAGATCCACCCAAAATACGGCAAGTACTTGTAGAAGATGGACTGTTTATTGAATGGTACAACTTAGATAGGTGCCTTATCTCTGTTTTTCTTCTTCCCATCTTTCGTCATCTTCCCATAGGTGACCTGGATGGTCGTGACCATTTCGAAAACATAGTGCTCATCTCACTTTACGGTGCAGAATGTAACTTAGGCTTGCCATCAAAAAAGTAGTAGAACTTCTTACTTTGGTATCGATGTCCTTCCACCAATAAGTGCATGTAACGAAGGTAAACTACCTTTCTTTAACCTTCCAGGAAAGACGATTGTTGGTGTTTCTTATGCTCCAAAAGAATATGTATTCCGCAAGCGCATAGAATCTACCGTTATAGCACTTCACCTTGGAGTATTCCAGGGTATTGTAGATTTCCACGGGGAAGCACTATGGTCTAAAGAGTATCAAAGAATCAAATGATAAACCTTACTAGAGATATCAACCGATTAACTAGCAGGGGTAAGAAAGATATGATAGATAGGATAAATGGCCAAGAGATGACCGCGTGACACAGGAGACTCTAATCCTTAGAGAGGTAAGCAGCTGGGAGGACAACGAGCGAGAAAGACTCCTAAAACACTTCTAAACTAACGAGCTAGTCTCACTAGACTAAACCTTGCTCCTAACTAGTTATCGGGAACCTAGAGCTTACTTCGGCAGTTGGCGAGGAAGGAGTTTAGAAAGGGATGAGAGAGGAGTCCAATAGCACCAACAACTACTTCTATGAAAACACCCGAACGTGGTGGACTACAACGGCCGGACAGGGCTGTCACCACCTGCCGCCTACCACATCAGTTCCATGGGTTGGAACACACTTCCTAGCTAACACTAAGCCAGACACCATGTCTACACTCGGTGTTAGGATTATTTCTCTTGACGCGTTCAAGACAAATCCCCCTCAACCTAGGGAACTGACTTGAGCCTCCTAGTCCGAGCGAGAAAACCTGTAAGGTAAGATCTAGATAAACAAGACAGATAACAAAGCCTAACTAGAGGAAAGAACTTCCGGACACAAGTTGGATAACATGGAAAAGATAAATAAATGCAGAAAGTAAAGCTGACTCGGAAAGATAAAGAAGATAACTATATTGATAAATGTCAAAGGAAAAGATACAAGAGTTATACCAGACTTCTGATGACGACTCCGGAATCCCGACACAAGCTCGACTCGACTCTAACTCCTAGACTACTAAACCTACTCTAGAAAGTAAAGAAAGAAGAGAACTCATTTTGGTGTGTGTTACAAGTGATGGATGGTGGGTCTATTTATACCACTCTGAGGTTGGTAATTGGACAAAGGCGTCAGTTGTACGAAACCCTAGCAATTGAGCTTCCGTGCGAAGTTGAGCCCGAGACGCTGCAAAGTGGGGCCGGCCGGCCTCTCCTAGGCCGGCCAGCCTGGGATTGTGGCGGTTTGCAACCTCCTTTCTCTTGGATGGTCCTAATGAGTTCCTGGTGTCCGTTGAAGTGGGACCTCATAGATTTGGTTATGTCTTGCATGCAAGTGGGCCCTTTAATCCATGGTTGATGCCTTTCGGTCCATTGGATCAAACCGACTTGAAGTGCACGACTCAGAGGCATTGTGGGTGTGTTTCCTAGCCCCTGGTGAAGTTTGGGCATAGAACCTTTTAGTTTTGGCGCAATTTTGTACCACGTGTTCCTGAAAGCACAACTCATCCAAAACTTGTCGAATTTGTGAGAGATAAGTAAAATATGTATGGATCATAGTGTGAAGCTCTAATTTATTCCCGAGAAGTTGACGGACAAAGTGTGAATTAATGGCCGTCAACACACCCCCAAGCTTAGACTTTTGCTCGTCATCGAGCAAAGCTAAAATTTAGGCTCGATGGATCAGGAGTTGCGTCGATGTTCACACCCTGCAGGTACCTTGTGCATAACATATTACTCTCAGTCATAGGTACTTTGAATAAGTTGGCTCATACCTTGGTTTTCCCGAGTGTGGGGCTTACTCGCATTTCATCCCTCGTCTTGGCGGTTGAGAGATTGAGCGGTCTTCACTGGAATATTTCCTGCTTCCTGTTCAGGTTCCTATCTCGGATTTTTGTATTTTTTCAAAAGAGGTTTAAGATTCCCCAATGGTACTCTCAAGTCGCTCAAGGTGTATAGTCCTCACCAGTCGGAAATTTTGACCATCTTCTTCCTACTCTAAGGTTCATATGTGGAGTTAAGGGTAGGAAGAGTGTAGCATACCTTGGTTACCTGTGTTGCCAAGCCGAAGAGTGGTTCACAAAAGGTTGGTACCTGACCAAATCCCGATCTTATGGAAGGAAAAATGTTCAAGGGAGAGGGAGGAAATGGATTCACACTTGAAATATTTTTGGTCTTTGAACTCCATATTTTGCCCATTCTTTTCTTGAAGGGAGGTATGGTCTTTTCTTCTTCCTTCCTTTTCTTTCTCAGTTTTTTTAAGAAGATGACCCATACTCCGTGCTAATGGAATATTTGAATGAAGCTTATATTGGATAGACCATTGTTGGATGGATGGGATCACTGTGGAGATTTTGGGTTTTGTTGTGAGTGGGATTTTCTGGTGAAGGTGGATGTCACTACCTGGGGTAGGTAATTGACATGCCAGACATTTTGAGGCTAGCAAAACAATGGGTACGCAAAGGAGAAAGATTGGTACATGATAGGTACCTTCTTTGAACGGACTCACCATTCGGCAAAGCTCAAAGCAACTCAAGATAGCATATATCGGTTTGGAAGATAGAACATTATGGCTCTGGATAGGACATGTAAACCAAAGGGGATATCTTTACCATGATTCATTTTTAAAGAAATTCCGAGAGGTTCCCTACTAGAACATGCAGTTTTATTCCGATTCCAACTATCTCAAATCTCACAACAACCTAGACTTGGAAATTAAGCTCATGCGCCCACAAAACTAGATGTTCAAAGGTAGCAATTTTGCCAACAAGATCAAGTACTCGGAGAGTAGAAAGTTGTATACAAGGCACTTGCAAAGCGTGAATAGAGCAACTATTCATCATTTCCAACATAAGAGCTTACACGGAATTCCATACATATGAGTTGGGAGTGTTTTTATTTCTTTTTCAAAGCATGAAATATTTATTATTATTTTATTTTTATTTTTTTCATTTTTTTCATGGCATGAGACTAATGGATGGGTTGGATGACTTACGTGGATACATGGGACCTCCCCCAAGCTTAGATGAAGCTCAGTCTTGCTATTGGGGTCAAGGTTCTGGTGGCGGAAGATGGTGGAGATGTCATAGTGCATGGATGTGATCATTTCTGCTCTTTGCACGTTAGTGCTTCATCTGCATGCTCCACCCTAACCAAGTAATGGCATATGGGACCGGCTCGCCTAAGCGGAGTCGGCCGGTCCTGACATTTGGCCAATTTTTTTTGCAGTGCAAATGAAAGTAATGGTTCAAAATGTAAATATGCAATTTGCAGAAATTTGAACATGATATGATGAAGTTGAAAGGAAATTATGCAAGGAAATAAACTATCCTTTATGCAAATGCAAAGAATGGATAACTACCATGTTACCTCATGGCGAGAGCTCATTTTTTAGACCTGAGCAGGACTCTCCATACCTTGGGTTCGATTGTTGTCACTTGCTGGAGTTGTTGTCGATGATGACACTTTCTGGTGCCACAATTCGTTTGTGGGCTTGCTTGTTTCAATCTCTTTCTTCTTGAGCTCCAAAAATTTCTTACATTGGATTCTTCGCTTCTTGTTCCTTTGGTTATGCACCTTGGTCTCCTCTCAAATTCGAAGATTTTCCACGAATTCGATGAGGGGGTCGATGGATGGGGTAGATGGCTTCTCCAGCTCTTTCTCAGATTTGTTCTGGTTGAAAGTTTTGACCTATGAGCACTGTTCAACCTTCGATCGGAAGGCGAATTTTTCCTTCTGCCCATTGATGTTGAGCCGAATTTCTCCAGCTTCCACATCAGTGTGTGCATTTGTCGTGCTCAAGAACGGCCTTCCCAAAATGAGAGGGGTCTTGGTGTTGACTTCCATATCGAGGATGACGAAATCCACGGGGACAAAAAAGTCTCGGATTTTCACCGGAATATTTTTGGCAATTCCCGCAGGGTAACGAACCAATTGGTCCGCTAGCTGCAAGCACATAGCAGTAGAGGCAAGCACATGATGGTTAAGTTTATCATAATTACATTTGGCATGACGCTGACACTTGCTCCTAGATCGCAAAGAGCATGTTTAAAGTGTAGAACTTCGATTGAACATGTGATGGTGGGGCATCCTGGGTCCTTCTTCTTCTCCGGAAGAGGGTCGAGTATAGATTTGCTACACTCTTCAGTGAGCTGCATGACCTTGGTGGTTGGCAGGGCCCTTTTGTTGCGAAGGATATCCTTGAGATACTTGGCGTGCGTGGGAACCTGCATAGCATCAAGAAGCGATATGTTGACATAGAGCTTCTTAATTACCTCGACGAACTTGCCGAATTGCTCGTCGGCCACCGGCCTCCTTCTCCGCTCTAGAAACGGTAAGGCGGTCGTATCATCGTGCTCTCGGGAAGTCCTTGGGACTTCCTCAATGTCTTCCTGGGTAGCAGGGGTGCTCCTGTTAACCTCCTCCTGCACTTCGTCTTGAGCATCAATATCCTTGGCGGTTACGGTCTTCCATCGTGTACCTGCATCCTGCGGATAGGGCGGATCCTGTGTGGACTTTCCAGCCCGCGTAGTCACCGCTTTCGCACTTTCTTTCGGGTTGACTTCCGTTTGCCCGGGTAACTTTCTCGTGTTATGGTTTGGGGCAGGATGAGGCCAGTTGAGCTACTTGAGTTTCTATCATTTTATTGAAGCTCAACTGATTTTTAATAAAAGAATTGAAA
Source organism: Panicum miliaceum (assembly GCA_032594955.1). Taxonomy (NCBI): domain Eukaryota; kingdom Viridiplantae; phylum Streptophyta; class Magnoliopsida; order Poales; family Poaceae; genus Panicum; species Panicum miliaceum. The sequence goes on along the minus strand of CM064057.1, from coordinate 49,971,864 downwards.
CCTTCTAGTTGTGTGGCCAAAGACTCCAAAAATTTTATCATTAGCTTGAAATTTCTCACTAATGTTATCAATCATTTGTTTCTGACCAAACATTAAGTCTTTAAGTGAAGGCTGCAAACTATTATTAAAATTGTTACCTTGTTGTTGGTCGAAGGGGAGGTCAGGCTTGGAGTTCCACCCTTGCTGCTGAGGACGATAGCCTGAATTATTGGGATGGTTGTTCCCAATCAAGTTCACATCCTCTTGTGTCGTCGAGCATCTGTTGCATGAATGCCCAGTATCGCCACATGTGTCACATGTGATCCGTGACTCCATATTCTGGTTGACCTCCTAGTGTAGAGATTCCAGCTTTTTCATGAGAAGATCCATATTGGCTGCCAGTTTATCTACACCATCGATTTGGTGTACTCCTTTGGCACTGGTGGGCTGCCTAGCTATCTCCCTTCCAACACTGGTTGGAGGCAATCTTGTCGATGAGCGCCTTATCTCCTGCAACATCGAGAGAGAGGAATGCTCCTCCCACTGCTGCGTCCATATGATCTTGCGCTCGCTGGCGCAGGCCATGGAAGAAGTTCTGGATGATCAGCCACTCTTCCATGTCGTGGTGTGGGCATGCCCCAATGTAATCCTGTAGCCGTTCCCAGGCTCCTGGGATGGTTTCATCCTAGAGTTGTTGAAAATTGGAAATCCGGTTCTGGAGGGCGTTGGTTTTGCCCGCCGAAAAATACTTGGCCAGGGATGCATTAGAGCAGGCATCCCATGTGATGAATGCATCCTTGTAGGTGTAGAACCATATCTTTGCTTTTCCCAACAAAGAGAATGGGAACAGATGAAGACGAATAATATCCATTGTAGTGCCTTTGGGGTTGATAATGCTACTCACTTCTAGGAAATTATGAAGATGAGCGTTGGCATCCTCTGATGCCTTACCACTGAATGGACTTGCTTGGACCATGTTGACAAGTCCAGTTTTCAGCTCAAAGCCTTCAGTGCCCTTGGTATTATCCAATCCAGTAGGGATGTGGCTGCTGGACGGGGCTGAGAACTGACGGAGTGCCTTTTGAGCAATAGGTGAAGTAGACGTTGACGAACTTTCTCCTAAGGAAAGTCTCTTCTGAGGTGGGACAATTCTCCCAATTCTTTTCTGGATCCGAGTTGAAGTGATATGGTTGATCGAAACCGGTCATACACCGCTCTGCATAAATCACAAGGAAAAAGAGAGCAATGGTAATCCCACTAAAATTAGCGATGATAAATTAGTAAACCTTATCAAACTATTCAATGATATCTTTAGCACCAATTGCTTCCCCGGCAACGGCGCCAGAAATGCTTGTTGGTGTTTCTTATGCTCCAAAAGAATATGTATTCCGCAAGCGCACAGAATCCACTGTTGTAGCACTCCACCTTGGAGTATTCCAGGGTATCATAGATTTCCACAAGGAAGCACTATGGTCTAAAGAGTATCGAAGAATCAAATGATAAACCTTACTAGAGATATCAACCAACTAACTAGCAAGGGTAAGCCAGATATGACCGCGTGACACAGGTGACTCTAATCCTTAGAGAGGTAAGCAGCTGGGAAGACAACGAGCGAGAAAGACTCCTAAAATACTTCTAAACTAACGAGCTAGTCTCACTAGACTAAACCTTGCTCCTAGCTAGTTATCGGGAACCTAGAGCTTACATTGGCGGCTGGCGAGGAAGGACTTCGAAAAGGGATGAGAGGGTAATCCAACGGCACCAACAACTACTGCTATAAAAACACCTGAACGTGGTGGACTACAACGAATGGACAGAGCTGTCACCACCTACCGCCTACCACATCAGTTATGTGGGGTGGAACATACTTCCCAGCTAACACTAAGCAAGACACCAGTGTGGGGGATCCTGTTGACGCTCGCTACGGACCAATTTTGAGTGTCAATTTGACCCGAAAAGTGGGATGACTACCATGCTTAACCTGTGTATTTAACCCAAATAATATCATTTCCACATTTCCCTTGGAGATTTTGCAATGTAGGGATAGGGGCAAGAAATACAGGTAAAACATGCTCCAGGATCCAAGCCACAAAATTCCGACCAATCGGAGCGCGCTGACCAAAAAAGAGCAGGTGTTTAATTATCAAACTCCACATGTGTTGGTGAATATGTGTACGCAGCTCAAGCAAAGGAGGAAACACACTTCAAGATCAAGGAAACACACTTCAATCCAAGGAACACCTCTCTGGCCAATCAGGCGCAAGCACGCGGATCAATGGGCCCACAAACAGGACCAAACCGACTCAATTCAGCGCAACTCACCTGGAACCGCCATAAGGGCCCACATACCAGTGACCCAGACAAAGGCGGTTGCGAGAGGCGGTGGCCAAGGGTCGGCCGACCCACTAGGTCGGCCAAACTGGGGGTGGGCCCCTCTCGCCTCCAGCTTCCACGTGGCGACCTCTCGTGCACTCTAGAAGTCGGTTCTACAAGGCTCCACGAGATTGCCAGCCGGGACACCCCTAATTCACCCTTATAAATACAAGGGGAGGGGCTACTAAATGAGACACACCATTCCATTCTCTCCACTCTCACTTTTGGAGTTGGAGCTCTCTTTAGAGGCTTAGTGCTGTTTAGGTAGTGCTTAGGAGTTAGGGAGAGAGTGAGAGAAAGTCGGGGAGGTGCCGGGGTTGTCGGCCCCCGGCGTTCTTCTCTAGCTTGTACCTCAACGTATGCTTATCAATCATAGTAAGTGGGTAACTCTAGTTTGTAGCTAAGGCTAGAGTTAGTAACGATAGTGTAGACATGGTGTCTAGACTAGACTTACTTGTCGGTTTTGGTATATACCATGGTTAGATGAGGTAGGTAGCAGATGTCATAGCCCTATCTATCCAGCGGAACCCTCCCTGTTCGGGTATATCCCAGTGCCGCAGTACTGGAGCTCACCAGTTTTATCCTGGGGGAAGCCAGTAGCCCGATGCTAACAACTAAGATAGTTCTATCTTACATTTGACTCTTAGCCTTAGGAATCCTCTCTAACCCTCGCCTCTAACTGGTGCGGTGACCTTGGACAAATCTGAACCTTAGAGAATATACACACGTTCCTCAGTGGATACGATACCCTTGGAATACTCCGGGTGAAAGCTACAACGGTATCCATGCGCTTGGGGATTTATTTCGTGATGCTAGGAAACGTCAACAAGCTTTCTAGCGCCGTTGCCAGGGAACGGTTGCTATATTCTCTTCGGACCTAGTTCGCCCTCGTACCGTTTTCTTTTCTTTGATTCTACCTTAAACCCCGCTACCCATGGAGAGGCTATCCAATGAATAGCTCTCTCTCCCAATGGGTGAGTTCTATAAGCACTTACCAACTTCAAGATCAACCCTTCATCTGGCTACGGACTCCATCCTCGGATTATAGCCATGTTTCGGAATCAACCCTTCTCTGGAGCAATCAATGAAGATCCCGATGATCATCTGCAAAAGTTTGAAGAACTGTGCTCATGCTGGGTAGTCCCAGGCATGACATAGGAAACATTGCAGTGGAAATTGTTTCCTCTCTCTCTCATAGGGAAGGCGAAGCAATGGTACACCCGCACGATAGAGAGTACGACCGGTAATTGGGAAGAATTTAGAGTTAACTTTTGTTACTCGTTCTCCCTTACAGAACGCATAGAATCCCTACCGATTGACATCCTCAGCTTCAAGCAATTAGAGAAGGAGTCCATAGGTGCAGCGTGGGCTAGATTCTCATGCCTTTTGGCATCTAGCCTAGACTTTTCTATACCCGAAGATGTATCATTAGACATCTTTTAATCGGGTTTAGATATAGAATCTGCCCTTGACCTCGACATCGCCACCGATGGTTCGTTTACACACAAAACTTTGATGGAAGGAAGAGAGATTCTAGACCTCTTAGAAGACTCGTCTTTTCCTACTGATCGTAATGAACCCCGTCGAGAGGAATCTGAGTCAAGCCATGAGAGTCTCTCAACAACGAATTCCGAGCTTTCATCTCCCACATTCCAAGATTCACCTGTTGAGCCCTCTCCCGAACCAGGAACATTAGAGGTGGAAGAAATTCAACCTTCAATGTTCTCTTCTCAATTCGAGGATGATCCATCTAGAAACCACATAAACACCTTGAATCTCTTAGGGGAGGAACCCTTTTCTGTCCACACGGATCGATCTCAAAATCCCTTGACAGAACCTTCCCTCATGACTACGGTACCTCCTTTACCTCTCGATTCTCTAAACAAAGCATATCTCATGGAGGTCACGAAGGAGAAATTGTCGGGTGATGTGAGACACTTTTCCGAAGCAATTTGGATTAGTTCACCCTCCACGATCATCCCCTGCTCTATAAGGGGAATTACCGTAGAAGCCCATCTTAACCCCCTTATGGAGGTTAACATCATGCCATGGCACTTAGCGTACACACTATTGGGGGATGTTACACTGAAACCATCTGACAAGCTCATCAAGAGTTGTCCCTTTGGACACATCCTTGAATGTCGGAGGGTCGCAAGTGTCGTGATGCTTAAAATAGACAAAATCGAGGTCAAGCTAGACATCCATATCTTCGACATCCTCAATTTTGATCTTCTCCTAGGCTTCCCACTTGAAGATTCTCACATCTCATCAATGGAGCCTAGATGATTTGCTTAGGGAAACCGCTTCTACCACCACTACCTCTTATTTAGAAAATCCAACGGTGAAGTTTGAACCCAAGCAAAACCCGCTCGAGCAGATGGTGCGTACATCTCCATTCATATCATCTGAACCCATTCTCTTTGAAGTTGCAAAATCTGCGACTTCCGAAGAGTATGATTCGGAAGAAATTCTCCACCTTTGTGAAGACGAATGATCATCTTCACCCTCGATCGAGTATGAGCCTCTTCCCGCTGGCCTGGAATATGTTGTTCTCGACCACGCTCGAGATACAACTTCAATCTTTCATGATGAATCTCTTGAGATGGAGAACCCATGGGCCATGGAATTTTGTGAGGTACCGACTATGGAGTCCGATGGAAAGGATCCCATGGATGAGTATGGGAGCTTTATTCTTAAAATACCTCTAGAGCCATGCTCATTCAATTACTCTCCAGAGTCAGGCATGTTTTGTGCCCCGAGCACGCACGAGGACTACAACCACCTTAAGGTCCTCTTTTGCAAAATCTTCAGAAGGTTGGTTGTAGATGCATATGTTTATCATAAACATTGCAAATTCCGTGGATGCTCTTTGGCGCTAACCTTGCAGCTAGATCTTTATGACATCAACAATTGGTGGTGAGAGGGAAACGACATCACCAATGATAGCTGCAAGAGGAAGTTCCCATGGTCAAGCTTCTGACCATAAACAAAGCACTACTGGGAGATAACCCGGATTATCGTTTTATTTTTCCCCTTTTCAAATAAAAGCAAGAGCATGTTCTAGGATATAGTTTCCCTTCGGGTGTTCTTTGTCGCTAACCATTTCAGGTGGAGATCAAAGAGAACGACGGATAGGCGACACCTATGAACATGAGAGCTACACGAACTACAACACCATGGTGATTATTGGTGGGACTTGAGTTGTGTTGTCTAGCAATGCAAGCTTCAAGTGTGGGGGAGGTGTGTGAGTACCCCGAGTAAGTTCCTTTCGTGCCAGTCTTATCTTGATTTGGAGATGGCATTAGTTCTTGCATCTTGCTCCATAAAAAAATATAAAAGAAAAAAAAATAGAGAAGAGGAGATACCACAGCGGCAGTTCTTCATCAACGAAATGCCATGGTGAGCACCTCCAGGTATGTCCTACTTTTGACTATAAACAAAGCCCTTCCGGGAGGTAGCCCGAGGATCACCAGTTTCAAGCTCATGCTTTTCTCTCTTTGAATAAAGCTTGATAATGCTTTCATGCTTCCTTTATCTATTCTTGTATGCTCTGGTTTGAATATGTGAAGCATAACGCATTCATAGGCCTTTTAAATTAAGCATGGTGCTTAGGTTAAAATGTCCTCTTTAGTCCAACTAGACCTAGTGTCAAGTTTGATTGATGTTCTTAGAGTTAATGCTTGTATAGATCTTGGTTGTATATGCAAACTAACCCCTGAAGGAAAATGTTCAAATCTAAATGGGTAAGTCATCAAGCTTAAATCAAATGGGGAGATAAGCCAAGGCGTTGAATTCATGTTGTGCAACATAGGAAGGGGGTACATATCACCCCTCAACCCTCAAGGTTCCACCGTAAGTACACCCTTCTTTGCTCATGTTGATGCAACATTGATTCTGGCTTGCTTGAGTAAGTCTCATGGTGAGATTAAAATTTTAGTTCCAATAAATTTTAGGGCTCCCTTGTTCTTAAACCGGCAGAGCCATTATTTTGTTTCCACCCTTTTTGTTTTTGAATAAGCACCAGGTACAATAACAAGTGTGAGGGAGATCTCTGAGAGTTTTGACGCACATACATTTAAGATCTCCCACAGACAGATGCACAAGACCGAAAGAACCGGGACGCAAAAGGTTTAGAACCCATCGCGACGGTTTGTGCACTCTACCCCTCAAATCTCCCTGATCCATGAGTTTAAATGAAATTCATTGCTAACCACTAAAATTAAACTCAATGGTGCTCGTTGGTCGCATACATCAAGTTTGATTGGCTTGCTTATATTTTATTCCTTGCTAAACTTGAGCTTGTGAATCATATCTTAGGGAACCCATAGTTGTTAAGTTTTTGAAAAGTGAGATATGGTTTGATGAAGGAATTCTTGCTCTCTCTGCTTTTATGTCTGGGAAGTTTTATTTTAAAAAGAAAATTCCTTCATAGCTTTACAAACTCCCTGTGTCTGTCCTACCAAAGCCATATGTCGGTCTTCATGCACGAAACCTTATACATATGTGCCTTGTTGTTGCATTGAGCTTCATCAAATTTTGTGATCCTAGTGAGATACATCTCATACTTGCTTGATCAAGATCACGTACACTCCACATGCTAAACTCCTACACTGGAAGTTAGCCTTTCCATCCCATCCATCCACAAAATAAAACTCCATATGCAATGATATCTCTCTCCTTAGCAATGTTACAAAAGAGGCATGGGCTATATGAAAGGAAAAAGAAAAAATATCTGGACACATGATGGCCCAAGAGTTGAAAAGAAAGAAAAAAAATTTGGACACATGAAGGTCTAAGAAAAAAAATGATAGCCATGTCCTCCAGTCCTACAAATAAAGGAGAGAGAGTCTCATAAAAAGGAGTCTTTCATTTCCATCATCCACCTTCCATACACTTGCACAATAACCACTAAAATTAAGCTCAATGCCGCTCGTTGGTCGCATACTTCAAGTTTGATTGGCTTGCTTATATTTTATTCCCTGCTAAACTTGAGCTTGTGAATCATATCTTAGGGAACCCATAGTTGTTAAGTTCTTGAAAAGTGAGATATGGTTTGATGAAGGAATTCTTGCTCTCTCTACTTTTATGTCTGGGAAGTTTTATTTTAAAAAGAAAATTCCTTCATATCTTTACAAACTCCCTGTGTCTGTCCCAGCAAAGCCATATGTCGATCTTCATGCATGAAACCTTATACATATGTGCCTTGTTGTTGCATTGAGCTTCATCAAATTTTGTGATCCTAGTGAGATACATCTCATACTTTCTTGATAAAGATCACGTATACTCCACATGCTAAACTCCTACACTGGAAGTTAGCCTTTCCATCCCATCCATCCACAAATAAAACTCCATATGCAATGATCTCTTTCTCCTTAGCAATGTTACAAAAGAGGCATGGGCTATAAGAAAGAAAAAGAAAAAAAAAGAAAAAAAATCTGGATACATGATGGCCCAAGAGTTGAAAAGAAAGAAAAAAAAATTTGGACACATGAAGGTCCAAGAAAAAAATTGATAGCCATGTCTTCCAGTCCTACAAATAAAGGAGAGAGAGTCTCATAAAAAGGAGTCTTTCATTTCCATCATCCACCTTCCATACACTTGCACAATCTTGATCAGCTTGTATGATGTGTCATCTTCGTGGATCCAATTTTTGATTTTGCAATATATGTGAAACAAGTGCATGCTTCCAATCTCCTACCATGAGCTCCAAATAAGCTATCTTTATAAGTAGGCTGAAAAAAGGCAATGCCTTGGTGAGGATATATACACATTGAGTGAAATGAGAGATCCCATAGTGGAGTAAAGCTATGGTTGGTCTTTTCAAAAATCTTTCAAAACCCCAGTCATACAGTAGAGCAGTGGTGGAGACTGAAGTCAATATCGTTCCGCCCTTCAACTTCCCAAACTATTATGGTAGACACATCAAGATTCACAGGTAAGGGTGAAGTTTGGAATAATCTATGTGCAGGTATCATATCAAAAGGAAGTGGTGTTCCATCTTAGTCCTAAGCTTTGCTCGGGGACGAGCAAAGAGGAAGTGTGGGGGATCTTGTTGACGCTCGCTACGGATAAATTTTGAGCGTCAATTTGACCCGAAAAGTGGGATGACTACCATGCTTAACCTGTGTATTTAACCCAAATAATATCATTTCCACATTTCCCTTGGAGATTTTGCAATGTAGGGATTTAGGCAAGAAATACAGGTAAAACAAGCTCCAGGATCCAAGCCACAAAATGCCAACCAATCGGAGCGCGCCGACCAAAAAAGAGCAGGTGTTTAATTATCAAACTCCACATGTGTTGGTGAATATGTGTACGTAGCTCAAGTAAAGGAGGAAACACACTTCAAGAGCAAGGCAACACACTTCAATCCAAGAGAACACCTCTCCGGCCAATCAGGCGCAAGCACACGGATCAATGGGCCCACAAACAAGACCAAACCGACTCAATTCAGCGCAACTTACCTAGAACCGCCATAAGGGCCCACATACCAGTGACCCAGACAAAAGCGGTTGTGAGAGGCGGTGGCCAGGGGTCGGCCGAACTGGGGGTGGGCCCCCTCACCTCTAGCTTCCACATGGCAAGCTCTAGTGCACTCTAGAAGTCGATTCTGCAAGGCTCCACAAGATTGTCGGTCGGGACACCCCTGGTTCACCCCTATAAATACAAGGGGAGGGGCTACTAAATGAGACACACCATTCCATTCTCTCCACTCTCACTTTTGGAGTTGGCGCTCTCTTTAGAGGCTTAGTGCTACTTAGTTAGTGCTTAGGAGTTAGGGAGAGAGTGAGGGGGAGTCGGGGAGGTGCCAGGGTTGTCAGCCCTTGGCTTCTTTTCCAGCTTGTACCCCGACGGATGCTTATCAATCATAGTAAGTGTTTGTGACTTCTTTTGTGCTTTAGTTTCTTAGTTAAGCTTAGATCTAGTTTCCCCTAGTTGTTTGCTGGATCAATAGTTCACTAGTTTAGTAGGTAACTCTAGTTTGTAGCTAAGGCTAGAGTTAGTAATGATAGTGTAGACATGGTGTCTAGACTAGACTTACCTATTGGTTGTGGTATATCCCACGGTTAGATGAGGTAGGTAGCAGGTGGTGACAACCCGGACTATCCAGCGGAACCCTCCCCGTTCGGGTATATCCCAGTGCCGCAGTACTGGAGCTCACCAGTTTTATCCTGGGGGAAGCTAGTAGCCCGACGCGAACAACTAGGATAGTTCTATCTTACCTTTGACTCTTAGCCTTAGGAATCCTCTCTGACCCTCGCCTCTAAGTGGTGCGGTGGACGAACCTGAACCTTAGAGAATATACACACGTTCCTCAGTGGATATGATACCCTTGGAATACTCCTGGGTGAAAGCTACAATGGTATCCGTGCGCTTGCGGATTTATTTCGTGACGCTAGGAAATGTCAACAGTGTTCCTGAAAGCACAACTCACACAAAACTTGTGGAATTTCTGAGAGATAAGTAAAATATGTATGGAACATAGTGTGAAGCTCCGATTTATTCCCGAGAAGTTGAGGCACAAAGTGTGAATTAATGGCCATCAACAACGATATGATGTCCTCCATGCAGTCAGTGCATCTTGTCCTACCTTTGTTCTATCCGGAAAGGACAACAAAGCTTGGTAATCATGAATGGTGATAAAGATAATGGCTCTCAGATTAAAGGGCTTCCGTGTAAAACCACCTGCGATATCGATACCCTCCTTCCATAAAGTTTCCTTCTCTTGCATCAGAGGCTCAAGAAAAATATCTATATCGATGCTAGGATGCTTGAAGCCTTGTATAAGGATCAATAGCAAAAGATACTTCCTCTTCTGGCACAACCATGTAGGCAGGTTGTACATCATCAAGATCACTGGCCATATGCTGTGAGTGCTAGTTCTATCACCCAATGGATTCATTCCATCAATACTCAACCCAAACTGAACATTCCTCGGGTTCTTTCCAAATTCCATATAATACTACTCATCAAACTTCTTCCATTGGCGAGCATCAGCTGGATGTTGGAGCTTTCCGTCGCCCTTCTTGCGCTAGTCCAAATCCCACCACAGCATCAATTAATTCAGCATCCTTTGGGTTGGAGAAGAAACGCCTCAGGTGATCGACAACTGGAAGGTACCACATAACCATGGCAGGAATTATGCTCTGTTTCTCAGAAATGCCTAAAGCAGTGTCTGCTAGCTCCACAGAAGCAACATTATTCCTTACACCCTTCCTCTTCCTTTTATTTCCATCGGATGGACCTTGATTACCGCCACCGCAATAACCGGCAATGTTCTTGTATTGACTTGCAGAACAAACAGGACATTTCTCCAAGTCTTTGAAAGTGTCACCACGATATAAAATACAATGATATGGACATGCATGAATTCTTTCCACACCCATCATGAACGGACTGACAAGCCTCTTTGCTCGATAGATGTTGGCAGGCACTTTATTTGGCTTTGGAAGCAATCAAGCTAACATACGCAGGAGGTCACTGAAACTACTGTCCGACCAACTATGCTTAGCCTTTAAAGTCAACAGCTCAAGTATGAAAAGAAGCACGGTCCAGTATTTCAGACATCCCTTTGATCGTTGATATATATTTTTCTCTGCTGATTTTTTCACCATCTCAAAGTTTAACTCCTTTGCACCACCAACCAATAGTTCCACTTTGATGTGGCGCAACAAAATCACCATCATCAAGTTCGTCGTCACTATCATCATCACTACCACCATCGATGGGACCCTCGCCGGCGCCATCACCATAGCATCCACCAACACCATCATCATCGCCGTCATCATCACAAAAGTCATCATAAGCATCAAACACGATGTCTTCTATGATTTCATCGAGCGGATTCTTCATCGGAGGGGGTGTTTCCTCACCATGATATGTCAAGATGTAGTCCTCAACAAAACTACTCAGCAACACGTGCGATCTGATTGTAGTTGGGTCGTTAAATACTCTCAAATTTTTGCAGGTTTTGCATGGGCAAGATATCCACTGTGTCTTCTCATTTCTTGCATGGTTCTCCGCAGCTTGAATGAATTTATTAAATTCTTCATGAAAATAGGTGTCTTTCCTTCGTGATTTGTACATCCATGTTCTATCCATCTCTGAACAACAACAAATAATTTAAATAGATTCAAACGATCTCTTAAGTAATTTGGTAAATAAACACATGTGTAAACATAGAAAAAACTATCATGCATGTATGTAAACATGTGAAAACATTGAGTCAAATCCTTCTCTCCCCTCCATGGATCGTGAAAATTATTTACTAAGGAATGAGGCTAAAATATAAATCTTGTTCTCCTATTAAAATAACATAATTTTACCCAAAAGTTTGAGGCAAATGGAGCCCAAAATAGCCATAAAATTATACTTCTATATATGTGTAGATATAGGAAAAAGTCAATTTAACATGTGTTGGCGCTAAAATCGGCCGGATAGGAATCGGCCGATGGGTCTTCAGCGTCGGACACACGACCCGGGAGAATCTGCTTAGCTGCTGTTCGGGTTATCGCCCTGGTGCAGTTCGCGTGGCATGCCAGTCAATCTGACCTGTTGATTGACAAGGAAATAGAGTATTAAATTCCAGGCGCGTCGATCGGCTGGGGTTCCGATCTGTCCTGAGGAGCGCGTCGGCAGCGAATCGGCCGATTTGCTGTAGAGATGATCGGCTATGGATCAGCCGATGATCGTATAGCAATCGTAAAGAAAACTGCTGGAGTGATCTAGACGACTACTGCAAGGACAACACTTGAAATAGATCTAATCGGCTGTGAGATAATAAATCGAAGGAGAACAATGACGAAGCCGATTATCCTGATCTCAACTTGGATAACTGGTGATAATACTAGAATAACAGGTAAAACTTGCAATTCTAGTAAATATCGATAACTGGTGAATAAATCCAAACGAAGCCACAGCGATGCGCCCGTAGCTAAAGCTCGGATATTACTCGGTAAGCGGAACCTACCAATTGGCCGGAGATCAAGTTGATGCAGCCCTGCCAATCCGTACGAACTCGTGGAAGAGGAAAATATTGGCGAAGTCGCCGACTTGAAAATAAATTGCTAGAAAAGTAGAAATACTGTTGTTGATTGATGTCTTGATTGATTTTTTTTGCAAGACCCTGACGACTCCTATTTATACCCTAAAGCTAGGACTCCTGGTCGATCACGACTTGTTACAACCTTATTAAAAAAAATAGGAAAACTACTATATCTATAAGAACTTTTAAAGGAAACGGACTCCCGCAGAATCTTCCGCCGTCGTTCCCTAATCCAATCAGGATTCCCTTCAATTGCTCCTTGACCGACTTGGCGTGCCCTGTTGACCAACTTTTGACCAGGATCTTCTGGAATAATTCCATCCTGTTGGCATAGGCTGCGCCACCAATAGGCCGATTTCCAATTGTCACTTCAATCGGCCGATTCCTTTCTGTAGCTTTCAGATCTGCCGCATCGGCCAATCTTCTTCTCCTGACGCTGATTCAACACGTGTCAAAATCTGGCGTCAACACATGCCCCCCAGTTTCGGAGTAAAATATAACTTTTCCTTAGAAACTCTTTTCTTTAATCCTCTCTTCCGAAATGGGCGCAGTAAAAATCTCCTTCCGTTCCGCGGCACAATGATTGCAACCTCCTCGAACCGGGCGCGCGAAATGACCGCTCCCCTGGAACTCGTGTAGACGGCGCGGTAAAAATACCATCTTTGCCCTTGCTCTCCTGATCTCTGTTAAGTACTGGCTTTCTCCGCCTCTCCTTCTCCACGAATCCAGCATTTTCTCCGTCGCATTACTGTTCGTCTTCCTCCAAGCTCCTTCGATTTCCAAGTGCTCCCCTTTTCCGGCGATCTCATCCGCGGCCTGCTCCGACCCCCAATGGCGTCTCCATCGGTGACCACCCCATCTACAGAGGCTCCATCGGCTGCTCCTTTGGCGGCGGCGGCCCAATCGGCGGCTTCCCCAGCGGCGTCATCGGCGACGATGGCTTCCATCCCAGAGGTAAATGCTCGAAATTTTTCCCCTTTTCACCTTTCTACTGCTTCAGTATTTTCCGGTCCCTTTCTTAGTTTCTTCCCTCTTTCCTTTTTTTTAGGCCCTTAGGCACAGAATCACCATTCCTCTCTCAGAATCCCCTGACCTCATCTGTCTAGGCCCTATGGGGAGTCCTGATCCAACGGATTTAATCAGTTTAGAAACTCATAGGATCCCCTTTAAGCAGTCATCTATGGATTTAGATCATTGGGTAGGCGCATTCAGATCCTGGCCGAATGAAACACCCGGGTGGAGAGAATGGTACTAGAGGGTAGCCGGGTCTTGGAAAGTCCAATGGGAAGAACTTAAAATCGGCCAGTGCATAGACTTATCCCTGTCTCAAATGGAAAAGAATGAACCTTTGGTTATGGCAGCCTCTTACTTCTGGTCCGATGCACTTAACGCATTCCTTTTTGGACACGGACCCATGACCCCGACCTTGGCCGCTCTCCTGCTGCTGACCGGCCTAGATGTTTCCTCCGCCGATACCCCCTTCAATTATCTGTTCAAGCCATCTCATCGGCTGGAGACCAAAGGAATCGGCGGGTGGAAAGGATACATCAGTAAAAACATGAAGACAGGGACAGTCTCACAGAGGGAGCACACCGCCTTCTTGATGATGTGGCTGGAGAAACACTTCTTCTGTGGCAGAGCGGTCGGCCCCTCTTCCAACACTCAAGCTTTGGCAGAGTCTCTTGCACAAGGATCGGCCATCCCCCTCGGTAAACATTTGCTGGGATCGGCATACCATCTGATGCACCAAATCGGCGTCAAGCTGTCGAAAGGAGAGCCGATAGGGAATCCAGGCGGTCCTTGGTGGTTCATCACCCTCCGGCTCAATCTACACATGAGCAAGGTCTCTCAGCAGAGGATAGAGACAAAGACCTTCCCCAACATCGAGTCAGAGGAGAATCCATCGGTCCGTCGCAGCTGCAGATCCGTTGGAGAAGCGGTATCGGCCTTTCCTGGCTGCCAATTCACCGCTACCCGCGTAGCTGCATATTTCAGATGTTTCTATAATGGACTTAGTGAGGAGATTATCATCTGACATCCATATCAGACCGCAGAGCCGATTTTCGAATTGCCTATATGCTTCGATTTCTCCACCCATACATTTGACAGAGAATTAATGGACATCTTGATTAAGCCGGGAATTCTGCCGGCCAACTTCTTCTCAAGAAAGGACTCACCCACTTATGAGTTCTACTGTCCATCGGCTGCAGCAAGGCAACTAGGTTTTGGCCAATTGCCGATTCGAGTCTATTTCGCCGGCCAAGCAAAATTCGGAGATGGACTAACTTCAAGTCTTGACTACAGCCGATTGTGCGATTTAGTACCCGATTCCAGCACCATTGACTTGAACGGCTGGTCAGTTGCCTCTTTCGCTACCCAACAGTATAAATTATGGTGGGCAGAATGGAAGCAACATCTTTTCTGTAAATCTCCATCAACTTACTGCAACATTCTGGACCCAGAGAACATCGACCCAAATGCTGCGGTATGTCCTCTTCTCCTTAGCCGATTTCAATGTTGCATTTATCATCTCGTTGCTAACTTATGTTTACCCCTTCAGTCTGAAAGCCATGTTCCCCCGATGCGGAGCCGAAGCGGTCGGCCGATCGATAGCCATCACCAATACACACCGTACCCACTCATCGGCTTCCATGCTCCATCTATCAGAGATATCTCCATCGGCCGATCAAGACGAGCGCCCAAAAGACCAACACCAAAGATATCCAGCCGTCGGATGCGAGCTCGCATTGGATCGGCCGATTAGGCGACAATAGCATCGGCTGAAATCTCCCGTATCGATCGGCTAGCCAGATGGCAGCAGTATCGGCCGAGACTCCCCGTGTTGGATCGGCCAATCAAGTGGAAGTGATACTCGCCGAGGTCTCAGGTCCTTCACCCCTACCAGTTGTTGAGACGGCCGATCCCCAAGTCACCGCCGAAGCCGGGGCCGCTGCAGCATCGCTCTTAGTAGAAGCTGTCCAGGTAACCTTATTTATCTCATATATTCCCCAAATCTTCTACTGACATCAATTCCATTCCTTTGCCAGGCCGCACAAGTTGTCCCACCATAGTCCCCGCAACTATCGGCCACGTCTCAAGTGGGGACTGAGATTACAGCAGCTCCGGTTGCCGAGGTACATGATCTCTTACCCTGCATCCTTAATATTCAGGAAACTTAACCAATTTTGATGCAGGTCGACTTGGGTACGCCGATTATAACTCCACAGCAGGAATCGGCCGGGAGACCCACAGAGGCATGGCAAATTTCCATTACCATCTCATTTCATTTTCCCATAGTATTTTCACGGGAATTTATGTCTTTCTCAGGAAGCTGGCCCAAGCGGTGCACCGATAATGATTGAATCTTCTTCTTCTGGCGAACCAAGTGCACCAGTCCCTGAAAGGGAAACACTTCCACCGGCGCAGGCAAGAGAGATTCGTTTCAAAGAGGTAACAATCTTACCATCCGAATCAGCCGATTTCCTTTCACCGCTTGCTTACCCTTTGCTTTGTTCCCTTACAGGAGCAAGATACTCCCAACAATAGCATCTTTTCCTTTGCTGTCTCCTTGGCCGATGAAGAAGAAATCGCCTCACACGCAGTTCCATCGAGCTCTACCTCCGGTGATGTCCGCTCTAAGCTCGAAAGCATTCGTACTCTCCTCCAAGGTGACATCGGCCGATTGGTAGAAGATGCATCGCCGATCCGACAACTTTTCAATGAGGTCAAAGATCACATCCCGGATGAAGTGTCGGAAGACTTGGGGTATGCTGCCTATATAGAGGGCATGCAGATTCCGGTCTCTAGGGCGCTGCAACGTATGGCCGATCATGCTCAGATGGCCAAAACTCAGGAGGAGGTCGACTCATACAAGCACCGGGCTCAGGAAGTACACCACAGAATCAACTTCCTCGAGAACTGCCGTCCGGATATCGTCGGTGCAATAGATCGGCTGAAAAGGAGGAGAGCAGAACTAGCCAAGGAGACGGAACAGATAACCAAAGAGATAGCTACTGAAGAGAAGAAGCTCCAAGAACTCCCAACCATGATCAGCGAGTTGAAGCAAGAAAGACAAAATCTGGCCCGTGAAACAATAAGGCTCCGTCGCCGCGTGTTAGAAGTACCAGGATCGGCCGAAAATGATCAGAGAATAGTAGAATCGGCCGATCAAATTAGACGACGAGCGATTGTAGCCATAGATGCTTTTCTTGGGCTGTAAAAAATATGTTAAACATTATTGCTCCGTTAATGCCACTGCGCCGATTTGGTTTTGAACTGCTTTTTCAGTCTGCCTCGCATTTATGTACGCATTTACTCCGATAGGACGTGTTTCACCATCCATCTACCTCCTCTTCATTTATACGCAGACCGTTCACCATCTCTAGAGGCACACGCATCACTTATCTTTTCTTCTTCTTTTACTGTCCCAACTGAACGGCAAGATGTCTTGTTCGTCCTCTTCATCCTCTTCCTCTGTCAACCAGGTATGAACTCCCCCTCTACCTTTTTCTTAAGCATTTCAAATCGCTCCAATACTGGGTAACTCCTTTTATCTCTGTTCAGCCAAACCGTCTCAGCCCTGATCTAGAACGAGCGATAGAAATCATGCATTCAGAAGAGCCATTATCACAGGCAGACAGAAATCTGATAAGGACTCATGCTGAGGAACTCAGAGATCATGTCCCTGCCGCTGTCCAGGAATATTCGGACCTCATAAGTGCTCAATTTTTGGCCCGCAAACGACTATCTTCCAACAAAAATTCTTCACTTCCTTGTAAAGCTACAACTGAAGTCGCCATGGCATATCTGGAAGAGGAGAAGACCCGCCTGCTGAAAGAACTCTGCAACCAAGCTGAAACTGGAGCCACTGCAGAGGACTTGAAAGAGAAGAGGCTCACCCTCATGATAAAACTAGGTCGCATCGAGAGAGAAATCCAGCGTAGGCGTAATCAGTAGACACACCAGCATTTTTATTCTAAGGGTGACTTCTACCATGTCGGCCATGTAATCTGTAATGAATCCCAATATTTCTTTCACCAGATGTGTAGCCGGAAAACCGATGAGAAATCGGCCATGTTACCTTGACATATTTTGCTGTAAGTTATGCGTCTACCCAAATGCTTGGATAGTACCTCTTCAGATATCGTCCATTTAAAGCTCTTGGGAATTCCTCTCCTTCGACTGCCTCCAGAATATATGCATTCCCAGGGGCACATCGGCCGATTCTATACGGCCCTTCCCAAGTGGGTGATCATTTACCGAATTTGGAATCTTTGGACCCTATCGGCAGCACCAACTTCCATACCAAATCCCCTTGAGAGAACCGCTTAACCTTGACCTTTTTGTCATACCATCTGGCCACCCTTTTCTTGTTTTCTTCTATACTAATTAGGGCTCTTAACCGTAAACCCGCCGAATCGTCAAGTTCGTCTTTCATGAGAAAGGAATAGTCATCGGCCGTTAACTGATCCTGTAACGATGTACGTCTTGACCCTGTCCTTATCTCCCATGGCAAGACCGCTTCATGACCATAAACCAAATGATAAGGGGATATTTTAGTGGCCCCATGACAAGCCATCCTGTACGCCCATAAAGATTCAGCTAAAGACATATGCCACTTCTTGGGTTGCTCTTCTATCTTCCTCTTGATTAGCTTGATTATCCCCTTGTTAGACGACTCTGCTTGGCCATTGGCCTGAGCATAGTATGGAGAAGAATTTAATAATTTAATCCCCATATCGGCGGCGAACTCTCCGAATTCTCCAGAAGTGAACATTGTCCCTTGATCAGTTGTGATGGTTTGAGGAATACCAAATCGATATATAATATGGCTTTTAACAAATTCAATCATATCGGCCGATGTCACGTTCCTTAAAGGAACTGCCTCCACCCACTTAGTAAAATAATCTGTAGCCACCAATATGAACTTATGCCCTTTGCTAGATGGAGGATGAATCTGTCCGATGAGATCTATTCCCCAACTCCTAAACGGCCATGGCTTAATTATCGGATTCATAGCCGATGCTGGTGCGCGCTGCACATTGCCAAACCTCTGACAGTCTTGGCATCCTTTGTAGTACCTGAAACAATCTTCAAGAATGGTCGGCCAATAATATCCATTGTTCCTGATCATCCATTTTATTTTATGAGCCGATTGATGAGCTCCACACACGCCTTCATGGATTTCTCCCATCAGAACCTTTGCCTCTTCTGTTCCCAGGCATTTGAGAAGAACTCCATCAATCGTCTGATAAAATAAATCATCTTCAAGCAACACATACTTTGTAGCCTGAAAATGTGTTCGCCGATTCACCTTTTGGGATGGATTTCTCAGGTAATCGGCGATATCCTTTCGCCAGTCATCGGCCGCGAGCTCTAGCGACATTGCTCCCCGAATCGGCCGATATCCAGAAGCATGTTGGGCCAGTCTGTTGGCTTCTTCATTATAATTCCTGGGGATATGCTCAATTATTGCAGATTTGAATTCCTTCAAAAGTTGAAGACACTCCTCATAATAGATCCTCAAGACGTCATCCTTGCACTCAGATCGTCCCGTTAACTGATCCACAATGAGCATGGAGTCCCCAAAGATTTCGACTGCATCAGCTCTGACTTCCCTTAATAATTGGATGCCTTTCAGAACAGCTCGATATTCCGCCTGGTTATTAGTTGCAGAGGCTTCTATCGGCAGAGAGAAATTATAAGTTGCCCCCCGAGGCGACACAAGAACGATGCCGATTCCTGATCCGACCCCACATGAAGAACCATCAAAATATAGAGTCCATGGAACTGGTTCAACGGTGGCAATTTCTGGTCCGCAATGCTGAACTACGAAATCGGCCATCACTTGACCTTTGACGGCTTTGGCTGATTCATACCTTAAATCAAATTCTGACAGAGCCAGGATCCATTTCCCAATCCGCCCTTTCAAAATCGGCAATGATAGCATATACTTCACCACATCATCCTTGCACACGACTGTGCATTCTGCTGACAGCAAATAGTGCCTGAGCTTAGTACATGAAAAGTACAAGCACAGGCATAGTCGCTCCACTGAGGAATATCTTGTTTTGGCGTCTAAAAGTCTTCTGCTGACGTAGTATACCACTCGTTCTTTCCCTTCAAACTCCTGTACCAACGCCGATCCAATAGCCTGTTTATCAGCCGATAAATATAACTTGAACGGCTTACCAGGCTGTGGTGGAACTAATACCGGAGGTGAAACCAGATACTGCTTGATATTCTCCAGTGCCTTGCGCTGTCCTTCTCCCCATATGAATTCCTGGTCGGGCTTTAATTTCAACAGAGGGGTAAAAGCCTGAATACGTCCTGACAGATTGGATATGAATCTTCGGATGAAGTTGACTTTGCCGATGAGGGACTGTAGCTCAGTTTTATTTTGTGGGGCCACCACTTTGTTGATGGCGTCTATGGTCTTGCGGTTGACTTCTATCCCGCGCTCATGGACCATAAATCCTAAGAATTGCCCGGCCGATACGCCAAATGCACACTTGTTTGGGTTCATCTTCAGCCCATGTTTCCTTGTGCACTCCAGCACTTCCTGTAAATCGGCCAGATGATCTTGGTGACCTTTTGACTTGACCACGACGTCATCTATATAAATTTCCACCGAAGAACCTATGAGCTTGTGGAAGATGTAGTTCATGGCCCGTTGGTATGTAGCGCCGGCGTTCTTCAAGCCGAAAGTTATAACCACCCATTCAAATAAACCAAGATGGCCTGGACACCTAAAAGCCGTTTTCGAAATATCTTCCTCGGCCATTAATATCTGATTGTACCCGGCATTCCCATCCATGAAACTTATGACTTTGTGGCCTGCGGCAGCATCCACCAAGATATCGGCCGTTGGCATCGGATATCCATCCATCGGCGTAGCCTGATTCAAGTTCCTGAAATCGATGCACACACGTAATTTTCCATTCTTTTTGTATACAGGCACAATGTTAGAAATCCATTCGGCGTAGCGACACTGCCGAATAAATCCTGCCTCAATCAACTTTGTAATTTCGGCCTTTATGTCAGGTAGAATTTTGGGGTTACACCGTCGAGCAGGTTGCTGATATGGCCGATATCCTGATTTTATAGGTAACCGGTGTTCAACAATAGACCGGTCTAGTCCAGGCATCTCATGGTATTCCCAAGCAAAGCAATCCTTGAACTCTTTTAATAAACTTACCAATTTACATTTGTACTCATAATCCAAATTGGCACTAATGTACGTCGGCCTTGACTTGCTGCTATCTCCCAAATCTACCAACTCTAATAAATCGGCCGACGTAAACCCATGTCCAAGCTTCCCATCTTCTCGGACGAGTTGATCCATTTATTCTGAATCTTCAGAGCCGACTGCTTGGATTGGCTGTAGACCAAAATCGGACACTCTCAAGAAGTCAGTGTCCCAAGTCCTACCAGATATACACTTGACGTGTTCGCAGCTCCACTGTTGTGTGTCGGCCGCTGCAACGCTGTAGACGGAATCGGCAGCAACTATCTCTGTACTGTCGCCGACCCATTGCACAAGGCATTGATGCATAGTAGATGGGACACAGCAGTTTGCGTGTATCCAATCGCGACCAAGTAGCATATTATAGGACCCCTTGCCATTAATAACGAAGAAAGTAGTAGGGAGGGTCTTACTGCCGATGGTGAGGTCAACGCAGAGCGCTCCGCGGGCAGGTGACACGTTCCCTTCAAAATCCTTCAGCATCATGTCCGTCTTGGTGAGGTCGTCATCGCCCTTGCCCAGCTTGCGGAACATGGCATACGGCATGATGTTGACTGTCGCGCCTCCATCTACTAGTAATCTGGTGACGGGTCTTCCGTTGACATACCCTTTGAGAAACAGCGCCTTAAGATGCTGTCATTTTTCCTCTTCTGGTTTCTCAAACGTAGCCGTCATCGGCTCTAACACTAGTTGTGCCATTTGTTCCTCCTCTGTTCTTGTTACTCTATCCCGATCGTTGGGTGCCATGAACTCCATCGGCAGTATGAATACCATATCAATTTCGGCTGCCGATTCTTGGTTGCTCGTTTCTTGATTGTTTTTATTTGGGCGCCAAACTCGAGACTTCACATTCCTTTTCTCTGGCGCCTGCCTTTGTTCTTCTTCTTGATGTTCCAACTGGCGTAGGCGTTGGATCCTTCGCTTTTGGGATCTGGATAGGCCATCGGGACACCACCTGGGATTCACTGGCTTGGCCGATGATCTGGCGTATTCCCAATCTGGTTCCCTTCCTAGGGGATCTTCGTCTGACACCCTATCATCGGCCATCTCTTCCAGCCGATCGTGCGCGCTGATCCTGCCCCCCAGTCCATCTTGCTGGCCGATCTTGCTTTTTGACCTGTTGCACTGGTCAACTCTGCCCCCCAGCCGATCATGCACTGAAACGCGCCGTTCTTCGCGCCGATTTCTGTTGATCGGCTCTGATCCTCTGTCCCTAGAGTGTGGCCTCGGGCGATCGTTGCAGCTCAATTCGTTACACTCCGGACAGTTGTCGGCAGATGGCAATCTGATATCGTTCTCCCAGCAGTGGATAAAGAACGGACATTGCTAGTGATCTTCGTGCCGGCGTATTGTCTCCTCCTGGTATCTTGCCTGTTCTTGCTGCTGCCGATATTTACTTAGTAAGAATTGGGAGGTGACGGGCCTGCGTGGTCGTTCTGGCCCTCGCCTGTTCCTTCTGATTTCTTCCGTCGTGATCTGCCTCCTGGGGTTGACAGCACCGCCTCTTCTCGCCGATTCTGACGTCAGCACCTTGGTTTGACTTGAGGTTCCCCCAGCGTTAACCGTGTTGGTCGGGAAGGGATGCTGATCTATCTTCATCGGCTTTGCTGATTTGGTTGGAGTGTCAAACTTAAGCCGCCCCTGTTCAATGGCCGATTGTATCTGCTGGCGGAAGACTTTACGTTCGTTTGTATCATGAGAAGTAGCGTTGTGCCACTTGCAGTATTTCATCTTCTTAAGTTGATCGGCCGTAGGGATGGTGTGATGTTGAGACAGCTTAATCTGCCCCTCTTGAAGCAGTAGATCAAAAATTTTATTGGCCTTTGATGTGTCAAAGCCGAATGTCTCTGGCTCCTTCTTGCCAAAGGGGCAAGATATTGGTTTTTTCCCTTTTACCCATTCTGCCAGGCCGATTTCTTCCTCCGCATCGGATTCAGAACCCTCCAAGTATGCCACCTTCTTTTGGAAGTTTCTCCGCTGTTCGAACGGTCGGACCTCTTGCCCTGACAATTGGTGGACGATTTGGCTCAGCCTTTCAAACTCTTGGGCGGCATATCTCTCTTTGATTTGTGGCAAGAGGCCTTGGAAAGCGATATCGGCCAACTGTGCATCGGTCAGAGCCAGACTGTAGCATTTGTTCCTGATTTCTCTGAACCTCTGTATATACCCTGTCACTGGTTCATCGCTCCTCTGCCTGAGGCTGGTCAAATCCGAGATCTTCATCTCGTGTACTCCTGCATAGAAGTACTTGTGGAATTGTTTCTCCAGATCGGCCCACGTGACGATAGAATTTGGCGGTAAAGTGGTGAACCACTGGAAGGCCGATCCGAAGAGAGATGATGAAAATAAACGCACCCTCAGAGCATCTTGCGTGGCAGCTTCTCCGCACTGGATGATGAATCGGTTGATATGCTCCACAGTGGATGTGTCATCCGTCCCTGAGAACTTGGTGAAATCAAGAACTTTGTATCGGTGTGGGAACGGCAGCGAGTCATAGGCCGATGGATACGGCGTCTTGTAAGTATAAGTTTGAACTTTTGGCTTCAGTCCAAACTGATCCTGGATTACTTCTGCTATTCTTGCCGTCCAGTCCACCTGTTGCTGATGAACAGTTGTTCGCGGCGCAGGCATATGCTGAAGGGCTGGTATGGCCGGGTGATGAATCGGCGAATTTTGCTGAGCAGTCGATAATTGATGACGAAACGAGTCCGCACCCCCTTCGTACGTCACTGCTGGCGCCGTGCCTCTGAATGCTTCCACAGTGTTTGCCCCCCTGCCGATTTCTGGTAAAATCGGCTGATACTGGGAAATCGTCGGCCGGGCGGCCAGTTGGTATGGCACCTGAACCGAATAAGTGCCATGCCCGTTCGCTGGCTCGGGAAAATACGCTGTGGCTGACGTCCCCCAAGACGCTGAGCTTGTAGGTAGTGTTTGCACAGAAGCCATCTAAACGGGTTGAAGCGGTGCTAGCGACGGGAGACATGGTGCACCGCTGTATCTTGGAGACGCCGGAGGTGGTGGAGAGCTGTACCCCTCGCGTTGCGTCAATATCGGCTGAGGAGCCGATTGGGATGTGTATGGTAGGCTTCTGGCTGGCAGAGTAGTTGGAGGGGCATATGCCGGTCCCTGATAGCCTTGGACGGCTCCGCTGGCCAGAGAGTTGACGACAGCGTTATACACCGTGTTGCTCATCACCGAGGATTGGTCAATGAATGCTTGATACACGGACTGTTGAATCATCTCTGACATCTTGCCCGAGTCCTCAGCAATGGTGATGTGGCGAGGCGCTAGGATAGGAGCCTTCTTGACTGCCTCCCCGCTCCTGGTACGACTGAACGACTGGAGGTACATCTTCTTGTAGTCTTCTAGGTGTTTGGCCAGTTCTTCCCTCTGGTTGTCCTTGAGATCAGCTTCTGTGACCTCAATGATGTTGCTGTCGGAGATTTCTGCGTTCTTCGACATATCAGATCTTGGATGGTCCCACCAGGCGTGCCAAAAGTGTGTTGGCGCTAAAATCGGCCGGATAGGAATCGGCCGATGGGTCTTCAGCGTTGGACACACGACCCGGGAGAATCTGCTTAGCTCCTGTTCGGGTTATCGCCCTGGTGCAGTTCGCGCGGCGTGCCAGTCAATCTGACCTGTTGATTGACAAGGAAATAGAGTATTAAATTCCAGGCGCGTCGATCGGCTGGGGTTCCGATCTGTCCTGAGGAGCGCGTCGGCAGCGAATCGGCCGATTTGCTGTAGAGATGATCGGCTATGGATCAGCCGATGATCGTATAGCAATCGTAAAGAAAACTGCTGGAGTGATCTAGACGACTACTGCAAGGACAACACTTGAAATAGATCTAATCGGCTGTGAGATAATAAATCGAAGGAGAACAATGACGAAGCCGATTATCCTGATCTCAACTTGGATAACTGGTGATAATACTAGAATAACAGGTAAAACTTGCAATTCTAGTAAATATCGATAACTGGTGAATAAATCCAAACGAAACCACAGCGATGCGCCCGTAGCTAAAGCTCGGATATTACTCGGTAAGCGGAACCTACCAATTGGCCGGAGATCAAGTTGATGCAGCCCTGCCAATCCGTACGAACTCGTGGAAGAGGAAAATATTGGCGAAGTCGCCGACTTGAAAATAAATTGCTAGAAAAGTAGAAATACTGTTGTTGATTGATGTCTTGATTGATTTTTTTTGCAAGACCCTGACGACTCCTATTTATACCCTAAAGCTAGGACTCCTGGTCGATCACGACTTGTTACAACCTTATTAAAAAAAACAGGAAAACTACTATATCTATAAGAACTTTTAAAGGAAACGGACTCCCGCAGAATCTTCCGCCGCCGTTCCCTAATCCAATCAGGATTCCCTTCAATTGCTCCTTGACCGACTTGGCGTGCCCTGTTGACCAACTTTTGACAGGATCTTCTGGAATAATTCCATCCTGTTGGCATAGGCTGGGCCACCAATAGGCCGATTTCCAATTGTTACTTCAATCGGCCGATTCCTTTCTGTAGCTTTCAGATCTGCCGCATCGGCCAATCTTCTCCTCCTGACGCCGATTCAACACGTGTCAAAATCTGGCGTCAACAACATGTACTAACTTAAAAAAATATCAAAACCCAACCTATTATTGTACCACTAAATAATGGGGAAAAACTATCATGCATTTGTGTGAATATAGAAAAAAATAATTTTTTTCTCTCTCTCCTCCATGGATCAAGAAAATTATTTACTTGGGCATGAAGCCAAAATATGCAGATTGAGCCCAAATGATTTTATAACCTTATTCTCCTACTAAAATAGCACAACTTCATCCAAAAGTTTAAGGAAAATGGAGCCCCAAATGGCAAATCCACACCATGAGATCTACATCTAGGTAGGGGCAAATAGAGCTCCATTTGAGCCTTAAAACTAACAAAAAAAAAGGTTGGAAAAGATATGGAATTAGCATCAACTTACCTCCTACAGCCACTAACTCGAAGGAAATCAAGTTTAAAACCTTTCCTCCCCTTTATATTTTTTTTAGATTTTCGGGCAGCACCTCACCCGAGCAAAGAATGGGCTGTCGGGAGGAGGAGGAAGAGTGGTCTGCTAACTTTTGTCGGCCATTTTAGATGCGGGTGGGGGTGACCCACCCCTGAAAATAGCATTTGTAGGGGCGGTTTTAGGTGCGGGTGGGGGGCGGTGAACCGTCCCTACAAATTCTAGTTTCAAAGGGCGGGTCACCCCCCACCCGCCTCTAAAAAAGCTTTTCTAGGGGCGGGTTAAATGCTACAGTAGGCCCGCTCCTTTTGTAGAAACGGGTGACATTTTGGTCCATCCCTTAAAAAATGAGACATTGCTACAAATTATTTTTTAGTAGTGGTAACAGCTTAAAATGTAGTGTTGCTTGATCAGTTGACACTTTTATAACTATATTATTTATGCAGTAATATGGAATGCTCTTGAAAATATACACTAATATGGATAAAATTATTCCCTTTTCTCTGTCAGCTATCATTTGTTGTGCTTAGCCTTATGCAGCAGCTAGCTTTGCTCTCATCCTCATCAGCTGAAGCAATTGCTGTGGTTTATCCTCTCCATCCTACTCAAACTATTATAATTCATATTTTATTTTAGCACTTCCGTTTGGATAAGTTGGTGCTAAATTTTAGCACTTTCACCTATTAGCACTTGGATCCAAACGGAACCTGAACCATGGAAGGAAAACCATGCATTGAAGCTAGTTTTTCAATAGAAGAGACACGTAACCACGCACTAACTTCAATAGCTGAATAACTTTCTCAATTGCTCTTTTGATTAATGGAAAAAACTTCCGGGAGATACTTCGGTGAGTTCCCTCTTCGGTACAACAAGGCCAGCATTATTGTACTCCCTCCATCCCACAGTAACCGCACCTATAGGTTCAAACTCGGCAACTTAATGGAGATGGCAAATTACCATACTACCCCTATGCTGCCATCTGTACGGGTCAGACAGACCATCAGAGTAACAACGCATATTGTAAATAAGATAAGCAAGCCCAGCAGATGTGTGGTCACGGCGAGTTCCACGCTAAGGATGAAAACGGATCGGATTTGTATGGAATCGGATCCGAATAGTACTATTTACCATATTTTAATTCGAATACGGATACGGATTCGGATATTCTCGGATACAAATGCAAAACATACCCGGATACGGATTCGCATTCGGATATTTTCTCACCGTATAAGATAATATTTATCTATTTTTTTTATTGGTAGTTTTAGAATACAAAATCATTACACATGTAGAAACTAAAATTTAATAACATAATAAAGATAACTAGTTAAAAATAATACATTTATCAACAATATTTAATAAATAAATAATAACTAGAAATAAAAATATATTTAAATAAATGTATAGGCAATTTTTATTAATATATAGATAAAAATTATAAAAGTACTTTCACATATAAATAGATAAAAACAATAAAATATTTAAAAGTAAACTTAATCTTCTTATATTTCTATTATAGAAATTAATATAACATTAGTTATAGGAAATGGAGATGACTTTTAAATAGTTTCAGTCAATACAAATACGGATAGTGTCGGATATTGTGGAATACGGATGTGGAATCGGATAGAGAAAAATAATAGAAATCGGATTCGGATGTATCCACTTTGCTACCACATTAAATTCGAATACGAATACGGATATCCATATTGATGTTTAAGCGGATACGAATATCGGATAATTCAAATATTTGCTATCCATTTTCCATCGAAATGCCACGCCACCAGCCCTGGTTCCAAGGTGGTCCACACCCCACAGCCAGTTGCCGCTGCCAGCTGCTGCTTCCATGCACAAATTAAGTCTGACACCCTATGCTGACGTTTATTTTGGGGAAAAATTGAACCGCATATGTGCGGTTATTGTGGGCGGGAGGGAGTACTAGATAACTTAACTGCGCGCTCGGCGTCCTGCATGGCTGTTGTTGCACTTGCTTGCAACACATGCACGGGACACGTACACACGCTGCTCTTCCTATATAAGCATAGAGGTGAGACGGAAAATGGTTCTACAAGAACCCAACAGCCGAGGGGAGCAAGGAAGAGATAGAAAGAGCCAGGGCCATGTATCAATATACTTACACACACGAGGATTGTTCTTTCGTGTGTGCGCCCACCAGCTCAAATTGGCATGGCACGAATATGAGACCTCGGGAAACATGTTAATGTGCGAGGAAAGAGTGTCGTCGGGGTAGCACCATAATTTTCACACTTGATTTTAAAAATAAAACTGAATGCATAACTATATGTATGCAGAGAAAGGAGAATAAATGCCAGCAAAATCTGAGAAATTCTCTGAAAATCTAAACGATGAGTAAATGCATTCTAAACGATATTCACATCCCAAAACTAAATATTTTTGGGTGTGACAATAATGATGATTGATTGTAGATTAATATCTCTTTGGAGTTGAATCACTGCACACTTAATACATCTTACTACTCTGGTTAGTGGTTTGTACTTTCTTAAGTCTGCCTCCCTTGGGTAGTGCTCGGTGCTCCCCCGATCATGGATGCAAATGTAGTGCCGTATGTACCTTTGTATCCCTGGAGAAATGGTGTCATGCTAACTTTTGGCCATTGTGGCTAGTTGAGGAAAAAACATGATGTCACAGTTGGTTGGAGACGAATTCTTTCTGACTACAAACACTATACAAGTTGGTTTGATTAGAATTCTTTCACACTAATTTGGAAACTTAGTACGTATGATGTACTAACTTGTCTACTAGTTTGTTTTTAGTAAAAGGTGGCAGCATTAGGAATTGAAGTGCGAGTTAAAATGGTTCAGGAAAAATATAAGGTAGCTGCATAACAAATTAATATCATTTAACAGATGCATGGGTTACTGACCTCTCCTATCATTTGATATGCATGGGTACACATCTATCTCGGTTCACCTTTTGATAATTAAACGCAGATGGTCCAGTAAGAGGATTTTATTATTCGAATTCTGCCTCCCAAACAATAACCTACTGAAGCTAATGATTATTTTAAGTGTTTCATATAACTACCATAGAAACACTCATCTGCATGTGACTTGGCAGTGCATCACGGTCATTTAATATCTGGCTCGGTGTGGCAACATCGCCCTGGTGCTGAGTCTTGGAGCCGTCGCTGCCACAAAGCCCCCCCTCCTGTCGGCAGTCAGCACTAGGAGCAATAGGCTAGCTCACCAATGAAATGGATCGAAAAATAGGAGAAACCTACCATGTGAATGTAATGAATGGAGAAAAAAAAGTCAAATTATGATGCTCATGATCTCCAAAATGATACCCGTGACACTTTGACCTATCAAAAGTCAAATTTTGCTGTCAACCCATCCCATCGCTGTAATCCGAGTTGAGCCCATCAGCTGAATGTCAAAAGGCACGGTTTCGAAATTTCTATTAACAGTACAGCCATGCTAAAAAAATAGCTGCCAAATTTTAGCGTCAACAATCAGATTACGAAGATATAATAATAATTCAGCCCCACCTACAGCTAGCTCCGACACTGACACGCATTAATAGTACAGAGACTTCACTTCTCAATTGGTAATTGTTTATTCATCTGAAAATTTACAACTATAGGCCAGCGCGTGGTGGCTATATATACAGAGCACTATATATATTGCCATATTGGCAAGGGCCATAATGCGTATGCTAGTTTTGCACTAGGACGATTATTGTTTCGTATCTGTCCACTAAGCTCAAATTGGCATGGCAGGAATGCGAGCCCTCAGGAAATGTGGTAGTACAGGATGATCAAGTTCTGCTGGACCTCTAGGTCCCGGGCCTAATAAGGCAGACTCTCCTACGCCAGCTTGGCTTGATTGCCGCTGCTCCCAGCAGAACTAGAGGCGTAGAGTAGGCTTAGTCACCGCTCCTATGTATCAGGGCCGGTCCTAAGGATTTAACAAAACTCGTAGTTGATTTATTAATTTCTAAAGGAGAAAATAGAAAGTGACGGTTGATTGGGGAGATATTGATTCTTCCTCAGTACAAGCACTACACAAGTTGGAGGGATACGAATTCCTTTCACACTAACTGGGACAGCTTGTACAGTATAGTAATATGACTAATACTTGGTCTTTTAGGAAAAGGTAGCAATGTTACAAATTCATGTAAGAGTTGAAATGTTTTTGGGAAACACAATCATTGTTTCTGAAAAACACATTGACATCATTTAACAGGTATATGGAGTAAGCTGAATCAGCCCCCTATCAATTGATATGCGCATGGGTACACATGCCTTCTCATGATATTCTAGTTCGATAGGCTGGGCCTTCCGTCATCATGAATCCGCCGCTGCCACAAAACCCCACCTGTTGGCCAACAACGACAGGAGCACCTCGTGAATGAAATTGATTGAAAGATATAGGAGAAACCGACCATATGAATTATGTGAATTGGAAATAAAGATATAGATATGAATATATATGTTTCCAGCACTCGATTGGCATGGTAGGAATAGGATGCCTCAGGAAATAAGACACTGCATGCCGACCATCTCTCTCCCAGGGTACCACTACCACAAAAGTGGTGATTGGTTGGAGATGAATATATATACTCCTTCCTATTGACCCAATGAGTAAATTTATTTTTCTCAGTTCTGTCTCGATCCCATAAACATAATTTGCTGAAAATAATGATCCTTTTTAGTGTCTGAGCAGACTACTGCATAAATACTCATCCACATGTGACTTGGCAGCGCATCACAGTCATTTATCGTCCCCCGCATGTGCCTCGGTGTGGCCATGAGTCAAGAATCCGCCATTGCCACAAAACCCCACCTGTTGGCCACCAACGATATATAGGAGTACCTCGTGAATCAAATGGATTGAAAGATAGGATAAATCATGCATGTGAATTAAGTGAATTGAAAATAAAGATATAGATATGAACGGAAAAATAACACTAAAAATTTGACCTACCGCATACATATATTACACCAATTTATTTCCTATACTACCTCTAGGATGCTTATGATACTCTAAAATAGTATCCTGACACTAGTGCGGAGAAGAGTATCATGTAACCATTCTAAAACACCAGACGAGAAGGATTGGATGTAAATGACCTCAATAATCAGGTCACCGTACCTTTTCCTTGTCTAGCACAACATATCCTATCCAATTATTTTTTTAAGAAAAATAAGATGTTTTGCCATAACAATAAGGCAGGTACCCTGCCCTTGCACAATATGAACGAAGGAGAAGCAAATATAGCATGATATACTGATTTTCTAATTTAGATGATGAGTATTTGGCAGTATTTCCTTCGAGTGAAATCCATATTTGATTCCTTCAGTAAAAGATAAAAAATAACATGCGGACTTTTCCCCTTTTTAGCAAAGACGCTAAAAAATATTCACAAACTTAAGAAGCTAGTTTCACTACTTAAAAAAAATTTAGAGGCTGGTAAAAATGTATTTTTATGGGCGGGTGTGGTACCCGTCCCTAGTTCTCGCAGCTAAAAATGCGATATTTAGGGGTGCGTAACGTGCCCGCCCCTAAAAACGATTTCTAGGGGCGGATCACGGCGTGACCCGCCCCTAGAAATCGATTTCTAGAAAATAAAAAAATAAAAAGTTGAAAACAGCAAAAGAAAATAGAAAAAAAAAAGTATTACAGCCAACCAGCCACCACCACAAGCCCCTTACTATCAATTTAGGAACCGCATACCTCAAGCCTCACACGTACCTTCCTCTCCACGACACTACACAGTCACTTACGACTCTATGGGGTATGCTATTCTTTTATATTAACTCTGAAGTTAATTTGTAGGGGCGAGTGACGCCACCACCCTTCCCTAAAAATATTTTTCAATTTTATTTCAAAAATTCATTTAAATCTTTATATATAGCAAAATAAATAAATAAATAAAATTGAAACTTCTCTATTATGGTCATTGTGAACTATAGATACAAAAAAATATGCAAAGTATATTTCAGTGTATATAAAGTTAAGATTGTTAAAACCTCAAAGTATGACTTAAGTTGTATGAGATACTATACAGTCATAGCCATATGTAGGTTCATAATAATTTTTTAGAATATTAAATGACCTTAAATAAAAAGGTTATCAACTACAAAGTTTCAGATCTCGTCATTCTCTATAATTTTGATATAAAATTTGACTTCATCCGAGATCCTATGAAAAAATTATAAATTTATTTTAAAGAACCATTTTTAGGGGCGGATCATGACATCACCCGCCCTAAAATTGCATTTTTAGGGACAAGAGACGTCATCACCTATCCCTAGAAATGCCACCATTTCCAGAGGCGGTGACTCCATGATCCGCCCCTGAAAATGATGCCCATTTGTAGGGGCGGGTGATGGCGTAACCCGCCCCTAAAAATATTTTTCTAGGGGTAGGTCGGATGCTAGAAAAATACGAGCATTTTTGTAGTAGTGTTTTAACTAACCATCGAGCTTACAATCAACCAATGCCCTATCTAGCACCAAACTAAAGCATTTTTATTCTTGTAGTAGTGTTTTAACTAACCATCGAGCTTACAATCAACCAATGCCCTATCTAGCACCAAACTAAAGCATTTTTATTCAGCTAGTTACTTTTTATTAGAACTGAATTAATCCAATTAAAATCCGAGTTAACAACACCATCTCATTGTCGTCGTCCTCCGAGGTCAGTAAGCCCATCAGTTTAGATGTGCAAAGTCCACTAGATGTCCAAAGGCACGGTTTCAAAAGTTCTATATATTAACAGCAGAATCGTGCTAAAAAAATCAGCTGCCAAATTTGACTCAATCAGTTTATGATGATATGATTTCAGCCCCACGTGCAGCACACTGACACATAATACTGAGCTGCCACTTCTCATTTGGTAATTGTTCGTTGTTTATTCATATAGGCAAGGGCAATAATAATACATGAATATATATATGCTTCCATGTCATGCGCGTATGCAAGTTTTACACTAGCTGGGATCATTCTTTCGTACGCGTCCACTTGATCAGCTCAGATTGTCATGGCAGGAATACGAGGCATCGGGAAACGTGGGCTGTACATAGGGCTGGAGGAAAAGCTCGTAGCTCTTAGCTCGCTCGACTCGATACTGGCTCGACTCGGCTTGTTCTAATTTCCTAACGACCTAAGCAGACAACTTAACTCGTTAGTATAACGAGCGAGTTCAAGCTGCTCGTGAGCCGGCTCGCGAGCTAAAGGAGCCAAGGCTATCAGCGTTTAGCAGGCCGAGTACAGCAGTCCAACGAAGTCCAGACAATTTAGTAAGCAAACCCTAAGCCCATAACACAGCCTTCGGTGCTCCACTCCTCTCCCAGTTCAACAGTTCCTTCTCCTTTCTCACGCTTGCACCCTCCGCGCCGCCGCACCAAATCGCTGCTCCGCCAGCGCCGATCTCCACCTCCTCTACGCGCAGTGCTTGTGCCTGGAAGACGAGGAACCTCGACGACAACCTCGAAGTAGTGAATCAAGGAGCAGGCGCACCCGAGCTAGAGGCCTCTGCCATCCTATGAGCATAATTAATCCATGATTAGCGGATGGTTACTGTAGCATCAGTGTTGCAAATTATGGATTAAGTAGGCCTATTAGATTCATCTCATGATTTACAATATATCTGTACAATTAGTTTTTCTTTTTATCCACATTTAGTACTCCATGCATGTGTCCAAATATTTGATATGATATTTTTGGCAAAAATTTTTGGATCTAAACAACACCCCAGGCTGAGCGTCATGAACGTCATCCCCTTGGTGGCGTCCATACCCATGCATAAGGTATGTATCCCCATTTGGCTCGAGCTCCTGCCTGCCCGCGACACATGAACATGCCCTGACACCCCTGCACCACGACGCTCGGACATGCGTTTAGATGCAAGGCTATAAAATTTTTGAAGAATGTCAGCACACATTTGAAGTATTAAATATAGACTAATTAAAAAACTAATTACAGAACTCGCCTGTAAACTGCGATGAATCTATTAAGCCTAATCAATCCATCATTAACACATATTTACTGTAGCACAACATTGTCTAATTACGGACTAATTAGGCTCATTAGATTAATCTCATAAAATACACCCAATGTGTGATAAAGTTTCTTTCATCTCATTTAATATGCTATGCATATGTGAAAATATTCGATGTGACATTTTTAGGTGTAAAGTTTTTGCATCTAAACAAGCCCTAAGTTACCCCGATTCCAACACGCGTGTCGGACATGGAAATTCGTTATTTTTTCAAAAAAAAGCAACACTGCGATACGTATATACATAGGCAAATAAAATAGCAATAAGCACATACAATAAAGTAAAACATAGTTCTAACGTCTATATTCGAGGGGAAGAGAAGGAGAGAGGAAGCGTGCGGCACCGGGCGGATGGCGAAGCGTTGATATGAGGAGGAGAGGCAGTCACAGCCTGAAAGGCTGATGGCAGCGTGTCGATCCGGGGAGGAGCAGCGAGCCGACACCCGGCAACGCTATGTCGATCTGGGGAGAGGCAACGGCAGCGCGTGGAGAGAAGCGGCGGCGGCTCGAGTGCTCGATTTGTGAGAACTGAAGAAATATCGCCAGGGCACCTAGGGTTTCCAGGAAGGGGTGGTTTATTTGGCTGGGCCGTGTCGGGTACGAGTCGGCGAGGTGTCGACCACGTGTTGAAAACTAAAAATATTTATTTATAAGGTTTAAATCACCGATTCTTTCTCGATACGTATTGGCAGCGTGTCGGAGACGTATCGGTGTCGGACATGTTGTCCGATACCGACACGCGACTGAGTGAATTGTCGGTGTATGAGAGCAGAGGACAGGACACCTGCTAGCAGTTAGCTAGCCTCGAGTCAGCCACGGTGTAAAATCATCTTTTTTCAACCTGAATCTGAGATAAGTGTGTGTATCTATTCAGTAGCCCATATTCATGTGACCATGTGTGTATCTGAGTTGCTAAATGATGTCCATTTTGAATGCTGTTCCAAGCCTCCGACAATCAAGAAGGGAGCCAGGAAGGAAGTCACAAGTGACATGTTACTTTCATTTGTGTTTTGACGATATTTTGTGCTTGCCATGTAAATATGATGATCTACCTTTGTTCTTGTACCTTTGTTCTTGTAAGAGACTAATACTCATTATTATGTAATATATTTGCTATTATAGTTTGGAAGGCTAGAAGCCTAGAACTGAATATCTGAGCATTTGTTACTGCACTAGGTGAGCTAAAAGAGCTGGCTCGCGAGCCGGACCAAGCCGAGCCGAGCTGGCTTTTCTGCTTGTTACGTTAACGAGCCGGGTCGAGCCGAGCCGAGCCGGTCGTTTAGATAACGAGCCACACCGAGCCGGGCCGAGCCGAGCCGAGCCGGCTCGTTATCCAGCCCTAGCTGTACAGGACTATCGTCCTCTGTTGCGGGGTAGCATGACAGTCCTATTACGAGTTCTGCAGGGCCTCTGCGCTCTCCATTGACAGCTTCGTCTGATTGCAGGTGCTCCCAGATTGTGCGTCCTCTCTGCTGAGATGTGTGAATGTATGAACATTTGTCCACTGTTCCCTTAGCTCATGACAAATTTCTTGTGACCAAAACTCATGATTTCTCATATAAAAAAAATCACACTGTTGGGAACGAACCAGGAAAGATGGTAGTAGTATGGCTACTAATTGCTAATTAATAATTAGGAAAAGATGGTAACGTTACCGATTCAAGTGCAAGTTAAGGTGTTTTAGGAAAACTCATAGCTAAACAACAATTGAATAGTTTTCATCTATCACTATTGCTGATAATGGTTAATAGGGGAGAGAGCACACAAACCAAAGCAAATTTATATTAGTTTGGTGCTACTGCAATTGCTCATCAGCTTAGCCATTTTTAGCTTGGCCATTTTTAAATCGGAGCACACAATTGCTCATCACAAATGCTAAATGGTAAACAATCACAAACGCCAAACGAAAAATCGTCGGTCACTCTTTATTTAGCATTTAGATGGTTTAAATGGAGTTAAACAGGCTAAACAATTTTGTATTATATCACCAATATATACTTGTTTATGGCTTAAAAATAATTATTCTAACAAATATATGTATTTATGCATGTAAAAGGTCAAGTATATATATATATATATACTTATGCATGTAACTAATCAAGTATACATATTTATTCATGAAAACAATAAGTATAAATATGTATGCTTGTAAGTATCCAAGCATATTAGCTTTTGTTTGCCTAAATAGTGTGTTAAACGGCCGTTTAGTCCATCTAATAGCGTTTAATTTCATTCTGTTTAGACCCTTTTCTTCCATCTTTTGACCATTTAAACAGTCCGTTTAATAGACCATTTACAGCCTAAACAACACAGTTTATGTCTATTTACCGTTAAGGTGTCGTTTAAACGACCGTTTAGGCGGACAATACTGACGCCAACCATATCAAGTCAAATTTTCCAAGACTCCACTGAATGTCAAAATGCATGGTCTCAAAAGTTCTGTTATCAGCCAAACCTGATTACTTCTTACTTTTTAATTTCTTATTCATCAGAAAATTTACAAAGAGAGAAACGGATAGTGAGAGGAACCCAACTCAGCTGGTCACACAGATTTCGCTGAAATTACTGTTGAATTTGGGGGAAATTGTGGTGTGTTGCTCTACAGAGGTCCCACACTCTCCTTATTATATCTCTCGAATATGCAAGAAAGTCCTTTACATTTGTTCTATTTACATCAACACTCCCCCTCAAGATGGGCTAAATATATTCAGCATACCCATCTTGTTACATGCCAACTCATTATCCTTAGGACCTAGACTTTTCATGAGACTATCAGCTAGTTGATCACGTGACTTGACATACTCTAGCTTCAAAGCTCCACTATCAATCTTCTCCTTGATGAACAACCCGTCAATCTCCACATGCTTCATGCGATCGAGCTGAACCGGATTGTTT
Source organism: Panicum miliaceum (assembly GCA_032594955.1). NCBI lineage: Eukaryota > Viridiplantae > Streptophyta > Magnoliopsida > Poales > Poaceae > Panicum > Panicum miliaceum. The sequence continues at coordinate 49,935,289 of CM064057.1, read as the reverse complement.
GCTATATTGTTCGCTGCTACATTATCACAATGAAACAATATAGTCTTATTCTTCAACACCCGAAGCTCCTTCAAAAGATCCTTTAGCCACATCACCTCACATAGAGCAAGTATCATTGTTCTATGTTCAGCCTCTGCAGTAGACCGAGACACCACAGCTTGCTTCTTGCTTCTCCAAGAAACAAGATTTCCACCCACTAACACACAATATCCAAATGTTGATCTCCAATCATCCCTGCTGCTTGCCCAATCAGCATCACAATAACCTTCCAAATTCAGGTGTTGGTTTGCTCTAAACCACAACCCCTTACCAGGGGTTCCCTTCAGGTACCTCAGGATTTGATAAACCGCCTCCATATGCCCAGTTCTAGGATCATGCATATACCTGCTCACCACACTCACTGCATAAGAAATGTCAGGTCTTGTATGGCAAAGGTATATCAAACGACCAACGAACCTCTGATATCTTTCCCGGTCCACACAATCACCCAATTCAGCACACATTTGGTGATTCTTATCAATGGGTGAGCCACATGGACGACACCCAAGCATTACTGTCTGACACACCCGGTTTTAAAGGCAAAACCAGATGCATAAATTACATGTGCACCAGGATCAAGTTTCACACATGCAACGACTTCAGTAACTACCATAGATAGTGCCAAAACGTAAAGGGAGTATTAAACTTTATTACATGATCGAAAGTCTTTAAATCGAATAAGCAAACGAGTATCTAGCAGCGAACATCAAGACGACTCCACAGGTAGTTTACTGGTGGCACACGTACGCCTAGAATTCTTCAAAATCACCAGGGAAGTCCTCAAATCTCTCCAAATCTGAGCAGCAATCCGGGTGTTGTAGATGCAATGGAAATAGATAACAAGTGTGAGCACATGACGTACTCAGCAAAGGCAAAACCAATAACTAACATGCAAGGCTTTATGAGTGGAAGGCTGACACGGCTAACTGCAAATAGCAATTTTAGTTGGTCACTTTTTATTAAGCAACTATTTACTAGCAAATGTAATTTTATACCAACCCACAGTTAATTTAGAGCATCAATATATCAAAACATGAACATAAAGTAAATACAACAATTTAATTCAACTTTCGCTGATTTAATCATGTGAGGGTCCAAGCCGCTCTTGACCGTGAGCACGGCTAATCGATTAGTTTTACACTCTGTAGAGGTTGTACAACTTTACCCATAAGTCGCGTAAAAGTTCTAGGAACTTTAAACGCAACCATGCGATGCTAGCTAGGCATCATACCACACTTCCAAGGTGTGATTTGCATAGGGACGCTACGAGACCTTTACAAAGATTCTCTAGTAAGTGGTAACCTGCTAAGGATTCAGGCCGCAGCAAGGCATAAAGCTCCCTAACAGACATAGTGTCTTAGCAAAGCCCACTTCCCGAGAGGACAGGTCTATACCCCAACAACACCTCCCCTCTTGCCCTTTCGATAAGACTACCCCGAACTAAAGTTTCTACTTATTCAGTCAAGCCAGAGCCATTTAGCCTTATGGTTGTACTATTTTCCTGGGTGGTTCTCCATGTTCCCATTAAACATTGTGATCTTGCAATTAAAACATCATAAAGGAACATAGAGTAAATGAATAGATAAAAAAGTAACCATGTTGCTTAATACCAACCCGTTGAGCAAAATTAAGCATCAACTACCAACAAGATTAATTTAGCAACCCGGTTGTACACTAAGATCAAAGAGGCTAGTCATCATCCTTAATAGGGACCCATCAATATTAATGCAAAGCAATAAGAAAATAATCAAAGTAATTGAAATGCATGTTGTATAGGTGTAAACGGAAATGATCGAAGGGGACATTTGCCTTCCTCAAAACCCTGTTGCTGCTCGGTTTCTTCAAAGCCTTGATCTTCAGGAAAAACCTCGAACGACACGTCGTCTACGCATCACAAGTTCATACAAGCAAGCAAACGAAATAAATTAAAAATAGTGCACAAAACAACATCAACATAACAAAACAAGGCTACCAAACTAATCTTCTCTTCGATACGGTCGCAAGGACGTAAAGAAGGCTTAAAACAGAGCTAAAATGGTAAAGATATGCATTAAACAAAATTTAGGACTAAACTGCGAGAAAAACTAGACCTCTAGGGCTAAAACCGAAGAAAAAGGGCTAAACTCTAAAGAACTTTGAACTAAAAGGACTGCGCGTGCAAAAAGAGAGATCTCGGGGTCTCTTTAGCAAAAATGCGGCCTGCCGGCTGGTTGACCGGTAAGACCCCGAGTCAAACAGATCTGGGCCATCCGATGTCAATCGGACAGTGGTCGACGGCAGGGGCGTCACGGCGGCGGCGCGGTGCACGGCTGGCGGCGGCGCGCGTCGGCGAGCGGCGGCGGCTCGCCGGCGAATCGCGAAAACGCGATTCCGGCCACGGATAAGGCTCGGGTCTGGCCTGGGAGGGAGCTGGGGCGACGGGGAAATCGATGGCGAGCTCGGCTCGGCGAGATGGCGGCCGGAGACAGGCGGACGACAGCGCGCGGCGGGTCGGGTGCGTCGGCAAGCGATTGTGGGCGAGGGAGAGCGGGGTAGAGAGGGAAAAAGAGCCGGCGAGCATCCTCACCTCGTTGCGGATCTCCGGCGGGCTTGGGTGGCGAAGAGCGGGCGGCAGAGCGGCGGTGTGGCGAGCGGCTCCAAGCTAGGGTTTGAAGCGGGCGCCCAGAGCTGTATTTCGGCAAAAAATGGGCACGCGGAGGCGGCGGCGCACGCTATAAAGGTCAGGGGCGGCCTAGGCGTGCGGGCCCAGGGCACAAGCGCGGGGCCCAGCGCGGTGGGGGCGAGCGGCTCGAGCCGGACTCTGGCTTGGCCAGAGGTTGGGGATGACGCGCGGGTCCCGCGAGTCAGCGGCACAAGGCGGGGGGGCGGGGAGCTGGGCCGTGTCGGGCCGGAAAGTGAGCTGGGCCGGCGACGGCGGCTACTGCGCGGCCTGGGCTGCCTGCTGCTGCTGCTGAAAAAAGAAAAGAGCAAGCCCAAGGAAGAAGAAAGCAAGGTAGAAGAAGAAAGAAAGAAAAAAAACTGACATCTTCAAAACACACTAAAAAAACACATGAATTCAAATCTGCAATTTAAACTCGACAATCAACAGAAACAGTGCTACAGCATGAATGCACAAGAAGATCCTATGATTTATTAATTGAATTTCAGAAAACATTTAAATGCCTAAATATCAAACAAAGCCTTAAAAAAAACCTTAAATCCTTAATAGAGCTCAAATAAAATTCTGCTATCCTAACAGTTTTATTTAAATTGCAAAAATTGTAAATTCAGGGTGTTACACTGTCTCCGCCAACAAATCAAGGACATACTTCCTTTGGGACAGAATAATCCCTTTTGATGATCTGGCAATCTCAATTCCAAGAAAGTATCGAAGTGGTCCTAGATCCATTACCTCAAAGGCCTTGCCTAACCTCCCCTTTAGGCTCTTAATTTCCTCCTACCATCTCTAGTGATCACTATATCATCAACATAAACAGCTAGGATAGTAATGCAAGAGCTCCGATGTTTGTAGAAGATGGTATGATCTCCATTACAATGAGAATATCCCATCTCACACAGTGCTCGCTTGAATCTATCAAACCATGCGCGTTGTGACTACTGCAGGCCATACAATGATTTCTTCGGTTTGCACACCTTACCCAAAGTCTTTTCATTCCCAAAACCAGGTGGAATTTCCATATAAACTTCTTCTTGCAGATCACCATAAAGTAATGCATTTTTCACATCTAACTGATGGAGTGGCCAACCAAAGTTGGCTGCACATGACACCAAAGTCCTCACCGTGCCCATTTTTTCCACAGGTCCAAAGGTTTCATCATTCCATATGTCTGACTATGTCCCTTCGCAACCAATCTTGCTTTATACATGTCCACTTTTCCTTCAGGGGTCGGTTTCACTATACAGACCCACTTGCAACCCACCACCTTCTTTCCTTCTGGAAGATGAACAAGTTCCCATGTCTTTTTCTTTGGAAGGGCAAGGAACTCTTCTTTCATTGCATCTTTCCACTTTGGATCCTGCCTAGCACACCTCCAATCCTTCGGAATAGGCACAACTTGTTGCAATAAATATTCTATATGCAGGTGAGACACTAGAATATGAGACATACTTAGCAATGTCATGTTCAAAGCCATAACGAGAAGGAGGTTTTCCAGCATTAACTCTAAGATCCCTACGTTGTGCAAGAGGCAACTCTACAGGTTCAAGGATAGGAGGAGCATTACCACTAATGGGAGGCGAGCTTGATGGAGAGGAGTCCGGGGAGACGATCGGGACTAGAGTTTCAACTTGTTCAGGTTGTGGTTCCTCCCCCTGCTTCTTAGTCCTCCTTCGTTGGTACACTATGGGTTGTTTTCCCTTTGCTCATCATTCTTCTTATCTCCAGTGGGACACGGAATTGTTCCAACAACCACAACTTCTTCATCGTCCACCTCCTCCTGACCCTCATTGCTCGGATCATCATCTCTACAACTTATCCCACCATTAGGCACTTCCCCAGGAGTCATCACATCCGCCATATCTTGCGGGACCGCACCACCGACAAACACATCTCCTGTGGTTCCACTGGCCACATCACCACTAACCTGGCCACCATCATCCTCCCCCTCTCTACAGTCGTATCCATTGACTGGAGAGAATTCCTCCACAAATTGATCAAGGTCACTCTTCTTTGTGTAGTATGGTTCTGCCTCACGAAATGTCACATCCATACTCACAGACAGTCTCCTATTAATAGAATCCCAACACTTGTACCCTTTCTGGGTGGAGGCATAACCAAAAAATATACACTTGATTGCTTGAAGATCCAATTTGCCCACCGTCGGTCGATGATCCTTTACAAAGCAAACACAACCAAAGACCTTGGGTGGAACTTTAAAGTCCTGCTGACCTAACAAGAGCTCAACTAGTGACTTCATACCGAGTATTCTGGATGGCATTCGATTGATGAGGTATGTGGCTGTCATCACTACATCACTCCATAGATACTTAGGTACATTCATATGAAACATGAGAAACCTTGCTACCCTCCAACAGATGTCGATTTTTTCTCTCAGCTACACCATTCTAAGGTGGAGTCCCAGGACAAGTGGTCTAATGAATAATTCCTTGGTCTGAAGTATATAACTTGAACTCATTATTCACATACTCTGTTCCATTATTAGTACGAACGATGCGGACCTTCGCATTAAACTGATTAGCAACCATCTTATGAAAGTCCTGAAAGCACTGAATCACCTCATTCTTATGCTTAAGCATATAGATCCAAGTCATCCGTGTATAAGAATCAATAAAGGTAACAAACCATTTGACACCACTCACAGAGGTGACTGAACAAGGACCCCAAACATCTGAATGTATTAGCATAAACGGTTCGCAACTGCGAAGACCAATACTAGGATAGGTAGATGTAGTGTGCTTGCCAAGTTCACATGCATCACATACAAATTTCCTTTTGTCCACTCCCGTAAACATAGCTGGATATAACCGACTTAAGCTTTCAAAAGATACATGTCCTAACCAACAATGGAGTAGTAGAATCTCCGTCACATCTCCTTGTGCGGCTGATGCAATGCTGAGTCCTCATACTTGATGAACCACAACCCATTACACATGACTCCAGTCCCAATCTTCTCCTAGTCCCCCTCTCCTGAAAAATGCAATATGTTTCATCAAATGTTACTATGCACTTAAATTGATTAGTGATTGAGCCTACAGAGAGAAGATTGACTGGAAATGATGGGACATGCAGGATTGATGGTAGACTAAGAGAAGGTGTACACTCTACAAACCCTACACCATGGACAAGTTAGGATGTGCCATCTGCAATTTGAATAGACTCGGAATGGGTATATGGATAGTATGTTTTGAAAGAATTAGACAAGCCCGTAACATGCTTGGATACTCCTGAATCTATGACCCAATCTATGTGATGCCTACATGAAGATGCGAGTGCCTGTGCCTGAGTACCTTCGCCCATGCGGGCGTAGTTGGCAAACTTACCGAAGTTGTTGGAGGTCGAAGTCACTGGATCAAGTGAGGTGTTGGTGGAGCTCTCAGGGGCTTTGCCTTTCTACCATTGCTCCCATTGTTTGACTTGCTCTCTTATCAAAGTGACAGATAGAGTCTCCTCATTGGTCACCACATTGGCCCTAGGGCCACCCCGGCCTCTGCCTTGGCCTCCACACGGTTACCACGACCTCCTCCATAGCTCCCATGAGCACTCCCACGACCTCCACGAGTTCCAACTCGACCACCACCACCTCTAGGATTGGGACAATTATAACTCATGTGTCCCTTTTCACCACAATTATAGCATTCCCTGTCCTCAACTGCAACATAGGCCGGCTTCATAGAATTGCCACTACCCATCACTCGAAGCCTGCTGTCTTCATCAATCATGGCTGAAACGGCCTTATCTCTGGTAGGGAGACTCTCCTGGTGACATAAGGCACCTCTCCTACTTTCAAACTCAGGATCCAAATTCTTCAGGAAGTGAGTCACTCTCCTATCCTCCACCCACTTATGGATAGCCTGAGCATCTCGTGGAGTCTCCATTTGGAGAGGAGCATAGTGATCTAGTTCTCCCCACAAATACTGAAGCTCACTAGCATATTGCTCCACTGGTCTTCCAGCCTGTTTCACTGCATCTGCCTTGCCCTGAATTTTCATCGTCATCATCACATTCCCCTTCCATGAGTATATGTTACTCAAGGTCCTCCATATTGTGGCAGAACCACCTGAATTAATCCAGCTCCAGCGTGCTAACCATCACCAAAAGGGCAATCAGGGCTAACTCGCACTTCAAACGGAATAATCCACTGGTCTGTCGGGTAACCTCCCGATACAATCACGGTTTTTGCCGATCGAAACCACACATACATGTACTCACACGAAGGTGAGCCCAGAGGATACAACATTCCACAATTTTACATCACAGGTTCAACACAAATTATTATTACAACGGAGTTCAAATTCTTAAAACAAGGTACTTTAAAGTTCAAAATAAATGAGTTCTTCAGAGTTCAAAGCAGCGGAAAAATAACGATAACTACTCGACGATACAGGATGTCTCGATAAAACCCGTACGAGACATCACTCGGCATTATCACTGTTGGCCGGGGGCGTATCCCATTCCACCGACCAACCAGGAGGAAGGGTACAAGGCCAAGTCAAACTAGCGATCATATCCTCGAAAGTTTCACCTGAAAACAAGCCACAAGCAAGGCTGAGTATACTAATACTCAACAAGACTTACCCGACTAGTGGAATATACTTAGCCGACTCCTAGACATGCAAGGCTTTTGGCTTGAGGGGTTTGTTTTGCCGAAAAGCATATATAAGTAGGTCCTTACTTTCAGATTTTAGCTCCAAGTTCTAGCTTTCTTTAACCATTCTAGGTAAGCAACTATCCAATATCATACATGGTGGAAGAATTATTTTGCATCCAACAAGATTAATCATCATCATTGTTCCTCTTCTTACTCTATGTGGTAAAAGGGTCAAGCAATCTCAATAACCGCGAGAAACGGACGATTCGAATCGAATTTCTTAACCTTGCAAGGGAAACCTAACACACACGTCACGTGGTTACTCACAGAGTCACACGTGCAAGTTTTCCCCTTTCTTCCTGGGTTGTGGATCAGGGCCACCATCCGAGACTACAGAGCCAAGCTCTGCACCCACCATGTGCGCGCATGGAACCGAAGTTGAGATGGTGGGATGCTGTCCACTTGCCGGTCCGATTAGGTACTTAAGCTTACCGATTACCATATTCTCGGCATGTGGTTAGTACGTTCAAAGACTTAACCACCATTACCACACACTGCGGCCTTAGCATTTTTCACTAAACAGACGCGGCCTCAATCAACAACATAAACATCGTACCATAGCCCCGTCCGTCGACCTTATGATTACAGCATGTAGTAAACATTCAACTCCTAAATTCTCGCGAGTGACAGGAAATCACTCGACTTTTACCGGAGTCCTATTAGCATAGCATTCTATCGATCCTTACACCTAGGGTTCAGAGCATGGGTACCTAGGATCATGCAACTAAGTTTCCATTCAACTCCTACAAACTTAATGCACAAGTAAAGTAGAGTAATAAGTTGCATAAGTTTAGAAAAATAGGGTTCATGCTCCGGGTCTTGCCTTCTTGGGTAAAGCTAGTTTGGGGCTCGTCCAAACTTTGGCTCGGGTCTTCGAGAGCTTCAGTTAGATTTACTTGAGCTTCACACTGCTCACTCTCGGACGCGGGCACCAGCTCGTATGTTCTGTCGGCGAGAGTAGTCGATTCTATATGAATGCACAAGTGTAAGTTATAGTGATGGTATATGACGATTATTTTTCTTCACGATAAAGTTGTAGTTCACAAAACGTCGATTTGGTTGTGAAGTTACTTAGTTAAGATTTTCTGGGGAAATTATTAATAGAGTATGACTTAAACTATTAACTTCATTAAACAAGAAGGGGGTTGTGTTATATTGGAAAATTAATTTTCTAAGCACAACATGGATTTACAGCACATGGATTTCAGACATTTTCACGCAGCAGAAAAATTATGAAAAAGGTAATACACAGCTACTACTAGAACTTAGTTATTTTTATACAGAACAAACCATCGGTTATTGACACCAAAAATTTTATAGGAAATTAACCTATCCATAAATGTGTTACTGTAAATTTTTCAGATTTTATTGTGTCAAGACACAAAGCATAATAAATAGGACAAGATACACCTACTTCAATAAAGATTAATTTCTACAGGATGTTTTGTAGGCTTTCTGAGTGTGAAACTTTTTATACAGCATAAACTACACTAAAGAGTCCCACAGTAAAAAGATGAACATTTTCAAAGCACAGAAACTAATTATTTCTATTTAGTGCATTTTTCCCACCACAAAAATATATAAATAGGTTATACAGAGGAAAAAGGTTCTAAACTTTTTCTGTGGTATTTAGGCATCAATATAACAGCTCTGGAAAAGTTTCATCACAAGAAACACAATATAACAACAGTTACAATTTAGTTTTATTATTTAATGGCATAAAAAAGGTTTAACAAAAAGTTTAGCTAGAAATGGGTTCTAGTCCTAATATTTTTACACTGGCCTACAAGTCAAGCAACCAATCTACTGTTAAATTTTCGGGTTTAGACTTTGCCTACAACAGTGGGTGCAATTAAAGTCTATTAAACCTTCCATTTAATTTAGAGCAAGATTTAGCAAGAAACTGAAGAAATGCATGTACCAAAAGTTGTAGATTTTAATCTAAAGATTCCAGAACAGTTAAGTTTGTATTTTTCCGATTTTTCCACGATTTTACATGAATTTTACAAGTTCGTTGTTTTTGAATTCAAAGCTTAAACACAGGTTTACAGATATGCCCCTGGAAACTTGCGTGCAGACTCTTGTAAAGATTTCAATCGTTGCAATTGGATCCCTGGGCGGCACTGGCATGGCGGCCGGCCAGATTCCGGCAAGGGGGCTCGTCGGCGGCGAGGGGAAAAGGGTCGGGGAGATCCATGGAGGTGAGGGCTACCTTGGGGTGGCCTTGGTCGGGGTTGGGGGTGGCCGAAGGTGGCTCATCGGCGCGGAGCAGAGGGGCGGCGGCGGGGCGGAACGTCGGCGATGGTGCCCCGGTGAGGAGGGGAGAGCGTGGGCTGGTCGATGAGCTTCGTGGCGTCGAGGGAAACCTGTTTTGAGGCTTGTCTGGGACGGAGGAGCTTCGGCGTGGGCCGTCTACGGAGTAGCAAGGAGCGGCGGCGGCGCGGGCGGCGCTGGCGGTGCTCCGGCGGTTCTGGGCGACGATGGGTGGGGTAGTGAGCTGCGGTGGGGTGCTGTGGTGGTGGTGGGAGACTCAGCTCTGGCAAGGGGTGGTCGGAGAGGTGAGCTCCACGGGGAGCTGGGCACGACAGCGGTAATGGTGGCGGCGGCGGCGTTCTAGTGTCTAGGCGCGCGAGGGGGACTCAGTGCGACCTTTTGTAGGCAGCAGAGAGGCGGGAGGAGGGGCGGAACTGGACTGCGATGCGCGGGCGCGGGCGGCACGACGGGGGTGCGTTACTGGTCGCGACGGGCGGCGAACAGAGCCAGCGCGGCGTGCGGCGGGCGCGGGCAGGGGATTGGGCGCTGAGGATTTGGCGTGGGGAGCGGGAGATCACGCGACGCGCGGGTTGGGCGAGGAGCTGCAGCAGCTGCCTTGCCGGGCGGTGAGTGCGGCGACTGGCGGGACGCGGCGCAGACACGGGCACAGCGCGACTTGCCCATTGAGCGCGGCGGGCGGCAACAGGGCGCGCGGCGCGCGCGTGGTGTGCGCGGACTGGGGAGGAACGCGGCGTGCGGGCGCGCGTGCGGGCGCGGCCAGGCATTGGCTTGGCGCCTAGCGCCGTCAGGCATCGCTGGCCAAGTGGCCTGCGGCGACTGCGCGTTGGCGGAGGGTCGGGCGAGGCGATGTGTCGGGCGAAGCCGAGGGTCGGGCGAGCGTAAGGGTCGGGCGAACCGAGGGTCCGGCGAGTGAAAGGGTCGGGCGAACGTAGGGTCGAGCGAGTGAAAGGGTCGGGTGAACGCAGGGTCGGGCGAGTGAAAGGGTCGGGCGAACGCAGGGTCGGGCGAGGCGAAGAAGAAGGGTCTGCAGTGGAAATAGAAGAAAAGGCAGGGATTGGTTTGCAAATCCAAGTGTTTCTCAAATTTTTGTGTTGCAACTCGAAAATCCTTAAACACGAAAGTTGTTCAAAATGAAAAGTTGCACAAGTTTTGTTTCAGGCCAAAGTTCATTTGATTTCTAGTTTAGAAGTTATTTTAAAAACTCATTTCGTTGAAACTTCTCTTAATTATTTATGCACCGTGTTAAGCTAAAGAGGCTTATTTCGTAATTTAAACACCTGAGGTGTTACACATATCTGAGATGCAGTACGCATTGCTAACAGTGGGAGACATGAATGCCAGTAACCATGCCACTATAACAGAATTTGTGGCATACCAAACTCTCCATTCAGGGCTGACTTTGTTAGCCGGTTCAACACAATTTTCCTCCAAAAAAATGCTCCACCCCCTTTCCTCCTAGAATCACCTGCACGCGTCTGGACCAACTCAAGTAATTCTTACTACCCTCTAGCTTCACATCATTCGGCATGAGCTCCAATTTCAACTCAGTTGGACCTGCATTTGCCTTGGCACCAATCAAACACAAATCCATGAGCTCCTGATCATACACCTCATCTCACTCTCATCTCACTCATTGTAATTCCCCCTGAATCACCACCACCACCAGATGTTGCCTTCATTGCAGCCTCTTCTTCTTTCCTTTTCGCTTCCATCTCTTCTGGACTCATCTTCCACTACTACAAAAACGATTTATAGCAACACCCCGAATTTTTTTTAAGGGCGGACCAAAATGTCAGCCGTCCTTACAAATGGGCAGCGGGTATTGTAGCAAACGAGCCGCCCCTGAAAATCCATTTGTAGGGGCGGCTCACCCCCCCCCCCCCCAAGCGCCCCTACAAATGTATTTAAAATTTATTCTAAAAATTCATTTATTCCAAATAACACAGCAAAACACCTCAAAAAATGTGAAATTTATACCATAAGCATACAATGACCTGTAGAACAAGGATAAAATACAAAAAACACAATTCAACATGTTTAGTGTATAATAGTGTGGAAAACACAAAGTTAGGCTTGAGTTGTATGAGATAGTAGTGTGACTTAGGTACACATTAAGGTTTCAACAAATTTATTCATTATTTAAACTAAAATGTGATTTTGATATTTTTCTTATATTTTACATATCACAATATGCTTATGGTAAAAATTTCAAGTTGTTTTGATATGTTTTACTATTTTTATAAATTAAATGAACTTTCAGGTAAATTGGAAAAATATTTATAGGGGCGGGTGGGGGCGTCACCCGCACCTACAAATCTATTTTTAGGGGCGGGTGTGGGTGTCGCCCACCCCTACAAATCTTTGTAGATATATATAGTCGCGGGACTTGGAAAATTTTCAACTTTCGGACGCGCGCGGAGGAGACGCCGGTAGGCTGCCGAAATTTTTGGTGACTCCGCCCGCCGCCGCCGCTCCTCCTCGCCGCACGCCGCCGCTCGTCGTCCTCCTCCTCCCCCGCACACCGCCGCTCCTCCTCCTCCTCCTCCCCCACTATCGCTGCGCGCTCCTCCTCCTCTCCCTCGCGCACCACCGCTCCACCTCGTCCTCCTCCTCCTCCCCCACATCCCCGTCGGCTGCTCTCCGCGAAGCCCTCTCCTCCGGCCGTCCTCTGCCCCACGCGACCCCACCAACGGCTCGCCCTCAGCCTCGCGAAGCTCACCGGCCTCTCCATCACCGCTCTCCCCAGCCGGCCTCCCCGGAACGACGCCAACCGCGGCCACCGCCCCGTGCTCCGCGCCGGCAAGCCGCCTCCGACCGTCCCGAGTCCCATCGAGCGCCTCCCCAGGTCCCTTTCACTCCCCTCGTGCCCCTCCCCCTCTCCTCCCTCGTGACCCTCCCTAGTTTCTTAGTAGACTTTGTTATAGAATAAAATATAATTTTAATAGCACTTAATTAGATCTCATGTTCTAGTTAGGCATTGATAGTGATTTTGGGATGGTAGCTCAGTAACTAGGAGTAGAGCTCAGTGTAATTCCATCTCATGTTCTAGTTCTATGCCATGTTTAATTCAATCTAATTATATTATGTATGTTAAAGATGAAATTCAATTTCGTTGTGAATTGAAATTAGTGTAGATATGGGCACATAGAGACTTATTGTAAATTAGTGTAGATGTTTCATGGTGGTTGCGATCGTGGAAGCAGCCGTGGACCCGGCCGTGGACGTGGCCCCATGGGCGGCGACGATGACCCAGTGGCTCAAATTCCAGGATTGCGCTTTCACGGCCCCATTGATTTGCCATTTGGCGATCGATCGCGCGGAGCAATTCCCAACGTTGTAAGATTCACTTCTTCTTTTAATATATGTTTCACTACACATGATAGTTTCTAAATTTTATCACATAAAATGCAGCATATCAACCTAATTAGATGGATTGAAGATGTCATCCAGGGGTTAGGTGGTACTGCATTTATGTCGCGATGCGATGTTGTTAGGCCACCTCTTTTCAAATAAGACAGTATTTCTTTTCAAGTACCTGCTCTACAGCCGGGTGGATCGATGATTTCAATTGCCGCAATGGGTGGAGCGTCACCAATATGGGCAACTTATGAGAGGCTAGCCGTCGAGGCCTGCCTACGGCAGCTTGAGGCTCATGGGTACTTCATCTCGGACTTGTCATATTTTCAAATCCAACAACTCGAGTCGGAAGAAAGTAATGTCATTCAGATTGATGACAGGCTTTGTATGCTTAATCGCCAAAATTGGGTATGAAAATGTTCTTTTTTGTCATTATAACTTCAGTTATGTTACATGTTTCAACTTCCATAACGTTATTATCACCTTGTAGGAACTCCCCTATGGTACTACATTTGCAGCAGTGAGCTTTAGAGCGATTCTGGATCAAGCCGTTGAAAAGTTGCATTTAACTTACATGGGTGGAGAGGTATTTTGGACCAGAGGTTCCAGGTTCCAAGCAAAACTCACCTTCTACGGGACAAATCGGCTCAACACTATATTATTCAACATTTATAGTACTGAATGTCATTTGCACTGGGCTGTGGAGGAGAATGCATTCATCCGTGCTCTAGTTTATTTTGATGAAGTTCTAGGCTGGACGATTGGAGACCTTAACTACATTGCATATCTACAAAAGCGTACCAGAGGCCCATGAAATTTGTAATATGCATAGATGTATCCTCACCCTTTTTCTTATGGATTGTAACTTGTCATCCGAACTTAAGTATTGATCGTTGTAAGAATTTCAGAACAAATTAACAGAATGATGTATATAAGTGGCATGGATGTTTCCTTACTCTTCTCGTTGATTTCATCTTTATTGTTATTTGAGGGTTGGATCTCAATAGAATAATTTATTAAGAATCACTAAAATTAGCGATAACTTATTTTCAGAGGCGCGGAATGCCCTAACCCGCCCCTGAAAATCCCCCTGGAAATCAATCTTCAGGGGCTGGTCACCCCCTCACCCGCCCCTGAAAATCGATTTTTAGGGTTGGGTGAGGGGGTGACCCGCCCCTACAGATCGTTTTCCAGAGGCGGGTCATGGGCTCACCCGCCCCTAGAAATGAGTTTTTAGGAGCGGGTGCGGTACCCGCCCCTACAAACCGTTTTCGTAGTAGTGTTCACCACAGCTCACTCAGCAGCGCTGCAGCAGCTCCTTCTTGCGCTCGCCCGCAGCCATAGGAGCACCTTGCACACCAGGGAGCCCACGTAGGCCCCATGCTCCATGCTCAGCTCGTAGGCCGCAGGCCGGGTGCCCCGAAGGCCGCGCGCCGGCCACCCCTACGCGCCTGCGCGCACCAGGCATGCGGGCCCCGCACTAGCTGCCCTTCGCGCCAGCCGCAAGCACCGGTCGCGCGAGCTCCTGCCGCAGGCGGGCCCCAAGCTGGCCGAGCGAGTGCCTCCCGCACTCACGCCTGCCGCGCGCGCCCCGCGCCGGCCACGCCGACCGCCATGCACACCGGCCGTGCCTCATGAGTGCCGGCGACCAACTAATTGCGGCTGCGACGACGCCGACGGCAGGATACCCTAACCCTAGCTCTGTATACCATGTTGAATTTGGGGGAAATTGTGGTGTGTTGCTCTACAGAGCTCCCACACTCTCCCCATTATATCTCTCTAATATGCAAGAAAGTCCTTTACATTTATTATATTTACACCAAAAATTATGATTCTTTTATCTAAAAAGAAACAAATTCAGTAGAAGAACACTTCTCCTTAATCGAGTGCTTGACCACGTGAGGTGATGAGGGCATTCTTCAGTGCCTCAAATACAGAAAGTTTCAGCAGGTATTCAATGAGGCCATGGTAATCCTCTCATCATTTTCTTCTCAGGACTCCTTCCAGCATCACCAGTTAGCTTAGCCGTTGGGTTGATAACCTTGTTCGGTTAATTAAAGACACGACACCGGAGAATATTCCAAGAGCTAGATTTTCATATTTTGGTATTGCTCCGAGGAAGGCACAGTCATCGAAGATTTGCATTACTGCTGGTGGTTTTGTTCATCCATTAACAGCAGTGTCGATTAGTCCCATTTCTGTAAGACTGTAGAACTAATTGTGTCATTTCGCAAAATAAGTTAAACCATCCGTTTCTTTCACCAAGAATTATGCACAGTTCATAGGATCGAAACAAGAGTGGGGATATATCATTGGACACAATTTGTAAGAACTTGATGGATTCATGTGTATTTTCTTCTTTGCTGGAATTCTAATATCTTCAGGGATGATTTTTTTTATTACAGCAATAATTATAACTCATTCACATTTTTTTAAAAAGCGCACATGTGGCATCTCCCTTTCTCCATTTAAGAAAGAAAAAATAAAGTGAGATGATGCTCTTAATCAATGTGTTATAACGTCTTCATGGTCTTCTTTTGTACATAACGAGCTGCTGAAGATTTTTTTTGAAAGACAGATCGAGTTAGATAAAAGTAATGCCAACTTAATAAAGCATGTCCAATAGATAAACTTAACCGAGGGAAAAACCATCCATTGAAGCTATTTCATCAATGGGAGAGAAACCACTTACTTCAGTAGCCGAATAACTTTTGCAGTTGCTCTTTGGATTAAAGGAAAAAAAAAACTCTCTTCTCTCTTCAGTAAAGTAAGCCCCATCTGCCACACTCCATACCACATTATTGCACTAGATGACCATGCATGGCTGTGGTTACACTTGCAACACATGGACACACGCTGATCTTTCTATTCAAGCATAAAGGTGCGATGCAAATGTTTCGCAAAGAACCCAATGCAACAACCGAGGGGAGCGAGGAGCAAGAAGGGGCAAGGGCCATGCACCAACATGCTTCCATATGCTAGGATTAATGTTCCTTCGTCTCTGTGCACCAGATCAAATCGGCATGCTAGGTCGTGATGATGGAGTTTATCAGGGTTCCACTGTAGAGATGATGGGTTGGAGATTAATATCGCTGCAGGATCAAAACAATCCACAGTTGCTACCATAGATCTTACGACTTTAGAATCCAGTTGTACTATAAGGCCCGCTGATGTGACCTGACTCACTTGCCTGGCGTGCTCCCCCAATCATGGATGCAAATGTAGTGCCGTATGTATGCCGTCTCTTGTAAAATTACATCGTTTATATACATTTGTATTCTGAAATGGAGTCATGCAAACTTTTGGCCCTGGTGGCAAGTTGAGACAAAAATAAAGTCAGATTTGACTGGAGACGAATTCTTTCTACTACGAACACTATACAATGGTTGGATAGGAATTTCTTTCACACTAATTAGGAAAGTTAGTATGATGTACTAATAACATGTCTACTAATTTGTTTTTTAGGAAAAGGTGGCAATGGTACAAAAGAATTGAAGTGCGAGTTAAAATGGTTCAGGGAAAAGCATAGCTGAACAATAAATTAATATCATCTAACAGATACAGAGTATAGGCTTACTTACTGGCCTCTCCTATCATTTGATATGCATGGGTAGTTGGGTACACATCTATCTCGGTTCGCCTTTTGATAATTAAATCCAGATGCATGGTCCAGTAAGCAGACTTTAGCCTCGATTGCTTAGTACCGGTTGCAGAACCTGTACTTATGGGCTTTTTCAATTGGTGCTGATGAGCCTTTTTCTAATCGTGTATGTACAGAAAATAGTGATCATTTTTAGGGTTCCAGCTAGCTACTGCATAAACACGCATCAGCATGTGACTTGGCCGTGCATCGCGATCAATTAACATCCTCCTCATGTGGTTCCGTGTGGCGACATCGCCCCTGGTGCTTAGTCGTGGAGCCGTAAGCCCTGCCTGTCAGCCACCAGCGCAAGAGCAAGCTCATGAATTGAAAGATAGGAGAAACCTATCATGTAATGAATAAAAAATGATATAGATGCGAATGGGAAAAAAGAACACTTAAATTTTGACCTAGTAGATGCACATATTCACACCATGTCTTTCATTAATTTCCAATACTACAGTGCCCCTACGATGCTCATGATCTCCAAAATGATATCTGTGACACTATACTTAACCTATCAAGTCAAATTTTGCTGTCAACGCCATCTCATTGCGGTCCATTGAGTTCAGTATGTAGCGCATCGGCTAAGCTATGCAGGAATCCACTGAATGTCAAAAGGCAGTGTTTTAAAATTTCTCTTAACAGTTCAACAATGGTAAAAACATCAGCTACCAAATTTTAGTGTCAGCAATCAGATTATGAAGATATTAATTCAGCCCCACCTACGTACAGCTCGTGAGCTCCGACACTGACACACACAAATAGTACAGAGAGCCTTCACTTCTCACTTGGTAATTATTTCTTCATCTGAAAATTTACAAATAGACCGGTGGCTATACAGAGCAGTAGAGCACTATATTAACACCGGCAAGGGCCATATACGCGTATGCTATAGTTTACACTAGGATTATTCTTTCAGAGTATGTGTACTCAGCTCAGATTAGCATGCGGCAGGAATACGATGCATCAGGACGATCGTCTATTGTTGCGAGGGAGCATGAAATTCCTACTTAAAGTTCTGCTGGGCCGTTGGGTCCAGGGTCCCAAGGCAGACTCTTCGCTTGATTGCAGGTCCTGGCAGATATGGATGCATATCAGGTGCTGTTTGTGTTTCCGCTCAGCATGTAACCCTGTTCAAAATATCTTTATCTCCGCTGGGACGTGTGAATGTATGAAGTTTTAGCCCTTCTGGCTAATGAGAAATTTATTGTGAGCAACATTCATGTTTTCTTAAAAAATAAAAAAATAAAGTCACAGTTGTTGGAAAGGAACTAGGACAGCTAGTATAATATATGTATATGACTACTAATTTGTATTTTGATTAGAAAAAGGTGGAAAAAAATATGAATTCAAGTGAGATTAAAATGGTTGAGGGAAACTTATTGATGAACAACAAAATTGTCTTTTAAGAGGAAGAGTAGGCTTAGTCACCTCTCCAATCATATGATAGGCGCATAACATATTCATGAGTCCTTGGTTCGCCTTTTGATAATTTAATCCTGCTGGCCCAATGAGCAGATTTTTTTATTTCAATTGTGCCTCCAAAACAATTCTCTGTTGAAGATAATAAAGATCCTTTTTAGTGCTTGAGCTCACGCTGTCTACATATTCAACCTAGAGAAGTCTCACATCGGAGTAACAGTCTGCAGCAGGTAGGCATCGAGACGGTGTTGGGCCACTCAATCATGGTACGGTGCTAAGAGTGGCCGCTGTCGACACCCAGTGACAACCAAATAAGTAAAGTATCAATATCAGTCATGATGTAAGATCAAATTACTAAGATCTAGACAGATAAATAATAAAAGTCCAAACATATAAAAAATTACTAAAAGATCATAGATGAAGAAGACTTGTGACAGACAAATTAGTCACCACTATTGATCACGACATCCCAACCACCCACAATCATATGATTCCTCCCACTGAGTTCTCTACATGCATGCTCAGTACTTTGCTACAACCGTCTATATTACACATCTTCCATCCTTCTCCTCAGAAGCAGAACAAAGATGGCTCCTGGTGACCCCTTTCTTGCCTTCAAGCATGTCCCATCTTGGTCAGTACTACTCATGCATAGCTCCATTGATCTTGTACCTGCTTGATCATGGCAAGAGGAAGAGGAAGGAGAAGACCATACTTTTGCCTCCGAGCCCCCTAAGGCTAATACCGATCATAGGTCACCTTCACCTAATGGTCAAGGAACCCCATCGCATGCACACTGCAGAAACTGGCACACAGGATGGCCCAGTCATCTATCTCCAGCTCGGCGGAGTTCCAACTGTAGTGGTACGGTGTCATCAACTGAGGCGGCCAAGGAAGTGTTCAAGACGCATGATGTACACTGTTGCAAGTTGCAACCGGCCCTCTTCACCAGGCAACCTATATATTCTCATGTGTTTTGTGTGCTTTAATCATATTTTCAAACACGGTTTCCCCTTACCTTTTAAATACTTTATTGTTTCCATGAAAAGGATTCCTTGATTTAGATCACCTACTTCTACTCTCCTAGTTAAGAGAGAAAAAGGAAAATAAACTATCGTAACTAAAATGTTTTTTATTTAACTTCTGAATTTTTTTTATGATTTCTGTTTGGAAGCCTGAAGCCGGCTCTAAGAATGGAAGGGCCATTATTTGGGTTAGTGCATATAAAACGTTTGGCTTCTTAGAATCCTCCACCATATCACAAGCTTTTTGGTATTACATCTGTAGTTTCACATATTGCATATTATGAAGCCCCACCTGCTGCTGTACGTACCGCTAACACAGTAATTTAATTAAATAATCGTCGTGTGTCATTTGGTAACCGTCTAGTCATCTGAAAATTTACAGATAATTATACATCTATTAAGAAAATCTCTGTATGGATACATGAAAACTTTATCCTTTTCATTTGTATCATGTGTTCCAGGGGTAAAAATGCTTATCTACAATTATCGAGATATCGAGTTCTCGCCTTACAGTAAAACGTGTCCCGAGCTAGAGGCGCAAGCTCTTCATTTCAGAGTTTGTAGGCAGCAAGCGTGCTCAATCCTTCTCACATGCATTGGAAGAACAAGTGGCATTTGGTAGAATGAACGTAGCAAATCTCCTCAAATACACAAGTTTCAACAGGTATTCAGTGAGGCCCTGGCTGCCCTCTCCGCCTTTTCTGCTCAAGTCACTAGTACGGAACATCAAATAGCACCAACATTTTTAGTCCCGGGCGGCTTGGACCCGGGACTAATGGAGGCATTAGTCCCGGGTCCAGCGGCGAGGGGCCGGGACGGCGGGGAGCTTTAGTCCCGGTTGGAGTCACCAACCGGGAGTAAAAATCACCCTTTAGTCCCGGTCGGTGGCTCCAACCGAGACTAAAAGTCCTGAATATTTAGTCCGGGTTGGTGGCTCCAACCCGGACTAAAAGGGTTCTTCACGTGTTAGTTTAAAAGAGAAGCATCCCATCTAAAGTCGCATGTGCTGTGTCGGTGGGATGGTAAAGAAGCTATGCGCGAGGTGAGACGTTTCGGGTTCAAGTCCTAGGTTGCGCAGAGTATTTTTTGCATTGCCCATACCCTTTAGTCCCGGTTATTGGACCCGAGGCTAAAGGGCGGGAACCTTTAGTCCCGGACTCCAAATCCTGGTTCGAAAACTGGGACTAAATCGAGTTGTAGCCCGGGACTAAAGGCCTATTCTGTACCAGTGAGTCTTCTTCCCAGCATCGCCAATTAGTCGGTGGATTGATAAACTTATCGGACTAGAGGCAAGGCGTACCAGACGATATTCAGTGATCTAAATGCATATTTTGAGACAGCTCTCAATCAGCATAGGAACCAACAACAGTGCAGCCTGAGAGGGATAATCTTGTTGATGTGTTGATCTGTCTTTGGAAGGGTCCATGGAAGGGTATAGCAGTCACAAAAGACGACCTTAATTAAGGCTATCATTATGGTAAACTTTCCAATGTGCTGACACAAAATCACGCCAAACACAATCGGATGCGCTAGAACGCACGGATCGTCAACACGATCAACACAAACGAGCTCCCTTCACACTGGCCGGTCAGACCGGCCAGAACAACCGGTCAGACCGGTTAAACAAGAAGCGCTGCGAAGACCTAAAACCTCAAGCTCAAGAGGGACTCCGTCGGAGCTTGAAGATCTAGGGTTGCTCTGAGGTCGGCAGGCCACTCAGAACGCCCTCAAACGCCATAGAGACGAGCAAAGAATAGCAATTAGGGCTTGGAAAAGACTAGGGTTTGAGAGATAAAGTAAATGACGATTTGTATTGATTCGATTGGGAATAACCCTCGATCGGCCTTAGCCTTCATATATATAGGCCGGGGAAGTCGTACCCCTTCACGAATAGGTTTACAAAGATCCAAAAATTATAAATCTACTCTACTCGGATTACATCTGGCCAGACCGGTCTGACCGGTTGGCCCCACCAGTCAGACCGGTCAGCCGCAGTCCCTGCCAAATTTGGCTGTCAACATATGCCCCCCTACCTTTTTGGTGAGCTTTGCAAGCCAAAAAGCAACTAGACCTATCACAAGTATTACATCATGCGTAGAACATACTGGCCTAAAAATAATACTTAAGGCGATACTCATGCATCGGCCGTCTTCATCTTCAAGCATCTTGCCATACGCTGGGATAATATCTCTTCAAGTATCTTCCATTAATAGCCCTAGGTAGACAATCTCCTTGCAGCGTCTCCAACATATATGAACTCCCGAAGATAACTTTGATAATCTTGTATGAACCTTCCCAACTCGGTGACCATTTGCCAAACTTATTGTTTTTCATCCCAAGAGGTAGAATTGTATTCCAAACCAGCTCACCAACCTGAAAATATTTACCTCTCACCTTCTTGTTGTAAGCTTTAGCCACTCGAAGCTTATCCTTCTCAATCTCCTTTAAAGCCCTCAATCGCTTATCGGTCACCTCATCAATGTTATCCATCATCAAATCATGGTAATCAACAGCAGAAAGGTTATTTTGTTTAGCCAATCTATAAGCGTCCAGATTCACATCAACGGGCAAAACGGCCTCCTGACCATACACAAGCTCAAAAGGAGTAACTTTAGTAGCACCATGTCTAGATATACGATGAGCCCATAATGCTTCGGATAACACCTCATGCCACCTCTTAGGATTTTCCTCTATTTTCTTCTTGATAAGCTTGATCAAAATCTTATTACTTGACTCGTCCTGACCATTGGTCTGATCATAACATGGAGATGAATTGAGCAACTTAATCTTGTCGGTACCTCCTTTGATATAAACGAAGAACCTTGATTTGTTGTTAAAGTTTGAGGAATACCGAATCTATGAATAATATGCTCTGTAATAAACTCAATCACATCCTTATATGTCATGTTCTTCAAAGGAACCGCTTCGGTCCACTTAGTAAAATAATCCGTCGCAACTAACACGAAGCGATGCCCCTTTGAAGATGTAGGATTAATTTGACCAATAAAATCCAACCCCCAACCTCGGAACGGCCATGGTCTAATAATAGGATGCATCAACGCAGCAAGAACCAGTTGCAAATCACCAAACTGCTAACATTCTTCACACCCTTTATAATACTTGAAGCAATCAAACATCATGCTAGGCAAATAGAAACCGGCTCTTCTAAGCAACCATTTCATTTTAGGAGCCGATTGATGTGTACCACAGATGCCTTCATGGACCTCTCCCATAGCAACTTTAGCCTGATCCGAGTCTAAACATTTGAGAAGTAAATCTTCGGCGGTACGACAATAAAGCTCATCGTCGATCAATACATATTTAAATGATATACGCCAAATATTCCTATCTGCACCTTGACCAGGATCTTTTAAATAAGTAATAATAGGAATCCTCTAGTCCTGATCTTCGGCTTTGGCAATTGAATCGATTTTCTTAGCCGAATCACTTTTTCCAGCAGCCTGGGCGGTCAGACCGGTCTCATGACTGGTCTGACTGGTCTGGGCGGTCAGACCGGTTTCTGCGACCGGTCAGAATGGCTAATCCAGAGCCTGCACTTCAGGCCTCGCTCGCATCGGCTTTCGAAGGTGAAAATATTTTTTCACAACAACATAACCAGATGCTTGCTGAGCCAGAGCATTAGCCTGTCCATTCTCTTCCCTTGGTATATGTCTTATTACAAATCCATCAAAGCAAGAGATTATCAAGGCATGTATCAAGATATGCATTTAGAGAACCATTATAACATTGGCATACCTTGGATACCTGCTGCACCACCAGAAGTGAATCACCAAAGGCCTCAACATATTTCACGCCCATGGATTGCAAAAACTCCAAGCCAAATAGAAGTGCTTCATACTCAACTTGATTATTTGTACAAGCTTCTTCCAATCGGTTTAAAAATTCAAAAACAGCACCGATCGGGGAAATAATTACAGCACCAATTCCTTGACCCTCATCACAAACCGATCCATCAAAATACAACTTCCATGGTGTGCAAGTAACATAGCCTACTTCTAAATCATGCTCATCATTAATCCGATGGTCAACAATAAAATCCGCTAATATTTGGCCTCTCATAGATTTAAAAGGTAAACAAGCCAAAGCATACTCAACTAATGCATAAGCCCACTTGCCGATTCTACCACTCAAAATCGGCTTATGTAACATATGTTTGATCACATCGGTTTCACAAACTACTACGCAAGTACTAGATAGTAGATAATGCCTCATCTTGGTACAAGCATAATATAGAGAAAACATAATTTCTCAATAAAAGTATACCTTGTATCTGCATCAATAAGTCATCAGCTTATATAAGTAATGACATACTCCTTGCCCTCAACTCCTTGAGTTAAAACAGCCCCAATAACTTTGTCTTCTGCTGCACATAAAGCCTGAAAGGAACCCCTCTCCTAGGGGCCCGTAATACCGGTGTTGAAGACAAATATTGCTTGATCTTCTCGAACGCTTCTTGCTGTTTTGCCCCCCAAGTAAATTCAGCCTCATTCTTTAGCCAAAGAATAGGAGTAAAAGCATCAATCTTTCCAGACAAATTAGATATAAATCTTCTCAAGAAATTCACTTTGCCCAGAAACTTTTGCAAGTCTTTCTTGCAAGTAGGAGCCTCAACTTTCTTCATGGCTTCAATTCTCTTAGGATCAATCTCAGTGCCTTCTTCATGAATAATGAAACCAAAAAACTTCCCAGATGATACACCAAAAGCACATTTGAGTGGATTCATCTTCAAACCATACCGACGCATTCTTTCAAGAGCAAGTCTTAAATCGGCTAAATGATGATCTAAACCAGCCGATTTAATTACAATATCATCAATGTACACTTCCAAGATGACACCAAGCAAATCATGAAAGATCAAATTGCACCAGCATTTTTCAAACCAAAAGTCATAACAACCCACTCAAACAAACCAACAAACCCCGGACACCTAAAAGCCGTTTTAGACGTATCTTCTTTGGCCATGAATATTTGATTGTAACCAGCATTATCATCAAGAAAACTAATAACACGATATCTAGAAGCTTCATTAATCAACATATCGGCTATAGGCATAGGATATTCATATTTGGGAGTAGCTTTATTAAGATCTCTAAAATCAATGCAAACTCTGATTTTTTCCCAATCTTTCTTCTCAACAGGCACAATATTAGAGATCCAATCAGCATAACGACAAGACCGAATGAAACCAGCATCTAATAAACGATTAATCTCTTCTTTAATTCCGTCATATATAATAGGATTGAAACGCCTAGCAGGTTGTTTATAAGGTCTAAAACTGGTATTAATTTGCAACCGATGTTCAACTAAATCACAACTCAAACCAGGCATTTCAGTATAATTTCATGCAAAACAATCCGCATACTCCTTTAATAACTTTATTAAAACGGCTTTATACTCAGCCGATAAATTTTTGTTTACAAAAGTTGGCCTAGGAATAGTACCATCCCCAATATCTACTTTCTCTAAAGGATCAGCCGATGTAAAACCTTGGCCCAGCTTATCTATATCATCAAGTTCTTCAATGGCTTCACACATATCATTCACACGCGCCCGATAGTGATCAATTCGCTGCTACAGCCAACCTGAACTGGACTGGTCTGACC
The DNA here is from genome assembly GCA_032594955.1 of Panicum miliaceum. Classification (NCBI taxonomy): domain Eukaryota; kingdom Viridiplantae; phylum Streptophyta; class Magnoliopsida; order Poales; family Poaceae; genus Panicum; species Panicum miliaceum. The sequence goes on along the minus strand of CM064057.1, from coordinate 49,910,577 downwards.
GATCAGACCCACCGGTCTGACCGGTTGCACTTGTGATCTGGGATAGACCGGTCTGACCAGCCGGCGTATCCGGTCTGACCGGTCGCGCCTGAGCCATCGGTTTGACTCATCTTGATCACACCGAATATAGCCGATTCTCCATCGGCTTTAATGTAGCAGGAACAAAACCATCCTTGGTGCAACTAATCAACTCATAATCAGACAGATCTAAGCCTGATAAACACTTAATGTTATCATGCGCACCAATAGAATTGGAATCGGCTGTCGCAACGAAAGATGAAGTGTCACCATGCACCACTTCAATTTCATCGTCGATCCACTGAATAAGAAACTGATGCAAGGTAGACGACACACATTGGTTGGCATGGATCCAATCACGTCCAAGGATTAAACTGAAGTTATCTTGCACCTCGGAGATGAAGAAGGCAGTGGCGATCATCTTGCTCCCGATGGCCAATTCCATGGAAGCAACCCCTTTGGCGCCCATGGGATCACCTCCACCAACACCGCTGACTGTCATGTTTGTCTTGATCAGCTCCTCATCCTTCCCGCCAAGCTTCTTGAACAAAGAATAGGGCATCAAATTTACAATGGCCCCTCCATCAACGAGCATCCAGGAAATCAGCTTTCCATTAATGTGACCTCTCATGTAGAGAGCCTTTAAATGATTATCCGATTCTTTAGGCTTCTGGAACACAGCATCACGAGGCCCAAACTGAAGATGAGCAACCTCCTCCTCTTGCACCACAAACTAATCTGAAGATAAGTGCACTACATTGATCTCCATGTTGCCGTCTTCTGGAGACATCTCGTAATCCACTAGCTCCCCATCATCCCATGTTGAGGGAACCAATGGCGCTTTATCATCATGAGGAACCGAAACAGGCGCTGCTGATTCAGCTTGCTGTTCTGCACTGAGTTCAACCGGTCTGACCAGCTGCTCAGGGTGGTCTGACCGGTCAGATGCACGGGTCGGCGAGGTTGGTCCGACCGGCCCTACTGTTGGTTGGCCAACTGGTTTGACCTGCCACACCTTGCCTTGAGGGACCAGAGGCCTATATTTGTTGAAGTGTTCGTCCCTCAGCCTCTCGGCCTCCTACTCCTTCTTCTCTTTGTTCCGCAAGCGCTACAACTTTCTCTTTTGTGTATGAGTCAACCCCGGAGGACACCATCTTGGCTGATGATACTTATCTGCTGCACTGCTACTACTAGCTTCATGGTCATTGTCCATGACGGACTTCTGAACGAAAGAATCGACCGATTTAACAAACATCATCGGTATTTTGCCCGTATCTTGCACAACCACCTTAACCTCGCCGATCTGTACAACATCCTCGGCTTTGGCCTTTCCTGTATCAACTTTCTCGGGCTGAATCTCTTCTTTCTTCTCCTTGACATGGTATTCCTATCTTGGAGCAGAATTACGGGATGGTCTCTGATGAGACCGGTCTGACCGGCCCTCAACCGGTCTGACCGGTGCGGCATGTTGTGCCGAATACAATTGGCGTGGACCCAATCGGTCATGCACCAATGTTCTAGAGATTTCCTCTTTCTGATGTTGCGGTGGATATGGCATTGGGAAACATTGCATCCAGATCCCCTCATGTTCCCATGACGGGCACGAAGAATTAGACGCTGGTGGCGCCTATCGCATGGTAGCGTACACCTTCTGTGGAGGGAATAAAGTAGTTATGAAGGTGGAGGGAATAAAGTAGTTATGTCACCCCGACGCTTGCTGGATTCTCCCCTAGGAGATAAAGGTCTGTCTAAGTGCGGCGGTGACCTGGGTCTCTTTTTTATCGGCCGATCATTCTGAACGGCCTTTGTATACTTGTTCAAGAGCTGACCAAAGGTGGGTTTATGTTTCACAAAACTTCCCTGTACCTTTGATTCATTTGTCTTCCAAGTACCAACTTCCGGGTGCTTAGGCTTGAAAGTCCTGGGTCGGCCCTGGATAGGACCGGTCTGACCAGTCGCACCTGGATAGCAAGCCGACTTGCATCACATGGTGGACTCTCTTTCCCCCAGGGTCTTGAAGCTTCAATAGTAATCTTTAGAGACTCTTTGCCATCAGGAGTCTTATCTAGCACCACTTTCCTTACTGGAATTTTGTCATTGCCATCCTTCGGTCTTGGCTCCCTGATAATCACATTCTTCCCCTTAGCTCCTTCGGCTTGCTCCGGCCGAATGAGAACTTTGGCATTATTCAGATGCAACGTGTGAACAGGGAAGGGAGTCTTGTCAATTTTCATCTCAGCTAGTATCAATCGTCCTTCATCAATGACCGATTGTACCGACCGACGGAAAACATTACAATCGTTAGTTGCATGCGAAAAAGAATTATGCCACTTACAATATGCATGTTGTTTCAAATCTTCCGCCGATGGTATAGCATGAGACAACCTGATGTTCCCATTCTTAAGCAATTCATCAAAAATACGATCACATTTGGAAACATCAAAAGTAGATTTTACTTCACCTCGCCTATTCTTTTGAGTCGGCTTGAGTGAAGGGCAAGAACACATTTTGGCCTTTGATGGCCAAACGAACTCGGCGGCGTATACCTCTTTTCCCTCATCAATCTTGATCAACAACATGTGTATTAGACCGATGAGCTTTATAGGCATCTTTTGCATTTTTCAATTTAAACTCCAAACCTACGGCCTTCATTTGCAAATGATTAACGGAAAGAAAATTGAAACCTTCAAGTTTTTCTTTCAAATAAGACTACAAACCCGCAAAGGCCAAACCCGCCAAATCTTTTTCAGAAACCGTTAAATTAAAGCATCAGTTTTTTATATCCTTAAATCTTCTGGAATAGTCAGAGACCGATTCATCACGGCCTTGCCTAACCGATGTTAAATCTGTCAACTTAGCTTCATTTTACCCACTGAAAAAATGATCATGGAACCTACGCTCCAATTGATTCCACGTCTGAATAGAGTTTGGAGCAAATGAGGAAAACCAAGAGAATGTTGTTCCAGTCAAAGATAAAGAAAATAAACGCACACGTAAAGCATCATGAAAACCAGCTTCTCCCAACTACAAAATGTATTGACTCACGTGTTCCCAAGTCGTACGAGTATCATCACCATTAAACTTAGTGAACTCAGGAACATGCCAACCAGCAGGATAAGAAACAAAATCAAATTCAGGAGGATACGGTTTCTGGTATAAACGCGAACTACCCATATCCACCCCCAGCTTAGTTTTAATCATGTTGGCTAGATCCTCTTTGAATCTAGAGAAATTGGCTTGATAATTCCCCGCTGGTTGAAGCTTGTGATGCAGATGCAAAACGATGCGAATTAGGATAAGTAGGTGCCATCGTCTGTGTAGCATTAGGAATCGGCCCATTATGGGAACCGGATCCTTGCAATATACCACTTGCTGGTGCAGTATGAGGCAGCACATGTGTCACTACCTCATTGATTCGGCCAGGAGCAGCCGAACTAGGGACAGACGCAAGCGGCGTAGGAGATGGTGGGCTAATCACCATAGCACCGGTCTGACCGGTCCCGTGTAGACGGATGTAGGAGGTGGAGTTTGCCCTGCAAAATAGCCTGGTGGCATGCCTAAGAGTGCATCTGATGCAGGCAATGGCGTAGCCGATGGACTAGGATTTATGACGTCCCATGCATAAGAATTATCTACCACATTTTTATTTTTTTCTCAACGCATCTATCTCATCGGACATAGAAGCAAGCATATCACCCGCAGTTAATTGTGCAGCAAAAATTTTCTGATCTACCATAAGTGATAATTGCTTAAGTAAATCAGAGGGTTCATTGCTTACATTGGGGATTTCTTCGATCTGATTGTTATTTAGTTTGAAGGACGGCATGACAAACTCTTCAACCCTCTTAACGAAGCCACCCCGATCCTTCTTGAAGCCCTTCAAGAACTGTGCCCTGAAGTGCTCCTCGGCAACCAGGTAAGACTTGCGCTCCTCCTCGGTGAGTTCCTCCATCGTCGCTGATATGATGTCCTCTTTGCTGATTTCGGAGTTGGAGCCCATCTTCTTCAGGGAGTAGATTAGATTGGTTTGCGTGTAACCAACATCTTCATCCCCAGCAGGGTCGCCAAAAAGTATGTTGACACGAAATTGCGCCAAACACACTTGGATGCGCTAGAACACGCAGATCATCAACACCATCAGCACAAACGAGCTCCCTGTGCTCTGACCGGTCAGACCAGCCAGGGCAACCGGTCAGGCCGGTTAGACAAGAAGTGCCGCGAAGATCTAAAACCTCAGGCTCGGGAGGGACCCCATTGGAGCTTGAAGATCTAGGGTTGCTCTGAGGTCGGCAGGCCACTCAGAACACCCTCGAACGTCTTAGAGACGAGCGAAGAACAGCAATTAGGGTTTGGAAAAGGCTATGATTTGAGAGATAAAGTAAATGACGATTTGTATTGATTCGATTGGGAATAGCCCTCAATCGGCATTAGCCTTCATATATATAGGCCGGGGAAGTCATACCCCCTTCACGAATAGGTTTATAAAGATCCAAAAATTATAAATCTACTCCTACTCAGATTACATCTGGCCAGACCGGTCGGCCCCACCGGTCAGACCGGTCGGCCACAGTCCCTGCCAAATTTGGCTGTCAACACAATGTAGCGCTATACCAACAGTTAATTTCCAATTCACACACCGCATTTATCGGTGGCACATCTCCAAGCTCAGTTACATTGCTATGGGCAATGTCGGAGCTAATCAAGAACTCGCGGGTGATAAACAAGGTCCAGTCTGAGATAAGGAATTCAGTTCATGACAAGCCAAGAATACAGGTTAGCAACACTCCTCACCTGAAGTACCTTAGGATGGTTGTCAAGGAGACATTAAGATTGCACTCACCAGCACCATTCCTCATCCCCAGGGAGACCATGTAAAACTCCTCGGGTATGATGTACCTCCCAAGACAAGGATTTTTGTGAACCTGTGGGCTATAGGAAGGGACCCTGCCTGTTGGAAAAATCCTGATGAGTTTTAACCTCAGGTTTGAAGATGCAGATACTGATTTCCAAGGATTAAATTTTGAGCTGCTTCTATTTGGTGCTGGACGGAGGATTTGCTCTGGGATGCCTAGGGGTGGTAACGGATCATGGCCCTAGTGCTCTCTTCATAATTCTACTTGGCCCTTATATATTTTTAGTTTAAAATTATATATGATAAGAGTCCGATCCTTTTAGAGTCCGGCCCTTAAATTATCTAGGCAAAAACCATGCCTATGGGCGTTATGAGTGTGGAGTTTATACTCGCTAGCTTGCTGCATTCTTTCGATTGGAATTTACCTGAGGGTGTGACAAGGGAAAATATGTGAGCATGGAAGGGACAGGTAGACAAATTGTCACCAGGAGCACTCCTCTGTATGTTGTTCCATCTCAGCTGTATAAGTGAATAAATGTAGAAATTAGCCAGCGGCCTGGAGGTCTGGCTACTTATTGTATTAAATAAGATGATTTGCACAGTTTGAATAAGTTCTGTCATGAAATATTCAAAATGGATGTTGCCGGCATCATGAAAATTTATCAGAAGAAAGAAATCATTATCATGCATCATTATGGCAGCACAGTTTGGCATTATTACCAGATAGGACAAGGATTGCATTATCAATATCAGATTCTTTCCCATAGAGATCATGCATTATATTTATTGTGCACATGTATATTATGAGTTTATGACAACAAAAGCGCAAGGTTGAAACATTTATATTAGCTCAAGCAAACCTTGAAGGGTAGTTTATTATTAGAACAAATTATTAAGAGAACATATAGTCTCTCGCGTCCTCCAATCTTACAACCTACTACTCATACACGCTTAATAGGCACAAGACAAAGAGGCACCATCTTCCTCAAAGCAAGCTGCCCAGTTTCTTCCATATCGATGTCCTCCCCCTTGATCCCGTCAGGAAGTTCCCAATCAAAGCAGTACAGCAGGTTGGCCAGTGCAAGCTCCACATTGGCGACGCCCATGGCCACGGCAGGGCATGACCTTCGTCCTGAACCAAACGGGAGAAGCTCAAAATCTGAGCCTCTGAAATCAACATGGCTTCCCTCGAACCGCTCCGGTCTGAACTCCTCCGGATTCTCCCAGATGCTCGGATCCCTCCCCATGGCCCAAACATTCACGAAGACCCTTGTGCCTGGGAGCACGTCGTAGCCGCCGATCACGCAGCTCCGCATGGTCTCCCTTGGAATCAGCAGAGTCCCCGGTGGGTGGAGCCTGAAGTTTTCTTTCACCACCATCTTGAGGTACTTGAGGCCTTTGACGTCTTCTTCCTCCACTCTTGGTTTGCCCACCACCATGCTGCGGACCTCAGCCTGCGCCTTCCGCATCACGCTAGGGTTCCTCATGAGCTCGGACATGATCCAGATCATCGTGACAGCGCAGGTGTCAATACCTCCTGCAAATGTATCCTGATCGAACGAGGTTTTGTTAGAAAATCTGAAGCTTTTGTCATGGTGTTTCTGTAATTGAAAATGGATTTTAATAATTTAATTTAACCGTACCATGAGGATACCCTTGATGTGGTCACGCGTCAACCCTAGTGCCTCACCACTGTCCTGCTCCCTCCACATCTTCACCAGCGCGTCCACCATGTCCTCCTGCACCCCGGCCTGCAGCCGCTCAGGGTCGAGGTGCTTATCGATAACCGAGTCGAAGAAGCGGCCGATCTGGCGGAAGACGCGCCTCCTCCGCCGGGCGGCGCCGGTGAGAACGTCCGCGCACCGCGCCAGGCGTGACGCCGGGAAGAAGTCCTCGAACGTGAAGCTCCCCAGCACGCGCAGCGTGTCGTCCATGACCTGCTGGAAGCTGCTCCGCTCGAACTGCGCCGACCCGTACATCTTCCCGAACACCACCGAGCCGACGATGCCGTCGGAGAGCGCGTAGAGCTTCTCGCTGAGGTCGACGGCGGCGCCCGGAGGGGAGCCGGCGGCGAGGGAGGTGACGAGGCGGTCGACCTCGGCGGCGCGGGCGTAGGCAAAGGACTGGACGCGGCGCATGCTGAGCAGCTCGAGGATGAAGAGCTTCCGCATCTCGCGCCAGTAGTTGCCGTAGGGGCTGAAGGCCACGTCCAGGAAGTCATAGCTCAGCATCCGCGGACCTGGAAATGCATTGGCCGATTGGTTTATTTAGCCTTTTCATATATATATATATATGCCCTCCGGCACAATTAAATGTTCAAAGAATGTTGAGAAGTGCAGTTAGTAATTTATTTAAAGATGTACGAGCTATCTAGATTACTTGCAACTAAGCATGCACAGCTAGACAAAAACACATGTACCAGTCATACCAGGCGGTTAGTACCGGTTGGACTGACCGGTACCACCTGGCCGGTACTAAATGGAGCACCGTTTAGTACCGGTCGCTGCGACTAGTACTAAACGTGCCACCCACGCCACCCAGAAAAATGAAAAAAGATATTATGAACCCCTATAAGGCCCGCGTAATTTTTCACAAGTCACACGAATTCTTCATCACGTATAAATGTGCGTGCGCACTTACGAGGATTCAAACCCACAACCTCCAGCCTCGCGCATAGCTTTCTTACCATCCCACCTATACATCACATGTGACTAGGAGGGAGATATATTCCTTTTAAAATAACCCGTGAAGGACCATTTAGTACCGGACCAAGACACCGGCCGGTACTAAATATCACCATTTAGTACCGGGTGGTATCATTGACCGGTACTAAATGGCCACGCCATTTTAGTACTGGGCCAAAATACCAACCGGTACTAGAAGATGATATTTAGTACCGGCTGGTGGCTTGGTCCGATACTAAAGTAGCTCAAGAGGCTTTTAAATTTGGACCCGGTACTAAAAATAGTTTTGTGCCACCTTAGTACCGGGTAAAGAGTACCGGGTAAAGAGTGCCTGGTACTAATTTTGTGGGACGAATGGGCATTTTTCTAGCTGTGATGCTACTCCTTCCATCACAAAATATAGCTACTCCTAGTATTCAAATTTTATCTCATAAGAGTATCTCTAAAAGCCTAGCTATCCTGGCTTGGCTAGCTAAAAAAAGAGAAACACCTCTGAAAACTGGATCCAACGGTCTCTGCAAAGATGCTCCATCACTATCCCGCTAGCCATCCCTGCAGGTTCGCTCGGCAAAGATTGCGAGCCCCTCGGCTCGGTATCCCGCACGCTCCATCTGTACCCGCGGCCTCCCCCCTCCCCCGCCTCCCGCCCCCACCCGCCGCCGTCCGTGGGCGCCGCCACCGCCGCTCCGAGCTCCCTCCCGAGGCGACGCCGCGAGCCCCTCCACTCCACGTGCCGTTCCTCCTCTCCTCAACCGGACCAACTAGCGATCTCATTCTCCCTCTCATATTCTCTGTTCTTCCAGTTCTTGAGCGAGCAGACCACCATGACCGTCCGTGCTGCTCCAACCGAATCCGTGAGCCCCCAGCCATAGAAACCAAATCGCCGCTGTCCACACCTCCATCACCTTCTTACCTCCCTTCTTCCCTACTTGTCCCCCTGAGAAGTTATCTCCATGGCCGGGGATTGATGATCCCGACCATCAGACCACCGTAACCACCACCTCCGCCCTTCACTGTCGATCTCCTACCTCCGGCCATTGTTCTCGTCATCCAACCACATAAACGGATCGCTGGTGAGCCGCTGATACTCATGCTCTCCTCATCTTGCAACGTTCGCCATCGGTTTGGTGGGAACACGGCCATGCCGCTCATCCGCCGGCCGCGGGTGCTGCAGCTCGCCGCCGGCCATCACCGGCCAGCCCTTCGGCCCTGCTGCGCGGTACTGCAGGTGTTCCGACTGCGCCGCACCCAAGCTGTTGGTGCCGACCCCGCTGCTGGTCAACCTCGAACCGGTCAAGGTCCGGCATTGGCTGCCCTTGACCAGTTCAGGTCTGGTGCTTCCGGGACTATGGATGGATGTTGCACGCTGGCTTTTTCGCCGGAGCACGCTCCGGCGCATTCTGCTCGCCGGGATCTGCCGCCGGAAGCCGGAGGGGAACAGTTAGGAGCTCGGTGGTTATGGGGATGGCGCCAGGAGGAAGAGGAGGAGGGAGGATGGAGCTCGTTGGTGATGGGAATATGGAGAGTGATTTGGCTAGTTACCGTAATATAGAGAGGAAATCTTAGCTAAATGAATAGCTAAATGGTAATATGGAGAGCGAGATTTGGCTAGGCTGAGATGCTTATATAGTTACTTTTAAATTTTTAAGTGGGTTTTTTATGTCAAGTCTAAAATTTTCCTCCTTGCATGCAAATTAATTATGGCATGCAGATCTGTATGCGTGCAAGCTTAATATGAAAGTCATAATTATTCTCTTAGTTAGTACATGGTGACTAAAGAAAGATAATATACTCTCTCCATCCTAAAAAGACCGTTCTTTTAGAAAAATTTTAGACACATTCTCATCATAAGAAATGGCCTTCTTGCCCCTAATAATATAGCAATTATGAAAAAATATGTTGATTATTTGGTTCTCTAGATCCTCAATAAATATGTATGCATTGGAACTAGAAAATTAAAATCTACTAATAAGCATTTGATTGGCTCTATGTGGTTTTCTATACAATTTTTCTTGATACTTGGCACTGTTTAATTAGATGGATCTTACTACAAGTTAAACAAACACTTTTTGTGAAACAAATTTTAATGATTAAAATAACAATCTTTTTAAGATGGAGGGAGTAGACTTTTACTCTCCATCCTTAATCCGGCTGAAAACTTTTAGAAGTAGCTATATTATGGAATAGAAGGAGTACATGTTATTTATCAAGTAAGTACTTATTTAGTCAAGAATGTTGAAGTTAAAGTAAACTGCTCACATATATATTTCTATCAGTTTAAATTTTTGAGTTGAAAAATTGGTGCACCAAAGAGGTTTTGTGTTTAAATCTTGCTTGGAACAATTAAATAAAATAATTGTAGTTGACTCCTACTCTCACATTTGATGCCAACTCAATAAAAAATTTCTAACTACGAGCCGAGAGTTCAAATTTTACGGTTTAAACATCAGAGAAACTGTTGGATGTTCAAATTTTTTATCCCAAAGTTATTATAAGGCAGAACACCTTTTGTCTATGCACGTTTCATTTTCATCCTATAACTTTCATATTATATTTGAGAATTTGCCAGAATTATCTTTAAGCGGTCAAAGATTCTGAGGAGACCTTCCTTATACTGGAATGCTCCGTGAAAGAAAAAAATTATCCAACAAATGTCGAGATATCTAAATCAAATGTTCTACTCCTTCCTTCCTGAAATATTAGATATTTTAGTTTGTTCTAAGTTAAAGTATAGTCTAAATTTGACCAAATTTATAAAGACAAATATAAAAAATATATTAAAAATATATTTTATAATGAATTTAATTATTCTTATTTAACATTAAAAATATAATCAGCCTTTTCTATAAACTTGGTCACTTAAGACAAACCAAAATATCTTATATTTTAAAACGGAGGGAGTATGTGTGACCACATCTTCCTTGGATCCACATTCGCTTCTTTTCTCCTCCCCGGTGGGATAGCTAGGAAAAAAAGTATTAATCACTACAAGTTCTAATATTTCCTCACAGTTTTTCTACTTAGTAGCCAACGGGATTTAGTATATCTGGATAACTAGCTAATTACAAGCAATGATTATATTTTGTTTAGAATTACGTTCATCGATTTCAGAAAACTGTTGAGGAAATATATTATAGTAAAAAGTCGTCGGCAAAAGCTGAGGAAAAACCTACAATTATTGGCCATTCATACGAAAATATCCAAAGAGATGGCATATAGTATATATCTTAGTTTGGATGGAGCAGTAGGGACTGGATGGTGGAACAGCGGCTGGCGAGCACCGCAGCGCTGGGCAATGATTGGGTTGGGAGGCACGTACGAGGCATCGATCGGGGGGGATCGAACTACTAGCCCGGTGAGTTGGGGCGGCTGCAGCAGTGCAGGTCGTTGGTCCGGAGGACCTCCTTGGCGGCCTCCGGCGACGAGACGACGACGGCGCGCACGCGGCCGAGCCGTGGGGGGTTGCCGATCTGGAGGAGGTTGCCCAGCACCGGCAGCTGCCGTGGGGGGCCCGGGGGAGCTCTCCGTCGACCCGGTGCCCCTCGCGCTCCGCTCTTGGTCTTCCTCCTCCAGGACAGCAGCAGCAGCTAGAGGAGAGGGAGCAGGAGAAGTGGCGCCACCACCAGAGGGAGGAGTGGCCATGCTAGCTGCTGTGTGTCCATGGTGCCTTCTGCTGGCTTCAGTGTTGGGCTGCTCCGCCTTCTTATATTACAGCGTGATCTAATCATTGGTCGGGTCGGATCGGGTTCTTTCAAATTCTCGGGTGGAAATTTTTGGCCCGCGCCTGACTCATCACATGGTCGGGTCAGGTCGGGTTCGGATTTTTACATTTAACTTTTGAGTTGGGTTGGATTTTTTTAAATTTTAGGTCAAAAATTTTGACCCGTGCCCGATCCATCGCATAGTCAGGTCGGGTTGGGTCGGATTTCTCTCGGACGTGTTGGGTCGGATTTGTTGGGTCGGACAGCCATGATCAGGCCTAATTACAGCAGGTGACGTCTTGGCCTTTCCATGATTGGAGGGCAGCTACACAAGTCCACAAGCACGGATGAGGGACTCGCACCACAACCCCGGCCTAGACCATACTAGGTGAGGAGCCGGGTCCAATCTTGCACCGCATATCCCATACTTTTTTCCATGTGAGAATAGTCAGTGAGTAGATGGAGCTAACCAAAATAGTTTTTCTTTAAAGAGAATGTAACCAAAATACTTTTTTTCTTAGGGTGTAACCAAAATAGTTGAAAGCTGACATTTTGGCCATAGGCACTATCATCGTGTAACGGGCCCACCTCAGTACCTCACTGAGAGTGATTGATGCACTTCAAACATGTTTGGGTTGTGGTGCACACGTTTGCAGCCCAGGTACCGTATTGGACTTGGACTACAGCCCACTTGCATGTTCAACCGTTTCCTGGTAATTTTCTCTTTCTATTTCGGCCCGTTTATAGCCTAGCTATCTGTTGTCATCAGGACTCTGGACCGTTGTAAGCCAGCCTTTTCTTTTCCCACCAATCATCAGGGTCGCGCGCGCGGGTGCGATCCCGCGCGTCGCACAAGCACCCCGCGCACGGCCCACGACGCCCGGCGGCCCACCAGCGGTCCAGAGGCGGCCCAATGGTGATGCGGCGCCACAATTTGTGTGTTTTTCTTTTTTTTGGAAGTTCCAATAAATATTTTTTTTCTACTTTTTTTTCAATGCAATATTTGTTCCAGCGGAACATTTTTTTTCCAACGGAACATTTATTCCAGCGGAATATTTTTTCTTTTTCAAAAGTAAAATTGGATCCAAACCAAATAATTTTTATGTTGTTCCGATGAAACTTTTTTTTTAACGAAACATTTATTTCAGTGGAACATTTTGTTTCAGTGGAATATTTTTTCATTTTCAACCGAATAATTTTTTTATTCCAATAAATTTTTTTCCAATAGAATATTTTGTTCCAGCGGAACATTTTTGAGCAGAACAATTTTCTTCAGTCATGGGAGGATGACCTAGCTTTCCGCGCTCTCCTGGCCCAGCTTCTCCCGCTCTCCCCCAGCCCAGCTTACCCCCACGCTGCCCCGGCCCAACTCCCACAGCCCAGCTTCCCCCACGGCCCACCCCCGCGCTCCTGCAATGGGGCAGCACGCAGTCGCGCGTGCTGCCCCGAGCAGCCCCCTCTTTTCCCGGATGTGAGCCGTATGGGCCTGTATCGCGACACAGCTATCTATTGCTTGCAGGCTTGCAGCAAAAGAAATTTTGAACCAATAAACTCAACTGTGTGCTATAGCTGTCGACTGTCAAAACATGAATCCCAGCTGCTACTGTGGTTAATTCCTATCTTCATCTGTCTTCAATAATCTTCACTTCCGATTACTTGAACTAACGAGTTACCGCTTAGCGTTAGATTCTTATGCTCCTCGTGTTCGTGTCTTTCCGATTCTCTGTTTTACATCTCTATTCTCATTCCTATTCTTGTGTTTTCTCTCGCTCCTTTTGTTTATTTGTTCCCCATTTTCAAACAGATTATCAGGACTTGTGAAGGCCTCTATCATTTATTTCCAAAACACCGACACCGCTAGTGAAGGCCGGCACTCCAATTGGGTTCACTTTTTCACCTACCTTCGCCTTCTTTGCTCAGCGAAGGCGTCTTCATTGTCGAGACCTTCCTCAGGCTCCGCTCGAGGGTCTTTCCCATCCGGCTTCGCTTCACACATCATATGCTCATGCCTCCGTTTTAGCCTGTGACAAGAAAAACAAAATTCATTGCTCGAGGTAATTAGCCTCTGTCAATAACAATAACAATATTTAAGTTACACAAGAAATTTCATAAGAAGATTCTCGCAAAATAAAATTTTCATGCGGTACCTTAAAACAGGAGTGATCTTAATGAAAAACAATTTAGTTAGGAGAAATTGGAATGAAAGTAAACCTTGCTACTTTGTAATAAACCAGACGCCATCAACATTTGTTTTTTGGAATGTCATTATATCAAATTTTTATAGTGTGCAATGCATATAGTGTTTGGGATTTCGCCACCTCAAAGTACTATTAATTTGTTTAGTTGTTGGTCATAACTCGAAAACCATAATCACAATATGATCTCTGTGTTGGGCTCATAACGAATGGAACCGCATATAACAAATGCAAATAAAAAAATGCAGGTCTTTTTCTCAGAGGAACACACTGACTCTGTTTTTGGACTTTGTTACAACGTACTAATGGCAGAAGGGAGGAGCTTGTCAAAGCATGCCAGTGTGTAGAGTTTGAGTTTTTCGCATCCATGGTTGGACGTTTATTTTATACATTGATCAATAATAATGAATCATTATATTTTTTAAACATTAGATGCAATATTAGAATTTTGAACTGATGCTCTTCTATGAAAAGATCTGGAGCCGGATATTTTCCAGAACAGTGTTCCGAGGCCATTTCCCGGCCCCGTCCATGAACATATGTTGTCTATGAATTCTTCTTGAGCAAGGACATTTTTACTGGGATGTGTCTCCACATCAATCGATTGATATTTAGCTTTTCTATCAATCACCTTGTCCCATCGTTTGATGACCAGTCAACCATCTAGATCAAATCCAAGTTAATATAGTACTGGTGTTCTGTGCGTCTGTGCGTCTGGCATGGCTAACAGGCCCTCTATTTTCATGTTACGGACCCGTTAGGACTATTTGGGCTTCTATAGTTTGTTTAACAAATGTGTGGGCCAAACTTTGAGCCCCGTAATAAGAGGCACACAATCACAAAGATATCTTGTGTCCCTTAAAAGCTTCAGAATTCCAAATTTTACATGGATTTGACACCAAAAAAATTGAATAAAAATGCTTGGCTCACTGTCTACAACTTTTAGACTCATTCCACACACAACATATAGCGTACAGGTAGAAACATTGCTTTCAGCTCTTTGGAGAAAAAATAACGTGGTCATTACTTTGTTTTACTTGAAACTATTTTTATGCTCATCATTATCTTCCTGTGCAAAAATCAGACCCTCCTGTATGATAGTAGCAAGTGCTAATATCAACAAGAAACACTCTGGTCAGTGTCAACATGTAAATATATGACTTCTGAAATGAATGAATGGGTCAGCAACAAAACTTTCGTACTTCAACACATAAACCTAAATTAAAAGAGACAAACTACTTAGCAGCTAAAATGACTTCTCTGAAACATATATACAAGATAATGACATCATGTAACATATAGAGATACACACTACACAATATAGAGATGTAGAGCACATGCCTCCAATAGGCAGCTTAAATACTAATGATGGTAAATAATTAATATCCATAAAAAACTGAAGCAGTACGAAATAATAAAAATATTGTCCAAAACTTTAATATTTGTGCAATACGCAGAACTGAATAGTTATGTGCATCAATTTAACTCTATAGCACCATAGTTCCAAAAATATATCAGACATGATGATTCTAAACACATAGCTCAGAATGTCACCAGACAAAAAGAACCAATATAAACACAAAAATTACACAATAGCACTATTAAACTCTACAGCTAAGAACAAGTCTAGTTTCTTTTTGTATTCCATAAACAAATGGATGTGATAATATAGATCAACTAAAATAAAATATAACTAAAACTACAATTCAAGCATACAGAAATTACAGAAGTGCTAATTGTATAATTTATATACGATACATGTAACTTTTTTCAAAATAGCTGCATAGCTTATTAATTTGGAAACCTCAAACACATGGACAGAAAAAAAAAGACAATGCACCCGAAATATAGCTAACCAGAGAAATGGAATGCTAGGTACAAAGAATGCATATTCATTTAAAGTTAAATATAAAGTTTGATACCTGAGAAAATAATACTAAAGTAGATATATGCAAAACCTAAAATAAATTAGTAGGGAAAAATATAAATCCTTTGATAATGCAAGCTGTGGTTTAGCACAAGAAGGAGCAGAGGAAAACAGTTGATATCAATTACAAGTTCTTACTCTGCTAAATGAAATAAAAAAACTGTAGAGAATAAAAATTTGGAAGATCACCAACCTCTGTTGCCTTTGTTATAAAGATGGATAGCCATATGTATCCCACTCAGGGGAGTGCTAGACTAGTGATTGATAACTAGCTGCAATTTCTTGCAGCCTCCTAATGAGGTAGAAATTATCTATTGGTACATGATGATAAAATTCTACATGACCGTAAAATTCTACATTTTTCAGGACACAATATCAGTTTGTATATGATTAATAATTATATTGTAAAAGAGTCACAATTATATTGAAATTGTAGAAATCTTCCAGTGTAATATTTATGTATACTACTAGAAAGTTTTTAAAATGAAAACTAAGCATCTAGAAAAAAATAACATAACAATGGACCCTATGATATAAATTATCACTATAAATTTCATTTTTTAACTAAAAGAATAAGGAAGAATATATGTAAGGATAGCAAAATACAAATACAGCTGATAAAGGTACATTAAAGTAGGAAACATATACACATGAATTTTATACATAAATTAAATATATCATACTGCTAGTAAAAGGTTCTAGAAATATAATGTTATATGTACATGTTATTAAACTTTAGTTTCACACCAATTACACAAAGTATGATTAAAATATGCATTTCTAAAACACATATATCTACAAAATAAAAAATCCTCAAAAAAATTTCAGTGCAATTTAAACATGCATGGATTATTTATTAATAAAAATCCAAATTAAAACAACTATCTAAAAGGTTGATGTCTATATTTACTAAAATTATATAAGTTAATTTATTGTAACAATTTCTTATAATATGCATAAGAGTTCAACTATAAACTCTGCTTTCAACATACATCTGCACTAAGATATGAATGTTGAAGACTATGTGTTTGAGAAAAAGAACATGCTGAAAGTAATATGATATTTATATTGGATTATTCTATTAAAATATTTGGATCAGATGAAGTGTAAGATTCCACCGGTCACAACCACCAGAGACAACATCAGATAGATCACACCTAAAAATTGAAACAAAAGGAGGAAGCATTCAATAAAAACATGAAATAACAATTAATTTACAAAAATTATAGTTGTAAAATATTTGTTCCATACTAGGAAATTTGAACATGGAGCTTTACAATCTGCCTAGGTTCTTCATTCCCAAGAAAATCAAATAACCCTAAAGCAATCCTACAAAAGAATGAGATCAAATTGAAATACGTGTCCAGCTCCCTCCATCTGACACAAATACACATCCACACACAAACACAAACAAATTGTTGCGGCATTGGTTGGGCACTACACAACCCACAATAATCCCCAATGAATTTGATCCGCTCCGCCTAACACACACACAAATCAACCATGAACAACAACAGATCAAACCATACTTTAATAAGAAATAGTCATCTGTTTAGAGATAAAAAAATATTTTTTAATAAGGAATACATGATATATAACTTACAAAACAGAAAAAAAAGATCCAACACTGGCAGACCGGCAGTAGCCGTGCCCATCAACTAATCAAAGGCTTCAGCAACCAACTAAGCAGGACCTGAGAATTATTGAAAGCAAAGAAGAATCGTACATGATGGTCCCACTATGAGAAACTATTAATGCCTTAGTACTATCAGTGCAGATAGGAAGAAATAAACTTTTACAATAGCAAAAGATCTGAGCCGCTCTCACTTCCTGAGAGCTAAAAATTCATTTAGTTCTATATGATGCTTATTGCTTATGATGAGAAAGTTACATGAGTATGCGCTATACATAATGATGCATGTCTACACTGTAACTATCTAACGCACACCCATGAAAAAATAATAATATAGATAGTGTAAAATAAAATATTTAGCACTATAATTGAATTTAGGATATGGTTGTTAAGGCATTGAGGCGAGGCATGATGACACAAACAAAAAATGAAATTCTTTTAGAACTATGTTATGCGTAGATGAATTTAAAGTGTAAAGCTGCCTCAGTTTTACCATTGCAGCTCTCGGCTAAAAAATCAATAATACACAAAGCTAAACACAATTTGTTGTAAAAAAAATACAAGTACTGACCTCATGAATTGCAATGGACTCAATATCAGCAAACACAACACTGGGCCCATAATCTTCGAATATCAGTCTCACTGAATAAGGTGCTCGAAAACCAAACATCACCTTGGCCATGTTTAGTCTTCATCACTTCTCAAAAGTATGCTTTTCAACTTAAATATAAAGTTTTCTAAAAAAGAAAAAATATAGTCATTTTGGAAGCAAACAGATAGCCAAACAGTCAGCTAATGAGAGCAGTATATATGGAAGAAAATAGTATATATGCTTTTCAATCAGTGCAAATTTTTAACAATCAATGTGTCGCTAGATCAAGGATACAGGATACTATGCATGTCATTGACAAACAATACTTTACAGCTTCACATAACCACATTAATAACAAGGCAACCTAGAGACGCAGAGGTCATCACGAGCACCAAGCTTGCACACACACAGGTAGACAGGTGGCATTAAAACTGAAGTATAAGAAATAATATATTTATCTAAGCATTAGTATAATTTTTAATAGCTTATGGGTAAAAGCGAAAAACCTGCTACTGTCACGATATTCACATTCATGGTTCCAGAAACACATGCTTGTGCAGATCACATCGTCATCGCATTCCATTACTTGTCAGGTTAGCAGTACAAATATGCATCCATTTTAACATTAGTTTTTAACAGTAGAAAACTAATCAGGCACACAAAACAAGCTCATATGAACATCATGCTTCCGGTTCACAAGCAGAAGGGTGAGTTGTTGCAAGCAATTATTGCACGCAAGGGGATTGTGCGCCCCATCCCCGCACTGGATGATGAGGATGCAGACCAAACGACTAAAACAATTCATCAAAATGCTGACCTTATCATCTAAGAACGAGGAGTAATGGAGCACAACACCAACAATGGAGCAGAACACCAACGACAAGGTGCCTTCTCCACGCAGACAACAACACATAGGAATCAGCTTTGATTCCGCAGCACAGATCAACCTAATCGAACTGCCGCCAAAGGTGGAATGGAAACACTCACAGATCAACACGAAACGGCTTGGATCCTCCACGCACAGATCGATAGGAAAGGAGTGAAGGTTTATCATCACTTAAGCAACTAAGAAGTCTATATTCAAACTGTTTACGATTCACAAACAAAAAACACAACCATTTGGCTCTAGGTAGACACCATAGACACGAGTGAAGCTCCTTGGCATATACAGTAACTTTTTTTTTGATAATAGCATAGACAATAACTTGGATTCTTGGAAAGCCTATTCTCCGTGGCACCACTGGAGCAAGGTGCCGACGAGCTCATCAACGTACAGCTCCTGCCTCTCCCTGTCCCAGAGAAGCCGCTGGAACTCCTTGGCAACGCGCGCGAACGCCGAAGAGGAGGCCCTCCACGAGCGAGCTCCAGCCGGCGTGCGTCATGAAGGCGCCCACCGCGGAGTGCGCCAGCACCCGCACCTGCGGCACCCACCCGACGCGCACCACCCCGCGCCCGGCGACGCGTCGCTCGAACCCGGCCGGGAGCAGCCCGGCGCCGCCGCCGGCGGCGGCTTCCCGGAGCGCCCAGAGGAACCGCACGCCAGCGAGCTCCAGCCCGAGCGCGACCTCGCGGACGAGCTCATGGGTCAGCGGCGCCTCGCTCCCGAACGCGACGTAGAGCACGGACCTCGCGGGCTGGGCGTCGAGCCAGCGCACGACGACCTCGTCGTCGTCGCCGGCGCGGGCGCCATGGTGGGCGGCGACCGCGGCGGCGTCGTACGGCGCGAGAAGGCCCGAGGGCAGGACGGGCTTGCTGTAGAGGTCGGGGAGGAGGTCGCAGATGGCCGGGCCGTCGACCTCGCGGCTGCTGCGGCAGACGAGCAGCCTGCAGCGCTGCTCCGTCTCGCAGAAGCGGTCCATGTCGGAGGTGCCGGAAGCGTTGGGCTGCCGGAACCGGCGGGAGATCGGCCTGGCCTCGTGGAGGCGGAAAGCGAGCGTGGAAGACGGGTACGGGATCCACGGCGGCGGGACGGTGAAGTCCTCTGCCGCCGTCCTCGGGTGCGCATCGTTCGCCGCCTTGGGGCCCATGAACGCGACGAACGGCGCCGGGAAAATGAGGAACAGCGCGCACGGCACCTCGTGCTGCTCGGCGACGGGCGGGAGCCAGTTGTGCGCGAAGTCGAGGATGATCCAGTCAGGCCTCCTGCCGTGGCCCTGCCCGACGGCGCCGCCGGCGCTAGGCCTCCGCGAGGAAGGACGCGACGGGGCCGGCGAGGCCGTCGAAGGCCACCTTGAGGAGCTCCACCTTCTCCGGCGGGACGTCGGCCGTGGACTCGGCGCCGTCCGGGAGCCCATCCACGGCCGGAAAGGGCAGGGAGACGAGGCGGATGCGCGGGGAGAGCTCCCGACCGGGAACCGGCCGGAGCCTGGCGATGTTCCTCGGGGCGGAGACGAAGGTGACAAAGTGGCCGCGCCTCGCCAGCTGCTCGGCGAGCTCGAGGAACGCGACGATGTGGCCGAAGGCCAGCCATGGGAACACCACGACGTGGAGAGGTGGCTCTTGCTTTGTTTCTGCCATGAATGGTGCTTCTTCGAGGATCATACATGAAGAGATCGAATCTTGGAGAAGCGGGAGGTTGCTTGCTCTATAGCTTTTTCCTACAAATATGACGCCATTGGCTTGCTTGTATAGACCAATGGGTATTACAAAATTAAGAGAGATTAGCTGCAGATTGCTTCTCGAGATCCGAGGAGAAGTTTATTTTTACTTCGAAATGATGGATAACTATCAGATGATATTTAAGTGCCCGCGTCAATTATGCTAATCCTTGTTAAGTAGCATGCGGAATAGACTAAGGTCGTGTTCAGTTGCGAATCTAGGATTTGAAGTTAGGGTGGACTAGGCAGAATTTTTTAATACAACATCCACAATAAATTAAAATAAATATTTTATAAATATCTCCAAATCCATAATTAAGTATAAAACTTGCATCAAATGAGGCTTACATGCTTATAATAATAGTTCAAATAAGGATGTAATGTCTCCCTGTTTGATCTTTTTCATATCTCAACTTTCAAAAATCCTGCAATAAAATGATGCAAGATGCTACAAATTGCAATATATAATTCTTAATTCTACCATACGGCTAGTCGGCTAGACGGCTACCAATCTAGAGCTAGCAGCTATGAGCCTACAAAATTGCAGATTTGTAGTCATGCTATCATTTAGTGCAAGTGCAAGCAACAAGCTAATTACCTTGGCTCTGTGGCTCCGTCGACACGCACGCACGCCATACTGGCTCCTGCTCTCGCAGCAGCGCCGCCGCCGGCCACCGCGGCACCGCCCCCAAACCCTACGCGCGGATTGACCGAGGAGACGGTGAGACGGGCGGACACAGTCGCAGTCTGGTCGAATGAGGGAGTGCGGACGCTGCCTCTTCAGATGCTAAAGAAGAAAAGACCATCAAAGTACTTGTTGGGCTATTTCTTAGGGTGGACCGGGCCCCACCCGGCCCACCCTTTAGATCCGTCCCTGGTCGTGTTCGAATCACCTAGAACTAAAATTTAGTCCGGACTAAAGTTTACGTGACTAAATATTATGTAGCTAAATTTTAATCCATGCTGGTTTAGATCCATAGGCTAAACTTTAGGTGGGG
Source organism: Panicum miliaceum (assembly GCA_032594955.1). NCBI lineage: Eukaryota > Viridiplantae > Streptophyta > Magnoliopsida > Poales > Poaceae > Panicum > Panicum miliaceum. Next base: position 49,889,380 of record CM064057.1, on the reverse strand, counting down.
CACATATAAAGTTAAATAAATCTCCGTTATATCCTTAAATTATACTGGTGTTGTACCTACATGCGCATAACGAGGCGCATGCGCATAGCTATAAAAATCTAAATTGCTTTTGCAATAAAAAGCTGGTGCCAATACATTCATCGTGCTAACCATATACTTCTTTTTATTTAAAATACTATTATATAAATTAGTAATATAGCTATTTTTATATTTTCTCCTAATCATATATTTTAAATTTTAATTGTAGATGGTAAAAAATGATAATATAAAAGTGTATTAGTTTATCATAATGAAACCAACTATCATTGCATATAATATTTTCTATTTAAAATTAATTATTTTAAAGGTAGTATTTATTAAAGATGAAAACGTTTGACTTTGATCAAATCTAAAAGTTGTTATATTTTGAAAATAAGGTAGTAGTCAGATGTCCTAAACTGTTTATATATTTAGAAGTAAATCAATGTGTCATAGGTGGCAATGAGATGATAGCCCGCTTTAATTGACTCGGTATGACTATTTCTCAAGTGCTCGATCGAATTATTTTCCAGTCACAAAGAAAACACCTAGATCAACACTAAGGGACATGTAAGCTCACCAACAAAAAAAAAAAGGTTACGTATAAGCTCCCGGACATCTAATCGAAGAGTGCGAGCTGAGGTTACCAAGTCAGGAAAAGGAGAAAAGGACAAAAAGAAATACTGGGCCAACTGAGGTTCAATGGGCTTGGCCCAATTATAAAAAATGGGGAAAAGGACTGTGGGCCAGGTTTAAAAAGAGTTTTGGCGGTCAGAAATAGCCTATTAGGAGAGTTTAGAAGGTGGTTTAGTGTTTAGGGTTTGGAGCTCACAAACACAACACACATGACATGCACATGTGATTTTTATACAGGTTAAATTCTAAAAATAGCTTCGATTATCCCATGTGCTATTCCACACTTAGAGTGTAGTTACATCTTACTAATTACTAAACAAATGTTCAATACTAACGTCAATTTGATCGGTAATTTACATGCTAGGTGTAGAATAACCGCTACACCTGAGATGTAGAATAGTACTGTTGTTTTAATTATTTATAATTAGTTAAAGGGGACAATTACTTGGAATTTTTTGCAAAATTCAAAAAATTGCCGAAACGAGTATATTTGTGGTTTTTCAAACTTTCATGTGGTCCCCAGAGCTGCACTTTGTTCCGGAAGTTGCGCCAAATATGTTGTTTATATATAAATATGGGAATTCCTCTCAAGCACTTGTTCGAAGGGAGGCCTAGTCTTAGCTTGTGGCGGTAGAAGAGAGCACAAGACTTCCTCCTTGCTCCCTCCGTTCTGAAATATAAATTATTTTGGTTCGTCCTAAATCAAATACTCTAAGTTTGATCAAACTTATAGATAAGTACGTTGTTATCAATCAGTTCCTTATCTGGATTCTTACTCAATAGATAATAAGTACTCTCTGACACCGAGATCCGGGTTTGCTCCTCGAATTTGAAAAATAGATGAGAGAAAAGGAAAGAACTCATCTTCTTCTGAAAGGACTCCCTCTACAGCCTACAGCCAGGGGCGGATATGGGCCTAGGGCCACTAGGGCCGTGGCCCAAAAGACCTCTGTAGTTTTCTATGGCCCAGTGAAGATTTATGTCTCAGCCGGCCCAAGTTCATTCGCTGTCCACCAGGGGCTAGCCTCCGCCAGAACGAGGCCCGAGTGCCGGCTGCTCGTCTGCTCCCACCCAACCCTAAGCGGGCAACGGCGGCGGCGGCGGCGGCGGCGGCGGGCAGCCAACAGGCGAGATCCGCGAGGCCGCGAGGGATGGGGCGACGCCCGACGGCGGCGCGGCACGATGGGCGAGCCCGCGAGGCCGCGAGGAGCGAACACGGTCGACCCCTCGGGCGCGCGGCGTGGTCGACTGGGCGCACCACTCGCTGCGCGTGGCGTCCCGGCGGCCGCTCAGCGTGCAGGAGGGCAGGCGGCCAGCGGCTAGCGCCACCAACCCACCAACACGGCCGTCCGCAAAGGGCAAAGGCAGCACCGCAGCAGGCCAGCGTCAGTTTCTCAATTTGATTCTACCTTCCCCGATCAGTCAATCTGCACATTCATTTTTTCTGCTAAAATTAGACAAATTGGCTTATGAGATCATTTATGCTCCATTATGTAGACTAAATTACTAAATGAAGAGGATCATGACATTAAGATCATTTTTTCTCCTGCTCCTACGCCTGTAACTACACCTGACCAAGCCAACCTCCTGATGTTCGTACATCAAGCAGAGCCAAAGACAGAGTGTAGTACAGCCTGAAATAGTAGCATCAAGAGCTAGCAATGTGGACGCCGGTAACGTAGAAACAGAAGAAGGTGCTGTTTCATTACAGTTTCTCAAGTTTTTATTGATTTTGTTATACAATTAGACTTGGAATTGGAGATGTAATCTAAATCATACAATTTAAGCACTTTTCGGCTATTGCTATTATAACTATTAGTATGTGGATTAATTTAAGTGCTTAAGGCGCTTATAAAAATGGCCCTAGGTGTGAAAAACTGCCAGCTCCGCCACTGCCTACAGCCAACGTTTCAAAGGAAACCAAATCTGCGTGGCTTCCTACATGACCTGGACTCCTGGAAATTAAACAAATAAGCCGTACAGATTTCAACAGCAAGTGGAACTAAGCAAACCGCTTTGGCTAGCTCTAAAGCATCTCCAAGAGCTTATGTATCATGTTTGCTAAATTTGGAGATTTACCCCCTTTGTAAAAAATAGAAAACCTCCTAATTCTATGGGGTAGTCCAACAGCTTATGTAAAACATGATGGTTATATTCAAAATCTGTTCCACGTCATCCTATTCCGATTTTAATTGACGCCGCTCCCGCGAGCACATCACGCCGCCGCATCCTCCCGGGCAGCTTCCTCTTGTACACGGTACAACGGAATCTGCTTGCAGATCTACCACCCAAGCATCTGGTGAGAGATTCGGTTCAAAGAATGCAAATGGACAAGCTGTTAACAGAATGGACGACGATACCACTCATATTTGATGATCGCTAATCTGAAATTTTCTGTGTACAAAAACTGGTAATTGGCGAAGAAATTACATCCAGTTTGCAGCAGGGTGGGGAACACCCAAAGTTCAGTGAAAATTTCTAGTTCTTGGAGAGCTCGGCGAAGTCGAGCTCTTGGCCGGGCTCGAACGCACCGACGGCCGTGAGCCTGAACTCCTGCAGGTGCCGCAGCGGCAGCGCGCTGGCCTTGCCCAGGTGGCCCAGCTCCGGGCGCGTGAGCTTGTCTCGCGCACGCCGTGGTACCCGACCTGCACGGCATCGTACCCGTCCGTGGCCGCCGTCTTCACCTGCGTCACCACGTTCCCGCCTTCCCGGAACCCGACGACCGTCACCGGCAATAGCTTCCCCGTGGATGGGTCGAAGTAGGTCATCATCCCCACCTTGGTCGCCATCACGCCCACCCCGGCCTCGTACGACGCGCGCACCGCCACCGACGCCGCGCGCCTGAACGAGACCATGCAGCCGCCCCGGCGGCCACCGCGCTGATGTGGGACTACGGCGGCGCCGCGACTGGAACGAGGCGGGCATCGGCGCTGGAACGAGGTGGCCAGGCGGCGCTGGAACAAGGCGGCGGGCAGGCGGTGCCGATTTGGTCCCGAGCAGAGCAGGGCCTAGGCTATGGCGGCGACTCGGCGGGGAAAAGGAGAGGCGCGCGCGCGCCAAACAGCGGAGCGAAGCGCGGGAGCGGCGAAATCGGCGCGGGAAGGAGGGGGCCGGGCGCGGGAGGACCGCGATGGCGAGCGGGCAGCGCTCGGCAAAGATGCCGAGGGGCGGCCTGAGGATAGTGAGCGGGGAAAGATGACGGGCTCGATGGCTTATCTGTTGGATGAGGTTTTTTGGGTTCGTTTTCTATTTTTAGCCAACGCATGATGGATACAATAGATGTTGGAGATGCTAACTCCGGTGGAAACCCTTGTAAACCATGACATATAGTAAAAACTTACCATGCCATATTCAATGGTGGCAATCTTCATTAGTAAAATATAAGTGGACAGAACGAAGACAATGCCATTTGATGAGAGCGACAATAATGATACAACACTAGCTTATGATTTCCTTAGGAATCACACGAAGAGCATCTCCAAGAGATTTTATATATCTTTAGAAATAGAGACTATGGTTAAAATTACACTCCAACAGCCTATTCAATTGGATATCTAAATATAGACCTCCTCTATTCCGGATTTCTCGCTAACTAAAGATGGAGAGTGAGAGTTGCTCTTTACACTGCATACAAGATATAGAAAAGTTATTGGAGAGTACAAAGATATAGAAAATGATGTTTACTCAAATGACTCTCTAAATGATGATTTAGAGAGTAGATTTTAGAAAGGCTATTTGAGATACTCTTAACTAATTATAGTGTTTTTTTATCATATCCACGACAATAGTGCAAAACATGTGTGCAGTTTCGGAAAGTTAGTTTTCGTGCAGGAGTTGTATCTTCATGAAGATTCTATTTTCATCAATCTTCGTTAATTACTTGTCATGATAACAAATTGAGATGTTTGGGACTGGCCTTAATACGATGACCGCTAAAAACTATATGCTACATCCATTTCTAAATATACGACACAGTTGAATTTTTGTTCGAAGTTGCACCAATAATATTTACTTATTCACAAATTAGTTAAGTAAAGTAAAATAATAAGCACCACTAAATTTATCATCAAATGTACTTTAGGTTTGATTTGTAGACTTATCTATTTGAATTTATTTATTTATTTATTTATAGAAAATATAAAAAGTCAAACGAATGAAAAGAAAACAATAGTGTCATAGGTAGGTTGCATATATTATACAATGATGAAGGCAAGAGTCATTGATTCCTTGGTTAACATGTACTCAACCCTATAAAAAATGTTACCTTAAACTGGATAAAGCAATATATCAAGAATAATTGTTGTAAGTGTCCACTCATCTAGCAAATGTGCGTGAGCTCATAGGAAACAGTTCAAGTAGCAAATTGTAAATTACCTCGTGATGAATGTGTGAACAAAATGATACAGTCCTCCAAGATCACAAAGACAGGCGGTCAGCACTCAGCAGCCATCAACCAAATCACAAGATCAAACAAAACATACAATAACAACACGAATTGAACCGTTCCACAAAAAAAGAACAGAATGAATGGAATTGTATGAGACTTCGGTGACGAAATTGCTGTATTAGATTTGCTTTAATTAAGCATCCGAAAAGGATTAAGGCCGGATTAGCCAAGCTCAACACAGACAGTCGACATGTGGAGCCTCAAGCTCTCAAACGAGGCCTTCTCGTCACCGATTTCCCCCCTCGCGGCGCCAACGAAGCGCAGCAGCCGGAACGGCTTCCCGGCGGCTTCTCCCAGCTCCGACCGGCAATACGCCAAGAGCTCCGCCACCGCGCATTGGCTCCCAAACTCCTTGGCAACCACCCGGCCGTCCGGCAGCCGGACCCTCAGCTTGCAGACCTTCGCCACCGACGCCGTTGTTCACCGCCAGTGCCTGTTCTCGTCGGGCCTGGCCTGTAGGCGCCATCGCCACGGCGGTCTCAGCCGGTTTCCTCACCGTCGGTGCCTGTTCTTGCCGACTCGTCGTCGGAGCAGTGGTTGTTGCCGGCTTTTGATTGCTCTGCGCGCCGGGTTGTTTCTTGGCTCTGACGACGGGCAGGGTCGGGTTCTTGTCCGTGTAGGGTCCCATGGACACGAGGAAGTCGTTGGGGTCGGTGCCGTGCAGCCTGTCCACGGCCTGGCCGGTGACCGGGTCGACGACGACGACGACGACGACGGGGAGCCTGTCGCGGGGGATCTTGTAGTAGCCGAGCACCTTCTCGGCCTCCTCCCGCTCGCCGCCGCGCGCGTCGGCGTCCGCCTGCCAGAGCACGAAGTGGTCCCGGACGCACCGGGCCACCATGTCGCTCGCCCACACGTCGCAGTTCTGTACGAACGACGGGAACTCGAGGCTCTGCTGCACGTTCACCAGCAGCCACCGCGCCCGCCGCGCCGCGTGCGCCTTGGCGTCGTAGAAGCCGCCCTTGTACGTCAGCTCGTGCGGCACCTTGAACAGGCCCTCCACGGTCCTGCTGTTCGGCGGCGGCGGCCGCGCCTCGTAGACCACCATGCCGTTGTCGGAGGAGGAGGAGATGGTCTCACAGAAGCGGGGCCCGGGGTTGTTGCTACCGTCCTCTTTCTTCGCGCCGCCGTCAGGCGTGAGATTGCCGCGATCGAGGCGGCGGCCGCTGTCGATAGCCTTCACCTCCTTGTCGCCGTCGGAGGGGATATCTTCAATCAAGCGGCGGCGGCTGCTGTCGTTAGCTTGCACTTTCTTGTCGCCGTCGGAGGAGATATCTTCAACTTCAAGCAAGCGGCGGCGGAGGCGGCGGCGGCGGGTGCTGTTGCTGCCATCCTCGTCCTTGTCACTATCAGAGGCGGGATCTTTGGGATTGAGGCGGCGGCGGCTTCTGCTGTTGGCTTCCGCCTTCTCCTCGCTATCAGAGCTGTCAGCCGAGCGCCTGCGGCGGCGGCTGCTTTTGCGGCTGCCGCCCGCCTCCCTGCCGCCACGAGAGGGGCCATCGTCCTCGCGGACGCGGCGGCGTTTCTTCTCGCCGCGGCGGCGTTCACCCCCGCCAGCCTCCCTGTCTCGACGGCGGCGGCTGCGGCGACTGCTCCTGCTGCCGCCGCCACCTCTCGCCTCGCCGTCCCGCCTCTTGGACACAGACACCGCCCTCGGAGAGGAACAGGACGGCGACCTCCCAGCAGCGCGCCCCGGGTCGTCGTCGTCGTCCTCCGTGTCGGAGACCTCCTCCTGCTGCTGTGGCGCCGGGGAGCGGCGGGTCCCCGACGGCCCCGCGTCGACGTTGAAGAAGCGACTGGCGGCCCGGCCGAGGTGGCCGCCGCAGCTGGCGAGGCGGTGGAAGGCGTCGTCGTAGCCGCAGCCGCTGACGTCCATGAAGGCCGCGAGGGCTTCGTCGGCCATTGCCTGGGGGCCACGGCGAGGCCGCGGCGGATAGGAGGAGTAGCGGCCACGGAACAGGGGCGCGCGGCTGGCCTTTTAGAGAGCCCACAGCCCGAGTCGGTTCCGACTTCCGAGTCCAACTCCTGGCCGATTTGCCTTCCCGATAAAATTCTATTCATCTTGATTGCTTCGGTTTTTATTTCTATCTTTTTTAGTTTTTTTTCCCCCGGATGGTCACGATCTTCTGTTGATTTTGGTTTCATTTTATCTCGAAGTACTTGTGTTGCCAACTTGTCTTGTCAGCTTACATTCGGATGACATATGTACGCAGCAACAGAACCTGCTGCAGCCTTGCCGGACAAGAAAACGGAACCGCTTCAGTAGGGTGCGCCCTCCTGATTCCTAAATAAAAGAAAAAAAACGGAACCGCATGACCATTTGATATTTCAACACCATGTCAATGATATACTCCATTCAAAACACTGTTCATATTGGAAGCTTGGAAACAGTGTCATAGTGTGCGTGAGGTCTTGTTTATTTGAGCTTTTGGGCGTATTTTGACCATTGGATTTTTGGATCTCCAAAAGTTAAATGTACTCAAAAGTCAGAAATCGAAAGCACCTTGTCACGAGCTTTTCAGCTTCTGATTTTCGGAGGCATCTGAATTTTATTTTGGACATTCCAAAAGCCAGTAGTCCAAAAATGCCTAGAAGATCGAACAAATAGGTTCAGTAAAAAAAAGATCCATTGCCAAATCTGAAAGTGGAGGAATAGCTATCATTTAGATCGTAGCATATGTCTCTATATCTATCCCTACTTATTTTTAAAGAGCGAACCATTTTCGTGCTTTGTTGTTGATGGTTCGTTAAACTTTGCATGACGGATCTCGCACCGGGATTGAAGTCTCCTCCAATTCGGAATTGAGGCCTTGGTATCTTCTTCCTATAAATAGTAAGATAGAGGAAGGCTTGCTAAGAGGGGAAGCGGTGGATTATCTTGAGGACAAAGTAGAGCGCATAATCAACATGGAGGCGGCACGCTAACATAGCGGGTGTCATATTTCAGTCAAGATCGCGGGAGCAGGGTCGTGAAGGACGCGAGGAGATTGGAGAAGTTCAGGGATATGTACGGAAAATGTCAAGAAGTGTCGGAGGCTAAAATTTTATTTAGAATATTTTTTAGCGAGAATGTTGTCGTTTGAAATAAGACCGTATCATTCGTAGCAACGCATAGACATATTTGCTACTAGTAGTATAACGAGGATACTTCTATTTTGCAAGTGCGTGCTTTGCCTAGCTGCTAGTTTTCTTTGAGTACTATAGTATGATTTTTTTTCTAAACACCGTACAAACATAAATGTTCATACACATATGCACATTCACCCGTATGAACTCACATCCGCATACATTGTACCTCTAAGCATCATGAGATTGATGATAGACTCATCGCTGCCAATTGATATGTCGCCTATGACTATAATATTTTTTTTAGTTGAATGAAACAGGTACACGTGTGACTTTGATTAGCACGACATTTCTCATGAATAGAATTAGATGTATCATCGTGGCTAACTGCTTGTTGAGTCAACAGTCAACTATTGTGGTGTGGAATAATGGTGTTGCAGTGTGGAAACACTGAGTGGATCGGAATCTCATCTCAACTCAGAGTCAACTGGGGCAGACAGACTGGGGCAGGAACAACACAAATGTACATTTTATTTGAAACAATCTATGAGCGAAGTTATTAACTTCTAAACCGAAAAGAAATCGACCACCCAAATGGAGCAATATCAGCATATGTCTATCCTCATGAATAGAGAAATCGAAAATGCATTCTTCTTTTTTCCCCCACACAAGTTGTAATTTGCAGTGGCAGAATACAAACGGCTTGCAGACATGTTCCAGCAGTTCGTTGTTACAAGGAAAACAGAAAAGGAAAATCACACACATGGTCCTCAAAAGATGGCGATTATTGGGCAAGCAAGGCACAACATGGTGATGAGGATCCTTCGTCAACCGAAGGGCCCGCCGGGGACGTTGCTGTTGGGCTTGGGCGCCGGCGGCGCCAGATCGGTCGTCCTGTCCGGCCTGATTACATCGTCCTTCCGCCACGCTCGTAATTCAGAGCCTGCATCTCAATAAATTCAGGGGCCGTCAAATCGATCCAAGCATCAGAGAACGAAATTCACTGTGAAGAAACAGCAAGGGAAAACGAGTCGACATGAGGGGGAGATCAGTAAGAAAAGCTCCGAGGCGCGCGCTACCTTTCTGGCCGGAGATCGTGGGGGTGAGCTGGAGGGACCAGAAGCACGAGGAGGAGGAGCACGAGGGAGAGGGCTAGCCATGCCGTCCTTGTGATCGTGTTCTTGCCTCTCCGTGGAGCGGCCATGGTGGCCGGCCTCGCGTTTGGCCCTTGGTCAGGCAGGCAACTGGCAGGCAGGGACATTTGGAGACATTGAAATGAGACCTATCTTCAACTAGCTCCAAACTCATAGTTTACTCTACTCTAATTCCAAATTCGGTTCTATGGAACATTTGGAGACATTGAAATGAGATCATTTTTATGATGTTTCTCTCTCTTGGAGTAGATGGTCACTAATTTTCAAAGAAGTGCTTACTCTCCTTTTGCATATAGATAAATTATCTTTGAAAATGGAGTTAGAAACTTGGCTCCGTGGTTATAGACATTAGCGCTCTCTCTCTCTCTCTCTGGCTTAAAGTGTTGTGCTCTGTAAATACTCCCTTTCTATGTACATATATGAAAATTTTTAGTAGGGGCTTCCCTGTTGTTTGCCTCAAAAAGGACATTCTTCTTCTGCATTAAATGTGGACTTAACAAAGCTTAGTGGGATTTAACTATTTTCTAGATTTTTTTAACATTTTAATCTTGATTAACATTTCTTTTCTCAGATTAAAATTTTAGTTTTCTGGGACGTGTAGATTCAACATTTTTCAGGCCTATTCATCAACATTAACTTTTTTCCTTAAGCGTTAAGTTAATATTTTTTTATTTTGAGTATGCCCAATCATTATTTATTTTGTCGATTCAACATTTTCCTTAGAAATAAAATAGCAATTCAACACTTTCAAACCACTAGTCTTGCGTTTTTATTGATTCAACATTGAGACATGCTAAGACAAAAATTATCGGGCATTCTAGATTTCATATATTTCATCTTATTATCTAAGATTTTTTATTAATCTCTAGAAATACTTAGTACAGAAGTGATTTCTGAAACTGTTTAGCCACTAGTGCACTAACGATTTAGGCCGCTTGAAATCCTACCTGGCACCGCTATGTGCCAAATTAATCCTGTTATAGATGGAGCAATGTTTTTGCAATTTTAAGATTTGATGAGAGGAAAAATGTTTGGTATTCTAATCAGTTGCTCATTTTGGAATTTTCTTTTCTAAATCTAAATATAAAACACTGGAGGCGGGCAAGTCACCAGCGTTTGCGCCCACACTTCTATACTACCAAGTTTTCAAAACCTGCAGTGATGTCCGCCGCGGCGGCGCTGTCACCACGGCCGCCGCCGCCGCCGAATCCTAGCGCCGCCGACCGCGACGACTCTGTCAATTCCCTCCTCGCCTCCCTCTCCGACCCATCCGCCCTCAGATTCCTCCCCGCCCCTCTACTCGCCTTCTCCCGCCTCCGCCTCCGGCTGCCGCCCGTAGCCACCCACCTCCTCCTGCGCCCCATCGCCTCCCTCCTCCACCTCCACCGCCCCGACCTCCGCCTCGGCCTCCAGCTCCACGCGCTCTCCCTCTCCCTCGGCCTCTCCTGCCACCCGCTCCTCCTGCTTCGCCTCGTCTCCTTCTACTCCCACCACCCCTCCCTCCTCCCCGCCGCCTCCTCCCTCGCCGCCGGCTCCACGTGCCCCCACCCCTACAACGTCCTCATCTCCGCGTGCCTCAGCCACGGCCTCCCCCGCCACGCGCTCGCCGCGTACCAGGAGATGGTGGGCAAGGACGCCGTGGCCCCGGACGCCTTCACGTACCCCTCCGTGCTCCGCGCCTGCGCCGAGGCCAGGGACCTCGCGCTCGGGCGGGCGGTGCACGTGCGTGCTGCGGACGCCAGCATGGACGGGCACCTGTTTTTCCAGAACGCGCTTGTGTCGATGTATGCCAAGTGCGGGGACCTTGTCGCCGCGCGCAGGGTGTTCGACGGAATGGGCCACAGGGATGTGGTGTCGTGGAACTCGATGATCTCCGGCTATGCTGCATCTGGGCTGTGGAGAGAGGCGGTGGATCTGTTCAATCGGATGCGGGCTGAGGGTGCAGAGGTGAACTCGGTGACATGGAACACGATTGCCGGCGGTTTCATTCAGATGCGTGATTATAAGGCGGCAAATGGGTTAATTCGTGATATGGTAAGAGGTGGTGCTGCGGTCGACTTTGTGACTCTGGTGATTGGATTGAATGCTTGCTCACGGGCAGGATGGTTGAGGCTTGGGAAGGAGATACATGGGTTGGCAGTCCGCATGCACTGCGACGGAATCGAGAGCGTGAGCAATGCGGTGATCACAATGTATGCCAGGTGCAAGGATATGGAGCGTGCTCTCATGCTGTTCAAAATGCTGAGGTGCCCAGGCCTGGTGACGTGGAATACAATGATAGCTGGTTTTGCTTTGTCGGATGATGCAGAAGAGGCTTCTAGGCTTTTCCGTGAAATGGTATGCAGTGATGTGAAGCCTAACTATGTTACCATTGTCACCTACCTTGCACTCTGTGCTCGTGTTGCTAATCTGCAACATGGGCGGGAGCTTCACACCCACATCGTTAAGCATGGGTTCAAAGGGTATAGCTTGTTGTGGAACTCTCTTATAGATATGTACTCCAAGTCAGGGAGGCTCTCGGTGGCACAAAATGTCTTTGATACCATGGATGACTGTGATATGATATCCTACACTTCAATGATCGCTGGATATGGAATGCAAGGAAAAGGGACAGTTGCCCTACACCTTTTTCAACCAGATGATTGACAGTGGGATCGTGCTGGATGCCATCATCATGGTTACTGTACTCTCTGCTTGTAGCCACTCTGGGCTTGTGGATGAAGGAGAAGATCTTTTTGACAAGATGGTCAATTCATTTGGTATAAAGCCCCAGATGGAGCACTATTCTTGCATGGTTGATCTATATGCACGTGCCGGATTATTGGAAAAGGCAGAGGAATTGCTTAATCAGACTCCCTTCCCTCCAACATCCACAATGTGGGCAGCACTAGTGGGAGCTTGCCATGAGCGAGGTAACATAGTAATTGGTGAAAGATCAGCAAGGAGGCTCTTGGAGATGAAGACAGAGAATGCTGGGCACTATGTTCTGGTTGCCAACATGTATGCAGCTGCAGGTTGCTGGAATGAGCTAGCGACAGTCAGAAAACTGATGAGGGACCTGGGTGCTACAAAAGCACCTGGGTTAGCATGGGCCGATCTTGGTAATGGGTTTACCCCCTTTCTTGTTGGGGATAGGTCTAACCCGCTAGCTCCAGAAATCTACGAGGTTTTGGATGAACTAACTGAACAAATGAGGAATATCGATGATTGCAGTGATCTGGACATATTATCCACAGAGAAACTCATGGAGTAAACTGCTTATTGCAGGACAAGAAGGAAAGGTTCCTGCTTTGGTGTGAAATGGAGTTCATTAATAAACTCTAGAATGAGATTTCACCATAAAGCATCGGGATTAAGGGGAAGGGGAAAAAATAAAATGATGTCCTTAAATAAGCAGCTCATGCAAGTGCTACTGTGCTAGAAGGTGGACTGCTCAACATACACGCAAACACCAAGCAACACAGATTTTTAACCATCACATTTATTGCCGTGATTGACCTTGAGTTTCAAACCGTTGCACCAATTCCCTTGATTGGCAAATGCAAAGCAGTCAAAGTTCCTTCATGAGAGTGTTACTTTTATTGGCAAGTGATGGTTGTACATATCACTCACACCACACATATAATGCACCAATGCAGTTACAGACTAATTGGCTCCCTTTGATTACCTGTAAACCATGGTTACCATTTTCTGGCAACCATCATAAACGCCAAGCTTCCCTTGATCAGAGGTAAGCTCATCTTCTTGTGCGTTACTATGTTTCCATTGACTCATTGGATTCAAAATATTCGACCATTGAATATTGATCATATGTGATAAAAATAAAAATTGGAAGTTGTTTAATATGAGCTTTTAAATAGAAGAATTGCTAGAACCAGTCTTTGTTGTACCCTGAGTTATAAAACTGCACATCATTATTCATTTTTCATGCATCACAGGTTTCTCGCCTGAAAGTTTGTACTGTGCTTTGCTAGATCCAAACAAGAAAATTCTTTATTTGCTGCTGACTAACTCTGGGTTGACTTGCCATCTAGCTGAACCTTCTTCACATAACTCTGAATACCTGGATTTGCATTGAGTTCCAGATTTTGTTAGTCATCTCATGTGATGAAGACTGGTTTGCAATGGAAACTGTAGAAATAGGAGTTATTCTTCAGTAAATAATCTCAAATCAAACAATTTTTTCTGCTAAATTATGTGATGCTGAAGCCAATAGCCTGTTGGTGATGATTTGTTTGCATGTACACCAAGATAAAAAGGATTCAACTACCTTTTTACAGAATGTGGGTCATTTATTACTGCAGGATCAATGTCTAAACAGGCTTTAAGTCAGAATGTAGAATTAGGCTTTCTAAATTACTCCAATTAGTTAAACTTATTCATATTGCAGCTTGTATAGTCTGCAAATTCAGCGTATTAATTTGTACTTGATAAGGTAAACCAATTTCTTATGATGTAATACCCTTAATCTTTTTAGTAGAGATACTGAGATAGCCAACCATTTTCTGTCTTCCAAAGTGCCACATCTGATCAACTCTGTAAACAAAATTCTCATGATCAGTGTTAACGCCATTATATTCATCTCCCCTTCTCAAGATTTCTGGATATGAATTTTTAAAAGACGCATTTTCGTAGGTGGGCTGGGTGCATTTTTGTGTATAATCTGTAGTGCTATGAAGTTTTATATTCCCATCCCTCAATAACTTAGCTTATTTTGCAGTCTTAAGCTACTTTAGATGCAGATTTAGCTGTGCACAGTTATACATAGTTGAGATCATTTCAGTGATGTTTTATTATTTTAGCCGTCTTGTTATTAAGTTCACGTTTTCCTTCCCCTCAACTTTGCTTTTTTGGAATTTGAATAGAATTACAAGAAAATAAAAAAACATTCCTCGCGAACTGCTGAATAAATTATTTTGTATTTTAAATGTGCATGCGCTGGCACGTACATTGCATGATCATTGTAAACATCCTCAGGAACTCATGGAGATGTGTCTAATTATGTAGACTCGCAAGATAAGGGGATGTGCGTATCCTATATACTTGTACTTTGCACGAGTGTGATGAGCAGTTTTGCTGGCACATGTGAACTTTATATTCATTTTCTTTTAGAGCATACCATGTATAATGTGAAGCCGATTTGATACCGATGCTAATGTGTTCTTTATTTTGTGCTGTTTCAGCTTGCTAATGTTTGCTTCGAAGCGCAAGTAATATGGGTGGCTGGAGCCTGGCTTACATGACTACTACATGTGTGGTGCATCTCAATATAGGAAGTGGGCAGTGGGGTTCGTATAAACGTCACACGGGGGATCACCTAGAAGCCAGGTACGTGGCTGAAACTGGTGAGGCTCGCGGTTTGTAGCCCATTTCGGCCCTTTTACGGATATGCTGTCGTTAAGGACGATGTGTCCTGGGTGGGCATCACTAATTCAATGTCACTGAGGTTTTGATTTTGAAGTGCCAAAAGAGGGAGGGGGCAAAATAAGGGTGTGTTTAGATCATTTTGCTTAAATTTTTTTGAAACAGAATCTTGCTATTCAGAGTATTAAATAAAATTTATTTATAAAACTTTTTCACGGATGGATTGTAAATCGCGAGATGAATCTAATGAGCCTAATTAATCTATGATTAGCGAATGATTAGCGGATGGTCTACACTGTTGCAAATCATGGATTAAGTAGGCTTATTAGATTCGTCTCGCCATTTACAACCCATCTATGCAATTGGTTTTTCTTTTTACATATATTTAATAGTCCATGCATGTGTCCAAACATTCGATGTGACGTTTTTGATTAAATTTTTTTATAGGATCTAAACAAGACCTCTCTGCTCTGGTTTTTTCATCAGAGAAGCATAGGTTGGATTTCTCTGTACCCCCGAAAAAAAAGACGTCGGAATAGTTGCAACTTGCAGACACCTAGTTCGTCCAGCCAATATATACAGCATCAATCAAATTGTGCAGAGCATGCATACCCCAAAAAAATCACAATTCTAAACAGACTTGTGGTGTGATGAGTCTGTTAGACGAGCACTGACAGCTGAGCCCTGCCTTGTTGCCAAACTGACAGGCCAAACCAGCCAACCTGGTTTTCGTAGGATGGAGAGGACTCGACGGGGCACCCCCACCCCACTCTGCCGGGTGAACCAAACCGGGGTCGACGCGCGTGCCTCCACTTCCGCTTCATCGCTACACATCCTGATGCTCCATCGCCGTCACCTCCCCTACCGTGTAATTTTCCACGACGAGCTCCCGCCGCCGCTCCCGGTCGGGCGGGTCGTCCGTTCCCGCACGCAGCCCCCCCTCCGGTCAGAATTGCCCTCCCAACCAACCCAAAGCAGTTCAACCCCAGCGACGCGACCCTCCAACTCCATCCCCGGCCTCCTTCCTGCTTCCTCCTCCCTCCGCCCCCGCGAGCGGCTCTGCTCTGCTCTGCTCCTACCGCCCGCCAATCATTTCGCTCGCTTGTCGCTTCCGCCGCAGCCGCCACCGCGCGCTCCTGTTTCGTATAGTACTATCTAGCAGCCGCGGGCGGCGATGATCAGGCCGCAGGCCGGGCTGCTGCTGCGGTCGTTGGGAGCGGGAGGCGCGCGGCCGGCGGCCATGAGGTCGGCCACCTCGCTCCTCCTCGGCGCCGCGCTCGCCACCGCCTTCTTCCTCCTCTACACCTCCCTCTGCCGCGACATCGGCGACTCCCCGGGGTCGCCGCCGCGGTGGGAGCAGCGTGGGCGGGAGGCTGGAGCTGCCGCCGCCGGTGGTGGTGGTGGTCAGGGCGCGCGGCTACTCAACCCCAGTAAGCAACAACAAGATGAAGCCTCCAAGGAGCAGGAGGAGGAGGGGAGGAGGAAAGAGGTGGTGACGCGCGCCGATGGCGACGGCGGACACGGCGCAAGAAAAGATCAGGAGAAAGGCCCGGACACGACGGACAACAAGCAGCAGCAGCCGCAGATCGTGATGCCTGGGACTTCGACTCCAACCAAGCAGGTGACCCGTCTTCCTCTGTCGCCATCGTTCCTCTGCAACAGCCTAGCAGATGATTGCTATTCAATTCCGGCTGATTTACATTAGAGCCCTGAAAACACACCCTGCTGCTAATTGAGACGGGGAGAAATCTTCGTTCCGAGTTTGTGCTCATTACATCAGTTTGTTAGTATGTTTCTGAAATGAAATTGTTAGAAACTTGTTGTTATGTAGTACACTGTAATTTGTCTTGTTAGTGAGAACGCTAGTAACCTACCAATCACATGGCACAGCAGACACGTCACACGAATTGAGTTTTTGTACTGCACAAGATGATTGATGGGCACTAGCTTGCTTTAGGCTCCTTTTCTCCTAACAAACTGCGTAAAGCTCATGGGTTCAAAATCAAACCAACCTTTGTTCTCTACTGCCACTGGCTGTCAAGTTTCTACTCTTGTCCATCGAGCATGAGCACTGATACACGCTGTGAGTACATCAAAAAAATTCAGCACTCTTTAAGTAATTAAAGTTACTTGTTTCAATGCACATCCGCGTTGAATTCGTTTTCGGGTTTCTAAAGCTGCTTACGGCAACCGGTCTGCCTGATAGATATCAAGACTACCAGCAAAACTATCTTACCAGAGTCGTATCATTCTGACAATACGGATGTCATCTGAATATGAAACGGGTACACCAAACCAGTAACATGGCCACCTAGCTACCGCTATTATTCTGAAGCACGATTCTGTCAGCGAGTGGATCAGTGTGCACAATTAGAGGGTGCTAATGTGTTAGTTGACGCTAAGAACCAATCACTCCAGTTCGTTCTTGGAGTGTTTTTTTTATGCTCGTTGCTCTGGAGCACCGAGGGTGGTCCATGTGCCGGATGCAAAATACTCCAATTGGGAAGTAGACGATACAATCCAACCAAGATGTCGCCAACAGGCATCTGATTTTTTTTTAAAAAAAAATAAAAGCCAAAATGCTTAAGAGGCACTTTGAATAGACAGTTTGGACAGAGAAAAAAATGAACAATTGAAATAGCAGTAGTCAATCAGAGTGTTTGCTTGCATCAGAATTTATTTACCCTTCTTGTTTCAGATTCCATTGCATTCCAAGGTAAATGTAACTTCAACTCTACATTCCGTACCCATCATGAACAGCAGCAGCAGCAAGAGCAACAGTCCCAGGACGACCTGGCGGACCTGCTCCGGCGAGCGGCGACGTCGGACAAGACGGTGCTGATGACGGCGATCAACGAGGCGTGGGCGGCGCCGGGGTCGTTCCTGGACCTGTTCCTGGAGAGCTTCCGCCACGGCGAGGGCACGGGGGACCTGCCGCGGCACCTCCTCATCGTGGCCATGGACGGCAAGGCCTTCCGGCGGTGCCTCGCCGTGCACCCCTTCTGCTACTGGTTCCGCGTCGCCGGCATGGACTTCGCCGGCGAGCAGAAGTACATGAAGGGCGACTACCTGGAGATGATGTGGCGGCGGAACCGGCTCCAGCAGCGCGTCCTGGAGCTCGGCTACAGCTTCCTTTTCACGGACGTGGACATCCTGTGGTTCCGCCCCCCGTTCCCGCGCCTCCCCGCCGGGGCGCAGGTGGTGATGTCCTCGGACTTCTTCGTCGGCGACCCGGCCTCCCCGAACAACTACCCCAACGGCGGCCTCCTCTACGTCCGGTCGTCGCCGGCCGCCGTGGCGTTCTACGAGCACTGGCAGGCGTCGCGGGCGCGGTTCCCCGGGAAGCACGAGCAGTACGTGTTCGACATGATCGTCAAGGAGGGCGTGCCGGCGAGCATCGGCGCCGCCGTGCGGTTCCTGGACACGGCCGTCTTCGGCGGCTTCTGCCAGCACGGCAAGGACCTGGGCAGGGTGGCCACCATGCACGCCAACTGCTGCGTGGGGCTGGAGAACAAGCTCTTCGACCTCAAGAACGTGCTCCAGGACTGGAAGGCGTACAGGGCGCGGGTCGCCGCCGGGGACGACGCGCGGGGATTCTCGTGGAGGGTGCCCGGGAGATGCATACACTGAGCTCCTCATTCTTAGTAGCTATGGTAGTTCACTTTCTTATGAGTATATATACATTTGCAAATATGTTTCTTTTTTTCCGGATAACAAAATTGAAAGAGACATGGTGTTGTATGCACCAACAAAGGAGCAGGCATACGCATGAACCATTCAAGGCTACAGGCCACAGCCATATGGTTGATCTACAGCATCTAGAATGTATTTTACAACAAGGATTACATCCTGCACGATCAAAGATTACATCCACGCATGGTCAAGATTACATCCACTCATGGTCCATCTGCCGAAACCATCCATCCCCAGGGGAAGAAGATACAAGAGCGCAGCAGCCTAAAATGTAGTTAGCGCGAGGACAAAGTTCAAGAATACCGCCTCATTCCGACACACAACCTACCAGACAATGGTCAGCTTCCAAAAGAATGCAGAATCAAGCTTGACTGCGCCAGATACACAGTAGATTTCTGTAGTCGATACTCCAAACCATTCGGAGGCCCGGATCCTTGTACGAGATGGATCTCCCTTTAAAACTCTGCTTATTAGTAGCTTTGATGAAGACCTTGCTTCAATCTTATATCTTCAGTGCCCTTCTCCCAATGCTGTCTTCAGCCATCTCCATGTCTTTTGACTGGATGATCTCCAGGTCCCTGATATCCCTCTTCAACACATTACCTAACTTGGCAACTGCCTCCGTATGTTGCTGTAAGGTCTGTGATGCAAGTTACACGTCAGATTGGCAAGGCCTGTTCTAACAAGGACAAGGATAAAACTGCACTACTTTACCTCAAGAAGATCTGTAACACTACGTTCATCAACTTTGGCCAAATTAGGAATATATACGGGACCACCAGCACCACCAGTGCTAGCCAGAATATGTGATGTTGAAAGAAGTGTATTAACTCTCTTAGACAGATCAGCACCAGGTCCTTTTAGCTGCAAACAAAAGAGTAAAATTGATCAAAAATTCTTGATCAGCCAAAAAAAGTAGGAATAATGGATCAGGAAAAACCTAACCTGCTTTAATATGGCAACCAATCTTTCATATAAGTCAGCTTCCTCCTTCGTTAAAGGACTGCGGTAACCCCTATTCTCCAACGTCTCCACTATTCTAACAAACTTTTAGAAATTCACAAAACAATAGTAGTAGTAGTTAGATACATCAGTAATGAAGCATGAAAAGGGAATTGGCACCCCCAATTTCTATTAGGAAATCTGGAGACAAAATATCACCCTTAAAAGACGTCTCTGAATAACAAGCTCTTGCTGCTTCAACCGCTGGATCCATGGATACGTGTGAGCTTGGAAATGCCTTTGCAGCTGCAATTAAAAATCTGTGAAGCAAAAGAAATGATTCGTGGAAGCACATATGAAAACATTCATATGAAGCCATACCTTCTTAACATTAGAGTTAGTCATGCTCAATCTCTCAGTATCCGACACTATGACTTCATCTTGAAGCTGAAAAGGAAAAGAACAAGTAATGAGGCTTGGCTAAATTTTTAAAACCTTAAAGAAAGTTGGAAAATGGCAAAAATAATACCATCACAACTACTGAAAAAAGTTGTAAATATCTTCAGGCCAAAATACAAGAAAGAAAAACATGCTTCACCCAGAGCATTACAGAGAGTATGACAAATTGATTAAAGATTTGAATATATGTCATCAATATAGAAGAAGGCATATATGGATACCTTGCAGGTATAGAAATATCTGATGCAAATGTGCAGCTGCACTTTAACTGATTAATCAATGTGTGTGTGTGTTGGGCGGGGGGGGGGGGGGGGGGGGGGGGGGCGGGGGGGGGGGGGGGGGTTGATTTAGGACTATTGAGATTTTGCATTGTAGACTAAGACAGCTGATAGATATGCATAATGTGATTCTGTGAGATTTTACGTCTTTGTAACTAGACCAAGACAGCCGATAGACATTGGTGATGTGATTCTGTCACTGAATGTGAAGTTTTTTTTTCCTCGAACGACGCAGGAGGACTGCGTGTCATTTCATTTAAGGAAGAAGAAAGGAATGTGAAGGTTGAAAAGAAGATTACCCTGACCCCCACCCACCCCAACACAAACGGAACAACTGCGCCTCTTTGAATTGCAAGGAGCACAAGTAAATGAAGATAGAGCTAAAAGAACAAAAATAGGATGAATGAAAATAATATAAACTGGCAGACAGTAATGACGACATGAGACATCTGTATGTTCGGCCAGAACACTTCATTTATTATCTATATCAAGATTACGGTACAATATACTATACTTGATACAAGAATTTTCATGCAAGTTTGTGCATTTGTCATTTGTGATATGCAATTACAAATATGAGGGGCTCTTATCACTGTTCAGTAAACAAATGGTATTTGATGCCATTGATGTGCAACAAAAAATATTCAGCTTCGTCAAGAATCAACATGCATTCAAGAATTATAGAAAAATTATCAAGACTTAGTTAAAGCTCACCAAACTGTATAAGTTTTATCAATTCTAAAGCTGATACACAAAGATATCCAATACAAGTTGTTCACATGACTAATTTAGCATCATAACTTCCTAAATATGTCAATACACTAAGGAAGCAGATTAATTGGTTGCTTTCTATCAAGAATGTACTCATGTGGTTCCTCAAAAAAAAAGAGCAATAAATGTTTTACATACATTGTTTCCATTTTTGCACTGTCATAAATTGGATGGTGCAAGCTATACAGTGTGCAACAAATAACCTTGTGTCACAACTACTATGATCTGGTCATAGTACCAACAATTTAAGAACTAATAACAAAATGTACTGACTTATTTAGCTTCAATCCATTACATCAGCATTACTGGAGTTCTATAATAATTGTAAAGATTATATGATAAAGTTAGAAATGAATTCAGGGAGAGGGGGGTCCGACAGAAAAGAACTTATTAAAGCATATCTCTGACCTTAGCAAAATGTAATAGTTTTACAAACAAAATAACTATAACTAAAAGTATTGGCAGGACACAAGTCAACAGCAGCTAACTGCATAGTCTGCATATATTATCTTACGATATTCGTGTAATTTTCTGCCACTGAGCATAAAAGTAGGTACAGGGAGCTTACAGAGTCAAATACTCATATCAATTGCTCTATTGAGCAACCTCAGATCCCAGGTACTGCAATTTGGCACTTTACCCAGATCCACAATACCGAAGGACCACTTATTGTATGGTTGCACACTTGCCATGGTGCCCAGGTTAGGAATAAGTGAAGGCACATACTTGGTATCTATAACAAGGTTCTGAATGATATGTCCTAGATAATTCTTTTAAGGTGACTAAAGGCAGATACAAAGAGGTTATAAATATTAACTACAAAATTTATTAATTCCATTTACAATGGATCATTGTGAGGCGAATGACCATATCACTGTATCATTCCAGATTATCAAAAGCAGGAATAATAAACACACGATTTATGGCACGACAGATTACACCCTCTATCATTCTTTTGAGATGATTATCATTATAAATTTCTGATGTTATACCAACATTAGACAAGTAACTAAATTTATCATAAAATTAGGCGAACAATCAATTTGAAGTGCAATACACTAAAACAATGTATAGGAATGTATAACGTGACATGGCCGGTTTGTCCTTTTTTTTCGTTTTTGGTTCTAACACAGCCAGCAAGCCCAGTATGTCAAAGCCAATGCATCGCCCAGCTAGAATGGTTGGAATTCAGAGAAATGGAGGCATGGACAACATTGATTGGAAAAAAGATGTGACACCTGTCAATATCACAGATAGAACACAATACCATTTCTTATAATAATCAGAGAACATGCCAGTCCAAACTGACCTAGGATTTCATGTATCGACATGCTTGTTAGAAGCTCATTTAGCAGCAATGCAGCATACTTGTACTGCACACACAAAAAGCAGTACTACTGTCTAGCACAGAAAACAATTTCATATTGCCAACACTAACCTTAAGCCGGTGGGAGAGGTCTTTAAACCCCTGCACAAGCTGAGGCCACAGCCTCTCCCTATCTGCACTGTCCATGCACTCAAGCTTCCCCATTGCTTCCGCCCACATAATCTACATCCACAAAGTAAAAGTCACAAGAAAAGAAATTTAATCAGAGAACAATGCAACAACACAAACAGCTAACAAACTACTTAAACAAACTTATACAGCTGCTTACATCTGATGCTGCAACTGGCTTCACCCTTTGTGAAGGGTCTGTCACGCTGAACAACAGATGCTGCCAGGATCAAATCAGACAGAAACAGATCAACCAAATTGCATCAACCCAAATCTCGTGCAACAAAGACGAGAACGTAACTAGAAGAAACCTCACCCTGAAAGCATACCGGGGGTTCCCGGGGTCCTCCTTGTACGCATCCACGATAGCCTGAATTAATTCAGAAGCAGCACATTCATTTACCGCTTGCAACTCAAAATTAAAGGGGGATTTGAGAGGGATTCCACCGTTGCGTACCTGGATGTCGCGGTCGGACGGAGAGAGCGGCAGCGGAGCAACGGGGGCCATCTGGGTGGTGATTTGCCCGCCCCCTCCACCGAGCATGCCGAACGGCGACGGGGACGGCGACGCCTGCTGCTGGAACCCGAAGGGTGAGGGCGAAGGACTCGCGCCGAACGCCGGGGTCGAGGAGGGCGCGCCGAACGCCGTGGTCGACGAGGGCGTCCCAAAAGCCGACAGCCCGCCAAACGCCGGGGCCGAGGACGCGGCCCCGAATGCGGGCGTCGGCGACGGCGTCCCGAACGCCGGGATCGACGATGGGGTCCCAAACGCCGGGGTCGACGATGGGGTCCCGAACGCCGGGGTCGAAGACGGTGTCCCGAAGGCGGGCGTCGACGAGGGGGTGCCGAAGGCCGGGGTGGACGACGTCGCGCCGAATGCGGGGGTAGAGGAAGGCGTGCCGAAGGCCGGGGTGGCGGAGGGGGTCCCGAAGGATGGTGTGGAGGATGGGGTCCCAAAGAGGGGAGAGGAGGAAGGGGTCCCGAACATGGCGGCGGCAGAGATCGCCGGCGGCGAGGTGGCGATGGGGTTTAGGGTTTTTTTTCGGGAGAGGGAGAGAGATTGGAGCGGCCGAGCGGGGGGAAGAAGCAAAGGGGAAACCCGAAACCACGGGGACGATTCGAAATTCGAAATCTTTTGAGGACAGATCGGGAATTCGGGGTAAGCGTGGCCGACTGGCCGGTGTCGATTTCGTGCGTGTTTACGTCACGTTTGCCAAATTTCTTTAAACGAAATCTTACTTAGAAGTAGTAAATAAAATTTATTTATAAAATAGTTTGCACGAATGGATTAAATTGCAAGATAAATCTAATGAGTCTAATTAATTCATGATTAGTGGATGGTTACTGTAGCATCACTGATGCAAATTATAGATTCATGGATTAAGTAGCCTCATTAGATTCGTCTCCCAATTTACAACCATCTGTGCAATTGGTTTTTTTTTTACCCACATTTAATACTCCTTGCATGTGTCCAAATATTTGATGTGATATTTTTGTTCAAAAATTTTTGAAATCTAAACAAGGCCGAGGAAGATAGAGAATTTTGTGAAAGTAATTAATCCATGACCTTTTGTTGTCGCATTTTATTTTTACTAATTTCTAGGAAGATAGAATTTTGTGAAAGTATCGTGGTTTTGAAAAGTCCGAACAATTCTCAATTTTGTAATTTCTCAACACAACTTAGAACGTCTTATTGTAGATCCATATCCTATAGTTCAATGTGGATAAAATTTATTCATGAAGACATATAAAAAACAAATACAATTACAGTTCTAGAACAAATAAAGAGAAGGAGAAGTAGTTATTATAAAATCGCTACACTAGAGGCTGTTTGTAATACATATATCACCAGAAGTTAGACTGAAAGCTATATAAAATAGTTAGGTTGTTAGCAGGAATATAGAGACTCTTAAGTTAGCGAATTTTAGATTGCACTATTATGTAATATATTTTTAGAAAGAAAATCCCTCCTACAACCTTAAGTTTTTTTCCTTAGAAATATAAGCACACATATAGATGGCCATTCGGGCCACCTGGCATGGGCCCGAGTGGCTCGGCACGACCAAGCTATCGGGCTGTGTCGTGCCGCTCGTCGTGCTGCATCCTCGAACCAAGCACAAGCCCACAGGCCCATTTCGTGCCGTGCCGGCCCACTGTCGTCCGCCGCCCGCGCGCTCGATGGAGGGTTGCAGGTTGCCGCCCGGCGGCATCTGCCTACACGGCTACACCTGCCACGATGTTGTGCCGCCTGCCGGAGCTCGGATGGGAGGGGAGGACCGGGTCGGTGAGCAGGGAGCCGAGGTGCCGACGGCGGCGGAGGGGAGCCGACGAAAAGGATAAGGGAGAGACAAGAGAGAGAAAATGAGAAGGATAAGGGAGAGAGAGTCATCTAGGGGTTTCTATATATCTCGTGGAAGATGGTTAAGCAACTCATCTTGTTGACGCCAGATTTTGACACGTATTGAATCGGCGTCAGGAGGAGAAGGTTGGCCGATGAAACGGACCTGAAAGAATCGGCCGATCGGGGTAACAGTTGAAAATCGGCCGATTGATGGTGCAACCTATGCCAACAGGATAGGATTATTCCAGAAGATCCTAGTCAAAAGCTGGTCAACACGGCATGCTAAGTCGGCCGGAAAGCAATTGAAAAGGTCCTGATTGGGTTAGGAAACGGCGGCGGAAGATTCTGCGGGAGTCCGTTTCCTTTTTAAAGTTATTATAGATATAGTAGTTTTCCTGTTTTAAATAAGGTTGTAACAAGTCGTAATTGACCAGGAGTCCTAATTTCAGGGTATAAATAGGAGTCGCTAGGGCTTTGCGAAAGGGAATCAAATCAATCAACAAAACACTTCTACTTTTTACCAGTACTTTACTTTTCAAGTCGGCGACTTCGCCAATATTTTCTTCTTCCACGAGTTCGTACGGATTGGCAGGGCTGCATCAACTTGATCTCCGGCCAATTGGTAGGTTCCGTTTATCGAGTAATATCCGAGCTTTAACTACGGGCGCATCGCTGTGGTTTCGTTTGGATTTATTCACAAGTTATCGATATTTACTAGAATTGCAAGTTTTACCTGTTATTCTAGTATTATCACCAGTTATCCAGCTTGAGATCAGGGTAATCGGCTTCGTCATTGTTCTCCTTCAACCCATCGCCCTACAGCCGATTAGATCTGTTTCAAGTGTTGTTTCTATAGTAATTGTTTAGATTGCTCCAGCAGTTCTCTTTACAATTACTATACGATCATCGGCTGACCCATAGCCGATCATCTCTACAGCAAATCGGCCGATTCGCCGCCGACGCGCTCCTCAGGACAGATCGGAAATCCAGCCGATCGACGCGCCTGGAATTTAATACTCTATTTCCTTGTCAATCAACAGGTCAGATTGACTGGCACGCCGCGCGAACCGCACCAGGGCGATAACCCGAACAGGAGCTAAGCAGATTCTCCCGGGTCGTGTGTCCGACGCTGAAGACCCATCGGCCGATTCCTATCCGGCCGATTTTAGCGCCAACACACTTTTGGCACGCCCGGTGGGACCATCCAAGACCTGATATGTCGAACAACGCAGAAATCTCTGACAGCAACATCATTGGGGTCACAGAAGCTGATCTCAAGGACGACCAGAGGGAGGAATTGGCCAAACATCTAGAAGATTACAAGAAGATATACCTCCAGTCGTTCAGTCGTACCAGATGCGGGGAAGCGGTTAGGAAGGCTCCTATTCCAGCACCTCGCCACATCACCATTGCTGAAGACTCGGGCAAGATGTCAGAGATGATTCAACAGTTCGTGTATCAAGCATTCATTGACCAATCCTCGATGATGAGCAACACGGTGTACAACGCCGTCGTCAACTCTCTGGCCAGTGGAGCCGTTCAAGGTTATCAGGGACCAGCATATGCCCCTCCAACCACCCTGCCGGCCAGAAGCTTACCGTACACATCCCAATCGGCTTCTCAGCCGATATTGACGCAGCGTGAGGGATACAGCTCTCCACCACTTCCGGCGTCTCCAAGATACAGCGGTGCACCATGTCTCCCATCGCGGGCGCCGCTTCAACCCGTTCAAATGGCTTCTGTGCAGACACTGCCCACGAGCTCAGTGCCTTGGGGGGCATCAGCCATGGCGTATTTCCCCAAGCCAGTGAACGGGCATGGCACTTATCCGTTGCAGGTGCCGTACCAATCGGCCGCCCGGCCGACGGTCTCCCAGTACCAGCCGATTTTACACGAAATCGGCTGGGGGGCAAGCACTGTGGGAGCATTCAGAGGCACGGTGCCAGCAACGACGTACGAAGAGGGTGCGGACGCGTTTCGCCAGCGGTCATCGGCCGCTCAGCAAACTTCGCCGATTCATCACCTGGCCGAACCAGCCCTTCAGCATATGCCCGCGCCTCGAACAACCGTTCATCAGCAGCAAGTGGACTGGACGGCAAAGATAGCAGAAGTAATCCAAGATCAGTTTGGGCTGAAGCCGAAAGTTCAAACTTATACTTACAAGACGCCGTATCCACCGGCCTATGACTCTTTGCCGTTCCCGCACCGCTACAAGGTTCCTGATTTCACCAAGTTCTCAGGGACGGATGACACATCCACTGTGGAGCACATCAACAGATTCATCATCCAGTGCGGAGAAGCTGCCACACAAGACGCTCTGAGGGTACGGTTATTTTCATCATCTCTATCCGGATCGGCCTTCCAGTGGTTCACCACTTTACCGCCAAACTCTATCGTCACGTGGGCCGATCTAGAGAAACAATTCCACAAGTATTTCTATGCAGGGGTACACGAGATGAAGATTTCGGATTTAACCAGCCTCAGGCAGAGGAGCGATGAGCCGGTGACAGGGTATATACAGAGATTCAGAGAAATCAAAAACAAGTGCTACAGCCTGGCTCTGACCGATGCACAGTTGGCTGATATCGCTTTCCAGGGCCTCTTACCGCAAATCAGAGAGAGATATGCCGCCCAAGAGTTTGAGAGCCTGAGTCAAATCGTCCACCGATTGTCAGGGCAGGAGGTCCGACCGTTTGAACAACGGAGGAGCTTCCAGAAGAAGGTGGCGTACTTGGAGGGATCTGAATCAGACGCAGAGGAAGAAATCGGCCTGGCGGAATGGGTAAAAGGGAAAAAACCTATATCCTGCCCCTTTGGCAAGAAGGAGCCAGAGACATTCGGCTTTGATACGTCCAAGGCCGATAAAATTTTTGATCTACTGCTTCAGGAGGGACAGATTAAGCTGTCGCAACATCATACCATCCCTACGGCCGATCAGCTGAAGAAGATGAAGTACTGCAAGTGGCACAACGCTACCTCTCATGACACCAATGAATGTAAAGTCTTCCGTCAGCAGATACAATCGGCCATTGAACAAGGGCGGCTCAGATTTGAGACTCCAACCAAATCGGCAATGCCGATGAAGATAGATCAGCATCCCTTCCCGGCCAACACGGTCAACGCTGGAGAAGAATCAAGTCAAACCAGGGTGCTGACGTTAGAATCGGCGAGAAGAGGTGGCGCTGTCGACCCCAGGAGACAGATCACGACAGAAGAAATCAGAAGGAATAGGCGAGGGCCAGAACGACCACACAGGCCTGTCACCTCCCGATTTCTACTCAGTAAATATCGGCGGCAGCAAGAACAAGCGCAACACCAGGAAGAGATGATACGCCGGCGCGAAGATCACTGGCAGTGTCCCTTCTTCATCCACTTCTGGGAGAACGATATCAGATTGCCATCTGCCGATAACTGTCCGGAGTGTAACGGATCAAACCACAACGATCGCCCGAGGCTACACTCTAGGAACAGAGGACCAGAGCCGATCAACAGAAATCGGCGCGAAGAACGGCGCGTTTCGGTGCATGATCGGCTGGGGGGCAGAGCTGACCAGTGCAACAGGTCAGAGGGCAAGATCGGCCAGCAAGATGGACTGGGGGGCAGGATCAGCACACACAATCGGCTGGAAGAGATAGCCGATGATAGGGTGTCAGACGAAGACCCCCTAGGAAGGGGACCAGATTGGGAACACGTCTGATCATCGACCAAGCCAGTGAATCCCAGGTGGTGTCCCGATGGCCTATCCAGATCCCAAAAGCGGAGAATCCAACGCCTACGCCAGTTAGAGCATCAAGAGGAAGAGCAAAGACACGTGCCAGAGAGAAGGAACGTGAAATCTCGAATTTGGCGCCCAAAGAAAAGCGATCAAGAAACGGATAACCAAGAATCGGCAGCCGAGATTGATATGGTTTTCATACTGCCGATGGAGTTCATGGCGCCAAGCGATCGAGATAAAGTGACAAAAACAGAGGAAGAGCAAATGACACAACTGGTATTAGAGCCGATGACGGCTACGTTTGAGAAACCAGAAGAGGAAAAACGACAGCATCTTAAGGCGCTGTCTCTCAAAGGGTATGTCAACGGAAGACCCGTCACCAAATTACTGGTAGATGGAGGCGCGGCAGTCAACATCATGCCGTATGCCATGTTCCGCAAACTGGGCAAGGGCGACGATGACCTCACCAAGACGGACATGATGCTGAAAGATTTCGAAGGCAACGTATCACCCGCCCGCGGAGCATTCTGCGTCGACCTCACCATCGGCAGTAAGACCCTCCCCACTACTTTCTTCGTCATTAATGGCAAAGGGTCCTATAATATGCTGCTTGGTCGCGACTGGATACATGCAAACTGCTGTGTCCCATCTACTATGCATCAATGCCTTGTGCAATGGGTCGGCGACAGTACAGAGATAGTCGCAGCCGATTCTGTCTACAGCGTTGCAGCGGCCGACACACAACAGTGGAGTTGCGAACACGTCAAGTGTATATCTGGCAGGACTTGGGACACTGACTTTTTGAGAGTGTCCGATTTCGGTCTACAGCCGATCCAAGCAGTCGGCTCCGAAGATTCAGAATAAATGGATCAGCTCATCCGAGAAGATGGGAAGCTGGGGCACGGGTTCACGTCGGCCGATTT
The DNA here is from genome assembly GCA_032594955.1 of Panicum miliaceum. NCBI lineage: Eukaryota > Viridiplantae > Streptophyta > Magnoliopsida > Poales > Poaceae > Panicum > Panicum miliaceum. Next base: position 49,860,078 of record CM064057.1, on the reverse strand, counting down.
GTTAGAGATGGTAGATTTGGGAGATAGCAGCAAATCGAGGCCGACGTACGTTAGTGCCAATTTGAATTCTGAGTACAAAAAGGAAATATGTCAAGTTAACATGACCGATTCCTCATCGGTCTTCTGGCTACACGTCTGGCGAAAGAAATATTAGGATTCATGATTAAGTGGAAATTACGGATCACATGAAACAGTTCAAAACCAGATCGGCGCGATGGCATTAAGGAACAATAATGTTTAACATATTGTTTACAGCCCAAGGAAAGTATCTATGGCTACAATCGCTCGTCGTCTAATTTGATCGGCCGATTCTACTACCTCTGATCACTTTCGGCCGATCCTGACACTTCTGACATGCGGCGACGGAGTCTTATTGCTTCACGGGCCAGATGTTGTCTTTTTTGCTTCAGCTCGCTGATCATGGTTGGGAGTTCTTGGAGCTTTTTCTCTTCAGCGGCTATCTCTTTGGTTATCTGTTCCATCTCCTTAGCTAGTTCTGCTCTCCTCCGTTTCAGCCGATCTATTGTGCCAACGATGTCCGGACGACAGTTCTCGAGGAAGTTGATTTTGTGATGTACTTCCTGGGCCTGGTGCTTGTACGAGTCAACCTCCTCCTGAGTTTTGGCCATCTGAGCGTGATCGGCCATACGTTGCAGCGCCCGCGAGACCGGAATCCGCATGCCCTCTATATAGGCAGCATACCCCAAGTCTTCCGACACTTCTTCTGGGATGTGATCTACGACCTCATTGAAAAGTTGTCGGATCGGCGATGCATCTTTCACCAGTCGGCCGATGTCACCTTGGAGGAGAGTACGGATGCTCTCGAGCTTAGAGCGGACATCGTCGAAGGCAGAACTCGGTGGAACCGCGTGTGAGGTGATTTCTTCTTCATCGGCCAAGGAGACAGCGAAAGAAAAGATACTATTGTTGGGAGAATCTTGCTCCTGTAAGGGAACGAAGCAAAGGGTAAGCAAGTAGTGAAAGGAAATCGGCCGATTCTGATGGTAAGATTATTACCTCTTTGAAACGAATCTCTCTTGCCTGCGCCGGTGGAAGTATTTCCCTTGTTTCAGGGATTGGTGCACTGGGTTCACCAGAAGGAGAGGATTCGATCATTATTGGTGCTCCGCTTGGGCCAGCTTCCTGAGAAAGATATAAACGCTCGTGAGAATACTATGGGAAAATGAGATAAGACGGTAATGAGAATTTGCCATGCCTCTGCGGGTTCTCCGGCCGATTCCTGCTGTGGAGTTACAATCGGCATACCCAAGTCGGCCTGCATCAAAATTGGTTAAGTTTCCTGAATATTAAGGATGCAGGGTAAGAGATCATATACCTCGGCAACAGGAGCTGCTGTAGTCTCAGTCCCTACTTGAGACGTGGCCGACAGTCGTGGAGATTGTGGTGGGACAACCTGTGGAGCCTGGCAAAGGGATGAAATTGATGTCAGCAGAAGATTTGGGGAATACATGAGATAAATAAAGTTACCTGGACAGCTTCTACTAAGAGCGATGCTGCAGCAGCCCCGGCTTCGGCGGTGACTTGGGGATCGACCGTCTCGACCACTGGTGGAGGTGAAGGATCTGGGGTCTCGGCGCGTATCACTCCTATCTGATCGGCCGATCCAACACGGGGAGTCTCGGCCGATATTGCTGCCATCTGGCTAGCCGATCCGATACGGGAGACTTCAGCCGATGCTATTGTTGTCTGACCGGCCGATTCAATGCGAGCCCGCATCCGACGGCTGGATATCTTCGGTGTTGGTCTTTTGGGCGCTCGTCTTGATCGACCGGTGGAAATATCTCTGATAGATGGAGCATGGAAGCCGATGAGTGGGTACACTGTGTATTGATGATGACTATCGATCGGCCGGCCGCTTCGGCTCCGTGTTGGGGGAGCATGGCTTTCAGACTGAAGAGGTAAACACAAGTTAACAGCGAGATGATAATGCAACATTGAAATCGGCTGAGAAGAAAAGGACATACCGCAGCATTTGGGTCGATGTTCTCTGGGTCCAGAAGATTACAGTAAATTGATGGGGATTTACAGAAAAGATGCTACTTCCATTCTGCCCACCATAATTTATACTGTTGGGTGGCAAAAGAGGCGACTGACCAGCCGTTCAAGTCAATAGTGCTGGAGTCGGGTACTAAATCGCATAATCGGCTGTAGTCAAGACTTGAAGTTAATCCGTCTCTGAATTTTGCTTGGCCGGCGAAATAGACTCGAATCGGCAATTGGCCAAAACCTAGTTGCCTTGCTGCAGCTGACGGGCAGTAGAACTCATAAGTGGGTGAGTCCTTTCCCGAGAAGAAGTTAGCCGGCAGAATTCCCGGCTTAATCAAGACATCCATCAACTCTCTGTCAAATGTGTGGGTGGAGAAGTCAAAGCATACAGGCAACTCAAAAATCGGCTCCGCGGTTTGATATGGGTACCAGGTGATCATCTCCTCGCTAAGTCCATTATAGAAGCATCTGAAATATTCAGCTACGCGGGTAGCGGTGAACTGGCAGCCGGGAAAGGCCGACGCCGCCTCTCCAACAGATCTGCAGCGGCGACGGACCGATGGATTCTCCTCTGACTCAATATTGGGAAAAGTCTTTATCTCTATCCTCTGCTGAGAGACCTTGCTCATGTGTAGATTGAGCCAGAGGGTGATGAACCACCAAGGACCGCCTGGATTCCCTATCGGCTCTCCTTTCGACAGCTTGGCGCCGATTTGATGCATCATATGGTATGCCGATCCCAGCAAATGTTTGCCGAGGGGAACGGCTGATCCTTGTGCGAGAGACTCTGCTAAAGCTTGGGTGTTGGAAGAGGGGCCGACCGCTCTGCCACAGAAGAAGTGCTTCTCCAGCCACATCATCAAGAAGGCGGTGTGCTCCCTCTGTGAGACTGTTCCTGTCTTCATGTTTTTGCTGATGTATCCTTTCCACCCGCCGATTCCTTTGGTGTCTAGCCGATGAGATGGCTTGAAAAGATAATTGAAGGGGGTATCGGCGGAGGAAACATCTAGGCCGGTCAGCAGCAGGACATCGGCCAAGGTCGGGGTCATGGGTCCGTGTCCAAAAAGGAATGCGTTAAGTGCTTCGGACCAGAAGTAAGAGGCTGCCATAACCAAAGGTTCGTTCTTTTCCATCTGAGACAGGGACAAATCTATGCACTGGCCGATTTTAAGTTCTTCCCACTGGACTTTCCAAGATCCAGCTACCCTCTGGTACCATTCTCTCCACCCGGGTGTTTCGTTCGGCCAGGATCTGAATGCGCCTACCCAGTGATCTAAATCCATGGGGGACTGTTTAAAGGGGATTCTGTGAGTTTCTAAACTGATTAGATCCGTTGGATCAGGATTCCCCATAGGGCCTAAACAGATGAGGTCAGGAGATTCTGAGAGAGGAATGGTGATCCTGTGTCTAAGGGCCTAAAAGGAAAGGGAGAAAAGGGAAGAAATTAAGAAAGGGACCGGAAAATACTGAAGCAGCAAGGCAAAAAGAAAAAAAAAATTCGGGCATTTACCTCTGGAATGGAAGCCATCGTCGCCGATGACGCTGCTGGAGAAGCCGCCGATTGGGCCGCCGCCGCCAAAGGAGCAGCTGATGGAGCCTCTGTAGAAGGGGTGGTCGCCGACGGAGACGCCATTGGGGGTCGGAGCAGGCTACGGATGAGGTCGCCGGAGAGGGGGGAACGCTTGGAGATCGAAAGGACTTGGAGGAAGATGAACAGTAGTGCGGCAGGAAGGATGCTGGATTCGTGGAGGAGGAGAGGCGGAGAAAACCAGTACTTAAGAAAGATAAAAGGGGCAAGGGCAAAGATGGTATTTTTACCGCACCGTCTACACGAGTTCCAGGGGAGCGGTCGTTTCGCGCGCTCGGTTCGAGGAAATTGCAATCATTGTGCCGCGGAACGGAAGAAGATTTTTACTGCGCCCGTTTCGGAGAAGAGGGTTAAAGAAAAGAGTTTCGAAGGAAAAGTTATATTTTACTCCGAAACTGGGGGGCATGTGTTGACGCCAGATTTTGACACGTATTGAATCGGCGTCAGGAGGAGAAGGTTGGCCGATGAAACAGACCTGAAAGCTACAGTAAGGAATCGGCCGATCGGGGTAACAGTTGAAAATCGGCCGATTGATGGCGCAACCTATGCCAACAGGATAGGATTATTCCAGAAGATCCTAGCCAAAAGCTGGTCAACACGGCATGCTAAGTCGGCCAGAAAGCAATTGAAAAGGTCCTGATTGGGTTAGGAAACGGCGGCGGAAGATTCTGCGGGAGTCTGTTTCCTTTTTAAAGTTATTATAGATATAGTAGTTTTCCTGTTTTAAATAAGGTTGTAACAAGTCGTAATTGACCAGGAGTCCTAATTTCAGGGTATAAATAGGAGTCACTAGGGCTTTGCGAAAGGGAATCAAATCAATCAACAAAACACTTCTACTTTTTACCAGTACTTTACTTTTCAAGTCGGCGACTTCGCCAATATTTTCTTCTTCCACGAGTTCGTACGGATTGGCAGGGCTGCATCAACTTGATCTCCGGCCAATTGGTAGGTTCCGTTTATCGAGTAATATCCGAGCTTTAACTACGGGCGCATCGCTGTGGTTTCGTTTGGATTTATTCACAAGTTATCGATATTTACTAGAATTGCAAGTTTTACCTGTTATTCTAGTATTATCACCAGTTATCCAGCTTGAGATCAGGGTAATCGGCTTCGTCATTGTTCTCCTTCAACCCATCGCCCTACAGCCGATTAGATCTGTTTCAAGTGTTGTTTCTATAGTAATTGTTTAGATTGCTCCAGCAGTTCTCTTTACAATTACTATACGATCATCGGCTGACCCATAGCCGATCATCTCTACAGCAAATCGGCCGATTTGCCGCCGACGCGCTCCTCAGGACAGATCGGAAATCCAGCCGATCGACGCGCCTGGAATTTAATACTCTATTTCCTTGTCAATCAACAGATCAGATTGACTGGCACGCCGCGCGAACCGCACCAGGGCGATAACCCGAACAGGAGCTAAGCAGATTCTCCCGGGTCGTGTGTCCGACGCTGAAGACCCATCGGCCGATTCCTATCCGGCCGATTTTAGCGCCAACACATCTATAAAGCCCACCAAGGCCCAGCTATGGGCCATTCAATATTTTACTGAAAAAATATTGAACCAATATTTCAAAACATCTTGAACGAACATTTCGAAAAATGTTGAACCAATATTTTGAAAATGTTGAGTCAACATTTCGAAAATATTGAGCCAGCATTTTTTCTCCCCACCTTCTTTTCTGGCGCCGGCCGCAGCACGGGGATTGGCATGGGTGGTGGCGCGCAGTGGCGCTACGGGGCACACAAGCCGGCGCAGGCGGCGGCGGCGTTACGGGGCACGCAGGCCGGCCGCGGGAGACGAGGCAGCGTGCGACTAACCGCAGGAGCGGCGGCGCGGGGCAGGGGAGGGCCGGAGCAGTGCGACGCGGTGGCAGGGCAGCCGCGGCGGCCTTGTGCGGCGGCGACGCAGGCAGGGAACGCCCAGCAGCGGTGCGACGCGGCGGCAACGCGGGCAAGGGAGGAAGCGCATGTGAGAGAGGAAGAGGGTTAGGATTTGAGTGTGCTGATCCAATAGTTGTACATCTTTGCACAAATCTCAAACAGTAGAAGATGGATAACAAAAAGAATCTTCCGGAACATGTAGGATTGGCAAGCCATCTATAGCCGGACTGTCGGGCCGCTGCCGGGCCGGCCTGCTAATTCCTTGCGGGGTCGGGAACGGCTAGCGGGCCAGGCCAGCATGGGCACGATGGTCACCGTGCCGGGCCGTGCTTGGGCCGGGCCAAAAAAAAGGTGCCTAGGGTCAGGCTGTCGGGATGCGGGCCATGTGGACATATATAAGCACACCGAACACATAAGCATGCCATATTAGGAGACTTCAAAGTAAAATAGATATCAAATGCACCTCGCCGGTTGAAGATAATTCTTGTAGAGTACCTTAACAAAATTCCATTGCATACCATAGCAAGGCGCCAATTTAAGATGATTATTATCTACGCTCTGATGTATGACGTAGTCGTGTTATGTAGCCTTTTATGTTTTTATTGTCTCATGTTTCTACCGGTCAAGCAATCATTGCGCATACTCACTGTTTGGAGAACTAAACAAGAGGCTAATTTGAGGTCTAAAGTTTAGCCAATAAATTATCCCTCTAAAGTTTAGTCTCTAGAGATATTTGGATCCATGAGCGCTTTTAAATACACATATCCCTATCATTGGCTCTACCTTTCATGCACCATAAGTGGGAAAAAAAGTGACTTTTTGGGGACCCACACCAAAATAGCCCCAGTAAGCACCACCTCTTGGAGGGGCTAAAGTTTTAGAGTGGGCTAATTCACTTTATATCAAATAGCCCCACTTGTTTGGCTTCTTGGATCTATTTGGGGGGCTAAAAGGGAGGGGCTAATTTTTAGCCCCATGAATCCAAATAGGGCCTTAGATATTTTGTCCAACCAAACCTCACTTTGGCCTTGTTTAGATCCCCGTGTAAAATTTTTGAAATGGAATCTTTTCACATTTGAAGTATTAAATATAGACTAATTAGAAAACAGATTGCAGATTCCGTCTGTAAATCGGAGACGAATCTAATGAGCCTAATTAGTCCGTCATTAGTATATATTTACTGTAGCAATACTGTAGCAATTTATTGTCTAATCACGACCTAATTAGGTTCATTAGATTCGTCTCGCAATTTACAATCCATTTGTGTAATACGATTTCTTTTTTTACTATATTTAATACACCATGGATACTATATTTAATACACCATGGATGTGTTCAAATATTGATGTGTACAAATTTTGATGGTGGACTAAACCAGGCCTTTATAAAAGTATTACGAGCGCTTTTACACTCTTTTGTCAACTACCATATCATTTGTTTTCTTATAATATATATAGATATAATTAGTTAATAAAGTTCCTCTTACTCAAACTTTATTATTTCCTTTCACCTATTCTTTCCACAATTTCTTGATAAAAAGGGTAAAACATTGCATTTTCTTGATCACCCCATTTGGATTCCGATATTCCCAGGTCAAAAAGGGTCAGCACGGCATTTCAACCCGTGTGCCGATTGAGCGCACGCTTCCTCATCGAGTCGTCGTCCACCAGTCCACCTCGCCGCCGCCGCCGCCGCCGCCTCCTCTTGCCCGCGAAGCGCCGCCGCTCCTTTCCATCCCCGGAGACGACGGCTCGGATCCCTCTTCCAGGCGCAGCGGCCGCCCCATCTCGACTGCCTCCGCTTGAGTACCCCCTCTGCCCCCTAAAGGCCTGGCCTCGAAGGCCGCTCGCCTCTTGATTCCGGCGGCGGCGGGGAGGGAGGGGCGATGCCGAAGCGGACGACGCACACGTACTCGAGCGAGGACGCGCTGCCGGAGGGCCCCGAGTCGGACCTCTTCGTCTACTACTGCAAGCACTGCGCCTCGCACGTCCTCATCACCGGTCAGCTCCTCCTCCCCACTCGCCTAGCTTTGTCAGATCTGTGTAGCCTGCTGGGAGGTCTTGGATTCCAACGGAATAATTAGCTTGGAACTGTTTAAGTGGGGGTAGTTTTGATCTAATCCCTGCTTAGCAGCAAGTATCAGACCACGTGACAGCACTTATCTGCATACTAGAAATTTTCTTCCTCATTTGTGTTTTAGCTCTGGATCATTGTGCTGTAGAACTAAGCTACGTTTGTCAGTGAACAGGAAAAAGTGAACTTATAGGGACTGTGGAGAGAAAGTGCTGTAGTCCTATTTTGGTTGCTAGCTACCTAAAGGTTTTTCAAAAGTTAATCAAGGCATTGTCCTTCATTTGACGCACATCTGACCTAATGAACTGAGAACTGCTTCATCGTTACCATTCTGTAAGATGTGCTCATGCTGTATGAGCATTTCAAGGTACCACTAGAAAAGATATTGGATTCTCGAGTTCTGAGGTTTAACTCTTTGTCACGTTCTTTTTCTATATTCTTGTGTTATCATATATTCAGTGCACTTATATTTAGTGGTCTGCTTGTTCAAAGAAATTTAAGGTCGCAAAATTATAATTACAGTGGCATGCCATTTTAGAAACACTGATGCATACATCGTGGGCCATGATTTATACTTTCAAATAGGCTAACAGCTAGGTAGACTAATTTAGTACTTATTTCAAGTTGATCCAATGCGTTATTGAAGTATATTTCATCATCATTAGCAGATTTTTCTTAATTTCTTGTCAAGAGGAGTTACCACTGTTTGTCTGCTTTTGTAGTAACTTGTTGAGTGATTCAAGAATGAAATTTTTGTATAATCAAGTCTGATATGTTTGTTCTGAAGATACCCAATTGCAGAAAATGCCCAAGCGAAAGACTGATAGAGCACATGTTTTAGACAAGGCTAAGCATCTCTCAAGGCTAAATGTGAAGGAGTCAGGAAAAGTAATGTTGAAACGGTATTATACTCATCCCTCATATATCTTATTACTCAAGCACTTCACCTGTACTTCTTATTGTAGTCAAGTTCTTATTAAATCTAATGTCTAACTGCTTATATGTTCTTCTATAATTCTAAATGCTGGTGAATGTCTTCCGTTTGTCGGATAGCATGTATGTAACTAAGGAATTGGGTGGTATTTTGGCTACATGTGTGCACAGTTGACAGTTGTCTTTAGGGGGGGAAGATATCTCTTGGTGGCCTCATCAATTCAGTGTGTGTTTACAAATTTTCCAATAGCATAGCAGTACTATTACTCACTGTGCAGATTAATGAATTGTGTTTATATAATATGATCCACATTTCTCATGTGCATATTCCTTTGAAACAGTCGACCTAAGGGTTATTATGCCAAAGTGATTACCAGATTGTACTTCAGATTGTGGTGATTATGTGATTATATCTTTGATGCAGTGGTGAAGGAAAGCTTGAAAAGCAGTTCCGCATGAGCTGTGTAGGATGTGACCTTTTTGTTTGTTACCGATCAGAAGAGGATCTGGAACATGCCCCTTTTATATATGTTGTTGATGGAGCACTGAGTTCAGTTGCAGCTGAGACAAATCCACATGTATACCGTCCTCAACTGAAATGTCCTTTTGATATATTCAGCATGTTTCTCTTTTCTAATGATCGTGAAAACTGTAGGATGCTCCTGTACCCCCTTGCATCACACAACTGGAAGGTGGACTTGTCCAAGTAGCCATTGAAGTGGAAGACAGGGCACAGCGTTCAGCAATAACAAGTATGTACTTTAACATTGTAGTAAATTATCTTTTGAGACTACAACATGCAATGTTTATGTAAAAGTTGTGTGTGGATGCACTGACAGTTTCATGTGGAACATAGTAGATTATAGTGTTAGACATGGGAGAATACTATTACACTATTTCTTTCAGTTCACTGGCTCATACAATGTGGTGACAGAATTGTGTGTACTTTCAGGAGTGAACGCTGATGATGTTCGAGTAACAGTAGCTGCCCCTGCTGCACGAGGCGAAGCTAACAGTGAGTTGCTAGAATTTATGGGCAAGGTGATTTTCTTGAATGGCACTCTAATTTTGTTGCAGCGTTTTATATTTATTATCTGATAGTGTACTTTCAGCCTTGTAAAAAGTGGAATTCTAAATGCTCCATCCAGTAAAAGATAAATGCCATTGCAAAATGCAATCAATATGTATTGCTTAACTTGTATTTATGAATGTATGTGCGAATTGGACAAATAAGCATGCCTTTGGTTGTACAAATATACCAATTTAATTGATGGTCTAAATTCTGAGACAGCCAATATCCAAGAAGTATGCCTTTGACAATAAGCCAATTTCAACTTTCGATCTTGTTATGTGAAGATTTCCATGCTGATGATTTGTGAAATCAGGTTCTTGGCCTAAGATTGACTCAGATGACCCTTCAAAGAGGATGGAATAATAAATCAAAGCTTCTGATTGTGAGTCTCACTTCTTACTGCTAATTACATTGAAAATTGATTCCATTAGTAAATCTTCTCATGTACTATACATTTATCCTTTCCTTCAAAATGTCCCATGTGCTTATTATTTTTCTCTTCTAAAAATATGCTTGGGCTTTGTCACAAGGTTGAGGATTTGTCCGCACGCCAAGTGTACGAGAAGCTCCTAGAAGCTGTACAACCTTAGAAAACGGACCAATGTGTCCTGCGTTTGGATACTCCCTTTTGAGAAAACGGACCAAGTGTGCAAGAGAAACCTTCCTCACTCACTGCGCGACAGAAGAGCAGAACGTGCTGAAATTAGTGCATTCAAAATACTGGCCAAGTATAACTAGAGCAGAGCAATTAGCCAATCTGGGCAGTATCCCTTTCATTGTTTCTGTTGTGAGAAATGAGTACACCTTCTCTGTTTGTTATTTTCTTAACTAGTATTGCGCATCTAGCATCTTGTAAAGATTGCTGCACGATATTAAGTGTTGAGTCTGAGCTTGTGGATGGTTTTCCCCTTACTAGCCGCCTCACCTGTCCGACCTCGCTGCATTGAGTGCCAAGCCTGCCTACGGATGTGAGAAAGATGAGGTGGAGAGGAAAATACACCATGGCAAGAAATTACCGAGTTTCTTTGTCCATTGCTCGATCGAATTCCTTCTAAAATTTGAATCGACACCAAACTAAAATATGCAGATACCTAGGCTAACGACACATCCTGGATTTTCTTCTTTGCAAGGTAACAACTCGTCACTATTTGTCCAAACTACAAATAGAATGCGATTCATTTGCACATCGCTAAGCCAGGGAATCGATTGAGATTCTTGGAAGTAGGCCGAACATATTGTTCAAACTAGACTAGGCCAAGCCCAAGCTTCCCAACACCGCCGTTGAGAGCAACTCAAGTGCTACAAGCCTACAACGGGTTCAAGTCCTATTGTAGTACTACTAATGGATTATAACACCACTGAAAGTACACCTAAAATTCTATAAAAAAAGTAAGAATGCATAGAATGTCGTACAAAGTCGAAAATTTAGGTTGAGCAAACACTCGTGTAAGGATGAAGAAAAGGAGAAATCGGCTTATGAGTAACTACCGTTATGGATTCACAACTATTTATATGTTAATTCTTGGTGGAATAGCCAATTTCATCCCTCAACTATCGGCTGAGGTTCAATTTCATCCTTGAAGTATTAAAGTGACCGTTTCAGTTCTTCAGCTTTTGTTTTGGGCTCAATCTCATCCATCCTTATACATGGCATGCCACATCATCTCCAGCATTCCACGTTGTTTGACTTTGCGTATATTAGAGCATTACTATTTTTGAAATAGAAGTAATGTCTAGGAGAATAGTCTTAAATCTTAACAGCTTGAGTGTCCAAAAGCATCTTTGAAGGAAAACATATTTGTTTAATTTGTAATGTCATTTCTTGCTGCTCACATGCTAGTAAATGAAATTTCGAAGTACCATAACCCTACAGCTCCAACCAAAATTCACCTTAATTTTTTCAGTCCACCATGATGTGCTGGAGCTGATGTGGCGCGGCTGCGTGGCATGCCACATAGGACGAGGTATGAGATTGAACTAAAAATAAATTTGAGGATTAAAATGACCATTTTAATAGTTCGAAGATGAAAGTGAGTCTCGACCCATAGCTGGGGACGAAAAAGGCTATTTTGCCTTAATTCTTTTTTTTGTGCAGGTTCTTGTTTAACCCCAAATTTTACTTGATTACAATGATGATATGATCCGTTTTTATTTCTGATAGTTTTTTCTTATTCACGTTTAGATGTCCATGCACGGTAGTACGGTGTAGTACCATCTGATTTCTTCCCCACCATCGTCTGTCTTGCATACATAACCCGTTGAAACCAGACTCTACCCCACACAAAACCTCTGAAAACTTGGCGACAAAACCCTCCCCATTTCTCGCTGGACCAAGGAGGCCAGCAAAACCGATCCCCATTCCGCTCAGATTCGTTGTTGCCTGGATCCATTTTTTCTGCATCTGGGAGAATATAGAGGGGAGGGCGATTCAGCGCGCAATTCCTTGGCTTCCCGTATCAGTTCTTCCATCAGATTTCGCTATTGCTGACTGAGCCGCGCAAGAAGTGTTGGCGAGCCATGGGCGGAGGTGAAGACGGGGGATCGTGCAACCTGCTCCAAGTTCTTTTCGGTAGGGGGCGTTTTCTTTCATAAACAAAGATTTCAGAGCGGATCGAACTCCGGCTCCATTTAGTTTTAATCCATTTGGGTTGGATTATGCGTAGGAATGCAATCCATTTGTTTATTATGGTGTACAGTTATGTGGTACTGTAGACATCTGAGAGTTGTTGCAGCAAGTTCGTTGCCATATCATTTCTCCAAAGTCAAGATTACTTTACTGCAACTGGATTAGGATTTTGGTGCATAGCAGCACTTTATGGCACATAATATGGTTTTTGTTGTTCCTCGTGCTGCATTTGCTTGATGTGTTTTCTTTTTCCAATTTCAGAGGGTGCTGTTGCTGGAGGAGCTGCTGGTGTTGTTGTCGAAACAACTTTATACCCTATTGATACAATTAAGACGAGGCTTCAGGTAAGTTGATTACATATTTACATGGAATGCCCTTATGTTCAGCTTATTCTGCTTTGTTTGTTCTGCAAATAACCCATACTTATATGCATGGTAAAATACATATCTTTGGCGCTGATTAACTCACTTGGTTTAGCGACTTCGGACCAATGTGTCTCCACAATTTTGTTCTTGAAGCAGCAATGCATTGTCTTCCTGATGTGCTTGTGACGTCCACAAGAATCCAATCTGTTCGGGAAGCAGCACTGCTTGTTTCAATTTTTATCTGCTGATGAACCATGTTCTTGAACACAGGTTCATAGATGCATTTTGTGAGAATTTTTCTCTTCTTTGTATAGGCTGCACAAGGCGGAAGTAAAATTCAATGGAAAGGCTTGTATGATGGGTTAGGTGGAAATATCGTGGGTGTTCTTCCGTGAGTATTTAGTAAATTATACTGAAGCCTGAATAATAACAGGTTTCTTATACTAGCCTAGAGATTGCTATCCTGCTGTTGCCAATACAAACTGAATTTGGGTGTACCATTTCCGTTCTAGTGTATTGCAGCAGTGCCTATTCTCATCTATTCATGCTAATGTTGTACTATAATACGTACCTATGTTATTGTTGGTTTTATTATTTTCCATATTGTATTTAGGTGTTACTAGTGTCCATGATCATATTTCCAAGGTTAATGCCTAGCTATATTTGTTACAAATATGCTATATATATCTATATTGAGAATCTGAGACCATGATTATGTCATCATTACCACTTTTTTTTTTGGCTACATATCTCTGTTTCCATTTGTTCTCTCTGAGCAATGCCACATTTGTCACAGTGCTTCTGCAATATTTGTGGGAGTATATGAACCAGCTAAAAGGAAACTACTGGAATTGCTTCCTGAAAATTTGAGTGCTATTGCTCATTTGGTAAGTCAGCTTAAAAAGTATCTATCATAGCCTTATTAATTTCTTTAATTTCGAGTCTTTGGAATTTCTTAGCGCCAAATAAATGATATATACTTGAAAAAAAAATACTACTGTTATGCTATAACCTTCCAAACCATTTTTCTTTACAAATTACAATGGTTCTGTGTTCTGAAGAAATATGCAACAGACTGCAGGGGCAATTGGTGGGGCTGCTTCTTCTCTTATTCGTGTTCCCACGGAGGTCAGGTTTATTCTTTATGCCCTTGGCACATTCAAACATTGCTGAAATTTAAATTAGATTTCACTGGATTCAGGTGGTTAAGCAAAGAATGCAAATGAGTCAATTCAAGACTGCGCCTGATGCTGTTCGCCTTATTGTTGCTAAAGAAGGAATTAAGGGTCTTTATGCTGTATGTATCTTTTAATCAGATGACAATTTTCTTTGTTCCACATTTTGTGGAATACTGACATCTATTAGGACCACCAATAGCTCCATTTTTTCTGTCTAAATTCTAATTTCAGTGGATGATCAGTTTCACACACTTGTTTCTTTTTTTTTTGAAGGGCTATGGATCCTTTCTACTGCGAGATCTGCCATTTGATGCTATTCAATTTTGCATATATGAGCAGCTCCGAATCGGCTATCGATTAGCGGTATTTATTTATGTTTAATGAATCTTAAGTGTTGTGCATGAAGAAATCAATTTATCTTTTAAAGCAGCATGCCATCAGGAGTGATTAGGGCTCTGGATGGAAGTTGAACCATTAGGATGAGAAAAAAAAAATACAAACTAGTCCGAACTAATAAAATGAATCAAACTCTAATAAGGGGAAGTAATACTATGTGATCAATACCATAGTGTTATGCTGCCCATGAACAAATGGAAGAGAAGATATTCAAAGTGAATGCACCTAAAATTCAAGATAAAACAATCAAAGAAGATAGTATAATAGAACTTATCATGGAAGTATAAGTATCCTATCTAGACCACAAAATCCATATATCATAGCAGCTTAACTCCAGGACAAGTGTGGCCTTTCTATTGTTTCTGAATTCATCACACTCATTGTGGACCTCTTTCTTTGTTGTTTCTTATTTATCTCCCCAAATTACACTAAGTTCAGGGCTTCAAGGTGCCTCCAGTATTTGTAATTCAAATCTGATGGTTTGCTTCATTGCCAGTCTCTGGATTTCTAGAACACAGGATGGGTCTATTGATTCCCACTGTTGTTTCCAGCAAGGCAACAAGCAGATGATAATTATTAGCAATAGGAACTGCATTCCTCTATTTTTGTTCTATGGCTACATGTGGGATGTGGGAGTGCTAGACTTTTATTTTTGCCTATCTTTGAGTTTTAGTGAGTTTAAACTGACTTGCCATGGTTAATTGCAAAAATATTGCTAGGTAAATCCAAACACATGAGTACATGACTAGAGCTATTGTTCCATAGCACCCTGAGCTGATATATCCTAGGATCTCTAGCACTTATTGACTGTATATTACCTTTCTTATGGATCCAGGCAAAGAGGGATTTGAAAGACGCAGAAAATGCAATTATTGGTGCTTTTGCTGGTACAACTGAAGTTCCCTGCTAGGCTGGTTTCCTGTATATTCCAATTTGCTATTCCTTCCCATATTTTATCAAGCTTGTGCACATTTGGTATCCTATAAGCATTTATATCAATATTTCTTTTCATGTTTTCTTAGGGTTCTATTCAATTTTCTGTATCTTTTTCTTGCCAAAGTAACATTGGCTTTATCAAGTGCAATCATCCTTTGTGTTGCAATCTATGCAATCATTATGTTGAGACACCAAAGCGACATGATAGAAGGCAAGATAAATTCTAGACTGGCTTCTCAATGAGCTTTACCATGTCAAAAAATTTAAGCACCAGAAATTCCAGGAAAATCTTAAATCAATGGAGAAAACGCACATTACGACCTTCAAACTTTTTAAGCCGTCTAATTTTAACCTTGAATTACCAAATAATTTGCACTCTTCAACTGTGGCTACTGTCTGCACCTTAAGCCAAAATCCAGACTAGCTTTGCTGACATGGTACCAATGTGCTGGTGGTTTTTACATGTGGGTGCCGACTCCCCCACCAAACCAGCATATATAAGTATTTCCTTTTTAAATATTGCATCTCAAGAGCCAACTGCACTCTTTTTGCCGTACCCTTCTATTGTCCTATGCATGATGGTAGGTTAAGTCTCCACTTCATATTGTCAGGTGCCATTACTGGCGCTCTAACAACGCCCCTCGATGTCATGAAGACAAGACTGATGATTCAGGTAGATCTTGCGACTACGTGAGGGTCGTCTTTATGAGTCACTGCTTACTTTACAGTTTCCTCTGCTTGCAGGGACAAGCACACCAGTATAGAGGATTCATAGACTGCGCTCAAACTATTCTGCGAGAGGAAGGCGCTGGCGCCTTCTTTAAGGTAAAACTTTTGCAGCCGAAGTAGGTGCAGTAACAAGAATTTACATGAGTCCACAATGACGACGAGAAATGGCATAAATAGACTTTACAGTCTGTTGCATTTCAAATACTATGTGGTCCATATTTGAAAATTTCCGCTTGTTTTACATGTCTCCAATCTCAACAAAGCAATATAATAGAATAGCTGGGCCACAACTTTGAATATGCACTTGCATATGCCGGGTGGTGCAATTGGATTGATTGATATCATCCTGGTGGCAGGGTATCGAGCCGAGGGTATTGTGGATTGGCATCGGTGGATCCATCTTCTTCGGCGTCCTGGAGAAAACAAAGTCGATTCTAGCTCAGAGGAGCAGCAGTAGGGATGCTAAGCTCAAACTCTAGAAGAGGATGGATGGCAGATTCCCGCACCATGAAATGTCCCTAGGGCGCGCCTGGGCAAACTTTGGCGCTCCGGTTCACATTCCATCATGTTCCGTTCGAGCAATGTTGATTCCTTTCACTTGAGCAAGAGTTCCTGGCTTTCCTTTGGGTTGGAAGTCTTCTTCTGTGGTGGTCACTGTTTTGAGATCATTCTGGTGAGAAGACACAATTGTGGAGGCTAGATTCTGTGGTGTCGCAGAGAACGAAACCCATCTCCAGTTGCCGCAGGGGAGGGGTCCCGACCGGTCGGCCACTGAAGGCGATCCCCCCCCCCCCCCCCGGAGCGGCGACCTCTGCAAGCCAAGGTCACCCTCTTCTTGTGGCCGGCTAGGTGACAAGTGCTTCCCTTGCGGCGGTTGGTTGCAGGTCCGGACACCAATCCGCCGCGTTGCAGCGGACGAGGTGTGGGGGTGTCGTAAAAAATGTTGCTGGATTTTTTCAACCAAAAAAAAAGGGGAGAACCCGTCGGCGATGCCCTTTTTTCCCATCCTACTTCACCATGACACCAAAATACCGTCGGATGCAAGCTGCGATGAATGCGGCTCCAATAAAATGCAAAACTGGACATGGCCGACTGACGACCATGACCGATAGCGATAGGAAAGCCGGGGGTAGCTAGTCTGTGTGGCTGAAAGATTGCCACCTTTCTCCAACGCCGTGTGGGGGCTCCAATGAATGCAGCACCTTCCTAGTAAAAGTCCACATGTGACTAAATCCCGTTAGAAATTTTAATTTGATCCAACAGTATCATCGACGGGCGGATCCAAGAACAGAAACACCGTATAACTTAACGAATTTGAAATTATGAGGATGTGAATACACAATAAAACTCGTGTAAAAACCAATTGTAGGGGAAAAAGTCAGCCGCGAGCCGTACAAAATCTTCAACTGTGACAACACATGAGCAAATTTGCTAATATATACATGGATCAATTTTAACTTTACGTTTTGTCGTGGATGGTCCGCCGTCCGGGACCGCATGTCTCCTTCGCGATTGGACCAGAAAACGAACAAAAAGAAAGAGAGAAAATTTGGTTGCCATGTGATGATCATATCCTTATATACCAGCAACTGCCACCGGCAGAGGACGTGCTTCTGCGGCAGAAAAGTGCAGGAAGAAGCCTCGGCCGGCATGGGTTCGTCGACGACGACGGCGGCCAAGCCGCACGTCGTGCTGGTGCCGTTCCCGGCGCACGGCCACGTCGCGCCGCACGTGCAGCTCGGGCGCGTCCTCCAGGCCCGCGGCGCCCACGTCACGCTCGTCCACACCGAGCTGCACCACCGCCGCCTCCTGCGCGCCCGGGGCGGCGGCGGCGGCGAGGCCGCCGCGGACGAGGGCGGCCTCGACGTCGAGGTCATCCCGGACGGGCTGTCGCTGGAGGACCCGCCGCGGACGCTGCGGGCGTACCACGAGGCGATGGAGCGCAACTGCCTCGAGCCGCTCAAGGCGCTGCTCCGGGACATGCTGCGGGGCCGGGCCGGCGCGCCGCCGGTCACCTGCGTGGTGGCCGACACCCCGATGCCGTTCGCGGCCGCGGCGGCGCGGGCGGTCGGCGTCCCCGACGTACAGTTCTTCACGGCCTCCGCGTGCGGCCTCATTTGCTACCTCCAGTTCCCGGAGCTCCTGGCGAGGGGAATCATCCCGCTCAAGCCCGGCTACGAAAGCGACGGCTCCCTCGACGCGCCGCTGGAGTGGGTGCCGGGGATGAAGGGCGTCCGGCTCCGGGACATGCCGACGTTCTGCCACACCACGGACGCCGACGAGTGGCTGGTGCACTTCCACGTCCACCAGATGCGGACGGCCGCCGCCTCCGGGGCCATCATCCTCAACACGTTCTACGACATGGAGAAGGACGTCGTCGACGCGCTCGCGCCGCTCCTGCCGCCCCTCTACACCGTCGGCCCGCTAGCGGGCGTCATAGCAGCGTCGTCGTCGCCGTCGTCATCACCCCCGGCGAGCGGCGCCACCAGCCTCCTGCAGGAGGACAGGGAGTGCATGGCGTGGCTCGACGGCAAGCCGGCGCGCTCCGTCGTGTACCTGAGCTTCGGCAGCCACGCCAGCATGAAAGGCGCACGGCTGCGGGAGTTCGCAGCCGGGCTGGTGCGGTGCGGGTCCCCGTACCTCTGGGTGCTGAGGCCGGAGATGGCCGCCGAGGTCGAGGCCGCCGGCGAGGGCGGGCTCATCGTGCCGTGGTGCGCGCAGGAGGCCGTGCTGGCCCACCCGGCCGTGGGGCTGTTCGTGACGCACTGCGGGTGGAACTCTATCCTGGAGAGCGTGGCCGCCGGCGTGCCGGTGCTGGGGTGCCCCGTGCTGTCCGAGCAGACGACCAACTGCCGCCAGGTGTGCACGGCGTGGGGCATCGGCGGCGAGCTGCCGCAGGAAACCGGCAGCGAGGCGATAGCGGCGCTGGTGAGGGAGATGATGACTGGGAAGAAGGGGATGGAGGCGAGGGATAAGACGCTGGAGTGGAAGAGGCTGGCTGAAGCGAGTGCAAAAGAAGGTGGCTCGTCCTATGAGAACATTGGTCGGTTGATGGAGAATGTGCTACTCAAGGGGCTCTGATTTCACTCTTGATGATCGTCCATGGCACGTAGGTGTTCTTGGAAAGATTTTTAATTGTATAATAAGATGAGATTTACTCCAATAAGGTACACTATTTAATCTGGTAACATATTTTTAAGGAAAAAGTTCCGGTTTACACTTTCGAACTATCGCAAAAGTCTAATTTTCAACCTTTAATTACAAAACCGGATAAGGATATAGAAGATTTAGATCCGAAGTTCACTCCCAAGAAAAAAAACTACGTCTTCAAGTTTGAGATGCTTACTATGAAATCCTCCGTGAGGATGGGTGATACAAACTTGTCGGAGCTACCCACACGAGTTGGGTGCTCAACAGCCACACCTGGCCGTCTAGCAACCCAAGAAGCTCCAAGAGGAATAAATCTAAGAGATGCTTGACTGGTGTCTTCAAAGCTCAAAGAATGGAGTTAATGCTCACGAGCTCCCCCACAAGGTCTCTCACAAGCTCCACTCAAATCTAAGTCAAAGATTGCTCTAGAGTGGAGTGGGAGAGGGTGAGTAAATGCTTGGGAAGTTTTATCTTAGGTTAGATCGAAATAGCCAAGACAGTAAAGAGGAAGGGGTGAAGAGGTATTTATATATGAGACCCCGCAGACTAGCTGGTACAGTACAAAGCCGGTTGAGCCGATCAAGGCATGGTGAGCCGGGTTGGTTCCTCGGGCAATTTTCCAAAAACTCCTAAGCAGCCAAGTTGGCTGAGCTGGTATAACTCGGCTGATGAGCCGGGTTGGTGAGGCTGATATTGAGGAAGTTGAAAGTGAGGAGGTAGAAGAATTGAAAGTGAGGAGGTAGAAGATGAGCAGACCAAAAGTGAAGAAGAAGTGATTTCTCAACCTCGTTCCCGTTGCGCTCCCACTTGGAAGATTCGTACTCGTCATGGTGGTATTGTGATTCAAGGACAAGCCTCACCACCTCCTTCCAATGTTGCAAGTGGCAGTCGTCCGCCTCATAGGTCTACCAGCAGTCGTGGGCAAGGTACAAGCTGTCGTGCTTCTCGTGTTGAGAGCGATGATGATATTGCAAGCCCACAACATACCACTGAACCTATTAGTCATGGGAATGACGTGCCACCACAAGCAATTGATTATTCCTCGGGTAGTCGAAGAAACTTGAGGAAGAAAGGTACACCAATGTCCAAAGATTTGCTCCGAAATTGTTTGCAAGAGATGGTCATTTTCATAATTTTTTTCACATTGATTACTATAACCCGGTCATTTTCCATCCAAAGAAGATAAATCCCGTTGTTGTCCAAATGTGGATTGATTGGCTGGCATGTCACAAGATCAATGATGCCGAATTAAACAAATCTCTAGCTCGTCTTGAGAAGGTTAACTTCGAAAAGATCATGACTTTTCAATATGATTAGAACAATGAGGTAATTTGTCAATTCTTCACCACTCTTTGGATTTCACGTGGTGTTAAGCTTATTACAACTTCATGATTGAAGGAGAGTAGTATCGGTGCTCCAAACGTTGCTTTGCTCATATCCTTGGTTATGAAGATAGTGATCTAGAAAAGGAGTCCATCTATTCCTATCAAACTCCATCAAATGAAATGGTTTGGGATTTGCACTTGCCCGGTATTATTGGACTGCAACAAAATTGTTTCCTTATTTCAAGTACCTTTATCTCATGATAAGTACCACCATCATGCCCAAAGGAGGCAGGAGGCAGTGAACCCTTGTATTTGAGTATTTAAGTGAAGTCTTGTGCAACCAACCTTATTTTATTTCTTGTAACCACTCCATTTACATCTTGTTTATTGTTGCCGAAGATTCACTTGGTGCATATAACATTTTGCTTGGGTCTTTACACTAAGGTGCAAACTTCATTCCGAGCGAAATTGTTCAATTATTCTTGCATGGCCATCATCCAATCCGGATCATCAAGTGCGTGCTCAACCTTGAGAAGCTCCAAGGAGGAAATAAACGAGTAAAATTCATAAAAATTTTGCAAATATGAATGAGTGGTCACCCCTCTTTGTATGCTCCCAAGTATGTTGTCAACGGGGTGATCCTGCTGAACATTTTACCATACTCTGTGATGAGCAGCTTGTGATTGACGTTGAATTGGTCCATTATAATCATCATTTGCTTTAGGTGAGCTATCTTGAGCCACTTCTTGATTTTCTCCTTGACTTGAATCATGATCATGATCGTCACCATAATCATGTCCATGGTCTTGGTCAACTTGAGTGCTTGGTGTCTCAACTCTAGTTGATGAAGATGGCCCTTCATCGTTGACTCCATTTTCTTGCACTCACGTCTACCATCATGACTTCAACACAACCAATGGTTTTGTTGAAAACATGATAAACACGTTCGTTAGTACCATAGCCAAGTAAAAATCCTTCATCAACCTAAGGTGCAAACTTTGAGCTTTTGGATTTTTTGTATGCATCTTTTGTTTGTTACCGGTTAGAAGCTCATATGGTATCTTGTCAAGAATCCTGTGAAGACAGAGCCAGTTGATTGCATGACACGCCGTGCTGATAACTTCCGCCCAAAAATGATATGGCATCTTGTACTCTTTAAGCATTGTTTTTGCAGCTTCAATGAGAGTCCAGTTGTTCCTTTCCACACTACCATTTTATTGTGGAGTGTAGGGAGTGGAGAACTCATTCTTGATTTCTTCTTCATCAAAAAATTCTTCAACATTTGTGCTTCTAAACTCCGTGCCATTGTCACTTCTAATCATCTTGATCTTCAACTCAAATTCATTGAGCTCTTCTTATGAACTTCTTGATTATTCCTTTCACTTTTATCATGCAAAAAGAATACCCAAATAAAATAAGAATAGTCATCAACAATAATAAAACCATATTTGTTACCACCAATATTTATATAAGCGATGGGTCCGAATAAATCCATGTGGAGTAGCTTCAATTGTCATATTTATGATACCAAGTAAGCATCATTAGATTCATCATGACACAAGTTTTCAAAATAAACCTATTATATGTTTCACATATTTACTTATAGAAAATTTTTTCTTAGGATAAAACTAGAATTGCATTCCTTTTGGGACGGAAAGAGTATATTATCAGGACCCATAAGGGCTATAGGCGCTGCAGGTCATATTCCTTAAGGGACTGTAGGGCTTAGAGAGATCAAGTTTTTATTCACAATATTGTTTTGCCTACCATACTAAGCTATTTGTATTGCATTGATACACTTGAGTGATAAGGGCATTATCTGTTATGCAATCGAAGAATTTCACAACCTTGGGAGCGACCACTATTGCACGGTAAAGTAACAAAGATGTTACAAACACGCCAGCCCAGCCTCAAGCTTGGGACCAGCTGACGCTAAGAAAACCACATACCCCCCAAAACATAGCACTATACTTCCATTCTTTTCCTCTAAAAAAGATTTACATTTGCTCAATCAAATACAGGACATCATAGATAATATGTTGAGAAAAATGTGGTGAAGGCTGTCAAATCTGCCCAACTTGGGAAGAGGCTCTTCAGCTTCTTTGTGCTATCAACAAGATACTGGTCGAGTACTGCTACATCGATTCTCAGACTTTCCGAAGAGTTGGCCTGACATCAAAGATGTTTCAAATTTCCAGCGAAACAAATATTATAATGGCTAACAAGAAAAGGAGCTCCAACAAATAGTGAACTGAAAGATAGAGAAAGTAACCTCTACTTGAATATCAACATATCATAGAAATTAACAAAGGAAACTCAAACAATATACCCAATCTGATCTTGACTATATGACAATTTATGACAAGAAAATTAGTTCATTTTTGAACTAAATAACTTGTCCTAAACATCATATGTTTAAGGACATAGTAGTTAATAAGAAAAACTCACTCAATGGAGAAAATTAAAGGAAACCCCTACTTAGTGTGTGGAACAGAAGATATAACCCCAACTTCATGGTTTAGTGTTTCAGGAAACATCTCATTCAAAACCACACCCAAGCTGGCATGCGTAAGTGTCCATGGCAGCAGGTCAAGGTGGAGTGTGACAAAACAATGTGGTGTCAGTAATGAGAGCATGTCCGCATGAAGAATATCAAATATTAAGAGTGGGGTGAGAATTTAAGAGCACATTTGTCAAATACCTCAGAACGTGCTTTAAGGTAGTTAGGCAGGTATAGTGAAACGAATGGAATAACTAATATTCAGCTGTGTTCTTTGGCATAATATATTAGTCCCTTGGCCTTACTGTCTCAGTTTGCTATAATTTAAAAATAAGAACTAATGCCATTTAAGGACCAATAAAAAACCCTGGCAGTGATTCCCATGGGTTTGATTATGGGGTATATATCATTACCTCCAACCAGAATGACCAATCCACATCACTCTTTCCGCTGAGTCGACAAATATATGAAGGTGGTCCGCCACTTACAGTTTGAGGAGCTAATGAGGACAAAAAGAACTAGTTAATATCATGCAAGTCTAATGGAAGCAAACACAAGGAAATGGCAGAAAATATTGCAACCACCTGGGAGCATGTTATCAGCGAAGGACCAATTTGATAGTGGCCCAGTAACATTGAGCACAGCGGTCCAAATCTCTGATAATGAACTGAAATAGATAAAAAAACGAATATGCATATGAAAAAACTTTTACAGATTCTGCAAACTGTACTCTTTTCTCTTTTCGATCGATTGTAGTAAAACCAATATAATTCTTACCCCAGTGAGAGATCGAGATGCACCCTTCGCTGCCCATTGTTACTCCAGGTCTTCTGAACATGTAGCTGGGGGAAATTGTGGTAGTGCTTTCTAATTTCATCAGTTTGCGCCTGAAACTTTAAACTTCCAGAGAACAAGAAAGGGACAGGATACAGAGCCTGCAAAATGAAACAACCATATTGGTGAATATTGTTTGGTGTACGTTCATTCAAGATGCATTCAATAAAGGCACAATATGTGTTGAAAAAACTAGAGGCACTTGCGACAATTCTGATGACTCAATGTTAGGCTATCCAACTGTACAATCATGATTACTCACCACCCAGGAGCTTCTATCAGAACGATACTTTTCTTCAAAGGACAACTCTGAGTTATCCTTCAACCATTTAGCTGCCTCAGGTGCATTGTTGAAAAGGAACTCCAACGAGTTAGCATCAACCACAGAGAAACCATAGTTTGAATCCACAACATCATTAGCATCTGAAAATGAATGATGTTTTGGAAAGGCCAGGGATATGCATTAGATAAATTTTATTTCTCACAATGTAGATAAGTATAAATTTTGTTCTTGGAACATCAGTAATAACTTTGGACAAAATGCCAGTGCTGAAAAGCAATAATCTACAAATATCAATATCTGGACGGGTCCAGAAGAGGACACATGTTTTGCAGCAAAGGATGGTTTTAATTACTAACTGATGCACTAAAAAATTATTACAGAAATTCCATAAATACAGAAACCCTGTACTAGTTTCCAATGGGCAAGAGAATTAGACTTCCTCAATTGTAAACAATAACTTGGTTTCAGTTGGAGGTGGAGCCAGAGCAGCTCAATAAAAAGTGAGTACAGAGGACCAAATGAATACTTAAAATCCATTGCAGTTTTGTAAACAATAAAACATTGAAAAAAAATACAAGAAAGAAATATATGTTGTATTTCAAGTGATTCAACTTCAAAAGGAGATCAACCATTAGGAACTAGGTCTTTTGTATTAAGGCAGCAAGTTCAAGCCAAAGAGGACCCCAACTAAGGTAGTCCCGGGCACGTTTGGTTTAATGCCAATGCCAGCGCTACCAAAAAAATTAGTAATGTAGAGCATTTAACTATTGTTGGGTTGGGTACCAGTAAGACAAACAAATGTTGCCCATGCTGTGTGCTCTTTGTGCCAAAACCAGGTTAAAATTAAGGGCACCAAGAATGTCAGCCAAAAGAAATTGGAAGCCAACAGGAGGGCCCTCAGTGGGGTGGCAAAACCTGATTGGGTGCAAACCTTTGAACCAATAAACCTTCCTGATGTGTATGCTTCAGATGACGTTTTCTCCTACACCGTGCATCAAATTTACAATAAATTTGAACAATTTCTTTCCTTGGAATTAAATCTACAAACAAAAATCCTGTTGGGAATATTTTGAGGCTAAAAAAATTGCCAACACATGGCACCTACATGTCATGCACAAAGTTGGACTTTTGGTAGTATTGTCATGGTGCCATGGTAGATCTAAACGCCCTGGCATTGGGTCCCAAACCAAACATTCCCTCAGTTCTTAAGACTTGTACCATACCAATTGGGAATACATCATTTTTTTCCATGACTCAAGGAAGAGCGAACCTGTAACGTAAGTGTGTTGAAGAACAACTCTTTTTGGTGCTCCAGTGCTGTAAGGAAATAGTTGGGATGAGATAGCCAAAGCAACCACCGTAATTTGCAACAGGCCCTGGAGAATTGAGGTCTTGGACAACCAACGAGTAGCAACAGGTGCTAGAGGACCAAAACACCAACCAACCACCAGTCCAACTATGGCCCCGACAATAATATCAGGCACAAAATATCCTGCAAGAAGGCCAAATGGTTAAGTTAATTCATAACTATTGATGTCAAATGGAGTTCCGATTACAAATTGTCCTGAACATAAGAGTACTCCATGGAGCAAAGCATATGAAGAACATTCTATTCATAAGCTTATACTCCGGTACTCAACTAAATCATTAGGTTCTGTCTATCTAGCTAATGAATGCAAGGAAAATTTCACTACATGACAACTTCAATTATGGTGTTTGTAGTAAAGCACTGCTCCCTCATGAGTTTGCTAGATGACAAATCTTGCTATTTGCTAGACCATTATTAAATAATCCATGCTATTTTATAGCATGTCTGGGAAAGGTCTATCTCACCCAAGTCAGTAGGTGGGGTCCTTTAAATAGTATATTCCTATCTTTATAATTCTCAAGTTATTCTATAGCACATTCCACATGATATTATCTACCAAATGCAACTCATCATGGAGAAAAATAGAAGATGAAGAAGAAATCATATTTTAATATGCAGAGTGCCTTCCAATAAAGAACCCACAAAACTAGGAGGCAACGCAGGCGAACCACATTTCAGGTGTCTATAACCAAACAACACAAAATCAGGGTGTCCAGGACCAGAATTGCCATAATGCAAATATGATATTCAACTATTCACACCAAATGTTTTAGTGCCACAAATACTTCAACAAACTCTGAACTGAAATCGGAAGCAGTATACTAACCATATGGTTTTGGAAGAGATCCCATCATGCCCATTTTTTCAATCAGAAACTGAATAAGGAATCCACCATAGTAAACACAATAAAGGAGACATGGGATCATAGGCACCACATATGCAACCAACGACCTGCACATTATTTGTCTGGATAAAAAAACAAAACAGATATCGAAGCAAACGTATTATGGCAGTTGGATGTGGGCTTAGCATGAGAAGTTTTGTTAGAGAAACTACGTGTGTAGGACAATATCACGGAGACTGAAATTTTCAAGTAAACTCTTAGACCCGCATAACAGTGGTTCAAATTCACAAGAAAAAACATACAAGAGTATGAAATAGTTTTAATTCAATCAAGAACAAACAAAAGGACAAAGAACAATGTGTAGTGAATGCTATCCTTCACTCAATGGAAATTCTCTACTAGATCAAATTTTATCACAAATAAAATAAGTCAATTAAAGAGGCCTCTGGTTGGTGCAAAGGTTGCATCAAAGAAATAGGGAATCAGAGAGGCCAATAATACCACCATCATTTTCTAAAGCATGCCATCATAATATCAGTATCTCACGTACTTTTTTCTTCAAGAAAACATCACATATACATCTTACAGTTATGTTGCATTAAGTATGTGCTGAATCTGAAATTTCAAAAATATATTCATGCTTAAAATTCGAATAGGCATCACTTGTGCACTCCTAATTGGATTAGGTTTCGCTGGTGAAAATTTCATATTCGTTTTTCTTATCACATGCACCATGAATTCACTTCTGTGATTTTGGTAACTGATAACCAAAAGAGATCCAAAAGGCGTTTCTGTGCAAAATGACAAAATCTACTTTTTGATCGAACTGTCCTTATAGTAATTCATATTCATGATAAGTGTTTGTTGATGGCACTTAATGTCAAACAGTGAATATGCCAGTGATACTAAGTGACTGTTTTTGGAATATCATAGCGCAGGCAGGATGGCACAACAAAACTACAAATAATTAGTGTTGAGTAAATAAACAAATTTGTATGATTGATCACATTGTAAACGTAGAAAATAATCAAATGAGATCAATAAGTACAACAGAGATTGCATACTTCGGTGATTGTTGGTTCCACTGTCTCTTAATGATGCTAGAGATAAATCGCCCAAGAAGCATGGACATGGAAATGAAAAATGTTAGAAAACCTCCACTCAGCCCAGCTAGCATGTAGGCCTGCAAAAAAATGAATTAGACTAAGCATGAAACTAATTGGTTCAAATAGGGCATTAATTTTTTTTTTCTCGAACACGCAGGAGAACTGTGTATCATTGTATTGATAGAAGAAGAAAAGAGTCATACAAAGACCCCCACACACACACCACACACCCCCTTGACTAGACCTAGAGGGCATTAAAATTGAAATAGAACAGAGCTTTTGTACCACCAACTACTTCTTGAAAACAGTATTGTCTGTAATCTTATTGTGTGCTTCATGAATGTTCACATCTATGTACATGTAGAATGTGGCCAATCAGTGATGCGTACACATGGAACAAAATCACCATATACAGGAAGAAACAATCCCTACTATTACAAAGAGCCTTATCAGTCATATACTTCCACTGCCCCTCCCCCACCAAATAAACACTAAAAGGAAACCCAGTAAAAAAAGTAGCTATCATTAGTTCATATCTAGAATGCCCCTTTCCTCACCCTGTTAAAATGAACCAGAAAAGAAAATCTCCCAAAATAAAGTCTGACAAATTACTTCCTACAGTTAAAGTCCACATCATATGTTATGTAACTGAAATCATATTTTGATTCTAGATTTTAATGACCAGTAATCTTTGATCTGGTTAGATCAGTACATTCTATTGTAAATTTGTAATATATCTATAAATAAAAACTAGTAAGATTGAAATGTTGTAGTAGTACTTTTCAAGATATATCTACATATATTCACATGTTCAATGTCAACACCAGTAGAGATATCAATAACCAAAGTTTAAGAAGCTATGTATACAAAAGCTAAAGTATTCTGCAAACGAGATGCAGTAAAGGTTATTATTAATAGTAGTACAGCTGCAATGTGTCAAGGTAAAGGGTCTTTACAGATGTTCAGAGAACCGTACCATAGTTATTACAGAATACAACCCAAAAGATCCCCAAAAGTGTGTTTGCTCCGATAGCCCCTAGAGTTTTAAAACAAAAATCCATTAGAAAAGGCATAAACTATATTCACTTACAGTGCACTTTCACCATCAGCAAATGTTAGCTACATGCAAGGAATTAGAAAACATATATATTCTATTCATAAGACAGATTATGCAAATTTCAGAATGCTGGCAAAAACCTTCTATTTGCAAATGATTTGATATACCATAAAAATTCTGCCACACAAAGACGTAGGGCAAATTGACCATTCCAAATTATGGTCACCCTAAACATTGTGCATATGAAGTAGTCCAGGTAACTAGTACTCGATTTCAAAATATGTGGCCTGCAATATTCCCAATCATGTTTGAATATGTGCACATGGCTGCACGAAGATTAGTTGATTTGCAACCTTTTATGCATTCATGTATCTTTTTACATCACTGCAACATTTTATAAATAAATATATATATATATATAGAAAACTCGACCCAAGGGGAGAGATATCCCGAAGGCATCACTTGAAAGGTCGAGAAAAGTCACCAGAAAACCTGTTTCTACCCCTACAGGGACACCGTTGCCACATGCCAGGTCTTAACCCATACTTTTGGGGAACAAATGGCAAGTGGCCTTTTTTTCTGTGAGAACCAGACTCGAGCCCAGGTGAGTAGCCTTACAACTGGAGGGCTTACCACCATGCTACAAGCAAGTTCACCACAAGGCACTGCGATAATTTATATGAAAGCAATTAACAAGTATTTTCTTATTGTCGAGCATATAAAGTAACATACTCTAGTCTAGAAAACAGTATCGAACTATTTTGTTCAATCTGCAGGCACAGATGATCATGCAAGTATTCATACATCAACAACCAATGCAATACAATAAAGAAGGATGATCATATATTTATTGTATTCTTTTCATAAAAAACGAAATGATCTACAAGCAGGCAAAAAAAAGGAAATTGGGAAAGGATAGCACAAACTACATGTTATAACTAAGGAAATACCCATATACTCCTTGGCAGCAATAGACCAATCAGTGAAGCAGGGACAAACATAAAGAACGCCAAATAAGGGTGAGCAAACCTGCATCCATGCAATGAACATATATAAGAACAAAATTGCTGTCTATGGCATTTGTAACTTTTATGGAAATACATCATTAAAATAGTCAGGCAGCATGGCTTTGTCTCTTTCAGGACTCAAAATTGGTATAAAATTGTCTGAGCATGCCACGACTGCAGTGCAAAATCTGAAGGGCAAAATAGTCTATTCATCAACACTGCAACACCTATGTCCTATGGCAAAGAGCCCCAATTTTATAATGACCTAGCTAAATTGCAAACATTTAGTGGTAAATGACAGCAAAGCTCAGGGTACTATGGCAAATTTCACATTAATACATAGGTTCGTTGCACATTCTACTATGCAAGTGAGAAAGCACCATAAAGGCACAAGACCACAGTGTGACAATAACTGCAGTAGATAAAAAATCAATACTATAGTACCCAACAGAAAACCTGTTGTGGAAGGAAATGAAAATATCCACAAAATGGGTAGGAACGACAAATAAGAGTGGGTGGATGCACAAATCTAGAAGCAACACTGTCACAATTGAGTAGTGGGTGGACGCAAATCAGACCCTCAATACACCTTTCACATTCTAGAAGAACAATGAATCGTCTATGGATGCCAAAACTTCTAAAAAGATAGATAATTACCAATTCATTGCATTCTTTGTGAACAACAATCTTAATGCTGCAGCCCCAGCAGGGATAAATATTGCAAGGATGACACCAAATGCATGGAGTAACATTCCTGCAACCATATGTGAGACATTATAGCTGGCCAGCACAGTTATTCTACAGAATTACGTAAATACATAAAGCTAGTATCTAATCAGTTTGTGATTGAGCACTTCTCATAAAACTCTCAAAAACTGCAAAAGTTTATCTATAATCCAAATTAATATGATATTATCTATAAAGAATGTGTACGCATAAATGCAGAAAAGATTAGCTTCAGGCCACTAAGAGAAAGTTCAGCTTTTATCAAAATAGCATTCAACTAGCAAATACCAAGTGTAAACCCACAATTATATGTGCGCTAAAGCCCTAATTGTGAAGATGTAACTGCATGACTTGGAAACTTTAAACTTAGAGAGGAGAAAAAAATATAATTGAAGTTCGTAAAATTAGACTTCGAAAAATTTATGTCAATTAATTGTTTGACATTTCTCTTCTCAGTTGATTTTTCTAGAGTTTGGATATATCTATGCCAGAAAGAAGTGTTTAAATCAAATTTTATCACAAATTTTTAAGATAGCGGCAGTACACGTGCAAACAGGTATGCTTGAACAATTTTATATGTTAAATCCAGATACCTCTCATACTCCTTTCATTAAATAACCTCCAACCTCATATGCAAAAGGTAAAACAGCTAGCATGATATTACTTCAATGTACATTTCGGTCACTTACCTCTTATTAAGTCTAAAAGAGTTATAGACCATGACATCAAGGTAATGTTTGGGAACTTCAGGAACAGTGGTACAAGAAAAAAAATGGCTATTGGTAGACTATGAAGAATCAGAGAGACATCACGAGAATAAAAAACCTGTAAGTAGGAATGAAAAATAAAAAAACTGTAAGTAGGAATGAAAAATAATAAATTTAATCATTGTTCACAAGCAATGGCAGAAATACATGAAAAACTTGTTCACATCCAAATGGTGTTATCCTCAAATTTGGAAGAACACAGGATTAACTTACCATGAACCAAGTCAAATAATCAAAAAAGACAGCTCGCGGATCCTCAATTCCATCCTTAGCAGCTTTATCTGATGTCTCATTCTCTTTTAATGACATAGAATTTGTGAATGCCTTGACTAGGTGGAATAAATTTTCACCACGTGCTTGAATACTTCCAGGACTGGTACAGAAAGGATAATTCTACAATTATATTATTTCACATGAAATATTAGAAAATTTAATTAGGACAATAGTTTAATACATACAATAGATTCTCCAACGTATCATATGAAGTATGATAGAAATAACCACCCAGAACAAAGATAATATCGAGTCCTGGAATGTTGGTAATGTCTTCAGCAAATATCCTATAATCTGTATCACCTGGAATTATTCCGAACATATCCTGTATATAGGAAGTACAATGATTCAATCAATATATATCAGCTGGATTATACAGCAAGAGAGGTTAAAAGATTGAGTGCTTGCAACATGTATCGAAGAACAACCCAAAGGATGAGCACCTAACAATCTTAAAAGAGTATTCATGAAGTGCTCAACAGCTCACTATTAGGTTCAACAGTGCATAGCTTATTTAGATCCATAAGAGACATGAACCAGTGAGTTGCAAATAATCGCCTAATTTGGAAATTTGATTTTCTGCATGCTACCACTTCTCTTTTACTTGTTGATTTGGATGTTCTTTTAGTAATATTTCTTAATATTTTAGCTTTAGGGCCTACAGAATGAAGCATTTTTGAAAAAGACACATGGAAATAAGAATTTCGGGTCTCCCTCCATCCCTCCATCACTGGCAACTGATATGCTCACCGCCTAGCTATCACATCTACCAATATTCAAACAAAGTGAATTATTGTGAACAATCGATATACTTGTAAACCTCAAAATAAGCTGCTATTTTGGCCTGGGCTTGGCTGACAGCTTGTAGGCTAAAACTAACAATGCCAAAAGACAAGAGCTAAAACAAGCATGTAAATAGTCTTATGAAAGCACATGAAACGAAGAAATTTCAAGCCCCAAAAAAAGTATATGAACCCTTTTGCACAACTTACATAAGAAACAATGCAAGTTAACTAGTTAAGAAGCAAGAACCTGAGCGACGCTATTGGCCATAGGATACTTTGCAGCCTGAGCATAAACACGAGAAGGCCACGATCCAGGTCCAGATTGGCAAACTAAATCTGGTAACAATAAGGCAAAGGATAAGATTCACATCTAAAATCAGCATAGTAGTTAAACAAAAAAAATTAACTTTAACATGCCAGCATGTGTATGTGGTATGGTTGTGAGTGTTAACAAAAACAAAAGCCATTTGTAGTTTTACGTTTTATCCAACAACGCAAGAATCAGTTTAACCATAAATCACAAAATAAAAATGAATCCATAAAACAGACCCAATTCGTACTTTCCACAAGGAACAGTGCTCAGTTGCTAACTTAACAATTAACATAGTAAAAGGTTTCTCATATCTAGGACAATGCACATCAACTATCAAATGTCTTAACATACAAGAGTTTTTACATTATGAATCTGTCAATTCAAATTAATAGACTCAACTGTTTGAGAAATCCATCTGATCATCCTTTTGCATAGGGAGAAAAAACTCTATAGGCTTGCAGCAGCAGTTCCATTGGATGCAGAACTAAAATATCTAGACACACAGCAAAACTTAACCACCAATGAGCAAGTAACACGTGCAAATATTGAATAGTAGTTACAGGAAGACATAATCGCACACAAAAGCTTCAGATCTACTAAATCAAAATATCTTATGAAACTAGGATATGTTAGAAGTTACCAACATACTAGTGAACCGTACACTCAGCATGATACTTTATTGAAAACCAATATGAAATACATTACTAACTAGGAAAATAATACCTGTACCCCCACTTCCAGAAGCTTCAATATTAATGAAAGCACCGATTGAGCTGTTCCATGTATGTGTCTTAATAAAACCATGTGAGCCCTGGTTAAAAATCATCGAACATGGGAGCAGGTGAGTTGCTTCACTGGGTTTATTACACAAACGAATCAACTGAATCAACACAACTTTTACCATTTCTTTTAGATGCTGCTTTGTTAAATCCACTTTTTATCAATTTTTTCATAAGAGGAAAAATTATTTGGAGGACTTTCA
Source organism: Panicum miliaceum (assembly GCA_032594955.1). Classification (NCBI taxonomy): domain Eukaryota; kingdom Viridiplantae; phylum Streptophyta; class Magnoliopsida; order Poales; family Poaceae; genus Panicum; species Panicum miliaceum. The sequence goes on along the minus strand of CM064057.1, from coordinate 49,826,970 downwards.
TGTTTCTTTTCTGCGACAGATAGACTATTGGTAGGATTAGACTATTACTAGGTTGGCCAACCCTACAATTCTTTTGCATCAAGATACAACCATACAATTCTTTTGCACCAAGATAAATGAAGGTAGTCTCCTCTCAGATGAGAAGATTGAAGCTATCCAGCCCTTGGAACATGGCTGAGACTGAACTGAAGCACAACCAGCTAAACAGCATTTCCATTATTGGAAATAACTCCCACCACAACAATTACTATTTTCATTTATGCATTCTATATATATGTGAGGCCAAGTGGTCGAGCAATTAGGTGACAACTGACAGTAACATACCAAAAGAAAAAGTTCTTCTGCACCATTGAAAAGGAAAATCACCGGTCGAGGAGGTACCCACCCAGAGTCAATGATGAGTCGTGATAGCTCAAGCATAGATGCTGGAAAAGAAATATTCCATAAGAAGTCTTCATAGTAAGAACAGCGTTTATGTATAGAAGATAAGACATTTGTACTTACCAACACAAGAACCACAGTCTGCTGCACCTGGAGATCCGAGCGGACTGTCAAAATGTCCATTCACCAACAAGGATGGATCGTCATCTTCTGAAACATTTGATGAAATCCTGTAATTAATTGTTATATCTTAGAAAATAATTTGACTCTTCAAAAAGAATATACAAGCTAGACAAACTATTACCCATATTAGAACCCCAATCATAGTTAAAGTGGCCCTGTGATAGTAATGGATTCTGAACAAAATTAGATTATTATATGAGTTCAGCCATATAAACCAAGGGAAAACACTGAAACAAACCATCTTAGCATTTTGAGGTGAAGTGAGAGTGAAAGTTTGGTTGTTAGAATGGGAGGGAGCTTTGGGCATATTCAGGGTGCTTCATAGTTCAAACCCTTCACTCAGAGGTAATGTGATTTAAATTAGCCTGGTCAATATTCCAGCTTAGTAGGGCCGGGTCGCCATCCCCCCAAGGGTGCGTCGTATCGTGACCTGGGTACGATGAAAAGTGAGCAAGGGTCGGGTTGTCACAGCCTGAGTGGCGCGCTACATCTGCACCTGGGTGTAGTGGAAAATGAGCAAGTGTCTTCGCACATCCCTCGACGGGTGCGTGCGAAGGGTAAGGAAGTTAGCCGAGCCAACTAGGATTCGCATAGGTAGCTGGAACGTAGGATCCCTAACAGGTAAGTTGCGGGAGCTAGTTGATGCAGCAATTAGGAGGCGTGTAAATATTCTATGCTTTCAGAAGACTAAATGGAAGGGTCAAAAGGCGAAGGAGGTTGAGGATACTGGCTTCAAGCTTTGGTACACGGGGGCAACACCGGGTAGGAATGGTGTAGGTATCTTGATCGATAGGAGCCTTAAGGATGGAGTCCTAGAGGTTAGGAGGCGAGGCGACCGAATTATCCTGGTCTGGATGGTAGTTGGAGACTCAGCCATGAATGTGATCAGTGCCTATGCCCATCAGGTAGGTCTCAGTGAGAGCACCAAGAGGCAGTTCTGAGAAGACCTAGATAGCATGGCTAGTACCGTTCCTAGCAGCGAGAAACTCTTCATAGGAGGAGATCTCAACGGCCATGTGGGTGCGACTAATGTAGAGTTCGAGCGAGTGCACGGGGGCTTTGGGTATGGTCGCAAGAGTCAAGAGGGGGAGGATATTTTGAACTTCGCGACTTGTTGATAGCGAATACCCTTTTTAGGAAGAGAGAATCCCATCTTGTGACCTTTCACAGTGGACAACACTCGAGCCAGATCGACTTTATCCTTGCTAGGAGGGAGGATGTACGGGATTGCTTAGATTGTAAGGTAATACCCGGGGAGTGTGTTGTCCCTCAACACAAGCTTGTGGTGGCGGACTTTCGTTTTCGGGTACGTGTCCATCGAGATAAACGCGCCAAGATTGCGAGAACGAAGTGGTGGAAGCTTAGAGGGAAAGTGGCGCAAACGTTAAAGGAGAGAATGCTAGGTGAGGGGCCCTGGGAGGAAGGAGAAGATGCAGAAGACATGTGGCTAAAGATGGCAACATGTGTTCGGAAGGTGGCCTCAGAGGTGTTTGGCGTGAGTAGGGGAGGCAAACAGGAAGGGAAAGGCACATGGTGGTGGAATGACGAGATGCAAAGGGCTATTAAGGAGAAGGAGTGTTTCAAGCGCCTCCACCTTGATAAAAGTGCAGCCAACATCGAGAGCTATAATTTAGCGAGCAAAGCGGGCTGTGAGCGTAGCAAAGGGTAAATCGTATAATGACCTGTATCAGCAGCTAGCCACGAAGGAAGGGGAGAAGGACATCTATAGGATGGCTAGGATCCACGAGCGGAAGATAAGAGATATCAACCAAATCAAATGCATAAAGGATGGGACAGATCGACTTCTAGTGAAGGATGAGGAGATCAAGGACAGATGGCGAGAGTATTTTGATAAGTTGTTTAATAGGGAGAATGAGGGCCCTACCCTTGAGTTAGATGACTCTTTTGATGACACCAACAGACGCTTTGTGAGGAGAATTCAGGAGGCTGAGATCGGGGAGGCGTTGAAGAGGATGAACGGGGGTAAAGCGATGGGCCCTGATGGTATCCCCATTGAGGTGTGGAGATGCCTAGGTGCCAAAGCGATAGTATGGTTAACTAAGCGTTTTATTTTAACCTTATTTTTCAGTCCAGCAGGATGCCTGAAGAATGGAGGAGAAGTATATTAGTAACAATCTTCAAGAACAAAGGAGATGTTCAAAGTTGTACTAACTACCGTGGGATTAAGCTGATGAGCCATACGATGAAGCTTTGGGAGAGGGTTATCGAGCACCGTCTAAGAAGAGTGACAAGTGTGACCCAAAACCAGTCTAGGTTCATGCCTGGAAGGTCGACCATGGAGGCGATTTTCTTAATCCGACAATTGATGGAGAGATATAGAGAGCAGAAGAAGGACTTGCATATGGTCTTTATTGATCTTGAGAAGGCGTATGATAAAATACCGAGAAATATCATGTGGTGGGACTTGGAGAAGCACAAAGTCCCAACTAAGTACATTACCCTCATCAAGGATATGTATAAGGATGCGATGACGTTTGTCCAGACATGTGATGGTGACACCACTGACTTTCCAATTAACATAGACTTACATCAGGGGTCAGCATTGAGTCCTTATTTATTTGCCTTGGTGATGGATGGGGTCACAAGGGACATACAAGATGATATCCTTTGGTGTATGCTCTTTGCTGATGATGTGGTGCTGGTGGACGAGAGTAGAGAAGGGGTTAATAAGAAGTTAGAGCTATGGAGACGCACGTTAGAGTCGAAAGGGTTCAGACTCAGTAGGACCAAGACCGAGTACATGATGTGCGATTTCAGCGCGACTAGGCATGAGGATGGAGATGTTAGCCTCGATGGGCAAGTGGTGGCCCAAAAGGATACTTTTCGGTATTTAGGATCGATGCTTCAAAAGGATGGCGACATTGATGAAGATGTTAGATATAGAATCTCAGCTGCCTGGTTGAAATGGCGTCAAGCTTCTGGCGTCCTATGTGACAGAAGGGTGCCACAAAAGTTAAAAGGTAAGTTCTATAGGACAGCGATTCGTCCGGCGATGTTATACGGTGCTGAATGTTGGCCTACAAAAAGACGACATGTCCAACAACTGAGTGTAGTAGAGATGCGGATGTTACGGTGGTTTTGCGGGCACACACGAAGGGATAGAGTTGGGAACGAAGTTATTCGGGATAGAGTCGGGGTGGCACCAATTGAGGAGAAACTTACCCAACATCGATTGAGATGGTTTGGACATGTCCAACGGAGATCCCCTGAGGCGCCGGTGCGTAGTGAGGTTCTAAAGCAGGCCGAAAATGTAAAGAGAGGTAGAGGTAGACCTAAACTGACCTGGGACGAGTCGGTGAAGAGAGACCTTAAGGAGTGGAATATCTCCAAAGAGGTAGCTTTGGATAGGAGCACTTGGAGACTCGCCATCCACGTACCTGAAGATCCGTGATCTTTTTCTTTTTTATGGGTTTCATCTCTAGCCTACCCCAACTTGCTTGGAACAAAATGCTATGTTGTTGTTGTTGTAATGTTCCAGCTTAGTAACTGGCTCATCCTTTCACCAGCTTGATTGACAGTTGTCAGTAATTGTCGGGGTAGCTCAACAGATGAATGGTTAGTACTTATTATGCATCTAGATAGTCAGTTACACTCCTACTGTGTGCTATAAGCAATTGAAAACTGTATCCACTGCTTCTTTTGGGATGATCTTAGTGAACCAGATTAAATGCAGTTTCCAGTTTTAGTCAATATATTTGAAGATTGTAGAGGCAAGACATAACATTACATCCTAAATTAACACTAAAGTTTAATAAAAATTTTAAGGAGGTACCCTTACAAATGCACACTTTAGATAAATTTTAATAGGGATATGAATGGACATGCATGGGAGTTAATGTTTTTGTGGGAAGAATATTGAACTAAGTTAGTTTTAAATTTTCAATCGTTTCTTGCGTTTAACACAATTCACAGCCACCCAACTACATAGAGTAAAAATTTAGACAGAAAAGAATATGTGGTAAGATAGGAGAGCAAAATCATGAACGTACCTCATGACAATATTCTTATGATTCCTGTAGCCTAGTGTTACTCGATGACGTAGAAACATCATGCTGAAAGAACCACTAACAAGAGTTTCCTCGACCTCTATTCTGCAATGGGAAACGAAAAGGTGAAGTCACTAACAGATTATAAATAGAAAACAAACTCCATAAAAGTTGTCCTATACTCCTATCAGATTTATAACTACTGCACCAGAATTTCGTTAATTTCTCAGTGGTTCCTAGTACAGAATAGCAAAACATGTACATCAGAAACTACTGCATGAACACAAAAAATTAGAAGATCTGTTGTGGTTGCATGGAAACTCCTGTGGATCAGGACAACCTATGGTCCAGGTACTGAAATCCCGAACCCCACAGGTTTAGGGACAAAATTCTGCTGTTAATTCGTTCGACATAGCCCAAGGCACTTACTCTGGCATACCAAAAATTCAGCCAACATACGCATTCACTTCAATGCAAGATGTACTAAACAAAAAAAACAAACTCAAAAATAACATTTCAACCAGGGCGGAGGGCACCTTGGACATCATTTGGACCACTAGTAGTTTGGATTTCAGCTATTTCAACCAAATTACAAAACCACTGCAAAAACCTAGTCCAGTGAACTGATGGTGCTAAGCAGATAGAAGGATGTGGCCTTGATAATAATATTGGCCAATCGACGGGCTTCAAATGTTAATTTCAAGCTACCGGGGATCTGGCCCTACTTCATCTGTTCTGCTTGGACCACACTATCTGTCCTTTTGTCCTAAAGACAAATCAGTTGAGCATCTCACAAACGAAGTCCAGATAGCAGATACCACAGTAATGTTAGCGGCTCCCAGAGCATGCAAACTGATACGTTGTCGCATTCCAACTTTAATAGATCCCGATTTATTGCGGTACTAGGAGGAGCAATCCAACGAGCACCCATCGGGCAGGACCACAACCCAGAACCCGAGAACAGAGAAACCATCACTATCACCAGAACTGCAGAGCAGAGCAGGCACTCCACGAAACCCCTACATGGAGGACCCGAATCGACCAAAAGGCAGAAAAGAGCAGGCGAGGGGCGACGTGGGGGAGAGAGATTCACCTGTACTCCGGGCCCGCGCGCGCGGCGAGGCCCTCGAGCTCCCCCTTGATGTACTGCGCGGCGGCCTCCAGCCCCGGGCTCCCCTCCTGCAGCAGCATCAGCGGCGGCGGCGGCAAAAACAAATCAGCACCCGTCACGTTACACGAGCGAGGAGGCAGCGGGGCGATAGCGGACCTGGCGGCCGGGGATGTCGACGGCGAGGCGGTGGAGGTGGCGGAGCACGCGGCCCTCGGCGAAGTCCCCCGGCGGCGCGTCGGCGCCCAGCGGCGCGACGTGGCGCATGTGGATGACGCGGTAGGCGAGGAGCGAGAGGGCGGCGTAGAGCGCGGCGAGCGCGAGCAGCACGCGCGCGGAGTCCCACGAGCCCGCGGCGGCGGGCGCGGGCCGCCGGCGCGGCGGCGCGCGGGGGGCCATCGGACGGGACGGCGGCTGGCGGGCGGGCCGGTCAGCCTCGGCGGCGCCGCCAGCTGTCGTCTCGACTCGCGAGCGAGGATTCGGAAGGGCGGGGCGTGGCTCGGTGCGGTGGGAGGCGGGGACCCACTGCGGCGAATGGGAAGGTTTGATTTGACTTGGTTTGGGGGAGGCGGAAGCTGGGATGGGGGTGGTGGTGGTGGTTTCAGAGTTGGTGTGATGGCGGGGGCGGCCGGGCGTGGCGTGCGTCGGGAGGTCGGAGCGGGCCGGAAATTCTTGACCCGGGGAAGCGTACCGTACCAGACGGATGCGCCGGCCAGTTTGGACGCGGGGACCCAGGGAGTCGCTGTTTGGGTGGAAAATCCTCGGAAGTCCAGCGGTGGCCGCCTGAAACACAATTTCCAGGTGCAAAAAGCATCTAGTCTCCTTTCGAGAGAGGACGGTGTATATCCTGGTTTATTACACGAAATTATGTAGGGGGTTTAATTTTGTTTCGGAACAAAATATTATTTAAGAAACCCACCAGCCATTTTGGTCATCAGCCACAAGCCCACAAGATTTGAAGGATTCAACCAAGTACACCCCAAAGCAAAAGGAACACTTTAATTGATTTGTGTCATGCGGACAACGACTTTGTCCGATGACATGGTGAATATTTGACAAACTAGAACATATAACTTTCCCCAAATAATGAGTACAAATGTTAATTGTATTATTTTTTAGTGTCTTTGTCTTGTTTAGCTCGCCTCTAGCCTCCGCTAAACAGAAAAAAGAGTTTGGTGGAAACCACCGATTCCGTGAAATACCAAGAGAACGCTACGACACACTGCGACGAAGTTTTAGGAAAATCGGGAGTAGTATTACGTGACCATATAAATTTTCAAGATCAAACTTGATTTTTCTTTTTTGCAATATGTGGAATTGACAAACAACAAAATGAACGGTCTTGGGTTGATGTCAGCATGTATCCAATATTTGCCATTTTTTATCACTGGTTCCAAATTGAGTTTGATCATAGATCTTCAGGTGGTTATTATGTAGTGTCACATCCCAGCATATAGTATCTTTATTTCAATAAAACATTGACATTTTAAGTAAACCATCTTTTTTACATAAATTGTACCACCAAACCAAGTTTTTCCAGAATGTGTTGCAACTAACCTAACCTGCTCCACCTTGTGAAGAAAGAATTTCATGATTATCTGATGGTGTCATAGACAGAGTAAAGAGTAGTTTTTGTTCATGTGAGGTTTCCTTCTTGGTGCATTATGACCAAGTCTCTCCATGCTCATTGCTGAAGCAAAATTCTTATGTTAATCATACATTTTAAATCAAACCACGCAAACTAAAAGTTGAGATAATCGAATAGTTTGTTTAAAACTTTGAGTTCAATGCATGCTTTTGCTAAAAGATCCTAAGCTATCAGGCCAGTGGTGTGATCGTTAGGGCGTTGTTTGGGAATGTGTTGATGTTCCAATAGCTTTGTACTATTGAAAGTGCATCTAGGCACTAATCTAATTTTAGTGATTAATGACAATCACGATTTGGAGGATATGATGCTTTGAATGAGTGTGCAGGAATAAAATCAAAGAAAAGAGAAAGAAGTTCAAAGGAAGGTTCCCCAGTTCTTTCAAGACGGTGTTGGAGCTCAATGATGATTTAAATTTATTTTCGATTTGAAATTGAGTATAGAAAACACCGTACTATCAAGGGGGACGTGCTCGAGTAACTGAATGTATCAAAATGCTGCACTTGAGATGAATTTCCTTATGAGAGACACAAAAATCCACGAACACAAAACTTAGTTCTAACTTCCTGTTTTAACAGCCATCGGAAGATCCGACTATGCGTCGGAAGATCCGAGAGCCATCGGAACTTCCGACTGGAAGTTCCCAGCGGCTCTGTCTAAAGTTCCCACAGCTTACACATGTTCCGACCACACGTCGGAAGTTCCGAGCCTGAGACTTTGTATTTGTTCCTTTGCTCGAATTGTTCTTTTTCTGGAAAGTTTATCGGAAGATCCGACCCTGGCTCGGAAGATCCGATACTGGAAAGTTGAGTGTGCTTTCTGGGTTCTTGTCCGTACTGTTCTTCATCTGGCAACAGTGTCGGAAGTTCCGACCCTACGTCGGAAGTTCCGGCAAACGCATCCAGACAGCACAACAGCTCTATTTTTGGGGTGGGGTATAAATACCTCTTCACCCCCTTCTTCATTGCTGCTGACCTAACCCGCAACACAACGCCTCCATAGCATTGAATCCTCTCCCCAAAACTCCTTCTAGAGCTAATTCTAGCCAAGATTTGAGTAAGGGCTTTTGTGAGAAACATCTAGAGGTGTGAGATTGAGACCCTTGAGAGAGTTCATTCTTAGTTCATCTCAAGAAGCATTTGAAGCTTATTTGGTTGCTTGATTCGCGTTTGTTACTCTTGGAGCTTCGCTCCTAGACGGTTAGAGTCGCCGTGCAGCTCCCAAAGTTATGGTTTGAGCGACGAAAAGTTTGTATTTGTCATCTCCTTGGAGATTTTTAGTGGAACCTCAATCCGACCTCTGTGATTGATTGAACGAGGCAAGGGGTTAGATTGACCCGGCTCTTTGTGAGCACCACAACGGAGACGTAGTTCCTTTGTGGAGTGAACTTCGGGAGTAATTCTTTGTCTCGTGTGCTTTGATTCAACCTTGGTGTTCTTCGCGTTCTTGAGCTCGTTTTCGATCGATCTACGATTTCTTTAGTTTCCGCTGTAAGAGATCATATCTATGAGCCTCTACACACCTGTTGTAACGTTTCTATTCAAGTAGAATCATCTTTTACTTGTCAGTTTATTTATCGTGAATTGAACCTTCTTAGAGGGCCAGAAGTTCCGCCCCTTAGTCGGAAGTTTCTGCCCAGTATCGGAACTACCGGTCGGAAGATCCGATATTGTATCGGAAGTTCCGACTGATCTGATATTTTCGTGAAGAATTTCGCAGGAATTTTTAGCAGGGCCTATTTACCCCCACTCTAGGCCTAGTGTCGATCCTTTCAACTATGTAGCCGTAGATTATCTCTTTGATTTTTTTCCTCTGTACTGGGCGGTGTTCTATTTGCTTGGACTTGTTTTTTTCTTTATCGATCCAATTATTCAATAACTCCTGGTGCTGGTGCAGTCTGAAAAAAGCCTTTACTTCCTTTCAAGGGGAAAAACTTGGATACTTGGTGCAATGGTGCTACAAGCCAAGCATCTTGACTGCCCCTCAAAACCTCTTTGGCTTAAAGCTGAGTGCAAATTGAGGCAAAGGAAAGCATGACAGCACCATCTACTATATTCTCTCTCACTACTTTGCCAGTAGCTACCGTCATAATTTAACAAAAGAAAAATAGCAGTGTACATCTATTGGTGTAATCTACACAACTCAGATCAAGTAATAATAGTAGGTTGATTGTTGTTCCTTCCACTAAAATTCGCCGATCAGAATCAACCCAGTTACTACTTCAACCCTATTGCCGGCATCGGGCCTTCTTCTACTTCAGGAACTTAACAGAGGCTCATGGAGAGGGGAATCGGATCCCTCAGCAACAGAATGGACAGCAAGAGCAGCAAGGAAACCATTTTGCCGCGGCTGGTGGTTGCGGTGCTGGTTCTGCCGCCGACGCCGGTGCTGGTGCTGGTTCCGGGGCTTGTTGATCAGCTTCCCGTGTCTCGGCTTGAACTTTCGGAGCTTCCTGCTGCTCAGCAAGAGGCTCTGCCTGTTGGGACGACTGCGAATGTGATGTGCTTTGCCGCGCAAGCTCAGGAGGGTCACCTTTCACGGATCCACTATTTCTCTCGTCACTAGCCAATCTGAAGAAATTGCAAGTAATTGATTAGGGATAAATACTGAACACCTTTGGTTTTGAAATCATTGGCTGCATCTTTCACCAAACAAAAGACATATTGTATGTAATATGCTCTTTAGCAATGCTAACTGAACTTTGCAGAAACTTCCTTTAGTATTTGGTAGATTGGTTGTCTATGCTCTACCAAAAACTGAAAATAAAAAGAAGTACTAAAAGATACTTATTAACTGTTTAGTATTCAGTTATTAACTGTTTCAGTTCAAAACTCTGTATCTATGATGGGTTGACGAAACACCTTAAACATTGAAAACTTGTATGGTAAATCTTGTAAGGGAATAGAACGCTGAGAGATCATACATTGGGAATGCGAAGCTTGTTGCGCTAGCATCGGAACGGTGTGACAGGCTATGGATATAATCAGTAGTGCCGTCCCCATCTTGGTCCCCTTCCCTGGTAGCAGCAGGCTTCAGTTTTGCACTGGCCTGTACGGTGATCTTCGCCTTCTCACTTCTCATGGGGCTAGAGCTGGTGCTCGGCCTTGGCAATGGCGGCAGTGGCGCCAATGGGTCATTGGGGTTGCTCAGCTCACCTGACTTGCCATACAAGAAGAAATGGTCCTTTGAAAAGCTCGCGTTCCCAGCATTGATGCTGAACAGAGATTCATTTGACGTCACGCTCCAGTCCGTTGGCGACGACGATTTCGACCTTGCAAAGATGGACGATGGGATTCTTTTAGGGTCTGGACGCTCATCCGGCGCCCTAGACATGGCCTGCACCGACGGTGACTGCTTTGGGTCAGTGGGGGCATGACTTCCATGATCTGAAGATGAACTGCTCTGTTGCCTGACATCTGTGATTACTGGGTTTTGACCAAAAGATAATGTGCTGCCTAGTATTGGACCCTCTATCTGAAAGAATTCGTCGTCATCTATGTCTTCTGATGAAGCACAAGATGGGGAGCTTGGCTCCTTCTTGCCGGGCTTGTCTGCGGGTGTTTGGTTATCGGTTTCGGCAGGGGTAACAGAAGGATCGGTGCTCACTTGTCCACTGTTTTGGTCTCCCTTCTGATGGACCATTGTGTGGTGCCAAGAGAACTTCTTGATACCTGTCTTTGGTGACTATTCCTGTGAAATGAAACAAACATCAACTCAAGTCTCCTGCTGATATGATTATTAATTGTAAATCTTAACACACAAATTGTAACTGCAGCATCTCCCTCAAATGATGCCTGACTGTTCTGTTATTTACTCCTAGAATTCTATTAAAAGAAGACAGTAATTTTTTCACAACAAAATACAAACAACATCTGGGTTCTTTGAAAATTGTATATTATTTTTTTTTCAGTTGTGAATGAGAAAACTTGTGAAATCTCTCAATGATTTTTTTAGTACAATCTCTCTAGCTATATTTTTCACTTGGCATTATTGTAGATATACAGAAAGAATCACCATGTTCTTTGAGACTTAATGTTTCTGACTTGCAATTCTTGCAAAATCTTTTTTTGAGAACTTGCTTGGACAAGCATTTCATTAAGAAGATGTGGGAGTTTGATTACAACGATACAAGTAGCCGAGACCACTGCACCAACACAAACACACGCACTAACTTACAAACTAAGGGGAGCAACCCGCTACACAACAAGCGAAACTACGAGCCTAATGAAGCCACCAAGCACGAAGCCCGAACTTGTGTGCAGCAACGAAACACCATCTAAGCTTGACGACGAAAGTGCACAAGAAGAGAGAGCGACCACCTCACCTCCATAAGCAATGAAGTAAAACATGCCGTTTCCGCTGCCGCTGCCCAACAACCAACCCAGAGATCACCAGGCGACACACACCCTGCGAAAATTAGACTATCGGAACCAACCCAAGCACCTACACAGATGCATGACGGAGAAATCCTCAAGATGATGCCTTCAGCAAGGAAACGCCACTCTAGTGCCGTCGTCGCCCGTCACAAAGACTAGGTTTTCACCAAAGGATACAGATCGAGGCCACCACAATGCCTCTAGCAAGGTGAACGACGTCCAAGGACGTCGCCATTGTTCGCACCAGCCGAAGCCAGGTAAGACTTTCGCCCATGACCCAAAGATCCAACCTCCATCAAGCATCGTGGCAGCAGGGTACGAGATTGAACACGATAAGTACAACAATCAAAGCAGCGCAGGGATGAAGAAGAAGAAACAGGCTGCCGCACCAAAGCCATGACGACCCATAGCCGCACCATCGGATCCCACGCCCGTGCCCTGCAGCAGAGGAGTCCCGAATCGATGAACAACAACCAAGTAAATCCGGAACAAGAGGGTCCAGATCCGACGGAGGACTCGCCGACGAAGACAAGCGACTTTCAAGATAGCGGGCTGGCCACACGACCAAAGGGGGGAGGTGGGGGAGGCGTCGATCCGCCCGCCGGCCTACCCACGAAAGACGACCAAGGGGCGGCCTGGACGGCGGCAACACGAGGCGAGCAGCCCAAAACGGCGGCCACCACCGCGGAGGGCGCCCCCGCCCAGGAGCTCGCAGATCCGGACCGGTGGAGGTCGGATCTGGCATGCGGTGGCCGGAGCGACCCTCACCGGCGGCAAGCATGACGACCTTGGCGACTTGAAGTTGAGGAAGAGGAGGGGGCACCCCACAGAGGGTAGCCAGAGACGGTCATGGAGGCGCGGAATCGGCCGCCGAGGAGGCAGCAGCCCCCGGCCCCCCCAGGCCGCGGCCCCCAGCCTGCCAGGCGGTGGAGGTTGTGGTCGACAAAGGTCAGCACCGCGGACGAGTAGATCCGGGCCCAGGGGAGGTGGATCTAACCCCCACGGCCGGCGGCCGGCAACCGGCGGAGGATCCCGGCGTCCGACGGCTAGGGTTTGTGGAATGGAGTGGAGAGGGAGGGGAAGGGAGCACCGCGGGGGCCGGCTTCGGTGCCGCTGCTGCCGGTGGGCGGCGGCAGCGGCCGCCGGAGACAGGTGGGCGGGGTCGGAGGGGTGGCGGCGCAGCGCCCCCGAGTCGCCCAGGGTGAAGTGACGCGGGGGGAGAAAGGTGTGCTCAGTATGAACACTCTTGCAAAATCAGAGAAGCAGGAAAGCACACTTTTCATGGTTTCACATTTGTTGTGAATAGGTTCCATAAGAAAAGTGAAATGAACATAAAAAAACAGATACAGATGCGGAATGCCTGTGAGTATTATAAAGAACATTCGACCTTTTTAATTTGATTGCCGCAACAATTAGATGGCTTACCACATTCACAAGAAGCATTCAATTACATGGCCCACGATAATCCCAAGTATCTGTTTACTTTTTAGCTTCCCTGGACCAATCGATCTATACAAGTTTAAACAAGAGAAATCAAAACAACATTTTACTAAGAAATTAAAGAAAAAAAGGAAACAAACAGAGCGCGCAAACTAAGTATCACAAACCATGTTTACCTCTTCAGTCCCCTACAATGCTCGGCTCAATTTCACGCCTGAATTTTTGGGGAAACAGAGGATGCAACCAAGAGAAAGAAGATTGAAATAAACAGAAAAAAAAAGATCGACAAAATGGAACGAGTGAGAAGAAGTTACATGCAAATATGGAATGGTTGGTTTAAGTGGGATAATTTGACCCACACGTTCCCATCCGCAGATCTTGCATAGCACAATATTCTGTTGCCATTTTTCCTTTTTTGTTGCGTTAGAAGCAATGCTGGAGAGTAGGTACAGGGGACACTATTTTTAGTCTACCATTTCCCTGCATTTGCAAAATCCGTGCTGATATAAATTATCTGCACTGTCTAGATTTAAAGGCTTACGTGGCATATGAGTTTAGTTTTGGGGATCTTCCTATTGGAAAAAATGGCTATTCACGATCACGTATTTAGGGATTTATTATATTACAGCAACAATGCTACATTTCTTTTGCCACCATGATCATGCATGTTTTGCCAACTTTGATGATCCAGGGGCATCGAAATGCAAATGTATGGCAAATAACTCTGAATATATATAGAATGTTAAATTTGTTTTGCGCAAATTGGACTGCCAACAGATGGATTCTCTTTTTATTTGTGTGTTGCTGATTGTCTGTACTCGTGGCAAGGAACTTATATATATGAATGCAAAAACGTACAGGATGCCTTACTACGAGATCTCTTCCTTGCTACCGGCGGCCTCCAGAACCTTGAAAGCTAATAAAGCGGCCGGCAAACTGGCGACCTGTCAAAGCTGAGCTAGTCATCGCTCCTCACGAGTAAAGCTGCTGCTCTGAGCACTCGCCTTTCTCTTTCTGCTGCCGCCTTTCGGTTGCTTCCTTCCCAAGGATGGCATTTCATGGCCTCTTATTGTTGCCTCACGCGGAACGACGAAGACGACGACGTGAATCTCACCCAGATCGAGTACCTTGGACACAGCAACCTTGTGTGTGAGATAGAGAGATGGTGACGACGGACTGGGGGCCGATTATCGTGGCGGTGGTGCTGTTCATCCTGCTGTCGCCGGGGTTCCTGTTCCAGCTGCCGGCGAGGTTCAGGGTGGTGGAGTTCGGCAACATGGGCACCAGCGCCCTCTCCATCCTCGTCCACACCATCCTCTACTTCTGCATCCTGACCATCGTGGTTGTAGCCATTGGCGTCCATGTCTACTCCACCAAACCCGACCCCGTAGAGTAATTTTAATCTCCATAGGTTTAATTTCCCAGTGGCGGTGTAATGGTGTGTGTTGCTGGTGGGTTTTTTTTTTCACTCTATATGTATCTGTTGTAGTTGTAGAGTAAGGTAACATACATGTACACACATATATAGTGTTTTTTTCATGCTGTACTAGATCAACAATGGACAGAAATAAAATGGAAAAGAGCCTTTGTGCGCGTATTTTTGTTTATATTTCTCTACCTGCTTCTGGCTGATTTATCCGTTTCTTTTTTTTCCTCAGATCTGAACAGAGTGTGGATTTTTTGTTCGATAACGAAACCGCTCGACCGGGGCCTATTTTACCATCGGTAGATTCTGTTTTATATTAACGTACGATGTATAATTTGAATTCATGAGTTCATATACGTGTGTAAGGAGACATTTTCAGTATCCAAAATGATAGCTGCACATTGTGTTCTTACATTGAGATGTATTTCAGGCCTGCTGGCTGTCCAATGTTGCCACATTTCTTAAATGAAGGATGATTTTCTTCGAGCGTATAGGGTCGAGCAACTTCACCGTAGAGCTTGACCTTGTTACCCTGATGCCTATATTTGGTCATCATCGGTCCTAACAGTGCACTCCCTCCATTCCAAATTGTAGGTTATTTTAGTTTTTTTTAATTTATAGTGTTTACTACGTATCTAGGTATAATATATGTCTAGGTGTATAGCAAAATTTATGAACTTAGAAAAGTTAAAACGACCCACATGCATTTTGAGATGAGTAATAAGCATGGGTGTGGGTGAGTGGAACAAATTTCTGAAGTAGCTAAGAAATTTTAGTAGCATGCACAAAGGTAATTTATTATACACAGTTTGTATATATTGATTAGTTATTTGATCCGATATACACAAGCACGGGCCTTTTTCTTTCACCCTTCAGGCCTTCACCACATCATCACACGATGGAGCATGCGTTTGGGTTCTCCTCGGTGAACGGCTCCGGCGGATACCACCCGTACACGTCCGGCCCGCCGGCGTACGCGTACGGCGGCGGGTAGTACGGCTGCGGATGGTACTGGTATTGGTACGGGTGCGCGTAGGGGCAGTAGGACGGGTAGGAGTAGGAGTAGCAGTACGGGGCGGCGACGGCGTGGTCGAGGGCCACCTCCGGCGCCACCGTCACGACGCCGGCCGGGAGCGGGATGGTGAACAGGCGGTCGTCCTTCTTGTGGTTCTCCAGCACAACCCCATCGTCGCCGGCGGCGGCGTCCTCCTTCGCCGCTCCGCCGTCCGGCGGGTTCTTGTCCTCCTCTCCTCCTCCTCCCTTCTTCTCCTCCTGTGGCTCCTCCTCCTTGTTCCCGTTCTCTTGCCCATCCTTCTTCTCTCCCGTGTCTTCGGAGTTGTCGTTCTTCTTAGGCTCGGCTTCCACCGGCGGTGCGCCCTTCGGTGGCGACTTGGGTGCTTGCGGTGGCTCCAGGGGCTCCGCCCTGAAGATGGCGGCTTTCCTCCCCGTGCGGTTGTGGATGAAGCCCACCAGCGTCGCCGGCTCCACCACCCCCTTCACCATCATCTGCGAGGATTTCAGGTGCGGCACGGCGTCCTCAACGCCTGATCAACGAATCAACAGTAAGCAATTGTCCTGATGATCTCATATTAGCATTTCATTTCTTGAAACAAAATTCCGAATAAATAAATCTCGATCAGCACCACCTTTGATTCGAAGTATCCTCCGCTTGATCTCCTCGCAGCAGGCGTCGCAGTGCAGGTTGATCCTCAGTACCACCACCATTTTCTGGGCACGGAACAAAAAGTTACTCAAAGGTTAAATAATTTGTTTATTAGGTTATATAATTTTGGCTAGAAAAAATCCATTTTACTCCCCTCAACAATCCACTTTGTCCACTTACCCCCTAAATAAAATTTAGGCACAATTTACTTTCCTAAACTATTTTAATTACCCCAATCTACCCCTACTTTCTCTTTTTTATTTTTCTCCGCGTACAAGTGAAACTTTAATTTTAAATTTTGCAGTGTAACTTATAGTATGATGCCTATGCTAGAAAAATACGTTATAAATTTTCATGAACATGTTAATATTCATGTAGAATAGTATCTTTGTGATAAATATTATGTTAAATATTTTCAACAAAAATAACCATGAAAAACTTTTAAAATATTTTTTAAATATAGGGCATCATGTTCTCTCTCCACTCACAAAATTTGAACTTAAAATTTAAATTCTACGCAGAGAAATAATATTAGAGAAAGATTAAACTAATTGAAATTGTTAGGAAGTAAATTGAATCTAAATTTTGCTCCGAGTTAAACGGACGTCCCTCATATATACCATGTCAATTTCCGGTAGCTCGTTGGTCACGTCCTTGTTCCCACCAGCGTCTTTCTTGGTCTTTTCACCCTTCGCCGCCGCCGACGGCGGCAGCTTCTCCGGCGCCGGGCTCACCAGCACCGCCTTCCTCCCGGTCCTCCTCTCGACGATCTTCACAGCCCCCGCCGTGTTCTCCGCCGCCTTTGGCCCTCGCACGACCACCCTGTCGGTCGTGCTATCCACGATCACCTCTTCGACCCCTGCGATCCAGCTCGTTAAACGAAACATGGTAAGAAATGGAAACAAGGAATAGGACGCAGTAAAAAAAAAACTTAGTCGTCGCCCGTTTTTTCCCCTACTGTATTACCGTCGAGGCCCTGGAGGGAGCGGCGCAGCTTCCGGGCGCAGCCGACGCAGTGCACCGGCGCGCTGATCACCACCTCCTCCCGGGCCGCCGCCGCCGCAGCTGGCACGTCGCCGCCGGCCTTCCCGGCCGCCTTGGGAGCGCCTCCATCACCCTCCGGCTTCGTCCCCTGCGCATACGTTTAGTTTGTGCGCCCGGCCGGCGACACGATAGATCAAAACAGTGGAAATTTACAAGAAATTCAGAAGAGTCACTCGCAGCAACAAAGAGGAAAAAACATGGATGTTGCCATGAACATCTCTCTCTATCTCGTCATCGTACCTTAGCCATCGGCCGGCGTTGTTGTTGTACGTGCTTGACACTCTCTTTGGACGGTAGAGGCTCTGGAGATACATATATGTATATATAGCCGACCGTGGGCGTAGCGGGTGTGTCCACCTACGTGAGTTTGTAGGAGCCGCCGTGGAGGGCGCCGGGCGCGCCACGTCCGGGGCGCCGCGCATGCCTTGCTCCGCTGGAAACCAACGCAGGCATGCCTGCGTAGGAGCTTTGGCTGCACCCGCGCGCGCCGTGTCCGCGCGCCGGCTTGCCAGAGAGACGCTGACCGAAGGTGGGGGCTTACCGGCTACCGCTGGACGTTCGCTACCGCATCCGTGCGTGCGTATCCTCGTAATAGATGTTTGTCCTGGGGAGGACGGTGGGTGGGTAGGTGCAGGGAACTACGGCGATGTACGTGTTTTTTTTGTCAGTTCCATTAAGAGTCTTGCAGTGAGGCTGGTACTAAGTAAGAGCATGTTTCGTATGGCTCTAATTTCAGAAAATTTATGGTGTTCTAGAAGCTACTTATACCCAGCTCTAGAAATTTTTGGAGATAGAGTTGAAATAAATTAAGAGTGTTTTGCTGAGTCATTATATTTTTATCTTAGATTTAAAATAAAAATATAAAATATTATAATCTATTTTACAAACTTCAACTCCAGTATTAATCTCAGAGCTGGAGTCATGCCAAATAAGCGCTAAGAGTAAACTACGTTGCCATTTATAAGCAGAATCCACTAATACTTCGGCACAAATTAAACGGTTAAAAGGGCAGCCGGGCAGCCAGTGCATGGTTTCCTTGCCAACAAGGGAAGAATGTGCTCTGGCTCATTATCAATAGATAGCTTGCATTAAGATTTGCGTGTTATAGTATAGGGGTAATAATTTAATGTCGCTCTTCTTATATGCCTACAACAACAAATCTTAGCTCACTTTTTCAGAAAATTGGCAGTCAAATCTATCTACCCAAAAAAAGCTTTTGCAAACTATAAGTCATTTCAGATGTATTTGTCTAAGCCGTTTATGAATCCATAGTCCAAATCCAATACATACCTACCCCAGTCTCCAGCCCTAACTATATTCCTACTGTCCTCCTGTCGTCTTTCATTGTTTCGGTCTCTCGAGACCTTTACCCCACAGCTAACGCTCCCCACATGCATCAACCTGCCATTGCACCAAGTGCCACCCACTGCACTGAGTACCATCACTTGATAGCTTGGTACCTCCACATCCCCTCAGTTCAACTTCAAAATCTTTATTTCTCAACTCAGGTGACCTCTCTTTCCTTCTCCTACTATATGTTGTCTCCAACGATTCCCTCTTCACAATTTATTGTCACTTTTCCAAATCATCGTCACTTTCTGTTGCCAACTAGGCCCTGCTTGGATGGGATACAAATTATAAGAATGTGGATAGTAGCTATGGATCATAAAAATCTACAACCTAGATTATAACTAGCTGCCATGTTTGGATCTCTGGATTATAAGTTAATTTGAGGGTTTATTGTGTCTATACTCTCAAAATAGAGGGAGATAGTGGGATTATAAGAATCTGGTAGTTGGATTTTATAATCTACACAAGAATCTGGATTGTTTGGATAGGATATAAATTATTTAGCTGATCAAACATCCTAACCTGCCTTAGACACTTAGTTGTTGGTACATTTTCAAACCTCCTAAACAACCAGGAACGGAGCTAGAAATAAATAGAGGGGGGTGTGGCGCTTTATAGCAAATGAATGATACTAAAAGAAACATGGTGAAAATCTAAACGTAATGAGTGACTATAAACTTTTTCTGGGTGCGGCCACACCCAGTGCTTATAACCTAGCTCCGCCCCTGTAAACAACATGAAGGTTAATGGCACCAACATGGTGCCACAGTTGGCCTCCCATATGCTAGCCTCATGATCATGTATCTAAACTAAAGGAATAAGGTAAACTCCCAAACCAAACACTAAATCACCAAGCCTAACCAAAATTTCTTCTGAAACTTTGGGACCCTATATATTTGCATGATACGAGCCACCTTAGATCTAGCAGATGTTCATAAATAAGATCCTTTTACCATCATTTTGGCACGCGGTTAAAATGACATTACACCCTAAGAGCATGATACATAGAGCTTTAAAGACTAATAAGTGCTCAAGTACATATAAAATCTACACAAGTTTAAAGTAAATGTGTATTAAGGTTTTTCTACGTATTTCTACTTTCTAATCTTTATTAGCATTTTCTCGGTGATGGTAGTAGTTCTGCATCTTGGTACGAACTACTCCACACGTGTATAAACACATGTGGCCACGCTGCAAGCTTGAATAGAGGGTCTCATCGATCTCGATGCTAATAAGCACAAAGTGAAACAAGTGTCGGTCATTGCCAAGAATAACCTATTGTAGGCTACTATGGATTAATCTATTACATTGTTTTTTTGTATTTTTAAATGCATAATGCTTTTCTATATGTCTCTCCCCACATATGCTTTCATTGTAAATGATGCACAAAACAAAACAATTATGTGTAAATACTTAAAGGTGCATATTTTTATCATTTCATCTTATAGATAAATTTTACTTTTTTTCATGTAGGATATGTCATTTTAGAACTCCCATGGATGAACCACAATGAAATGATACTACTAGGTGGAGATTTAGAGGAGTTATAGATGTCGGATTTAGTACTTCTAAACTTGTTTTCAATTATTTGATCATCTTAATAACATCAAAAATTCATAGCAACAAAGTTTTAGATCTCAATCTCATCAAAAGATACAATTTTGGTACAATATTCATCTTTACCAAATGTCATGTCAATTTTCTACGCTCTTCAAGTACATTATTACAAAATAGATTCATATTAAAAATGTTTACTTATGGTTACGATTCTGGATCACATAAATGATAGAGCAATTATAGGACAAAACCTTGGCCTTAAGAAATTAAAACCACCTTGTAAATTCAAATTAAGTGAGTATGATACATTTTCACTACAACAATTCATAGTATCCTAACAATAACAATGCTCTCACTAATCTTACAAGTGACAGCCTTGTTGCCCATCTAAATTCAATGTCCATCAATGTTGTTGACAATCACTATAGCTGTTGGAGAAAACTGCAAATGTTGTAATGTTTGGGTGAAGACAAGATGCACAGAGTAGAGCAAACAGAGAGAATGGAAGGGTCCAGTATATGATCAACTCCAGTGTTGGTTATAGTGCCTTCATAGTTACCTTGAGGTAGGGACCTTGTTGAAATACTAACTTTTACATTTCAACTTGGATTGAATTTTGGGACTTACTTTGAATGTTCATTGGCACTTAAGGAAGCTACTATGAAGGAGGAAATCACTCATCAGCCATTGGATTTTATTGGAATCATATGTAAGGATTGAGAGGCCATCTACATATCTATATAAGGTGATCCAACAAGTCTTGTCCGCCATAGGCTCGCCCCCACATAGCTACAGAAAGAGGTTCCTCTTTGCCATCCTATTTTGCCGCCACCATGAATGTACCACGCCCTAGGACTTTTTCCAAAGTACCGTCACCGCCTCAAGTCATTTCTCCATCAGTTCTCGACCTTGACATTGATCTCCATTCACCATGTCCGCCACGAGCTAGTTTTTGTGTATGTTAGGGAGTCCCTAGATAGTACTTTGTAGTATATTTCAAATTAACCCATTGTGTCTTATTTCTGTATTGTAGTGTGACTTATTGTTGTGCTATACTCCAGCTATCCCAGAATATATCTATTTTTAGATTTTCTCAGACAGATTAAGGAGAATGGTTTGCAGGTCATCTACATGTTACATGAGTAGCATGTTGTTCTTAAGCTTGCAAGTAATCTTGGTATGAACTAGGGCTATATATTGGTTGCTAATGTACATCGGTCATCTTTAGTGCTGATTACACACATGCACGTATATATGATCAACATGGATAGAGCAACTCTTAAGATTTATTTGAAGTGATAGATGTGCACCCATTCCTAATTGGTTCTTTATTCAGAAGAGTAGATTGTCACTATTTAATGCTATACCCTAGGAAATCATACCATTAATCTCACAAGGACCATATTTTGCTAGCAAGAGAGGGTTGCCTAGAAGTATATAACCAAAGATCAACTGACACACTCTATTTTGAGGTTACCCTCGTATTATCAATAAGATATATTATATAAGTTCATGCCCTGTGAAATGTTTATAATTAGTCAATTATCTATGAATTTTTATGTCGCATAAGATTCTTTCTTATTAATTGCCTCTTGTTCTTAGTTTAGTTTACATTTTACTTTATATTATCTTCCACATTTTCCCACTATGGGCTATGCCCGATTGTAATTATCTCTCAGCAATGAAGTTATAATGTCTAACATCTCATTATAATTTTATGGTTAATTAGAATTACTGCAAAAGATAGTTAGAAGACAGCACCAAGTGCCACCGACCTGACCGTAGAAACCACACTGTAGTCATTGGTCAATATACAAACGTTTAAGCAATGTACAACACTCATGAGTAAGACAATGCAATGGCTCAAAGCATATTCGCAAACACAAAAATACTGCTAAAAAACATTTCTATATTATTCCAGATCAAGTAAAATTTCATCACATCATTTAGAGAGCTTCAAACGACCACTACACAACCACCTGTGAGCATTTTTGCTAAAGAGAGTATTATCCGAATGGCATCTTAAGATGTCTCATGAGGATGGAAATGGAGGGTTCTTAAGTGCATTTGCTCCCATCTCCAACACACCTATGTTAGCAACAATCATTACTATATATATTTAATTCTTAACAATAATCAAATCCACCAGTAGTAAAATTCTGCCACATCATCATTTTGCCGCCCCATCCACAGACAAGCATTACTGATATGTTAGCTTGTCGCCACGATTTTCCCATTAGCCTTGTTTTACTCTAATTAGACTCAAATATTAACAACAAGACTTAAACGCTAACTTTTCTAACCTTATGGGGGAAGAAAGTCCCTAGACCCTAGATCAATATACATTGAAAATCAGTATGCAATACTCAACTAAAAAAAGCTTATAAATTAATTTTTGCTTGTGACATGGCCAACGTTTAATACCTATTTTGACATCCCAATCAATTAGCTTTGTACATTTTACACACTATAAAAAATATAACTCAATGTACTCCCACTATT
Source organism: Panicum miliaceum (assembly GCA_032594955.1). Classification (NCBI taxonomy): domain Eukaryota; kingdom Viridiplantae; phylum Streptophyta; class Magnoliopsida; order Poales; family Poaceae; genus Panicum; species Panicum miliaceum. The sequence continues at coordinate 49,804,288 of CM064057.1, read as the reverse complement.
CAATTGATCCAATTTATCCCAACAAGATTTTTCTTGTTTTTATTTATGCTGATATAAGTTATGTTTTGGATATCAATTTTGTGGGATGTACGTCACATTGCAACCTTTGGTTAGAAAAATACTTTAATAATTTTATGGCACAACTTTTCATGTATTTTCAAAACTTGAGGGTTAAATTAATATGAAAATGCTCCCAATCGATGAATATAATAATGAAAGATTCATGAAGATAACATCATAAAATTTGGAAACCCAACAAAAACTCCTAAAATGAGCAAATTGATCCAACATTTTGTAGGGAGTTAAACGGGAAACCAAACAATTAGGGATTGTAAATGAGCTTCTTCCCTTTAGATTCGGTACAGTGGTTTCGGAAATAGAACATCAGATGAAAGAAGTGTTCTATTAGAACTAGCTTTTAAAAAACTACGTTATGTATATTATTTTTGTTGAAATAATCGTGACCCAAATATTGGTTCAAATGGCTGTTTTTAAATAAAACACTCAAAAGAAAAAAATGTTAGTAGCTTGAGTTACAAACATATATATACTCCCCTATGCACCCTTCTGACCTCAAGTGCAACGTTGCTAGGGATGCAAGTGGGTATCTAATGGTGTTTTCTGGGTCAACTAAATAATTACGATAACTCCATCTAAATTAATTACGCATAATGCCATCCTAGTTCATTTTATCAAGATTTTGGGTCGATCTAATACCAAAATAAATATAACTTGCATCCCTAAGCGTTGCCCTGCTTACAGTTGTCAATTGTCATGTGCGTTTACATAGGAGGACTTTAGAGCACGTCTGTATTAAAAAAAAGGTTAATAAAATCAGTATGGGGATACACGTAACATAGCCATTCCAGAAAATATGTAGCCAGGTTTGGTGCATCTAACATGTAGAATAGTCACCTTAGGTGTAACGTTTGGCAGGGCAGTTCAGCTATCTGCCGCATTTTGTTCATCCAATTTTCCAAACTCCTCGTCAGGGCAACCGATCAACCACTATCATCTACACTGGGCTCGTGCCGCGAGCCGCCATTACGCATAATAATAACATTAACCCTCTGCTAATCTCCCTCTGTTTCTTGCTTGCTCCAAAAATTGCTTCCAAGTTATTCCAACTCCAAGCCTTTTATTGGCACAATGCAACCGCACCAGTAATGGCGACGACGCCGGCGCCGCAAGCCGCAACGCGCGTCGCCTCCGGCGGCCGGCTCGTGTTCGGCAGGCCTGAGAAGGCCAAGGGAGGGAGAGTGCTTGTGAGGAGCTGTGACAATGCCGGCGGCGGCGGGAATGGCAGACGTGTCACAGTGGAAGCTGTCAACGGCGCTGTCAAGCTGAACGGCGCAGCGGCGGTGGCCGACGCTCGGCAAGTACCCGCGCCGCCGCCACAGTCATCCGTGGACGGCGGCGGCGGCGGCGGTGATGCGTTCCGGCTCGGTAAGTTTGTGGAAGGGAGGCTCGTGTACAGGCAGCAGTTTGTGATCAGGTCCTACGAGATCGGGCCTGACCGGACTGCCACCATGGAGACCATCATGAACCTCCTGCAGGTGCACAACTACACTCAGCCTGAATCCTTTCCATGCATCTCACAGTACATATGATTGATGAACTTCCGTCAGAAATGTTGCTGTCTGAACTCTGAAGATTACCCAGCGAATCTGTATGTGCAGGAGACAGCACTAAACCATGTGATGTGCTCTGGGCTAGCCGGAGACGGCTTCGGCGCGACGCGGCAGATGAGCCTCAGGAAGCTCATCTGGGTGGTCACAAGAATCAACATCCAGGTCGACAAGTACAGCAGATGGTAACTACAGAAATTAAACACCCTTTTCTTTCTTTCAAAAAAAAAAAGAAATTAAACACCCTGATCTTGGTGGTCGTCAGTCAGACATGTTTACTGGATCTCTTGCCTGACATGTGCAGGGGAGACGTCGTCGAGATCGACACCTGGGTCGCGTCGTCAGGGAAGAACGGCATGCGCCGAGACTGGATCATCCGGGACCGCAACACCAAGAACATGATCGCAAGAGCCACAAGGTAAATGAATCTTTCAGTATATTACAGGTTACAATTAATTTGTGTGCAAGTTCTGGATGTAATGTAACAAGCTCTGATGGACTTGCAATTGTGCACCAGCAACTGGGTGATGATGAACAGAGAGACCCGGAGGCTGTCCAAGATCCCCGAGGAGGTCAGGCAGGAGGTGCTTCCCTTCTACCTCGACCGGAGCATCATCGCCGCCGACGCCGGCGGCCGCAAGATCGAGAAGCTCACGGACTCGATGGCGGAGCACATACGATCAGGACTAGCTGTAAGAATCAGAACATGCTCGTTCAGCTAGCTGTTCTAATGCCAGAATCTTCTCATTCCATTCGGCCTCGAGGGATGGAACTGATTTCTGAACTTTTTTCACTTTCAGCCCAGGTGGAGCGACATGGATGTCAACCAGCACGTCAACAACGTCAAGTACATCGGCTGGATCCTCGAGGTTGTTTATTTGGTCGTACTGACATTCTGGAAAAGCAGTTCAAAACTTCTCTGAATGACTGCTGAACTGAACACCTCTGAATTTTGATGTGCCTTGTGTTACGCAGAGCGTGCCGCTGGACGTGCTGGAGGACTACCACCTGACGAGCATCACGCTCGACTACCGCCGGGAGTGCCGCCAGTCGCAGCTCCTCGAGTCGCTCAGCAGCATGACGACGACCTCGTTGCCGGCGAGCGCCGAGACGCCGCTGCCGGCGACCAGCCGGTGCAGCGCCGACCTGCACAGCACGCATCTGATACGGCAGCAGGATGACGGGGCCGAGATCGTCAGGGCGCGTGCGGAGTGGCGTTGCAAGGAGCATCGAAGGGCGATGAAACAGCCCTGACAAGTAGTTGTGCAGTGGTGAACTCTTTTTTCTATTTTGCTTGCGTCCATTTCAGAATTTGTGTGTTCTTAGGTTGTTCATTCTTTTGCCCTCCTGGCCTCCTGGGATGTGAGATCCGCTGTGTGATTGGAAATTTTCAAACTCCGTGAATAAGAGGCTACTTCGCTTGCCACTTACGTAAAGGAAGTTCGATTGAATTTCGTAATACCACACTAAGAATTGTAAGAGTTACTACAATACCGTACAATTTTAAGATTCAATTTTATTGACATTACTACTATACATCGCTTGACTATGTTTTATTGATATTCTAAATCGTGTAACTATATTTCGATTAACTTTCCCAAACTGCGTGTTTCCTATCATTGCATCGCGCATGTAGCTAACTGCTATAATTTTATTTTTATACTACTTTTTATACCATATGTACATATTTTATTTGCTGGTAAGAATGATTCGTTCGCACGTGCAGCTATTTTTTTTCATTTTATATACCAATTTATTCGTATTATAGACTCTGCATAATAATAATTTGTTCACATGTGTATTTATTTTGTATTTATTTTTCATTTTGTTCGCAGTGATAAATAATTTGTTCACTTTATACAACCATTTATCCATACATACAATAATTGTTTGTGGTGTTCAATCCTTTTGTTCATTGTGTACTATTATTTATTCATCATATTTAATCTCTTTATTCGTGCTAAACACTCATTTGTTCAGTTATTCAAGTATTTGTTTGCAGTAAGAAAAATAATTATTCAGTAATAAAAAATACTTAAAATTAATTTAGAATTTAGCAAGTGAGGTATTGTTCCGAAGATCTTACTCCAAAAAAATCTAATAGTGGAACTAAAACTGATATGGATATTTGTTTTGAGATTTATTAATTTTTTAAGTTTGAATTAATTAGATCCATACCAATTTTTCAATTTTTCAAGTTCTCTGATCTGTCATTAGAATTCACCTATTCCAAACGATGCCATTACAATTCATTCCAACATTGAAATATACCATTTTTTACGTCTCCGATGACCTGAGGCCCACCTGCAGAGTCCGTATTACAGACCAAAATGACTGCTATAATTCTCTCCGTCCACTCACTAACATCCGGCTCCACGTGTCATCCCCTTCCTCCGTCCTTTCTCTCCTCCTCTCCTCTGCTCGCCGTCATGCGCCTCGGGGGATCCGGCGCGGCCTCCGGAGATCCGGCGCGACCGAGCTCGGCCTCGGCGCCGGCGCCGCCGCCGCCGTGGAGCTTTACGACCGCCCGCACAGGCCGGAGCTTGGCCGCCACCGCGGGCGTCTGGAGCTCGGACGCCGCCGCATGCGGGCCGGAGCGCAGTTGCCGTTGTCTCGCCTGAATCTTATACCTCTCGAACAAGGCGTGCCATGGATGCCACGGCCGCTGTGGCCGCCGGGGTCGCGAGGTGGGAGCCCATGGGCGCACGGGAGTACTACGACTACCGGCGGGCCATCTAGGCGACATCACGCACAAGGGCATCCTCGTCGACGCCGCCGGCACGCTCCTCGCCCCCACCGAGCCCATGGCGCAGGTGAGCTCGATTCCCATTCCCGCATCTCAGATTCTCGCCCTGTTCCGCTTTGCCTGTTTGCGCGTGTGATCCGGTGGTTTGCATATCCCATTTCTGGTGTGCGTGCCCTCAGGTTGTGTGATTGGACTTGACGTGATCCGTTGTTGTTCTGCTCTAGTATTCATGTGTAGTTCTGGGTTGCGCTACGGACGAGATATGGGCACACCGCTTGGAGCGGAGCTCGCCGCCGCCGCGGGCACGCCGCTTGGAGGGTGGGCAAGCAGGTGGCCATGGATGGGGAGTCACTGAATCTCAATCCTATGGATGGGTGGGGAAGAAAGGAAGGATGAAGGAAATGACAGGTCGGGCCCACACATAAGTCAGGTCGTAGCAGGGGCATTTCAGCGATACGAAAATACGATTGATCTGCTGGTGGGTCCAAAAACATTAAATATATATAAAATAACACGCTTCAGAGAAATAAGAATTGTAATGACATCGTTCTGAATAGGCGAACTGTCACACGACAGATCAAGGAATTTAAAAAATTATAATAATATGGATCCAATTAACCATTTTCAAACGCTCGTTGATCTTATCAATTTCTGTATACAAATCCTGGACCCAACCGCGGGCGCCCGATAGGGCCACGTCGCCCGCTAACCCAATAACCGTCGGATCCAGCTATAACACGGTATGGGCCGTCTGATCGGGGTCGTAGCAGGTGCCTCACCCGTTAAGCTGTCAAGGGCCGCGAATCCTCGCGAACCCGCTCGCGGGCGACTCCCGCACCTCACTCCTCCAGCCGCGAGCGTCGCCGCCGCGAGCGCTGCGTTCTCGGCCATCCCGGCGCGGGTGACGGCCCCAGCGGCTCCAGCGACCCCGGCGCAGGTGGGTGCAGGCGCGGTGAACCCGGCCGCTCCGGTCCCGGCCATCCCGGCGCTGGCGGGGCCCCAGCGGCCCCTGCGACCCCGGTGCTCGACCTCCACCACGCTTTCCCTAGCTGCGCTGCAGGGGCTCGAGGAGAGCTTGCGCTCCACCCGCCGCGCCTTCCCTCACCGAGAAGGCCAAGCACGAACGGACCGGCGCAGCCTAATCCTTGCTGCTACTCCTGTCCCGTCCCCTTTCCTCCCCTGCTCCAAATCTTCACAGCATGCGGTGTCGTTGCTCTTTCCGCCGGGGCTCGTCAAGCCTCTGAGAGAGCAAAAGTAGATGGCCCTTATTCGGTTCTTACGGCTGTGCCGGGTGTTGAAGGTTTGGTACGCAGAGCATAGTGCGGAGCTTGTGGAGAGGGCTTGCCGGCGACGGGCAGCCTGACCCTCGCCGCCACTCCTCTGCTCCTTCCCTCCCCTAACCTCTCCACTGTTACATGGCACCGTCACTGGTTCCTCCAGGGACACGCTCCTCACCTCCGCCGCCTCCCCTGTCCCATCCCATCTATGTGAGCGAGTGCTTGAGCTTGTTCTTGCAGCAGCAGCAGAACAAGAGCCAGAGGTGCCACGTTTCTGCCGTCCCCGAGCTCCCAGACTTACTTATGACCTCTCTGATTCTTGCACGGTGGCACCTGCAGCGGTAACCGCACAGTAGATGATAATGGCAGACTACTGCAAGGGAGTCGGCGCGGCGCATGTAGCAGACAAGAGGTTCTTGTGGTGTCGGCGGCCGGACTCGCCACGTTACGGGGGCTTCAGGCCTGACCTCTGCGGCGTGGGCAGCGGATGCAGCAGCAGCAACGGTGAGCTGCTCTAGGCCGTCGCATGATCGGAGCTCCATGTCTGATGATGGTGCGCGTATTCTACACACTCAATTGATTTCTATTTTTCCATTCAGTATGTATTAATGTTCATGCATACCAGCTGTTCGATGAAATAGCTAAACGCATCCAACTCGCTACAAAATCCGTTGCAGCCACCGCCACCCAATATCTATTTCACAAGGTAGACACTCTGTATCCTAATTGAAGATGTTAGCTGAAACAAGAGTCACTCGTTGTGGATCTGGTTGTGGCAAGATTCACTCGTTTCCCCTGAGCTTCAACACAAGACTTAACAAACATTAGTTGGCTTGCTCTCTCTGCAAAAGTTGGTGTTGATCTTAACATTATAAACAAAATTGAGGCTTGAACAGAAAGTATGGAGCTCTTTTAACAAGGAACTGCCATTATGGTCTAACCCCTGATATATATCCAGGTTATTTTTCATTTGCTTTGATAAATAATTACTACCTTGGTTAATGCATAGTACTATGCAAGCTTTCAATCTTCTGTATACGCTACATATTTCCTGCTGATTACTTTGCTCAAATTTATGGTTGACCCCTGCAACAAGCAGATGTTATTCTAAAGACACCAATGCTGTGAAATGGCTAAGGAAACGAGGTTTTGCAGTTTTGTTGTTCTGAATAGCGGCAAGCTGTGTAATATGCTGGTTCACTCAACTTATATGTTAAATATTACTTGGAAACTCTGCTTCATACACTGCTTCTCCTGCAAAGTATTGTTGATGCCTATTTTTGTCTCTTACTTGCTAAATACTATTTCCACTGCTTAAGCATATCATTACCACGTCAACTATGGTGAAGCAAAGGCCCAAAACGATCAAACTACGCTGGCCATCTCAGGTAGGCGCGCCAGAGTTTCTAGTCTGTTCTATTACTGCATGCATGTATCATGTATGGTCATATGAATGCACCTCCCTCTCCTCAATTTAAACAGCCGTACGTCCAATTACTAATTATTAATTTATTGTCTATGAGCCACGCAACTCATATTTTCCAGTCTTCAGTAATAAGCGATGGGTCACTAGGTGGTGGAGGCCGATCAAAAAGAGTGGCCTTGTTCCCATTCGTATTGGGTCGAGATGTTTTTTTTTCTTAACATGGTGGTGGGCCTGGTTGTCGTGATGCAAGCCCACGTAAGAATGTCATTCCAATACAGCCCAATAAAGAGCAGGCAGCCCTTGTAAGTTGTAACTCGTAGCAGAGAAGTTTTAGTCCAACCCTCATGTTTCTTCTTAATCACCCAGCTTTCCTTTTCGAGCCCCCAAACGACCAAACTTCCCCTGTTTCCCCTGTTCCGCAGTCCCGCGAGAAGAACCCGCGCCTCTCCCGCCGGCGAATCGACGACGCCTCCGGCTTCGTCCCATCCCCTCCTTCCCTCTTCGCCCTTCGCAGCAGCGTAGCGAGCCCACCACGGCTCTCCCACTTCCTTCCTCTATCCGCGGCCCTTTACTCTTGTCCGTCCTCAGCAACTGTCTGGTCTGGCGCTGGCCTGAACGGGTGATCTCTCCGGCGACCTCTCCTGGATTGACTTCTTTTGCCGGTAAGGAAGCCTGCCTTGCTTAGATTGGGTTGCTTTGTTTAGTGATTTTTTTTTGTTCCCGGGATCTTTTCGTTGCTATGTGCGATCAAATCCAAGGATTTCTTGCTTGGCATGGATATTCCGGGCCATCCAGATCCAGTTTGCGGCTGTGATGCGACTTGGTTGAGCGAGCTAGAGATGCATTGTGAATTTGTGTCTAGGTTGCTGTTCTGCGGCCGTTTTATTGTGTATGTTGACTTAACTTGAGTACTTAAACAGAGGCCATGCTTTTATTGGGAACATTATTTCGATGTTTATATGCATGATTTTTGTTATTTCAGGAGCTTATCCAACAACATGACTGCGTGAGATTTGTTCTTTGTTCAGTTACACGATTATATGTTGGGAAAAGCCTCCGTAGATGGCTGGCCGCCTCAAAATTCATGTGCAAGCTTGTTATGTCAAGTACACTTGAGAATTGAGATATACTTTGTTGTATTCTACTGTTAAAAAAATGCATTTCGGCCATTACTAATTGATAGCCGCATGTTTGGTTCACATTGTATTCGGATCCAGTTTGTTATGTTGTCTGAAAATATTCATTGTTGTATGTGAAAATATTGTGTAGCCAGTTATGCCCTTTTTCTGCTATCCTGGAAGCTATGATGATTCTTCATGGAGCATATACCTGACTTGGTTATCATTTCTGCTAGTGCTAATAACCTTGGATACATAAATGGAAGGGCGCCCCTCAAAAGAAATATCATCTGCCGAAGCTGTCCTGGTGGGAGCATTGTCGTCTGGTGTTAATGTAAGGGCATTTCTTTTGATGGCGCAGAAGTACTGCAATTCAGTGTCTTCCATCTCAGTTCAACTCTAATAGTGTCTTTTTTCTCTGTAGTATAGTGTTCTTTGTTGTACGGTGTTCATTATACTATCATATATCTTGTCTGTCTTTACGTGGTTTGGCATTACACAAATTGATAAGAAATCTCAACTGATGTTGTCTTGCTGTGCAGGCTCCCACGTGGTTTGTGCTGAAGATCACATTTTTGCTCCTGGCCTTCTGTTTTACTGCAATGCTTGCTCTAGCATTTTCGTCGAAAAACTTTGTGATTGTTGGGCATGTTTTTCTGCTCGTAACTATTGGCATGGTGCTATTTGTGCTGCTTAATAGGTCAGTTCCTCTCCCCGTGTGCCGTGCCCCATTAACAGATTTACTCTTTTGTTTGATGAATGATTAATTCAAGTGATGTTTATGTACTGTAGGTTTCTGGCAGAAGTTGGGCTTGTGCCTGTTGAACAACAGATGCAGGAGATGGGCATCCACAAAACAGAACCCACAGATAAAGAGAAAATAAAGTAACCGGTGACAGACTATTGTTGATATGAGAAACAGCTTAACACCTTACATCATTTTACAGAGTGCCATTTAGCTCCGATGATAGCTTTCAGTTCAGAGTTCAACAATACAATTTTGCATGGATGATCATAGCTCTTTGGACATACTTCTAAGTGCAACCCTCTTCCTATCCTGAGGTGAAAGGATCATGGATGTAGCAGCGCACATCAAGCCTGCTTTTGCTCTTCCTTCGGTTTGCTCTTCTTCTTCTTGATGTAGCAGAAGCATGAGCAGCAGGGGAACTGAAACAAGAACTTCATTGTCAGAGAAATCACCGACACTTTGTTTGGAGAAACGTTTTGTGGAAGGGATTTGCATGCAATGCAACCCTTAAATATACTTTACATGGGATGCCTTGCTTATCCATCTGACATTAGAATTTGTGGCCAACTGCCTTCGGCCTGAAGCTTTTAACCTCCTCCGATACTTTCTTTTGTTTGTGATCTTTATGTAATCTCATCATGTTTAACTGTTAGTTAGCAGAGGAGATCTTCACTGCAAGTAATTATCATTCCTTTGGCTTATTCTTGTATTAAATGAGATATCTAAATCCCTAAACCTGATTCAGAAGTCTGGAGGGCATTTGATTATTGGAAGCTTGTTTGAAAAGCTAGGAAAGCCTTCCGTCGCCATGGAAGGCATATTCGTTAGCTTCGTTAGCTGTGATCGGATAAGTCTTTGTACCGTTGGTCTTTGTGGTCCTCGACATGGTGGTCTTGTTGCCCCAACCAGGACAGCATCTAACATGACAGCATTTAACATCTTAGACTAACTTTTAGGACAACATCTAGGACAACATTTTAGACTAGCTTTTAGGACAACATCTTAGATTAAGCATCACTAACTTTTAGACTAGCATCTTGGCATATGCTTGGCTGTCTTGGCCAGCTATAAATATGTAACCCCAACCTCTCGGGTTGGCATGACATTGTGTGAGAAATAAACCAGAAAATTGCCCCAACTCCTAGTGTCATCCTCTCGATGAGAGTAAGAGTTTCCATACTAACAACTGGTATCAGAGCCGTTCTTTCCTGCAGCCTGAACATCTCCTGTTCCTCTCCCTCCCACGTCTCCTTTCGCTCTCAGCCAGCAGCAGCAACACCTGCTGTTTCTGCTCACCTCTCCTCCCCTGCACAGACAAGCAGCAGCAGCAGCACGTCTGAAGCAACCTCCTCCCCACGCAGCAGCCCCCCATTAGCACGCCATGTCCGAAGGGCAGTCTCAGCGCTCGGTAGCTCGAGCGCGTGGCACCGGCAGGAGGCCGAGGTCGCCGCGGTAGAGGAGCGCGAGCAAGCGACAGCAGCAACTGCAACGACGGCGGCAAGGGCGGCAAGGCTGGCAGCGGCGGAGCTGGCAGCAGCAAGGGCGGAGATGGAGGCAGCGGCAGTGGCAGATGCGGCGGTGGCGGCGGAGCTCGAGGTTCTGCGCGGCAGCAGCTCCGGTAGCTCTGCCTCCGCCGACGGCGGCACCGATGTGGACCTCGGGCTGGCAAGGGAAACAGCTCGCGAGCGGGCGAGGCTGTGGGCAGCTGAGCAACCCCACGGGGGTGGCGGCAGCGGCCCAGACAGGCGCGGACGCGCCTGCGGAGCCCCAGGCGGGTGCGGAGCTCCAGGCGGGGGCGCGCACGACAGCGGTGCTCCCGGCGACGGCGGCCGGGTCGACGGAGAGCGTGGCCTTCGCAGGCGGCGCGGCTCTCCCTCCCCAGACCGGCGCCATGGCTACCATGGCGTCTAGGCGGTGGTCACGGATCTTGGTCCCGGTGGTGGGTGGCCTACCCTCACCAAGACCAACTACGTCAAGTGGGCCGTGGTCATGAGGGTGAGGCTCCAAGTGCGGCACATGTGGGAGGCAGTCCGGTACGGCGATGTCGACTTCGATGAAGATCGACGGGCGCTGGATGCTCTCATCGCTGCAGTCCCGACCGAGATGCAGTTCACGCTTTCCAAGAAGCGGACCGCCAAGGAGGCCTGGGACGCCATCGCTGCGGCACGCATCGGCAGCGACCGCGCTCGCAAGTCCACACTACAGGCACTTCGCAAGGAGTGGGAGAACCTGGCCTTCAAGCTAGGTGAGGACGTTGATGACTTTGCTCTCCGTCTCAACACTCTGCTACAAAAAATGGTGCAGTACGGCGACGACACCTACAACGAGGAGAGATCTATCGAGAAGCTGTTTCGCTGCGTCCCCGAGAAGTACAGGCAGATCGCTCGCTCGCTCGAGTCTCTGCTGGACCTCTCTACGATGACGATCGAGGAGGCGATAGGTCGCCTCAAGGCCGTCGACAGCGATGAGCCACAGCCTCTCTCGGGGCCTATCACCATTGGCGGGAAACTCCATCTCACTCGAGAGCAGTGGGAGGCATCCGAGGGTGGCGGGAGGAAGAGGGAGTCCTCTTCCTCGACAGGCGGCCGCAAGCGCGGCAAGCCGCGCAAGCCGCGCGGAGGCGCCCAGGCCGGGGCGCGAGGATGTACCGAGGGTGGCACTCGTGGAGGTGCCCAGGGCGACGCCGCCAGCGCACGCAAGCCGGCACGAGACGACACCTGCCGTAACTGCGGCGGGGTTGGCCATTGGGCCAGGAACTGTTGACAGCCATGACGCGGCCAGGCCCACGTCGCACAGGTGGAGGAGGAGGAGTCAGCTCTCCTTCTGGCACACGCAAGCATCGAGCTACCTCCAGCGGCATCGGCCGCAGCAGCTCTCCTCCACCTTGATGAGTCGAGGGCACACGCCTTTCTCGACGACGCCTCCAACAACGACAAGATTGAGGGGTGGTGCCTCGACACCGGCGCCACCCATCACATGACCAGTCGGCAGGAGTTCTTCTCCGAGCTTGACTCCAGCATCCGAGGCTCCGTCAAGTTTGGGGATGCCTCCGGCGTAGAGATCAAGGGTGTCGGCTCCATCATCTTCACCGCCGGGTCTGTTGAGCACAGGCTGCTCACCGGAGTCTACTACATCCCCGCGTTGAGGAACTCTATCATCAGCTTGGGACAGCTGGATGAGAACGGTTCGCGCATGGCAATCAAGGACAGAGTCATGAGGATTTGGGATCGCCATCGTCGCCTTCTTGACAAGGTAACCAGAGGCGCAAATCGACTCTACATCCTTAAGCTGCAGGTGGCACAACCTCTCTGCCTCGCCGCTCGCCGGGATGACGAGGCGTGGCAGTGGCACGAGCGCTTCGGCCACCTTCACTTCGAGGCCCTGAAGCGGCTCAGTGCGAAGGAGATGGTGCGAGGCCTGCCATGCCTCGACCACGTGGAGCAGTTCTGCGACGTCTGCGTGGTGACGAAGCAGAGGCGGCTCCCCTTTCCCCAGCGGATGAGCTTCCGAGCCAAGGAGCGGCTCGAGCTCGTGCACGGGGACTTGTGTGGCCCGATGACACCGGCCACACCGGGAGGACGATGTTACTTCCTGCTGCTCGTCGACGACCTCTCCCCCTACATGTGGGTGATGGTCCTCGGCAGCAAGGGAGAGGCTGCGGACGCCATCAGGCGCGTGCAGGCTGCTGCGGAGGCGGAGTGCGGCTGCAAGCTGCGCGTGCTGCGCACCGACAACGGCGGCGAATTCACGGCGGCTGAATTCGCGTCGTACTGTGCTGATGAGGGCATTCAGCGCCACTACTCCGCGCCGTACAGCCCGCAGCAGAATGACGTCGTCGAGCGGCGCAACCAGACGATTGTGGGGATGGTTCGGGCCCTCCTCAAACAGAGGGGGATGCCGACTGTCTTCTAGGGAGAGGCGGTGGTGACAGCTGTCTACATCCTCAACCGCTCGCCCACCAAGACCCTCGATGGCAGGACACCGTACGAGGCTTGGCATGGGCGCAAGCCGGCGGTCTCCCACCTGCGGGTCTTCGGCTGCCTCGCGTTCGCCAAGGAGCTTGGCCACATCGGCAAGCTCGACGACAGGAGCACTCCAGGGGTGTTCATCGGCTACGCGGAGGGCTCGAAGGCCTACCGCATTCTCGACCCGGAGATACAGCGTGTGCGCACGACGCGCGACATAGTGTTCGACGAAGGGAGAGGATGGGCATGGGACAAGACGGTGGACAACGGCTCGACACCGACGAAGACTTCACTGTCAAGTATGTCCACTTCGAGGGAGCTGGGGGAGTAGGCAGCTCCTCCACACCGAGCGTGCCTACCCCAGTCCCGAGTCTCCACCGACTCCGACGCCCGCTACTTCGGCAGCGACACGTTCTCGAGCCACGACTTCGACTGCGATGAGCTCTTCGCCGATCCCACCACAGCCGGCGACCCCACGGACTCCAGCACCACCAGCTACCCCTCCGGGCACGCCTACTCCAACACCAGCCCGTGCCGAGCATAGCCCAATGGAGTTTGCCACTCCTCTCTCCCACAACGAGGAGCGCATCGACGCGTACCACGACGGCGAGCCGTTGCGGTACCGCGCAATGGAAGACCTTCTCGGCTACCAGCCGGTGCCAGGATTGGTGCCTCATGACCTGGAGGCGCAGTTGCACCTTGCGTGCGACGACGGCGAGCCTCGGTCCTTCGCAGAAGCCGAGAGACACGCGGCATGGCGTGCCGCGATGCAGTTGGAGATGGACGCGGTTGAGAAGAACCGCACTTGGGAGCTTGCTGACCTTCCTCGCGGTCACCGCGCGATCACCCTTAAGTGGGTGTTCAAGCTGAAGAGGGACGAAGTCGGCGCCATCGTGAAGCACAAGGCCCACTTGGTGGCACGAGGTTTCGTGCAGCAGGAGGGGATCGACTTCGACGATGCCTTCGCCCCCGTGGCACGGATGGAGTTCGTGCGACTCCTCCTTGCGCTGGCCGCCCATTAGGGCTGGCGCGTTCATCACATAGACGTCAAGTCGGCGTTCCTTAACGGCGATTTGAAGGAGGAGGTCTACGTACACCAGCCGCCGGGTTTCGCGATCCCCGCAAGGAAGGCAAGGTGCTACGCCTGCGCAAGGCTCTCTACGGCTTGCGGCAGGCACCGAGGGCATGGAATGCCAAGTTGGATTCCACGCTCAAGGGGATGGGCTTCGAGCAAAGCCCGCACGAGGCGGCCATCTACCGGCAGGGCAGTGGAGGAAATGCCCTGCTGGTGGGTGTCTACGTCGACGACTTGATGATCACCGACACCAAGGATGCGGAGGTGGCAGCGTTCAAGGAAGAGATGAAGGCCACCTTCCAGATGAGTAACCTGGGACCTCTCTCCTTCTACCTGGGAATCGAGGTGCACCAGGATGACTCTGGGATCACGCTTCGACAGACCGCTTACGCCAAGCGCGTCGTTGAGCTGGCTGGGCTCACCGACTGCAACCCAGCTCTCACTCCGATGGAGGAGAGGCTGAAGCTGAGCCGCGACAGCACGACGGAGGAGGTGGACACTACGCAGTACCGACGTCTTGTGGGGAGCCTTCGCTACCTCGCCCACACATGGCCGGACTTGGCATTCTCTGTCGGCTACGTTAGTCGGTTCATGCAGCGACCGATGATGGAGCACCAGCAGGCTGTGAAGAGGATCATCCGCTACGTTGCGGGGACTCTCGACCACGGTCTCTACTACCCGAGGTGTCCTGGGGAGGCACACTTCGTCGGGTACAACGATAGCGACCACGCCGGCGACATCGACACCAGCAAGAGCACAAGCGGGATCCTCTTCTTCCTCGGCAAGTGCCTCGTTAGCTGGCAATCGGTCAAGCAGCAGGTGGTGGCCCTGTCCAGCTGCGAGGCTGAGTACATAGCGGCCTCCACCGCTTCGACTCAGGCGCTCTGGCTCGCTCGACTGCTCGGTGATCTTCTCAGAAGAGACACTGAAGCGATGGAACTCAGGGTGGACAGCAAGTCCGCTCTGGCCTTGGCAAAGAACCCCGTTTTCCATGAACGGAGCAAGCACATCCGGGTGAGGTACCACTTCATCCGAGGCTGCTTAGAGGAAGGGAGCATCAAGGCGAGCTACATCAACACCAAGGACCAGCTTGCGGACCTACTCACCAAACCCCTTGGGAGGATCAAGTTTCTTGAGCTTTGTTCCCGGACCGGGATGGTCCAACTTTCCCACAAGACGACGCACAAGATTTAGGGGGAGAATGATCGGATAAGTCTTTGTACTGTTGGTCTTTGTGGTCCTCGGCATGGTGGTCTTGCTGCCCCAACCAGGACAGCATCTACCAGGATAGCATTTAACATCTTAGACTAGCTTTTAGGACAGCATCTAGGACAACATCTTAGACTAGCTTTTAGGACAGCATATAGGATAGCATCTTAGCTTTTAGAATAGCATCTTAGACTAGCATCTTGACATATGCTTGGCTGTCTTGGCCAGCTATAAATATGTAACCCCAACCCCTCGAGTTGGCATGGTATTATGAGAGAAGTTAACCAGAAAATTACCCCAACTCTTAGTGTCATCCTCTCGACGAGAGTAAGAGTTTCGATGCTAACAAGCTGCTGATGGATGGGTTTCTGGGTCTGCGGAATCTTTTAGACTTTTGGATTCGGAGGGCAAGTGTATACGTGCAATTCTAAAAGAAGCTTCTTAAATACACATTATAATGTTACATTTGCATTGTCTGTACCCAATAACTCTGTATTTTATCTAGTCTTCTTTCGTTGTCTGTACCCAATATACTGTTTCATTTGCATTGTCAGATGCTTCTGGCATATCACTAGCTGCACAAGTAGCATCAAATATGTTCTCAAATTTCTTGTCCTGAACCACACAGCAATCTAAAAGAACAATTGAACTGTGTTCACTTATGCACCATAGTACAGGCATAACATAACCATGTAAAACTGTCCAGCGTACTCACCACTTCAACCCAATAATAGCCAGAGACAATTGAATTGTGCCATTTTGGTTAATAGTAACTACACATGTCACAGATGTAGACACAAAATAAACCATATCCCAAGAAGATACATTCTGCCAAAATGTACACCTCAATCATTACAGAAAGCAGTACCATATTTGTCATGCCCCTGTCATCTCCAGGCATACCATGTGTCCTCCATGTATTTGTCATCCAGCGGATCTGTTCACCTTATGTGCATGCCCCTGTCATCTCCAGGCATACCATATTTGTCAGGCCAGGGGTTATGCAATGGATTGTGGCTATGGAATGAATTATAGTCTACAATATGTGTATTTAAGTAAGAAGATTACTTTAACTCTGGTTTTCTGCAACTGAGACATAAATATCTGCTTTTTCTGCATTTTACTCTTGTTTTGTTTACCTGAGTAAGCCAGATGACCCTTGCTGATATTTATTGTAAAACTATCAAAGATGCTTTGTTTCTTATCAAATTGCAATGTGATTAGACTCTCTATATATACTTATTGTGACAACAATAAGATCCACTTTAAAAGGATGTATTAGCATTCACTTTTCACCAGAACACTATTCAGTTGGGTGATAGCTTACATAGTGCATGCTACTTTTTGACACACTACCAATAAAAAGAACATTATTTGTAAAGCCTTAGCTATGAATGAAATGGTATTCAAGTCCTTATTCCTCCACAGTATCACATGTTGTTTACTGATATATGTACATTTAAATGGGAACAATATACAAACCTTGTATAATGTTATTGAACATTGTTGAAATTAAGAAATGATCATGCCTCCATTTTCCTATTTGAGGTACAATTCTTGGGTGGACAAATTCAAGCTTCTGAAGTTTCGAGGAGTGTTTCTCATCACATGTAAATATTGAAACCAATCCTTATGAAAGAAATTCATGTGCTCCAAAATGACTTCATACTCCTGGTATCTATGAATGGTCAAGGCTGAGCCATTATGATACCCCTTCAACCTTCATATCGAGATGAAAATCATGTCTTGCACATGAAGGTGCAAGTTTATTACTCAGGACTGCTGAAATTGCCCAAAAATGTGCTGCCCTTCATCTTCAACACAGATAAGTTGCCACTGCCGCATCCAGCTATGTGGTTCAGGCCATTTCAGCTTAATCAGGATGAGAAGTTACAAACTGTATCACTGATATATTGGGCCTTGCATCTTGGAAAAATGCACTACGAGTGTCATAAACAGTGATCTCAATATCTGATATTCTGATAAGTACCAATATGGCATCACAACCTAAGCCTCATTGCATTATGTCACCAATAATCCCCACATGTGCACAATCCATCCTTGAAATGATGAAACCGCTTTATATCTCGAACAACAATCTCTCGTCCAGTAAGCTTTGTAATAATCTTTATTGCTGTATGGCAATCAGTGCAGACCCGGAGATTCTTTATGATATGGATTACTGATCCCTGTACAGAGTTCATTAGAGCAAAAGCAACAGCAAGCTTTTCACTATGGATGCGCAACATGGATTCCTTTTCTTCTTCATCCAAATCATGAAGAACGGAACCTGTGTTTGGTGCATAGCCTGCTTCTTGCATTCTCTCAAGCAGTTTATCCAAATAAGCATAGATTTCCTTGTGCTGTGGGTGTCTCTTGTCTCCAACGTAAAACAAATGGGTTTTACCTTTCAACTCAACTGAGCTATACCCTGGAGGCTTTTCTACCCCTCTTGTTTTAACTAGAATTCTCATTCTTTCCACATCTTTCCACATTCCCGCTTCTGCATATATATTGGACAAGAGAACATAATACCCAGAGTTAGTTGCATCCAACTCAAACAATCTATTCGCAGCAATTTCTGCCAGCTCAACATTTTTATGGATTCGACATGCACTAAGTAGAGCTCCCCACATAGCAGCATCAGGTTTGACCTTCATTTCTTTAATAAGTCCATAAGCCTCATCAAGACATCCGGCACGACCAAGAAGATCCACCATGCATCCATAATGCTCTATGCCAGGTTCAATTCCAAATTCTTTTCTCATGGCATTGTACCAATGACGGCCCTCATTCAAAAGGCCAGCATGACTGCAAGCAGCTAAAACCGAGATAAAGGTTATGTAGTTAGGCTTTAACCCTGACCTCCTCATCTCATTGAAAACCTCAAGGGCCTCTTGCCCATGACCATGCATGCCATAGCCAGCAATCATGGCAGACCATGAAAGGATATTCTTTTCCTTGATTCTGCGGAAGGCCTTCCTTGCCATTTCAACTCTCCCACACTTGCTGTACATATCAACTACAGAAGTTCCAACATAGACATTCTCCTCCAAACCCAATCTTACCACCTTTCAAAAATATAATTAAGAGGAAGCTACTTTAATTTCATAAACGTTGAACAGAAAGTATTGCGTAGCACAAACTTATGACCAAAAGGTATGGAAACTATGGAAAAAAGAAGATGAACAGTAGATTCTATCAGTATCCTTGCTACACCACCAGAACTCCAGAAGGGAGTTAATTAAGCTTAAACTAATTTGATGAATGAACTAATGTAAATGACCTAGTATTTCAATGATTTCTAGATCCATAAAAACAGATAACTATGGGTAAGACATAAACATTATGACAAAAGTTTACTCAAAATTCTCAAACACAGATGTTTACAATTTCATCCAAATTCAATCAAATGGAACTAAGAAAATTGCTCCAGTCACGAATATTGTTTTATCAAAAACTCAAAAAATTGTTGATTGACAAATTTTGACAGATATACTGAAGATCTCCAAAAGCAAAGCGACAGTTGAGAAAAATTACTGCATACTCTGGTACTTGAAAAGAAAAGGTGATAATGTACTTTGTTACCATGCTTCTGCATTTACATTTTTCAGTTTTTTTTCAACACATGCCTATCTATTTATATATTGAAATTTAGAATTATTTCTCGTAAGGTTTTCCTGTAACAAGTCCAGGACCACCTGTACTATAGAACAATATTTACTAGTAGACAATTAGTAAGCAATAGTTTTCCAGGATTATACATATTGGTACAGTTGGTGTTATAAAGCCATCTCACTCAAAAGATGGCTCGTGAGGTTAGGCTTTCCTCAAGGATAGAATTGGCAGACAGGCCCTTGACAGCTAATGTAGGAACATTCTGACAGTTGCGGTTAACTCCCATTGTTCAGCGAAATAATGTAGACGATGCTTTAATGGTGACATAGTGTTTGATCCCATCAACTAAGTAAAATGGTCAATCAACATCAAGACATAGATAAGGAGCAAAGCAAGTACGTCACCTGATTATGAATGCGCTTTCCGGTCTGTATTGCCCCAGCATGCGCGCAAGCCAGCAGCACGGCTGACAAAGTCACGGCATTGCATCTAATGCCACCACCAACATTCAGCATCTTACTATACAACCCGAGAGCCTCTGCCGACAGTCCATTCTGTGCGTACAGCGCAATCATCGTGTTCCAGGACACCACATCCCTCTCCATCATATCGAAAAGCTTCCTCGCAGCTCCCAGGTCACGGCCGCCTCCTTTTGCATAGGCGTCTAGCATCGTGTTAGCCACACCAGCATTCCCGTCCAAGCCAACCTTCGCAACCAGAGCGTGAATGCCACCAGTAACGCCACGGTCGGGGACGCGCGCAGACGCGGAGAGCACCACCAGCGCGGCCGCCTCGTCGACCACCCCGGCGGAATCAGAGGCGACCATGGAGCGGAAGATGGCGAGGGCGGCGTGCACGAGGTTGTTGCGCACGCAGCCGGACGCCATGGCGGTGACGATGACGGGGTTGGGGGCGGGGATTTCGTCGAACGCCCTGCGGGCGTCGAGCGGGCGGGCGCAATGGTGGTACATGTGGAGGAGGGCGGAGGCGGAGTAGAAGTCGGAGGGGAAGAGGCCCGAGCGGAGCGCGAGGAGGTGGAGCTGGCGGCCGGCGGCGAGGGAGGTGGCGGCGGCTGCGGCGCGGAGGGCCGGGGGCAGGGCCGGGCGGAGCGCGGCGGGGTTGACGCGGATGGCGGCGGCGAAGGCGGCCAGCGCGGCGGCGGGGTCGCCGGCGGAGAGGAGGTCCGCGACGGCGGCGGACCATGACGAGGGGCGGGATGGGTCCACGGCGCGGAGGAAGAGCGCGTGGAGGGACGGGGTGGGGGCGTCTCGTCGGCGTTGGGTGTCGGAGGTGGGAGCTGTGGGGCTACGCGCCGCGGCTAGTGGTGGTGGGTCTGCGTGCGGAGGCATGACGCTTGCCGCCGCCATTGCTGGGCAGCCGATGCCCTGCGATGGTGCCGACTGCCGTGGTAGTGTTGCTGGTTTCTCGGAGTCGGAAGGGAGGAAACCAGGTTTGCACAGTTCACGGCTTTACGCTTAGAAAAGAAATCAAAATTCAACGCTATGGTGCAAAAACCGTTTTTTCCTCACTGACACTCAAGAACATCACGCACATATTCCCTATAAACGCTTAGAAAAATTAAATATTAAAATTAGCAAATGGAATAGGTCATTTAGCCTGTTTAAACATAGCTTAAATTTAACTATTTCGGTTCAGATCGGTCATTTGATCATTTAAAAGCAACCCAACAATATCTAAAAAATAAAGTCCCAAAAAGCGACTCCCCCGTTCGAAAAAAAAGTTATCCGAAAAATTCTAGGATAAACTAATCTAAAAAATTTTAGAACGGAGGGAGTAGTTTGGTAACTGGCAAAAAAATTTGAGAGTAAAAATCATCATATATTCTAACGGTTCCTGAAGTTTTAATTTAAAAAGTTACCACCTCGTCAGGTCCCACACTTGATTATTTTTCGTAAGACCGTAACAAACCAATTCGTGTTTCCCGTCAAACTAACCAATTGATGATATTGTTATTTGACTACATACGAAAGCAAGGCTCACCGGTGTCGCCCCTTGGATCTTGCGCCAGCATCGCCTGCGAAGGACGGACGCGGAGAGACCAGAGATGATGTTTCTATCTGCAGGGATGATAGCGTATGGAGGAGGAAGCAATGTGGATGGGGTGGGGGGGGGGGGGGGGTTGAAGCCGCGAATGAGGATTGTCACTACGAGAAGGTCAATTTTTTCGCGATTGGGAGCTTGTCCAGGCGACAGAAAAATGGCTCCAAACGCCGCTGGTTTTGGGCGTGCAATAAAATTGGGCAGCGCGATGGACCACTATTGGAGCCAGGTTTTCTCTTTTATTTCCAAAATAAGAACTTTTGGGATGTATTTGAGGAACTCTTGGTGATGTTCGAACCGGACTTTTTTTGTTTTATCTTGCTACCAATTATTGTATACATTGAAAATTTGCTAGATTGAAGATTAAAGAAACTTTAATAAGTGTTTTGGTGTCGATGAACATGTCACATTTAAAGAGATAAAAAAATCCAACACTCATGCAAGACACGTGTGGAGGTGGGCAAGTTTCATATAAAAAAATTAAGCACGTACGGTGCAGAACTCTAGTGATTTTACACAACTAGTAATGTGAAAGTCAGTTTCAGCACTATTATTTCTTTATAGCTTATATAGTTACCTACCTACCTTCCAAATAGTGGCGGGCCCAGAATTTCAATTTAGGGTAGTTCTGACTAAAATTCTGATGCGATATAGTAGAAAATTTGTTACACAATTCGGTCTCGCAACTACAATACTCTCATACAATTCAGTTTACAAGTTATATATAGTACCATTAAGCAATCAATTCCCTTATATTATTGCAACTGTTCCAATCTGTGTCGAGTTACAGTCAAGCAAAATTTGCTGGACATCAGTTGCTTGTCTTGAGAGTGGATTCGACGACCGGGGAACATAGAACTGGGGATGGCTGCCACCGGGGCCCATCAGCGTCGTAGCATCACCTGCTTGGCCTTGGAATGTTGTTCGTCCGTGCACTGGAGTCTAATCTATACTATAAAAATCAAAAATTTTCGAAAATATTTCTCATTCGGATCGGATCTGTTATATCCCTCACGTTATACCCACGTGTCGGGCTCGAGGGAGGTGAGAGGAGAAGTAGACCCATCAAAACCGCGAGTTAGAGAGCGTTTCTGCCGAAAAATAATTATTTTTTTCACCGAAACGTTCTTTACCCACGCGCACCTACTGACTCCCCCTCTCTTGGTCTGACAGTCGCCCGCCCGCATTCCCTGTCTCCGCGGCGATCCCCGGCCGCCACCACTCCCTCCCTCTCTCGGCCGCCGCCGCCGCCACCGCCACTCCCTCCCTCCCTCTCTCGATCTGCCGGTCGGCCAGTCGCCTGCCACTCTCTCCCTCTTTCTGCGGCGATCCGGCCGCGCCGCCACTCCCTCCTCCCACCCTCTCTCGGCCCCTGGCACTCCCTCCCTCCCTCTCTTGGTCTGCCGGCCGCCCGCCACTCCCTCCCTCCCTCTCTCTGCAGTGTGAGTGTGATGATGTAGGATGGGGCACAGGGGCACGACGCTCGTCCAAAATGGATGGGCTCAGCCGCGCTTGCTGTCCGTGCCAGCCCCATCGCCAGTCGGCGAGCCTCCGGCGAGCTATGGCCGTCAAAGTCCGATTGGCCATGGTTGACCCACACCAAAGATCCCGTGCGACAATAGAAACAATTCCAGGGGTCTATCTGCACAACCGTAGACTCATATGAATGCTGCACAGGGTGTTTTTTCTTTTTCTTTTTTAAGAAACTGGCTGAAAGTTTGCAAAATCATGGTAAATCATAGAATAATCGTAAAATAGAAAATGAAGATGTTTTGGAATCCTTGTGACTTGATATATGCAGTGAACCTATAATATGGCATGTTTTAGTAGAAAAATATTGCTCTAGAGTTTTACTTATGCTTGTTAGGGATAAATTCATATCTGTAGTTATGTTGCTCCTTTTGCTGTGAAATTTTTATGGCATGCTATTCATATGATGCATATGCTGTGGTAAAAGTTTCAGATTTATTTGTGCATGTATGCCGGAGTTAATGATTTGACTTGTTTAGTGCTTAATAAATAGTTTATAAATAATAAAAGTTTGTAAAAATAGGAAATGTGGTTCATTAGCTTTGTATGGTGCTGTTATGACCTATGAAACCCTAATAAGATCATGTTTTTACAGAAAATGTGGATCCACCTACACGTCACTGGTATATGCATTGTCTAGGAAAGGGCAAGTTCACGAGAGAGATAGGTTGTTTAGTGAGGCCGTGAGGAAGGGCATGAATCCTGACTTTGTCATATATAATGCTCTGATCAATTGTCACTGCACAGGTGGAGATATGGACAGGGCATCTGAGATTATGGCAGAGATGGAGAAGAAGTAGATCAGCAGATCTCCCTCAAATAATGTGACATTCAACACTCCGATGAGGGGATTGTGGTTGCTGGGCCGTCTTCTGAAGCGCGGGGGATCATTGATAAGATGATAAAGAATAAAGGATATCCAGCCATACCTCGTCAGCTACACTACACTGAACGGTAGCTACAGAACGAAGGGTAGCACTAAAAATATTAAATTTTTAAAAAATATGCGCGTGCTGCACGTGCATCTCTGCCGGTAAGCAGTAAAAACAGCGGCAGCACCACTCCTTCATATGGGCCAGCAGCACATAGCAACTTTGGGCCGCGATGGACAGCGTGTCGGGCCTCATGTGGAGCGAGCGGTTAGCAGCTATAGTGGGCTTGCATATTGTTTGTTGGGCCATTTCTTCGATTTGGACTATAAATGCTAAAAACACTTTGGGCTAAAATTCAGGTAATCCTGGATCTATCTGGACTACCTCGTCAAATCTTATACAAATGGAAGAATACGACAGTTGCTACAAACGAGATGCTCAAAAGTACAAACTTTGTATTTGATCGGGATAGTGAAATACAAACTTAGATTATATTATAGCAAGATAAAGACTAATAGAAAAATGTATGCGTGGCAACTCTAGAAAATATCATTATAATTGCAAGGTAAAATCTTTACTATACTCTTTCTACTTTGTCCAATCTGTATATCTAGATGATACAGTATTGGATCAATAATTAATGGAACTACATTAACTTTACATTATAATAGAATATGAAATTTCTAACCGTTACTCAAGTAAATTTTCTACCAAAATCCCTTTTCCAGAGGAAATTCTATATCAAAACATCATGCATTGAGAATTGTTAAATTCATGTAAATGATTTTTTTCATTTGAACTAGGTTCCTCACATTCTTTTAAATCTCCTTTGTCCAGAAGAAAAGAACCCTGAACATTGTTTGTTTTCGACAAAAAAAAACATCAAATTGGCTGTTGTTAGCTTTCACGAGTGTAGGCTTCTCTACAGTACATCCACTAACACGTGGGTCCCATCGCCCACGTGTTCACGTTGACCGCTTGGACGGCTGGGGCCCAAGCCTCCAAAAGTGAAATCCAGTTATTTAAAAAAAAAAGTGAAATCCAGTACTAACCGCCAAAGCTGATCTGCCCCGTCCGCAGGAGCCACCTCGCACCCATCCCCGCCGTCCGTTCTGCCAGCTTCGCCCCGGCGCCTTCCACCTCCTCCTGCTCCATGGCGGCGGCGGCTCTCCGTACCCCCGCGCGGCTGAGACTCGACGGTGCCGCCGCCGGGGAGCAGTGGCGGCGGCAGCGGCAGCGCGGGGCCCCGGCGCCTGTCGCCGTGCCGTGCCGGAGGAAGGCGGCTGCTGCTGCTGCGGTGGTCCGGTGCCAGAGAGCCGCCGGCGCCGCCATTGTCGAGAAGAAGGATGCGTCGGTGGCATCTGCGCAGGAGAGAGGCGGCGACGGGGACGCGGGGCCGGAGCTCACCGTCGTGATGAAGTTCGGCGGGTCGTCGGTGGCCTCGGCCGAGCGGATGCGGGAGGTGGCCGACCTCGTCCTCAGCTTCCCCGAGGAGCGGCCGGTCGTCGTGCTCTCCGCGATGGGGAAGACCACCAACAAACTCCTCGTGGTATTCTGCCGCACCGCCTTGCTCCATTTACCCACGATGGGCGAGGTGCTCGTTTCGGTGAAATGGATGGAGAAGGCTGTTACGAGTGAGAAGTGGTTTCTTGATTTTGCTTGCAGGCTGGGGAAAAAGCTGTGGGCTGCGGCGCGGCCAACGTCTCGGAGCTCGACGAGCTCTCCTTTATAAAGGAATTGCACCTTGGGTATGGTTCCGTGGACTGCAGTGCTTTACTTTGGTTCAGTGGATTGCTTTGGAATGCTTTTGCCTGATCTTTCTACCGTTTTACTTTGTCTAGGACGGCTGATCAGCTTGGGCTAGATAGGTCAATTGTTGTTGGTAAGATGTTGCTCATTTTGCCAAATGCTTTTCCTGGCCTTCTTTGTGCCCCCATCACCTTCGGGGTTACGAAACATGTGAAATTAACTAGTAGTGTGGTCAGTTTCACCCGAGTCATATTTCCTCAAAAAATGCCTCCATGTAGGGTATGAAGGTGGAAGGCTGGTGAACTTTATGGCTATGTAGATCCAGCTCTAATGTTAACCTAATATTTACTGTGTTAAACAAAATCTAACAAACCAATTTCTGACAACAGAAGCAATATGAGTGTTCACATAGATGAACTGACAATGTAGTTTTCAATCTTATGCCTATGTTTTAAGCTTTCTCTTTAGATCACTCATCTTTACTCAGAACCTAGTTCTTTTTTAGTCTGCTACATGAATATTTCACTTTCTAGCCTTTGTCTGTGGTGCTGGCAATTTTTCTTGATGAATGATAACACTTCCAATATGAAATATTGTAGGTTTGTTGGATGAACTTGAACAACTTCTTAAGGGAATTGCTATGATGAAAGAGCTGACTCTTAGGACACGAGATTATCTAGTTTCCTTTGGTGAATGCATGTCTACAAGAATATTTGCTGCACTTTTAAACAAAATTGGGGTAAAAGCTCGGCAGGTACATTCTTGAGTTATGAATTTTGGATGATCTTTCTCTTGTTTCAGATATGCGCCTATTACTTATCTAAATACCATGCAGTCCAGTAGCAAATTCATTAATGCACTGCATTCACTACAAATTTATAGTTCCAAATTTGTTTTGTTGGCAAGTCATTATATTTTCTCCGAGTAGAAAATATTGGTTGTATTGTATTCTTGTACAGGTACTGCTAATAAGTGTTTTTTAATCCTATTTTCTTCTATTAGATTTATGTCAAAGGACAAGAAATTCTTCCTGTAAAGCATCGACCAAGTGGATGTCTAGTTAAAGTTATCTGATTCTCGCTGCTTTGCAGTATGATGCGTTTGAAATTGGCTTTATAACTACCGACGATTTCACAAATGCGGATATTCTGGAAGCAACTTATCCTGCTGTTGCAAAGAGGCTACATGGAGACTGGATTAACGATCCTGCTATTCCTATCGTCACTGGATTTCTTGGAAAGGTTGGCCATCTTACATATTTCATTTGTGGGGTATCAATGCTCCGCTTGTCTTTTTTTTTTTCTCTGGGCGAGTTTGTTCATATATAATGTTAACGGCTTCATCCACTTAAAATTGCAGGGATGGAGATCTGGTGCAATAACCACCCTAGGCAGGGGTGGTAGCGACTTGACAGCTACAACCATTGGCAAAGCCTTGGGATTAAGAGAAATACAGGTATGTAACTTGTAGGACGTTATATTCATTTCTTTCTCGAACACCCAGGAAGCCGTGTATCTTTGTATTATAGAAGAGGACAGAATTTTTGTCACAAAACTTCATTTATAAAAGCAACAGAGAGACTACATCTTTGCTAATTTTAAATTTCTGTGTAGTTGACTAACTCTTGTCTTATTTCTATTAGGTTTGGAAAGATGTTGATGGTGTTTTAACATGTGATCCTAATATTCATCCAAAGGCAAAACCTGTGCCATACTTGACATTTGATGAGGCAGCTGAACTTGCCTATTTTGGTGCCCAGGTATGTGTTGTTATCCATTAACAAAAACGTTGACAAATGAACATGTTATTATGTTGTGGTCTTGTTTTTTAGCCTATAAGAGCCAATGGTTCTCTATGACCTTTCTTTATTGACTAGTTTCCTTTCCATCAACCATTACTTTTAGGTTTTGCATCCACAATCAATGCGACCAGCTAGAGAAGGTGATATACCTGTTAGGGTTAAGAATTCTTATAACCGTCGAGCCCCTGGTACCCTCATCACTAAAGCAAGAGATATGAGTGAGGTTTGTTGCTTTGCGAGGCTAAATACTGCTTGGACTTAGCTAATTGATCTTGGTCTCTGATTCAAATGCTGACACGTTTTGTGCAGAGTATTTTGACTAGCATTGTATTGAAATCAAATATTACAATGCTTGATATAGTGAGCACGCGCATGCTTGGCCAATATGGTTTTCTAGCTAAGGTACAACTATTCAGAGGCTGCTTTTCTTTAAGTTTATTCTTGGCGTTTCAGTCTTTTGATTGTAACTTTTATCAATTTTCAGGTCTTTTCAATATTTGAAGATTTGGGCATCTCTGTTGATTGTGTTGCTACCAGTGAAGTCAGCATATCTTTGACCCTGGATCCATCAAAACTATGGAGTTGTGAATTAGTTCAGCAGAAAAATGTTTGGAACTCAATTCATTCTTTTTTAATTCTATGTCAATAATTCTATATTTCCAAGCTTTGTTTTTGCATAGTCTACTAAACACATCACACTTTTGCTTCAAGTTTTCCTTATGAATGCCCCCCCCCCCCCCCCCCCCCCCCCCCCCGTTTTCGACTGACTGTATTATGTTCTCACCTGATGTTATGTGGGGCTGGACCTATAGAGGCACCCTAGGAACCCAAGCATTCCACTGGTACTCTTAGGGATAAATCAGTTAAACTTTATAGGATATTTGGTTTGCTTTGATATTAGATTATTATTTGGTTGGGCCTTAATCCATATCCTTAAAGATGATATTCCTTTTATCAGGATAAGGAGACATTTGTAGGTAGATTAAACAGAAAAGTATTCTATATTATTCTGTGTGCCCTTCCCAACATCCCCTTCCCAATATTAAGGCTGTAAACCTCATCCTTTCGTTGACCACATTTACAACTTTAGATGCAATGCACCAAAGCATATAACAGATAAGATCCTCAGGATCTGGAACAACTCTGCAAATGTAAATATTGCATTTTTTTGCATTTTTTTTCAATGTTTTCAATAAAAGAGTAAATCAAGTTGCAGTAGCTATTATAACAATTGAAGTCCTTTTTAATATAAAAAAATTGATTTTGTCAAATCGAATAATTGACTGAGGCAAGAGTTTGTCCTTTTTAAAGTAGACTAATGATGATGATACATCTTGACAAATCTACTTTTGCCTTTTAAACTATACTTGCATTTATACTTTGTGACATGTACCAGGAACTTGATGATGTCATTGAAGAGCTGGAAAAGATAGCAGTTGTTCATCTCCTCCAGAACAGGTCAATAATATCTTTAATTGGAAATGTGCAGAGGTCGTCTTTGATTCTTGAAAAGGTAAGTGCTTTTAACCTTTGTGATTGTTAACACTCCTGATGCTGCAGTTGCAACCTTCAAAGTTGAGCTATGAACTGTGGTTATTGGTTACAATTCTAGGTAGTGTGCACAAACACATATTATAGTAAACGTAACTGATCACTGACCATGCTATGCTAAAACTCAAACTGTCTCATATGTTTGTGATTGATATTCACTGCTGCATGGCAGGCATTTAATGTTTTACGAAGAAATGGTGTCAATGTCCAGATGATCTCGCAAGGGGCATCCAAGGTACCCCCTCTTTTCTTCTCATGTTTGATGAGACCACCCATACTTCTTGCTAGACTCCAACCTGATGTAGATTACATCATCCTTGCACAGGTGAACATTTCATTGGTAGTCCATGACAGTGAGGCAAAACAGTGTGTTCAAGCCCTCCACTCTGCATTCTTTGAGAATGGCTTCTCCTCGGAAGTCGATAAAATGGATGTTCTGCACAATGACTTCACATCACATTCCAATGGAGCCGTTCACAGCCATTAGCTGAGATTTTACTATATGATCAAATAATTCTGGGTCGACATCCAACGTCTCACGAGGCTAGGAGGGGTTCTGGTTTATAGCTATTTCTAACTTGAAATATATAGCCGTGCCAACAGGTCCAATGATCTTACTAGTCGAATGGAGAGATGCCTGTGGCTCGTTGAACTGTAAAAGTAAGCACATTATTTGATCAGCGTGCTTGTTTGACTCAGCCTAGTTCAGGCATGTTGGAACGCCGGAATTTCACAATGTTATTGCAAAAATTATATGGTCCCATGTAAAATTCTCGTGAAAATCCATTAAAATCTTGCCGTTCAGATGGAGCCTGATTAGCCTGACTGTTTAGAAGTTTTCTCCATTTACAAGGACATTTTGTTGCTGCTGATTGCACAGTGGCATTGAAACGTCGTGTTAATTTGTGTTGGCAAACGATGTCCCTGATATGTTTTTGTTTTCGTATTCTGCAGCCGTCAGGCCTTGATCATACGTCAAATTTGCACTTTACACTAGTGCTCTTCAGAGAAGCACGTTACAGTTTACACTAGAGCTCTTAAGAGAATAGATGTTTTCGCGCGCTCTCTCTCTCTCTCCCTCTCCCTCTCTCTCTCTCAATTTTCCATTTTTCAGAATAAGTTTGTGATTGAATTCCCCATATTTCCCTGGAGAAGTGGAGAGGCAGAGAGAGAGAAAAATGTGGCCAAATGTGATTTGTCCGCAGTGGACGGCGGACAGCACTTGAAAGAAGACACGAAAAATATCTTCCGGTGTGGTTGACCCATTACGTCTGCTGATAAGGAGAGTTGACCTCATCTCAAAAAGTTAAAAGTCCTGTATCTTTTCGACACACGCGCCATTCGCTGCCTATGATGAAAGGTTGGCGTGCAAAACAAAAAGAAAAGCAAACATTCCCCATATTTCCCTGGAGAAGTGGAGAGGCAGAGAGACAGAAAAATGTGTGATTTGTTCGCAGTGGACGACGAACAGCACTTGAAAGAAGACACGAAAATGTCTTCCGGTGTGGTTGACCCATTACGTTTGCTGATAAGGAATAAAGTTGACCTCTTCTCAAAAAGTTAAAAGTCTATCACGTGTCTTTTCGACACACGCGCCATTCGCTGCCTGTGATGAAAGGTTGGCGTGCAAAAAAAAGAAAAGAAAACATTCACGCCGTCCGTGGGGATCGAACCCACGACCACGTGGTTAAAAGCCACGCGCTCTACCACTGAGCTAGGACGGCTGGTACATTCATTTTGTGAGTACATATTATTTGTATGATATTTTATGAAGGTTTCTGCTGTGCATAGAGACGTATCCCTTCAAAATTATAAGTTAGAAACTAGTAGAAGAGCTTTCCCCCATCTTACGGCTTTCTAGTTTCGAAAGCTTGTTGTGTTGTTATTCACATATAGCTAATAAGTAGCTACGTTTTCCCTTATATACATACCCATCCTATCGTTTTGTGCAATTTCCTTCACTTCAAAACGGACAGTGTTTTTCACGTACATGCAACCGAAGTTTTAAATTTTTCTAACCTATAACCAAAAGTATGTTACATATCAGCCAAATGCAAGGAAAGGTATCCAACTATCCATGAAGTTCCAATGATATCTTCTCTTCTTTACTTTTCTCTTAAAATGAGTAAATAAACTGCATATACGTTTTTATTTCATTGAAATCATGATCCCCTTATTCGAATGACAAGGACTAACACCTTGGTCATTCCTCATTTCCATTTGGGGTTAGCACCCGTGATTCGTGGAAGCCATGAGCAATAAACCATGGTTTCACTAGAGAAGCTGATGGCTTTGAACTCCATCCATCAGCTTTGTACCACTGACAAAGTCAAAACCAATCAAATTACATCTTTCATCTCAACCACCACTGTATAAGATCCAACTCTGAACTCAAATGAGAAGGGTCTTTAAACACACATGGTTCTGTCTTTCTCAACAGATGGTGACGTAAGAACATCGGACTCGTGGTTGTGCTCTCAGTCGCTTGCTGTACCCCAGGGTCAAGAAGTTCTGCTCACTCTTCTTTTTCTTTCTGGAATCTGGAAACAAGTCCTCCTTGCACCTAAATGTCATCAGTCCATGCCGATGACTAATTTGTGCAAGTGGCTCTGACTATAGTTTTTGGTTCCTCCAATGGATTTTGATTCAGGTGCATGTAGGACAGTAGGAGTCCTAGGTGGACGGCAAACTCGCTCGAACCAGAAACTGATAAATGGCTGCATCGGCAGGGAAATTGTTATAAGCAAACCCAAATTTTTTATGCTGGTGATTGCTTAGTTTCAGCTTCCTGGAAGTTCCAGCACCAAATGGTCAAGAATTCAAGTTCTTGGTCAACCTCACATATAGAAGCTTAGTTGCAACAATCATGGAACTTCCGCCCAATCGTATCAGACATTTTTTTTAGAAAAAATATACCAATTTCTAGAAACGATCTATCGTAGAACACACACATAGAGAAGTCAGTCATGTACTCCCTTTTAAGTATCAGCAGTGTACACAGACATATGCAGCAACTGACAATATTCTCTGTACAAAACTAGCTCGGATGCTGCTACGTTTAGTTAACAAATTATGGGCAATCAGACAGGCTGTTAGAAGAGCTAAGTTCGGTAAGAACAAATCGTTTTATGTTGGAGAAGTAATTGTTTTATTATACCATGTTGCAAAATGTGTGAAATAATGCAATCTATAAAAATATTTGATCACAGTTATTTGATCATTGTAAAATTCTGTCTAGTTTTTTTTGTATTAATCTGGCAACGCTTCTCTGGAAGTACTTGCAAAGCAAGTGCAAAATGGTCAAGGATCACCTGTAAGCAATGCTTCAGTGCTCAGCAGGGGTTCTGACCAAGAGTTCTTGATTGGTCCATCCCGTGGTATAGACAAAGAGGTAACTTGGCAAATGGCAAGAGCAAGTGTTGACGTCGGCAGACGGTATCGCTTGAGTTTTTTTTAGTTGCCGTGCACTCTAGTTAAACCATGCCACAAAGTCAACACTTTGCTGCTATGGTAGTTTTAACTTACACTCCATCTCATGTTCTCCACAATTTCTTATTACATTTGGTTTTGTAGAGTAAAGCTGCAGTATACATCCATCCATCCAAAACGCTGACTTTATTTTCAATTTACCCGCAGAATTAGTCTTATCTTAGGACTCGAGAACCTATACTTGCACAGCATGTGGATCAATAGTCCAACATCTAGATGAAGCATCACATAAAACACTAAAAGTTATGGCTCTTGCTTGGTTGTTTAATCAAAGGCACTGTGTCACACCCTAAAATTTTTGAATTTCATTATGTGATTAGAAAGAAAAGTAAAGCAATGATTTTCTTATAATTTTAAAATTTTCTCAACATTTATTTTCTTTACAGGAAATTTAGTATAGGAAAATAACTGGTTGCTTTTCTAAATTAAGTAAGGTTGTTCTGTGTGTTGCATTCATGTTGTGGCATCCGGGTATTTTTTGGTTGCAAAAGTTTTAAAAATGCGCTTAGACGCTGACCAAGTTCTTCTGAGGATTTTCCAGTTTTTTTTCTGAAATTCATTCTCATTTCTTTTTTTTTCTCTAGAGCTAAATCCATTTGTTGGAAGGCTCTAAAATCTTAACGTGAGCTCCAAGTATTTTTATTTGGACTCGTTGTTTCTCAAATCATCTTCAGATCTCTTTCCTGGGATTTTCAGGATTTTTCAGAATGAAATCCTTTTTGTCATGATGGATTCAACATATTTTTGGCCCAGCCCGATCCCTCTATATCCGTTTCGTCGAATAGCCCGTTCGTATTTGACCAGTCTGCTAGTTTTCATATTCGGCTCCCATACGAACCTATTTTGACCCATAAATGAACTCGTTTCGGCTAGTCCGACCCGAGCCGCACCTGCAACCTACACTTCACCTCTTCACTCTCTCTCCTACCGCTGACAGGTGGGCCCCACCTGTCGGGCCCTTCTCCTACCTCCCGCCAGCCTTCCTTCCCATCGAACCAAGCCCGGCCATGTCGCGGCCCCTCTCCTTCCTGCGTCCGCTCGCCTACCCCACGTCGGCTCGCCTTCAATGCGCAGTGGAGTGCCGCTACAATCCCCCCCCCCCCCCGCCTTCCCTCTTCCGTTTCTTCTCAATCAAGACCCTCTTCTTGAAGGCCATTGATGGCCAGCCGCCGCGAGCTCAGTTGCCCCTCGCTGCCGGCCTCTCCGCTCCCTTCCTCGCCCTATAAAAGGCGCTACCGAGCCCTGCTTCTCCCCCGTTCCAAACCTCCGAGCCTCCTCGCCCCACTGCAACGCACGCCGCCTTCCCCTGCATCGCCTCCTCCTTGCTCCCTGCGTCGCCGTGCGCCAGCCTGCTCGCCCGCCCCTGCTCTTGCACAGCTGCCCCTTTCGGTCCCCTCATCCCCGTGCACCCTACACCCCTGCAGCCGCCCCCTCACCCTCTGCTATCCCGGCGCCCCACCCCCCGTGCGTGACGCCGAGCGCCGCTGCCTGGGACTCGCTCGAGCAGACCGCCGCCGCCTTTGCCGGCCAAAATCCGGTCGCTACGGTGAGTCTACGCCGCCGGTGAGCACCAAATCGAGACCCCTCTGCCTCCTCTCTGTTTTCCCCCACTCAATCGAGCCCCTCATGCAAGGAATCGGCAGCAATTTTGGAGCACCAGAACCACCGTCGGCCATGGCTGGAAGATGCGGAGGTTTTGCATTTAAACCCTTGGGAAACAAGGTAAATAAATGCTAGTTTCCTGTGTCTTGCAGTTTTTGCCGATGCCCCCTAGAACTCTTAGTAGCTTTCAATCCAGCTCAAGCCATGTCCTTTTCCAGATCTAACCCTAGCGTTTTGCTTTTTCGCGAGCACTGTTTTCTGTGTCTTGTGAAAATCAGCAGCTAGCCCTTGTAGTCTATAGTTAATCGCGAATAGGTTCCTTCAACCTTGTTTCTTTTGCGGTTTCTGCGTTTTAGATGCGTTTCAGCTCGTTCTTGTTGTGTTAGTCTTCTAATATGCTAAGCTATCATTTAATAGTTTTGTTGTGCCATAATTCCTATATTTAAAATTAAATATAGATTTAATTTGATTACTGTTCTCTCATTTAGTTTTCTAATTAAAATCTACTTAGATATTTACCTCGATTTTCATAATTAATGTTAATATGCTTAATATCAACTTAAATATATTTTTATATATAATTTGTTTAGTTCAACACCAAACATAAAGTTATGCATTTAGATGCTCTCACAAGTTCTTTCTAATTAATTGTTAATTAATGTAATTTGTACATAGATAACTATATATAAAATTTGACTAAGGTCTACTTCGCTTTTATAAATACAAATATAATATTAGTTAATTATAATTAGAGATATTCTTTTTTGAATATATTTTTTATTTTCTAATTAAAATAAATGAAGCTTATAGTTCTTTTGTTTTCTTTTATAATTCAAATCTTTCGATAGCTGTGTCTTTTCAACCTTAGTTTCGTTTTTCGCGTTTCTTGCACTCTTGTAACCGTAGCAGCGAGCTCTATCCTTTAGTGCATTCTTTTTAAAGCCTTTTGTGATTGGTGTACTGTTCTTAGTTGTGTTTGTTGTTTGCTTTGTATGGTCGCTTGATGTTTGCTTTGACCAGAAGGATCGCAGTTCGAAGCTTGAAGATCAAGAGTTCCAAGTGAGCAAGAGCTGAGGAGCAGTAAGAGTAACTTTTCGTTGGAGAAAAGCAAGTGTCCCTAACCATCCATTTACAAGAATACACTATGTAAGAATAGCCCTATAGTGACGCGTACAAAGGTGACGAGCTAGTGTTGCCCGTCACCCATATGATAAAAGTGACGCGCAAAGATAATGCACGTCACCTATATGTCCCTCAGGCAGATGGCCCGTCACCTTTGATCACTCAAAGGTGACGCACTTTAACAAGGCACGTCACCTATACTATAGGTGACGTGCAACAACTATTGTGCGTCACCTATAACAGCAATATAACAGCAACATAGGTGACGTGCCTTGTTAAAGCGCGTCACCTATAAGTATGCTATAGGTGACGGACTTTGATAAGTAAAAGGTGATGGGCATTGATGTTGCACGTCACCTTTATGAATTTTGTAAAGAATTTTGATATTTTCATAACTTTTTTTCTCGAACTTTGATGAGGATAAACTTTGTATCAAAATTATAGTACTCGACGAGATCTACAACTTTGTAGTTTAAAAGTTTTTCATTTGACATAGTTTAGGCAATGAAATTTTCATTATAACATTTCGACTCCACATTTGAACACTCGATTTTTGTAAATTTTAAATGGTCTTGGATGAAAAAATAGTCTATATAAAGTTGTAGATAATGAACCGATCTACAACTTTGTAGTTGTACATTTTTTTCATTTAAGGTCGTTTTGGCACCGAAATATGCAATACAAGTTTCAGATTTTTTGAAAAATAGAAATATCAAAATTCACAAATGACCTCAGATGGAGAATTGGTATATATGAAAGTTGTAGATCCTGATCCACACATTTGTAGTTGACAAGATTTTTTTTAATGTCGTTATGGTTAACAAATGATCATTACAAGATAGTTTCAAGTCATGTCAAAAGAAAAATATCTCATCTTCTATCATTTGTTATGGTGTAGCCTGGTGGTAAGGGAAGGGTTGCGTGAGACACTGGTTCGAATCCTGGTAACGGTGGAAAAAATCGCACGTGCGCATATTCGCGCAATTTTTTTTATTTTTATTCACACTGAAAATATTTATTTTCACACGCAAAAGAATGATGCCTGTCACCTATGTGTTGATATAGGTGACGGGCTAAGACTATCATAGATGACGGACATCAGTATTAGCCTATCACCTTTGTGGGACATAGGTGACGGGAGCCCGTCACTTTTGAGTAGCATTAGTGACGTGATAAAGTGACGGACATGTCCGTCACCTTAGCGCAATGATACCCGTCACTGTAGGGCTTTTCTTACATAGTGATACCTTGTATTAATTGGAACATGGAGAATCACCCAAAAAAATAGTACAACCACGAGAACCATATGGCTCTGGTCTTGGCTAATTAATTAGAAACTCTAGCTTGTGACAGTCTTACCGAAAGGGCAAGAGGGGATGCATTGACAGGGTATAGCTCGGTCCTCTTGAGGCTTTGAGACAGAGTCCTTTGCTAAGGTACCTCCTCATTAGGGAGAGTTATGACCGCTTTGACTTGAAATCTTAGCGGACTGTCATAGGTTAGGGAATCTTTATAAAGACCTCGTAGCATCCTTATGCAATCATACCTCGGAAGTGTGGTATTGTGCCTAGCTAGCACAACATGGTTGGGTCCAAAGTTTTTTGAACTTTTACGCGACTTGTGGTGAAAGTGTACAACTTCTGCAGAGTGTCTAAAACTGATATATTAGCCGTGCTCACGGTCAAGAGCGGCCTGAACCCTCACATGATTAATAAACTTAAAGATGGATTTAAATTATTATTCTGGTTATTACTTGTGGCCTTGCTGAGTACCAACCATAAGTGTACTCACCCTTGATAACCGCTGCTCAGAAGAAGGTGTGAAACCTGCTGAAAATGATAAAAAGTTCTAGGCGTACGCAACCCCCGGTCGATTGCCTGTGAAGTCCTTCGTTTCCAAGATAAGCTGTGTATCTCTGTTACGTGATACCGTTGCTGTTGTTTCACTGATGATGTCACTGTATGTATAAAATTTGATCCTGGCATACATATAGATATGCATTTGGTTTTATCCTTGAAACCGGCTGTGACACACTGTCAGACAAATGGTCATTTACGAGGGTTGATCAGATGATACATTCATTGGCGGTAGTTGCATATTACTAATTGGAAATTCGTTTTAGTTTTCATGTTAATACTCACGAGACACAGTAAAAAAAATAACACTGCCATAGGTTCGACGGATTCTTCAACTGGTGTCGCGCATTGTGTACAAGCACAACAGCAGCCCCACACTATAGTTGGTATAGGTAATACATCATACATAAAGCAATTCCCCTAGGAGGTTAGGAAAAGGAAAAATTCTCATATAATCACCTATTAGTTTCTTAGTAGACTCTAACTATCATTGATAACAATAACGATAGGATCTATCCTATTTTTTTTGAAAAAAATATTCATCTCTGTCATTTTGAAAATAATCTAAAGTAACCCTTAAATCTGCAT
This sequence comes from Panicum miliaceum, assembly GCA_032594955.1. Taxonomy (NCBI): domain Eukaryota; kingdom Viridiplantae; phylum Streptophyta; class Magnoliopsida; order Poales; family Poaceae; genus Panicum; species Panicum miliaceum. The sequence continues at coordinate 49,767,257 of CM064057.1, read as the reverse complement.
CCAAATTACCCATCTCTACTATTACAAAAATAATCTGAAGTTATACCCCTAATCTGCATCTAAAGACATTCCTTGTACTATTTGCAACTCTACATTTCCCTTGCAACTCATAGATGGGCCCTGCTTATCATTTCTGCTTATCATAGATGTGGGGGAGGATTTGCTCGTGTGAGGCAGCTTCTGCTCACTACTCCATTGCAGAATCCCATCGTTTTGGCACAACCTCTGGTTTCCTCTGAGGATGACGACTTGAAGCAGAGGATAGCTAAGTAAAATTTAGTCCAAATATTCCATTCAAAAAAAATTTAGTCCAAGTAGTCCCGGCATGGATCTCAAATGCTAAATGGATCTCCAAAACTTCTCTCATTTACATTTAGAAGCTGACGTGGATTTTACTTTTCACTGGGTCAACAGTCAACACCAACTAGCTTGATGTTGGTAAAACAATACAGTGTTATTGTTCACAAGATCATCTGTTCTCCACACTAATGTTCAAGCCGTGGAGAGATGCTGAAGGTTCTACATGTGAAACCCTGCGTACAGTAGACTGTCCGTCCTCCAGTCTTCAGTCTTCACTTTGTTCAGAGTTCTCCCTCGCGCGCGCATGGCCATGCCCATGACCCACCTGCTCGTCTTCGTCCTCGCTCTACTCTCAGCGTTGGCTCTCCCATCCTCCGCCGCCAGCGGGAGCACGCTGACGCAGTCCGGGGCCCTCACCGGGGACCAGACGCTGGCCTCGCCCGGCGACGCCTTCCGGCTGGGCCTCTTCCCCGCCAGCAACCGCTCCAGGTGGTTTCTTGGCATCTGGTTCACCGTCTCGCCGGACACCGTCATCTGGGTCGCCAACCGCGACCGCCCGCTAACCAGCCCGTCCGGCGTGGTCGAGGTCAGCGGCGGAGGGGCCCTCGTCCTCCGCGACGGCGCGAGCAATAACGATACCGTCTGGTCGTCGTCCTCCAACTCCTCCGCGTCGGCGGCGGCCGTCGACGGCGCGGTCGCGGAGCTTCAGAACACGGGCAACCTGGTGCTCACGGACGCGGCCGGCGCCGTGCTGTGGCAGAGCTTCGAGCACCCGGCCAACACGTTCCTCCCGGAGATGCGGGTCGGGCGGAGCCTCCGGACCGGCGCCGAGTGGTCCCTCTCGTCGTGGCGCGGCGCCGACGACCCGTCCCCCGGCGACTTCCGCTACGTCATGGACGCGCGCGGCGCGCCGGAGCTGCACGTCTGGAGCCGCGGCCGCAAGACGTACCGGACGGGGCCCTGGAACGGCGTGCGGTTCAGCGGCATCCCGGAGATGACCACCTTCGAGGACATGTTCGAGTTCCAGTTCACGGCCACTGCCGATGAGGTCTCCTACATGTTCCGCAACCGCGACGGCTCGCCCATGTCGCGGGTGCTCCTCAACGAGTCCGGCGTGATGCAGCGCATGGTCTGGGACAGGGCCTCCGGGTCCTGGAGCAACTTCTGGTCGGGCCCGCGGGACCAGTGCGACAGCTACGGCCGGTGCGGCGCGTTCGGCGTCTGCAACGTCGTCGACGCCGTGGTCTGCGGCTGCATCGGCGGGTTCGCGCCGAGGTCGGCGGCGGAGTGGTACATGCGGAACACGTCCGGCGGGTGCGCCCGGAGGACGCCGCTCCAGTGCGGCGCCGGCGGCGGGGACGGGTTCTACGTCCTGCGCGGCGTGAAGCTGCCGGACACGCACAGCTCCGCCGTGGACGCCGGCGCCACGCTCCAGGAGTGCGCCCGGAGGTGCCTGGCGGACTGCAACTGCACGGCGTACTCGGCGGCGGACATCCGCGGCGGCGGCAGCGGGTGCATCCAGTGGTTCGGCGACCTGGTGGACATCTCTATGTCAGGCTTGCGAAGTCTGAACTAGGTATGGCTGAATCCTTTGCTTCACCATGCACTGTTTCAGAATTCGTTGATGACAGACCTGTTTGAAATTCTGATCCTGCAAATATTTTTCATTTGACCAATTTCATCGATCTGCTTCGTTTTGATGTCTTGAACCATCATGCATGTTTCGACGTGCGGAGAATTGATTTCCTGATACACAATCACACACTAACAATCAGTTCTTTGGTGATTCAACTCGAACTAAATCAATGGACTTCTGGCAGAATAGAAGTACAAGTTCTCAATCTTAATTTGGAACTAAGAATTCTTTAAAATTTTAGCTGAAAGCCTGAAACTATGTTTAATATGTAAGATTTCCCCAAGGGCATCGTTATATTTTAGCTTTGTTGGAGGACAACGGGAGCAGGTTGCTTGCAGCAAGCCTCTGCCCTATTTTTCTCGGGCAAGTGCTTTTAGTTGGTTGTCGGTACTGCTACAGTATAAGCATTTTGTTTTCTTGTTTGAGAATGTTAATTCCCTACGTCTGCATACTTGCCTACCTCCAAAAATACATGGAGCTGAAGTCATGGGTAGACTAAGGATGTTAAATTGAGGCATTTGATTGTTATTTTGGATTAAGCATAAAGCGTAAACCACTTCAATTTATCATATAAACTCCAAAGTCTACATGGGGTCTCATAATTGAAGCTTTGCCAACAGCCCCTATATACATGCTTTTCTCCTCCTTAATATGAACGCACTACTCTCCAATGAATTTTCCAAGGAAAAAAATGTTAGCTCGGAATACCGTTGTAATTTACTAAACTTAACTTACTAACCTATGAGGCTATGTGACAAGTTCAAAAAATGGGAAATTTGTCAGAGGGTGAATTGGACCTCGAAAATTTCGGTCTTAGATATGTTGCTAGGAACTAGAATTTTTTATATATTTGCTGGACGATATGCAATTAATTGTCTTTCATCAGCAAATTAAGATTCAAATTTTTATCAAAAGACGACCTTGTGTTTACCCATTTTAGATGTACCCTGCGGCAACGATGAAGACATTCAGTCGATCTCCTATGGAAAACAAACACACAAAGCCAGAGATTCTTGTACCAAATTTCGCCAAAAAAAATAAATGTTTATGTTGCAAGTGGAGGGTGGGGTTGTTTATGAAATCCCTTGTCTGACTTAGCTTCTCCTCATCCCTATCCCGAGCCAGCAGAACTCTACAACAGAATCTAGCAGTTGGTTGTTGATCTACTCACTTACATTATTGCATAGTCATGAGTCTGATTCTGGTCGAATGAAAGAGACGGTCATACGGTCAAACATGTACGTGTACGTCAGGACATTCAGATTTTCACAAGTCAAATGGTGGTGAACACGACGTGCATCCTGCATCCACTTAGTTTCCGCCCATCAGGACATTATATTATTCTCGATTTGTCAGAAGAAAAAAAATGAAGCCCTGCTAGATCGTTCAGCCGAAATCAGCGGGGAACAAACGTCTCCTTGCCCTGAATGGCGTTTCCATGCACTGCCATGTGCCATGTCCTTTCTGTCGCCTACCGGGACGAGAACAAGTCAAGTAGCCATGCCTCACTGGGAAGAATTTGCTTTGATTATTCAACCAATCACTGTCTCACTGATGCTACATGCATACCATCTCTCCAGACGCTCCCAAGAACACCCGGAAGTTCGTGGCTGTCATCGCCCTGGTGATCGCCGGGTTCGCGTTGCTTCTTCTGTCCCTTGCCTTTCTGATCTGGAGAAAGGCGCGGCGCAGTAAGAAAGGTCAGTTTTTTTTTTCAGGGGATTCTAAGCATCTATCTGACAAAGAACCATTTATATTTCTTTCAAGAGAGGAGAATCCTCGCCGGGTTTGTTTCTAAGCATCTATCTGACGAAGAACCATTTATATTCCTTTGAAGAGGAGAATCTGTTTAATATATATAAGTTCCTTATTAATTCCTTCTCCCCATTTTCAGTTAGTACCATGCTTGATGAAGCAGCTGAGCTTATGAGCGGCGAATGCCCCACGTACCCTCTGGGGACCATCAGAACAGCCACCAACAAGTTCCGCACAGAAAACATAATCGGCCGAGGCGGATTCGGCGTAGTTTACAAGGTGGTAACAATTGTCTAATAATCCCCAATTTAACTATGCATATATGTGTTGATGACTGTATTGTTGTGATGAAGAGTTTTAGTTTGTGTATGTCGACACGTTGGTGTGACTGACGGAATGCATGTCTGGTTGGGTTGTTCAGGGGCAGTTGCCGGACGGGCAACAGGTCGCTGTGAAGAAGCTCTCGGCGGAGAGCACGGCGGCGCCGGGCCTGAACAACGAGTTCATGAACGAGGTGGTCCTGATCGCCAAGCTGCAGCACCGGAACCTGGTCCGCCTCCTCGGCTGCTGCGTCCACTGCTCCGAGAGGATGCTCGTCTACGAGTACATGAGCAACAAGAGCTTGGACGCCTTCATCTTTGGTAACTGATTCAGTAGCAACAAGAAATTTGTGGCTGCTCGATCCGGTGGTAATGGGGTTGCTTTGGGTTTGGAGCAGACGAGAGGCGGCGCGCGTCACTGAGCTGGAAGACGAGGCTGGGCATCATCCTGGGCGTCGCCAGGGGCGTCCTCTACCTCCACCGGGACTCGAGGCTCAACATCATCCACCGGGACCTGAAGGCGGCGAACGTGCTCCTCGACGCCGACACGGTCGCCAAGATCTCCGACTTCGGCATCGCCAGGCTCTTCAGCACCAGCGCCGACCGCCAGGAGACCATCACCAGAACGATCATCGGCACATAGTAAGAAGACCAGAACTCGTTCGCTGGACTGAAAAACCTGCTGCGTCGCAAGAATCTGCTGCTGACCGGTTCCCATGTCCGGCGCGACGGCGGCGGCGGCGGCGCAGCTGGTACATGGCGCCGAAGTACGCCATGGACGGCACGGTGTCGTTCATGCAGGACGTGTACAGCTTCGGCGTCCTGCTGCTGGAGATCGTCAGCGGCCTGAAGAACCAGAGAAGGTTCAATCTCATTGCTCATGTAAGGCAGCACCAGCCACCAGGCTCAAGCAAAGCATAATTGCTCATTACGATCAGATTGAAAAATTTCCGTGACGAATTTCTTCGATTCATTCCCAGGCATGGGAAGTCTGGGAAGGAGGCCGGAGCCACGACCTCGTCGACCCGGCGATCCGCGGCGGCTGCACGGCGGGCGAGCTGGGGCAGGCGGCGACGTGCGTCCAGGTCGCGCTGCTCTGCGTGCAGGAGTGCCCGAGCCAGCGGCCGCCGATGGCGGACGTCATCCCCATGCTGCTGCAGCAGAAGGCGCCGGCGCGGCCGCAGCGGCCCGTGGTGTGCACGCCGACGAGGAGCCGCCCGGCCGCCGCCGCCGCCGCCGCCGCGGCCGCTCTCGCCGCGCAAGCAGAGATCACCGGCGGCAACGAGCTGACCGTCACGAGCCTCGAAGGCCGGTAGCGGGACACAGCATGGATCGATGCACGCATCAGCAGTTCAGCACTACGCACGCAAGGTGGAGGGGTGGACTGTGGTTTGCTGGAGTAGTTCGTGACTTCGGGGATTCTAACTGTTTCAGCAGCTTTTGATGATCTTTGTAGTGTTGATGAATCATGCATTCCTCTTCGATGAAAGCAGAGAAGTTTGTTCTGAATTATCACTACCCGTCTACCACTAATGTGTTCCCCCTGGTGGCCCACTTGGCACTTGGTGCTGGGGTTTTTGAGGTGGGCCACGTGGATATTGATTGGTCCCATGAAGATCTCGCTTGGACTCGTTCAGCTAATTGGATGCTATATTAGCTAGTTATAAGAACTAGATACTTATTAGCTGCTTCCATTTGGATCTATGATGAAAAAATTGATATCCATAACTTATGAGAGATAGGATCTGATCATGGCCGGCCCTGGGCCAGTGCGGGCGGGGCGACCGCCCCGGGCCCTCAAAAGTCAAGAGCCCCATCTAAAGAGAGATACATGCAGTAAATATACTAAGGCCTGGTTCCTTTAGAATTCCAGTCCAATGAAGTCCAAATACGAAAACAGCTAAACGAGAGAGCGAAGCCCACTTCCTACAATTCCACAAGGCCACCAAATTGTAGTTCCAAGTTACGTACAGGAAGATCAATTGCTTGGCTGTTCGATGCCCCCGTTCGCAGACTCGTCGTTCGCTTAATCTGAAAGACCAATTGTCACGACGTCGCCCAATCCAATCCGTACCCGTTCGCCGCCTCCAGGGCAGGCTCCGGCCGCCGGCCCTCCAGGAGACCAGGATCACAGTTGCCGGCTTGCCACTGATCGACATCTCGGCGATCTCTTGGCTGCCCCTGCCCGATTGCCAATTTGCCATCGCCCGATCCCGGACAGGATCGCCGTCGCCGCAGGTCACCCCATCCGGTCAACATGGCCTCCAGTTTTGCTTTTAACTACTTAGAACTAAATTATATGTAGTATATTATATGTCTGAAAATTTGGAACTAAATTAGTTGTGTGATCATTATCCAGTCATCTTGCCTGTGTCAATTAAGTTTTATATATTTCACTCTTGACCTTCCAGCAGCTGTACATAATATAGTTGTTTGAGCAGCTTTGTGTAAATTATTTCAAATTTCAATTTTTGGGGAATGAAACAGTAGGAACTTCAAATTGAGTTGATAACAATGAAAGTGGCTAAGTATGAAACCATTAAAATTTAAAGCCTAAAAGATCTGTAGTCTATTGTGTACTCCCTCCGTTCCAAGATAAATATATTTTTAGAGTTCAAAATTTATTCCAACATAAGTGCACATCTATATATAAAACAACCTAACCATAGTTATTTTTTTCTACTTTCTCTCATCCCAAGGTGCAATGATTACAACTTTATAGGGGTAGATATGTAATTTCTCACTAGCATTGATATCCGCACCCAAACTCTAGAAGTGCATTTATTTTGGGACGGAGGGAGTACTAGAATACTCTCGACAGTGCTTAAGAGATAAGAGCAACTCTGAACTAAATTGTACTACTTCCTTTCTCTTAAGTCTTACTATGATCTTTTTTAGTTGTAAGTAGCCACGTGATGCCACAGGACACAGAAAGTATGAATATACAAATAGGCATATGGGGTTACGCTAACATTTATGAGCTAGAAGTTCTGTTTATGAGCTTAAGGGATGCCTAGCCTTATCATCATAATGAGCCACCGTAACCCCCTTTCCTAACATATTATAAGCAAATATGGCTTGATACAGCTTGCTAGCTATTTTGTTTTTCACCAGGGTGCGCACGTATTTCATTAAAAAGAAAGCAATACAACTATTACAAAACTTTAATAGGCAGAGGCTATTAAGGCGGATATAGAGCACCAGCAAGCAAGTGACGGACGACCCAACACTAACATGAACAGCAAGAAAAAACACGGGGGAGACTCACACAAACTCGCAAACCTAGACACGGACACACATCTGAGCCTGCTAAAAGATATATCTAAGCCTACTAGCTATTTTGTAACAGATCGCGATGTAATCTTCTTCCGAATCAGGCATAAGTAGAACACAATAACATATTATTTTTAATATCTAACTCTATATCGCTGAACCAAAAGAGAGCCTCCCAAGGCCTCAGCGTTGCTTCGGCCTATCCCGTCGCTCCGGCTGTTTTTTGCGCCCTTAACTTTTCTTTGTGCTAATTGTGTGTCGTGTGGCTGAGTCCCTGCGGCTATATGTCGCTTGTGTTGCAATTCGCGTTTTTGTCGCATGAAGAGTATAGGATGAACCGGCGGGATTAATTGGGCCAGCAAAGTTTCCAGTAGCTCAGGCCACGTGCGATCTGCTAACTAGCTTGCTAGCTTTGGTGCAAATTTTTTCTTTTTTTGAACGGAGCTCTGATGCAAGATTCGAGCATGCTGCATGCTGCTCCCTTGCCTCATGCTAGTAAAAAGTGGAAACATGGGTGAGTCAGCTAGTTTCTTTAGTCAAGGGACTATCTAGATGGACTGTCATAGCTTCCTGCTTATCTTTGTTTATGCTGAATGCAGTAAATTTTTGTTTTTTCATACTTCTTGTTATACTCATATGATATTCAAATATAATGTGTCCTAATGTCTCCCATTTGATTCAAGTTTCAACGAAATGAACTGGCATGGATGTTTAACGAATTGGGAACCTGATGGATGGTAGTTTGCAGAACCCTGGCAGTTTACTTATTTGTCTAATTTTGTGGTTTAGTAGTAACATAATTCTTGCATAGAAATGAGTTAGTACCTGCAGCCACTCTGTCCATTCTCCAGCTGAAACAAATAGAGTGTGCCCTAGCTTATCACTAGTATTCCCTATGATCATCATGGTGTTCAAACAGAGGTAGCTGGTGCTACTAATACACTAGCTTTTCTGTATATCTGGTTCTTCTTTGGAGTTGACATGTCACAGTAAGTTCTAGATGATTTCAGATTTACTGATTCAAATGTTCTGTTGTCATTTCAGGAAGTGTGCAATGCTTGAGTTTGTATGGTGCGCCTTCTCGTCTTTGGCTTCCTAGAAGAAACGTCTAGTGGTTGATTTTAACGTATAAATGAGAGGATGCGTACATGTAACATGTGGTTCAAATTTTATTTTTCTCAGTGTAGTTTGGATGTAATATCTGAATTAGAAGCTTTTCATGGATGAGTGGAAACACTTTGGTGCTCATTTAGTTTCAGGACCGAACATTATATTTGTTGGAGCCATGATTGGTCCGCTTTGCACAGCTGACTTCAGTTGTTTTGTTTGTTTTTTTTATTTTGCTATTCGTTCCGGGAATCATGCAGATTGTACAGATTGAAATTTGTGTATGGCTGAAGTTATTTTGGACTAAAGTGACGGGATCCAATCCTTTGCTGCTGAACGCATGATAATTGCTTGCCTAGAATCATTCCTGCTGGATTAATTCCACGCCGGGAATGAGTGAGGCCTCGTTCGGTTGCTCTAGGAACAGCCCGGAATGCCCTCCAATCCGGCCGGAACGAAGTGGCCCGGTTTGCAACCAGGTCTGGGCCGGAATTGTCATTCATTTTGGACGGCCTGGATTCGAAACAGGCCCGGTTCGGCCTTCCCCCCCTCCGGCCCGGTTTCGATCCCCACACCATACCCTCCGAATCCAAATCGGATTGGCGCGGAGAGGACGAGAGCGCGGCTAGCGGCACACGAAGGCGACAGCGCAGCGGGGTGACACGCTCTCCGCCGCCTTCTCGCCGGTATCCCCTCATCTTCCTTGACCTCTTCTCTTCCTGGTGCAAGGGTTCTTCCGTCCACCGCCTACGCCGCCACGCGTCGAGCACGGCGGAGTTGAGCGCCCCTGTCATGAGCATGAAGACGCCCGCGGCGATGAGGCAAGCCACACGAGGAGCGCGGCGTTCGTGGGGTGCCTCGTCCCTGCCTTGCACTTGGCGCTCAGGGCGCGCCAGTCCACGGTGCAGCCATAGTTTCTTGGATTTAGCTGCCCTGACCCTGAGGAATTCCAGTCCAGGAACCGCTCCTTGTTCTCCACTACTACAAAAAACTTATCCGAGGCGGGCAAAAAGGCTTAACCGAGGTGGGCAGGCCAACCACCTCGGAGGCAGGGTCACGGTTAATCGTGGCCTTAACCGAGAGCACCTAACCGCCTTGGTTAATACGTGTTAACCACGTCGGCCTACTGGGCCCGCCCTTGTACATGTGGACGCCCGGGTCACACCTCTACAGTGGACCCGAGTTGACATAGATACTTGGACTTGATGGTGCACCCTTTTTGTGATGATACGACATGTTGTTCTGTGACGCGCATTTTACTTTCGTCACAGTTCAGTAGGGGCTGAGGGCTGACGCCAATGAAATGTGACGAAACTCGGGTTTCATCATAAAAGGGGACGTGTTCTGTGATGAAGTTGGAATCGTCACGCAGAATTTTGTCACGAATGCTTCAATTTCTAGTAGTGTGAGGCAGACATTTTAAGATAACTGCCTCGGTTAATACATTAATGGAGGCGGACAATTATTATGTGCCCGCCTCTGTTAATGTTTTGCAGAATAAAAAAAAGCAAATTTATTTTGAATTTGAATTTAAAAATACATACAAATCAGAAAACACGTATGAAGGATAAACACATATATTACATTCATTCATGTGTCGCCCTTATCGTTCCACGATCTATGCATGTCATCACACACTAATAAGTTCATATTACATTCATGTTCACATAGTTCACAAAATAAGTTTATAAGATGTCTGGCAACTTGTAGTCATTCATGTCGAGGTTGGTTCTCCATTGCGTAACTTCACGAACTTCTCATCCGTTGCTAGCTCGCTCTCGGCATAGAAGAATGTTCCCTGTTGACGGTCCTTAAGTCAGAAATGAGACCATCAACTCCTGCATGACTTCATGTCTTTTAATCATCAAATATAGTTAATAGGGCTTGATTCTAACTAGTTCCACAAGTTTTGGTGATTATTGATTTGCAGGTACCCATACGTGAAATAAGATGAAAACACACCAAAGATGTAATACAAATGCACAAAAAATCCCATCCCGCGTTACACTTACAAAGAAGGCCCACATGACAGAGCAAACGGGCGCACCAAGGAAGCTACCACAGAGAATATTCGCCTGGGCCCACCTGCCAGTGTACCAGAGGAAGGAGCACCTGGGGGAGTGCCACCAGGGCTTGGGTCGGCCGAATCTGGCTTGACTCCCGTCCAGGTGCATCTTGGGGAGGAGTAGCGTCCATGCTTCCTGATCTCAGATGATAAGGTTTCCTTATAAGAAATGGCGGGAACCGACCTCCTCACACTATATAAAGGGCTCCCCTCACCCCTCTCAACACACAACACAATTTGGAGAAGAAGAAAAGGAGGGACTCCACCACTTGTATCTTAGAATAGGTAGTGCGTGAGGGAGAAGCGGAGGAGAAGAGCCAGACTTGTCGGCCTCTCTCCGACCTTGTACCTCGACGGATACGAGCCTCTTTTGAGTAAGTATCTGGGTTTGTTCATTGGTAAGCTCTTGGTAAGGTTAGTCTTGTTTTGTTACTAGTTTACGGGTTCATCGTCCGTTCTCATAACGGTTGCTCTAGTAGAGGGCCCCTGATAAAGACGGGTAACCCTGCGCGACGCTGGAGTAGTAGACGACAAGCATAGACGTGGTGTCTAGGCTCTAGTTTACCTTTGTTTGCTGCGAGCTCAGCTGGCATTGTGAGGTAGACGGAAGGTGGTGACAATTCTGTTCGTCCGCTACGAAGCTGCTTCGTGGTTAGTGTAATCCTCTCCTCCTGGGTTTGGAGTAGAGCTAATAGCCAGAGGTCCTTAGCAGACTAAGGTCAAACTGGTGCCCGAAGTAAACGATTAGCAACCCAAGTTTATCCTTCCTCGAATCCTTCCCTTTAGATAAACCACACTACCTAGGCCAATCTATCTCTTGTTCTTCCAAGGGGTACAACTAGTTAGAAGATCGTTACACCTCTGTTCCCTGAGAAAATACGATACCCTGAATATTCTCCGAGTGAAGTGCTACAACGGTATCTTCTGTGCACTTGTGGATTTATCTGTGAACGTTAAGAAATACCAACATTTCCCCAACATGACAATATTCATCCTTGACAAACTTACAAATATCGGCTACTGTTTGAGTGATGCTTGTACTGTCCACCCTTGCCCTTCGCCACCAGTGTTGAGATTTTTTGAGCTGCCACCAGCTGTGGCTGTAACTTTCGCAAGTCATGAGGTACTCACAAGCATAGTATCCACACAAGACTGAGCCTTCAGGTTGCTTGGTACACTGCATGCATGATATATGTAACACATAGTCATTTGGACACATAGATAGCATGCACGATGTAGTAGCACATACGATTCTTCATACGTACCGGGAATATTCGCCTCATGCGTAATTTTGTGCCATACTTCTGCTTCGTCTTCTCGGACCTCCTACCATAGCATTCGGGGTCTTCCACGTATTTCCTGTAAGCGCTATATGCCAACCACTAGTAGTGTCAACAACAAATTTGATATGTACTTTGGGTGCATTAAAGAATGTGTCGTCACTTACTATCGCAGACAATTTTCAAAATCCTTGTACCCATCTTTTTTTGTAACCCACAAGGAGTCGAATATGACAGCCTTTCCATCTTGAGGATAGATTATAAATACAATCCAGTGGCCCATTACGTCCAAGCTACACAATTGAAGCATATGGATCTCAAATCTTGAAACATACATGAAAAGTGGTGAATCCAATAGCTATTGCAAGTATTGTTTTAACTTACACGAATTGGTGGGCGGCAAGGATACGCCCATTTCTCTGGATCTTCTTCATGGATTGTAAGATGTACTATCCTTTTCTGTACTTGATTTTGCCTTGCATTTTAACTCGGACTAGGACTCACTGCATCGGCTCCAAATTCACCAGATTAGGGTGCGTGTCCGGTACATCGTACCTAATGATGACCCTTTGGGTAATATGCATAGGAGATAGGTAGATAATATTTTTATTTAGTTCGTTGCATACATATGATTGCATCCTGCAAGTAGAAGTCATCATCATGACATTCTTAGTTTGATTGTAATGACCGTACCTTCAGCGATGTAGAGGTGTAATCACTTACATGGCAAAAAGGGTGACTTGTGCAACGTCGAGGTCCTTGCGCCGCAACAGCCTATGCGTCGGCACGTGCACCTTGATTATATAGGAGCGCTGGTTGCTGAAGACGCCGATGACAGATGTTGGCTCCAAGGGCTCTCCATGTGACCCTATCTTGTGTATGGCATGCACCTCATTGTGAACCTTGTGCCTACCGTGTTGGCCCCTCTTCTTGCCACTACTCTTGGCACTGGCGTTTTGGCTGATGTGCTTGGGGTGGGACCGGATCTATACCCCTCCGGTTCTCCCGCCTCCTCGGGGTACTCCAAACACATAGGCACCACCGGCACCTGTCAAGGACAAGAACTCACATTAGTTTCATACTTAAGCGAGAAGCTCGTTGTCATCTGCTGACGCTGTATTAGTTATTTCCTAATGCGGTCCTCATCATCTGCTTGTTCCCGTGCTAGGGTGTGAGAACTTCGTGTTGAAGGTCGATCCTCCGTCGGAGTATAGGTCGGATCAACTTCTTCCTCTGTACGACGTTTGTTCTCCGGCCTTGGTGTTACCACCTCCTCCTCGTATGAGGTGCTCTCTTCTGATGACGAGCCTTCATTATCACTCGTAGCAGGGCTCGGCTCGCGCCATTCTTCAGTAGGCTCGGCCGCCATTGGAAGCTATGAGATATAAAGAATATGAGATATAATTAAGTGCTGTTAAAACATATTTGAATACAAAATTTCTATAGAATCATATTTGAATACAATATTGACACTATTCAGTTTGTTTGGACCTTTGTAGAACCTTGATTGTCAAAGGATGCGGGAAAAATTCAGAATGTGAAGCACATAAATTCATTCTGAATTCATCCCTCATCCTCGAACAATCAAGGTTCGCAAGTTTGCAAGATCCCATTGTATACATCATTAGAGTGTCTACCTATTTCACATTCACTAATGTCTCTGAGTGTGTCTAAGAGTGTCGCAATAATTTATTTTCACATATTTGAATACAAACTTTCTATAGACTCATATTTGAATACAATATTGACACTCTTCAGTTTGTTTGGACCTTTAGAGAACCTTGATTGTCAAAGGATGCAGGAAAAATTCAGAATGTGAAGCACATAAATTCATTCTGTATTCATCCCGCATCCTCGAACAATCAAGGTTCGCAAGTTTGCTAGATCCCATTGTATACATCATTAGAGTGTCATCAAAACTGATTCAGGTTCAGATTATTAATACTCAAATATGTAGTGAGCTGATCAAGGAAATTCCTTTAAAAAGTGTCGTCAAAACTGAAGAAAACTGAACAAGAAATGGAAATGACATATGCAATAAAATTACATAAGGCCTGACAGGAGTGAGCCCATCGACAAAATGCAGTTTAACTTGTTTCTTTGAGACAAAACAATCATTTTCCTAAACAAACATTGCCATAAAACTCAATGAACAGATTTAAGCAGCAGTCTTCATCTCCTTCATAATACCTTTTTTGTATTCATCGACTGAGCTTCTGTGCTACAATGGATTAAAAAGTAACTACAGTGAAATAACAAATGCAATTCTATTCATTATGCATTTTTCATTCAAATGGAAAAAATGAAAAAAATAAAGACTCCTACATGAAAATTCACGTCCACAAATAATTCACACCCACTAATTCACTCTCACATTTTCAAAATGACAATCCACCAACATGAAAACTCACTAATTACACTCATATTCCTCATATATTGAATTAAAATTTCATTGAGTATTCCTCATATACATGAATCTACAGTGGCAAAATAATTTTGAAACTAAAATTGAATACATGTACATTCACTGATCACTAACTTAGCACATTCACTAATTACTATTCCTCATTCAATTACTAACGTAGCACATTTACTAATTTTTGTACAAGCAGTAAAATGAAAAAAAAAGAAAAAAATGTAAAATCAAGAAACTCACGGGGAGGAGGAGGGCAGGGCCGAGGCCGGTGCGAGGTAATCGGCCGGCGGGAGGAGGAGGGCCCCCCACGCGGAGTGGAGGTGGGGTGGCGGCTCGGCGGCGAGTCGAGGAGGGGCGGCGTCTCGGCGGCAAGTGGAGAAGGGACGGTGGAGGAGAAGGCGCCGCCGGGGCTGGGGCCGGGGCCTGGTGGGTGCTCGTCGCCGGAGAAGGGACGGAGGCACGGTTCTTGTTCGGTGGCAGATGGGCTCGACGGAGGAGGCTGGGGTGTGGGGGCGGCGGCGGCGGCGGGTCAAGGACGAGCCATGGAGCAGGGGAGTGGCGGCTGGCTGACAACAACAAATGGAGGAGGCGGCGGCGATGCTAGGATTCCGATTGCGGCAGCTGCAGCCCTTCGGGGAAGAAGACGGCGGCGACGGTTCGAATGAGATGGGCGGGGAGCAGGCGAGGAGTTTTATAGTGAATATTAACTGAGGCAATTACGTAACAGTGCCCGCCTCAGTTAATATGAACCGAGGCGGTTATTTTACAGCGCCCGCCTCGGTTAACCGAGGCGGTTTCTTTACACCGCCCACCTCGGTTCAGAATTTCACAATATCCATTCAACTGAAAATTGGACGCCATGTTACTACTGACTTGTGAGATTGTAACTTTGATTGTGAACTTGTCCCTGTCATAGGTATCTCATATTTTAATTAATATGCCCCCAAAAGTATCTCATATAATTGCAAAAAATTTAAAAGATTTTATATATAAGATCTCTAGTCAGTAGATTTGGTTCCTTGTACAGAAATGTAAAGGCATACATTTGGTTCCATTACAATAATAACTCGGTACACTAATTGTTACATTTATGTTGTCTAGAATGCATATCATTTTGGTGCCGATGCTACCACTGTCCTCTTCTCACCGTCGGAGCGGCACCAAGGCTTCATCTTGGTCTTGTTGACGCGGTTCTCGACTTGCTTGATCTTGTTTGGATGATCGGTAAAGAGCAAGAACTCCGCGTAGTGGTTGTATTCTTCGGGACTGTGCACTCCATCAGCTCCCACAATCCTCTGCTTTCCTGACACAACCACATGCTTTTTGGAATCTCTGGGCTTCGGGTAGTAGGCTACCTGCGCAACGTGGTTTGCTAGTACCCACTGATCATCTTTGTAGCTGACACTTCCGAGCTCCACGGTGGTTAGCCCATACTCATCCACGAAAACTGCATTCGCCTTTACCCACTAGCAGCGGAACATGGGTATCTGTAGTTCACCGCCGTAGTCAAGTTCCCATATCTCCTCAATCTGCCATAGTACGCCTTGGTCTCCCTAGTGGCCTCGTCGATGCCCTCATATCGAACCCCGCTGTTCAGTGTTGCGCTCTTCTTGTCCTTGTCTTTCATGTGGAACCTGTATCCATTGATGTCGTACCCTTGCCATGTGGTGATTTGGGTGGATAGGCCGGACGCAAGCCTCAATTCATCAAATTCGCCATAGGGAGGTATGCTCTGCTGTTTGATCCATGTCGTGAAATTGATCTTGTGTTGTCTCTGTACCCATGCCTCTGTGCGTTCGTCACAACCACGATGGATCTCCTCCAGGTGCTTCTCAACCCACTTCTCCATGACCACTAATTGATTAAGGGCATTGTGATGAGCTTCTTGCACCATATCATCTTGTACATCGGTGCGTACTTTCCTCCCCGTGCACCCCTGTTGGCACTCCTTAGCCTTTACGAACTAATCCGCAAGCGCACGAATACCGATGTAGCTTTCACCAGGGAGTTTACCTGGGATATCGAATCCAAGGAACGGCAGGCGCAACCAGACCTAGAACTAATCAACTGGACCCATCTAGAGAGAAGAGATAAGAGGGTAGAGGGTATAACTTCAGTTAGCCGACTCGTTACCCAGATAACTAGCTACTTACTAACCCTGATCTGCTTCGGCGGTTGGTGAGGAAGGACTTCAGAAAGGGATGAGAGGGGAGTCCAACAGCACCAACAATCTACTGCTATGAAAACACCCGAACATGGTGGACTACAACGGACGGACAGGGCTGTCACCACCTGCCGCCTACGACATCAGTTCCATGGGGTGGAACACAACCCAAGATAACTATCAAGCCTAAGCACCACGCTTCAACTATCAAGTTACTGACTTCCGCCTCACGTTAAGTCAAGAAGAAACCCCAAATGTCCAGGATTGCTGAACCACACAGACAAGGAATCCCGTAGATCAAAGGAAAGTAAACTAACTAGGTACTGAAAGTAAGAGAAAGACTAGTGAGATACTGAAGATAAACGAGGAAATTACTTTGATAATATTCCCCTGAGGTGGATACAAAGGTGGAGAAGGACCTAGAGAAAACCCAGCTCCTCTCCTAGCTTGGCTCTTGCACAAGCTCTCACCTCACACTCTCCCTATTCTACAACTGAAGTAGAGCGACTAAGAATCTCACTTCTCTCTGGAATGGTGTGTGTTACAAGTGGGAAGTGGGGGGCCTATTTACACTAGCTAGAGGTCGGTAACCAGTGAAGAGCTTCAAGATCACGCAACCTTGCCAGTTGAAGTAACTTCCACGCGAAGTTGGGCGCCAGAGGCTGCCAAGTGGGGCCGGCCGGCCTGGGGGTGGTGCCATGTGGCACCACTTTTCGCGTGGACGCTCCTGATTGCTTGAATAGGTCGGTGACAGTTGCCCTTTCGGTTACTACCGGCTTCTTGCATGCAAGTGGGCCCTTTGATCCGTGTGTGAAGCCTTTCAGGTCCTCAGATCAAAACGACTTCAAGTGCACAATCCTTGATCATCCTGGTTGTGTTTCTTTGCACCTGGATCAGTGACGTGGCCAGAGGAGGGGGTGCCAGGCCGGCCGGCCTGGGATTTCTTCCAGTTCGGCCCATTTTCGCACACTAAGTTCCTGAAATGATATTTGTGACAAAACTTATGGAACTTGTTAGTGTGGTTAGTCTTAACTCAGATTTGACTTATAAATCATGAAAACCGGAGAAATGTTGGCGATAGAAGTCATCGAAATTGACCGCCAACAACCCCATCCCTGAGGTTCTGCCTTTGTGCGGATGGATGGGCAACCCAATCGCTTTTCCGTCCCAGATGTATTTGGTGCAGTAGTTAATGGCCTCCTCCGTTGTGTATGCCTCGATCATAGAGCCCTCTGGGTAAGCACGGTTATGGATGTATCTATTCAGGGTCAACATGAACCTCTCGTACGTCCACATCTGGCGTAGGTATACATGCCCAAGGTCCCGTATCTGATCAACCATGTGTATCATCAGGTGTGGCATAATATTGAAGAAAGACGGTGGGAAGCACATCTCGAGCTGGCAAAGAGTCTCTGCGATGAATTGTCTCATGCCTGGCAGCTTAGCTTCATCGATGACCTTTTGTGTGATCCAGTTGAAGAAGTAACCGAGGCATGTGATGACCATCTTCACGTACTCTGGACCGATAGCCCTGATCACAATTGGGAGGAACACCGTGAGCATGATGTGGCAGTCATGTGCGTTGAAGCTAGTTAGTGTGAGGTCCTTCATCGAGACCAGAGTCTTGATGTTGGAAGAGAAACCGGTCGGCACCTTCACAGCCCTAAGCCACTGGCACACGGCCCCCTTCTCATCTGTCGTGAGGTTGTAGCTCGCACCTGGATGGTCCACTTTCACGCTCTGCACCGCCGGGGTCGGATGAAGTTCGGTCCTGATGTTCTGGTTTGCAATATCCAGACGTGACTTCATACCATCCTTCTTCTAGTCTTGATGTCTAGCAGGACCCCGGCCGTGCTTTCGAAGACATTCTTCGAAAGGTGCATGCAGTCGACGGCATGGGGCGTATCTAGTTCCTTCCAGTACGACAGGTACTTGAAGAAACACGACTGCTTCTTGAAAGGAACTGGGGTGACATGTGGTTGTTTCTCCTCCATCTGATCCCGCTTCCTCTTCTTCATTGCTGTGGTCGGATCTTCCTTAGATTTCTTCTTCTTCCCGAACTCTACGTTCATGCCATTCACCATGTCAAACACCTTTTGCCCATAACTCGTCTTTTCTGGCTCGTCAGTTTGAGGCTCGGGCTTGTTGTGAAAGAACTGATTCATTAAAGGATCCCGATATCTGTGCTTTTTGTTGAGGAATCGCCTATGCCTCATATACACCAACTTCTTCGATGTATTAAGATAAGTGTAGCAAATACCATCAACGCAAAATACACAACCACCTTTGATCTGCCCCGACAGTGCAAAAAGGCTGGGGTAATTAGTGATGGTGACTAAGATGATGACTTTTAGAGTGAACTCCTTCTTTACGGATCCATCATCTTGACCCCATCTTCCTATAGCATCTTCATGTCCTCCATTAAAGGCTCCAGGAACACATCTATATCATTTGCCAGGTTGCTTCAGACTAGAAATAATCATGGTTATTAAAAGATACCTACGCTTCTGAAAGGACCTTGATGTTTCCTAGAGGGGGGTCAATAGGCGTTTCTGCAAATTACAAAACTTAATTGCAAGTGTCAGCACACTGACCGGTCAGGTAGATCGGTCAAACCGGTCTATCTCTTAAAAACAGGCTAACAGAACTGCAACCGGTCAGATCGGTTGTGTGACCGGTTGACCGGTCTATAGCAGAAAGCTCACAAAAAACAGAGTTACTTCCCTCCTCGAGCTCTAGCACAAACCTAACTTGGTGGTATGCTTCTGCAGATGATTTCAAGTACTTCTAATAGTTCACTGCACACAGAAATAACACACCAAAGTAGATTGATGCGGAATTAACAAGTAAATGCTAGAGAGTGAGATATCAAGACAAACCAAAAGGGGACACGTGGATTTGTTTCTCGAAGTTCAGATCCACCACAGTGAATCCTACATGTCCGTTGAGGAGCTCATTGGGCTTGAGCCTTTTTCAACTCGGTCTCTTGAGCTTGGTCTATTTCAACCAATCCTCACTTCACTAACTTGATCCTTTCCACCAAGGGGGAAAGATCACAACCCTTACAAACTTGTCGCTGCTCACCACACCTTGGGAGCTAGCCGACAACGCCTAGCCATCTAGAAGGCTTCACCTCCAAGAGTAACAAATGCTTCACGAGTTGCTTCAACTTTAAACCGTAAGTGCTCAATCTATGGAATGCTCTCTGCAACTCTTTATTGCTCATACAAGGTGCTCACATAAGATCTCTCTCTCAACCCAACACTAGGATAAGCAATCTAGTTAGCACAACTCATAAAGAGTGGTTGGAGAGAGCTTGCTGGTCACTAGAAAGGCTTTAGGGAGCTCAGGAATGCAAGAGAACCTGCATCCCTCAAAAGAGAGGGCTGAGGGGTATAAATACCCCACTCTCAAGAACTAGTCGTTGCTCTGTCAGGGGCCAACCGGTCAGACCGGTTCCCTAGACCGGTCGGGCCGGTCCCTCAAGCCAGTCAGACCGGTTTGAACCAGAGCAGAATCACCTCCCATTTTCTCTCATGACTTCTTACTCAGGTAAACCTATGAGAACTTTAGGTGTTGTCAATCAACCAATGTTGCATCCCTCTTGATAGTACGTGTTGATGCTCGCTACGGACTAATTTTGAGCGTCAATTTGACCCAAAAAGTGGGAAGATTATCGTGCTTAACCTGCGTATTTAACCCAAATAATATCATTTCCACATTTCCCTTGGAGATTTTGCAAGGTAGGTAATTGGGCAAGAAATGCAGGTAAAACAAGCTCTAGGATCCAAGCTACAAAATCCTGACCGATCGGAGCGCGCCGACCAACAAAGAGCAGGTGTTTAATTATCAAACTCCACATGTGTTGGTGAACATGTGTATGCAGCTCAAGCAAAGGAGGAAACACACTCCAAGAGCAAGGCGACACACTTCAATCCAAGGGAACACCTCTCTGGTCAATCAAGCAAAAGCACGCGGATCAATGGGCCCACAAACAGGACCAAACCGACTCAATTCAGCGCAACTCACTTAGAACCGCCTTAAGGGCCCACATACCAATCTCCTGGCCAAAGGCGGTGGCTAGGGGTCGGCCGACCCACTAGGTCGGCCGAACTGGGGGTGGGCCCCCTCGCCTCCAGCTTCCACGTGGCAACCTCTGGTGCACTCTAGAAGTCGGTTCTGCAAGGCTCCACGAGATTGCCGACCGGGACACCCCAGGTTCACCCCTATAAATACAAGGGGAGGGGTTACTAAATGAGACACACCATTTCATTCTCTCCTCTCTCACTTTTGGAGTTGGAGCTCTCCTTAGAGCCTTTGTGCTGCCTACGTAGTGCTTAGGAATTAGGGAGAGAGTGAGGGGGAGTCGGGGAGGAGCCGATGGGCCGACCGGCGCTCTTCTCCATTTCGTACCTCGATGGATGCTTTTCAATCATAGTAAGTGTTCGTGACTTCCTCTGTGCTTTAATCTCTTAGTTAAGTTAGAGCTAGTTCGCATAGGTGTTTGCCGGATCAATAGTTCGCTAGTTTAGTGGGTAGCTCTAGTTTGTAGCTAAGACTAGAGTTAGTGACGATAGTGTAGATGTGGTGTCTAGACTAGACTTACCTGTTGGTTGTGGTATATCCCATGGTTAGATGAGGTAGGTAGCAGGTGGTGACAGCCCTGTCTATCCAGCGGAACCCTCCCCGTTCAGATATATCCTAGTGCCGCAGTACTGGAGCTCACTAGTCTTATTCTAGGGGAAGCCATTAGCCCGACGCGAACGACTAGGATAGTTCTACCTTATCTATGATTTTTAGCCTTAGGAATCCTCTCTGAACCTTGCCTCTAGCTGGTGTGGTGTCCTTGGATGAGCCTGAACCTTTAAGAATACACACATGTTCCACAATGGATACGATATCCTTGGAATGCTCCTGGGTGAAAGCTACAATGGTATCCGTGCGCTTGCAGATTTATTTCGTGACGCTAGGAAACGTCAACAAGCTTTCTGACGCCGTTTTCGGGGAATGGTTGCTATATTCTCTTCGGACCTAGTTCGCCCTCGTACCTTTTTCATTTCTTTTATTCTACCTTTACCCCTGCTACCCATGGAGTAGCTATCCTTTCAATAGCTCTCCACACCTAAGTACGAGTTCTATAAGACATCACAATCTTCAAAACTCATCCCTTCATCGCGCTACGGATTCCATCCTCGGATTATAGCCATGTTTCGGAATCGGCCCTTCTCTGGAGCGATTAATGAAGATCCCAATGATCATCTGTAGTGGTTTGAGGAACTGTGCTCATGCTTGGTAATCCCAAGTATGACACAGGAAACATTGCGGTGGAAGTTGTTTCCTCTCTCTCTCTCTCTCAGAGAAGGCAGAGCAATGGTACACCCGCACGATACGGAGCAGGAGCGGTGATTGGGGAAAATTTTGAATTGACTTTTGTTACTCGTTCTCCCTCTCAGAACACATCGACTCTCTACAGATTGACATCCTCAGCTTCAAGCAAATAGAGAAGTAATCCATAGGTGCAGCGTTGGCTAGATTCTCATGCCTTTTGGCATCGAGACCAGACTTGTCTATACCCGAAGATGTATCGTTAGACATCTTTTGCTCGGGTTTAAACATAGCATCTGCCCTAAACCTCGACATCGCCGGCGGAGGTTCGTTGCACACAAAACTCCGATGGAAGGAAGAGAGATCCTAGATCACCTATCAGAAAATTCTTCCTTCCCTACCGATCATAGCGAATCCCGTCGAGAGGAATCCGAGCCAAGACATGAGAGTCTCTCAACAGCCAAATCCAAGCGTTCATCTCCGACATCCCGAGATTTGTCTGTTGAGCCCTCTCCCAAACCACGAACATCGAAGGTAGAAGAAATTCAACCTTCGATGTTCTCTTCTCAATTCGAGGATGGTCCATCTGGAAACAATAAGAACACCTCGAATCTCTTCGATGCCCAATCAGGGGAGGAGCCCTTTTCTATCCACACGGATCGATCTCAAAACCCCTTAACGGAACCTTCCCTCAAGCCTACGGTACCTCCTTTACCTCTCGATCCTCTAAACAAAGCAAATCTCATGGAGGTCATGAAGGAGGAATTGTCAGCGGATGTGACACACTTTTCCGAAGCAATTTGGAATAGTTCACCCTCTACAATCATCCCCTGCTCTATAAGGGGAATTACCGTAGAAGCCCATCTTAACCCCCTTATGGAGGTTAACATCATGCCATGGCACTTAGCGTACACAATTTTGGGCGATATTACGCTAACACCATCCGACAAGCTCATCAAGAGTTGTCCCTTTGGACACATCCTTGAATGTCGGGGGGTCGCAAGTGCAGTGATGCTCAAAGTAGACAAAATCGAGGTAAAACTAGACTTCCATATCTTTGACGTCCTCGATTTTGATCCTCTCCTAGGCTACCCTCTAGAAAAACTTCTAGATACACCTCAAGGGAGCCTAGATGAAAAGCTTAGGGAATCCGCTTCTGCCATCACTACCACATGTTTACAAAATCCTTTGGCGAAGCCTCTTCTCAAGAAAAACCCGCTCGAGAGAATGATGCATCTGTCTCCGTTTGTATCATCCGAGCCTATTCTCTTTGAAGTTGCAAAATCTGCCATTTTCGAAGAGTACGACTCGGAAGACATCCTTCACTTTTGTGAAAACAAACTATCATCATCACCCTTGATCAAGTTTGAGCCTCTTTCCGCTGGTCCGGAGTACGTTGTTCTCGACCACACTCGAGATACAAGTTCGATCTTTTATGATGAATCTCTTGAAATGGAGAATCCATGGGTCATGGAATTTTGTGAGGCGCCAACACTAGAATCCGAAGGGAAGGATTCCATAGATGAGCATGGGAGCTTATTTCTTGAATTACCCCAAGAACCATGCTCGTTCAGTAACTCTCCAGAGTCAGGCATACTTTGTGCCCCGAGCACGCACGAGGACTACAACCACCTTAAGGTCCTCTTTTGCAAAACCTTCAAAAGGTCTGTTGTAGATGCATATGTTTATCATAAACATTGCAAATTTCATGGATGCTCTGCGGCACTAACCTTTCATCTAAAGCTTCATGACATCAACAATTGGTGGTGAGAGGGGAACGACATCACCAATGATAGCTGCAAGAGGAAGTTCCCATGGTCAAGCTTCTGACCATAAACAAAGCACTGCCAGGAGATAACCTGGATTATCATTTGATTTTAACCTTTCAAATAAAAGCAAGATCATGTTCTAGGATAAGTCTTTCCTTCGGATATTTTTGGTCGCTAACCATTTCAGGTGGAGATCAAAGAGAACAACGGACATGCGACACCTACGAACATGAGAGCTACACCAACTACAATACCATGGTAATTCTCGGTGAGGGAACGATTATGAAGGGAAGCTTGAACTCCACACACTTGAGTTGTGTTGCTCAGCAATGCAAACTCCAAATGTGGGGGAGGTATGTGAGATCCCAAGTAAGTTCCTTTCATGCCAAATCTTATCTTCAATTGGAGATGGTGTTCGTTCTTGCATCTTGCTCCATAAGAGAAAAAAGAAAGAGAGGAGTTACCACGACGGCAATCCTGAGTTCTTCATCAAGCAAACGTCATGGTAAGCACCTCCAGGTATGCCCTGCTTTTGATTTTAAACAAAGCCCTTTCGGGAGGTAGCCCGAGGATCACCAGTTTCAAACTCATGCTTATCTCTCTTTGAATAAAGCTTGATCATGCTTTCATGCTTCTTTTATCTATGCTTGTATGCTCTGGTATGAATGTGTGGTATACAATACATTCATAGGCCTTTTAAATTAAGCATGGTGCTTAGGTTAAAATGTCCTCTTCAGTCAAACTAGACCTAGTCTCAAGTTTGATTGATGTTCCTTAGAGTTAATACTTGTAAATATATCGGTTGTATATGTGGACTAACCCTTGCGGGAAAATGTTCAAATCCAAATGGGTAAGTCGTTGAGCTGAATTCAAATGGAAAGGTAAGCCAAGGCATCGAATTTATATTGCGCGACATAGGAAGAAGGTACATATCACTCTCAACGTTCCACCGTAAGTACACCCTTCTTTGCTCATGTTGATGCAACATCGATTCTGCCTTGCTTGATTAAGTCTCATGGTGAGATTAAAAGTTTAGTTCCAAATAAATGTTAGGGCTCCCTAGCTCTTAAAACCGGTAGAGCCATTATTTTGTTTCCACCTTTTTGTTTTTGAATAAAGCACCAGGACAAGAAGTGTGGGGGAGATCTCTCCAAGTTTTGACACACATACATTCGAGATCTCCCACAGACATATGCACGAGATCGAAAGAACCAGCACGCAAAAGGACTAGACCACATCGCGACGGTTTGTGCACTCTACCCCTCAAATCTCCCTGATCCAAGAGTTTAAATGAAATTCTTCGCTAACCACAAAAAAAAAATAATAAACTCAGTGGTGCTCGCTGGTCGCACACCTCAAGTTTGATTGGCTTGCATATATTTTACTCCCTGCTAAACTTGAACTTGTGAATCATATCCTAGGGAACCCATAATTGTTAAGTTGTTGAAAAGTGAGATATGGTTTGATGAAGGGATCCTTGCTCTCTCTGCTTTTATGTCTGAGAAGTTTTATTTTAAAAAGAAAACCCCTTCATAGCTTTACAAACTCCCAGTGTTTGTCCTGCCAAAGCCATATGTCGATCCTCATGAATGAAACCTTATACATATGTGCCTTGTTGTTGCATTGAGCTTCATCAAATTTTATGACCCTAATGAGATATCTTTCATACTTGCTTGATCAAGATCACGTACACTCCACATGCTAAACTTCTACAATGGAAGTTAGCCATTCCATCCCATCCATCCACATAATAAAACTCCTTATGTGATGATCTCTCTCCTTAGTAATGTTACAAAAGAGGCATGGGCTATATGAAAAAAAAAATAAAAAAAGGCCTGAACACATGATGGTCCAAGAATTGAAAAAAAGAAAGAAAAAAATTTGGACACTTGAAGGTCCTAGAAAAAAATTTGATAGCCATGTCCTCAAGTCCTACAAATAGAGAGAGAGTCTCATAAAAAGGAGTCTTTCATTTTCATCATCCACCTTTCATATACTTGCACAATCTTGATCAGCTTGTATGATGTGTCATCTCCATGGATCCAATCTTTGATTTTGCAATATATGTGAAACAAGTGCATGCTTCCAACTTCCTACCATGATCTCCACATAAGCTATCTTTAGAAGTAGGCTGAAAAGAGGCAATGCCTTTGTCAGGATATATACACACTAAGTGACTTGAGAGATCCTATGGGAGAGTAAAGCTATGGTTGGTCCTTTTGAAAATCTTTCAAAACACCCAGTCATACAATAGAGAAGTGGAGGAGACCCAAGTCAATACAGTTCCGCTCTTCAACTTCCCAAACTATTATGGTAGACACATCAAGATTCACAGGTAAGGGTGAAGTTCGGAATAATCTATATGCAGGTATCATATCAAAAGGAAGTGGTGTTCCACCTTAGTTCTAAGCTTTGCTTGAGGACGAGAAAAGAGGAAGTGTGGGGGATCTTGTTGACGCTCGCTACGGACCAATTTTGAGTGTCAATTTGACCAAAAAAGTGGGATGACTATCATGCTTAACCTGCGTATTTAACCAAAATAATATCATTTCCACATTTCCCTTGGAGATTTTGCAAGGTAGGTATTTGGGCAAGAAATGCGGGTAAAACAAGCTCGAGGATCCAAGCCACAAAATACCGACCGATCGGAGTGTGCCGACCAACAAAGAGCAGGTGTTTAATTATCAAACTCTACATGTGTTGGTGAATATGTGTATGCAGCTCAAGCAAAGGAGGAAACACACTCCAAGGGCAAGGCAACACACTTCAATCCAAGGGAACACCTCTCCGGCCAATCAGGCGCAAGCACACGGATCAATGGGCCCACAAACAGGACCAAACCGACTCAATTCAGCGCAACTCACTTGGAACCGCCTTAAGGGCCCACATACCAGTCTCCTAGCCAAAGGCGGTGGCCAGGGGTCGGCCGACCCACTAGGTCGGCCGAACTTGGGGTGGGCCCCCTCGTCTCCAACTTCCACGTGGCGACCTCTGGTGGACTCTAGAAGTCGGTTCTACAAGGCTCCATGAGATTGCCGGCCGGGACACCCCTGGTTCACCCCTATAAATACAAGGGGAAGGGCTACTAAATGAGACACACCATTTCATTCTCTCCTCTCTCACTTTTGGAGTTGGAGCTCTCCTTAGAGGCTTTGTGCTACCTAGGTAGTGCTTAGGAATTAGGGAGAGAGTGAGGGGGAGTCGGGGAAGAGCCGGTGGGCCGACCGGCGCTCTTCTCCATCTTGTACCTCGACGGATGCTTTTCAATCAAAGTAAGTGTTCGTGACTTCCTCTGTGCTTTAATTTCTTAGTTAAGTTAGAGCTACTTTCCCCTAGCTGTTTGCCGGATCAATAGTTCGCTAGTTTAGTGGGTAGCTCTAGTTTGTAGCTAAGACTAGAGTTAGCGATAGTGTAGACGTGGTGTCTAGACTAGACTTACCTGTTGGTTGTGGTATATCCCATGGTTAAATGAGGTAGGTAGTAGGTGGTGACAACCCTGTCTATCCAGCGGAACCCTCCCCGTTCGGGTATATCCCAGTGCCGCAGTACTGGAGCTCACCAGTCTTATTCTTGGGGAAGCCAGTAGCCCGACGCGAACGACTAGGATAGTTCTATCTTATCTTTGATTCTTAGCCTTAGGAATCCTCTCTGACCCTTGCCTCTAGCTGGTCCGGTGTCCTTGGACGAGCCTGAACCTTAGAGAATATACACACATTCCTCAGTGGATACGATACCCTTGGAATACTCCTGGTTGAAAGCTACAATGGTATCCGTGCGTTTGCGGATTTATTTCGTGACGCTAGAAAACATCAACAGTATGGCATACCTCTACTCAAGATAAAATATGAAATCTAATTCAACCATTTGAGCTTTGTGTCACTTCAATCTTGTCCTACTTTGTGTTTCTCATTCTTGGAACTTTCAACATTGCTTATCATCTTGAGCACATCCATACTTGAGCTAGTGACTTAGGATTTTCCATCATTCAAGTTATTGTTTACTCAAATCCTTAAGTCACTCCATTTTATCAATCCCAAGATAATTGATGCATTGTGTTGCTCTTCTCTTTGAGACTTAGATATGATACTTTGAGAACCCCACAGATACTAGCCACTTCACCCTAGCAATATGCACATGGTCTCAAGCCGTCGCTTAACCAAAGCTTGCTTAGTCCCTCGCTCTAGTCATCTCGGTTGGTTTCTTCACCACTTACCCTTGCCTCATTGAGTTAAGCTTTGCACATTGATAATGAATTCCCACTTGAATATTTTTCTTCAAATGCTTGTTCTTGATTGATAAAGAATGTTACATATATTTCAAGCTTCCAATGATAAGACCAAAATGTAAACATATGCTCTTGTCTTTTGAACATGTACACATGAAGCCTTGCGATATCCATTTGTATATCATTTTATCTTTCTTGATGATTCCTTCATTTGTTGACCAAGCTTTGCTTGTCATTGACCATCCAATATTCATCACGAGATCACATACTTATTTGATATTATCATTGTGAGCCATATCATGTTCATCAATATATGAAACAACATCATGCTATGAACATTAGAATAAAAATCTGCTCACAATCTTAATCCAACAAGTTAGTCCTTTAATCGTTTTGTCATTCAAACCACCAAAACCCACTTAGGGGCATAGATGCACTTTCAGCTTCTGGCATAGATAGGTAGGTAGGTTGTAGATGGTCAGGATGACCGGCCAAGTGTTGTGGGAGCTACTGAGGTCACCGAAAGGATTCATCCCATCCGTACCTAGTGCGAACCTGATGTTCCTTGCCTCGTCACCAAACTCCTTCGAGAACTTGGCATTGAAACTCTTCCACTGCTTGCCATCCGAGGGGTGTCGTAGCTTGCCATCATCCTTGATGCGTTCTGCCGATGCATGCCAGGACATCAGCTTGGCATCCTCTGGGTTCCCGAATAGCGCACACAGGCGATTGATCACGGGCAGGTATCACACTGATAGTGCAAGACTTTTCCTCTGCATGTAGCCCTCTTCTTCCTCATCCACAGGAAACGGGATCTGCTTGGCCGTCTTCTTCTTCTTCTACCTACTCTTGGGTCCCTCGTCATCCACGTTCGTGCAACAACCAGCATTCCTCTTGCATCGACTCGCGCCACAGTGCGGACAGCTCTGCAAGTTCTCATACTTGCCCCGATACAGGATACTGTGGTTAGTGCATGCAAGGAACTTTTTAAGCTGCATTAACACTTGCCGGATCATCCTCTTCGCGCGATAGGTATTGGCGGGCACCTTGTTACCCTAAGGGTATGTGTCAGCAAGCATACGTAACAAGTCGTTGAAGCTAGTGTCGAACCACCCATGGCGAGGCTTCAGCATCAGCAACTGGAGTTAAAATGCAACGCCGTCCAATGCTTCGGACAATCTTGATACAACGGATCAATTGCCGCCTGCTTCATCTCCTTGAAATTCTCCAGCCACTTCGAATTCCCAAATAGAACATCATCTTGGTCCATACGGTTAGCAAGGTTTTCAAAAATATCTGCATCTTCGAGCCCCATCACCATCCCTATCACCATCATTCCCCGTATTTGTTGATGATGAGGGTTGTTGTGCTCTTTCATCCACCGTCGAGGTTGTCGACGAGTTTCGTTCAGATGCACCGGTTACACTCGGATTTGCTTCGTCGTGAAACTTCCAAATGGTGTAATCCTTGACAAAACCATGCCGGATCAAGTGAGATTGAACCACGTTATCTTCCTGGAGAAGTTTGTTCTCGTAGCTACTGCACGGACAAAAGATGCGCTCCCGACCAGACTCAAACGATGCTTTTTCGCAGCGGCAACAAAATTTCTCACATGATGCAGGAAAGACAAAACGTTGCCAACCATCGGTAACTTGTACATCCACTCTTCCCTGTCCATGGACGCGACCTTGCACACACAACAGATCAATATAAGAACAAATGCATCCGAGTAGCTCCAAATTTGGTTTTCTCTCTCCTCCATTTAGATCTAGATCTAGAAGAAAAGCACCTAAATCATGTAAAAGAGAGAAGATGAGTGTTGGAGAGTCAGAAATCAACCTCTTGCAGTGCCCCCTTCACCAAATCCAAGGGCAAAACCTCCCCCTTATAAAATGACCAATTTTCGTGTTTTGAGCTCAAAACACGAAAAAATGGAGGAGCCGCACAGAAGAAGAAGGAGGCTAGCTATTATATATAGGAAACTTAACCAAGGCGAGCACTTTAAACGAAACCGCCTCAGTTAATCTTCATTAACCGAGGCGGTTGTTTTAAGTTGCCCGCCTTGGATAATTCATTAACTAAGGTGGTCTACTCAACGAAACCGCCATGGTTAATTAAGATTAACCGAGGCGGTTGTGTAACGTCGCTCGCCTTGGATAATTGATTAACCGTGGCGGTTGTACGGCCGGCGGCCCGGTAACGGTTAACCAAGGCGGGCCGCCAGCCCGCCCACCTCCGAGGCGATTTTTAAAGGTCGCGGTTAATGCTGTTTTTAAGTAGTATGGATGTCTCGTGAGATTCCATGGTGGGTTTCCAAGCCTCCTATCCTTGTCAATCAGAGTTGTGAGGGTGATCCCTCCAGCTTCCTTGATCTGAAGCTACTACTAGTTGTACACTTTTGATATATATACTCGGTGCTTGATTTGGTTGCTGTGAGCTATAAACTCTGGTCAAATGGATTATCTTGGTGTGCAAATATGGCAGGTTGCTTCTGAAACTGCAATTGTTGGTTGGACCTTGATTATCGTCACCACAGTAACCAACATTGTTTTTGTACCGACTTGCAGAACATACAGGGCATTTCTTCAAGTCTTTGAAAGTATCCCCACGATACAAAATACAATGATTTGGAAATGCATGAATTCTTTCCACACCCATCGTGAACGGGCTCACAAGCTTCTTTGCTCGGTATGTGTTGGCTGGCACTTTATTTGGCTTTGGAAGCAACCAAGCCAAGATACGCAGCAGATCGTTGAAACTACCATCTGACTAACCATGCTTAGCCTTCAGAGTCAAGAGCTCAAGTATGAAATGAAGCACGGTCCAGTGTTTCGGGCATCCCTTCAATCGCTCATATATATTTTCCTCTGCTGATTTTCTCACCGTCTCGAAGTTTGCTAATCCCCTAGCACTACCAACCAATACCTCCGCTTTTGTGTGGCGCAACAACTGGTTCAGAAAATCGCCATCATCAAGTTCATCGCCACTACTATCACCATCCATTGGACCGTCGACATCGTCATCTTGAAATCCACGAATCCCATCATCAGCAGCAACCCCATCTCATCGCTGACACAATCATCATCTCCACCACAATCATAATAAGAATGAAACATTCTGTGAAACACCTCGTCTTATATGATGTCATCCAGTGGATTATTCGTCGGAGGGGGAGCATCCGTCTCGCCATGTTTCTTCCAGATCGTGTAGTCCTTAACAAAATCACTCACCATCACATGTGATCTGATTATAGTTAGGTCGCTGAATACTCTCAAATTCTTGCAGGCATTGCATGGTCAATGCATCAACCGTGTCTTCTCATTTCTTGCGTGGTTCTCCTCAACTTGAATGAATTTATTAAGCTCTCCCCAGAAATAGGCGTCTGTTCTTTTTCATTGTACATCCATGTTCTATCCATATCTGAACAGCAACAAAGAATTTAAATGGATTAACTCAAATCAAAACCAAATATATTAGGGGAAAAAGTAATTTTAACAAATACTAAATAAAAAAAATCAAAACCAAACATATTATTATACCACTAAATCTTGGGGGGGGGGGGGGGAATTATCATGCATGTGTGTAAAGATAGAAAAAAAATTAAATAAAACTGTTTTCTCGAAAGAAATAGAGTCCTAAATTCACATAAATATATACTTATATATATGTATAGGTGTTTAAAAAAGTGAATTTAACTAATACTAAATAAAAAAATTGATTTCCAGCCTATTATTGTACCACTAAATATTGGGGAAAAAATCTAACATGCATGTGTGTAAAGAGATGGAGCCCTCAGTTGATATAAATATATACTTCTATATATGCATAGGTGTGAAAAAAAGTCAATTTAACTTGTAATAAATAAAAACAATAAAAAATTTAACATATTATTTTACAACAAAATGTTGGGGAAAAATCTAACATGCATCTTTGAAAAAGGAAAAAAACAAATCTTCTTCTCTCTCGTCCATAGATCTAGGGCATTATTTACTTAAGAATGAGGCTAAAAACTATAGATCGAGTTAAAATGATTATATAATCTTATTCTCCTACTAAAATAGCACAACTTCATTTAAAAGTTTGAGCCAAATGGTGTCTCAAATGGCTAATCCACACCATGGAGATCTAGAGCTAGTTAGAGGCAAAGAGAGGTCCATTTGAGCCTCAAATCTAATAAAAGAGCTTAGAAATGACAAGAAATTAGCGTCAACTTACCTCATAGAGCCCCCAACTCGAAGGAAATTAAGTTGAAAATCTCCCCCACCTTTTTTCCTTTTTTCGTATGTTGGGGAAGCTCCTCTCCCGAGCAAACAATGGGGAGTCGGGAGGCGGAAGAAGGTGCCCAGATTTTATAGATATTTTTAGGGACGGATAGGAGGTGAGCCGCCCCTAAAAATTCCATTTGTAGGGGCGGCTTACCCCCTCAGCCACCCCCGAAAATGGTCGCATTTTCAGGGGTGGGTGGGGGGGATGAGCCGCCCAAGCCACCCCTGAAAATGACACCCATTTATAGGGGCGGCTGATGGGGTGAGCCACCCCTACAAATGGATTTTCAGGGGCAGCTCGTTTGCTATAGTACCCGCTGCCCATTTGTAAGAACGGGTGACATTTTTGTCCGCCCCTAAAAAAATTCGGGGCATTGCTACAAATCGTTTTTGTAGTAGTGCTAGTCTTGTTGTCGATGCTTGACACGGTCAGAAGGTTTCAGCAGAGAATAACACTGAAAAGTCAAGGCGGGCGGGCGTGTTCTTTTGGTCGTAGTATTCTGGTTCTAACATGAGTGTTGGACTTGGTTCGTGCACGGTTTTGCACCTAGCAGAGCTGAATTTTGCTCAAGTTTTGTTTCAATCCTTTGAAAAAATTAATAGCCAAGTCAAGCATCAGTGGTTGTAGCTTGTAGTAATTTGTTGCTTGCATGTCTGATGAGGGTTATTAGGGGTACTAGCCAAAGGACATTGCTGATTGCTCCCATTCACAGTTCCAAAGTGTTTTCAGTAATATGTTTTGGACTTTAGGTTCTTTGCTTTCCATAAGAAAGGGGTGCTATTCTATGGCTATTTATATGTTGTATCTTCTGATCGTGACATTTCTTGGCAGTTGAGGATTCCAGTGATGGTGTATCAGCGGCGGCAGCAAACTTTCAAAGTTTAAGCCTACATTGATATAATGATGAGTTAGTTGCAAAAAAGGTCGCTGAAGAACCTGTGGTGTGAAAACAAGAGTGGGTGTACTCTTATTTATCACTATTTAGTGATGTTGCACCTAAGAATGTGCCATTACATTGATGTACTCTTATTTATGTCAAACAAGAACATATGTTATGCCATAGTCTGATTTATGCCTGTGTTGTGCATTCTCTGGTTTTATTCCAACAGGCTTGCATGCAGCAATTGTTTTTAATCCTGGCCTGGATTGGCAGGATTAAATCCTGGCCGGATTGAGTGACACGGGTGGAATCACTCAAACCGGGCCTGGAAGTAATCCTGCCCGGAATCCAAACCGTAGAAACAACCAGCCCCGAAAGGGCCGGATCCACTGATTCCAGGCCTGGAACCGTTCCTGGCCTGATTCCAATCCTTTACTATCGAATGAGACCTAATTTACCTTCCCGTTCTGTCGGTGTTTCGATCACCGACTAGTAAATTTAGCGTCGTGCTTCTTCGTGGTTCGATGGCTAACAATCGAAGGTAAGGATTTATACTAATTCGGGCAATAGCCCTACATCCAGTGGGGGTGGTGTTCTTCGTGATGCTGGGTGCTTACAACGGGGCGCTTGCAAGCGAGATGCATGAATGGGTGTTGCGAGAGAGATAGAAAGGAGGCCCAGCTTCACCTTATATACGTGGTGGGCTGAGCTACAATGCGTGACAGAGGGGTGTCTCGCCCCAAGGGTCGGCATCCCCGGGAGAGGTCGGCTGTTCTCACGTGTCCGTCTATGGGGCCGTCGGTTGGAGACACTCCGCTGCTCCCCATGCTGGATCTTGTTCGCCCGTATCGCGGCGCCGCCTGACACGTCCTTGGATCCGTGCGCCCTTACTGTGGCAGGGGATGACGCCGCTATACCTTTGGCTCGCCTCCATCCTGATGCGTCGGAGGCAAGTTTCCTGCTTGGTCGGCACGCCAAGCCTCCCGAGTCTCCCGAGACCGACTCGGGAGGCTGGTGGTTGTGCTCCTTGCCTGACCTCTGGTGCCAAGATGGGTCCCACTAGCGCGGCGCCTCCTCTCTCTACGCCTGACGGTGGAGGAGGACCCGGGACAAGCCGTACAGTCGCGGAGCGAGTGTGACCAGTGCAACCGGCGTGGTGCCGGTCGCGGCGTCATGATTGCCCAGTAGATCGGGGGCACACCTCGGTGCTCCGGTTCATAGGCGACGCCCCTACCCCAGCTGTCGGACGCAGGGGAGGGGGGAGGAGGGGAGGGAGGGCGCATGCATGTCTTGTCGGGGTAAGTGCAGTTAGTGCTGCCCCGCGCCTTCCCTAGGCCGCTTGAGGCTGTCTTGGCCCCTGGGGAGGGCTTGGCTCCTCCGACCCCTTCTGGGTCGGTGGGACGATACACATCTTGGACCCGGCTCCACTGCTGGGCCGCTGGGTTTGCTTTTGCTTCCTGGCCTGCTTCGGTCGTGCGTGAGCCTAACCGGGCCGGTCAGTCTGGCTGAGATCGGTTGATCCGTGATTAACTCTTAATCATACATAAGGGTACCCGTGGTACTTCCCAACATGTTCTGCAGCGGCAAAGATCGAAGAGGCCCCTTGCATTGTGTGCCCACGGTCCAGGTTTGCCGACACATATAGCTCTTAGTCCGTATAGTGACACTGACACACTGTAGTGTGGTGGGGGAGGGAGTTAATGGGTCAAGGTCAATGGATGCACGGCGGTGTTAATGGGTCAAGGTGGTCCGGACGACGGGCAGGTATTCCCACGTTGAATGCACCTACTGCGTACAACTCCAGATCCAGCTGCTGCTCTCGGAGCACTTGCGTTTTGCAGAAGCAGCAGTCCGTACGACCGTCGCTGTCTGCCTCTACGCAGCGGGGCCTCCTAGCATAGCGGAGCCGGGCTCCACCGTACCTCTGACGGTCTGACCCCATCCCGTTCCGCGTGTCATCACTGCCCCGTTGCTGGCGCCTTCGTCGCTCGAGGTGTAGGAGCCGTTTGGTGCGGCCAGAGCTCCAGCTCTGGCTACACCGGCAGGTCCTGCAGGGGCAGTGATGGTGCTTCACCAACATCTCCAACATCTCCAGAGGCATTAAATTAGGAGAGGCAGAGGTTTTTTGTGGAGGTGCTTCAGCGGAGCCAGTGGAACCACAAAACATAGCTTTACCTGCTTCATTAGTTTTGTCGTATCAAAGAATCTTATCGTTTAGGAGTATTAAATAAAGTATAATTATAAAATTAATTGCAGAACCTCTAGGCTAATTCGCGAGACGAATCTAATGAGGTATATTAATCCACGATTAGTGATTGATTACTGTAACGTCACTGTAGCAAATTATGGATTAATTAGGCTCATTAAATTCGTCTCGTGAATTAGCACCCATCTGTGTAAAAAGTTTTATAAAAGGATTTTAGATGCTAATATTCTTCTTGATTAAATTTAGATTATTTTAATTTAGGTAAAATAAAATATCTTATATTTTAGGACGGAGGGTGTACGAGCAGCTGGCAAACTGCACTGCACCTACGAGCTGTGACGACGCCGACGCCGACGCCTTCTCTCAAACAGTAGCGACCGCGCCGGCCGCGGTTGGTCCAGTGCGTTGCGTAGAGGTTTTGCTAAGAAGCTAAAAAACCAAAGGAAAAAGAGCAACAACACCTTGATGGCCGGATGGCTCGTAGGCGGTACGGTGGGTCTCGCAGCGACCCATGAAGGCGCCGCCCGCCCGCCACCAGCCTCTCGGCCGGCGCACATCATCCCGCGCCAAGCAAAGGCCGGCGAGCCAGGGGCTCCCTTTGGCTGCGCGGCGAGCCCGCCTGCATGCGCGCGGCGGCGGGGCGAGCGTCTGCGAGCGTGCGGCGGCGGCGGCACTCGGGCGTACGAGCAAGCAAAGCGGCAGCTCTCCTCTGGCTGGATGCGTGGATGGCATGGAGATTAACTTCAACAGAAGAGATGATGGTGTTCGTCGGTGATGTGTTTGCAGTGCTTCAAATCTATAATTCTTTGGTTTTGATTCATTTGAAGATTGAAGACTTGATTTCATCAATTTTTTTGTGGTTTTATTCGGTCAATTCGGTCATAACCGAAACCGAACTGAACCGAACCAAACTGACCGAACCCAATTTTGCTTGGTTTCGAGATTTTTTAGGACCTATCGATTCCAATTTTCCGATAACCCAAATTCGCTGGAAACCGAGGAATAGGGAATTCTGATAATCCAAATTCGCTCAAAACCGAGGGAATAGGGAACAAGGGGGATCAACGCCCTGGGGTTCCTCGGGTGGGCCTGCACGAAGCTGGCACGCCACCTCTTCCTAGTTATTAGGATCGGACTGGACCGACGGTCCGACCGGTAAAAGACCGAAACAGAGATTACAACGGTTCGGTTCGCTTCACGAACCGTCCATGCAATCAAACCGGTAAAAATCGGTTGAACCGGCCGGTTTTTTACGGAACCGGTGAATTGGTTGGTTTTTTCATATGGGCTCCAAACTAGACAAATAATATGTCCATTTTGATTATTTCAACGAGTTCTTTACAATGGTGCACTTCATTTTAGCATTTGAGGTTGTTTTACAATGGTAAAATTTTTAATTAAGTCCTTTTAATTCATAAATGCTACATATATTATCTTTTCATGCATATTTATTTTTGGTATGTCCCGTAGAACAACTCTGGAGCAGTAAAACTTATCAAATTAATTAAATTAAGACACCTCTTGCTTTGATGCATTATGAAACATTGTTATATTATTATGTTTTTGCCATCATATTATATGAGTTAACAACCACAAACACACAAAAATAATAATTTTAGAGTATCTTTTGTGGACTTGTGGCTGGATTAGTTGAAATTTGTTTAGATAGTTATGTTATTTAACAGTTTATTTGTACATGTGGTCAACTCTATGTTGCTAACTATCTATTATATATAATGACATTACACCGGTTTGAAGTATTTGTGGGCGGTTTTTTTTAAGGTCATCAGGAGGGGAGAGAATCCCCCACCTGAATTTATTCATTTGGGTGCGATCATACCAGCACTAAAGCACCAGATCCCATCAGAACTTCGAAGTTAAGCGTGCTTGGACGAGAGTAGTATTAGGATGGGTGACCTCCTAGGAAGTCCTCGTGTCGCATTCCTTTTCCAAATTTGTGGGCGGTTCAATTATCCGTTCCGAAATTATCGAACCAGCGGTTCAACCGGTTCTTTACAGTTAGACATGTGAACCAGTGAACCGATGGCCTCACCGGTTCTATCTTCGGTCCGGTCCTAATAACTATGCACCTCTTGCAGCGCTACCTGACAAACGAAATTAAATGACCACATTTATCATTACAGCTTCATTTCACACCTGCTAGCCGATTGCCCGATATAAACAGGGACACAGCGGCACCCGAGGCTTGACAACGAACGTAACTATACGATCCTGAGCCTGTTCCAGCTAGCAGAGAAGAAGGTGATGGAGAGAACCGAGCTAGCAGAGGAGAAGGGGATGGAGAGATCCGTGCCCATGAGAGCCGAGGATGGTAGCAGCAGCTCGATGCAGATGGTAGCGGAGGCGAAGATGCTGGAGGCGGAACCAGAGGAGAAGGTGGTGGAGGGGTTCGCGCTTGCCGAGAAGCAGCAGGTTGGTTCAGTTCTAGCTCTAACTTGCTTGGGAAGCTTCTAAAGTTGTTTTTTTTTAGGAACAGGAGGGGAGCAAGAGCTCCTACTAACTGACCCCAGTCCCTCACGGAAAATAATGGCAGATTTTTTTTTTTGAAGGGTACAATAAAAGGCAAGGAATCCATGGGAGTCGACGAGAGGGATGAGGCGGAGCAGGATTCTAGCAGCCGGGTGGTGGAGAAGCAGCTGGTTGATGGAGAGACCCGAGCCAGCAGAGAGAAGAAGGTGACGGAGAGATCCGAGCAAACAGCAGAGAAGAAGGTGATGGAGGGATCCGTGTCCAAAGCCGAGAGTGAAACTAGTAGCAGCAGCTGGATGCAGATGCTAGAGGAGGCGAAGATGCTGGCGCGGGCTCTGCAAACTATTGTGGAGTTGTGGGCGGAGCGAGAGAAGGGTGGTTCTAGTTCTAGTTCTAGCTCTAACTTGCTTGAGAAGCTTCCCAAGTTGGAGGACCCCGGCCCGTCACGGAAAATGGAACATTTGATGAAAGGCAAGGAATCCATGGGAGTCGACAAGGAGCATGATTCTAGCAGCCGGGTGGTGGGCATGGTGAGGATCATCAACGACATGGAACGGTGGATGATCGAGGCCCTCCATCTACCGGGTGCCGGATTGGCTGAAGAGCATGACCAAAGCCGAGGCATACAGACCTCAGGTGGTGTCGCTTGGTCCTTTCCACCATGGTGAGCAGTCCCTGCAGCCCATGGAGGAGCAGAAGCGCCGGCTGATGCGGCGCATGGTTTTGCGGTCAAAGAAGCCACATAGTATGTTCGTCGACGCCATCGCGAAAGTTGCTGATAAGCTGCAGGGCGCCTACTACGGTCTCGATGATGAAAAATGGCGTGGCAAAAATAAAGCTCGCTTCGTGGACGTGATGGTCACGGACGGGGGCTTCTTGCTAGAGTTCATGACGACGGTTACACGTACAGGGGTGTTACAAGCTGGTTATGCGCCCTACGACCCTATCTTCAGTGAGCGTAGCTTACTTTCTTTGTGGCCACGCATCCGATCCGACATGATCTTGGTAGAAAACCAGGTGCCCCTGCCCGCCCTGCAGACGCTTGAAGCTGTTCGAAGCGGCACATCTCCGGTACGTGCTTAGTAGCTTTCATTCCTCGCACTGTTCTTTACAACTCAAATGTTTTCTGGTTATAAATATACTGGTATTTATACACGGTAGTAGTTATAAGTTAGTTAGTTAGTTATATTCTTCCTCTTGCTAAAAAAACATGATGCTGTTGATCTTTAATTTTTCCGGTCTTCCATATACTTTTTTACCCACCTAGTTGCTTACTTGCTTAATAGAATATGGCTATATCATTTACAAGATAGAAAACTTTATGGTGGAAAGAATAGGAGCCGTCCATAGGTATAAATGTAAAGGTGGCAAAAATAGGAGGTATCCACATCAAGATACCAAGAAGTACTAACACTACCGGAAAGTGTTGTAGAGCTCGACGACATAAAATCTTGTAGTTTACAACCTTTTGATTTGAGTTCATTTAGCCATCCAAAATTTTTTTATATGCGCACAAAGAAAATATAAATAGCCACGTCAGCGATCCATGTACCTAAAATTCTGGCTTCTGATTGGCCGAATCCCTCCCCCTCTCTCCCTCCCCATCGGATGGATAAGGCCCCCCTCCCCTCCCCTCTCCTCTCTCTCTCTCTCTCTCTCTCGGCGGGCTGGGCGGCGGCGGGGTACCTCGAGTGGCGGCGGTGCGGCCTCGGACGGCCGCGGTGCGGCCTCGGACGGCGGCGGGGGCCTCAAGTGGGCGGCCGGCGGGGGCACCTGCAGGCGGTGGCGCCGCGACCACCTGCGGGTGCCGCCCCCTCCCCTCCTCTCCTAGCTGGCCGGCATGGTGGTGGTGGTGGCGGCCGGCGGCGTGGTGGTGGTGGTCGGCGTGGTGGCGGCAGTGGCTGCTAGTGTTCTCTTTTATTTTTTTGGAAACATTTTTATCGAGTGTCACTGTAGCACTCAGCAAAGTATTTACCGAGTACCTAATAAAAAACACTCGGCAAAGAGCTCTTTACTGAGTAGTGTTTGCCGAGTGTTGCACTCGGCAAACATTTTGCCGAGTGTTTTTTTAGCTTTGCCGAGTGCACAGGGCAAATGATCAGTTCCTGTAGTGTAAACTGGTGGGATGAACCAGTATCAAATATATATAAGACCGGTACTCAATTTAATTAATTAATTTAGTTATTAATAATTTTTTTATTAAATTCTCAGATCAATGCTGGTCAGAAAAAAATTAGAGGGATAAAGTACATGAAAGTACCACCGGTACCTTTGAACCACCATAAAAGAACTCCAAGATATGAGATTACGAAATTACTAAGTTAAGTATTTATTACTGCCCACCATCCCGACTCGGCCTGCCCTCACCTCTCAACATGCATCCACCAAATGCCCCCTATTTTTATCTCATGATTAATGGGTCTTTAGATTTTTTTTTCTTTAGACGAGGATTTTTTTTCCAGATCAGTGTTTCTTTGTACCTATGTATTAAGTATTATGGTGCAAAACGTTGGGTTCATTTTTAATATGAAAAAGGAACGGGTTAAGTGTCATGGATTGGTTTTACTAGGTAACATCTATACAACCAGGGCCCCAAGGAACTTATTTTTTCCACTAGAAAATTCATATTCTGACTAAATTTCACACTATATCGCCGTCCCTACGAGAAAAAATAATTCAAGTTTCTGGCTCACACCTTATACAACCTAATGGTTTATTACAAATATTAATTGATATATAGGAACAATGTAATGTAATTCATAGGGTCAAGAAAATCGTGAAACTATACCTAACTAGCATAGTGCTCGTGCGTTGCTACGGGTAATATTAATTTTAGACGATCTACATGAGACCACCAATTTTGTGCTCTTTCACTCCGTTTACATGCCGCACCGTGACTCATGCAGCATTAATTATCCGAGTTCCGATTAGGATTCCGATTTATTTATCCGGGTTCCGATTAGGATTCCGATTGATGGACTAAAGAATCATTGCTTGCTTTAGAAATAGTAGAGATAAGTTACTGGATCATGCTAGATCCGGTATGAAGGAAAGCTCGAATACAATACGATAGCTTTTTTTTTTGCGAGGATAGTCTTTTTCTTTTTGGCCATGACTTGGGAGGATGTTTTTCTGGCATTACGATGGAATATATTCTTATAGGTACTACTATATAATTTTAACTGTATCAGTACTGTCACTTACTATACTTTTTGTCTCTCAACCTTGAGTGCAGAGCAATGCCTATATTGACGAACTGGTGACTAATTTCGTATGCCCCAGTCCAGAGGAAATTAGAAACCAAGAACTAGGTCTCCACACCCTTGAGATGTTTCACAGAAATTTCTGCTCTGAACCTCTGAAGCACCAAGATGAGTTCCGAGAGGAAGGGGTTCATTTCAAGAGGAGACTACTTGTTTTTTTTGAGAAATTCAAGAGGAGACTACTCCACACCCTTGAGATGTTACTCAGAAAGTTCTGCGGCGGCCATTCTCAAGATGAGTTGGGCCAGAGTGAGACTACGATGCTCTCCGCTGAGGAGCTCCGAGAGGCAGGGGTTCAATTCAAGAGGAGCAAAACTCGAAGCGTTCAAGACATCGACTTTAAAAATGGCGTGCTGAGTATGCCACTCGTAGAGATCGACGACTCCTCCGAGAGAACCTTCCTCAACTTGATGGCGTTTGAACGGCTGCACTGCACTGCCGGGAGTGTTGGAACGGCCTACATGATCTTCATGGATAACATCATCGACTCGGAAAGGGATGTGGCTCTGCTGAGATCTAAAAAGGTTCTAAAAAACTTTTTGGGCAGTGACAAGGCAGCAGCCGACCTATTCAACACTCTGGGCAAGGGAGCAACCTTGAAGCCAGGCAGCAAGGTGGGTCACGTACAATGGCTGGTGGCTAAGCACTGTGAGAGGCCGTGGCCGAAATTGCAGGCTAGCTTCAAGCACACCTACGTGCGCAACCCTTGGGTGTTCTTCTCTGCTTTGGCAGCTATCACACTACTTGCCCTCACCATCCTGCAGACCGTCTATACAGTTATGCCCTACTACACCCAAAACTAGCATGTTCTTTTCCCATTTTTCTTTGCGAGGAAGTCAAAGGTCTCTCCCGGGACTCAGATTACTAGTTCCTAGCTCCATGTAATACATTATAGTTTGTTCTGTAATCTTAATTATTTGCGAGACCTCGATCTGTACGAGATCAACAATGGACTATTGTTTCTGTCTAATTTCACATTCCAATGGGAAATTCTAGTTTTTATTACTTCAACTGGGTTGAAAGGTTGGGTACTGTATATGTAGGACGTGACAGGGAATTCTCTGCAGGAAGGGACCTCATTTTTTCATTGTCAGTGAAGTTTAATATGCAAATAAAGTTTGTTTTGGTTTCATAATCTAGTTAATTTATAGTTTGGCTTCCCATGGCAACAAGTGTGTTTTGAGACTTTATTTGCTTCCTCCATTTCTTAAACATCAGTCGTAGTCGCTAAAGTTCTCTCCTATGAGATATTGAAAAGATATGTTTTCCCAGCCCCAAATCGCTTAAAAAATATAGGTTTTCGCCAACTGAACTGCAGAGAGGTTCGATGAAGTTGTAATTCTCTGGGTTGGGTGCTATTTTTTGATGGCAACTTAATTTTTTTTTAAAAGGAAAATTTATTGATTTCAAGTAATATTATATCAAGGTGATACAGCAATACTCGAAAGAAATTCCCGACCAGCGTACAGCCTTACATGAGAGAGAGAGAGAGTGCACTCTAGTGAATATCAATCCGTAGACTAGACCGCCACCTATGTGCCTGGGTAAAAAACTCCTTGGCCATTTGTGCCAAGCATTAAGATGCCGCTGCAACTAACTCCTGTGTAGTAGGTGTTTGGACAATAGCCCATGTACGAAGCCAGTGCAATACTGTGAAGATAACCTGCAAAAAAGAAGTTTGTTTATTTTTAAATATCAGATCATTTCTACTTAACCACAAAGACCAACATGTTGTTGCAGACCCAAGTAAAACGAGAGGTTTAAACTCGTTACAAATCCCTGTTAGCCAGTGACCAAACATATATGTCATGCTACGAGGTTGTTGGAGTCCAAAAGTCGCATGAATAGCTGCCCATACCAAGCGAGTAAGTCGGCACTCAAAAAATAAATGTCGTATCGTCTTATCTTTGTGGCAACTTAATTGTGAGCCAGCCTTACTGATACCATAGAAACAAAGATGGTAACCAATGCCCATTCATACGTTTTTGCGTGCACCCAAGTTAGTGAGCGCAAGGCTGTGCTCATCAGCAAGAATCTTTTCCAGCTTCCTACAAACATATATTATTCACAAGTGAATAAGTGATGCATTGAAGACAATGATGCATCTGATACATGTAGTTCTCCGAATGTGCATCTTGCAATATCCTATTTATTAGCTTGTTTTCCAAAACAGGTGAACCCAAAATTTCATTACTTTTTTTTAGGGAAACAGGAGGGGCAAGCCCCTACTGAAATTTATTGAAACTTAAACCAAAATTCTTAAGAAACAGAAAGAAGTGGGGTGAGAAGGGAATTAGGGTACAAAGAAAGAAAGAAAGAAAGAAAGAAAGAAAGAAAGAAAATAAACAAGACTAAAGAAGTCAGACTAGACTGTTTAGCCATAGTTCAATAAAAGGGAAGTACTTCTTTTAATTCTTCTTTGAAGGCTCTCTTTGATCCATGGATTGAAGGTTGTATTTGATTGAAGATCAGTCCGTTTCTTGCTTTCTAGATTGACCAGCACATAATTATTATAATTTCTATAAAAAAAAGGCACACGAAGCTGCCTCTTGAACATTTCCAGGTTTTGAAGGAAGTCCAAGTGTTGGTCAGTTTGTACCTGGAGCCAGTTCCAGCGTGCTGCCGCAAAAGGGCAGTAAATAAAAAGGTGACTTAAGGATTCTTCCATTAGTCCTTGGCATAGAGCACAATTTTAGTCCTGGAGTTCCATATTTTTCCTTCTTAGTAACTCTCTCGTGCTCAGTTTGTCCTTAAGAAGCAACCAGCTGAAAACTTTGTGTTTGTTTTAACAAGAGCTTTTCTAGATTCTTTTGAAAGCTGGGTGAACTACTGCGTGACCACTCAGATGCATGTAGGCCTTAGAGACTGGGAAGTTACATGTCTTCCAGATGCAGGTCCAATTGTCTTGTTCTTCAGTGAGATTCGGATGCTAAAGGTCTAAGCTAAACTGTTGGAATTGCTCGAAAGCTCTTGATGACAGTGGTAGATTGAAGAGATTTGCTTTTCCTGCAGCAAGGGTTGTATTTCTTGATTTAACAAAAGAGAAGAGTCTTGGGTATATTTGCATTGGGACTTTGTTGTTCTAGTTATCAGTCCAGAGATAGCAAGATTTCCATTCTTGACTACTGGCATTGTCTGGCCTTTGAACTTGTCCAGCAGTTTCAGTATATCTCTCCACCAGAAAGACCATTTTTTCTTTGTGTTGGAAGATTCCCTATCTCATAGTAGCTTTCCCAAATTAAGGAGACTTAGGGAATATCCTCTTTGTTGAAGAATTTGAACAAGTATTTAAGTAGTAAAGCTTCATTCTGAGTTCTTAAATTTAATACTCTCAGGTCCCCTTCTTCCTTTGATCTGCAAACTCATGTCCTAATAGCCTTTGGCCTTTGATGGGCATTTATGTCTGCTCCCCTCCACACAGTGCTTTCTATACTTGTCAATTTGCTTGATAACAGTGCTGTGAATGGCAAAAGTTCCCATGCAGAAGGTTGGGAATGCAAGACAGCATTTGTTAGCTCCAACCTACATGCTTGATTGAGAAAAGTTGAGGCTGCTGCCAACCTTCTTTCACATCTGCTCACTAGAGGTGAAAAGCCAATAAATCTAGGTTTTGTCAGGCTCAAAGGTAACCCAGGGTAGGTAAAAGGAAGTTTCCC
This sequence comes from Panicum miliaceum, assembly GCA_032594955.1. NCBI lineage: Eukaryota > Viridiplantae > Streptophyta > Magnoliopsida > Poales > Poaceae > Panicum > Panicum miliaceum. Next base: position 49,722,861 of record CM064057.1, on the reverse strand, counting down.
ATTGTCACAGTTGAAAGTTCGAGCCAGGTGATATAGCCTTTCCTCAGAGATATTGATTGGCATCATGACTGATTTATGGTAACCTTCAAGCTAGTTGATTCACCAAAAGAAAGGAGTAGAGCTTTCAGAACTAGCAACTGCCTGCTGCAAGCCTCCATGATGATTATGTCATCAACATATTGTATAATTGGGAAGTCCGAAGAGTGCCTTTGAGGTAAAGGAGGCTTTAGGAGATCTAGGTTCTTGGCCTTGTTGAGAATTGATTGCAAAAGGTCTACAACAAGCACAAAGAGGAGTAGACATAGAGGGTCCCCAGTCCCCTTGTACCCGTCTCCTGTAGTGAACTGTCTTACCATGTACTCCATTTAGTAGAATACCAGAGGTTCCAGTGGAGAGAATGTCTCTAATCCATTGCATCCACCTTGGTCCAAAGCCGCTCTCAGCTATGAGTACTTGAAGAATTGCCTCATGCTCAACTTTGTCAAAAACTTTCTTAAAATCCAGCTTAAGAATGAATTACTAGTTTTTTTTCCTGGATTTGTGATAGAGATGAATGTATTCAAGTGTCAAGGCCAGGCAGTCTTGGATTGTTCTATTTTTGATGAATCCATACTGGTTGCTATGGATAAGTTTCTTTATGACCTTCTGCAGACTATTTGCAAGAACCTTTGTCAAGATCTTCAAGGTAGTGTTCCATAAAGAGATTGGCCTGTAATTAGATGCTATACTTGGGCCCTCCATCTTGGGGATCAGGGTTATATATGAAGAGTTTATGCTTCTCAAGTAGGTACTTCCAATGCTAAACTCATGACAAAGCGTGTAATAGTCTTCTGCTATTAGAGGCCAACACTATTTCAGAAACTGATTGTTGAAACCATCAAAACCTGGTGATTTGTTACTTGGAAGGTCATTAATTACCTAATCTATTTCCATCTTGGCAAAAGGAATCTCCAAATCTCTTAAGTTTTCTGTGTTGTGGAGAAGAGTGTTGAGGTTGAACAGCATCAAGTTAAACTTTGATTTTCCCAACCTTTCTTTGAAGGTCTCCCAGAAATAGTTGGCTTTTTCCTCATGTTTTGTCATCAGATTCCCAAGATTGTCGTAGTGGTGGATCTAGGATGTGAATCTAGAGGGGGCTTATTTTCCTCCTCTTCTTCCTCCTTTTCTTCATTCATGGTTGAAAATTGTTGGGGGAGCTCTGGGAGGGGGGGGGGGGGGGGGGGCTCCATGGGTTGCATGGGGGTAGAGGGCTCCAGCCCCCCTGCACCCCCCCTTGATCCGCCCCTGCACACAGGCAATAGTGTTTTTCCTGTGTTTGATAGTTGCATGTGCATGAAAGTGTTTAGTGCTCGAGTCCCTTCCTTCACCCAGTTAATCTTTCCTCTTTGCTTCCAATAAATTTCATTGTTGCCTGAGTAGAGATATCTCAGCAAAAATTAGCTATCTAGATCCAAACAAACCCGAAGCCCGAAGCTACGCTACACATACACCCACGCGGTTGTACCGAATCGCTCAAGAGTCTAAGCATATACTCCCTCCATCACTAAAATAATACAACTCTCGCTTCCCGATGAGTCAAACAATTTCAAGTTTGATCTAATTTATATAAAAGATTACTATCATTTATGTCTCCAAATAGATTTAGTATGAAAATATATTACTTGATTAATTTAATGATACTTATTTTGTAATATAAATATTAATATTATTTTGTATAAATTTAGTTAAATTCAAAATTGTTTAACTCCTCGAGAAGTGAGATTTGCATTCTTTTAGGGATGGAGGGAGTATCAATATAAAACCTATTTAATTAAATATCTTTAGATTTTGAATTGAGTTTCTTAAGAAAGAAACTAATAAAGCAACTAACAAATATTTCTATACTTTTAACTCTAGTTGCAGTAACTCCACATTTGCTTGGAAGATAGCTATGCTACCATCACAAATGCTGGTGCGAAGCTCGTTAGTCACACGGGAATTGTCGATCAGCGAATTGCCACCAAGTTCGTAAGTGATCTATCCCATGACTAAAATCATATTATTTTTTAGAGTAAAATGCACCAGAGGTCCATCAACTTGTAAGGGTGTGTTATTTAGGTCCACGGACTTCAATATTGCATCCATCAACTTGTAATTATGTCACTTAGGACTATAAATTTTGAAAATATAGGTCCATAAACTCTAAAAGTACATTTTTGGGTACATAACTTGTAGATTTGTATCATTTAGGTCCATAAACTCTGAAAGTGCATTTTTATATCCATGAGCTTCATCCATGAGCAGTCGTGTGGCTACAAACGCGCCTACAAAGGTCGCCCTAATATCGCTGTTCATGAATATCTTTCAACCTCTCACCGAGAACCACTCTGGGTTGACCCAAGTCTAACATCATCATTAGATTTTTTGCCACGACACCTGGCGGCACCATATCCGGCCGCCCGCGGCACGGAGGACATAATATCCCTACAATGGTACACATGTTGTTGAGTCCCTCTATGACCTCCTCCACCTTTCCCAATCCATCACCCCTCCTCTCCACCCATATTACAAGGTCATATCTAGATCTAAGCTCCAAAATTCACCAATGGTAGTCTGTAAGCTCCCCTTTGAATCCTAATACATGTCAATAAGCTTCAAGATAAGTCTTTCATCCCTTCTCTCTCATCTCCCTATGCAGCTGATTCGAAATCAGGGCTCAAATTTGACCCTTCTGGCGAAACTCTAGCAATGTGCGGGTACCATATAGATTCATGTTGGTGCGATATCAATGCATGAAGGCTAGGTGGAGGGGTATGGGCCTAGGTGACACAAATTACAAATTTATGTATCTAAGAATGGACTTTCAGAGTTTGTGGATCTAAGTGATACAAATTACAAGTTTATGGGCCCAGAAATGCAATTTTAAAGTTCATGGACCTAGGTGACACCTTCTTACAAGTTGATGGACCTCTAGTGCATTTTACTCTATTTTTTAAAAAGAATATCTTAGGTGCACTCACCTTGTATGTCTCCATCCAATAATGCAGAGAGGCTCTATAGCGATAACTCCAAAGCATTTGATGAAACGCCAAAATCTTTCTTAGATTTTCAGAAGTGAAACTCATTTGCAGGTGATTTGCGAATAGAACACACGGCGCGTTTTCGTGGATTTCAGTCTCGAGCTCATCCAATGTGCGAACTAAGCATAGTCAGTTGATAAAGTTTCTTACATTAGAACTTTACTTGCTCATCCGAATTTGAGTCCTCAATATGGGTGCTTGCATTTCTTTCGAATTTATTCCAGGATAACCTGCACTGTTCTTTTAGTGGTAGGCGACGTGCCTTAAGGAGGTGCCTATGCTGATTTTATCAATCTCGAGGATCTATCGGCTTAGTATTTTGGAGGTGCTCGTAAAGATAGGCTTACGTGCCTGTACGTGATGGTTTGCGTGTGTTTAAAAAAAATCATAACCCTGTCTCTACAACTAAAAAGACTAAAAGTGGGATAAAAATTTCGTGTAACAAATGACACCCCCGCACGTGGAGTGGAAGGGAAGCAAGTTGTGCTGACCGAGAGGTGTTACTGAAATTAGTTGCACAGGCTGTTCCTACTTACTCCATGAGTTGTTTTTTGTTGCCAGGAGAGACATGCAAGAAGATGCGATCGGTCATCACTAATTACTGGTGGGGCAGTTCTGCAGACAGTCGACATATTCATTGGCAACGTTGGGATAGATTGGCAAGATCCAAAGCGAAAGGAGGTATGGGCTTCCGTGATCTCAAGATGTTTAATCTTGCAATGCTTGGTAAGCAAGGTTGGAGATTGATGACAAGGGCGGATAGTTTGTGTGCTAAGGTCCTTAAAGGGACTTTCATGATGGAGATTTTCTCTCGTGCTCCCGGAGGAAGCGTGCAAGCTCTACATGGCGCGCTATCCTAGCAGGGCGGGAGATCCTAAAGAAAGGTCTGGTCAGGAGGGTCTGTGATGGCTCAACAACAAGTATTTGGCATGACAGATGGATGCCGGGTCACTTTGCTGGGCGACCTTTAACGCCAGCAGAAGGACAAGATGTACACAAGGTCTCTGATCTTATAACAGACAGTGGAGCCTGGAATGAGGGGTTTATCAGGGACATCTTCTTCCCTGTCGACGCAAATGCAATCCTCATGCTGCCAGTCCGGAATGGCTGGGAGGATCTATGGGCATGGGAGAAAGAGAAACATGGGAATTATTATGTCAAGTCGGCATACAGGTTGCAGGAAGAAATACGTGAACAAGATGAAGGAAGCCAGCACCCTGTACTAGGTCCGTCAGAAGAGAAGCATTGGCAATTGGTTTGGAAACTGGATGTTCCACCAAAAGTTAAGGTATTCTGGTGGCGTGTTCTACATGACTACCTTCCTTAAGGGAAGAATTGCATCGAAGACACATTGAACCAATTGCCAATTGTGAAACGTGCGGGGCTGATGAAGAATCAGTAAGGCACGTCCTGATAGAGTGCACGGTGGCAAGGCTATTTTGGGAGGAGACAAAGCAAATCACCGGAGTGAAGCTGCCGAGCGTTCGCCATGACTCATGGGCGACTGATCTGTTACAGGACAATGTCTGCCCAAGGAGAGAGAGGGCGGTGATTATGTGTGGGATGTGGTCACTTTGGATGGCGAGAAACAGACGTCGCCATGGTGAAGCTGGACTGCCAATTCGACGGGCAGTTAGATGGGCAAGTGATACGGCGTATGACTTGTGGCAGCTGCTCCACCCAAACAAAGAGCAGGTGCCAAGGGTGACGCCGCGATGGAAGCCACCGGAGGAAGGCTGGTTCAAATGCAATTCTGATGGAGCTTTTTATCCGGATGGGAATGGAGCAACAGGAGCTATCCTACGTGACGATCAAGGCCAGTTTAAGGGAGGAAAAGCAAGATGGTATGATACCTGCATAGATGCGCTAACTATGGAAGCGCTTGCCTGCAGAGACGGATTGATACTCGCGAAGGAAAAAGGTGCCACGAGAGTATGCCTTGAAACAGATTGTCAAGAGCTTGTGCGCCTCTGGTCGATGAGAGATGAGCAACGATCGACTATTATGACGATTCTAAGGGAAATCCAAGAGCTTTGTAAATCTCTAGTTAGCTTTTCTTTGCGCTTTGCTAGCAGAGAGTGCAACTTGGCAGCGCATGTGCTAGCCAAGCAAGTTTCTAGTGTGTGTTTGATGGGTGAGTGGCAATAGACCCCATCATGCGTACAGCAGTACCTTGAGTGGGATTCAGTCGAGAGAAGCCAGCTGGTGCTGGTGCTGTTGGCCAGCATACATAAACATAAATTAGATGGAGATTTCATTGCTGTCTTGACCAATACGAACTCACAAGATGTTCCAGGTTAGTGATGTTCCCTAGCATTTTGGAGCCCTATTAAGGAAAGCTCCATCTCTTGCTTGAAGAAGAGGCTACAATGTAAAAAAGGTAGAAAACTGTCATTTAAGCAGTGAAGTTCCATGAAGAAAAAACAAATTAACGAAAGATTACATAAGTTCATCCTTTTACATGGAAGTTTAAGCTGTCAAATTTCAAGAACAAATTAAAGAATATTGATCTGTGCAAACAATCCGTTCTTAGTTTTTCCATCAGACAGATGTAATTGCATCATACAGAAACATACATTTTGCTCACCAGCACTTGAAGCTTCAGGTGATTCAGATGCAATTCAAACCCAACACGAACAGTTCTGAACTTCCCTTAGCTTGTTGCCTTTCTTATTTTTCCACAGACATTATTAGAGTCCACTATCAGGCTTTGGATCAGAACCTGCATATTGTTATTGGTCTTGCTCCCCATCCTCTAAGCATAGAAGCACGAATCCTATTGATAGCAAGAGGAATGGCATCACCACCACCTGATTGTGACAGTGGTTTGTTCGTTAGCTTGCTCATTGTATATGTTGCTGTTGGCATGTAGTCATATGGATATCTAAGCTTCTGTTCAATAAAAACAAGAAAGGTTATTAGATGGGTGACAGCAGACAAAGCTATGCAGGTTTTAGATTACGTCTCCTTTTCACCATTGTTGGAAACCCTTCTTTTAAGAAAGAACTAAGAAAGGGCACTGAATAACATGGAGAACACGCATATCTGAAACTGAACCATGAGTGGAAAATTTGTGTGTTTATCAGATCCATAAAAAGGATCCCATAGAAACAAATTATTCTTGCACTCCATTTGGAGATTTGACAAACCACACTAATGGAGGTAATTTTTCAATAAACATGATACCACGGACTGATTGCATTAGAAAAATAGATGCACTAAGTATGTAGGTTGTGTTACTTATAACGCAGGGGCTGAGAGTGTACCCAATTCGTTTAATTAATCACGTTATCGGAATCATACTATGTGATAAACATCCTTTGTTTCAGGTAGATACACTGCAGTACTCGCTCTTTTGTAGGAAACTGGGATCAGGAGGTGGACAAGCTGGGAATATGACATAATACTTTTTAGTTGTGCTTATATATAAGCCTGCAAAGTGTGTGTATTAGTTGACATGAAATGTATTGTATTGGCCTCAAGACGTTGTTTGATTTTACTACGCATTGGCCAAGTGATCTGGTGGTGATGCAATTCCAAAATTGATCAATCTGATGATTTGACCGGCGGTGCATATATCTCTTGTGTTAAAAATATCTAACGTGATTGGCTGATCTGATCAGTACTGTGGCCTTGTGATTCCCTTAATTCTCTCCATATCCAAATCATGTGTGTCTGGGATGTTCGATGTAAGCCGATCCCTTCCTCTATCCTTGCTATGCTTGTGTTTGGTAAAAATTGATTATTTAGTTCCCCATCTCAGATCATACTGCAATTATGGTTTCGTATGTTGGTTTTCTGGTTGAATCCTATCATGATCTATCTCATGTTGTGCTGATTCATATTGTTAAGAAAATAACTGAATTCTTGCCATAAGAATTTTCAACTCCTATCTGAAAGAGTGTTTGTGCTTCTGCATCCTGATTCCGGAATGCCCCTAATCATATCTGAAAGGGGGAAGCTGTAGTTAACTTCATTTTCTTGAGATATCTAATGGATTTGATTTATCTGAGTTCTGATTGGGACGATAAAGTTATACACGAAGGTGTTCTATGGCCACACAGAAAGTTGCAGGAAAGCTAAATATTTGCTTTCATAGATAATTAGGTATTGATACTCACAGAGGAAATTTGTTTTGCCCATAGCCGGGCACGATCCTAGTTCCGTGAAAAAAAAAAACCAAGGATCCGGCCACCCGCCTCATCGCGCGCCTGCAAGCCAGGGCCCACCCCCCAGCGCCAGGCGCGCGCAGGCCCCGCCCACAGGCCCCCACCGCGGCACGGCGCCGAAGAACACGTCACCGCCCCTCGCGGCTGCCTTGCCTGCGCTGTGGCCGTGGAGACCGGAGAGGACAAGGGGTTTAGGCCATAAAGCGCGCACCCGCCTCGTCTCCCCCGAAACGGCAAAACCCACTCCCCCACTCCGCCTCCTCGCAGCGCAGTCCTCCCTCCCCCACCTCTCCCTCGGCGGAATCCCCCCGGACCAAACCCTCGCGGCCGCGGAGCCTCGCAGGTGAGCGCCGGCGCCGGCCCTCCTCCGCTTCCCCTTCCCCCATTTCTCTCCACTCGCATTGCGTCGGAACGGATTCCGGTTTCAGTTTCGCTCCGGGCGAAACCCCCTGGTTGCTTGTTTTGTCCCCCTTTTGCTTCGTCGGTAGGGAACACTAGCTTCCTCGGGTCCGTCGCTCCGAGACTTGCTCGCTCCGGGAGATGGATCTCTCGCCGCCTTATCCGAGCGATCGATCCCAAATTTTTCCCCGCGGAAAAATAAATGGAAAGGAAAAAATTAGGTGCCCACGCGCAGGCCCCTTGTTCCGTGAGGATTCTAGCATTTCGTAGTTTCATTTCGATTTCTTCCCCTGTCCGCTGCATCGTTTTGAGATAGCGACTTAAGCTTCTGTTTCATCTAGTCCCGTGATTGATGGTGCTCGTGTGCTCAGCTATCCCGCTGCTATGTTGTTTACCATACCGTTGAAATTGTGCATCTTCTCCATGGTTGCAATGTAGGTTGCGCGCGACTGAAGATTGCAGAAGTTATTCTCCTTTCAAGTGAGCTAGAAGGGTATGTCAGAGCAGGTTGACAGGCTAGAAAGTAAGCCAGGCTAGTTAGTCTATTATAAAGCTTAGGAAAGTGGATAGCAATAAAGCCATTTCCAAGAAAGTCTTCTTGGTTGCCCAGCTCCACTCGAGCTAATTTAGTTCCTTGGCACTCCTTCGTTGGTACTCAAAAACTCGTATAGCCGTTTGTTTAAAATCTGCAAATATTTATGCTAATGTCGTACTAGCTGCCAGGGAAGCACCTAACATGCACTTGCTCTGTAGCTACCGGTTTGGGCCTTGGGTTGATCATGCTTGTTTTACCAGTAACCAGTTGTTTATTTAATACTTCTGTCATATTCTGTTACCTGTGCATTAAGATTAAGATTATGTGCATCTGTCGGCCTGCTTGAAATGCTGGGAGCCTAGGCACCTCTCTGACAATAATCTCGATTTGCATCGTGATGAATTTGTCATATTAGTTTCCTTTCGTCCTAATTTTCTGCTCTTGGAAGTTACTACTGCACCTGTTTCACTGGTGTGCTTGCGCCTACGACTCCTTTACTTGTACTAATTTACAATCGGGACTGTTGTTTGGTAGAATGTTCTTAGTTGTGTTGTTACAACAGTCTGTTGCTGGGTGTTCGCATGGGCCTTATGCATGATTGTTCTGCTCTTGTTTGGATAAGAAATGGTTTCTGTAGATAGGGGTCCAAGTTTTCAGTTTGGTTCGTATCTTGTACAAGTATTCTGTACTCACTGCATAAATAGATACTGTACTTGTCAACGCGCTAGAGATGCCTTAGTGAGCTCAATTTCCTTCTCTTCTTTTTCCTGGCACTGTACTTGTCAACGCGCTAGACAGTTTTATTCAGCACAGTTCTCCATTTGCTTAATGTTGTTGAAGTCTCATGTTTTGATCGTATACCTAAAATATTGAAGGAGATGAATGTTATTGTTGTATCTTCTGTTTGGCTGTGTTGTCCTTATATACAGTGGTTTTTGGCCAGATAAGCATATCCTGGCAATGGGTGCTGCTGGCACTGTCAGCAACTCATATTCATTACATATTGGAGAAAGAGACGACAAAAGTAGCAACACAAAGTTATGTTCAGACTTTACTGCAGCTGAAATGCAAGTGAACCCTGTCAGTGATGATCTATCTTTGATTCATGTAAAACTGGAACAGTCATGGTCAAGTGTACAAGCTTTTGTTGCTGAGCATATTACCTCAAAGGATCTTGATTTTGATTGGAGCAAGGAGGCTGTTGGGCTGGATGGTTTCAGATACGTGGGCTGCAATGACCTAAGGGATGTTGCACTGAATAGCTTGCACATGTTCTTCAAGACTGCAGTTCAGATGTTATCCTCTGAAGGTTACACTGAGGATGCTGTTGTAAATGCTGTTGTGGACTCTGCACTCTGTTACCAGTTTGATGGGCCTATCAATAAGATCACAGAGCATGCACGCACATTGCTACAGAGCGGCAGTCATCAGGTTGATTATTCTGGCAGTGAGAATGTTGACACAGTTTTGCACATGTTGGGCTTGTATTTTCTTTGCAATGCATCAAGTTTGCTTAAGAGATGCTGCCCATTTTTCACCTTGGGAGATGCATTGTGGTGCATTCTGCTGTGTGACCTGGATATCTCTATTGCTCGTGAAGCTTTTATTCATATGAGTGGTTATGGGAATGGACAATCAGAAGGGCATGCTCTGAGATGGTGTAACTTATGTGAAAGTCGTGAGGATGCAAATGAGATATCAGAAGAATGTGGTTGTAGTAGAGCCACAGAATCGCCTGCGCAATTTGATCCACCTCAATCTGAAGTAGACCAAAGGATGTGGTGCAGTATTCTGGCAAATTATATAGTTTCAGTTCAAAATTCCGCAACGAAAAATCAATATGTTCCTTCTGCTCAAGATGAAAGTTCTTCTGTGCCTAGGGCTGTGGTTCAGTATAGCAAAAAAGCAAAGAAAGGCAACTGTAACAAGCCTAATTCCATGAAATATCAGAAAGAGTCTAGCAAGGATCCGGTAGTTTTCAAGAACATCCAACAAGTCAAGGGTATAGGTAAAACATCTTCAAGAATGCTGAACGAGAGTAAATCATTAATGGCGTTCCTTGGATCTGCGCAGAGCACATTGACAGGCATTTCGGAGGTAGCCAATAAAAAAATCTTACAACCATCCACGTTAGTTCCAACCCGAGCTGTTTCTGGAGCTTCCTCAGTCAAAAGAAGAGATTCACCAGCAATTGTTCCAACTGGATCACTTTCTTCTGCTAGCTGTTCCTCCATCCCATCCTCTAGTGCAAAGGCAGAGTCTAAGCAGGTAATGGGGCCTGATGTTGTACAGTTCTCTCTCCCACATACTCCTGCAGAGGGCTTTGAATTTTATTTCTCACGTGACGGCATGCAGACCACTTGGGCTCCAAAAGATAGGGAAGAGGAGCTGGCTCTAGAACTAGTGCAGCGTTTGGGTGAGTTAAAGCTGGAGGTGAAAGTTTGGACAGATTGGGCTAATGAGAGGGTGATGCAATCAACAAATAGGCTGGTAAATGAAAAGGCCATCCTCCTATCTCTTAAAAAGGATAAGACAGATGTTGAAGAGCCTGATGTGTTTAACAGAAAGAAGCTTGAGGAGACACAAAAGGCACTAGACAGCACTTCTGATGAGTTCAATCGTGTTAATTCCCGTGTTCAGGAGCTTACAGATAAGATTACACATTGTAGGCGTGAGATGAAAGCTGTCCAGCTACAGGGAAAGCAAGCAGATGAGAGATTGGCTAGCCTTTTAAGCAAAGAAAAGGACAGACTGAAATCCATGGAAACAGAGAAGATCCTTTTGCAGGAGGAGCTTGCTGCTGAAAGGAGTAAACTATCCAATCTTCTGAAAAGCCTTGAGCAAGCTAGAAGATCTGAAGATGTGTTAAAGGTATTCCAATTTGACCCACCTTGTGCCTTCAAATTTGCTGTCATCACGTGCGTATTATTTTATTGCCTTTGTTACACACCCCTGGTTTGTAAATATATGATGTTTTTTGCAGATACTGTCTGTCTGTCTTCTGAAACAACTTTCGCCACAACTTTTTACATGAAAGTACCACTGGAAATCTGTTAACTTTTATATTATGAAAATTGGATATGATCAATTCAAGATTTCAAGTACTTTTTAAAAAAATCAATGCTTAATTATCAAAGTTTACTGCATTCTTTCTTAATTGCCAGAGTTTTATGAATGGAGGGAGTAGTTTATTAGTAAACCAACTGCATTTTTTCACTCAAATGCAGAATCCTATTTTGAGTTAGGTAGGTCAATTGTCTTCTTTAAATATGATCCATGGTATGATATCTGCATGGCAAATGTGTGGCACTTTAGATCTGCATTATATATAGTTTTTTGTTTGGTAAAATCATTTTCTTATTTGTAAAAATGAATAATTGACAGGAAACTAGAATGTTGTTCATATATTTTCCTAAACTTGTCTCACCAAACTTCATAGAAATGTGTGTACACACAATTTGAATATCAGGATTTGGCAGGATGTATTGATTTCTCTTTAGGGTACAACAATTATGTACGTAGTATGTTATTCACTACCATGGTGCTTGAGATGCTAAATTCCTAGGCAGCAATTGTGGCATGTTTCAATTCCTTGGTTGGTTGTATATTATAACTTTTGTGTGTTACCATGCTGGTCCTGCTTTATGATATCAACCTTGAAGGAACTATATCTTTTTCTTATTTTGGGGTTTCACTGTGGCCATTACTGCCTAACACATCTTATGAGGAGAATAATGGGTTGATTACTAGATAACAGGTAATGTATACATATCAAAATGACCTGCGAAGATGACACAGTTTATGCAAGTGCACGTGTTTTCATGCATCACGGATAACTTGATAGACCATCGTAGTAGAAATATGCTCGTTCTTTTGGTTGTCTTGAGATGAAAATGCTCAATATGATCTAGCATTACTTGGCTCATGCATAATCTACAAAAAGTTTATGTTGTTGCCTAGCTTTTTATTTGCTTCCCTTGATTTATTAATGTATTTCGCAAAGATTGTTTTATGACCTTTGGCCGTAAACACTGCAGAGAAGGTGCCAGGAAGGAGAGAAGATGCTAGATGCACTGGCGAAGCAGGTTAACTTTGAAAGAGCGGAGCTTGAGCGGATCGATACATCAGCAAGAGCAAAGTCGAGCAATCTGTTGCTGAAAGCGCAGAACAATCAGGAGTGGCTGCAGGCCAATATCAGGAATGTCAAACAGCAGGTAGATGAACTGTCTAGCTTCAGCAAGCTTCAGAGGGTCGCAAAGTTCATGGCCCCTCCAGGGTTCGAGGTCGACTCTGTACAGCGGGAGCAAGAGTGTGCCATGTGCCTGGAAGAGGAGATCTCGGTGGTTTTCCTCCCGTGTGGGCATCAGGTGGTTTGTGCAGGCTGCAACCAGCGCCACCGAGACGGGGGCATGACAGAGTGCCTGTCCTGCAGATCTCCCATCGAGCGAAGGATCTGTGCTCGCTTTGCTGACAGTTAAGGGGTGAGTGTACATCTGGTGGGGAAGAATCATAGGAGATATAGCCTTTTGCCTTTGTTAAAACAGCCGTCGTCTGAAACCAAACTACTGCCAAAGAGCGTAGTAGCTGTCTGTGTAGGAATTAGGATGCAGTTTCTCAGTCCTGACTTCAGTTGGTTTTGGGGGGGATTACAGTTGGAAAGGATGCTAGTTCTAGGATGCTATGGTTTCTAGTGGAACCGGAATGTTGCCTTGTCAACTATTACCATATGTACTTGCATGGTGGGAAAAACCAAAACTAGCAAGCTATGTAGTGCGGAGTGCCTAAACTGCCAAACTGGCCTCAGGTTCTCGTAAGCATGGCATGGAATATCTGAGGAAGCACATAGGTATTTTGCGTTGTGCCTTGTGGTTTGCCGGGTCGGTTTCCACGATGATGTCATATACTAATGCTGTTGCCTGTTGGTCTGAGCTAACTTCACATGGCATTCACATGATGTCTCTCGTTCTGGCATGACATTCTTTCTGGTAAGGTGCTGCGAGATGCCTCGATAGATAAACTTTGAGCTATGCTGTCTGCTGTCCTAGCAGTCATAAACGATAAAGAAATCATCTGGCCTGACAATACTAAAACAGAATTGATATTCCAATATATGCACTGAACACTACAAAACAATGCGCATTCGTGATTCATGCAAAGAAGTGGGAACACTGGTAAATCACTTTTATAAATACAGGGCTTGTTCATGGTTAAATCCTGTGCAATCTTTACGCTTGGAAGCCACTTATCAGCCCTACATTCGACAATTAGCTAGAGCACAAGTGAAGCAGATCAGAGTAAGAGCTCCTTCCCAAACAGCCCAGCGATTGCTCGACCAGGATCTTCCTGTGTCAAAAGGGATTCTGCTACCAAAACCTGGCAACGTGAGCAAAAACAAATCAATGTCTGTATATATCACCCTATGAAAAAAAAAAGGATATTTCCTCTAAATAAGATCAAAATATGCGTTCGGTACTGCTACGTACGATAAGTTTATCAGGTCTATGCCTTCAATGAAAAAAATGCTTTGCAAACATATTTGTTGCCTAAGAGCCCCCTTTTTACATTTAATTAATTATACCTTCTTGGCAAAAGCTAGTTAATGACTTAGAAAACTTACAGCTGCAACACCAGCATTCTGCACATATGCTACGTCATCAGGCGTAAACAACCCGGATTCGCTCACAACCTGAAGAAACACATTCATTGAAATTTAATATTTATAAGCCCATCCTGAGCAATTTCTATTATGGAATCATACAGCGCATGCTCAGTGCTAGAAGGAAGGAACTGTCCAGTGAGTGGACCAAATTAACAATACTGGAAGTCAATGCACAAGAAGTGGACAGAATGCTATTGTCTCACTTTCTGATACGTTCTCATGTCTAGCACAATGTTGGCATCATGACAAACTTAAATGACCTGCTGGTAAAATAATTTACTGAGATAAAACAGTTCTGTCAAATTAAGATCGATCATGAGTTTTTGTGTAACTTTCAGTTGTGATTAGTGCGCCAGTTTCTACATTCTGTATCAAGTACAATATGCATCACGAAATGGCTGGGCAAAATAATCCATTGAAACACAACGATTATATGTATCTAGTTGGGATTACAAAATGTTTTCTTAATGAAAAAGCCAGACATGCATACCATTATTTTCTTCTTCTTAATGATGTCACCACGTTTCTGTAACAACATGTTTGTGTTTGCAGTGTCGACTTCAAATGTCCCTGCAACATATATATTAAATAAATTTCAGCTGGCTACTGGGTCAACAGAGCTAGGTAGCTGCACAACATCACAAACAAAATTGTCTCGGCAGAATTGATGTAACCTATATTGTGTAAGAACTGATGCATGGATCGAGAAAAGTACGTACCTAGACTGCGATTGTTGATGCCAATAAGTTGAACACCGTCGATCTTCAGTACCCGATCCAACTCCCTCTCGTCATGAACCTAAAATTATTACAAGTTACTTTTAGTGATTCCTTAAAAGAAAAGGTTTTATGCTTAGTACCCAAAATTGCAGTGGTGAATGAAAACTTGCATGAAACACGGTAAATTACACTACTCCATACTTTGTTTTACAGTTTTACAGTAAAAGAAAAGGTTTTATAAGTTTGCAAGGATACCCCGGGGTAAGAACGAAGCTTGTGATGAGTACTAACCTCAACAAGAGCTGCCATTCCGAGACTCCTGCAAACTCGAAGCATGTACTTGATGTCAAGGTCCGGTAGCACGGCGGCGATCAGGAGGATCGCATCGGCGCCTTTCGACCGCGCATAGTAGATCTGCCAGATGTCGATGATGAAGTCCTTGCAGAGTAGAGGGCACTGCAATTTTTTTTTTCCGCACAACCACACCATAAAAAAAGAGGCAAAGTCAAGAGAGACAGTACAGAAGGAAATTCAACTCTCGAGACAATAATATAGTGTATACAAGCATGTTTAATTTTGTATGCATCGCTTGATTAATTACGGTGACCTACATTCACACAGGAGTTGCGTACGGTCTCCAGATTCTCGAAGCTCCCCTGGAATGAAGGAACACGCACAAGATCAGACATGTCAGAGAGTTTCATCACAGCTAGAAGAACAAGATTACAAGAAGCAACTAGTATATGTTATAAGCAGCCGTCGCGAATGCCAGACCAGAAAGTGTTTCTCGTCAGTGAGGATGCTCAAGCAGGCCGCGCCATTCTTCTCGTAGGCGTGAGCAATCTCGACCTGTCATCAAGGATTTGCAGGATTGGTCAGAGTTCATCTTCACTTGATTCGTCAGAGATGCCAATGTTCAGTTCAGCTATAGAAGAAGACGACGAAGAAGAAGTCTCTGATGTGACGACTAACCGGGTTGAAGTTGTCCCTAAGCAGGCCCCTGGCGGGCGACGCCTTCTTGACCTCCGCGATGAGCGCGGGGACGCCGCCGTTGCGGTCGCGCGCGCCGTGCAGCGCGGCGGCGAAGTCCCTGGGCGGCGGCGCGCGGCGCGCGGAGTCGGCCACCCAGTGGAGCGGCGCCGCGGCCTTCCGCTGGGCCACCTCGACCTCCTTGTCCCAGACGATCTGCTCGAGGACGCTGCGCGGGACGGCCCTGTCGGCGCCGACGCCCTCGGAGGGGTGGCTGGGGCGGCAGCGGCGGCGGACGCGGATGCCCTGCGCGGCGGCGATGGCGTTCACGGACTTGCCGCTCTCCCACTGGACCACCTCCGCCGAGTTGAAGAACATCTCGGCGCCCGGGCCCAGCTCCAGGGCGCACAGCGGCGGCGGCGCCGAGACCTGCCGCCCCACACGGACTTGGGAATCAGTGTCGTGCTCTATTGTTTTGCCCAAGTTGCAGTTCAGTTATCTTTTCGTATTACAAGTCTCATCATTTGCCTAATCATATATGTTCTAAAATAAATGTGTGGTATATATAGATTATGCTCACTGTATGTACGGCCACAAGGTGGCTTAGCTTGAAACATAAACTACTACATGTATACTTGACAAGTGTGCAACGCTGCTGAAGTATGCAGCTCTAGTTCAACCCCTGCAACTTATTAAAGGTTTAAGCTAACAGAGAGGGAGGAATGGGCGAGTGGGTGGTGGGTCTAGCGGGGCACCTCGGTGGCGGCATTGCAGCGGACGGCGCGCGCGGCATCTGCGCCGCGCGCCACCGGCCACGACGAGGAGGAGCGCGGCGAGCAGACAGCAGGCCCGGCCCTGGCGACGCCCGCGGCGAGGACGGAGGCCTCCATTGGCGCGGGGCGTGCGGGTACGGAGGAGGGAGGCCGGTGGTACGTGGTGGGAAGAGGCGAGCCGGAGCCGGAGCCCGGAGGTGGAGGGAAGCAGCAAGAGTAGGTGATGCCTCGCCGCCCCGTGGAGGGCGGGCTTTTATAGGCGCCCTAAGCTAAACCCGCGACCCGGCCCGCCACGCTGTGAGAGTATCCTCCAGCGAAGGCGACGGAGCCGACGGGCAACCTGTCGCCTGTCGGTCGGTCGCGATCCTCCCCGGCCCGAGCGCATCAGTCCATCTCCTCGTACGTACCGTCCGATCCGATCTGACACGATCGAGGCGGCCGTCGGCGTCGCATCCATGCACGCGCGCCGCCGGCGCTTTGCTTCGGCTCGCGTTCCGCCGTGCACCGCCCGCTCTGCCTGCCAGCGTGCGCGTTTTGTATGGAGCTCGCTCGGGAGGAGTAAACAAGCCGGCACGTGGCTCGCCGTCCGCGTACGTGCTGCTCGCTCGACTCGATCCTTTGGCAGTGGCAATGCGATGCCGCCGCATGCGTTTGTCCTGCGTGCTGCCAGCCTGCTGCCTTGCTGGGCTACTTTGCATCTCCCGGTATATACGTTGGGGTCGCTCGGATCTTCTTCGCGCTCTCCCTTCTCCTGCACTGCATGCGTGCTACCATCACTCAACGCCCCGAAATTAACAATCCATTTTAGTAATGTTTCCTTTGCCAATTGTCTTTTTTTTTTGTTGGGGTGGTGGAGGAATTATATTACTCCGGGCTGTCACGCCGGTAACGTTAGACGGGCAGCAACCACCTCGGTTGGCCTTTTACTATCTCCTCCACACCCCCTGCAAACACTACTATCAGGACGTCCCAACCCACTAAACTAGGATGTTTTCGTAACATTAATAAACAGCTTTGCGCACGCGGACGGATTGATCGATCTCCCGGCGGCCACATGCCCCCACATGGATGGGTGGTTTAGGGAGTAAGACTAAGACTAACCCGGCGAATTGCAAACGGTATTTCAAGAAGAAATTTGCTCTGGTTATCCTTAGAGCAAAAGCTAGGCACAAAGATAACATGTTCTTATGGCTGCAAGCGCTGTTGTAATTTTGCTTATTTTCTTTGTCTCTTTCTTCGTTTCATAACTCTTCTCGTACTTTGTTTTGGTTTAATTAATATATTTAATTAGTAGGGGCTCACCCCTCCTGTTTCATAAAAGAAAAGACTAAGACTAACCCGGCCGTAACCACCCTTCGACTAAGTTTAATTATAGAAATATTATTAGCCTTTATGACTGAAAATATGTGTATTTTGGAAATATAGTTCATGGTAAATATAATAATTATAAATATATGGTATAATAAATATATTTGTTATATATATATATATATATATATATTTAATTGAAGTTGAGATGGATCGACTCGGTGGAAATTTAGAATTGCAAACTTTTATGAAGACGGATCGGAGGAAGTAATAATTCCTATGCGTGGCATGTCAAGTGCAGATAACTACGCAGTGTTTCGGGTTAGGATTACCCATCTACCCTCCGCATCCCTACTCACAGGTCGATCATGCCATCATGTGCGCTGATGGAGTGATCGTGCCGTCGCCACTCCTTGATCACGGGCCGGGATATCGATGGATCTCTTTGGCGAATGAATGGCACCGTGCGCGTGCTCCACGCGCCGCGGACGGACTGATCTCTCCGGCAGCCACATGGCCCCACATGGATGATGGGTGGTTTAATTTGGGAGCAAGGTTAAGACTTTTTCTTTTTAAGAAACGAGCTAGCTAGTTTAAGACTAACGTAACCACTCTTTGACCTACTAGCTCTGTAGCACCTCTGGCCCAGGCTAGCTCTCCGCCGGCCCCATGCCATGCAGCAGAGTCTTTCGATTGGCCCTGCGTGCATGCGATCCCGGGCCTGGCCCACCCTCATGCAGGAAGAAGGGCTTCCCCGCCTCCACGTTCCTGCCTGCCCCCGACCCCGAGGAGCCAGGAGCGGAGTAGTTCGACATATAAATTTTTTAAGGGAGATCAGACCACATAGAATTTCTAAGTTTTTTGGAGCTTCTCGGCGCTTGCATAAATCATGCAATGATTGGGGTCCCCTGCAAGTGTTTTTTCAGTTGGTTAGTGTAAAATAGCAGTTCAGATGATTTTTCATGAAGTAGAAGACAGAGTGGGTTTGATTCATACCTCTCCAAGGGGTACACTTAGAAATGGTCTAAGCCGTAACATGGTGATACTGCTGCTTTTTGATGGCAATCTGTGGGAGAACATCTTTTTTTATTTGAATGGTAGGAGATATGCTTTTTTCTTGGGAAAATTTCCTGATAGTGAGTCAAGCAGCTTCTTAGCAGCCTTTCGATCCTAATAAAAGAGCCTCTCAAGCTTGGTACACATAACCATAGTATTATCGTCCATAATGTTGTTGGTGAGATAAGGGTGGCTAGCAAGCTATATAAGGTGATCTGCAGGAGCTTTTTCATCTCTTTTTTTCTGAATATGATTGGTCTAGTTAGGTTCTGAGCATTGCTTTGTGTACACTTCATTGGTATGGGAGGAAGGTGGTCTGATATGTAGGTGATTAGGTTCTGAGCTGCAAATGTAGATATGATAATAGCTATGAGGAAGCGAAGGAAATCTTGCCGCACTTCTTTTATTAAAATTGCAGCTAAGATATTAATGGAAGGTCCTAGAATTTGGACCTACAATTTCCAATGTAGGTGACAAAGATGATCATGTCCTTGTAAAATGGATCCCAATCTCACCATAATAGCAAGATGATCATGTCCTTGTGAGATGATCATGTCCTTATAATAGCAAGCTAACTATGTAGGTACATATGTATGCACAATGGTATGAAAGTTAGCATCCATTTTTTCCCCCACAAATCTAAATACAGAAATATGTATAGCTATGAAATAGTTCCATCTAATTGATATAGTTATGGAGTAGCTGGACCTATACATATTTTAAGTTATGGCCAAATTGGACTACAAAGCTTCTGGAGCCTTTTGGCACTGGCACAAAGCATGTGCTGGATATGGTCTTGTGCATGGCATTTTAATTTCACAAATGTAAGTTATCATTTCAATCGATGTTTATGAATTAGGAAGCAGAATAGGTTTGTTTTCAACTGTTATGTAACCATGACTAAAACCAGAAAGAAATATATCTATGTTCAAATTGTTTCAAAAATATACCTGATTTACATTGATAGTAAGAATATTTTGTGGGTTACGTTCTCTTATTGGCGTCATTGCAGCTTCCTCGCACAAGGTTCTAAGATCACTTCCAGAATATCCTAGAAGCAAAACTGTTTCAGTACCAAAGAACAGTATAACCCATCTTTTCAAAATCATCATATACCACAAAATAAAATACCTTTAGTCTCCACAGGAAGTCTTCCAAGATCATTATCTATCAGGAATCAGTTCTAGATTAGGTTTCAATTTATGAACATATTGAATAGCTATCAATTGAAACCCTAAAGCACTTACTGGACAATTTAAATGATTGTCCTTTGGACTGATTTTTCGGAAGTAACGTCTGTACATTTGGATCAGGTAGCGGCATGTATATTCTCTTTACCTTTTTATAAGATTGAAATTAGTGGCTTTCAAAATATAGGAAAAATGAAGGTGTAACAGTAAACTATTAATGAGAAAAATAAATGCACAACACTCCATCAATGTTCCCAAAGCCCATCTACTACCTCGTGGCTCATTGACTGACTAAAATAGCAATAGAAGACACAACAATCTGACTGAATTACATGTCACATCACCAGTAAAGTAGGCAAAGTACCTAATCCTCAAAGTAGATTTTTTGGATGTATATATACAGAACTTATTTTCAACATAAATAGACCATTCTATAGTAGGCATCCAATTTACTAAAAGAAAGTATTGACAAACACAAGAAACTTCTAGTATAACTTGTGGAGCTGTTCTCTGTTATTCTCAATTTCAGAAAGAACTATCAGGTTAACACAATAAACTGAAGCAAAAATGTCTGACGAAACAGATGCAACTTTTATGCGGCATAAACTATGAGCCCAACAGAAAAAAAGTGACACTCCATATATGCCAGGATAAATCTTACCAGCCTTTGAAGAACAGCATCATCCAACTCTTGAGGTTTATTAGTAGCCACTAGACAAATAAGTGCTATCAACCCAAAATATAAGTACAGGATATTGAGCCCTAAGCAGCAGTGAATCAAGCAACAGGCATTACCAAACCAAAAGTTACTGTCCTTTTGAAAGAAAAGCTTCAGCATGGTATTTCATGATTATGTAGGTGTAACTTACAATTGTGAATGTGAAGTATCATTAATATTGTTTGTAGGGCAAACACAAGGTAAAAGCAAAGCATAATTAAACAATTGGAGAACGTTAAAGATGCTACTTACCTATAACAATTACTAAATCATCTGGGTTCGATGACACCCCATCAAACTAAATAAGGAATTCAGATTTCAATCGCTTGCTAGCGTCATTCTCATTAGCTAGCCTTGTAGACATGATGCTATCAATCTGCAGAATAAAAGCCAGTCAGCCATAAAGAAGCCAGTCAACCAGTTCTAGCTAGCCGTGGCGACGACGGCGCGTCGGCAGGAAGAGGGAACGCGCGCGGCGACCGGCCGTAGATCCCTCAATGTGAGCCCTCCTCCAACACCCCTAACTCCTTCTTCTGACCATGGTTCTCTCTGCGGGATGTGCGCGCAACAGGCTGCGGCACGGCGGCGCACTGGGATGTGCGGTGGTCCGCAGGGGATGTGCGACGCGCGGGGACCGTTCGAGTGCGTGCGGGGGGGGGGGGGGGGGGGGGGGGGGGGGGGGGGGGCGCAGAATGTGGGCTCGTCGGGGTGTGCGATGTGCTGGGGTGCTGCATCCGTACCTACTGCTTTTTTCTGCCTGCGATCTGTGTATGCCGCATCTGCCATTTTTATTAATTTTTCCTGCCTAGCCCTGTGTTGTTTTTTCATAAGCTCTGAATAATCTGTAGAACAGCTTGATAGCGACATAGTTTGTGGGGGATCGCGATATTTTTTGTTAGGTGCTTGGGTAATGTGGATTAGTTTCTATCTCCACAAATAATTTAGTATCGCATTTTTTGTGATGTCTATTTTGACGGCAAGTTAATACCATACTACAAAGTTCAAGTTACTTGTTTTAGTAAGATATAAAGTGTCAATTTTATCATGTATACAATGTCAACTTATATAGTTTAAAGTGCTAGGTTAATTTTGTGTCAAGTTATATAGGCACTTTTTGTCTACTACACTATCAGATCATGAATACAAAAGTGTCAAGTTGCATACTACAGAGTATCGAATTGTTTTTTATTAAAACATGCTATAATATATTAGGGAGGATTTTTTTAGGGATGAGTGCGGCCGGTAAGAGCGAGTTCTAGAAATGTCAAGGAGACCTCGCAAAATCAGGATGCGGCAAACAAGAAGCGTAAGGAGAACAGGACCATGGGCGATGTAGAAAAGAGAAAATTAGAAGGGAAAGAAGCAATGGGTGCAAAAAAAATTAAGAAACAACCGGATAAGGCACCCTTTAATTTTTCTCTCAACTTGATGAATAGGGTTCAATGGTTGTGAGCAAAACAAACTGAATGCTAGTCTGCTCATGTATTCATACGTTAGTAACTATAATCAGTTTTTTGTATGCACTTTTCAGCATTGCAAGGAAGCAGAAATTTGAAACTGATCCGGCCCCATCCCAAGGAGAATGACTAGGATTTTTTTCTAGAATGGAGAAGCCTGAGAGTAATACGGCATCCAATGGCGAAGGTGAAGCTAGCAAGAATTTGATGGTGGTGCACAATATAACATACGCACTTAATTTGCAAGCAAACTGTCCATTTTGGCTAGTTAAAATAAGCCGTTTAGAAGTAATTTTTCTTCCTACCATGGTGCCAGTGCACCAGGGAAGCTGAACGTGGCTTCGCCCTTGGAAGCATCACATAACAATCAATGGGGGATCAGGCAGCATGATGAAATTGCAAATACCATGAAGACAGAAAATGGATATTGTCAAAAATGATCGAAAAGGGAAAAGCCCAAATGGAAGAAGATGATCAAGTGAAAAAAATCAAGACATAAGGTAAAATTCTAATGCTGAATAATGTTTTACTTTTCTTAACTTGTACTAGCTAGATATACTATATAGAAGGTTTAGGTGACAATTTATTCTTTATACCAGCAACCTATATAAGAGCATATGTGACAACTAATAGTACTACCTATACAGAAAGAGAAAATTCCTTATTTGACACTGGAAAAATAAGTCATTTCTTTCTTGGCCCTGAAATTTTCTTCGTTCCCTATTTGACACTCGCTTCAACTTTCGTTCCCTATTTGACACTACCGTTACTTATCCCGTTAGTAATCGTGGGGCCCGCTGCCAGATAATAACGTTTGGGTCCAAATTACCCAAGGCAGCGCACGCAGCACGCCGAGGAGTCTCCCATGCGTCTCTCTCCCAGGTCTCTCCCGTGCGTCTCTCTTAGTCTCTCCCAGATTGAGGCGGCGGCCGGCCGTCGCCTCCCTCGGGTTGCTTCGATGGCGGCGGCGAGCCCCCCCCCCCCCCTCCGGCCAGGGGAGATGGCTGCGGCGGGATCCCCCCGGCGGGGCGGGCCGGCTTCGGCGGGATACCCCCGACGGGACGGGGCAATTTCGGCGGGATCCCCCCGGCGGGGCGGGGCGGGCCCGGCGGATGCGGCAGGAGGCCCCTGGTGGAGCGGGGCGGCTCCGGCGGGATCCCCCAAGCGGGGCGGGGTGGCGGGGTGGTTGCGGCCAGATCTCCCAGGCGGGGCGGGGCGGCTCGGGCGGGATCCCCCCGGCGCGGCGAGGAGGCCACGTCGTCCACGGAAACGGAGGAGGACCAGGACCGCGGCGTCGGCGGCGCGGCGGACAAGGAGGAGGAGCGGGACGGTAGCAGCTTGATGCCGGCGTGCAGCGGGAGGGAGTACTTCGTGGCCCGGGACCGGTGGTCGGCGTGCCGCTTCAGGAGGCTGGTGGAGCAAGGCCTCGCCGTGGAGCCGAGCACAGATGATCAAGATCAACCGGATCCGAGGAAGGGCAAGGCAAGGAAGAAGGGGAAGAAGAAGTGGAAGGGGAGTAAGAAGCGGAGAGAGCGTCGTCGTCCAGCCGCGGGCCCACCGGCGGCGGCGGGGTTGAGGGCGTTCGCGACGCCGAGGAGGACGTGGGAGCCCAGCCTGTCGTCGGTGGTGGAGGAGGAGAACGCCGTCTCTCCTCCCGAGTCTCCAGCATCCTCTGGAGGAGTTCCCAACCCATGATCATGATCCATGAGCAGTAAGTTAACTATCGTTGTTGCACATAGTCAGCCACTCCTGATGCCGTTCCTTGTGTTGTGTCCTCCCGACGGTCGTGCGCGCAGTTGAAGCCAGCGCCCGATCGCAGACTTGTAGCAGATGTTAACAGGGTTGAAGACTTGCAGAAATGGAGAGTGCTCTAGTCCGTATATGTATCAATGTATATGCATTTTTCCTGGTAACAATCAGGTTTTGCTTTGGTGTTGTCGTGGTGATGCATTTTTTACTGTCCCATCTCATCTCATGCGCCCCTCCCTTTTGATTCGATACCGTCGCCGTCGTCATCATTATATATCATCTACGGCGTCCTCCTTTAATTTTCAAACAGAAAAAAGAAGAGAGCGGGCCCCATGATGCCCAGGACCGGCCCACGTGCGTAATAGCGGATGCGGCGCCAGCATGCGCCTAGGGGCAAAAACGTCTTCTTAACAGCCACTTAACACCGTTAGCTTATGAATTTAACTGCGGTGTCAAATAGGGAATGAAAGTTGAAACGAGTATCAAATAGGGAACGAAGAAAATTTCAGGACCAAGAAAGGAATGACTCATTTTCCAAGTGTCAAATAAAAAATTTTCTTATACAGAAATATGTGGCAACTTATATTTTTTTACCATAGAAATTCAACTTTCATGTTAACTTAAAAGACATAGCATATGTATATGCATGCTAAACTATTTGTCACTCTGCCACGTCCACCCCCGCCGTGCAAGCCCGCACATATCGCAGCAATGGGCTGGGCAGCTTGCGTAGTGCTCGTTGGGTGAGGTGCTTTCCGCGCGAGGAAGATGCACACAGAATTCCTCTGTTTTGTATCCTTTCATGAGATAGCAAACTAGCAACGAGCAGACGAATTATTTGAGAGCACCACAAACTGACACCAGCTTACTTATGTATTCATACATTTTGAATAGTTGTAACAACAATTAATATTTTGGCATACGCTAAATTTACAGCATGGCAAGGAAGCGGAAACTTGAAGTTACTGATCCAGACTCATCCTATAGACACTGCTAGAAAAAGGGGCATTTGTCCCGCATGTTAGTACCGGATATATTTTGATCCGGTACTAATGTTGTCTCGGAGCCAATTTAGTACCGGTTCCAAATTTGAACGCCCTCCGAGCCATGTTGGTACCGGACCAAGACATCGGCCGGTACTAAAATGCGACATTTAGTACTGGCCGGTGTCTTGGCCCGGTACTAAATGGTCCTCCACGGGTTACCTCAAAAGAAATGCATTTTCCACCCAGTCATATGTGATGCATAGGTGAGATGGTAAGCAAGCTACGCGCGAGGCCGGAGGTCGTGGGTTCGAATCATCACGACCACGCACGCGCATTTACGCGTGAATTGTGACTTGGGGCGATGCGCGTGTGCGGTCTCCCCGGGTGTGGCTGCTTTTTTTTTCCCTTTTTTTGGGTGGACCGTTTAGTACCGGTCGCTACACTCGGTACTAAACGACCCTCAACTTAGTACCTCAACTTAGTACCGGCCAGGTTGTACCGGTCAGCCCGACCGGTACTAAGTGCAGTTCTGGCCCGGTATGTATGTGGATTTTTGTGGCTGTGAGAGGCTTCCAGAATTTTTAGAGACATATTTTTGTTCGGATCATCATGTAGCAATTTATTCAGAGCATAGACCCTGCCATTTCTATTATGTTTGAATCATCATGTAGCAAATTATGCAAAGCACATCAAAAGAACTTGTGTATAGTATCTTCAGTTTGTAAAGATCATCCCCACTTGCTAGGGATACTTAGATATCGAGTGCACTTTTGTTTATATCTTTTTACCTTTTTCAGCATGGCACGAGAGTGCAAAGAAGTTACCGCTCCAAAGAGAACTAGGTCTTATTCTGAAATGGGAAAGTCCGAGGGCTCCAAAAACCTAAGTTGCAAATGTGAGAGGCAAGCTGCAAGAAGGTGATCAAGTGAAAAGAAAAAAAAAGGAGAAGGCAATATTTTTTTTGAAATGCTTATGTAATCCCTCTCTTTTACATGTAGTGGGATAACTAGATATGTGTGTTGATTCTCTTTAACCTGTGGATATATTCTGAAATATCTAATGACATAAATAAGAAATTTATGTGGGGATAACTTTTGCGGTCTGTATGGTAACCATATTATCTTTTTTCTACTAGCAACTTATGTAGCATGTTATAGTTTGTACCTAGCAACTTATATATTAAACTATGTGGCAACTTATGATCCTTTTCTTGCCCACCAGCGAAAACTATTTCATGCTTAACTTACTTTCTACGCACCTTTTTATTTTTTTCAGGATGTTAATTTCAGCATGGTAGGGAAATACAAATTCAAACTTGGTGAACCAGCTCCCTCCTCAAATTGAAGGACTAGTGATTATTTTAAAATTCAAAGGCCGGTGGGGGAGCTCATATAGTCTAGAAGTTATACATGAGAGTTAATGGAGGACCAAGCGGGTTACCATAGATAAGTTGCTAACATTTACTTCGTAAGTTGGCACATGATCTCTATGTAACTTGACTTTGCATATGTTGTAAATCTTTTTATACAATACAATACAAGTTACTTCGTAGGTTTTATATAACCTGTAATATTTTATTTAATATAAGTTGCTACTTAGGATCACTATATAATTTGATATATTGTAACAATATTTAGATTGTTCAACAATCTACATAATTTTGCTACTAAACATTCATCTTTTACGTAAGTTGATATACTGTCTCTACATAAGTTGCTACATTATATTTTCCTAAGTGGTAACAAATAGAGGTTGTAACGGTTCCTCTACATGAATCAATACTAATAAGTTGATACAAAGTATCTATTTAATTTAAGGTGCTAATAGACATAAACTATTGCACTGCACAAAATACGTTGCTACATGTTCATGTATAGATTTGTATTAGACAATAAGTCGCTATACATTTGTATAAGTTGTCATTGTACATTCAACATAAGTAGATAGTTAGATAAAACGGTTTCAAAAACATATCAAATATGGATCTTATATTGTAGATATTGTTGTAAAGGACACAATGATGCAAATAAATTTGAAAATGGATCCTTGATGAGAGAAATATACTAATTTGAAGGAAACATCATCTCTATATACGTTGTAACAAAGTAGAATTTATCAAATATTCTATACATAAATTGGTATTAATAAGTTGATACAAAAACTCTATATAAATTATACAAGTTACGACAATGTACAATATAAGTTGCTATGTCCATATATATATATATATATATATATATATATATATATATATATATATATACTTATATTGCACGTGGAGGACAACTTATTATTTGTAAACTTGTTACATATGTTGTACATACATTGTGATTACATATTTAACATAAATTGATAGTTGTATAAAACAACTTCAAAATATATCAAATATGGATCTAGTTCTGTAGATCTCTTTACAAGGAACATTGTGGCGCAAACAGATTTAAAATATGATGCTTGACGAGAGAGTTATGATCATTTAAAGATAATATGTCTATTTCTTAATGTTGACATCAGCGGTGATGTCGGCCCGAAAACGATGTTTTCATGGTTGCGCCTGTAGTGCTCCCGCATATTTTTGCTGGGTTTGGACAGGTGGCGTCCTGTGGTTGCTTGTTGGGCCCACACGTGGTTAGTTGGAAGGGGTCGCGCTTTGGGTTTTGTCGCGACCTGTCGCGCGCTATCCCGTTTGATTGGGTAGCCGTAGCTTTTAAGAAAACTGTTTAAAATGCTGGACCCCACGTGTCATTCACAACCCTACTCCCTCAACTCTCCCGCTCCCTCACTGACAAGTGGACCCCACTTGTTATCATCTTCTTCCTCACGAGCTCGGAATCTTCTTCCTCACGAGCTCGCGGCGGAGCTGCCTGGGACCTCCCCTCCACGCCTGCCGCCGGAGCTCCTCCCCTCCACGCTGACTTGCCGCGACCCCTCCCCTCCGCGCCGGCCACGGCCCCTCCCTCCACGCTGGCCTGCCACGGCCCCTCCCCTCTTCTACGCTGGCCGTCGCGGCCCCTCCCCGCTGCGCCGGCCCGCCGCTTACCTCCGCCGTGGCCCCTCCGCACCGACCGTCGCGGCCCCTCCCTTCCACGCCGACCGTCGCGACCCCTCGCCTCCGCGGCGGCGGAGCTCAGACCTGCAGTTGTGGAGCTCGCGTTGGCCGGTGGAGGCTCACGCCGGCGGCCTGCACGCGGAGGTGGTGGCCCGTGGCGGCAACCCATCGGCGGTGGCGTGCTCAGGCGTCCGCCAGCTGGAGGCCGGTGCAGCTTTAGCGTCGGGCGTTGGTCGGCTGGAGGGGCGGGATGGGCCGGTCCAACGGCGAATGGCAGGAGAGGCGGCGGCGGGCCAAGGGGTGGCGGCGCCCCAACCCTGGGTGGAGGAGCAGAGGGCGAACAGGCGCGTTGGGAGGGGTGGAGGGCGCGGTGGGAAGGAGACGAGGGAATCGTTTTTTCATTAATAGTGGTAAGGTGGGTAATTTTTTAATAAAAAATAGGTGAAAGTATAAGGAGAGGTACTTTTTGAATTTGTACTAGAGTAAAGTTTGCTTGCTTTAATCAAAAATAGCTGTGGCTTTTGGGTCCTTTGGTTGAGCTTTTTATACTTTTAGAGGCAAAAGCCACAGCCAAAAGCCCAACCAATGGCACCCGAAGTTTCGTCATATCCCCGCTGACCTGTCGATTAGCCATCGAACATGTCGATGTGATCCTCGTTTGTAGATCAATCTCGGCCCTGTTTGATCCTTAGGTTATTTTTTATCCCCCACTTAAATAGCCTAAATAGTCCTAGATAAGCCAAATAGGAGGACTATTTCTGGGTTATTTGCAAATAGCCCATCCAAAAAAAATTATCCCCTCCAAGGGGTGCTATTTAGGGCTATTTCGTGTGGGGTCCACTGATTCTCTCTTTCTCTCTTGTTAAAGTGGCAGCCAAATGATTAGAAAAGTACTTTAGAAGCTAAATAGCTCTTGGATCCAAACACCTCAAGGCCTATTTTATTGAAAAGCTATTTTTTTGGAATAAATTTTAGCCCTCAAAATAACCCTCAACTATTTTTTCCAAATAGGACCCTCGTCTCGATGCATTTCTCACATTATCGAGAAAGATACCGAGGCAATGAGGGGAGTGCAAAATTTTGGTCGATGCATACGTCACACCAGCTGGGATTGATGGCAGAGCATTGCCCCTATTTTAATCTTTCATATTTCATGAATATAGATAATAACATTACCGGCATATTACTAATGAAGTAATAGCAATCGTATGCATAAAGTCACATCGGCCTGTATGGAAAAACCTACTCAAATTGAGGGGTAAAAAAACCATTGGACCAACCGATCCGCTCCAAATTTACACTGTAATCAGGATTATAACAGTAGCAACACATTTACCTAGATGCAAACTTGGCAACTAAAACAACAACTAGAACCATTTAACTAGAAGCGTGATGAACATTCAAACAAACAAGTTGCGTATTTTTTTTTTGCTTCGATTATCAATCTGTATCTCGCAACCGCTAGTTTACTACACACGGATTTTGGTAGACATGTAGATTCATAGATCCTCTATCCATTGACAAATTCAACTCAATCGGATAATGTTTTATGACCAAAACTGAACATCAATTGCGATTGCTGCCCACCAGAATTGGCAAAACCCCTCTCAAATATGTTACTCAATCATCTTCAAACTAACTGACTTGAAGTACACAGTAGAACGATGACTCCAAGTTTTGGCGCTGGTCCAAGCTAATCTTGAGACAGGTCGGCCTCAAGACATCAAATCTGGATATATTTTCCTTTCATCCTTCCTACTACTTTCTTGGTTTTGCTGTGTTTTTTGTTATCTCACTTCAAAATCCTGGAAAGAGGAGGTTAGGTTTCTCTCTCTTCCACTGATAAGCAATTTTCATCGTTTGAGTGAGTGAAGAGACAAATCAACAATTCACATGCATAGGACTCTAAATCATTCTCATATGTAGTCTCTGCTTACCATCCCTTCTTAGTATAATATGTTTTTAACAATAACAAAAAAAGATGCGTGATACAAGTGGGAAATGATTTTACTTGTGGTTCCGCTGGATGTTTGTTTCGTTGTTGTCAACATAATCGATGTGCAATCATCCTACATCCCCCTTGCTTCAATGCTAATTGATGCAGCAGAGAAGCAAAATCAGTTTTTTCAACATGTTTTTTAGAACAGAGTTTTTCAACATGTTAGACTATCTCCAATAGAGACAACCCAAACACAAGACTTATTCGGTAGTATAGGTCGTGTACGGTAAAAAGGTGCGCATCCAAATCTCGCCCTTCAACAAAGTCCGAGCCACCAAGACCCAAATCCCGCCGCGCACACACATGAAGCAAAGCGCCGCCGCCCTGCACCTCCCCACCGCCCACGCAGCAGGCCGGTGGCGGCGGTGGCCGAGCATCCTGCGCCACCCGGATGAGCGCTCCACCTCCACCTAACCCAATTTCTTCCCCTTCCTCCATTACTGCCTCCTCCTCCACCTTCTTCTTCACCGCCGGCGACCGAAATTCGTCGTCTCCGGTAAGCGGTTCTCCAATTCCTCGCACGCACGGCACCCCCTCACCCTCCTCGACCCATTTCGGTCCTCAGCCCCTCCTTTCCCCTCTTCCCGCAGGACCCCCTGTGGAGCTTCGCCCGTTAGTCGTTGCCCTCGCTGCGAGACGGCCGCCCGTCTCGCCTCCTCGCCGCCTCGTTGAGCCTTGGTGCATCCCAGACCACGCCGTGCCTGCGCCCTCTCCCTGCGTCGGCCCCTCCCGGCCGCTTCCCTCGCCGGCGCCGCGCCATGCACGTCGCTCGCCGCCAGGGGTCGCCGCCTTCCAGCCCTGCCCCGACGCCTCGTCTCCGCCTCCGCTCTGCACGCCGCTTGCCGCACGCCCCACTCGCTGCCTCCGACTCCGTCGGCGTTGACTACGCGGAGCCGGCCGAGTCGGAGCAGGAAGAGGCGTTCGCGCCGGAGGAAGAGGAGGAGATTTGCGTCGTCTCTCAATCACAGACGCTTTGCGTTTCCCATCGGCTGGTAGGCAAAATGGGTATTGTCATTGGGTCTTCTGCTGGAGGCTGTTTTTGGGTAGGCAAAACACTCTGCCAAGGCATTTTGGGTATGGGTCACCTTATGCCTAGGCTCTTGGAGACGGTCTTAATTGCACTGCACCCTTTCATTTTCATCCATCATGGAAGTAACTAAAAGGTGCAAAATCAGTTTTTTAATACGTCAATTGCAGTCTTTCATTTCGATCTATTATTTAAATTGATATTTTTAAGGTATGTTTTTTTTTGATAAAATCGAATGAAGCAACTGATGCTGGGCTGGGCAGCCGGGGCTACGAAATTACAGGATCACGAAATAGACGGCTGAGATTCACCAACCCGTGCCTCGGTTCCCCTCTAAAACCCTAGAACCCCAACCTTGCCGTCCCCCTTCCCGCCGTCCTCGCCTTCCCCCACTTCCCCGCCCATCCCCACCGCCACATCCTGCACCGCCGCCATGGGCCGCAAGCTTCCAGCCGAGCAAGCGGTAGCGGAATTACCCAGGAGCAGCAAAAAAGAGAAGAAGAGCAAGAAGGACAAGAAGCGGAAGCTCGCGGCCGAGGCCGAGGCTGCGGTGGCGACGGAGGAGGCGGTCGCGAAGAGCAGCAAGAAGAAGCGGGCGGAGGATGGGCCCGGCGGCGGCGGCGGAGGGGAGGCCGAGAACGGAGCCGAGAAGGCCGTGGCGGTGACCGGGAAGGGCTCTGAGGACCCCAAGTACGCGGCGCTGCGGTCGTTCTCCGCCGCCGAGCTGCCGTCCCAGGTGCTCGACTGCTGCAAAGCGTTCGCGCGGCCGTCGCCCATCCAGGCGCACTCCTGGCCGTTCCTCCTCGACGGCCGCGACCTCATCGGCATCGCCGCCACCGGATCCGGTACAGCGAAATTTGTTTGATTTCTGCTTTCCGATCGATTATTCCTTTGCTCCGTCGTGTCCGAATTCCTGATAAACTCGTTGATTTGCCTCATTCGGGTAATGCCAGGGAAGACAATTGCCTTCGGTGTGCCGGCGCTGATGCACATCAGGAAGAAGGTAGGAGGGAAAACGGGGAAGAAGGCCGTGCCGCGGTGCCTCGTGCTGTCGCCGACGAGGGAGCTCGCTCAGCAGGTAAGCCCGTGAATGTGATCCACAAGTTGCTTTTTAATTACATGCTCGAACAAGGCACGTAAATTTGAGGTAAATGCTGGTTGATTGCTGTGGCATTAAATAAGTTACTTTAGGTTCAATTGACATATGTACTTCTACTTCGTTATATTCATGCTGCTAATTTATCGAATAATGAGTCTATGAGGCTTTTTTTATTTGTCATTTTTTCTGTAATAATCATCTTTTACATTCATGTCCAGTTGTTTTTGAGCTTCTGCTGCTCTTTGAAGTTTGTAGCCTGAATTTAATGGATATGGTGCCTTTTCAATTTCTTCAAAAAACTTCTAGTGCACATAGCAAAAAAAAAACCCTTGGATAAGAGGGGCATAATAATGCTTTTACCTTTGTCTACAAATGCGCGTCATATCCTGTTAGTGGGATAGTAGAAAAACCGATCATAGTAATTTGTAAGCTTGGTGGGGTCTGAAGAAAACTATATTGCTGAATGATTTACACATTTCTGTATTGTGCCAGATTGCAGATGTACTAAGTGAGGCTGGTACACCTTGTGGGATAAATTCAGTTTGCCTTTATGGTGGAACTTCAAAGGGACCCCAAATAGCTGCCCTTAAATCAGGAGTGGTAAGATCACACTAATTTCAGTTTTTGCTCAGACATGGTTCACATAATTATCATTAATATTGATTACATTCAGGAACTTGTGATATCTACCCCCCTCCTAACACACACACGCCGGTTCCTCTTATTGGAAAATTAGAAATTTTTTTTATTTTATAGGACATGCAACTTTGCCTTGGTCTTTTAGTATTCCACAGCATGGTTCTTAAGGCAATAAGGCGTCCTGTGGCACATAGGCAACGCCTTAACAACACTGTTCCACAGCTACTTTTATGTAAAAATACATTGCTGCCTAACCCATTATTCATTTTCTTGGGGTTTTTTTGCTTTCAGGATATAGTCATAGGAACTCCTGGTCGTATGAAAGACCTTATTGAAATGGGTTTTTGTAACCTTAATGAAGTTTCGTTTGTGGTAAGTCAGTTGTGCTGTTCTTGTTGTCTGAGTTATGGTGAGCATACTATATATATTCTCTTCAGTCACAAATATGTTGTGTTTTGGACATCAGCAGGCTCACCCAGTTGTAACTTCAATCATTATTCCTTTGTTCTTTTGTATTTGATATCCTAAAACTTTGTGGGTTGGCTGTATGAAAACTATGTCACTAGTTTTCTAGTTAAAAGTAGTTCCATTGGATTGTATGTTTACAACTAGGTATCAATGCTAAATTAATGAAAGGAATAGTGAAAGTGACATCTTGAAACCAGAGGCCGTGGAAACTGGGAGGTAGAAAAACATTATGAGTACTTTCTGAGACAAATCTACAAGTCATGTCTAATCTAAATATATTCATAAATAGACATCCTCAGTTGGTGCTATTAAATATATTAGCATGATAATTGAATTACCTTTTACATAGGTATTGCATTCTGTTCAGCTAACTGTGTAGCCTGGTACACACTCTTAGTGTCAGTTGGTGCTTCATAAATCTCAAGGAAATTACCCAATATAATTCACATAAATGATAAATAGGAACAAATTAATTGAATATGGATGGTATTTCCCAGACATTTCGTCCCCAATCTTCCTTACCTTATCCGTCCTCGTTCATGGATCTAATGAACACTGATTAGGTCTAAGAACTGGTGGTTAAGATAAAAAAATAGTAGTGAAATGGATTAGCATATTTCGGGCATCAGTCACCTCAAATATTTCTTGGAACTACTGTGCTTGCACTTTCATGGTTGTGCTTTAATGATTAATTATTGTGTTCTATTCTGTTGCTTTTGGCCTTGTATGGTGTGATAAATGTCATTTAACACAGGCTTTTCTTGCATAGGTTCTAGATGAAGCGGATAGAATGCTGGATTTGGGTTTTGAACCTGAAGTCAGGGCAATTTTGAGCCAAACATCATCTGGTTTGTATCTATTAGCTTATCTTCCTATACACATGCATTTGGCAGTTTGTTTTTTTTTTTGGGGGGGGGGGGGGGGGGATGGCAGGATCTGCGATCCTTCTATGTGGTACTATTGCACTATCATGGTATTACTAGCCATGTTCTGTACGCGAAATATTTGAGATTCTGAACAATTCTGCTAATAAGTTGATAGCAGGAGATGTATTTCCGTTCTTGTAATGCAAATGGGGTGCGCCTCAATTTGAAAAAAAAGTTGATAGCAGGAGATTAGGTCAGAATAGAATAAACAACAACGAAGCCCATTTCAGAATATAAAATAAATTGCAAAAGAAATTCAGATTGGGATTCTTTCTGGATTGTAAAGCTGACAAGTCCAAGTGTCACAGTCTTTTTCCTTGTGTGACTGTGCTTACTACAAATTAGAAATCTTATTGATGATGCTATATAATGCAACCTGAGCAACTTGGACTGTGGCATGTTACATAGTGCTGCTATCCTTTTTCTGCTGCATCTTTCTGTTTTTTGTGTGACGTATAATGATGCTATTTCTCATGCAGTACGCCAGATGGTTATGTTCAGTGCAACTTGGCCTCTTGCTGTCCACAAGCTAGCCCAAGAGTTTATGGATCCAAATCCAATAAAGGTTATGCTTTTCTTGTTTGTTTTTGCTTTCAAAGTACCTGATTACTTGGGGTTGACAGTCTGTTCAACATCTCACTGCAGGTTGTTATTGGATCAGAAGATCTTGCAGCTAACCATGATGTGATGCAAATTGTTGAAGTATTGGATGATAGATCACGAGATTCAAGATTACTTGCCTTGCTTGACAAATACCATCAAGCACAAAGGTATATATTATTCAGGTTTTACTTTCTGCTGTATTTTTTTACATAAGATTCATTTCCTTAAGGCACCAATTCCACTGGCACACTGGCAGATAAGCATCAGGCATGGTAATAGATTGATGCTCAAGCAAACACTATGAACTTGATCATATGATTGGATGCAATTTGGTTACGAAAGGAGAAATTTGTGGTCTACTTGAAATGCTTGAAACATCAGAGTTGCTTGAAACGCTTTGGTTACAAATGGAGAAATTTGTTCCCGGGATTTGTTGACTCGAACAAAACTAAAAAAAAAGAAGTCGAGGAAAGTATTTAAAGAGGACTAGAACGACTTTAGAAAAGGTGCAAGTTATGGAAAAAAATCCAGCTTTTTGGAACAAGCTTAAATAAAAATCCAGTTTCTTACTCTACCAGTCTTTGCATTATTAGTGATTTATTACTGTTCCCCCCAAAAGTGAAAAACATTCTTTTTTGCACATGAACAGTTTTTAGTGATGATCTTCTTTTGTCTTTGGAGTCTTATATTTAAAACTCATATAAGGAAGTTTACTTGTGTTTAATGCTACAGCAACAGGGTTTTGGTTTTTGTGCTGTACAAGAAAGAAGCTGCACGAGTGGAAACAATGCTTCAGAGAAGGTAGCAGATTTGTTTCCATCTTTCGATTTAATCTGTGCACAATATCTCTCCATATTTTTAATTATATGTTCTTCTAAAGGGGATGGAAGGCTGTTTCAGTCCATGGAGACAAGGCTCAGCATGATAGAACAAAAGCTTTATCTTTATTTAAAGAAGGAAAATGCCCTTTAATGGTTAGCTTTTTTTCAATCACTTCCATATAATTGATTCAGGCCTGATAGTCAAATTGTAGATACGTATGGACCTTGCTTTTTATACATGATTTATTGTTTAATTTATGATTCAGACCCTCATCTATAGCATTTTTGGTTTCTTTGCCCAACCTTGCCCACTAAACACCAGCTTTGCTAGTCAAGGTTGGGCAATACTAGTGGAGAGCCATGCTAGGTAGGAGTACTTGGAAGTACTAATGAGATCATGACTTCATGTTGCATTGTAAATTTTTAGAAAGTTTAGAGCAGCTAAAGAGCTCCTTCTGGATATCAACAGGTTATGCTACTCCTGGATTCTCATCTTTACTGTTTAAAGATCATTTTTATGAGATCTAGGTGTTCTGATCAGCGGTTCAAAACATCCAAGAATATAGTTGCAAATCGAATTATTATTAGCGTACTTATTGGAAAATTAGAATCTGGTATATCAACAAGTGCCAGCACCCATTTTAGTTATGATGTTGCTCATATGGTAAGGCCATTGTATATTTTTTTACCTGTGAATGAGGTGAACCTCAGTTAATGAAAACATTTTGCAAGAGTGGAAATTCTTCAAAATATGCATGGCTGGCTGAATCCAGTGTGGAATATTTGTGGTTTTATCTTGCATGTGAATATCTCTTATTTGTTTTACTGTTTCAGCAACAAATATTATGGTCTGTTCCATCTGTGTGCTCATTATTTTGTAATACATGCAGATTGCTACAGATGTTGCTTCACGTGGACTTGATATTCCTGATGTTGAAGTTGTCATTAATTATAGTTATCCTTTGACAACTGAGGATTACGTCCACAGGATAGGAAGGACTGGTCGTGCTGGCAAGAAAGGTGTTGCTCATACCTTTTTCACCCAAGAGAACAAGGTACACGATCATACCCTTGTTGCACTTGACGACGTCAGTTTTTGAGGTTATGTTAATTTAATTGCATTTACAGGGTCTTGCTGGTGAACTTGTGAATGTTTTGCGGGAGGCTGGTCAGGTTGTTCCTCCAGCCCTTATGAAATTTGGCACACATGTCAAGAAAAAGGTTTGTAATCGGCTCGATTTCATAGTCCATATTAGTCCATGTCTGATTGTTTAGGTATGGATATCTAGCAAAGTCAGTAAGAGTACAGAAAGAAATGCATTTGAAATACACATTCTCACAAAGTTCATTCTCAAGAAACCACCTTGATGATTTGTCCTGTCTAGTTTCATAGCTTTTGTGTCGTTGCAAATACTGTAAATGCGTGGAAATTGGTGTTTCAGTTCACTAAGTATGCATTTTTTTTCATCTCGAAAATGCAGTTGAATTTTATCTTCATTTTTATTTCACGTCACTGAACATTGCCTCAATCTTAAGTTCTTTTCCGAGATTTGTTTACTTATACGCTTGAATTTCATAAGATTTGTAGCATCTGTCAATTTGCATGGAGCTTGATGTCTCCTGCCATTTTAAGAAGCAGATAGTCCATTTTCATCCCTATGAAAATGTCAATTACTGGATAAAGCTATTTGCCATGACAGAAAACTAATGAATGCGCCCTGTGGTGCATGGCAGGAGCCACCAAGCTTAAAGAGCTCCTAGATAGGTCGCTGACCCTAGCCCCTTAGGTGCTGGCGGTCTTGGTCATGGGTTGTTTCTTGTTCAGTGGAGAGATAGGTGGTGTGTTGTACTGAGTGCTGATACACTCTTCCTCTTTTCTTCCTTAAATGAAATGACACACAGTTCTCCTGCGTCATTCGAGAAAAAAGCTATTTGCCATGACAGAAAACTAGATCAGTTGTGCACTCCACATCAAAATATATAGGATCTGGATTCATGAAACATTTCGAGATTTGACCATCAATATATCAAGCTGCATAAATTAATGGAAATAATTAGTGTACTCGACCCATCATGCAATCTGTAACTATTTTTTTCTGAAATGACATGGCTAGATGGTTCTGTGAGATATCTTCGTTCAAGTGGATAACTGTCTCTAGACTGCTAGATGCAGCAGAACAATGCTACTCCTGCAGCATCTGGGCACAGTATAACAATTAACAAAGGCAATTGCGACTACAGGGGCATGCACAAACAAGGATTTTATATATACGCCCCCCCCCCCCCCCCCCCCCCCCCCCCCCCCCCCGCTTACATCGTATCTGGAACCTGGAAACGCACAAGAGAGGTGTCAATGTGGGTGGCAAATGAATTCTGAAAGCTTGGGAGTCAGGAGCTGAGTGATTGACCTTTTTTTTAATTTGAGGCCTAGCCCAAAAGGGATATAATTCCGGTGATGGTTTCAAAACTATATGCTTTCTTATATCCAAAAACACTGTCGGTCAAAATAAAGTTTTATTTCTAAAACTGTAGTATTGACTTAAACCTCAAATAATTTGTATCAATTTTTAAATGTAGAGAATGTTATTCAGTTCTTTGAATGTTATTAAAGGCTCTCAATTCACTACATGTGAACAGAATGAACATTTAAGTAGTTTGCATGAGGGTGATTTTGATGAATGATGTTGACTTTATCCTCTATCATTCTTTTGCAGGAATCTAAAATATATGGCTCCCACTTCAAGGAAATCACAGCAGATGCTCCTAAATCCACGAAGATCACATTCGGTGATTCTGACGAGGACTAAACTGACAACGGTCGATGTTTTCTCATCCCTGCTTATGGAAACATGATATATCTTGGTTGACGATGCTATTGATATCATCGGATCAGGCATCTGGAAGCTGATTGCAGTGGATGTAATACATGGCAGAAGGCAGCTCCAAAATATAGGTATCATAGTGTCATCCATGTTTTAGGTAGTTATTATGAGCAGCACTCTGCTTATGTATTTTTTGACCATCCGCATTATAATTGTATGCACCACAACTTTTTTCTTGGAGAATAGTTAAATCCAACTATGATAATGATTATAGTAAAGATGTAATTTCTGTTCTGGTTGTAGAAAAAGTGAAGATGGCCTTTTCAGTCTGGGTTGGCTTGCTGATGGAGTGGCTGTGGGTTTATGTTCTGTCAGGTTTTGATTTGTCTCCATGTGTTTGAATCAACCTTGTATTTCCGCCAAGTTGCCCACAAGCTCTTGTGGCAAATTCAAACTCTGCAGAGGTTGACCATAGGCGCACACTTTATGTTGTGATTGTTCATCGCGTGGTGATCTTGCGTAAGTTTAGCTGTCTTGATGCTTATTTGCCAGTGCTGCTCTGGCAAGTTGGTTCTGTGTTACTACAAGGTATGAGTTGGACTTTGTTTTCACTTTGGGACGGCCCCTGCTTCACATGATGTCATGTCTGTGACCAAGACATTGCCAGTGACCCAGCTTCAGAATCTTTTATAGTTGCCACTACAAGTTGTCAACATCATATCCTTTATACTGATCACAGCATTGCTTGACCACTGCAACATCCATGATACTTGATGCTACATTGCTACTACCTGTGGCATTCTGTTTCAGCTAGTTACCACAAATGGGCTGCGCACCATGTGCTTTCCATCCGACCATGTAATGGAGCCCGACATGCCGCCCTTCTTCGCCGCCGCGTCTTTCCCGCCGGAGAAGCTCACCTGGAAGGCCAGCGTCTTCACTCCCTTGGTGAACTCGAGCTTGCTCGGCGTGACCTTCACGTCCAGCCCCGCCGGCGCGCTGACGGCGACCGTGTAGGTGGCCTCCTCCTGCGCCCCGACGGTGGTGACGGCGCGGGTCACCGTCCGGCCGCCGCCTGCGGCCTTGCCGAGCCCCGCCACGGCGATCGACGGGTAGTTGAGGTCGGAGATGAGGCCCGTGCTCGCGTTTGCCGCGCAGCTGAACCCGCCGGGGAGCGAGGCGGCGATGAGCTTGATCTTGGACGCGTCGTAGCCGTAGTTGCAGAGGAAGTGGAGGTAGTCGTCTTCCCCGGCCTCGTACACCAGCCCGGGGTCCAGCGCGCCCGTCGGGTGCACCTGGCCGGCGCCGTAGTCGTACGGCGTCGCCGGCGACCCGGAGTCCGTCGTCATCGGAGCATGGTTGTTGTCCAGCTGGGTCGCTGCGGCGGCGGAACGACCGGACATGATGAGACTTTCTTCTTCGCCGACGGCCAATTTCAGTCAGATTCGGAGATGAAGATTGCTGTTACCTGTGGTCATGATGGCCGACCGGATCGCGGCGGGGCTCCACGCGGGGTTCCACGCCTTGACGGTCGCGGCGGCGCAGGCGACGTGGGGGCACGCCATGGACGTCCCGGAGACGAGCTTGAACTGCGAGGCCTGCGTCTGCCCCGGCGGCAGCGACGACGTCGGGATCCACGACGCCAGGATGTTCACCCCCGGCGCCGCGACGTCCGGCCTGAGCACGTTCCCGGTCTGCGCCGACGGGCCCCGCGACGAGAAGTAGGCCACCACGGGCGCCGGGTTGTACTCCGTCACGGTGGCCGCCGGCGTGATCGTCGCCACCGGTTGGCTTCCGTGCCGGATCGGAATGACGACAAAGGTGAGGTCTTTCTTCGCTCTGGGAGAGGACGAGACGAGATCGACCATGTGGTCGGTTGCGGAGCTACGACGACCTACCTGGTGGAGGCGATGTACTTGTGGATGGCCGCGGCGGCCGTGGAGGTGACCTCGGTCGCCGGGAAGTCGAGGTAGGTGGTGGCCACCGCCACCTCGGCGTCGTTGACGAAGATTCACCCCACGGCTCCGGCGCTCTTCAGGTCGTCGGCCTTCACCTGCTTCGACGTGTCGCCCTGCGAGTGGCTGCACAGCACGATCTTCCCTTGGACCTTGCCGCTGTCCAGCGTGCCGGGCTCGCGGTGGCTACACGATCGGAGGATGACGATGGGGTCACAAAATTTTGCAGAGAGCTAGCTGTTCCGAATTTTAGCCATCGATTTGGGTAGGTGTTCGTTGCTCTTACCTTGCTGAGTCAGAATCAGAAACTGAGCTCGACTTTGCTGCTGCACCAGTGATCAATGGATACTTCGGGGATTTGTCCAAGTTAGAGAAGTTTATAGCTCCACCCTACATATATATAAAGATATATATATTTATATATATATATATGTATATATGATCAGAGGTTGATGATACTGAGAAATCGAAGCTGCAACACCACCGAAGACGAGCTTCACGTACTCTGACAGCGCTGTTGTTTCCACCCAGCACGACGTCGGACTCGAAGTCGCGGTCGATGGTGGTGGCCGCCACCGTGAGGATCCACGGTGGCGGCCGCCGGGCCGGAGTTGCCGGCGGAGCACACGACGGTGATCCCCTTGGCCACGGCGTGGAACGAGCCGATGGCGATGGGGTCCGCGGAGAAGTCCGGGCGGAAGTAGGGCGACGCGCCCAGGGAGACGATGAGGACGTCCACGCCGTCGGCGACGGCGTCGTCGAAGCCGGCGAGGATGGCGGACCCCGCGCAGCCCTCCTCCGAGCAGACCCGGTACATGGCGACCCTCGACGCGGCGGAGCCCCCCTTGGCGGTCCCCGGGGCGAGGCCGTAGTACGAGGCGCCGGCCACCGCGCTCCCGGCTGCCGTGGACAACGTGTGCGTGCCGTGGCCGACGTCGTCCCGCGGCGACCCGCCGCCGCCGCTCTGCGATGGGCCCCTCACGCCGCCCATGTCGTAGTACCTTGCTCCGATCAGCTTCCTGCGTCGGAAACATCATCGCAGAAAAATGTAAGAAATCCTGAATTCCTCCCGATCGAAGTGGAAGAAAAATTAGAGGAGAAAAAAAAAGACAATCAATGGCGCTCACTTGTTGCAGCTGGAGGAGTTGAAGTCGTCCCCGGTCATGCAGACGCCCTTCCACCGGCTAGGCACCGGCCCGAATCCGGCGTCGTTGAAGCTCGGCGACTCC
The DNA here is from genome assembly GCA_032594955.1 of Panicum miliaceum. Taxonomy (NCBI): domain Eukaryota; kingdom Viridiplantae; phylum Streptophyta; class Magnoliopsida; order Poales; family Poaceae; genus Panicum; species Panicum miliaceum. Next base: position 49,681,478 of record CM064057.1, on the reverse strand, counting down.
GGCCAGATGCCGGAGTCGAGCAGCCCGATGACGGTGTCCGCCGTCGCGGACGCGGGGGACGACGACGACGAGGGGTCGCCGGCGGCGGCCTTGGGGGCCCCACGGCGGCGGGCGGCGGCGTCGATCTTGACGGCCGCCTGCTGCAAGAAGTCCCAGGACCTGGTGGTGTGGAGCTGGTACACCGGGTCGGCAAAGACGGAGACGACGCCGGGCCTGCGGCGGAGCGCGGCGGCCTGGTCCTTGGACAGCCGCGCCGCGAACCCGGAGAAGCCGTGCCTGTTCTGCCGCACCACCACGCCGTCCGGCCGCTGCCCCCTGGTCGACGAAGAAAATCGCATACGGAAATGAACAAACTATTTTGAAAAACAATCATCGCACGTGGAATAGTAGTAGTAAATGACTAAGGGCTTTTAATAAGGCTTATTAGATTTTTTTATTTCAGTTGTTGGATGAACATCATACAATTAGCCCATTTTCATCTCTAAATTATCTATTTTGTTACCGTCTTTTTTTCCCGATATGATACCCTCTCCAGCCTACTTGTTCGCTTTTATGACTACTCCCTCTGTTCCATGAACGGTGCAATCCTGCGTTTGAAAAAAAATCCCACAAAAAATACAATTCTAAAAATTAAATCTCAACTACCTACTAATTAATTAAGTGATCAGATTTATTTTGAATATCAAAAATAACTCCGTATGGCAAATAAATAAGAGTATGAAAATCTATTCACGTCATCACTAATCTATCTGAAAAAGCTAAAATTACACTTTTTCATAGCAACGAGGGAGGGAGTACGTCCCTACCACTAAAATCACCTTCATGGTTCCATCACTCACTAATAACTACGTACTTGTAATCCTCATTCAACCTCAAAAACCCACTCGGGCCGCTAGCATACCGATGACGTAATAAAATGCATTAAGCATGTGCTTGATTATGGGACAAGATGATCCATCCCTCTTTTGGACACTCTTTGGTTTGTGGACTCTCACTGGGTACGGCGTCGGATTGTCGGAAGCTGCAGGTTGCTGAAGGAAGGGTCTGTGCATTGTGTGTGTACGTGCTGCAGAGCTAGACTTTGTGATGACGACCGACCGAGCTCTCGAGCACCGTGCCGACGAGGCGCAGGTGGCTCTCGAGGAGGAGGGCGCCCATGTACACGACGTACACCTGGCTCCGGCTGCCCCCGCCGCCGCCGCGGCCTAGCATAGCAGCAGCCAAATGGCGGCCATCCTGGCCTAGCTATAGCTACCACACTACAGACTGACTGGCTGGCGGCGCTGATCCCCCGATCGATCAGATAATGACTCGATTCGATCGTCGTCGTCGCTGCAGGCGCACGAGGACGGAGGAGGCTCTGCCGCCTCTATATATAAGCAAGCACTGGGCGATGGGCGGTGCCTCGGTGGACGCGTGCTTGCTGTGCGGCTGTGGTTGCGCGAGCGAGCGAGCGGCAGGGCTGGGCACTGGCGGAGCGCACGTACGCGTGCGCCAGTGCTGGGGATTTGGGAGTCGAAGAAGAAGAGGAGGAGGAGGAGGTGAGTCTGTGGGCCGTCAGCCCACGTCAGGACTGACTAGAAAGGAGATTCGCGGAAGGAGGGTGAGGAGGATGGTGCCAGCATGTTGCATTTGCGTTAGGGACGAGGACAATGTGCCACCATCTTGAGGCGAGGCACATGCCAGCGCGCTAGCTAGTCGTAGGAGACAAATCGGATGGAAGGAGTGAAGACATACGGTTGCGGGTTTGAATAGAAATTAAATCGAACCGCCACTAATAAGACAGAGCAAGCCTGCGCGTGCGTGCCAATTCCGAGCTAGGCATTCGTATCGAGAGGGTGTGGCCAAGGCGGCCCCACAATCCAGAAACAAAGTGTTCTAGGGTCACTGGTGGTGGTGGGGGGAGAGAGAGAGAGGAAGGATGGACTAGCAGACACGTAATTGTATTTATCTATATGTGTCAATGTGAGTACCGAGTACGGAACAGATTGCGGCGATCAATGCTACTAGCTCTGCGCCCGTACATCTGCACAAGCTACTTCAGTATGGTCATTAAGTGAACTTATATTTACTTACCATTATTCTTAATTACTGGACATATGAAGTTATGAACATCTTGATCGGGATTCTAGAACCTTTTTCTCATGGGGAGAAAAATAAAAAATAAAAATCATATATGAGAATCCACTCCTGACCAAAACTTTCATGATTATTTAATAGGACAAGAGCACCTAGTTCTAAATTAATTCTCGATTTATGCAAAATTTCATGAAATGAAGTGATGAAACAAATAGTAAAGTATTTTTTTTTTCTAACATACATATCATGTTCTCCATCGTCTTATTACAAGATCCAAACTTGGAACTCAAGTTGTACGCGGAGAAATGAGAAAAATAAATCTCAATAAGAGATAGAGTAGATCATTATGATGATGTAGCGTATCTGCCTAATCCCCACAAAACGTTATCACTCACCAATATTATTTTTGTAGGACGCAATTGTTCTAGGATCGCTGGGTGCCCCGGTCTGCACTTACGTAGAAGCTCAGGAAATGAATCCGCGTGGCATCATCTCATGGGTAGCCTACGCCACCGTCGTAGTGGGGAAGCACAAGCACAACAGGCACTCGTCGGCGTTGGGTTGTTGTGATGAGCACGCACGAGCGCTTGGCCAATTTTCTGCTCACCACCGTACCGGCGCCTCACAAGAGCTTTGCGGCGTCACTGCTCCTGCCACATGTCAACTGTTCACAAGTAGCTCTGGAAGCACGCCCAACCAGGAAGCTATCTGTATCCTAGACAGGAGTAGATACACACCAACCTTGGAGTATCTTGTGCAAGTGTAGAGAGAAACAATTCGAAGATGGTAGGTGTACCCATAGCAGAATGTGAGAAAAGTTTTTTTTTATATAAAATATAAATTTGAGTAAAATAAAGTTTATAATTTATTTCTCTTGTGCTCACTTCATTCTTACGGCCTTTTCTTTTTTTGCCTCTCCCGTAATAAATGGTCTAAGATCATTTTAAAGTCATAGTCTTGTAGCATAATAAAGTGGTTATCTACCTTTTAGCTAGATGATCATCCACTAAAAATGAGATTGCTTATAGGTTGAACGTACGTCATGTCCGTGTCAAATAATTTTTTATTTCATAATAAGGGTGTGGATTTGAATTCGAACTACCAAATAAATTTATTCTGTATTCAAGATTATTTCGATTCACATATTTGCACTCAAATATTTGTAGTAATAATGTGAAAAGTAGATTATTTGCTCTCCATTTTCCACCCTGAAAATGCTATTCAACGCATAATATGTTATAGTCTAAGCAGTAGGCCCATTTTTTCAACTTCGCACAGCGGCACAGGGCAAGAATGTACTTAGTAGCAAAGCAACTTTATACTTTGTCTTTCAGGTAACATAACAACGAAAAGCAGGGTGAAGTCAAGAGAGGCCTTAGTTTTTTCTCCTCACAATTAACTCGACTACAAACTCACATTGCATGGCATTTTTTCAGGTTGAGTTATGTTTTTACGATGGTGGTCTTTCTTAGTGAACTTCACATACAGCATCAAGTTCTTCAGACAGGTATGTTCATACATGGCTAGTTTTTCTTTGTACACTCTATGCACGTATCTCCATTTCATCAACACTGTATAGTACAAATATCTACATTTGTTTAAGATATACATCGACCAGCATGACAAACAAACATCACTGCACGATTGTCACCCGACTCTAGGTCAGGCCTTGCTTTGTGCTGTAGATCACAGGATCTGCGCGGCCATCTCTCCTCCTAGTGAAACCTAGGAAGATCCAAGCAGTTAGTGTTCTCTTACACACAAAAATGACAAATGTATGTCCTATCTAGATCTTGCACATTTTCCTGAACTCTTCAACTTTTTTGCACAGTATGGTTTCATTCTTAAATTAAGTATGCATAACTTTTGGTCTACCTTTGATGACTGCAGGCTGGTGGGAGAGTGACTCACCTAAACCACCTTTACTTATCCCTCTGCCAGTTCTGGGAGTGTAATCAACCGGGATGCCGAGTCGTACACCAATTCAGTGCCGCAACTGATGCACAAGCATAGCAATAAACACTTCTCAGAATATAAGGTCGAAAGCATATAGAAAATGATATTAACAATTGTCAGGCGTACTTTGCACATTTCACACTGTTTTTAGCACCACCACTAGGCACTGACAATATAGTCCCGAAGAAGGAAAGATTCTCATTTCCACAATTTGGACATGGGCCCTGAAAAAGGAGTAATAAATCATCTCTGTGTTCTTCAGTTAATTATACAATAATGTATAAACAACAAAAAGGAAAATACCTTCAATATCAGGAAGTCTTTCACAATGGCATTAGTGATTGACTGTGCTACCCAAAATATTAAAGGCAGCGCAGCGAACCATGTGAAGATGAAACTGTAAGGCTCTGGCAACTGCATAAATCAGAAAAATGCAGTTACAAATAAGAAAGTTCCTTGGGTGGTGCCACTAATGCCAACTAAAGAACCTAAAATATACTGAACACAGATAAACTTTCAAATGTGGCATGCACCACAAGAATGCCATCTATTGTCATCAGAACTCTCGAGTACAAATCTGAACTGTAATACAAGAAATTCCAAGGAAAGTTACTAGTTACACATTTGACAATAAGTTTGTCTCAGAAAGCTAACATCTAATCAGAAACCAACTGTATTAACTTTATTGAATTATTTTTGTTCCTTTTGACTTTAGCTTATCATTTCTTGATGCAAAGAACAAAACATCAATATAACAAAGATAAGCATGATATCTGGTTGCATGCATTGTTTCAACGCCCAGTCTGAATGTTTGAACAGTTTGGACAAGTTTGGCAAAACCAGCATTTCAGCACTAGGCTAAGTCCTAGGTGCTCATTTTTATGCAGGAAAAATATGATGGCATAGGAGGTGACCTTTTACTATAAGAGAATTATTTTCCATGTTATTGAGTGACATGCTATTATATTTCCAAAAGGTACACAAAATAGTCAGATGGCCCTGGTAATCTTAGCAGCAGCTAACGCCCACTGGAGTGCAACCCCCACTTTTAAACTTCCAAATCAATAGAAATAACTTTCAGTATACTAAAATTTTTTTATCAAGGATAATGAATTGTGATTATAGCATTCCCTAATTCTTGTCCAGAAGCCTAAACTAATGTTCTTTTAGTAGGGAACATTACAGACAAAAATCACATTCAAATAGCACTTGTATGCCGTCATTGTAATATCCTCAACAAAAAACCAATAATAGGACTTCAATTTGCCAATATTTACCTCAAGAAGATATGTGATCTCAAATCCCGTCAAATCATCCAAGAAGAAGAACCTGTCAAGAAGAAACATGCATTAGACACCTAATGAAGATAGTGGTCCCTGCTAAACCAATAGCTATATTTGGATGCAGTCTGATATGACCGTTTGAAATCAAGAAGAACTCAAACAATCCTCTTTCATTCCAGTCATGTCAGAACATTTCTATGTAATACTCACAGTGTTAGAGCAACAACAGCTGCTGGAACATTTAGCAGGAACATCTTGAAGTAGTCAACAGTCAAGTCACTGTAGACCTGCACAAAGTTCCATAATAGGTTAGGATTCTTAAAAATGAACAAACTCACATTACTGTCCCAAACCAGTGACTATGGTAAAGTCACGTCTTAATGGGTATATCTAATCTGAAGAATATTACACTACAGTGTAAACTCATCTGACTTGATTGACTGACTCTGTTTGTTTACTTGGTACAAGAGATCTACAAGATAATGTTTCTTAGCATTGACTTGGTGGTATGGGCTTAAGATCACAGAAGACTTCACCCATTACACTATACGGGCGGATAACGCCTCCTTCGAACCACTAAAAATAATATTCAGTTAAAGTTCACAGGGTATAGATGCGGAACAGTATGTCAGGCATTGCCGAAGGAAATGTAGACAACAATGTTGCAAAAATTTTGGCGACAAAGCTGACAAAAGTACTGGTCCTGATCTTCTGCTAGGTAAGGATAACTATGTTGAGGCATGGCCTCATTGGTCATTACAAGCCTCACTATATATGAACCAAAAAAAATGATAGAACTACGCTTTTCTTTCCAATATGTGCTGTCATGAAGTAGAATAACTGGCAAGACAATATATTGAATGGTTATTAGATACCTTTCGACTCCGTAGGCTGCATCTTGGACCTTCCTGTACAATGTCGCTTCCTTCTCTCTGGAGGAGAAATTATCAAGAAAAAATAACAGCAGATTTAGAATATCACATTGCTGTGCTTATGATACATTAGTTGATAGGTGAAACTCATCTCAAGATTCTCATGATCTCCAAAGTCCAAAAGTGAAATACTGGACCTGAAGCCAAATAACACCTAAATGTCATAACACTAGTGGCCTAGGCAACAAGGAAAAGGGAACCCCACTAAACAAATCAATTATGGACCTCTCTTCCATGCACTGACCTATGGAGACAAATTGTCAGCGCACCACAACGCTTGTTAGTCGTTACATGATCCACTGCCTCCATGCCATACTCCCGAGACAATCGCTAATCATGAATGGAGGTCTAGTAATAAGCTATTTGCTTAATGGCACTAGACCTTTGATTCTAAATTGGTAATAACTTGCTATATTGCTAGAGCTTCATTCTCTCTATAGTCTATATCACACTCTCATAGATGAAGAGGAGTTGGTGATGCACGAGCATATAAATTTGTGGTCAAACACGCCTTTGTTTGTGAGATGAAATTGACAGAGAGCATACAAAAAGAAAAAAAAAACATATACCTTGTTTGCACTTTTCTTCATTATATCTTCACTCTTTGCCAATTTCATACCTTAGAAACAGAGTCAAGCTCAATCTTAGAATTTTACATGCCTGTGCATCATTACCTCCTTTATATGTATGAGTTCTTTTTTTTCTTTAGAATTTTCCAAAACATACAAACATGGTTTTTAGTGGGGTTTTGAAGATTCCACCGAATGGGTTTCTTCCATCGAATATTAATCCCTGCTTGCTTTGTAGTTATTCTACTCCTAAACTTGAGAAATGGAGACCAAACTAACACCAACCATCCTTAGTAAAGCAGGAAAATTGGTTGGTACGAGTAAGAATTTGCACTGAAACCTTTCAAATTTTCAGAAATGGAGACCAAACTAACACCAACCATCCTTAGTAAAGCAGGAAAGATTAATAGGACAGCTAGATCTAACCTTTAATCTCAACTTTAGGTCATCGAATTCAGCATCTGTCATGATGGGGCTGCCAGCCACATATGCCATGGAGGCCTCCAAAAACCTTTGCTCATCCGGGCCTAATAACCAAAAAATTGATTAAGAATTAGCGTGATCAAATAATTCCCATGCGTTGGAGACAAACAAAATAAGGATCGGCTTACAAAAACGCGCTTACTTAGCATGACAACGCTGCTGCCTTCCCACATGAGCTCCTCCTTGAGGTTATCGAACTCCTCGTTAGACATGATGGCCTTCTGTTCGTAGTAGAACGCCTAAACACCAGGAGCAGCAAATACCTCGATTCAATTCAATTCAATTCACCACCGGGTATAAAGTAAACGTAAAAACACGCGGGTCGAGGCGAGGAGGGGGGCGCGGGCGTGCCTGCAGCGCCTGGAGGAACTCCTGCTCCATCTCCCCGATGGTCTTCTTCTGCTTGCGGTCGATGCTGCAGTAGGGGAGCACGTTGCTGTCCACCACCTCCTCGTCCTGCTGCTGCTGCACCTGGCCCTGCGCCTCGCCCTCGGAGGCGAGAGCCCGCCACCGGCCGGGGCGGGCGCGGGGGCGCGCCGGCACCGCCGCCGTTACCAAGGCGCGGCACCTCGGGGAGGTGGACGCCGCCGCGGCGGCGGCGCGGGGCGAGCGGCGGAGCGCCGGCGGCGGGGGCAGGGGCGCGGGGAGGCGGCACGGCAGGGAGAGCCGCGCGTCGGAGGCCATGGCGCGCGCGCGCGGGCGGGCGGGCGGGGCTCGAGGCGGGCGCGTCGCCCCGGCGAGGCGGAGAAGGGAGGGAGAAGACGGGAGCGCGCGCGTGCGCTGGAGATACTTTTTCGTTTGTGTGTGGCGACGGTAGGTGGCGATCGCGGAGGGATAAGGCGGGTGCGGGCGGCGCTCGAGATGCGTGGTGGAGGCGCCGGGAGACCTCTCGATTTTTTCTTTCTCCCATGCGGCCATGCGGGCTCGTGCGTTGCCTTCTTCCTGGTGGCTCGGCTCGGCAGTCAGCCAGTCAGCAACGTCGCCAGTCGCCACTCGCCCAGTCAGCAACGGGAGCAGCATGAGGGAACTAAACAACACAAAATCGCTTATAAAAAAGACAACATAAATTCGCGACCAGAGTTTTCAGTTTTGTAGGCTCCGATAGATGCAATTGCAATGCCATGTAATGCAACAAAACAAAGTAACAAGGAGACAAATAGGTACAGTGTTACAAAATTTCAAAAGGAAGTGCAGATGAGAGGTATGGTCACACAATGAAGGAGCATCATGAAAGACGGCTATGGCGGAAATCAAATGAGCTGCATGCTGAAGGCGGCAGACCTGTGAAACTGAAATATCCAGACTTCAGGACTGAACAGATGTAAGCATATACATGAAGTAGATAGATGCATCATTTAGATACTGTTCTGAAGCATAAATCGGATTCTGCAGAATGAAAACCCAAAACAGAAATGTGGTGTGCCATTATGTTATATTTTTCACATGACAAATTGAACTTTATTGCTCATTCAGAAAGTAATCAGTTAAGGGATACAACATTGCTTAACGGACATACAAGTGTTAGCAAAACTGGAGAAATGACTAACAAGTCGTAACTTTCCCAGGAGCACCCATATCAGCCAGGACCTCTAAATCCAATTCTCATTCAGTTTTCCACCAAAGGAACTTGCTGCTTACCTGTCCACTCTTCTAGTACTTATGTTGCTGCTCTCTTTGTGTTATATCCATATCTTCTATTTAAAAGCCTCAGCGCCTGCCATGGAAGTCACCACTTCTATCCCAATTTCTTCTTCCATTTCTTTGTGAACCTCTTGAACCATTATCTAGCTGGTTTCCTCTAACCCTGCGGCTCCTATCCGATACCGACCCACCACGATGCATATTAAAACCATTAGATTGTTCGTTCCGGTCCGTTCTACTATAACGGTCCCCTCTAGACTGTCTATCATTCAATAACGGCCCACCACGATGCATATTAAAACCATTAGATTGTTTGTTCCGGTCCGTTCTACTATAACGGTCCCCTCTAGACTGTCTATCATTCAAGTTATGGCTTCTGCCACGGAAGCTATCGCTGATGTTTGTGGAAGACTTAGTCCGCCTAGACTGGAACCGATCAACCATACCAGAATCCATATCATCAGGAAATGGTTCATCATCACTATAGGCAAGTGCATTGTGCCTGACAAAAGCTTTCTCAGGATCTCCCTGAATATGGCTTCTTTTACTTCTAAGACCTTCGTCAGTGTCCTCGTCCAGATCAGAATTGATCCCATCATCACTCTCTGATCCAAAAGATGTCCTTTTATATTTATTAGAACCACTACGACCTCTGGTTTTATGCCAAGAATCAGCAAGATGACTCGAGCTCAGGGAAGGGTGATCCTCGAATTCATCCTCATCAGCAGACGCTGCTATGTCATCCTTGGTGGCATATCTGGGCTTGCTACTGTTATCAAATTCACCAAAACCTTCTGAATCAGAAGCATTCTCAAGATCAGAATAACTCATCCTTGACACTCCACCAGCCTGACTTCCTTTTGATAAGTCAAGTTCGTAACTGTCAATGTCATCCTCTTCGTCATCAAAATCGTCAAAACCAACCCTAGAAGATGGCAAGCTATCTCTTTCTGAGAACTTATTATCTAATCCCTTAGTCATTGTTTCAGCCATTCTGAAGTCCTCGTCCTCTGAGCCCCTAGCAGAATCTCTATAGGACATGCTGTCCACGGATGAGCTCCCCCTCGCTTTAGATGAATCAGCAAACTCAAATGCAGCAACATCAGCGCCGTCTGACTCATTATCATCAAAATCAAAGTTCCATGCACTAGAAACATCAGACTTGCGTGGAGGTCTTTCCAATCTTTTCCGTAGTGCCGATTGCTTTGCTTCCATTTGGCTCTTGGCGTACTCATCAGCAGGGCGGTCATGCTCACAATGGAAACATGACATATTCCGCCTATAGTTCAAGAAATTGCACCTGAAATTTCATGTATACAAATCAGATCAATAAGTAAAGGCATTAACTACATAACAACTTAGTTCATGAACGACTGGAAAGTGTGCTATTTTCATTTTCTTATTTACCATAATCAACAAGTCACCTCATCAGAAACTGATGTCATAGAGAGCAGACATATGGATCTTAGATACCAAGCCACTTTTGTTCATATTGTGTTTGATTACAGATAATCATATGCAGTAAACATGGATGTAACAAAAGAAAAGATGTTGGAAAGTGACAGAGGCTAGTGCAGTGCGTTTTCTATACAGCTGTTACAGAATAAGGTTGAAAAATAGATTGCATCCTAGATACCAAGCTGTTTTTTCATAAGTATGTCTGAGGCAGATAAAATATAGCAAACATGGATGCAACAAAAGGTGTTGAAAAGTACACTGCGCGTTCAATACAGTAATGACAGAATAGGCAAGAAAAATAGACACCAAACAGAATTATGGTGAGTATGCTAACCGAGGACATTCCCACTCTCCAGGGAGGAGTTGCCTTTTTGGACGTTTAGCATCACACTGCAAGCAAACATTGTTTTTTGCAAAGTTCATGAAGTCACACCTGCAAACAGACTCCAGAAAGTAAAAATAATATTCCTCAAGTCAGCCAGGTTCCAAAAATTACAGGAAAGTGGCTTAAATTACTTAGGGCAGAGCCAATCTCCTTTCTTCATCTCTACATCATCACGTCCGACTCGCTTCTTTGGTGGGGGAGGTGGTTGCTTCACCTTAGGAGGAGGTTTCCTTATTACAGGGGGTGGGAGATTAGGATCAATAGGAACAGCGCTCAACTTGACAATCTCATGTATTAATTTCCGGACAACAGTCTTCAAAGATTTCAATTTGAGAAGGGGCTTGTTCTCTACGGTTTCCTTTATGTGATCAAAACCATAGATCAATAATATACGCATAACATCAAGGGTCCTAGCTTCATCTTCTTTACGTGTAAGGATGTAACCCCTCGAGCATACATTTCGTAAACTACAAGAACTACATACCTGTGATTAGAAGCAAAATAAAGAAATCAGAAGGCCAGATTTTCTTAACAGGTATTACCATATTTGATGTTCACTTAGACATTGCAACTAAAAAGGAACTGATCTACATTCCTTGGGACTAACATCCTCTGTTAATTGTTGCTCACAAAAAAAACTACACTGAATTCTATGATGATGACGTATAAAAGCAGTGCACTAGCTACGAAAAAATAAAAGAATGGGAAGAAGGCATTAGCTAAGGAAATTTAGCTGCATGAGAAATATAACACAAGTAATTTGTTAGAATCACAGGAAGAAGGCATTAGCTAAGGAAATTTAGCTGCATGAGAAATATAACACAAGTAATATGTTAGAATCGCAAGTATTTAGATCTCATGACAAGGCCAAACTGTAATAGAGACCCCTTCATAACTTTATATGAAAAGGGCTAACAGTAAAATCAGTATGAGAGAGCAAAACAAAAGGGATATAAAGCATTAGAGTAGCACACATCAGACAAGGTCAAAAACAATTGGGATAGGCAAACATCTGCCATGTTTTTTCATGAAAAAGCAATATACCATCTGATAATGCAGAGGTACTTAAACAACCTATTTCAGTGTCTTTTTTCAGCAGAACCTAAAGCAGCTTTAGTGCTTTACTAGGCAAATGCTCAGCTTTCAGAAATAAAACTCCATTTCACAATTCTTGTCCATAAACTGCCATGTGCAGAAACCAACGTGACTAAGTGCAGAAACCAACGTGACTAAGTCCATGAAAAACTTAGAGAGGAACAACCACAGATGCACCTACTAAATGGCGTACTAAAAAGGCACAACCTCTTTCACATCATTGATGTAGGGGTAGAGGATAAAAATACAATACAAAAGGGAGTACCCCGTCCCGAAAATAAGCCACAACAAGAAATTAAACCTTTCAGGGAGGCCGGTGAAATCCAGGACAGGAAAAAAAATCCTCTTTTTTATCTTGATGAACAACTATTTCGGAATGGCAACTCTAGGTACATGTCAATGACACTTTGACATAGGTTTTGTCAGAAAAAAAAAATGGACGTTTCACAACAAGATTGTTCAGCACACATTCTTTAGCTCAAATTAACAACAAAATGACCTTACGATAACTAATGCCAGCTGAATATGTTCCATTTATATAAAAAGAACGAAGAAATTCTCGAAGGTTATGCATTTTATCAGATTTGTGAATAGTAACAATTTTGGTTTGTCTAGCATAGGTGGCTTCAGAATGCTAGGAACCACCCTCATGTAAAGCTTTTGACCAGTTGGTGAGCTTATGTGGCCAGCATGCCTAGGCGGTCAGAAGGAGAAGAACTCGCTGCAGCCGGTTCAAAGACATGAACAATCTGCAAGTGATGTCGAGATACGTTGGGGATGAGGAGATTGCCTAAGCAGGGTGGATCCAGGTTTAGAAAAGGAAGCAAGTGGAGGTGGAGGTACAGCCGGAGGCAAGGTGGTTATGACTTCCTTCACCTGTTGGTTTTGGGCCATTGTCAGCATGGTTAAATTTTTCACTCCCCCCACACCTTCCTCCTCTTCCCTCTCATCACCATCTTGTCTTGTATGCTAAGTCGACTAGGCATTAGGCAAAATCCAGCTACTTGCATAGCACCTTTTACAACACAGTCTAGCATGTACTGTACCAGTTCAATGTGAGAAGTAGAAAGAAGAATCCAAGCCTTTCATCTTAAAATTATCTTTTTTGATCCACATTATCTTTTGTCCCTATCTTAACTAACTCATCAATCTTAGACCATTTGAAAGAGGAATCAGGACAGAACAATTTCGCATCGAAACCATTTCGTTATCATTACTTCACATACACTTCCTTCACTCTCTTGCTGCCATGACTGTATCATGTGGCTTTGGGATAAGCCACAACCAAGCAACAATGAATAATAAATAGACCACAAGCATCAAGGAATTTGCAGACTAAGTGATTGTATCACAGGTTTTCATGAATTTAAGTTTTCTAGTGGGTCCATTGACTGTTGTGAGTGTCAATGGCCCAATGCAGCAGCATGGCCAGCAGTAGTAGCTAAACAAGTTGTTGATGTTAAAAATATGCAAGAACAACAAAAACATTAAGCATATACTAATGGAATTTAAAGTTAATCGACTGCACTTGGCCAGCAGTAGTAGCTAAACAAGTTGTTGATGTTAAAAATATGCAAGAACAACAAAAACATTAAGCATATACTAATGGAATTTAAAGTTAATCGACTTCCCTAAATGTGGAGCTACCAAATCCAACTAAGTCCTAATGAAATCAGCATAAGAAAATATATTGTGTTTGCCATATGTAGCTAGAAATTAAGAATGGAAGAGTTGAAGATTTGTCAAATGAGACATCACATGTATCCCACATAGCCTCAGATAGCATCTATTATAATCAATAACAGAAAAGTAATATCGCTGAGAACTGTTCTATGGTGCTTGTCATCACCACAATGACAACTGGAGACCATGGTGGATAAGATACAAGTCGGCAGACAAAATACAAAGTGGTGAAATGCATCTTTTGGGGCATTCAGGAACAAATTTTGGTTTAGAATATGCAACTTACATCGCCCTCATCAAGATGGACAAGTTTTCTTATCAGCTTTGCAGAAAACACAGCTTTTGCATCCATGCTGGGGCACCCATGGCCCACCAATATCTGAAGATCCTTCCTTGGCAATGATCTGCATAAGATTGAGGAACCAATAACATGATTATTAGTAAATTACTGTTCATTCATTTGTTGCATCTATGATTGTCTACAAAGTCAACCAAATGGTGCTACATTAATAATAACCCTTTCTGATTTCTGACACGATAATTGAATTCCTTTCACTAATTTTGAGGCAAAAAACCAATATTCACATGGCCATTATATATTGATCTCCGATTCATTATATGTTATATTTAGTTCTCATGTGCTTCAGTCAAGGATTCACCAAAAAAAATCATATGAAAGGAAGCAATATCTGATTTGGATGGCCATAGCGATTTGCTCTCAGCATAAAAAGAGTACAGTGCCCATCAGTCTAGCAATTATGAACGGCGATTCCGTTTTCTTTCGGCGAACTGGAACTTAACATCAAATACTTGTACTCCTGAATTTCTAGATTTAGCAATAAATGGAAGGGAAGCTTTTAAAAATTTTAGTGCAACTTAAATTATCTATTCCGCACATACACAGGGAATAACGCTGACAGGATATGCATCGTCATTATCCACTTACAGCAAGGAAAAAACTTATGGTTGCAATCGCAAGGTAATCATCTATCTTCAATGAACTAAAACAGTGGTAACTTCTTACAACCAAACTGAAAAAGAACACAGTGACAGCCCATTTCTGATGGATCTAGAAATTTTCATCAAATCCTGCCTTCAAACTCTGTGCAGCTAGCACCTGACACCTCTAAACAAATATAAGGTTTTGATTATCCCACAGGTTTCTCACAAACAGGAACGGTCTCTCAGTAGGATGCGATATTTATATGGCCCTGAACTGAATCAAAGACTATGGTATAGAATTATCTTAACATAGACTGCCTTCAAACTTTTCGAGGCTATCACGAACACCTAAGGCAATGACACATTGGCACACAGACGAATTTGACTCGCATCACGTAATTAACAACACAAGGAACATAAATGTTCCACTAAATGTAACATCAGGAGCAACAAACATACTTGAGGATGTCAAACCGGTCACGGCCAAAGTTCATGCAGGCGTTCTTAACAGTAGTCCAGTCCCTGGAGAAGTCGAATCCGGCCTCCTCGCTGACCTCTGAGAGGTCCATGGGCACCGTAGCGGCCATTGAGGCCTCGTCCCCACCACCGGCCCGCCCGAGGTCGAAGTACCTCTGCTGAGCCAGCCGCTCCATCAGTTCAATCCACTCCGGCCAGGGGTGCACCAGCTCCACCTCCCTCCGCAGCACCTCCTCCATGCTCATCCTCCTCAACTCATCGCCCGCTGCCGCTGCCTCTGCCGCCACCGGCTCAGCTTCCTTCTTCGGTTCGTCCGGCTCCAACCCTGGCTCTGGCCCCGGTCCTGCCTCTCCCTCCAGCGGCGGTGCCTCAGGGGGAGGCGCGGGGCGGCGCCAGGACTGGATGCGGCGAAGGGCGGCGTCGCGGGCCGAGAGGTCGGAGGAGCGGGAGCGGTCGATGGCGTCGAGCTGGTCGAAGACGAAGGCGAGGCGGGCGGAGAGGGCGGGGGGCTTAGAGGAGGCCGGCGACGGGGGCGAGGGCGAGGGCGGCGAGGGAGAGGAGGCGAAGGTGCGGTGGCGGAGGAGGACGAGGAGCGAGGAAGGAGCGGGGAGACTGCGCCGGCGGCGGAGGAGCAGCGATGGGCGGTGGTACGCCATGTGGGGAATTGGGTTTTGGGGCCTCCTGCCAAAACCCTCGCCGTCTTTTAGAGAAAGAAATTATTAACGGCGATTCCATTTTCTTTCGGCCAAACTTAATTTTTTGTTTGATCGAACAAGAGAATGTTGCCCTTGAATTTTTTTCACTCAGTTTCAGTATTTGCTGCTCTATTTTCAGTATCAATGGAATTTTTTTAGTACTTAGCTGGATGTTCTTCAAATATACATTTCCAGTAGCCATCGGTTGGTATGGTATGAAAAAAATATGGGTAATGCTAGGAATCAGGCATCCGAGATTGGACCCTTCAACCAACTAGCCAACCATCGATGAATATCGATGAATGTTGTGGTGAAAATTTTTACGTATATTTTTACTGCAATAGGAAAATAGCGATATTGCGACTAGAGTAACACTGCAACCCTAGTGACTAATGTCGATAAGCTTAAGATGATGTTGCAGTGTATGTTTCATCTATTATATTGCAATAGTAAATATCATATGTTGCCATATCATTAGTTGAATGTTGCAACATCATATATTGGATATTTACATTAAGTGCTAGAGGGAAATACATACTTTATTTTTAAAAAACATGATTTTACGATGTTGCAACTATAGTTTAAAAATGTCGGGGTTATAAGTTTAAAATGTTGCAACAGGTAAGTGTCGATCTTGCAAACTTTAATTCTATATTTTGTTTTTCTTAGCTGATGTTGCGCGAAATATAGTGGCATGTTGCGATGGGAATGTTCTCCCTCCGAGTCGGATGATAGAGGTTATTTTTGTACATGTATTTTCAATATTGCAAGAAATGATTTCTAATGTTACGGCAGTTAACTTTCGATGTTAGACGGAGCGTCTGATGAAAATTTTCCATTGGACGTCCGGGAGCTAGCAGGACAAAAAAATATAGCAATATAAACATACTACCCTTACACGTGTAGGGCAAGTAAACTAGTTCAATTTTTATTAATTTACTTATCCCAAATGATATGTATTTAAGATCGGATGGATGGCGTATTAGATTGCTTATACAAGCTACGGAATTTTCAAAAACCCATTTTCTACATAGCCTATACCGTTATTTAGTATTCTCCAACAAATATCAAATATGCTTAAATTTTATCAAACCTTGCAAGCATGTTAACTAACTAAAGTGTTCGAGTTACGTTTTGTGTACATGGTCTTCAGGTAGTGTTATCAGATTACGTTGTTTAAAAAATAGTCAGTTGATTTCTCAACATGCACAGCTTTGGAAAGTTCAGGCCTATTGCCCTCATTTAATAACCTTCTAAAAGAAATAGTAAATTTGTCCCAAAATTCACTACACTTTGCAAACATGCTATTTAATATGTTTATGTTCCGTTTTGCATGTATGATCTTCCGTTGGTTCTGTACACTTAATTTTACTTAATTAATAAAATGGCTTTTTTATAAGATTAATAAAATGGTTAAGTTTTTTTAGAAACCGGGTTGCATTTCATATATTATCCTGATAGTTTACATTCCCAATCTTACAAAGACACCCTTGAAAGGAATAAAAATTACAAACCGGTCCTTGCAAGAACAACCCAATCGTGCTCGTCACCGTCGATCGGAGCATCCTACTGCAGCTTGAAGCCGACCTCCATCTCGACGAGACACCAAAGATTTTGATTGGCACTAAGAGTAGCATGTCGAAACTGGCGACATACCGTACCACCGCTGAACGTCCAGGCCGCCAAAGATGGCCAACGGCCATCACCTCGCCGAAGGCTACCACCTCGCCGGAAGGATAGAGATCCGACGCCGCAAGAATCGCCAGGACCCCCATCACACCGAGCAAAGGCACTCCCAGAAGGGAAAGCAAACCACCAAGAAAGGTGGGATTGAGAAACCAACCCGAGACGAGCTGGTACACGAACCTGTTGCAGCCATCGTCGATGAAGATATTTGGAGTTTGCAGTAGGTGATCATGCTTGACTTCGGCTTGAACCTACAAAGGGTGTGATGCGTTTTTAAGTGAAGGATTAGGTATAGCTGACCGATACATCAGACCTTTCTTGGCCCATATACCCCTAGCCCTCACTCCCTTGTTTCGGTGGTTGGTCTCTACCTTTTTCTGTCTCTTGGCTAGTTTGTCTTCCTCTTCTTTATATTCGAATAAGTGGGCCAATCTGGCTTTGAACCGGATTGCTAGCCTAAAGCTAACAAAGAATTCCCACCCCCTTGTAAATCCAATCCCGGAACTACAGCTGAAAAGGATCGTGCAGTGGAGGTGTCGGGTTCAAAACTTGCTCCCCCACGTCCTGAGTTATTGGCAGAAATTCTCGCTTAGCGCCCTGGGGAAGACTGCTAGACTGATGTGGGAGCTCGAAGGAAGCAGAAGCAAAACCTGCTTTCTTTCTTTCTGTCCCAACCTCCACGGGTTCCTCCCTGTATGACATAGTCCATTAGATTGGGGCAATGGTACGCACCTATGTTTGGTGTCCCTTCTCTCACTTCCTCATCAGATCCTGGTCCCAAAGGGCAATACATTGAATCGGAAAGACGGGCTTTCGTAAATTCCATTTTGTAGCCGAACTAGCCCCTGGATCAGCTCTCATACTGGGGGAATCAGAGTCAAGTTAGGCGCAAAAGAGGGGGTTGACATCATTCATCGTGATTGGATCAATCAGACTCCCCCACAGAAATGCCAAGGGGCGCCCTTTCTCATTATCATCTACCGCCCATTTCTTCATCATCCGCTGCTGCGTTAAGTGCGTAAAGTAGGCTCAGCTTCTTTGGTTTCTAAATATCTTGTGGTAGCCGAAGGTAGTCCAGTCCGCTTGTTAGATTGAATTGAATCTTATATAACCTACGTAGCTAAAGAGTGATGGTCGACATGTAGGAAAGTCTGTGGATCAGCAGCGCATAGCCGAGAGACCTTTTGGGCCTCGATATTGGCCCAGTTGGCCCATGACTGTCGACAGCCATTAGGTCAGCCGAAACATACGTATCCACCAACGGGCCTGTTGGCCGGCCCACAGCCGACAGCACACTTATCATATCATCCAGTAGCCGGCATGGTACTAAAAATAACCTACTATTTTTGCCATTTTTATTAAATTAAATATTAGTATTTAAAAAAAGATTCGGTATTCAACAAATAGCCAATTAGTTAGATTATCATCCCTGCTTAAGGAACTTTGAGTGTCAATATGTCCATGCATATGACTTTTAACTCATGTTTCCAAACTAAAAGCATTTAAAGTTTAAACATTATTGATAGTAAAATCTTCAATATTTTGACCGAGATTTAGTCAAAACGTAGAGCATCTGTGACTGTATGTAATTGTTTCTAATGAACAGAAAAGGACATTAAAGGAACACCTTTTGCAGGCCTCCGAACTTCATGTTACTGTTACTTCACCAAACTTAAATCACATAACACCAAACACACAAGATTTTGAAAGGGCACTTACAAAACGAAATGTTAGTTTCCTTTATGCTGGTTCTTTACATTAATAGTTCTCTGTTCACTTGAGGTCGAACAATTTGATTACTAAAGGATTCTAATCTTATTTTCACAGTTTCTTTAGTTGCCACTCCGTACTACACAGAATCGAAGATCTGGAAGCCTACATTTTGCATCATTGGCTCAATTTATGCTACTAGAACAACTTTAGCTCTCTTAGACTTAGCGCAGAGAAGTAGTGCAATACACAAGCAGCAAACAGACAAATGTACATCAGCAGCCCATGTCTTGGGTGGCGGTGCATTATTCTGAGGAGGCAAAAAAATGCAAATATGAAAAATTCATATATACTTCAAAGTTAGTGCGGAAAATGGTACCCTGGTAGAGTAAACTTTGCAATGAGAAGTAATGAATCGCTGAAGCTTTACCTTGAAGAGCCAACTTTCATGTGTTAGTATGGTTCTCTTCAGAACCCGGCATTGGGATTGGCGGATCCGGCCGCCACAACTCCCATTCCACTTCCTTGTGCGCCTGTCTGCATTGTCAGTTGCCCTTCTGCAGGAGTTTCCCATTTGCCATCTTTGTCCATCTCTTGCACGAGCTCGTTGATCTTCCGAAACTGGTAGGACCACCTTGAGTTGTATAGAAACTGGCGAAGGTCAAACCTGTTATCCTCTGGTGAATAACTCTGCAAAAGCAGCACAGGGGTTAGAGCAGCAGAAGACATCTTGCACCAATAAAATGTATTAGATCAATACCTCAGCATGATAAGATGGTGTCAAAACAGTCATCTTATGCCGATTTATGGCATAGTATTTGAAGAAGTGCTTCACTTTGTCAGCCACTTCAGATGGAGATAATCTCCCACACCAACTGTGGCACAGGTTCTGCAGCAGTTTGTATTAGCACTGTAACTTAGGGGCCCAATGTTCAAACTTCAAACACATTTGCAAAAGCAACAATGTATAATTTGAACATTCAATTTAAGATGGTTGCAAAATATAGATTACTACACACATTCAGTGTTTTTTGGTTTTTGGCAAAGCAGAAGATAACAACTAATCTCTCGCATCTAAAGTAACCAAGTCTAATCTGGTGCACCCTCCATATACATTCCTTAAAGTTTCCCTACATGTGACTCAGCTCTAATAACTTCTTTGGATTTGCTAAAGCAAGACATGCCGTTTAGCTCTCTTCTGCGTGATAGTTAATGTGCTACAAACTCATCCACAACAAAAAAAGTTACAATAACTTTAGCAAGTTCAGCATTACTGTCTTTGTATCAGTTTAACGGTCATGTTTACTGGAAGTTTTCATGTTAGATAACATATACCACACGGGATAAGTTTCATATTCCCAAGGGCATAGAATTGCTTCTATTTGATTCCTCAAAAGTTTAAACAAAATTCATAGGTTCCAAATAATTGAGCTTAAGCATTAACTTAACATTGGTAGAAGCCTTATTTTCCGTGCTTCAAAAACAGTTTTCCATCATTTGGTACTCCTACACGTGACTGGAGAGAGATGAGGAAATGGATCGTGAGAAATATTAGGGGCAAAATTGCAGACAAAAAGGATTTTGCGCAACTGCTCGTGAGAAACATCAGGGCAACAGATAGAATAGATTTTGCGCAACATAGAAACCCCTACAACAATAACTTAGAAGGAAACTGCTAATTAAGGTAGGCAAGTCACTATAGATGGATAAATTTATAGCTCTGCTTAAATAATAATGATGAAAAATGCTATTGCTCATAATACCTGTCAATGTTTTGATAAATCCAGATAGACAGATAGCGAATAAAATTTGAAGCGCACAGTGGACAGAACAATGCAATTTTGGGTTTTGACAGGATAGCGAGTAATAAAATATTCAAGTATTGTTTGAAACAGAAGAAATTTTCTCTGATTCTTGTGAAAATTAAAGTTTCCTTATGCAAAACCTGTGTTCTGAACAAGACCTGAAATTTTGAAATACATACCTGAAACATTGAAACAGGACCACATCGGAAAATTTTCCTTAACCTTCCATATATTGACAACTCCTCGTATGTCATTCCCATGTCCACTTCATCCAACTGATTACATATAATTATGGTTAAATGAGAAGAGTCATGATGGACAAAAAGGAAATTAGTCAAGTTGACATGATATACTTTCTTGGTAGCTGGTCAAGACACGTTTCTAAAAATGAAATATGAGGATGATACAGAAACTAAACTGAAACTCATCCTGCTACAGCCTACAGGTATTGAAATAAAGATGGACATAGAAAAAGGGATAACTTGCTATCAGTGAGTATTCCAACCCAACGAATTGAAAATATTATCTGCTAATTAGGTATGTCACTCAACAGTTACAAGGAGGAGAGCACTCTATATATTTTAATTTGTAAAATGCATTTGAATTGCCCACATAAACATGCAATACCCACAAGAGCATGGGAAATTTCAATGAGCACCTCAATAGTCGGATATATAGGTACTGCATAAAGACAATCTAGGCCCACACAAGATGCAACATGACACTGGAAGTTTCTGTAACTTACTAGCAAAGACACATTCCATGTATTCGCAAAATGCAATTTTACTTAATATGGAATTAAAGTAGCTGATATAGACAAAAAATAACATCATGATCAAAATAACAGACCCTTCCGAACAAAGAAGGTCAATTAGAACAGCTAGAATTGTCAAATGCATACAAGTGATCTTCAAGGTCAATATTACCAAATTAAGTCAGTACATGCATCATTTTTCAGCTCTTTTTGCACAAATTCAGATTCAACAGTAAACAGTGTAATATCAATTTTAGCATCCATATTACCAGAGGCCTCATTCTGTTCAACCTTAGCCCTTTTGGTTCATCCTTGAGAATAAATTGGGTGAACTTAAGTTTTCTACCATTGTGTGTGAACAAGTGCACACTAGCTCTACCATGGTGCAAGCCTCAAATAACAAAGAAAAAAAAATAACACTTTTGCACTACAAAATTAAGCAGATATATCGAATATGGCTTCTGATGGTTTCTATATAAATGTTGTAGATCAAGTTTATATGTATAACCTGACTGTAGTTTGCGCGTATTGGCTCAAGCTCTGCAGTAGGTGGTGCAGATTCAACCTCAGCCAATGACGAATACTTGAGATGAATTGCTGCCCATCGTAAGAAAGCCCTCAGGTCTTGCTTACTTACACTTCCGATGGGGTTTATATCAGCTGAACTGCAGTCATACTTAGTAAAGAAAGAACAGTCTTATTATCATTTCCCCCACACCAACAAATAAGACATCCCAGTCATAGAATTCATAAAGAGAATCCTGTATCTGTTGGGTCTCTATGCAGCATTACATCAAAGTTGCAAAATGTATGTCAGCTTACCTTTGTCAAATAACCGCGTAACCCTTCATCAACATTTGAGCTTCCCAGAACAAGATAGAACCCAGATTTGTTGTGGACCCATGGCATAAGAGAAGCCATCATAAAGGCTAGAACCATCCTGATTCGTGCTTGAATATTTTGCAATCCCAGATTCTCGATATTTGAACCCCCATCAACCTGAAGCAAACAGATATGGTCTGAGTGTCTGAGCCAGTAAAATGGACTTTTCTTGAAATTGGAAATCATAAGGACCTTTTGGTCTGATATTTTTAACATTCAAGGCTAGAACGGATGCCAAACAGCTGGATACCGTCAATCTTTTAATCCATTATTATTGCAGCTGAGAACTTTTGGCCACAACAATTCACCGAAACCCCTTGTAGTGATACCATTCTACAAATACTTTAAGGCCCCTTAGAGCTTGGCAACTTATGGGAATAGATTAAATATGAGTGCTAAGGGATGTTGTATAGAATATAAAAGTGTAAGGATCCTTAGATGTACGGGGGGCAATAAGCCACCGAAGCCTAACTAATTGTTGAAGCTTGCACGGCATACCCATTAAGGGGTATTAAACAAAAGTTTCAGTTCATCTTTGTAAGCTATAAACTAGAATACTATGAAAATGTGAATAAACTGTTAAGGTCGCCGGGATCTGGTTGCACGGGCTGGCGTGTCTCCAGACGGTGGATGGCTTGTGCGTTCTGCTCTGATTTTTCCACCAGGGAGAGCACCGAGACCTTGAGTTCTTTCAACCCATTGGTGAGCGCGTCGAGCGTGGCCGTGAGCTTTTCTTCGCCAGACATGGCCTGGCGGCTACCGCAGCAACAGGAACGCCTGATCCTGATACCAAGGTGTTATGGTGTCGAGTACGCCTAGGAAGTGGTAGCTGAGGAGGTGGAGGACCCGAGCTTCGAAGGTGATAGCTATGGTCGGTAACTGGCCGAGGCTGTTCACCTCGTCGCCTTGGATCTATGGCGGGAGAGAGAGAGAGAGTAGAAGATAGGAGGAAGATCAATTCATTGCTTAATCTTTTCAGAATACATCGCCTGGTTTATATATGCACCAGTCGTATCTCTCTCGATCTCTATCTCCTGTTTTAACTCATGACTCCAACTAACAGACTAGCTCACGACTAACAAACCAATATCCAAACTAACCGACCCAAGCTAACACAACCAACCAACCAAGATAACAAACCAAGAGATTCACACGTTCGTCTTGGCACGTCTGGAGTACTGCTTGCCCCACATAACAATAAACATCAAGCCAGAAATATATGTTCCCAAGCTGCAGTACAATTAATTAGTAAATTGAAGTCACACTGAACAAATACCTTGTAGCGTGGTCGTTTCCCAGTCAATGTTTCAAACAAGGAAAGAAAGGCAGATACAATACTGTCGATGGGTATGTTCAAGTGGAATGAACCAATCTCCTCAGCTAGCCTTTTGGCTCGTGATCTGGTATCTTCAGAACTGTACAGAACACAGCAGTGTGAATAAAGCAAGCTAACAATTTACAACTTCAACAAACAAAGTTTCTTCATTATCATGGATAAGCAAGAATATAAATTAAAGACCAATGAATAAATAGAAAGTATCTCCTGTTTAGTGCTTTGAATTCATTTACTTCAAAATCATCACAAAATTACCACTAAAACAATCACAAGTTCAGTTCTGTTAGCAACTAGAAATGAAAACGCTTCCATCAGAAGGAAAAGTTTACAAACTTCAACTAGCACCAAGCATGTGCCACATACAATTTTTTTTTAAAATGAGAAAATGTGCCTGTGTGCTTAAATTAAATTAAGAAAGGAAACAAATGCAGAGTTCAAAATAAAACGAAAAGAACTATAACTATCTAGACATGATCCAATACAAGGATGGAAGCTTTCATTTATTTTGTACAATGACTTCATCTTTGAAGTTTCTCTTCCATATTGAGAAACTATGGATTTTTTGCAAATATATGTTGATTTCTCTGCTGCCAATTCCCCTTGCAGTTACGGAGAATATCCCTAACTTTTGGACTTTGGTGTTGATTCATAAACAAGGTTATATAACGGACACATTCCGTCAGATCAAATACCATGCTGTTCAAAAAAATTATAATATTGTTTAAGAGCACATACAGTACAAATAAGCATTATAACAGAACTACTTGAATAAGCATAATTTGATACACATTAAAAGGTTAGGGCGTACATTAGAATGAGGTCATTGGAAATAAGCATTATAACATAACTACTCGCAAAGCATAATTTGATGCACATCAAAAGGTTAGGGCATACATTAGAACGAGGTCACTAGAAAAAAAAAATCACCTGTTTTCGGTTCCCATGTAAACAGTGTAAAATAGACGTTTAGCAAGTTCTCTGCTGTCTGTGGGAATCTCCCCATCTTTATACTGCCCAATTCTCAAAGCATCCGCCTTAACTTGCTCGTCTCCTTTCTCTATATCTGTACGTACTTGATATGATTATTATTTATTAATTCTTTTGACAAGATTTGATCGTTAATGATGAAAAATAGGTACCATAATAAATCCCATAAGAAATACTCTAAAAGATATGAAAGTATTGCTGACCATAGTGATCACAATCAAAATAAAGTGCATACCAAAGTAACTTGACAAAACACTAAGGGTTCACAAGAAAAATTGTAGATGTAACAACATAACGTGAACTGCAGGTGAAGAGAACGCATCACAGTTTAAAATGCGAGTTAGGCCGACTGCATGCATCCAGATACCCAAGGCAAACCACAGAGTAACGATTCCATATGCTCCACAGTTTTGTCTAATGTTGTTGTCAGTGGGCTTTCTGTCTGAAAAGGCATTGGCAGAAAGTTCACATCTCCAACAACGACTTATTAGTCACCAATTAAAAAAGAACCAAGACATATATAATTTACCTACCATATAGTTACTAGATAATCCCTTCTCAAGGTGGTAGGAGTAACCAACCTATATAATTTTAGTCTAACTAGTAAGTAGTAATCGATTAATCAAGAGGAACTTTTTTTCCTCGAATACACAAGAGAGCTGTGTATCACTTCATTAAAGTAGAAAAAAAGAATTAACCAAAGAGGATGTTAGATAAATCTTGTGTCCAGGTGTGTGTCGGTCAGGTTGTTCAGGCCTGGTCAGTTTCAGTTAGTCAGTTATCTTGTTAGAGTCCTAGTCTTTATCATGTGTTTCGGCTGGTTAGTTGCATGCCCAGTCAGCTGGAGCCATTAAGGCCATGATATAAAGCCCACTTCAGACATTAGTTTGTTACTAGCTTTGCTATAAATAAAGGAGAAGAAAACCAAAAAGCTGCAGCTTCATCGCTGCACAAACACTAGTGTTCATCGAGTGTTCAGAGCACTTATAACAGAGGAACTAGCACACAAGAAACTTTGCCCCAATGACTATAATCAATGAGACATTTGACAACTAGTCCAGTAGGAAGGGATCAAATGTGGCCAATTCACAAACTAAGGTTATAGCAGCTCAAGTGCTGATGTATTGGTTCACTATACTTTCATCTGACCATCATTTACAGTTTCCATGACATCTGAGATGTATTAATTATGATGTCAGAAGATCTAGTTCACTCTAATTTCTTATGCCATGATATGAACCATAGTCTTACTTCAATGGCATCGCACAACACAAATGTCTGCAGATTCATAGTCAGGTGGTTTTCTCATAATCTCATCCCTAAATGTTACCCCATGCATCTATATTTCAAAGAACCTTCTGCTAAAATGGAGGAAAAAGGAAGATGACAAGTAGATCTGACCTTTTATGACAAGCTGGCACATGCACCCGACTATTGCTGCAACAGATGAACTATCCGCACCACCAGAAAGTGGAAGCAAAAATCCTGAAGCTTGACTCCTTCTTAAATAATCCCATAGCCAACAACTAGGTCCAAAAGCAATCTCCTCTTCGGGACAGTGATACATAACCTGCAATATCAAAGGTGGAAGTGATAGAAAAAGGTTACTCCTAATACCCTTCAGCACAGTATTCACAATGATACACCAGTGTACTGCAAGGGGCCCAGACTCCAGAGAGATACAAGCGAGAATTTAATCTATGAGCACTTAATCAAATGAAAATGGGAGGATAACAATGATTTATGTAATGCTTTCTCAGCCTAAAGCAGAGATGTTCAAACAGATTGTTGATGATAGCTACAATATTTGCAGGAAGGAACTTTAAAAGATAAACCCAAGATGCTCTGCAGTACGTGTTTTGCTAGTCCAAGGGTTGCCAAATTCCAAACCCAAGCATGGCTAAGCATTATGGACATCAATAAAATGGGCTCCAAGCATTGACACATATCTTAGTCCAATTCAAGATTAACCAGTTGGGGTGAATTCTTCTAAAAATGCATTAGTTGCTATATATGATGCATGATAAACTATGGATGAGTTAGCAGGCATCGCCTATCAAAGCTTAATCATCATACACTACGCAACCAGGTGAATGGTCTATTATTGCTGAGTCCCATTATTTAACACTGTACTGGAAGAATGTTCCAGTCCCTTTCAGATATGGTAAAAAAATAGTACAGCAAATAGTATTCCATATCGAAGTATCATAGAAAAAATCTCAAATATTGGAATGACAACTAACCTGAACTGGACTAGTTGGAACCATTCCATTCCGAAATGATTGGCAAAGTTTATATGGTACCTTCACAAAAGGTACATTTGTTCTGTGGCTTGCTTGCTCTCTGAAACTAGAAACAGATGCTCGGTAACTTGATACCTGGATGCATGAAAGAATGATTAGCTGTGCCAGAATACAACTCATGCATTAAAGCTGCAGCAAAATAACTAGCAATTTACAGCTCAAAGCTTAAAACTTCAGAGATATAGTAATAAGGAATCAAAACAGACTTTGGAGAACTGTAAATAGGCAAACACTCAATAAGTAAGAAGTTTCTAAATAGATGTGAAGAATAAGTAAAATCAGGGAATGGATATACCAGGATACCAGCTGAACTAAATATTGCGCCCATAATAATGTGATAAATTTTTAACAAATATTATTTCTTTGCAGACAGGACAAAAGAAAGGAAAGGTGTTTCAGAATTTAGATGCGGGATATAGAAAATCTGGGGAGATTTCTAGGCTCTAGCTGAATGTATAGTTTTTGCCTCAATCCACCTAACAAATTTTTCGTAGTGTCCAAAGAATTTGGCACTTGCTTGAATTGTTGCAAAAAAAAAATTAACACCCCTGGCCCTAGGTCACACTAAGAATTATTTGTCAATCCTGGGCTACTGGCAACCTCACGAGCACTATCGACAACATATTTTTTTGAAAAGTTCTATCGACAACATTTTTTGGATAGCCAACAATTTTCATCAAGGTTGGTTGGACAAAAACCAAAGAATGATTTTTTTTGTATAACTAAAGGCAGAGAAAAAAGGAACAGGAAGCATTTACAGGATTATGCAAACACAGGAATCACCTAAAGGATTTAGAACTTACAGCATCAAGATCCACCAGAGCATCCATCACTTCTACATCCTTTAATGAGAATTGGGATCCCTGGGCTACCAAATCACCATTTACCGCAATGCAGCAACAACCATCTAGTGGGGAACATTAGAACAAACTGTCAATTTCCCTGAATAATGATGAACATAATATAATATTGCAAGAAAGAGCCAAATCCAGAATGTCATTAGGAATTCTTAAAATGGGAAACAGTATACATAATTAATGAATCTTCTGTAAACAGCTATAAGAAGCCACTTCAGTTAAAAAAAAAGGAACAATTAAATTCCAGTGCCCAGTAATATATGATCACGGATAACCATCTGTTACCCCAGCCATCTGCATCTATGAGGTATAGAAAAGCATAGGAGTTATTTGTAGAAAGAACACTTTCAAAAATTCTATTCATAATATCACAGCCCTCTGACAGTCTACCCGAAACGACAAGGTCCAAGCTGCCATGCAATGTATCCTCCATATAGTTTCTGTACTACAACCTCCAACAAATTAAAGGGAGCGAAAGGCATTCTGCTTCTTGTTTTTGGGTGCACAGTGGATAATATCATTTGAATGTAATAAGCAGCCATTTTTGTCAAGTAAAAAAATAAATAAAAAGACACATGGGACTAACAACAAATTGATTGACAGGTTTTAACACTCAAGATGAGGAAAGAGAATCACATCATAAATCAGGTAATAAAAAACACATTTACAAGAATCCAAACAAGAGCCATTTTGAAGTACCATAATAAAGGCGGCCACCATCACATCCTTGCTGATTAGCATACATGTAAACACCGCCACATGTTTGGGTTGCATTCCTTATGGAATCAATCCGAAGATTGAGCTTCCTCAGCTGATGGTGGCTTCCACTCGCATTCATGAAAACCTCAACACCATTCAGTGCTAAGTCAATCCGAGGAGCATTTGCAGTAAAGAGCTCTTCACAGGTTTCAGCAGCCAAAGATCTGGACATAACAATTAAAACAAAATGCGAAATAGATCAAATTGTAACTAAAACTTAAGCAATGCTTTATCATCATTTAACATACAAATTATCACAGGGAGTATACACATTCATTAGTTTATGAAAGTGAGAATTTCTGATTTCCTTCCAATGCCAAAATCAATTTGAAAAATGTTTCAATGGGGATCTTTGACACCAAGTACAGGACAAAATAGACTTTTACGCCCGTGGAAACAAAGGAATGGTCTTCTCTAGCATGTTTCACTAGAAAAGTAAGAAGCTGAAATTATATCCAAAAAATAGAAACCAAGCAGGAAGCCGCATTTGTACTTACACATCTAAAAACTGCATGTAACCATAACCAAAAGGTACAGTATCCTGGGATATAGCCTCTGAGACTTCAATAGGGAGTTGAAACTCAACAATCTCATCTTTAAATGTCCAAGCAGAAAACCACCGAAATTCCCGATAATTTCCATCATTTGCAAGGGACATCTTTGGTCGAATCATGATTATCTTGCGATTTAGGCAGAAGACTTGGCAATTATACCGAACGCTATTGAAAATAACTGGCATTCCTATGCTGCATAAGATGTTGTCTGTATAGTCCCCAGTTAAAATGTCCTTTAAGCACTCCCATCTGCAGATTGAGACACGATAGTTAACAGAAAAAAATGCATATAACATCAAATGGAACATAAATACACGGATACTAAAACTCGATACAGCAGTAATATATTGTCTTCAAAATAAGCACTGCATATTCATCACTTTTATCAAGCAAAATGGAATGGTTTAACGTCCTCGAATTCAGAAAAATACAGCTTAAATAGCATGGGCCATTTGGTTGCCCTGCCATATATTCGGTTTTTGGCATAATCCCTCCGTTAGATGCATTTGTATCTAGAAAGCCAAAACAACCTAGATACATAGCATTTCTAGATACATAGCATTTTCTAGATACATTCACTAATTTATGACAAATGCTATGTATCTAGAAAAGCCAAAATGACCTATAATTTGGAACGGAGGAACTATCAAGTTATCTACATGTTCTTTGCGTAGCGCACAGAAACAATTTTCCTAGACAAGCCAATCATAAATAAATTAATGTTTCCTGCAACTTTTTGACAACAAAGTTGATTCTACCAAAGTGAACTGGAAGTAAGTGATTCTATCAGAGTGCACTAGAAGTAGCTGATCCTACCAAAGTGAAGTACCAGACTCCCCAAAATGGGGAAAGATTAAGGTTCCAGTTCCAGCACATGAGAACGTGGCATCTTCGAATTGCTACTTGGTTTACACAAAGAACTCGGAAGACGAATTTCATGTGATTCACGCGCGCGGGGGAAGGGCGGGGGGGGGGGGGGGGGGGGGGGGGTGGGGGGGGGCGGGCGGGAGCCCGAGACGGGAGGCAGGCGGCGGCGACGTACGCGTGCGCGGTGGTGTCCTGCTCGAGGAAGTGGTCCTCGCAGCCGTAGCCGGTGAGCTCGAGCTCGGGGCCGACGCGGACGGCGGCGCCGGCGGCCTTGGCGCGGGCGATGGACTCCTTGACGTTGCGGAGGTTGGTGTCGAAGTCCATCGCCCACTGATTGAGGTTGCACGTGGCGACCCGCAGCAGCCTCATCTTGCCCGCCGCCCTCCCTCCTCCCTCTCCTCCTCCTCCTCCTCCTCCTTCCAAAGCGAGGCGGTGGGGGTGAATCTCCTGCGGTGGCCGCGAGGTTCGCCGGTGACGCGTAGCGGAGGGGGCTCAGCTTAACTCTGGGCCAATGTAATTTGCTAAATCCAGACGGCCCATGAAAAACGGTCGGCCCAGCCCAATCTATTAATTACCCTTACCAGCCCAAAACAGCTATCGTGACGGCTACGAAACCTAATCGCCGCTATCGTAGCGGCTACGAAACCCATTTACGATAAAAGATGCACTAAGCCCTAGTGAAAACGTATCCTCCCTCTCCGCCGCCGCCACCCCTGGATCCAAACCCTAGCCCCTCCTCACCCCCACTCCCTCACCTGACGCCGCGATGATCGCGGTTCGGATCACGCTACGTGAGCTGGCCGATGCCCTCCGCTACGGAAGCATCACCGCAGTCTTCCCCGGCGCCTGCGCCGCGTCCGACATGGTCCTCCGCGCCATCTCCCCAGCCGCCGCGCCGTCGTTCGCGCTCCCTCCCCTTTCTTTTTTCCTCACCCCGAGTCCAGATTGACTCCGCGCCGTCGCCCGTGTCTCCTCTTTCCTTCCCCGTGACGCTGGCTGCCATACTCGTCGCAGTACACGCTCCGCCCTTTCCTTCACTGTCCGCCGCGTGAGCCGCCGCCTTCTCTTTTCCCGGCCGCTCCGCCCCTATAAAACCCACGCCGGAGCCTCGCTTTGCACCAGAGCCATCTTCAATCCTTTCCTCTACTCCATACTGTCGCACGCCGCTGGAAGTCGCACACCGAAGGAACGCTGCCGCCTCGTGTCGCCGCCCCTCCGTCGACTCACCGTCTCTCTGCTTCTCCGCCGCCTTCAACTCTCGCCGGAGTTCCGCGAGGTGGTGAGCATCAAGCCACCCCCGTTTCCCCCCCTCTCTCTTGCTGTGTCGCAGCCCCAATTTCTCGCCGGAACTCTGTTTCCACCCGCCGCCGTGGCCGCCGGTCTACGCTCGCCGCACGGCTGTCCTGTGACCACCTTCACTTTCGCCATGCCGCCCACTCTCTCCCCAGCATAACCCCAGCCTGAATCGAGCCTCGGAACACCGGATTCGGTGAACTCCGGTCGTCCGCCGCCGATCTCGCTCGCCGCCGGCGCCCAGCGCAGCTCCGATTCGCCCGACCCTTTTTACTCCGTCGAGCCGACCCTCGTCCCGCCGCCCGATCTGAATCTCACGGCCAGAACCAATTTGAGCCGCGCACGAGACGTTGCCTTCGCCCGACCCTTCCCCTGCCGCTCGATCTAGATCTAACGGCCAGAACAAATCCGAGTCGCATCCGATTCGCCCGACGCTAGCCCTCCCCGGAACTTTTGCAGAAAAGCCCCTAGGTTTTCCAGGAATCAACCCGTAGTCCATATCAGTAGAAAAATAATTTGAGTTGAGCCCTTTCTTTTCTGTTCCGACCCCTGACTTTTCCAGAATTAGTACCCGCCGTCCAGAACCTCTAGTTTTGCACCCCGACCCTCTGTTTAAGGTTTAATTATGTTTTAGCCCCTGATTTCTTCAGATTTAGCCCTGGAAGTTCAAAATTCTCGCAGTTAGGTCCCTAGATCACTGTTTTAACCATATCTTCATCGTTTTAACTCCGATTTCAGTGATTCTTGCGCCCACGCGATCCTTACATCATGAACTACAATTTTAGCATCTTTTTACTTTCTGTTTGTACTATTTATTGTACTGTTTCTTATTTGTTTGTTTATACTTGTTTGTGTGATCGTGTAGACAACGTGACGTTCGAGCAAAACCAAGAGCAAGCTTACGAGGAAGAGAATCAGCAGCTGTTTGAGGAAGGCAAGTGGATTCCCCCCCCTCCCCGGCATATGGCTCTGACCTTAGCCAATTAATTAGATGTGTAGTTAGCTGGTGGCCTTACTAAAAGGGCAAGGAGGGGGTCGGTGATAGAGGTCATAGCCCGGTCCTCTTGGGGTAGCTGCCTTTGCTAAGGAGCTGACCATTAGGGAGGTTTATGGACCTCACTGCTACTGAAACTCTAGCGGGCTGCCTAGCTCTCGACATGTCTTTGTAAAGGCTTCGTAGTGTACCCTCGCCACTCACCTCGGAAGTGTTTAAGGGCCTTGCAAACCTGGGCGATTCAGGGAAACACGATTTGTGGGTAAAGTGTACAATCTCTACAGAGTGTAAAACTGTTATAACAGCCGTACTCACGGTTAAGAGTGGCTTGGATCCTCACATGATAATGAAACTTGAAGATTAATTAACTTGTGGTTCGTGGTTTATGTTTATGGTACCTTTATGTTTTTGCTAAAGTGGGATGGTATAAACTTAAACCTAGTTAATAGGTGCTCGCTAATAAATACTTGACCAACTAAAAGTGCTTGCTGCTGCAAACCATAGCCTATCCTTGATGGCCTTGCATATTCACCCCACTTGCTGAGTACCAACCATAAGAGTACTCACCCTTGCCCACTGCTGTTCAGAAGAGAACTTTGAAGAGGAGAACTTCGACGACTTCGAGGAGTTCTAGGCATTGCGTTCACCAGTCATCGCCTGTGGAAGACGGAGTTGTTGCAGACTTCGTATAGGGTATATCGGTGTATCGTTTAAAGACCTTTGTGTCTCTTTTATTCGGAGTGTAATATTGTTAAATACTTTATTTAGTTACTTATTGAGTATTGTCTTTGATTTACACTTATCCGTCTATCATGTGTGTGTGAACATGATCCTGACGCACACATGAGATGCATCTGATTCTTTCTAGAATCGGGTGTGACATGTACTTAGTTGTGACTTTGTGCTTCTCCAAGGCCCACCATATGATATTTCTCGGTATTTTATCATACGCCTTCTCAAGGTCAATAAAGACCATATGCAAGTCCTTCTTTTGCTCTCTATATCTCTCCATCAATTGTCAGATTAAGAAAATCGCCTCCATGGTCGACCTTTCAGACATGAACCCAAATTGGTTTTGGGTCACACTCGTCACTCTTCTTAGACGGTGCTCGATAACCCTCTCCCAAAGCTTCATCGTATGGCTCATCATCTTAATCTCACGGTAGTTAGTACAACTTTGAACATCTCCTTTGTTCTTGAAGATTGGTACTAATATACTTCTCCTACATTCTTTAGGCATCCTGCTGGACTGAAAAATAAGGTTAAACAACTTAGTTAACCATACTATCGCTTTGACACCTAGGCATCTCCACACCTCAAAGGGGATACCATCAGGGCCCATCGCTTTACCCCCCCTTCATCCTCTTCAATGCCTCCCGATCTCAGCCTCCTGAATTCTCCTCACAAAGCGTCTGTTGGTGTCATCAAAAGAGTCATCTAACTCAAGGGTAGGGCCCTCATTCTCCCCACTAAACAACTTATCAAAATACTCTCACCATCTGTCCTTAATCTCCTCATCCTTCACTAGAAGTCGATCTGTCCCATCTTTGATGCATTTGATTTGGTTGATATCTCTTGTCTTCCGCTCGCGGATCCTAGCCATCCTATAGATGTCCTTCTCCCCTTCCTTCGTGGCTAGCCGCTGATACAGGTCATCATATGCTTTACCCTTTGCTACGCTCACAGCTCGCTTTGCTCGCTAAATTATAGCTCTCGATGTTGGCTGCACCCTTATCAAGGTGGAGGCTCTTGAAACACTCCTTCTTCTCCTTAATAGCCCTTTGCACCTCGTCATTCTACCACCAGGTGTCTTTCCCTTCCTGTTTGCCTCCCCTACTCACGCCAAACACCTCTGAGGCCACCTTCCGAACACATGTTGCCATCTTTAGCCACATGTCTTCTGCATCTTCTCCTTCCTCCCAAGGCCCCTCACCTAGCATTCTCTCCTTGAACGTTTGCGCCGCTTCCCCTCTAAGCTTCCACCACTTCGTTCTCACAATCTTGGCGTGTTTATCTCGATGGACACGTACCCGAAAACGAAAGTCCGCCACCATAAGCTTGTGTTGAGGGACAATACACTCCCCGGGTATTACCTTACAATCTAAGCAATCCCGTCTATCCTCCCTCCTAGCAAGGATAAAGTCGATCTGGCTCGAGTGTTTTCCACTATGAAAGGTCACAAGATGGGATTCTCTCTTCCTAAAAAGGGTATTCGCTATCAACAAGTCGTAGGCCAACGCGAAGTTCAAAATATCCTTCCCCTCTTGACTCTTGCGACCATACCCAAAGCCCCCGTGCACTCGCTCGAATCCTACATTAGTCGCACCCATATGGCCGTTGAGATCTGCTCCTATGAAGAGTTTCTCGCTGCTAGGAACGGTACTAGCCATGCTATCTAGGTCTTCCCAGAACTGCCTCTTGGTGCTCTCACTGAGACCTACCTGAGGGGCATAGGCACTGATCACATTCAGAGCTGAGTCTCCAACTACCATCCGGACCAGGATAATCTGGTCGCCTCGCCTCCTAACCTCTACGACTCCATTCTTAAGGCTCTTATCGATCAAGATACCTGCACCATTCCTACCCGGTGTTGCCCCCGTGTACCAAAGCTTGAAGCCAGTATCCTCAACCTCCTTTGCCTTTTGACCCTTCCATTTAGTCTCCTGAAAGCATAGAATATTTACACGCCTTCTAATTGCTGCATCAACTAGCTCTCTCAACTTACCTGTTAGGGATTCTACGTTCCAGCTACCTATGCGAATCCTAGTTGGCTTGGCTAACTTCCTTACCCTTCGCACCCGTCGAGGGAAGTGCGAAGACCCTTGCTCATTTTCCACTACACCCCGGGCGCAGATGTAGCGCGCCACTTAGGCTGTGACGACCCAACCCTTGCTCACTTTTCATCGTACCCAGGTCACGATACGACGCGCCCTTGTGGGGATGGCGACCCGGCCCTTGCCCATTTAACACCACACCCGGTTCCGATGTAGCGCGTCACTAAGAGGGTTACGCCCCAACGAGTTTCTTATGGGTTTCATATCCATTAGAGTGGCTGTTTTTTTTACGCTGGTTCGCCAAACCTAACACAACCCTCCTCCTTTATCCGGGCTTGGGACTGGCTATGTTGAGAACCAACACAGGCGGAGTTCATGAAAGAACAAAATCTTTATCTTTATTTAAAGAAAGGTAATGCCCTGCGTTGGTGCATTTTTTCTATCGCTTCAGTATAATTTACTCAGGCATGATAGTCCAATTGTAGATCTGGGGTATGTTTGGTTTCTTTACCCAACCTAGCCCATCAAGCGCACCAGTCTTGCTAAGGAAAGGTTTGGCAAAGCAAACCTTGCTAGTGGAGAAGGGCTCTGCTAAGGCCTAGGAATAATACAAGTACCAATGGGGTTCATGACTTCGTGTTGCAATGTAACTGTGTGGCAGAAAGTTTAGAGCAGCTAAAGAGTATGTTTTGGATATCAAGAAGTTTGGGTACTCTTCGGTTCTTATTTTCTTATTTATAGATCATATTTATAAAATCATAGGTGTTGTGATTAGCAATTCAAACATTCAAGCAATGTAGATTGGATTTTTAATTACTGTAGTAATAGGAAAATTAGAAACCAGTGTACATCAACACAATGAGATATAGTATAATTATGATGTGAGGTGGACCTGAGGTTAACGAAACATTTTCTAGGGGTGGTTCAAGCCTCAGTTGAGTCTAAATTCCTCATAAAATATGTGGCCGTCTGTGTAGAATGTCTTTTTGATTCTCTGAAATTACTATTTTTGTTTTTGCATCTTTGATTCTTCAGCTTAAGACCAATAATCTTGTGCATTTAATTTCATTTTGTCAACCGCTTCTTATTTGTTTAACTGTTTAAACAGCAATATTATTCTTTGTTCCATTTGCGTGTTCATTATTTTGTAATACAATGCAGATTGCTACAGATGCTGCTTCTCGTGGACTTGATAACCTGATGTTGAATTAGTCATTAACTACAGTTATCCTTTGACTAGGGAGGATTACATCAATAGGATAGGAAGGACTGGTCTTCCTTGCAAGAAAGGTGTTGCACATACCTTTTCAATCAAGGGAACAAGATATTTGTGTGATTATAACCTTTTTGCGCTTGACAGTCTTACTACTTTGTCAGTTGTAGATGTTGTGTTGTTAATATAATCGATACTGGGACTTACTGGTGAACTTGTGAATGTTTTGCAGGAGGCCAGTCAGGTTGCCTCCAGCTCTTATGAAATTTGGCACACTGTCAAGAAAAAGGTTTGTATTTAACTAAAACTTTTCATTTGGAGTTATTCTTTGTTCGGTCCATGTCCGTAATAGTACTGTTATACACATACTCATAGAGTATACATTCTTAAGAAAACACTTATGAAATTAATTATGTCTAGGGTTATAGTTTTTATGTTGTAGGGAACACTTCAAATGTCTGGCACTAGTTGGTTGCAGTTTTAAAAATTGGAAATTCTCTGCCTTTAGTATGGATTCTGGTGTACTCTATACAGCATAGCAACACTTGGCAACGAAATTGGTTCTAGTGTCAAATGGCATTAGTCCTACTTACCCACCCTTTGAGGCCTCGTTTGGGAACGCGTGGGTTGGGGTGGATTAGGCCCCAAACCCCGCCACCCGTGGAATTCAGCCCACGTCGGGGTGAACTTCCCCGCTCGGCCCAAAATTGCATTTGGCAAGACGCGTGTCGGTTTGGATCGTGGTCCAATACCCGTCAACCCACGGGGGCCAGAAGAATCCCCACCCGAGGCGTGGAACTGAACCTGTTTCGCTCGTCCCCGTGTGCACGAGCGCCGCCCCTCGTTCGCCGCCTCCTCGGCGCCGCGCAACTCCGGCGGCCGTCGTCGTCCTCAACCCACACGTGCACGAACCACCCTTCGGCGAGGCCGGCAGCCGTCCAACTCCGGCGGTCCTCGTCGAATCCATGGTCCCCCCCGCCCCCCGCGGCGCGTATCCTCTGCTCTCTTCGATTTCAACTCCCTCTTCTCTCAATTTTGGAGGTGACCTCTCCACCAGGCTCCTGGTCGGCGGCCACTACTCCGTCACAGCATGAAAGCTCCTGAACGGGTAACACATCCAGATCTGTGTTGATTGTGTGCATTTGCTGGTTGTGTTGGTTCTGATTAATAGATTCAGATCAAGGTGCGCCTGATTTCTTCTCCCCATAGTCCAAGGTGCAAGCAATTCTTTCCCTGTCGCAGATCTTCTGATATTAGCGTCTGTGTTAGTTCTTTGGATGTGTAACTGGCAGTTGTTCCGATTTCCTACTGATTATGGTGAGGGATCGAGTCATCAAGATCAATGTTATGCCCTGCTGATGTTCGTTGAAAAATGAGTTGGTACTTGTGTCACTGTGATCTGTTAAGTGCTAGTAGCCCACAATAGCACATCATGGTGTATATGCTTGATTAATACTAGTGCTAATTTACAATCTCCTTTTGCTAGCGACATTATATTTTTGCTGACAACACTTTCTTGACAGTCGTTAGTTCTATTTTTTGGGAATAGATCACTGGATTCTTTCATCAGAATGTAAAGAAAGCAATGGCTGAACAATTAATCTCAAATCTGGTATATCATGTTCTGTTTTCTTCTTCTTAGTTGTTCCTTCCAAATGAACTGATCGATTATTGCATTGTGGTTAGCTTGGTTGTTTATGATTAAATGTGATGTTGAAGGATATCAAACTGGCAGCTGCCTGATGCATTCATGCTATAATCTGGAGAATTTGATGTAGCTGCAGACAATTTCTAAAATGCTATTGAAATTTGGTGAATAAAACAGCCAAATTTTTGTTATACCCAGTATTTTTGTGAAAGAACATGACAGTTTCCTTTTTTAGCTGCTTGAAATGCAGTCATACATATTGTGTCTTGGATTAATAAAATTAACTACTTGAATTCATTTATTGTCATGTGTTCAACTACTCACATGCATGTTGGTTTTTCTTCTGTTCTGGTTTCAGTGATATTACCAGGTTAAACATCTGGCTGTTTTGCTTGCCTCGGTAGTTAGTCTAGTTTTCATTTTATTAAAGCTTGTTTCTAGCTTCTTTTCATAACTCATTTGTTAGATGGCTGCAGACTAAAGAGTAGTTTACAGTTTCATGTTTGGAATGATTTCTTGTTCAGCCAAGGGTAGAGATGGTATGCGAAAGGGCACTTGAAATCCTAGCTGATCCTACTAGGTAAAACTGTGACTTCCTCCAAATGTTTCAACCTGTTTTGAGTTTTCCTGAATTTAGAATTTAGCACACCAATTTGGAGTTGGCAGCATATGCAGGATAATTTTATATTCTTACGTGGAATCTCGACCATGATGATTTGTTTAGAGTTTAGTTAGCACAACAGTTTTCATGAACCTGCATCTTAATTTGTTGACTAACATTGTCACATGCATGTTTAGTCTTGGGCACAGAGCACTACGGCAAAAAATGATGAATACAAGTTCCAGCTCATGATGAATATGAGTGTTGAAGCTTCATGGTTTACAATCTGCCTTTTGCTAGTGACATTACTTCCCATGTCTAGGCAATAAGTACTTTCTTTGAGGAAGTATCAGACTGTACTTTGCAATATAGTTTTGTTATTGACGTTACTTGTATAGTGCCTACTGATTTGGTTGGACACATTTGTTGGAGTTAACTTGGTTTGTACTGCAGTTATATGCTCAGAACAACGGATCCTTTTGGTGCAGGTTTCCTTCAATTCTGCCAAGAGAATAATCTCTGCTTCATGCAGTTGCTTTTTACAAATGTTCACTCATTCAGCTATGATGTAAATGGAGCACTTTTGAACAGTGCTCACCGATGATGTAATAGAAATTGGATTATACTTCTTGTGTTGAATTATCAACATAATGCTTCATAGGCAAGTAAGGATTGTAGCAATGGTTATAGGACACAGAGATAGTGGGCATGTAATGCATTAGAAGTGTTTGCACCTAGGCCACTTCAAATCTCAACGCTAACATCTCATGTTTTCATGTGAGATCAAGTCATCTCGATTGCCTTCGGATTTCTCTTCCATACATATTTTTTCTGATTTTTAATGCTGATTTAATTGAAGTTACAGCAGCATGGCTCATCCACCAATCCAAGTTTAGCCAAATAATATAATGTATATGAGGGATTGGATTCCCGCACAGACGTGGATTGGGTGAGGGGAGGGGATCCACCCAATCCCTCCTTGGATTGTGTCCCCCGTGGATCGAACCCTCAACTTGCCAAACGAAGCCTGAAGCAATGAATACTCGCTGCAACACCTTGAAGCAATGAATGCTTGCAGGCTGCAATGAACCTCCCTCCTCCCTTATGAACCAACACCTCAAAGCAATGAATGTTCACATGTTACAGTGGACCTCCTTCCCCTCTCAAGCAAATTTGCTTAGATTCAAATAACTGTGTTCAACACTTGGCAACCAAGCCATCCATGCTAGCAAACGGTGTCATCTATGGAAGACGTGTGGGCTGGGCACGGGACGCTTGCGACCTGGAAAATCGATGGATACAAATTTTGTATCCTTTAAACATATGGTTAGAAAAATGCTCTCAACGGTTATACAAACTATTAGAGAAAAGGAGAACAGAATTTAAATCTCTTCAAAATTCAAGAGCAAGCTTGACATCTTTTTGAGAGACATGAATAGTACAAATATATAGTGAATAATGATTTTCCACATTCATGAATAATTCAATTTTTGCATCTTGTATATGTAGTTGAATTTAGTCTTCAATTTTTTTGCGTAATTGAATCTTAGTAGATTGTTTTTTGATATTTGTTCTACAATTCGTACACCTGATTTTCGTAGGATTTGAAGCATTGTCAAGTTCCATATAATATTTCCTGCCATTTTAAATAGTCAATATATATGATTACATATATTAATTACAAAAAAATGATATACTAAATCCATCATACAAAATATGTAACTTTTTTTTGTCTGAAATAACATGTTTGTGTGAGTTTTTAGGAATACTGTGATGATTTAGTAGTCCAGGTATTCTCTGCTCTTATTTTAAAAAAATTGTGCTGTTATATAGTGTTATCAAGCAATGGATCTAATGTAGATACTGGGCTGTTCTTGGATGTGTATATGAATTCATGTCGGCACAGTTAAATCCGATGTGCCCTGAGTCATACTGGCAGCTCAGCTAATGATATTTATCGAATAATGAAAACTATACTTCTGTTTTTGGTTATAGGGAAAAATGAAGATGAATTTCCAGTCCATGTGTTTTGAATCAACTTAGCTTTGTATATCGATATCAAGAAGTGAACCGACTAATGCGGTCACAATACTCCCGCCTGTAGAGTAGTAGATTAGGGTAAAACACCACACACCCATTAGGGGGTGACCTCACATATATATAGCCAATGTGGCTTGGATTACAAGCAATACAATCATGTATATATGAAAACTATACATGCTAGACTATACATATCTAATACCCGCCCGCAGTCGCAGCGGGAGAATCACGGACTCAAAGACAGGACCTAAAGGTCTTTAGTCATGATGTCCGCAAGCTGATGTGAAGACAGCACATGAAGAACTCAAACTTGACCCAAGGCCACCTTCTTCTGGATGAAGTGAATTTCGATCTCGATATGCTTTGTGTGACGGTGATGGACGGGGTTGGCTGTCATGTAGACAGCATTGACATTGTCGCGACAGACAACTGTCGCAGAAGAAATCGAGACATGAAGCTCCTAGAGAAGTTGCCGCGGCCAGCAACACTCAGCGATAACATGAGCAACGACACGATACTCAGCTTCTGCGCTGGAGCGGGAGACTGTGGTCTGATGCTTGGAGGACCAAGAGATCAAATTGTCGCCGAGGAAGACGCAATAGCCGGAGGTGGAGCGCCTACTATCAGGACAGCCTGCCCAATCCGCATCGGAGTAAGCGGTGAGCGACTGTACCGGGCTAGTGCCAATGTGAAGGCCGGAGGATAGTGTGCCCTTCACGTAGCGGAGGATCTGCTTGATCAATGCGAGATGGGGCTCGTGAGGATCATGCATCAAGAGGCACACCTGCTGAACTGCATACGCCAGGTCTGGTCGAGTCAGTGTAAGGTACTGAAGAGCACCTGCGAGGCTCCTGTACTCAGACTGATCAGCAACTGGAGCGTCGTCCGTTGCCGAGAGCTTGGCTCGAGTGTCAACAGGTGTTGTGTAGAGTGACACTCGGCCATGCCGGCGCGACGAAGAAGATCCACAACATACTGACGCTGAGACAGGAACAAGCCGTCAGAAGAGCGCGTGACGAAGATGCCGAGGAAGTGGTGCAGGTCCCCGAGGTCCGTCATGGCAAACTCGGAGTGAAGACGCTCAGTAATGTGCTGGAGAGGAGCTGAGGACGAGGCCGTGAGGATGATGTCGTTCACGTAGAGGAAAAGGTCGGCGACGCTCGTGCCCTCTTTGTAAACAAAGAGAGAAGTGTCAGACGTCGAGGCGACGAACCCAAGCTGGCGAAGATAGGTGGCGAACCGCTGGTACCACGCTCTGGGAGCCTGCTTCAGACCATATAGAGATCTCTGTAACAAACAGACATGGTCAGGAGCAGCAAGGTCGACGAAACCAGGAGGCTGCTAACAGTAGATAGTCTCCTTCAGGTGGCCGTGAAGAAAGGCATTCTTCACGTCCAGCTGGTGAATGGACCAGGCGCGAGAGGCCGCTATGTTGAGGACAGTGCGGATGGTCGCCGGCTCGATGACGGGGCTGAACGTCTCATCGTAGTCGATGCCGTGGCGCTGGAAGAAGCCACGAACCACCCAACGTGCTTTGTGACGGGCAAGGATGCCGTTTGGAGTGGAACTTGTGCTTGAAGATCCACTTGCCCGTCACAATATTAGCACCAGGAGGACGAGGTACGAGGCGCCAAGTACCGTTGTCGATGAGGGCCTGGTACTCCTCCGCCATGGCAGCTCGCCAGTTGGGATCCACCAACCCGCTGCGGAAGTTCGCCGGCAGCGGCGAGATGACGGATGGCATCGCGGACAGGTTCATC
Source organism: Panicum miliaceum (assembly GCA_032594955.1). Lineage (NCBI taxonomy): Eukaryota > Viridiplantae > Streptophyta > Magnoliopsida > Poales > Poaceae > Panicum > Panicum miliaceum. The sequence goes on along the minus strand of CM064057.1, from coordinate 49,638,977 downwards.
GGATGAACCTGACGAAGAGAGCCGGTCTGCAACCGAGTCACAAGCCGGGAGTACACCGGGGCAGGTGCTGGCGCGGGTGCAGCTGGCACCAGTGCTGGTGGAGGAGGCTCTGCGGGACCTGCAGAGGCAGCAGCAGCAGTGTTCCGCACACAAGCTGGATGTTGCTGTGTATCGGCGGCAGAACAACATTGACAGCGGCAGCGGGCCGCTGATCAGTAGCATGGTGCGGCCCAGCGGAGGATGCAGGGCGCACGGAGGGTCCACCTGACCCACCCGGAGGTGAAGTCGCCACGGTCATGGCAGGAGGTGCCGATGGCGCAGGGGGAGCGCTTGAAGAATGGGGCCGCGCACGAGGATGGCAGGGTCCTCCTCGTGCACAGCAAGCGACGGCCGCGGTGGCTCAACATCACGAGGTGACGGAGCTGCCATGGGAACAACGACGGTTGCAGTGTTAGGCGCAAGCAAAAAATCCATGGCAGAAGCATGGGTCGGGGTGGAGGAAAAAGGAAACACATCGAAAACCACATGGCGTGAGATGATGATACGTTTAGTGGAGAGATCGAGACACCGGTATCCCTTGTGAGAGGAGGGATAGCCCAAGAAGACGCAGGCTGTCGAATGAGGAGCTAGCTTATTCTGGGCTGTGGCGGAGAGATTCGGGTAGCAGAGACACCCGAAGATGTGAAGGTGAGTGTAATCGGAGCTGGTGGTATAGAGGAGGGTGTAGGGAACGGCATTGTTCACAGAGGAACAAGGGCAGCGGTTGAGGAGATAGGTAGCTGTGGCGAGGGCTTCAGCCCAGTATGGTGGCGGCATGTGGGCATGGATGAGGATGGTGCGGCTGATGTTATTCAGCGTGCGGATGACTCGCTCAGCCTTGCCGTTCTGCTGCGACGTATATGGGCAAGAGAGTTGTAGGATGATGCCACGAGAAGAAAACAGGTTAGTGAGGGTGCGGTTAACGAACTCGGTACCATTATCAGCTTGGAAGGATTTAATGGAAGTGCCGAACTGGGTTTGTATAAGTGCACAAAAATCAGTGATGTGAGATGCTACTTCACACTTGCGACTTAGAGGAAACGTCCAGCAAAAATGAGAGTAGTCATCTAACAGAACCAAGTAATACTGAAACCCAGATATGCTCGCCGCAGGGGACGTCCAAACATCACAATGAATGAGTTCAAAAGCGGCAATGCTGCGTGACTGCAAATGAGTAAAAGGTAACCACACATGTTTACCTAGCTGACATGAATGACAGATAGATGGCGCTACTTTATTACAAGAAATAGAGGAAATGTTTCTAAGTATGTCGATGGCAGCAGGAGCAGGATGTCTGAGGCGGTGGTGGCACAAGGTGGTGGTGACGGCGAGGGAAGCGAGCAACGTGGTGGAGCTGGCGGTTGCTGGAAAAGTGTAGAGGTCACTGCCACTATTGCAGCGAAGCATCACGCGACGACTCGGAATATCCTTTACAGAAAAACTAAGAGCGTCAAATTCAATCGAACAGTTGTTGTCACGAGTAAATTGATGCACATAAATAAGGTTACGAACTAGGGATGGAACAACTAGGACATCACGAAGGGTAAACATTGATGAGCTAGTTGGAAGAACAGAAGTGCCACGACATGTGCTGGGAAGAGTGTGACCGTTTCCTACTGTGATGGAGGAGTGGGAGGGTGGGAGTCGTGAGAGTAGAATACCATCCGTAGATGACATGTGGGAGGAGGCGCTGGAATCCATCACCCAGCCTTGGTTCTGAAGAGCGAGCTGGTTCAGTGCTGCAATCAGGCCGGCTTGATCCCAAGACTGGGCCGGCTGTGACATCTGGAGGGGTGCAAAGGCGGTGTGGGCCTGTGGTTCGGAGCCCAGCAAACCTGCAGAGGGAGGATGCCACCCGCCCTAGTTGCCTTGGGCCGAGCCGCCCTGCATCCCGCCCTGCGGAGCCCATGGTTTGAAACAAAACCAGGGTCCCATGGGGCGGTTAGGGTCGGATGGCTGTTGGGCTTGATTGCGGGCGCTGGCCTGCTTCTTCTTGCCCTTCTTGCTATGCTGCCGTCGCCGCCGTGGTTGCCGCCGCCTTGCCCTTTGCCGTAGCCGCCGCCGCTCGGCGAGCCCCCGTGCTGGGAACCCAAGGTGGAGGAGCGGCAGCCGCCAGGGCCAGAGTAGGACGAGGATGAGGCGATGAGGGCAGAGCTGGTCGCGGGCGGTGGAGAAGTCAGGGAGGACGGTGGCATTGGCGATGTCGTCCGCAGTGTTGGTGAAGCGGGGGTTGACGCCGCGTAGAAGATTGAGGACGAGCTGGGAGTCCGTGACGGGATGGCCGACGTCCCGAAGGTCGGCGACCAGCTTCTTCATCCTCTTGCAGTACTCGTCGACGGTCGAGTCGCCTTGAGTCATTGAGTGGAAGGCGTGAAGAAGGAAGATCGCTCGCGGGGCCTTGTTGGCGTGGAACAACCTCTCGATGACGACCCAGAGATCGCGAGCGGTCTGGTCATCGCCATCGACGGTGAGGCTGAGGACAGAGTCATCGACGGAGCCGGAGATCCAATTGCGAACGCAGCCGTCCGCGTGATCCCATATTGGATCCTCGGGGCGTGGAGGAACGGAGCCGTCGATGTGGTGGCGGAGGAAGAACTTGCCGCACATCAACTTGAAGAAGAACGCCCAGCGGGAGTAGTTGGAGGCCTTCATCTCCAGCTTGGTCGGCACATGAGATTGTACCAAGACCGTGGCGTACACCGGCACCACGATCTGCTGAGCGATGCCGTGGTGAGCAGCGCCCATGGTGTCGCCGACGGTGGCCGGCAGGGTGGGCGCACCGAGGGCTGGGGATGAGGGCATGCTGAGGGCCGGCGAGGAAGAGTTGGTGGAGAGCTCCGACATGGGAGAAGGGGAGGAGGCGGCACCGGCTATGGCCGGCGGCGCAAGGGGGAAGTGGGCGATCAGAGATCGCGTGGGGTAGGGGTAGCGGAAGGAAGGTCAGGATCAGACTGATCTCGTGATACCAATAGAGAAGTAGATTAGGGTAAAACACCACACACCCATTAGGGAGGGTTGACCTATATATATATATATATGAGGGTTTAGGTTTTATATATATATATAGAGCCAATGTGGCTTGGATTACAAGCAATACAATCATGTATATATGGAAACTATACATGCTAGACTAGACTATACATATCTAATATCGCCGCCAGGTTGTCCTCATCAAGCAGTAAGTTCGGTCAGATTTGGCTCATCAGCCTTTGGGTAGAGAGTAGAGATTTTTGTCAGGCTGGAGTTATTTGTTTCCTGTGCTGCGTTTCTCTGTTTTGCTGAGCTCCATCATGTAATGTATGTTGCTCGTTCATTGCGTGGTGAGCTATGTTGCATAATTTTGCTATGCTTATATATCAATGCTGGCCTCTTAAGTTGTTTTGTGTAAGAATGCCCTGCGGGCTTATGTTTTCTTGTTAGAATGTCTAGATCTAGATGTTCATTCACATGTTTAACCATAATATCATGTTTGAACAAGACATTGTGATGACCCTTCTAGCATTGGTTTAAGAATCTTTGTTAACTGCAACTTGTAGTAGTTGTCAACATTATATCCTTTATATTTTTTTGATACTGATTATATCCTTTATATTTGATCACAACAGTTCTGAACCCCTGTAACTGCATGCAACAGCTAATGCTAGTACCTTTTGTTGTATGCGAGGGTGTCGATACTCGATATCACGTCGCTCTGCCCGGATAAAGCTCATCTAGAAGGCCAGCCTGCCCCTTCGCAGTTTTTGGGACCTCCAGCTTCCTCGGCGTGGCTGTCACATCCAGACCAGCTGGCATGCTGACGTCAACTTGTATGTAGGTCGCCATCTGGAAGCTAGCTGTTTTTTAGTGAATTGGCTGTGTTAGAAGAGAAGGGTACAACTACAGGCCGCAAGCACGGGGAAGGAGAATTGAATCAGATGGGAGGAGGTGTGCTCTGTTCATTGTGATCACTGACATTGTTTAGTTCGACACGTCTGGTTCAATTTTTCATTCCAAGCATAAATGATCGCTTGTAAGCTTAAAAATGAAGTACTTAGAATCTGCTTTGGAGCTGCAAATTGTACTCTAATATCATTGACAGGAGCCTTCGAAACTTCTACAGGTTTTTGGTTCTTTCATTATTCTCTTTGTTATAATGACGAGGAACTAAAACATTGTATGCTTCTTTGAAATGTTTGCCTTGCAGGCTTGCAGCAGGGCCTCGATATGACATGGCTTTTTAACTCACCATTATTTTTTAATCAACATGACTGTATTTTCTGATATATAGAATTATGAATTCCATCTTTTCTTTACTTCGAAAATGTTTGCCTTGCAGCAGGGCCTCCATTCCTGTGCTGCCTACGTGATTAGTTTTCCAATTCCTTTGCTTTGTGAATACAGGCATGGAGTATGGGGGAAGCATAAAAGATAATGTATGTGAGTGGCGACGATAATTGCATGAAACGACTGGCTTCTCTATTCAAGATTTAGTCTGTAAAATCCTGTGCAGTAGAAAAGGACAATCTTGTATGTAAAAACCAAACTTGTGTAGCCCAGAAAGTTCTCCATGTACTTCTTCTTTCTGATTTTCATGTAAAATATTGCAGTTGGAGTCTGTGTTCAAAGCATTTAACATCCAGGTTTTGCTATTTTCTGAAAATTGTAACACTAGGGTAACTCATCTGCTTGTATATTAACTGTGGTCTGTACGCTGTTGCTATTTTCTAAAAATTTAGTCCGGAAATCACTTGTACATAATATGGCTTTTTCTCGCTTTTACAGAAAGGTAGTTAGAGCATCTCCAACAATAACTAAAAATATACTCCCAACTGGTTTTAGGACCATCCTAAAAGGTATTGGGACTGTCCACCAACAGTTTCCAAAAACCTGTTCACAAAATATTTTATTAATCCAGTCACGTTTATTTCCTTTGGGCCTGACTATGGGCCAACTGAACATACTAAGCCCATCTAGCACTCAAATTTTTAGACCCTCCCGATAGCCTGACCAACGTCCAACAGCGCGGCATGAATGAATCATATGACCCTAGCTGTGCTCGTCTTCTCCACTCGTCCATCTACCCACAACAAAACTGCCGCCGTCGGACCTCTTCCACTGCGAACCACTCACTTGTCTCACCGGCATATGGCATCAGACGGCGGTGAGCCATGGTAGCGAGCCCAAACCCCTTCCTCCAGACTCCAATGAGCTTCTCCTCGCCCCGACCTTGCTTTCCCTCTTCGTCCCTAGTGGCACCTAGGACGGATCCGCCGCCCCCATGTAACATCCTAAAATTTCCTTTCAGAAGTATCTAATTTAGTTCTACAATTTTCAACTTCATTAGGTTTTATTTTCACCATAGGCTCCAATTTGATTTGTTGCATTCATACTGGTGCATATTTAATTTTTGTATGATTGTATGATTGTATTTGAGTTTCAGAAGCTTTCCAACATTTTTCCAGATTTTTATTCTAATTTCTATGTGTTACTTCGTTTTCTGGGCACCAGAAAACCTTTTAGCTTTTTCCCTCACCTGGGTCCCCGGCCTCTTTTCCTCGGGGGCTTCCATCCACCACCTTCCGTGCGATAGGAATTTTTTTATTTTTATATTTTTTTCTTCTAATTTTCAAAAATATAATTCACAACTTTTTTTTTCAAATCTGTCACCCAGTCGCCGGTTGAACCGGCGGAAGCACCCTACCGCCAAATGAATTGGCGGTAAGCAGGCTGGGCCACGGCCCACGTAACCAACCGCCGGTTGGTTCGGCGGTAACAACCTACCGCCGCGCTACAGCCGGCTATAGCCGGATTGTAGCTATGCTACAGCCCGCTACAACCCGCTACAGTGTCCACATGAGCTTATCGCCGGATGAACCGGCGAAAAGTGCTGAATCTGCATATTTGTTACATATTTTAGTAAATAATTAATAATTATTACCATATTTGACTGAAAAATATATTACCTATCTGTTATTCGCTTATAGTAAGTTCAATAATCAGAGATAAAAATATAAAATATAGATAGTATAGTTTAAATTATGCATATACAAAGAGTAGCATATGAGCCGAGTTGAACATAGGCATTAACGAGCTTGTGACGTTTTGAAATATCAATTTTGAAGAGGCAAATAACGACTCACGTACTGGAATTGAAGAGTAACAAAGCATTGCAATACATAACTGAACACGCATAACATATGAAGTGGCATCTGAGGACGATGCACGATTTTATTACAAACGAGAACAACCTCCAGAACCGCTAGGAGTACACATACAAAGTAGACATAAAATAGCATTACATAGAGAGCGAGAAGAGGCATCCATAATAAACACGCAACATACTGTTCCGAAGGGAACATAAATTATTCAGACAACATGACTGACCCGAAATGAAACAGACAACTACAACATGCAGCATTAATGGCCACTACCGGCTCGAAGTGCTTTCTAATGCTCGGATTTGCGTACATCATCCTCCACCTTCTTCAACCACGCCAAATACTGCTGATCATGATGACTGATGGAGGTGTCAATCCACTTATGGAAATGAAAAAACTGAGTACCACACTTTCATAAACAAGAACCAAACAAAATTATTACCAAAAAATTCTATATACACTATGCAAACATATTTGCCAAAAAGTGTATATACCTGTGATATTGCACCTGCCTTTTGGACTTCCTCAATATTCTTGCAAGACCAATACCTCTGGCCAAAAGTCTCGTACTCACGAGATATGTTGGGAACACAACGCATGTGGCAATAGCAATCTGGTGTCTCTACACCTTTCGGCCATACCTTGCAATCTGTAACACATCTAGTTGGATCGTTAGGTGGGCCTTCTAAGTTCGCCTCCATTTCGTGACGCAGAGCCGCCCTTGATGATGAGCTCATAACTCCTTCTTCGAGCTAACTATGAAAAGTTCCTAGGTAAATGGCCTGTACCCTCCCGAACAACGACATCCTCGCCTCTTATAGACGTCGGACTGGCTCCACAAAATGGTCACGAGATCAAAAGATGAGGTGCCCTGGTACTATTTCAGCATCGTTTCGAACAGTGACGGATAGACAAGGGAATCAATTCCTTTCAGCCAGGCTGATTCCATTGCGTCCCCAGTGCACCAATAAAGTTGTAGTCATCTCATTTCACATCGCTTTATTTGCAAAACGCATCGGAATAATGCCACAGTTGCAGTCACGTACTGGAATTGATGACTAACGAAGTAGTGCAATACATAAAATAACACACAGAACACATGAAGTGGCATGTGATGACCTGTACCAAACTAGGGTATAGAAGTCGAGGACCTATCCTAACATGCGTTAGGTAATTAGACCACACAACAAACACATGCATGTAGCATGGCAATAACATCATAGTTGACTCCTAGTAATGTCCCCACATAGAAAATTGTGTTGCCCATTCTCCACAGTATCCCCCCATTGCAGGCTTCTATGGGGGCGATGGCGGGGGCGATGGCGGAGGCACTTGGTTCTTGTGAGAAGGGCAGAGGCAATATGGATCAGTGCACGACTCCTCCTGTGAACCAGCACCAATGCTGTTGTCATCCTCGTCGTCCTTCTCAGCGTTGGTCAGTTTACATTCTAGCTCGGAGATACGATTTTGCAGGTGCTCGATGTACTCCTGATGTGGATCAAGTGGAGGAGGATCGACCCACCTAATGAACTTGCAGTTTTCTGGCGCATCGGATGACTGTAACAAGAATGCTATCTAAATTGTAGAAAATAAGGAAAAATATATAAACGAATTGTAGTAACCAGTACCCATGCTCGCGAGCATTTGAAGAAACAACAGCCTCCATCTGTCCCATTGTCGCCCATCTGCACTAAGCAGTCCTCACCATGCATGCATTTGGGCCACTCTTCTTTGCGGTTATCGTGTGGTCTTAGAGGTTTCTCTTTGGAGAAATGACTCTTGCTGAGAACTGGAAACTCAAACACCACTTCCCCAAAGTACTCAGGACCAAGAGAATCCTCCCACACAAAGGGAGGTTCCTTCCGTCCCCCCTTTCCTCTCCCAGTTCCGAAACCCTTCCGGCTGGATAACCCTCCAGACATTACTACTACAATGAAAGTATCGTTTTGAAGTTGGTAGCAATGCATCTAGCAATACGTTTATATAGGCGGATAGTCACGTTGGCCTGCACATCATTCTGTTGATGCACGCCGGATTCTATTCTTTAGGTTTTTCAGTGACACTTCACGTCAATAGTGCATTTCAAAAGATAAGGTTGCACAATTGGAGGCATTGAGTAGTCGTTTCAACACTGCATAGCGAATAACACCCAATGAACTAGCCGGTAGGGGCGAATCCCATTAAATGCAGTAGGCAGTACGAGGGGAAAAGATGACCGGTCACTTATTGCTCTGCACTACTGCGCTCGCACGCAAATCATGGACATGACCATTCACTATCCTCTGCACTATTGCGCTCGCACGCGAGGCACCGACGTGACTACTCACTGCTCCGCACTTATGCGCTCATAGAACGTTGGGACGGACATGACCACTCACTGCATCGAATAGTGTTTTCCAATTGGCCAGAAGGCCTCAGGTTATGATCAGGTGCAAACAGTGTTTCAGATTGGATGCTTGTCAATGACGCTTCATGTCCACATTGGATGCTTAGCATTGGATGCTTGTGCTTGTTACTTTTGACCGTGCACGGACATGGCTACTGACTGCTCCGCTCTTCTGGACATGCACGGTACCCATTGATATGACCACTCACCCACTCATTCCCAGTGCTTCGTTCGCACGCCAGGTCTAGGAACCCAACGCCGGTCTATCGGCATCATCGACATGGGCACACGTGCCTGAAACGTCCCCAAGCTCCTCCCACGGACCGCAGACATGTATGACCGGTGGAGCTTGTCGACGAGAGCGTCAAGCAACTCAGGGGTCGCGCCTTCCTCGTGCGCCATACCTGCAAAATTTGATTGATTAGAAAACAATCCATAACAGAATGAAGTTAAAAATGAAATGTAAGAGATTTAAATGAACAAATAAATAAAGCTTAAGAATATCAAAGTAAGCTAGTAAATGATAGCAACAAATTACATGCTGAATAAGTTCAATGTCAAACGACAGTAACAAATTTGAAGATAACATTCAGTCACTCATTACAACACACATTGGTACGACAACAAGAAATCAGTTCATCACTTAGTAGCTCCTAACATTACAGAATTTAAAATATCACACGGTTCGGTACCTGTTGACGTTTCCTAGCGTCACTAAATAAATCCGCAAGCGCACGGATGACGTTGTAGCTTTCACCCAGGAGTATTCCAAGGGTATCGTATCCACTGAGGAACGTGTGTATATTCTCTAAGGTTCAGGTTCGTCCAAGGACACTACTCCAGCTAGAGGCAAGGAGTAGAGAGGATTCCTAAGGCTAAGGATCAAAGGTAAGATAGAGCTATCCTAGTTGCTTGCTTTGGGCTACTAGCTTCCCACAGAACAAAGACTAGTGTGTTCTAGTAATACAGCACTGGGTTATACCTGAACGGGGAGGGTTATGCTAGATAGACAGGGCTGTCACCACCTGCTACCTACCTCATCTAACTATGAGATATACCACAACCAACAGGTAAGTCTAGTCTAGACACCATGTCTACACTAGCGTTACTAACTCTAGTCTTAGCTATGAACTAGAGCTACCCACTAAACTAGTGAACTATTGATCCAGCTAACAACTAGGGAAAACTAGCTCTACACTTAACTAAGAAACTGAAGCACAGAAGAAGTCACGAACACTTACTATGATTGATAAGCATACGTCGAGGTACAAGCTGGAGAAGGGCGCCGGTGTGCACACCGGCTCCTCCCCGACCCCCCTCACTCTCTCCCTAACTCCTAAGTACTACCTAAGCAGCACTAGCCTCTAAAGAGAAGCTCCAAACTCCAAAGGTGAGAGAGTATCTAGAGGTGAGTTGTGTCTCATTTAGTAGCCCCTCCCCTTGTATTTATAGGGGTGAAACAAGGTGCTCTCGACCGGCAATGTAGGGGACTCAAGCGGAACCGACATTGGGAAGCAATCAGGAGGTGCCACATGGAAGCTGGTAGGTCGGTTTGCACTGGTTGGGTCGATCGACCTGGGCCTGGCCCAAACCTGGTCCAACTTCACCTGGGTGACTGGTAAGTGGGTCCTAAGGTTCCTGGTTGATGAGTTGGCGTGGCCCTATGTCATTTGCATGCTCTGGTGGGCCCTTTGATCCGTGTGACTCCGAACGGTGCGTTCTGATTGGTCGGAGTGGTGTTGCCTTGGATTGAGGGTATGTTGCATTGCTCTTGAGGTGTGTTTCTTGATTTGCTTGAGCTGCATACACATATGGAATTTGGTAATTGAACACCTACTCTCTGGTGGTCGGCGTGCTCCGATATATTGGCGTCTTGTGGCATGAATCCTGGAGCTTGTTTCACCTGCATTTCTTGCCCAAGTCCCTACATTGCAAAATCTCCAAGGGAAATGTGGAAGTGATATTATTCGGGTTAGATATGCAGGTTAAGTGTGTATGTCATCCCCATTTTGTGGCCTAATTGATGCTCAAAATTTGTCCGCAACGAGCGTCAACAAGACCCCCACACTTCCTCTTTGCTCGACCTCGAGCAAAGCTTAGGACTAAGCAGAACACCACTTCCTTTTGATATGACACCTGCATATAGATTATTCCAAACTTCACCCTTACCTGTGAATCTTGATGTGTCTACCACAAAGGTTTGGGAAGTTGAAGAGCGGAACTGTGTTGACTTCAGTCTCCTCCACTGCTCTGCTGTATGACTGGGGTTTTGAAAGATTTTTTTTTTCGAAAAGATCAACCATAGCTTTACTCCTCCATGGGATCCCTCATTTCACTCAACTCTTGGACCATCATGTGTCCAGATATATATTTTTTTCTCTTTTTTTTTCATATAGCCCATGCCTCTTTTGTAACATTGCTAAGGAGAGAGATCATCGCATATGGAGTTTTATTTTTTGGATGGATGGGATGGAATGGCTAACTTCCAGTGTAGAAGTTTAGCATGTGGAGTGTGCGTGATCTTGATCAAGCAAATATGAAATGACATCTCACTAGGGTCACAAAATTTGATGAAGCTCAATGCAACAGCAAGGCACATATGTATAAGATTTCATGCATGAAGATCGACATATGGCTTTGGTAGGACAAACATAGAGAGTTTATGAAGCTATGAGGGGGTTTTTCTTTTTGAAATAAAATTCCCAGACATAAAAGCAGAGAAAGCAAGGATTCCTTCATCAAACTATATCTCACTTTTCAACAACTTAACAATTATGGGTTCCCGAAGGCACAGCGAACCGATATCCTTACCCAGATCATCTGGCCTAATCATATGTAAAGCATAACTAGTGTAGCACCAAGTCATGATGTAATTAACTAGCAAAGGAGCATAACAATGCAAACCATGATATACTACTAAGATAGTGAAATAACCAAGACTCAGCCCTGCATTAAGAATAAGATACGGACTATACGAATACAAAGCCATTACCAAGGCCGAGGACTGCTCTGCGGCCCTGAGGACGACTTGCTTCGCTAAGAGGTAAGGCACTAGCCTAGCTCCACTACCCTAAGGAGTACAAGTCTTGAGTGAGGGAGAGAGAGAGGCTTCAAGTGAGGTGTGTGTGGAATGAGGGGGCGAGGGCCTCGTTTTATACTCTCCAAGGTCGGTTCCCGCCATCTTTAAATATGGAAACCATAGCCAGGAGGATCAGGTAGCTTAGGAGCGACGCCACGCCAAAGGGCACCTGGCCGGGAAGGCAGCCAGGTTCGGCCGACCTTGGGGTTCGGCCGAACCCCAGGTGAGCCTTCCCCGGCTCTGCCTTCTCTGGTACGCTGACCAGTGGGCCCTTGTGACGTTTCTGTGTGTTTGCTTGCTTGGCACGCCCGTTTGCTCTGACATGTGGGTCCCTCTTGTAAGTGGGTTGCAGCATATGATCTTCTGTGTTGGTTTCGCTGCATATTCGTCGTGTTTTCCTCTTATTTTAGACTTGTGTTCCTGAAATGGTTAATGTGGAAAAATAACTGTGGAACTAGGTTAGTGAGAAGATTATGCGAGTAAGAGGTATGATTTTCCTTTGATTGCGAGTAGAGTTGACGGTCAGATTTTGCACTTAACGACCGTCAACAACACCCCCAAGCTAGCCTTTTGCTCGTCCCGAGCAAAACAAGGCTTTCATGTTGTTGATCAGGAGTTGCTTCAATGTTGCATTTCCAACATATACCTTAGGCACAACAAAGTGTTCTTACCATGATTCTGAATAAGTTGGCCTTGTTAGTTACCTCTTACCTTTCTTCTATGGGGCTTATAGATTTACCTTATGTTGACGCCAGATTTTGACACGTATTAAATCAGCGTCAGGAGGAGAAGATTGGCCGACGAAGCGGATCTGAAAGCTACAGTAAGGAATCGGCCGATCGGGGTAACAGTTGAAAATCGACCGATTGGTGGCGCAGCCTATGCCAACAGGATAGGATTATTCCAGAAGATCCTAGTCAAAAGCTGGTCAACACGGCAGGCTAAGTCGGCCGGAAAGCAATTAAAGAAGTTCTGACTGGATTAGGAAGCGGCGGCGGAAGATTCTGCGGGAGTCCGTTTCCTTTTTAAAGTTATTATAGATATAGTAGTTTTCCTGTTTTAAATAAGGTTGTAACAAGTCGTAATCGACCAGGAGTCTTAGTTTCAGGGTATAAATAGGAGTCGCTAGGGCTTTGAAAAACAACCAACATCAATCAACAAAATACTTCTACTTTTTACCAGTACTTTACCTTTCAAGTCGGCGACTTCGCCAATATTTTCTTCTTTCACGAGTTCGTACGGATTGGCAGGGCTGCATCAACCTGATCTCCGGCCAATTGGTAGGTTCCGATTATCGAGTAACATCCGAGCTTTAACTACGGGCGCATCGCTGTGGTTTCGTTTGGATTTATTCACAAGTTATCGATATTTACTAGAATTGCAAGTTCTACCTGTTATTCTAGTATTATCACCAGTTATCCAGCTTGAGATCAGGGTAATCGGCTTCGTCATCGTTCTCCTTCGATTCATCGCCATATAGCCGATTAGATCTGTTTCAAGTGTTGCCTCTATAGTAATTGTTTAGATTGCTCCAGCAGTTTTTACAATTACCATACGATCATCGGCTGACTCATAGCCGATCATCTCTACAGCAAATCGGCCGATTTACCGCCGACGCGCTCCTCAGGACAGATCGGAAATCCAGCCGATCGACGCGCCTGGAATTTAATACTCTATTTCCTTGTCAATCAACAGGTCAGATTGACTGGCACGCCGCGCGAACCGCACCAGGGCGATAACCCGAACAGGAGCTAAGCAGATTCTCCCGGGTCGTGTGTCCGACGCTGAAAACCCATCGGCCGATTCCTATCCGGCCGATTTTAGCGCCAACACACTTTTGGCACGCCTGGTGGGACCATCCAAGACCTGATATGTCGAACAACGCAGAAATCTCTGACAGCAACATCATTGGGGTCACAGAAGCTGATCTCAAGGACGACCAGAGGGAGGAATTGGCCAAACATCTAGAAGATTACAAGAAGATATACCTCCAGTCGTTCAGTCGTACCAGAAGCGGGGAAGCAGTTAGGAAGGCCCCTATTCCAGCACCTCGCCACATCACCATTGCTGAAGACTCGGGCAAGATGTCAGAGATGATTCAGCAGTCCGTATATCAAGCGTTCATTGACCAATCCTCGGTGATGAGCAACACGGTGTACAACGCCGTCGTCAACTCTCTGGCCAGCGGAGCCGTTCAAGGTTATCAGGGACCGGCATATGCCCCTCCAACTACCCTGCCGGCCAGAAGCTTACCCTACACATCCCAATCGGCTTCTCAGCCGATGTTGACGCAGCGCGAGGGGTACAGCTCTCCACCACTTCCGGCGTCTCCAAGATATAGCGGTGCACCATGTCTCCCGTCGCGAGTGCCGCTTCAACCCGTCCAGATGGCTTCGGTGCAAACACTGCCTACAAGCTCAGTGCCTTGGGGGGCATCAGCCACGACGTATTTCCCCGAGCCAGCGGACGGGCATCGCACTTACCCGTTCCAGGTGCCGTACCAATCGGCAGCCCGGCCAACGGTCTCCCAGCACCAGCCGATTTTACCAGAAATCGGCAGGGGGGCATCAGCCACGACGCATTTTCCCGAGCCGGCGAACGGGCATGGCACTTATCCGTTTCAGGTGCCGTACCAATCGGCTGCCCGGCCGACGGTCTCACAGTACCAGCCGATTTTACCAGAAGTCGACAGGGGGTCAAGCACTGTGGAGGCATTCAGAGCCGTGGCGCCAGCAGCAACGTACGAAGGGGGTGCGGACGCGTTTCGCCAGCAGTTATCGGCCGTTCAGCAAACTTCGCCGATTCGTCACCTGGCTGAACCAGCCCTTCAACACGTGCCCGCGCCGCGAACAACTGTTCATCAGCAGCAGGTGGATTGGACGGCAAGAATAGCAGAAGTAATTCAAGATCAGTTTGGGCTGAAGCCGAAAGTTCAAACTTATACTTACAAGACGCCGTATCCATCGGCCTATGACTCGTTGCCGTTCCCACACCGCTACAAGGTTCCTTGTTTCACCAAGTTCTCAGGGACGGATGACACATCCACTGTGGAGCACATCAACAGATTCATCATCCAGTGCGGTGAAGCTGCCACGCAAGACGCTCTGAGGGTACGGTTATTTTCATCATCTCTATCCGGATCGGCCTTCCAGTGGTTCACCACTTTACCGCCAAATTCTATCGTCACGTGGGCCGATCTGGAGAAACAATTCCACAAGTATTTCTATGCGGGAATACACGAGATGAAGCTCTCGGATCTAACCAGTCTCAGGCAGAGGAACGATGAGCCGGTGACAGAGTATATACAGTGATTCAGAGAGATCAAAAACAAGTGCTACAACCTGGCTCTGACCGATGCACAGTTGGCCGATATCGCTTTCCAGGGCCTCTTACCGCAAATCAGAGAGAGATATGCTGCCCAAGAGTTTGATGGCTTGAGTCAAATCGTCCACCGATTGTTAGGGCAGGAGATTCGGCCGCTTGAACAGCGGAGGAGCTTCCAGAAGAAGGTGGCGTACTTGGAGGGATCTGAATCTGACGCGGAGGAAGAAATCGGCCTGGCGGAATGGGTAAAAGGGAAAAAACCAATATCCTGCCCCTTTGGCAAGAAGGAGCCAGAGACATTCGGCTTTGACACGTCAAAAGCCGATAAAATTTTTGATCTATTGCTTCAGGAGGAACAGATTAAGCTATCGCAACATCACACCATCCCTACGGCCGATCAGCTGAAGAAGATGAAGTACTGCAAGTGGCACAACGCTACTTCTCATGACACCAACGAATGTAAAGTCTTTCGTCAGCAGATACAATCGGCCATTGAACAAGGGCGGCTCAAATTTGAGACTCCAACCAAATCGGCAATGCCGATGAAGATAGATCAGCATCCCTTCCCGGCCAACACGGTCAACGCTGGAGAAGAGTCAAGTCAAACCAAGGTGCTGACATCAGAATCGGCGAGAAGAGGTGGCGTCGTCGATCACAAGAGGCAGATCACGACGGAAGAAATCAGAAGGAATAGGCGAGGACCAGAACGACCACACAGGCCTGTCACCTCCCGATTTCTACTCAGTAAATATCGGCGGCAGCAAGAACAAGCACAACACCAAGAAGAGATGATACGCCGGCATGAAGATCACTGGCAGTGTGCCTTCTTCATCCACTGCTGGGAGAACGATATCAGACTGCCCTCTGCCGATAACTGTCCGGAGTGCAATGGATCAAACCGCAGCGATCGCCCGAAGCCACACTCTAGGGACAGAGGATCAGAGCCGATCAACAGAAATCGGCGCGAAGAACGGCGCATTTTGGTGCATGATCGGCTGGGGGGCAGAGTTGACCAGTACGGCAGGTCAAAAACCAAGATCGGCCAGCAAGATGGACTGGGGGGCAGGATCAGTGCGCACGATCGGCTGGAAGAGGTGGCCTATGATAGGGTATCAGACGAAGATCCCCTAGGGAAAGAACCAAAGTGGGAACACGCCAGATCATCGGCCAAACCAGTAAATCCCAGGTGGTGTCCTGACGGCTTATCCAGATCCCAGAAGCGAAGGATCCAACGCCTACGCCAGTGGGAACATCGAGAAGAAGAACAAAGACACGTGCCAGAAAGAAGGAATGTGAAATCTCGAATTTGGCGCCCAAAGAAAAATGATCAGGAAGCAAACAGCCAAGAATCGGCGGCCGAAATCAATATGGTTTTCATACTGCCGATGGAGTTCATGGCGCCAAGCGATCGGGACAAAGTGACAAATACAGAGGAAGAGCAAATGGCACAACTGGTGTTAGAGCCGATGACGGCTATGTTTGAGAAGCCAGAGGAAGAAAAACGACAGCACCTCAAAGCGCTGTTTCTCAAGGGCTATGTCAACGGAAGACCCGTAACCAGACTGCTGGTAGATGGAGGCGCGGCAGTCAACATCATGCCGTATGCCATGTTCCGCAAGCTGGGCAAGGGCGAGGACAACCTCACCAAGACGGACATGATGCTGAAGGACTTTGAAGGCAACGTGTCGCCTGCCCGCGGGGCATTCTGCGTCGACCTCACCATCGGCAGTAAGACCCTCCCCACTACTTTCTTCGTCATTAATGGCAAGGGGTCCTATAATATGCTGCTCGGTCGCGACTGGATACATGCAAATTGCTGTGTCCCATCTACTATGCATCATTGCCTTGTGCAATGGGTCGGCGACAGTACAGAGATAGTATCTGCCGATTCTATTTACAGCGTTGCAGCGGCCGACACACAACAGTGGAGCTGCGAACACGTCAAATGTATATCTGGCAGGACTTGGGACACTGATTTCTTGAAAGTGTCCGATTTCGGTCTACAGCCGATCCAAGCAGTCGGCTCTGAGGATTCAGCTCGTTCGAAAGGATGAGAAGCTTGAGGCATGGGTTCACGTCGGCCAATTCATTAGAGATGGGAGATTTAAGAGATAGCATCAGATGAAGGCCGACGTACGGGATTCTGAGCACAAAAAGAAAATATGTCGAGTTAACATGACCAATTTCTCATCGGTTTTCTGGCTACACATTCGGTGAAAGAGATATTGGGATTCATTGTTAGGTGGAATTACAGATTACATGAAGCAATTCAAAACCAAATCGGCGCGGTGGCATTAAGGGACAACAATGTTTAACATATTGTTTACAGCCCAAGGAAAGTATCTATGGCTACAATCGCTCGTCGTCTGATTTGATCGGCCGATTCTAGTATCCTCTGATCACTTTCGGCCGATCCTGACACTTCTGACACGCGGCGACGGAGTCTTATTGCTTCACGGGCCAGATGTTGTCTTTTCTGCTTCAGCTCGTTGATCATGGTTGGGAGTTCTTGGAGCTTTTTCTCTTCAGCGGCTATCTCTTTGGTTATCTGTTCCATCTCCTTGGCTAGTTCTGCTCTCCTCCGTTTCAGCCGATCTATTGTGCCAACGATGTCCGGATGGCAGTTCTCGAGGAAGTTGATTTTGTGATGTACTTCCTGGGCCTGGTGCTTGTACGAGTCAACCTCCTCCTGAGTTTTGGCCATCTGAGCGTGATCGGCCATACGTCGCAGCGCCCGCGAGACCGGAATCCGCATGCCCTCTATATAGGCAGCATACCCCAAGTCTTCCGACACTTCTTTCGGAATGTGATCTACGACCTCATTGAAAAGTTGTCGGATCGGCGATGCATCTTTCACCAGTCGGCCGATGTCACCTTGGAGGAGGGTACGGATGCTCTCGAGCTTAGAGCGGACATCGTCGGAAGCAGAACTCGGTGGAACCACATGTGAGGCGGTTTCTTCTTCGTCGGCCAAGGAGACAGCGAAAGAAAAGATACTATTGTTGGGAGAATCTTGCTCCTGTAAGGGAACAAAGCAAAGGGTAAGCAAGTAGTGAAAGGAAATCGGCCGATTCTGATGGTAAGATTGTTACCTCTTTGAAACGAATCTCTCTTGCCTGCGCCGGAAGTATCTCCCTTGTTTCAGGGAGTGGTGCACCGGGTTCACCAGAAGAAGAAGATTCGATCACTATTGGTGCTCCGCTTGGGCCAGCTTCCTGAGAAAGATATAAATGCTCGTGAAGGTGCTATGGAAAAATAAGATAAGATGGTAATGGGAATTTGACATGCCTCTGCGGGTTCTCCGGCCGATTCCAGCTGTGGAGTTACAATCGGCGTACCCAAGTCAACCTGCATCAGAATTGGTTAAGTTTCCTGAATATTAAGGATGCAGAGTAAGAGATCATTTACCTCAGCAACAGGAGCTGCTGCAGTTTCAGTCCCTACTTGAGACGTGGCCGACAGCCGTGGAGATTGTGGTGGGACAACTCGTGCAGCCTGGTAAAGGGATGAAATTGATGTCAGCAGAAGGTTTTTGGGGAATACATGAGATAAATAAAGTTACCTGGACAGCTTCTACTAAGAGCGATGCTGCAGCAACCCCGGCTTCGGCGGCGACTTGGGGATCGGCCGTCTCGACCACTGATGGAGGTGAAGGATCTGGGGTCTCGGCGCGCGTCACTCCCATCTGATCAGCCGATCCAACGCGGAGAGTCTCGGCCGATGCTGCTGCCGATCCGATACGAGAGACTTCAGCCGATGCTATTGTTGACTGACCGGCCGATTCAATGCGAGCCCGCATCCGACGACTGGATATCTTTGGTGTTGGTCTCTTGGGCGCTCGTTTTGATCGGCCGGTGGAGATATCTCTGATAGATGGAGCATGAAAGCCGATGAGTGGCTGCACTGTGTATCGATGATGGCTATCAATCGGCCGGCCGCTTCGGCTCCGTGTTGGGGGAGCATGGCTTTCAGACTGAAGAGGTAAACATAAGTTAACAGCAAGATGATAGTGCAACATTGAAATCGGCTGAAAAGAAAAGGACATACCGCAGCATTTGGGTCGATGTTCTCTGGGTCCAGAATGTTGCAGTAAATTGATGGGGATTTACAGAAAAGATGCTGCTTCCATTCTGCCCACCATAATTTGTACTGTTGGGTGGCGAAAGAGGCAACTGACCAACCGTTCAAGTTAATAGTGCTGGAGTCAGGTACTAAATCGCACAATCGGCTGTAGTCGAGACTAGAGGTTAATCCGTCTCTGAATTTTGCTTGGCCAGCGAAATAGACTCGGATCGGCAATTGGCCGAAACCTAGTTGCCTTGCTGCAGCTGATGGGCAGTAGAACTCATAAGTGGGTGAGTCCTTCCCCGAGAAGAAGTTAGCCGGCAGAATTCCCGGCTTGATCAGGACATCCATCAACTCTCTGTCAAATGTGTGGGTGGAGAAGTCGAAGCATATAGGCAATTCAAAAATCGGCTCTGCGGTTTGATATGGATACCAGGTGATCATCTCCTCGCTAAGTCCATTATAGAAGCATCTGAAATATTCGGCTACCCGGGTAGCGGTGAACTGGCAGCCAGGAAAGGCCGATGCCGCCTCTCCGACAGATCTACAGCGGCGACGGACCGATGGGTTCTCCTCTGACTCAATGTTGGGAAAGGTCTTTGTCTCTATCCTCTGCTGAGAGACCTTGCTCATGTATAGATTGAGCCAGAGGGTGATGAACCACCAAGGACCACCTGGATTCCCTATCGGCTCTCCTTTCGACAGCTTGGCGCCGATTTGATGCATCATATGATATGCTGATCCCAGCAAATGTTTGCCGAGGGGAACGACCGATCCTTGTGCGAGAGATTCTGCCAAAGCTTGAGTGTTGGAAGAGGGGCCGACCGCTCTGCCACAGAAGAGATGTTTCTCCAGCCACATCATCAGGAAGGCGGTGTGCTCTCTCTGTGAGACTGTCCCTGTCTTCATGTTCTTACTGATGTATCCTTTCCACCCGCCGATTCCTTTGGTATCTAGCCTATGAGATGGTTTGAACAGGTAGTTGAAAGGGGTATCGGCGGAGGAAACATCTAGGCAGGTCAGCAGCAAGACATCGGCCAAGGTCGGGGTCATGGGTCCGTGTCCAAAAAGAAATGCGTTGAGCGCATCGGACCAAAAGTAAGAGGCCGCCATGACCAAAGGTTCGTTCTTTTCCATCTGAGACAGAGACAGATCTATGCACTGGCCGATTTTAAGTTCTTCCCATTGGACTTTCCAAGACCCAGCTACCCTCTGGTACCACTCTCTCCACCCGCGTGTTTCGTTCGGCCAGGATCTGAATGCGCCTACCCAGTGATCTAAATCCATAGGTGACTGCTTGAAGGGGATTCTGTGAGTTTCTAAGCTAATTAAATCTGTTGGATCAGGACTCCCCATAGGGCCTAGACAGATGAGGTCAGGAGACTCTGAGAGAGGAATGGTGATCCTGTGCCTAAGGGCCTAAAAAGAAAGGGAAAGAGGGAAGAAACTAAGAAAGGGACCGGAAAATACTGAAGCAGCAAGGCGAAAAGAAATTTTTTTTTTGGGTATTTTACCTCTGGGATGGAAGCCCTCGTCGCTGATGACGCCGCTGGAGAAGCCGCCGATTGGGCCGCCGCCGCCAAAAGAGCAGCCGATGGAGCTTCTGTAGATGGGGTGGTCGCCGACGGAGACGCCATTGGGGGTCGGAGCTAGCTGCGGACGAGGTCGCCGGAGAAGGAGGAGCGCTTGGAAATCGAAAGGACTTGGAGGAAGATGAACAGTAATGCGGCAGAAAGGATGCTGGATTCGTGGAGGAGGAGAGGCGGAGAAAACCAGTACTTAAGAGAGATAAGGGGGTAAGGGCAAAGATGGTATTTTTACCGCACCGTCTACGCGAATTCCAGGGGAGCGGTCGTTTCGCGCGCTCGGATCGAGGAACTTGCAATCATTGTGCCGCGGAACGGAAGGAGGTTTTTACTGCGCCCGTTTCGGAGAAAAAGATTAAAGAGGGAGTTTCGAAGAAAAAGTTATATTTTACTCCGAAACTGGGGGGCATGTGTTGACGCCAGATTTTGACACGTATTAAATCGGCGTCAGGAGGAGAAGATTGGCCGACGAAGCGGATCTGAAAGCTACAGTAAGGAATCGGCCGATCGGGTTAACAGTTGAAAATCGACCGATTGGTGGCGCAGCCTATGCCAACCGGATAGGATTATTCCAGAAGATCCTAGTCAAAAGCTGGTCAACACGGCAGGCTAAGTCGGCCGGAAAGCAATTAAAGAAGTTCTGACTGGATTAGGAAGCGGCGGCGGAAGATTCTGCGGGAGTCCGTTTCCTTTTTAAAGTTATTATAGATATAGTAGTTTTCCTGTTTTAAATAAGGTTGTAACAAGTCGTAATCGACCAGGAGTCTTAGTTTCAGGGTATAAATAGGAGTCGCTAGGGCTTTGAAAAACAACCAACATCAATCAACAAAATACTTCTACTTTTTACCAGTACTTTACCTTTCAAGTCGGCGACTTCGCCAATATTTTCTTCTTTCACGAGTTCGTACGGATTGGCAGGGCTGCATCAACCTGATCTCCGGCCAATTGGTAGGTTCCGATTATCGAGTAACATCCGAGCTTTAACTACGGGCGCATCGCTGTGGTTTCGTTTGGATTTATTCACAAGTTATCGATATTTACTAGAATTGCAAGTTCTACCTGTTATTCTAGTATTATCACCAGTTATCCAGCTTGAGATCAGGGTAATCGGCTTCGTCATCGTTCTCCTTCGATTCATCGCCATATAGCCGATTAGATCTGTTTCAAGTGTTGCCTCTATAGTAATTGTTTAGATTGCTCCAGCAGTTTTTACAATTACCATACGATCATCGGCTGACTCATAGCCGATCATCTCTACAGCAAATCGGCCGATTTACCGCCGACGCGCTCCTCAGGACAGATCGGAAATCCAGCCGATCGACGCGCCTGGAATTTAATACTCTATTTCCTTGTCAATCAACAGGTCAGATTGACTGGCACGCCGCGCGAACCGCACCAGGGCGATAACCCGAACAGGAGCTAAGCAGATTCTCCCGGGTCGTGTGTCCGACGCTGAAAACCCATCGGCCGATTCCTATCCGGCCGATTTTAGCGCCAACACCTTATCATTGGCGGTTGAGAGTCAGAATGGTTTTGTAGAGTGCTAATATTTCTTACCCCTTTGCTCAACCGTCAATCCGGAGGTTTTTATAAGGGGTTTTCAAAAGAAATTTCAAAGTTCCTCAGATGATCTCTCGGATCGCTCATTGTGTATGATTCCTTACCAAGGCTTTTTATTTTGCCTTTCTTCCTCAACCTATCTCTAAAGGTCAACATTTGTGGAGCTGCAGGTATGGAGGATATAAAGGCACACTTGTTTCTCATATATTGCTAAGTCAAAGACCGGATCCAAAGGATAGACAAGTCATAAACCTTGATCAAGATGTGCAAGTGTGTGGATCTTTTTGGTGGATGGTGGATGAACTCCTTTGCATGGACCATCTCTCTATTTATTTTCTTCTTTCGAGCATGGGCTATCTTCTTCTTCTTCTTCCCTTTTTTTTCTGACATGCCTTGGGGACATGTGGCATACCTTCTTTGGGTATGCATCTTTTTTTTCTTTCTTTTTTTTGACATGCCTTGTGAGCATGTGGCATACCTTCTTTGGGTATGCATCTTTTTCTCTCTCTCTTTCTTTTTTTTATATATATATAGCCCATACTCCTTTTTCTTGTGGAACTTGAAGAGAGTGGTCATAAGATAAATGGAGTTTTTATTTGTGGATGGATGGAATGTTTGCTCACTTCTTGTGTAGAAGCGTAGCGTATGGTGGAGTGTGTACGTGATCTTGATCATGGGAGTATGAAATGATTCTCACTAAGGGTCTCAACAATTTGACAAAGCTCAATGAGATAACAAGTTGCATATGTGGAGGTTTTTCAATAGGAATAACATATGGCTTTGGATAGGAATTTCATATCATTGAGGAACTTTGTTTGCTTTTGTATTTTTCGAAATAAATACTCCAAAAATAAAGCACCACTTAGGAGAAGATCATAGCAACTCTATTAACCGTATCATAGCTCACAAAAACTTAGATTCGGATTATGCTTTTTGCTACCCACAAGTTTCAAGCTTGAGGTTTGAACATTTAGCCAAGAAACTCAAAACTTAGAAAGAGCACTAAGTTGTAACTAGGCATATGAAAGAAATTAACAGAGCAACTATTCATCATCTCAACAAGGAAAATTACACCATACGTACTACACATAAGAAAGCAAATAAATATTTTTGGTCTTTTTGAGTTTTGCAAATGTTTATTTGTTTTTAGTTTTGCAGATTTTTGTTTTGTTTCATGCATAAGGTTTTGAAAGCGATAAAGAAAATTAAGATACAAGGTACAAGATACCTCTCATGGGGGTCCTCCCCCATCCAATGGTAGTAGGCCCCCCACTCCTCCTGTTGCTGCAGCTGCCTCTGCTCCATGGCGTGGATCCGTTCATCGGTGTACTGCTGCCATGCTTAATTGGTTTCAATGTGCTGGTGCAGCGTATCCTTGATGTTGTTGGCCTGAACCCGCAGCTCGCCCAGCTGTTGGGTGATGGAGCCGAAGTCGCGGCTGGAGGCTGTTCGTCGTGCAAGGTTCGGGACCCCGCCAGAACTGGAGCTGGTAGACCGGCGGCTTGGAGCCTGTCGTGCCCACTCATCGGTGCTTGCGCTGTGCCAGGACGAACCACCCGCCTCATGGTGATATGAGGGTTGAGGCTGCTGTGGTGGTGTTGGCTCAGTTCCTCTCCTTGACCTGTGTCGTGTCATCCTGCCAGGCAAACCAGAAACACTATGTTTGCGTGCCACCTCTTCTGGGATGAGAGGGGCGGTTAGTGACTGGCAGTTATACAAATGATACCCCGCGTTTGGCAACGGGATTTCATTTGCATAGCCCAAGGAGAAGAAAATCAAAGAGTCATTCGGGCCTTTCTTGAGTGTGTGCCCATAAATTAAATAAGCCTCATCGATAAGAGTACGGGGATCCTCAATGAAAGGAATGGCATTCCCATCTAAGACACCGAGACTCGAAGCGATCCGTGTAACCAAAGAAGTACACTCAATAGGACCCGTCATCTTGAAATTCGAAAGCCATTGAGAAATCATTGCCTTCACGGGGGAGACTTTGATCTTGTTGACCATGGCCTATAATATCATCAACTCATGATTGCGCACGGGTCGAACATCATCTCTTGGGAGGAGAGTGATGGCTAACCATTTGTGCATGAACCGAAGAGTTGGATTTTGGATGTCGTTGCAATGAGCTGCAAACTTGCCATGAACAACTTGACGCGAAATCAAACCCCAAAAATCAGGACGATTAAAACTGCGACAAGCTTTTTCAAGGGAAACTGGCAAGCATTTGTTAAAACCGAGGTGGTGACTTAAATCCTTCCAAGTGAGATAGTAATCATGCCCAAAAAGTCGGAATGAAACACCGTCATCCACCTCTCGAAGAGTGCAAAGAAACTGGATGGTGAGGAGACGAGAACCGTTCTCCTCAACGGGTGCAAAACCATCCAATCCAACCGCATGCCAAACATTAGCAAAGTCTACGTCCATACCTGTTTTTAGTGAGGAGGTCTGGATCCAAAGCTTTGGTGTGGCCGAAGCTTCGATTGTTGAGGATGGCGTAGGCTTGACGTTCGCGGTCGTCTCGCAAGTCGAGGTAGGGTGCATCATCATCGTCCATCTCCATATCCTCGGCTTGCGGTTCGGCTTGCGCTTGTTCTTGTTCTTCTTCTTCGTAATCCATCATGCTTGGGCTTGGCGTAGGTTCGGGAGTATGGTGGGAGCTTGAGCCATCCCGAGAATGGGACGAGCTTCCCCCGTCACCTTCTTCAATGCACCGGAAACCTTTCGCCTAATGCCCTTCATGTTTGAACAAGAACACAAAGAACAACTCGAATCGGGTTACGTTAGTGAAACGAAATGGAAATTCTTACCCGAAGTTGTTCCTCCAAGTATGTGGGATTTCTTGCAGCAAAGAAATGAGAGAGAGAGAGAGAGAGAGAGAGAGAGAGAGAGAGTTCTTGTACTTGAACTTGAGCACAAAACCGAATGAAACTCGAGAGCACAAAACCGAATGAAACACACCCCTCTTCGGCCTCTATTTATAGAGCAATGGTCGGGAGCTAGTGAGCAACGGGCAGCACACAACGGCTAGTGACCGTTGGAGGTGGTGGGGCCCAGGAGCCATTGCTCCTGGGTCGGCCGAACTGTGGGATCGGCCGACCCCACAGTGGGCCCACCTCTGCTGCCCTTTCTCAATTGATTCCCAACGGCTATATGAAAAATAGTTGTGGGATGCTCAGCCAGAAATTGTCTCGAAAAGATGTCCAAAAGTATTTTTCAAAAGGTTTTGATGCTGAGAAATATTTTTAGGTTTTTGTAAAAAGAAAGAAAAGGCTGATAAAAATTTTCAGCTTGCAAACAATTTGAGAAATCAAATATGCAATGGAAAATTCAAATAAAGTGAGGAAGCAAATCAAATATGAGATAACTACCATTTTACCTTTGGCAAGGGCTTGTCGTTTGGAGTTCGACAGGCAAGATTTTTCTCCGTCTTTTACTTACCACCGTCGTTTCGTCTTGAAGAAGTAGACGAAGACGAGCTTTCTACCTTCCGCCATGCCTTCTTAGGTTTCTTTCCTTTCGGCTGTGCTGGCAAATTGCGTAGCGCTGCTCTTTCCTGTATAAAAATCTGAAGAAAATATCATCGCTTCTGATGCGGAACTGGATTTCTCCAGTCCACACATCGATCTTTGCTCTAGCGTCCCTCAGGAAGGGTCATCCAAGAATGAGTTCTATTCCTAAATCGCCCTCCATGTTGAGGACAACGAAGTCAGCTAGAATGAAGGAGTTCCTGACCCGTACGAGCATGTTTTTGACTATCCCTTCGAGATGTCGAATCATAGAATCTGCGAGCTGTACAAGCATACGGGTTGGGGAAAGAGCAGGATATTGTAGTTGTTCGAAGATTACCTTGGGCATAATGTTTATACTTGCCCCAAGGTCGCAGAGGGCCCGTTTGTAGAAACGATCATAAATGGAACAGCTGATCATGGGCACCCCTGGATCTCCATGCAGTTTTGCTGTTAGCCCTCCCCATGCGTTCATCCTGGGGTGCGTGATTTTTCCTGCACGGTTAGTGCGTGGTGCCCTACGGAATGAGGTACCCCATCCGGTGGTCACCATGCTAACATTTTCAACGGGAGTCTCGGATTGCCCAGGGATCTTCCCATCATCAACGGCAGGGACAGCAGCGGCTAGTTGGGCTAATTGAGATTCGATCATTTTATTGAAACTTAATTGGTACTTAAGAGCAGAAGACAAAGTTTCAACTTTTATGTTTATGCTCTCAAGAATTTTGTCATTGGCAGCAAGCTTTTTAGTTATATTTTCATTAATTTTTGCTTGGCCAAGAAACAGTGATATGGTAGCTAGAGTTGTAATTGTTACCTCCTCCTTGATATGGTGGGCGTGCTTGGCCCCACCCTTGGCCTCCTTAGGGACGGTACCCACCGCTGTTGTTGTTGATGTATGCGGCGTCTTCAAGGGTCTCGGGGCAGTCATTCCCCGAGTGTCCTCCATTACCGCAGACTTCGCACATAGGGTGCGAGTCTACGGCCTGAGTGTAGTTGTTCATACACTCTTTGTACTGCGCCCGTTCGTCTAGGCGCTTTAGTAGGAGGTCCATCTTCGCGGCGAGCATATCCGTCTCTTTGACGGTATTGTTGGTATTTCTTAACGATCATAGATAAATCCGCAAGCGCACGGAAGATACCGTTGTAGCACTTCACCCTGAGAGTATTCAGGGTATCGTAATTTCACAGGGAACAGATGTGTAACGGTCTTCTAGCTAGTTTACCCAAGGAAATGGAAGAGGTAGAATGGCTTAAGGATTTTGTGGTTATCCAAAGGTAAAAGAGTCAAGGAAAGATACACTTACGATATTGTTCACTCACTTCAGGCACCGGATCGGATCTTGGACTGCCAAGACCCGCTGAAACAGCTCTACCCCGAGCTCGGACGTGGGGGACTTCACTAACCATGAAGCAGCTTCATAGCGGACCAACAGAGCTGTCACCACCTGCGGTCTACCCCCGCAATACCGTGGGACTCGCAGCAAACAAAGGTAATCTCGGGCCTAAACACCACGTTTATGCCTTTGACTACTACTCTAGCAAAGCGCAGGGTTTACCTGATCGAGCAGGGACCCTCACTAGAGCACCCGCTACTAGAACGGACGATGATCCTGTAAACGAACAGTAACGAAAGGATAAATTAACCGAGATGTTACCAGAAGATGAACTCAGATACTTACTATTGGAGGTCAATTTCCGATGATTTTGACCACCAACATTTCTCTAGAATTCATGGTTATGAGGCCTACACCAAGCTAAATTTATTAAACTAATGAAACTCCACTAGTTTTGGTGCATATGTGACTGCAGCACCTCACAGTAGAAATTTGGGCCGATTTGGGAGAAATCCTAGGCCGACCGGCCGGGCACTGAAGCCTCTCGGGCTCCACATTCACCAGCATGCAGAGAAACACAAGTCCTTGATCAAGGATTGTGCCTTTTACGTCGGTTTGATTCAATGACCCGAAAGGCCTCACACATGGATCTAAGGGCCCACCTGCATGCAAGACTCGGACAAACAACTAAAATCCAACTGTCACCAACCTCCAGGAGCAATCAGGAGCGTCCACGCGAAAGACGGTGGTGATTGGCTGGAATCCTAGGCCGGTCGGCCTAGGAGAGGCCGGCTGGCCTGGCCCTTCAATGCCACGTGTCCTTCCTTTGCGTGGAAGTTACATAACCGCCTTAACTGCATGGAGGATGAGGAATTTTAGCTTAGCTTACAAGCTACGCAACCTTAGCTTTGCTTACAAGCTAAGCGACCTTAGCTTTTCTTACAAGCTAAGCAACCCACCTTGGAGGGATATACATAGAGACCTCCCGCCTCACTTGTAACACACACCATTTAGAGAGAAGAAGAGTCTCAAGCAAGGGTTGTTATCCTTAGACTAGAATGGGGAGAGTGTGAGGTGAGAGTCCGGAGGAGAGCCGGGTTCTTCGGCTCACCTCCAGGTTGTAGCCTCAGAGGAATGAAGCATCTTTGGAGTCAAGTTCCTCGTCTCTCGTCGGTATCTCGCTAGTCTCTCTCCTTACTTCAGTTACTTGTTTACTTACTTGCATTAATATGCGGGATCCCTTGTCTGCGTGGTCTAGCAAGTTTGGCCATTTGGGGTTTCTTCTTGCCTTAGCGCGTGGCGGAAGTTAGTAACTTGATAGTTGAAGTGTGGTGCTTAGGCTTGATAGTTATCTTGGGTTGTGTTCCACCCCATGGAACCGCTGTGGTAGGCAGCAGGTGGTGACAGCCCTGTCTGTCCTTTGTATTCCACCATGTTCGGGTGTTTTCATAGCAGTAGATCATTGGCCGAGTTGGACTCCCCATTTCTCTCTCAGTCTGTAGTCCTTCCGCCCCAGCCGCCGAAGCAGATCAAGTTAGATAGTAGCAAGTCTTCTGGGTAATGAGTTGGCTAACCGTCGTTAGACCCTCTACCCGCGTACCTCTCTTCCTCTGGTGGGTCCGGTTGAATTAGTTCTAGGTCTGGTTGCACTTATCATTCCTTGGATTCGATATCCCAGGTAAACTCCCTGGTGAAAGCCACGTCGGTATTCGTGCGCTTGCGGATTAGTTCGTATAGGCTAAGAAGTGCCAACAAGCTTTCTAGCGCCGTTGCCGGGGAACGGTAGCAATACTAGTTTAGACCTTTTTCAGCCGTACACCTTTCCACCCTACCACATGGAGTTTTTCTCCTAGTTATCCGGTAGTTCCATACCGCGAGTAATTGGAACCGCCTCCACCTTACACCCCGTTTATCTGATGGTTATGAGACCAGTCCCAGTCTCATAGCCATGGTTCATGCTTAGTATTTCTCAAGTAGAAAGGACAAGAGTCCCTATGCTCACTGCAGGCATTCGAGCAAAATTGCTCTTATTTGACCATACCCGGTATGAACCAAGACACCCGACAATGGAAGCAATAGTCTGGTACGACCGGAAGGCAGGGAGATTTGGAGTAGATTGGATTAAGTTGAAGGATGAGTCTTGCCTGTTCTTTTTCCCTGCTACCAAAATGTTCGCTTTTCACAATCAACTGCTATCATTCAAGCAAAGCGAAGAGTGAATTGGAGCAGAGTGGGAAAGATTCAGGCTGATGGCAGAAATTTTGAGCCACCTCATGGTATTCTGGAAGAAGTGCTAATTCAGCACTTCATTATTGGACTTAAGTTGGAGAGTGCAGACTTCATGAATCTCACCTCCAGGGATCCGTCATGAACAAGACAGCTGCTGAAGTGGAACAATACTCAGCACACTGGAAGTCCATGACGAGCCAACCAAGCTAAGTGATCAGCCCAAAGGGAAGCAGCAAGTTCACATCCTATCAGCTGCATCCTCTCTACCTCCAACACACATAGAGCAAACTACCAAACCACCCAAGTCCACAGATCATGAGCCACTCATTGAAGATATGCCTATGTTCGTCCCTGATCTCTTCATAGAAGAAGAGTATATGGAGATTCGGCAACACATCAAACTTGTCGAATGAGCATCAGCGCATATGCTCAAGATCTGAGGCATTCATTTTGGAAGCCACATCACAGATTGAGGGTCTTAGTGTGCTTATGAGCAAGGAATGGATACAGGAAGCAACCCAGCGGTAGCATCATAGAAATCTATCACACCGCTCTTCTGTACTATTGGGGACGCTGCACTGCAAGAAGTCTCTTACGATCCGAAAGTCGGGGTGCATAACCATATCACCAGAAGAACCCCTGATTTCCTTTTGTAAGCACCTGAAATGGATCGACGGCCAAATTGTGAAGAGTACATGAATTCTCCAAGTTATGTACTTGAAGAGGGGACATAACAAGGTATTCTTGGATCTTCACATCTTCGATATTGCTGAAGGTGAAGGATTCGTCTTGATCAATCAGCCAATAGAGCCACTTGTCAACCAAACAGAGACCGAGCAAGCCTCGAGGGTAAGGTTGTCAAAGATAGAATCCTGGTCAGCCAAGTTCAATACAGAAGCTAGACCAGAGCAAGACCCAGTGGAGGAAGCAATGAGTATCATTCAAGAAGGGAAAACTCACCCCAATATTGAAGAAGATGCCATTCAACTTCACCCAGGAAACAGATCCGGGCGGCTACTTCAAGCTCTATGGAAAGGAGAAACCACAACATCCTCTTCCTGAGTTGAAACCGCTGCCTCTTGGGTTGAAGTGTGCTATCCTCCACGAACACCGAAGCCCGCAAGTCTTCATCAGTGATAAACTGACAGAGAGTGAGACTTGGCGATTCGCTGCAGTCCTGGAGAAGTACCGGTCCGTCATCGGGTATTCTCTACAGGACTTGAAGGGGATCAGCCCAAACTTGTGCAGCCATCACATCCTATGGAACCGGACCATAAGCCACCCTAAGAGCACCAAAGATGGCTAAGTGGTGCGATGGGGAAGGTAGTTAAGTTACTGCATGTGGGCATCATCTACCCCGTGCAAGACAGTGAGTGAATCAGCCTAGTTCAAGGTTCTACAAAAATACTTGAATGGGTATCGAGTGCTCATTCTTCTTCGACCGCAACTGATACTCTGGTTATCACAAAAGTCCTATTCATCCGGATGATCAGAGTCTGACTACCTTCACCTGTCCCTATGGCACATTTTTGCCTACAGGCGAATGCCGTTGGTCCTTGCAACACACCTGCTTCACTTCAAATGGTTGTATGATGGTGATCTTCTCCGACTACTCGAGGACATCATGGAGGTATTCATGGATTGTTTCTCAGTCTTGGCAAGAACTTTTGGACAGAGTTTTCAAGAGACGCCAAGAAGACACACTTATTGGGAGAAAGTGTCAGTTCATGGATGGAGAGGATATTGTCCTCGGACAAAGAGTATTAGTGCTCATCATACAGCCTCCCGATTGGAACCTTCCATTCGAGATCAGGTGCGATGCAAGTGATCACGTTGTCGGTAAAGTGCTTGTTCAATGCAAGGATAAGAAGCAGTATGCAATATCTTATGCAAGTAAGGCATTGACCAGAGTTCAGCAACAACGGAGAAGGAACTTCTGCCAGTGGTATTCACCATTGATAAGTTCATACCCAACTTGGTCGGTGCTAAAGTGACAGTATACACGAATCGTGCTGCACTGAAGTACCAACTGACCAAGCAGGATGCTAAGCCACGACTCATCCATTGGATACAGCTCCTTCAAGAGTTTGATTTGGAAATCAGTGGTATGAAGGGAGCAGATAATCGTGTGGCAGATCATCTCTAGAGGATTCACGGGATCGACATCCGGACAACGATTACTTGAGAGATGATACTCTCTTGAAGGTCACTACATTCAGTCTATGGTTTGCGAACCTCGTGAACTTTACGGTGATTGGATGTACCTACGAGAGAAGATTCACCTCAGCAGATTTCACCTTTGTGATATCACTAAAAAGTCAGTGCTACTGGTTTACTCCGCCATTGCATCCCGCTATGTGAGACCTGCAAGATTCTTGAGCGTTACCACTACGGAGCAGTCCTTGCCCATGCTATGGTTTGGCAGAGAGAGCTCTTGGTTAACCATGTGTGGAGACGTTGAGGAATCTATGCGGGTCCCAAGATGTCAGGAACATGGGAGTATCAATACCTATGTCGCTATGCCACTGAAGAAGGAACCTTCAGATGGAGATATTCGACGTATGGGGGATTGACTTCGCGGGTCGTTTCCCTATGTCAGTACATTTTTGAGAGGACTATGTGTCCATATGGGGTTAAGCACTTCCTGTGTTGCGGTCGACTCGAAGAATTCGAACAAGAATTTTAGGAAATCACATCTCCTAGCTTTGGACTTCCAAGAGTCGATAAGGTGATGAAGGCTCACACTTCATAAGACCTTCAGGAAGTGTCGCAAAGGAACAGGAGTAGATCACCGGTTTGCTACTCCAAACCACCCCCAGACGAGTGGCCAAGCAGAAACATCCAAAAGACAAATCAAGAATATTCTGCAGAAGATAGTTAAGGCCATGGGGAAAGGATGGAAGAGCAAATTACCGAGGCACTATGGACTTATCGAACAACTTGCAAGACGTTGGTTGAACCCAGGTAAAATCCAACTAAGCGATCACGAGGTGAATTATGGTTCTACAATCAGCTGAAGCTCAATGACAAATCCAACTGGCTGAATTGGACGAACGGAGGGAGAAGGCCTACAACGAGCAAATGAAAAGATGGCCATATAAGTAGACCAAGGCCAAGCACTTTGAAGAGGGAGATAAGGTACCATTCTTCAATTCCCGCTTTCAGTTGTTTGGTTGTGGCACTTTAACCCCTCAGTCTTTGGTCTTGGCCGGACCTTAACCGTGCCGTTATCTTAGTCTAGGTTTAGGCGCAAAAATTTATTTCCTCAAATTTGTTTTTCCCAAAACTTTGTTATCAACAACGCCTAATCGAGCTTGAAATAATAATAATAATAATAATAATAATAATAATAATAATAATAATAATAATAATAATAATAATAATAATAATAATAATAATAATAATAATAATAATAAAATAGCAACAAAAATGCTTCAGGCTTTACTTGTTGGTTGGTGCACACTTGTGTGCCAACCGACCCCTTGTTCTAATCCTTCACCAAGTGCGCAGAGAAATAACATGAGCACCACCGAGATGAACCCCTGGATGAAACCAAGCACAATCGGACGAGAAACCTGCTACACTACAACTCGTCACGGAGGTTTGAAACCCCAGTTTCCTTTCTCGGTTCTTATTCAAATTCGTGCCTAACTAAATGAAACCAAAAATTTGAATGAAAACCTTGGAAGAGATGAATTCTTACATGAGTTTTCAAAGGTGCCTAAGCTTTATTTCTTCTGCAAGTACTTGTTGCCTTTGGAACTTACATGATAGGATCACTTGAACCTTTGTTTATGGGCTCCCATGATATGATGAATTGAGAGACATGCTCTTTTCTAATTCATAGTCTTGGAGATTTATTTTCAAAATAATAATATGAGGCAACTCTCATTCGCTCTCATTTTGCCAAGTCCTATCCAGAGCCATATAATGTTTAGATTTGCACCCACATAACTATCTTTGAGCATTTTGAGCTTGATCAAATATCTGTGCCTTTTCGAGAAATGTCATGATCATCTGGTACTTTGGTCGACCACCACACACGTTCATCAATAAAGTCCATCAAGTGGTTAATCAGAAGCTCTCCATCCCCATGAAAGAAGAAAAAAAATGAGGAGTGAGGAATCAATCCTACTCGAGAAAAAAAAGATGATGACGGGAAAGATGGAGAAGCCGAGATCGAATACCACTCAAGGACATCCATCAGTCACACACACTTGCACCTAACCAAGCTCTATGTATGACATGATCCCTCAAAGGCAAGACTTTTGATCTTGCAAAATAAATGAGGAAGATATGCAATTCCATCCCTACCATGAGCTACACAAAGGCTATTCTCTAGGTAGGAGAAGTTTCTTGAAAAACCTTAGTGAGGATCAAACACAAAATGAGAGACCAAGAGTGAGTTGAGAGACATGAGTGTATGTCTTCTGTTTTGAAAATCTTGCAAAATCTCCAAGTACTGAGAAAAGGAAATGCTTCATGTTCTCCATCAAGTTGTTTTGGGGATCAATATTCAAAGATGATGGTGTTAGCCACCAGAAATCCAAGGTATGAGGAAAGCAAAGAAATAAATCTTATGCATACTTTGATCTCATGACCCCTGACTTTTGCTTGATCCTTTGGATCTAAGTATACCCTTTGCTCGGGACGAGCAAAGTCCAGGTGTGGGGGCGTGTTGGCGGTCGATTTCCGATGATTTTGACCACCAACATTTCTCCAGAATTCATGGTTATAAGGCCTACACCAAGCTAAATTTATTAAACTAATGAAATTCCACTAGTTTTGGTGCATATGTGACTGCAGGACCTCACTGTAGAAATTTGGGCAGATTTGGGAGAAATCCTAGGCCGGCCGGCGTAGCCCAGGTCGGCCGGCCTGGCACTGAAGCCTCTCGGGCTCCACTTTCACTAGCATGCAGAGAAACACAAGGCCTTGATCAAGGATCGTGCCTTTTACGTCGGTTTGATCCAATGACCCGAATGGCCTCACACATGGATCTAAGGGCCCACCGGCATGCAAGACTCGGACAAATAACTGAAATCCAATTGTCACCGACCTCCAGGAGCAATCAGGAGCGTCCACGCGAAAGTCGGTGGCGATTGGCAGGAATCCTAGGCCGGCCAGCCTGGCCCGGCAACGCCATGTGTCCTTCCTTCGCGTGGAAGTTACATAACCGCCATATCTGCATGGAGGATGAGGAATTTTAGCTTAGCTTACAAGCTACGCAACCTTAGCTTTCCTTACAAGCTAAGCGACCTTAGCTTTGCTTACAAGCTAAGCAACCCACCTTGGAGGGCTATAAATAGAGACCTCCCCCCTCACTTGTAAAACACACCATTTGGAGAGAAGAAGAGTCTCAAGCAAGAGTTGTTATCCTTAGAGTAGAATGGGGAGAGTGTGAGGTGAGAGTCCGGAGGCGAGCCGGGTTCTTTGGCTCACCTCCAGCTTGTAGCCTTAGAGGAATGAAGCATCTTTGGAGTCAAGTTCCTCGTCTCTCATCTGTATCTCGCTAGTCTCTCTCCTTACTTCAGTTACTTGTTTACTTACTTGCATTGATCTGCGGGATCCCTTGTCTGCGTGGTCTAGCAAGTCTGGCCATTTGGGGTTTCTTCTTGCCTTAGCGCGTGGCGGAAGTCAGTAACTTGATAGTTGAAGTGTGGTGCTTAGGCTTGATAGTTATCTTGGGTTGTGTTCCACCCCACGGAACCGCTGTGGTAGGTGGCAGGTGGTGACATCCCTGTCTGTCCTTTGTATTCCACCATGTTCGGGTGTTTTCATAGCAGTAGATCATTGGCCGAGTTGGACTCCCCATTTCTCTCTCAGTCTGTAGTCCTTCCGCCCCAGCCGCCGAAGCAGATCAAGTTAGATAGTAGCAAGTCTTTTGGGTAATGAGTTGGCTAACCGTCGTTAGACCCTCAACCCGCGTACCTCTCTTCCTCTGGTGGGTCCGGTTGAATTAGTTCTAGGTCTGGTTGCGCTTATCGTTCCTTGGATTCGATATCCCAGGTAAACTCCCTGGTTAATGCTACATCGGTATCCGTGCGCACGAGGATTATTTCGTATAGGCTAAAGAGTGCCAACACTTACTCAAGTAGATCGTATCCGTAGAGGTACAAGGACGAAGAGTAGCCGACAAGCCCGACTCTTCTCCTCATTTCTTCCTCACACACTTCCTACTCTTAGATACAAGTGGGTAGGACCTCTACTACTTCTTCTCCACAAGTGTGTTGTGCTTGAGAGGGTGAGGGAGGCTCTTTATATAGCTTGTGAAGTCGGTTCCCGCCATCTCCTCGTATGGAAACACTTGCAACCGACCTTGGGAGGATCAGAGGAATCTTCCCGCCAAGACGCACCTGGATGGCTTCCAGGGGGGGGGGGTGCGGCCAAACCAGGGGGTGCGGCAGACCCCGTCCTGCCGCCTCTGGCCACCGTCTTTGGCTGGGACACTAGCAGGTGGGTCCAGGCTTGATCCTTTGGGTGCTTACCGCATTTGTACGTCGGTTGGGCTATCATGTGGGCCTCCCTTGTAAGTGTGATGAAGAAGGTTTGTCTTTTATGTGTTCTTTTGTGTAGATTTCATACTTTTCTCCTTGTCTTTCGTTCATGGGTCCTTGCATATCACAACTCACCAAAACTTGTGGAATATGTTAGAATAAAGTCCTATGTCTAAGTTTGGTGATTGATTTGATAAGAATGTTTGCAGGAGTTGACGGTCAATTTCGAACTTAAGCACCGTCAACAACACCCCCACACTTAGCCCTTTTCTCATCCTCGAGTGAAGGTTAAGGACTAAGGTGGTTGCATCTCCATGAAGAAAGCTGCATACAAGTTATTCCAAACCTCTTCCAGTCCTTGTGAACTTATGAAAGTGACTACCATGTATTCCTTGGATGATTGAAGAATGGAACAATGAAGATTTCAGGTTCTAGGTCTTCATGTTTAGCAACTCGGATTTTTTTATTTTGAAATAAACAAATAACCTTGCTCCTCATATTTTCTCTCAAGTCGGTCTTTTTGATTTTGAGACCTCACCAAGGCGAAGTTTTTGCTGCCTTGCTCCTATCATCTACTCAGGCTTATGTGGAGCTGTGGGTAGGAGAAAAGAGGCATGTTTGCTTTGCTTATTTTGCTGAATCAAAATCAAGATCCAGGAAGAAACAAGTCATGCAAACTTGATCAAAAAGTGCTGGTGTGTGATATTTTTGGTGGATAAAGCATGGACTTCTTGTATGAACCAACTCTTTCTCCCTTTTTGCAAGACATGGGCTATCATTATTATTTATTTTATTTTTTTGTCTTGCCCTTGCGAGCATGAGGCATACCTTCTTTGGGTTATGCATCTTTTCATTCTCTCTTTTCTTCTTCTTCTTTTTTTTAACATGCCTTGTGGACATGTGTCATACCTTCTTTGGGTATGCATCTTTTTATTTCCTCTCTCTTTCTCTTTTTTTTGTATAGCCCATGTCTATTTTATAGTGACATAGCAGAGAGAGTGGCCATAGGATAACGAAGTCTTTTTATTCTGTGGATGGATGACATGTTTAGCGCAACTTCAAGTGTAGAAGTTGGCAAAAAGGAGTGGAGTGTACGTGAATTTTGATGAAGTGAGCACGAAGAGTTTCTAAACAAGAGTCAAAGAGTTTGACAAAGCTCAAAGTAAAGACAAATAGCAAGATGTAAAGGTTTTAATGAAACTTTTGAACTTTGGCTCTGGTGGGAAATGTTAAATTTGAGGAGGCAAGCTTATTGTATTTTTATTTTTGAAAGACAGAAATTCCGAGT
This sequence comes from Panicum miliaceum, assembly GCA_032594955.1. Taxonomy (NCBI): domain Eukaryota; kingdom Viridiplantae; phylum Streptophyta; class Magnoliopsida; order Poales; family Poaceae; genus Panicum; species Panicum miliaceum. The sequence goes on along the minus strand of CM064057.1, from coordinate 49,601,941 downwards.
GCTTTAGAAAGAGGAGCATAGTCCCATCTATCTCATTATATCAGATTAATTAATTAACTAGAAAGCATGGGGTCCCTATGAAGAATTTTTGTTCACATGAACCAAAAGATGGGTAAGGAATAAAGAGTATGCAAATTTTTGTTCATGAGAGCTCAAGGCAATTTGAAATTCATCTTATTTTTATTTTGCCCAGACAAGGATGCTAATTTATTAAAAATAGAGACAATAGTGTGTGTGAGATACAAACTAGCCTGAGGGAGAAAGGAGGGGCCAAGTGGACCCCATCAGGGTGTGGCCGAACCCAGGGGTGCGGCCGACCCCCTGCTGGGTCCTCTAGTCCCACCCTTTGTCGTGCAGCGTGTCTCGGGTTTGTGTTGTGTTTTGGGAGTGTGCTTCCCCCACACTTGTCTCTGTACCTGTGATCTCATTCACAAAACACAAGGAAACGAAATGAAACTCTGCCGGTTTCGAAAACCAGGGAGTTGAATTTTATTTCATATAAAGAGCACATTACAATGTTGGAAATGGAAATTATGAAGGGAAATAATCAAAAAGTACCGTTAGAAAAGTCGGGAAGGCGAAAGGTATACCTTTAAGTGCCGTTCTTCCCAATGGTCTTAGCCACGGTGTTTACCTTGGAGCATAGACCGCGGCTGAGCGTATCATAGTCGTCCTTAACGGACTTGAGCTCCAAAGTGAGCTCCGCCACCTGATCGCTCAGTTTCTTGTGCTCCTTGCACATTTCTATGATGTTGCGCAAGAGCTGAGCGACCGTAGGTCTTTTGGGGACCTTGTCGTCCTCACTCTCGTAGTGCCCACCTGGGCGTGTAATTGGAGGCGGCGAGATGTGCCTCCTTACCCTGCTGGCCCGGGGAGAGGAGTCGACGGACTCGTCCTCTTTCTCTTGGGGGACGGGCTGGCCATGATCCCCTTGCTATACCCACCGCCTGGGGTACGGATCCCTACAACATGAAAACATTCGTGCACTGGGGGACTATCGGGTGTGTACGTTCCTGTAGTGGTGTACTTATGGATAGCTACGTTGCCACTTTTCGTTGTTACAGAATACACGTATTGCTGCCCCTTTTCCAAAGGGAGCGGAGATAGCAGATCGGCGAAGAGCTTCTTGCCGACTCCCTTCGGGCGAAGTGATCCCGTAGTCGGCCTCTGCGTGTTGTTGCTGTGACCTCCCCTGCCCACCTTTGCTCCAGAGGTCTTGACGAGGCACTGCACAGAACGGGGACGCGAGGGGCTGCCCTGGGGGTGCGGCCGAACCAGGGGGTCGGCCGACCCCCTACTGGCGCCCCTCGGCCCCTCCTTCGTCGTGGGTGCAGTAGCACGGCCAGAGGTGTGGTGGCAACATGCTCGGCCTCCTGCTCGATGTCGTCGGCCACCACAAGTTGATTCGCCGGAGTCGGCTCCCCCTCGAGTGCGAAAGTGGAGGTGGAACCAACAAAGGGGACAATGGAGTTGTTGGCCATGGTGGTTTGCAGGAATTTGCAGAGAGCGGAGATGCGAATGTTCAAGAATGGGGGTGAGGAGCAATAGAGCAAGAGAGAGCCTTTTTAAAGAAAAAAGATGTGGCAGAACCACCTGAATTAATCCGGCTCAAGCGCGTTAACCATCACCACAAGGGCAATCAGGGCTAACTTGCACTTCAAACAGAATAATCCACTGGTCTGTCGGGTAACCTCCCGATACAACCACGGTTTTTTGACGATCGAAACCACACATACATGTACTCACACGAAGGTGAGCCCAGAGTATACAATATTCCACAATTTTACACCACAGGGTTCATCATAAATTAATATTACAATGGAGTTCAAATTCTTAAAACAAGGTACTTTAGAGTACAAAAATAAATGAGTTCTTCAGAGTTCAAAGCAGCAGAAAAGATAACGACAACTACTCGACGATAAAGGATGTCTCGATGAAGCCCGTACGAGACATCACTCGGCATCATCACCGTTGGCCGGGGGCGTATCCCATTCCACCGACCAACCAGGAGGAAGGGTACAAGGCCAAGTCAAACTAGCAATCATATCCTCGAAAGTTTCACCTGAAAACAAGCCACAAGCAAGGCTGAGTATACTAATACTCAGCAAGGCTTACCCCACTAGTGGACTATACTTAGCCAACTCCTAGACATGCAAGGCTTTTGGCTTGAGGGGTTTGTTTTGCCGAAAAGCATATATAAGTGGGTCCTTACTTTCAGATTTTAGCTCCAAGTTCTAGCTTTCTTTAACCATTCTAGGTAAGCAACTATCCAATAACATACATGGTGGAAGAATTATTTTGCATCCAACAAGATTAATCACCATCATTGTTCCTCTTCTTACTCTATGTGGTAAAAGGGTCAAGCAGTCTCAATAACCGCGAGAAACGGATGATTCGAATCGAATTTCTTAACCTTGCAAGGGAAATCTAAACACACGTCACGTGGTTACTCCTAGAGTCACACGTGCAACTTTTCCCCTTTCTTCCTGTGTTGTGGATCAGGGCCACCATCCGAGACTACAGAGCCCGGCTCTGTACCCACCATGTGCGCGCATGGAACTGAAGTTGAGATGGTGGGATGCTGTCCACTTGCCGGGCCGATTAGGTACTTAAGCTTACCGATTACCATATTCTCGGCATGTGGTTAGTACGTTCAAAGACTTAACCACCACTACCACACACTGCGGTCTTAGCATTTTTCACTAAACAGACGGGGCCTCAATCATCAACATAAACATCATACCATAGCCCCGTCCGTCGACCTTATGATTGCAGCATGTAGTAAATATTCAACTCCTATATTCTCGCGAGTGACAGAAAATCACTCGACTTTTACCGAGTCCTATTAGCATAGCATTCTATCGAACCTTACATCTATTGTTCAGAGCATGGGTACCTAGGATCATGCAACTAAGTTTCCATTCAACTCCTACAGACTTAATGCACAAGTAAAGTAGAGTAATAAGTTGCATAAGTTTAGAAAATAGGGTTCATGCTCCGGGGCTTGCCTTCTTGGGAAAAGCTAGCTTGGGGCTCGTCCGAACTTGGGCTCGGGTCTTCGAGAGCTTCAGTTAGATTTACTTGAGCTTCACGCTGCTCACTCTCAGACGCGGCCACCAGCTCGTATGTTCCGTCGGCGAGAGTCGTCGATTCTATATGAATGCACCAATATAAGTTATAGTGATGGTATATGATGATTATTTTCATTCACTTCAAAGTTGTAGTTCACAAAACATCGATTTGGTTGTGAAGTTACTTAGTTGAGATTTCTGTGGGCAATTGTTAAAAGAGTATAACTTAAACTATTAACTTCATTAAACAAAAGGGGTTGTGATATATATTGGAAACTTAATTTCCTAAGCAAAACATGGATTAAACACAACTTCTGGATTAGGTAACTTCTGGTGATGAAATTTTTATTTAGAGCACATTATGCAGAGAAAAAAGCACTGTAAAAATTTCAGACATTTTACGTAGCAGATTAATTATGAAAAATACAAAACACAACCACTACTAGAACCTAGATATTTTTATATAGGACAAAACGTTCAAGTATTGACACTAAAAAGTTTACAGGGAATTAATCTATCCATATGTGTGTTACTGTAAATTTTTCAGATTTGACTGTGCAAGATACAAAGCATAATAAATAGGGCAAGATACACCTAGTTTAAGAAAGATTAATTTCTACAGGATGTTTTACAAGGTTTCTGTATATGAAACTTTTCACACAGCAAGAGTTACTCCAAAGTGTTCCACAGTAAAAAGTTGAACATTTTCCAAGCACATAAACTAATTATTTGAATAAGTGCAATTTATCCTACCAAAAAATTATATAAATAGGTTACAGGGAGTATAAAGGTTCTAAACATTTTCCGTGGTATTTAGGCCTTAAAACAACAGTTCTGAAAAAGTTTTACTACAAGAATCACAACATAACCGCAGTTACAAATTAGTTTTATTTCTTCATGCCACAAATAAGTTTTATTAAGAAGTTTAGCTAGACGTGGGTTCTGGTCCTAATATTTTTACACTAGATTACAATTCAAGCAACCAATCTACTGTTAAATTTTCAGGTTTAGGCATTGTCTACAACAGGGGGTTCAGTTAAAGTCTATTAAATCTTCCATTTTATTTAGAGCAAGATTTAGCAAGAAACTGAAGAAATACATGTATCAAAAGTTGTAGATTTTCATCTAAAGATTCCTGAACAGTTGAGTTTGTATTTTTCCAATTTTTCTACGATTTTATACGAATTTTACAAGTTCTCTGTTTTTGAAATCAAAGTTTAAACACAGGTTTACAGATATGCCCCTGGAAACTTGCGTGCAGACTCTTTTAAAAATTTCAATCAAAGCAATTAGGTCCCTGGGCGGCGCTGGCATGGCGGCTGGCCAGATTCCGGCGAGGGGGCTCATCGGCGGCGAGGGGAAAAGGGTTGGGGAGATCCAGGGAGGTGAGGGCTACCTTGGGGGGGCCTTGGTCGGGGTTGGGAGTGGTCGGAGGTGGCTCGCCGGCACGGAGCAGAGGGGCGGCGGCGGGGCAGAGCGTCGGCGACGGTGCTCCATTGAGAAGGGGAGAGCGTGGGCTGGTCGAGGAGCTTCGCGGCGTCGAGGGGAACCCGTTTCGAAGCTTGGCTGGGATGGAGGAGCTTCGGTGTGGGCTGTCCACGGAGCAGCAAGGAGCGGCGGCGGCGCTGGCGGTGCTCCGACGGCTCTGGGCGACGATGGGTGGGGCAGTGAGCTGCGGTGGGGTGCTGTGGTGGTGGTGGAAGACTCAGCTGTGGCAAGGGGTGGCCGGAGAGGTGAGGTCCACGGTGAGCTGAGCACGACGACGTTAATGGTGGCGGCGGCGGCGTTCTGGCGTCTGGGCGCGCGAGGGGGACTCTGTGCGGTCTTTTGTAGGCAGCAGAGAGGCGGGAGTAGGGCGGAACGTGGAATGTGAGACGCAGGCGCGGGCGGCACGATGGAAACGCGTGACTGGCTGCGGCGGGCGGCGAACAGAGCCGGCGCGGCGTGCGGCAGGCGCGGGCAGGGGACTGGGCACTGAGGATTTGGCGTGTGGAGCAAGAGATCATGCGGCGCGCGGGTTGGGCAAGGAGCTGCAGCAGCTGCCTTGCCGGGCGGCGAGCGCGGCGACTGGCGGGACGCGGCGGAGACACGGCACCGCGGGCGGCGAGCAGGGGCGCGGGTCGCCGGTGCGCGCGTGGCGTGCGCGGACTGGGGAGGAACGCGGCGTGCGGGCGCGCGTGTGGGCGCGGCCACGCTTGGCGCCTAGCGCTGTCAGGCATCGCCGGCTAAGTGGCCTGTGGCGACTGCGCGGCGGCGAGGGTCGGGCGAACCGAAGGGTCGGGCGAAACAAAAAGGGTCGGGCGACGCGAGGGTCGGGTGACGCGAGGGTCGGGCGAGTGACTGCGCATCGGAGGGTCGGGCGAGGCGGAGAAGAAGGGTCTGCAGTGAAATAGAAGAAAAGGCAGGGGCTGTTTTGCAAATCCAAGTGTTTCTCAAATTTTTGGGTTGCAACTCGAAAATCCTTCAACACGAAAGTTGTTCAAAATGAAAAGTTCTTCAAGTTTCTTTCAGGCCAAAGTTTGTTTGAGTTCTAGTTTAGAAGTTATTTTAGAAACTTATTTTGTTGAAACTTCTCCTAATTATTTATGCACCGTGTTAAGCTAAAGAGGCTTATTTCGTAAATTAAACACCTGAGGTGTTACAAAAGAGCATCAAACCGAGCCGTTGAAGCCTAGGTGGAGTCGGCCGCACCCTAGGGTGCGGCCGCACCCCTCTTGGCTCAACTAGGCCCGGTCTTCTTCCTGTGGGTCCAAGGAGAGGTGTGGTTCTGGGAGGTTTGGTGCTTAGGCTCTAAATGGTTGTGCAAGTGGTGATGAGTGTTGAAATCTACTAAGTTTATGATATCAAATTTTGATTTTGAATAAACGGGTTCATGAAAAACTTTTAAGCGATGGCCATTTACCTTGAAGATATTTCTGTCGTCGTCTTGAAGTGTGATTGCCCCATGTGACGACATGTTGATGATGGTGTATGGCCCCTTCCATTTGCTTCAACGTTTCCCATGTCCGAAGAGTTTAACCCGGGAATTGAACATTAGTACCTTATCTCCCACTGCGAAGCTCTTTGGCTTGATTCTCTTATCATGCCACCTTTTGGTCCTGTCTTTGTAGATTTTGGCACTGTGGTATGCTTTCTCTCTCCATTCTTCGAGTTTGGCGATCTGAATTCTTCTGTTTCTCCCGGCCATGTTGTCATCCATGTTCCATTGCCGGATGGCCCAATGGGCTCTGTGCTCCAGCTCTACTAGCAGGTGGCATGTTTTCCCGTAAACAAGCTGATATGGTGACATGGCAATTGGGGTTTTGTAGGTTGTTCTGTATGCCCAGAGTGCGTCAGGCAACTTGTTTTTCCAGCCCTTTCCCATCTCATTGATGGTCTTCTACAGAATGTTTTTGATTTGCTTGTTTGAAGTTTCTACTTGACCACTAGTTTGAGGACGGTAGGGTGTAGCGATGTTATGCTTGGCTCCAAGTTCTTTGAGGAAGCTTCAGAAGGTCTTATCGATGAAGTGGGACCCTCCGTCACTTATGACCATTCTTGGTGTCCCAAAATGTGGAAAGATGACCTCATGGAACATCTTTCTGGCATGCTTGGCGTCTGCGACTTTGCATGGGCGTGCTTCCACCCATTTGGAGACGTAGTCAACAGCGACCAAGATGTACTCGCAATCATGAGACTTTTGAAATGGCCCCATGAAGTCGATGCCCCAAACGTCAAAAAGTTCGACCTGGAGGTTGTACGCGAGGGGCATCGCATTACGAGCAGTGATCCCTCCTTGCATCTGGCACTTCCGACATCTTCGAATGAATTCTCGGGCATCTTCATACATTGTTGGCTGGAAGAAACCACTTTGCCAGACCTTTGCTTGAGTCTGAAATGCGCCAAAGTGTGCTCCATATGCTGAGGTATGACATTTCTCTATGATATGTAGCCCTTCTGCCGCTGGTACGCATCATCTTAGCAATCCATCTGTACATACTTTGTACAGATATGGGTCATCCCACAGATGACGTCTGCTCTCGTAGATTAGCTTCTTTTTGTTCTCCCCGGGTGGTACGTAACCTGAAACCATGAAGTTAACAATATTTGCATACATGGGGGTTGAGTCTGTCACCTTGAGAAGCATGTCATCGCGCAAGAAGTCGTTGATCAGTGGATCCTGCATGTTAGTGACCTGCATACGGGATAGATGGTCCGCAACAGTATTTTCTACACTCTTTTTATCTTTTATTTCTAGGTCAAATTCTTAAAGTAGGAGGATCCATCTAATCAGTCGTGGCTTAGCATCCTTTTTGGTGTGCAAGTATTTTAAAGCTGCATGATCAGTATAAACAATAACCTTTGCTCCAACCAAATAGGACCTAAATTTATCGATAGCTAGAAGCTCTTTTTCAGTGATTGCATAATTTAATTGAGCTCCAGTCAAAGTTTTGCTAGCATAGGAAATTGCATGATGCGTTTTGTCTTTAGCTTGGCCAAGGACCGCCCCAACAGCATAATCACTAGCATCACACATTATTTCAAAAGGCAGACTCCAACAGGGTGGTTGAATAATTGGAGCTAAGATGAGTGCATTTTTCAATATATGAAATGCTTTTAAACACTCATCGGTGAAATCAAAAGGCATATCTTTAGCTAGCAGGTTTGTAAGGGGGCTAGCGATCTGCGAAAAGTCCTTAATGAACCGATGGTAGAACCCCGCATGGTCCAGAAAGCTACGGATGCCCTTGACGTTAACAAGAGGTGGAAGCTGTTCTATGACTTCAATCTTAGCCTTGTCCACCTCAATACCTCTTTCAGACACCAAGTGTCCAAGGACGATGCCTTTGCGGACCATGAAGTGACATTTCTCCTAGTTTAAAACTAGGTCCTTCTCTTGGCATCTTTGCAAAACCTTGTCTAGATTCTCTAGGCAATGATCAAAGGTTTTTCCATAGACAGAGAAGTCGTCCATGAAAATTTCCATGATTTCCTCAATCATATCCGAGAATATAGACATCATGCATCGTTGAAAAGATGCAGGAGTATTGCATAACCCGAACGACATTCTACGATAAGCATAAGTTCCATATGGGCATGTAAACATGGTTTTGCTTTGGTCATCGGGGTGAATGGGAATCTGATGATAACCTGAATACCCATCAAGGAAACAGAAGAAAGTGTGCTTCGCTAACCGCCTAACATTTCATCAATGCTGGGGAAAGGGAAGTGATCTTTCTTTGTTGCCGAATTGAGTTTTCGGTAATCGATACACATTCTCCACCCCGTGAGGGTTCGTTGGGGTATAAGCTCATTTTTACTATTTTCAACGACCGTCATGCCTCCCTTCTTTGGCACGACCTAAACGGGGCTCACCCACTCACTATGGGGCACGAGATAGATGATTTCGGCGTGCAAGAGCTTAAGGACCTCTTTCTTAACGACTTCTCTCATCGTATTGTTTATCCTACGCCGAGGTTCCCTAGAAGGAGTACTGGCTGGATCTATAGGGATATGATGAGTACAGAGGGTAGGACTGATTCCTTTGAGATCCTGGAGTGAGTACCCGAAAACAGGCCTATGTTTCTCTAGAACGGCTGTGAGCTTGGCTGTCTCCTCGTCGGAAAGTTTATCACTAACGATGACGGGAGTTTCTGTGTCTCCGTTCAAGAAAACATAGCGAAGGCCGGAAGGAAGGGGTTTTAGTTCGATGGGAGGACGTGTTGGCTGTTCATGGGTAGGTAGCTCAAGAGTTTCTTCCAAATCATCTTCCTCATGAATAAAGGATTCAACAACTTTTTATAGAGATGGTTCGGAAGATTTTGGGAAAATGGCGAACACATCTTCTATGGTCTCTTCTTGGGGGTTGGATTCGGCTAAAGAATTCTTTGACCGATTGGTTTGTAAGGAAAAAGCTTTACCCCCAAGTTTTACGTCTAAGGCTCCTACAGGTGAGATGTTCAGGAAGAGCCTTTCAACAGGATGACCTATCAATACATCAAAGTCATTCACTTCAAAGATGTGGAAGTCTAGGGTGATCTCGACGTCGTTGTACCAAACTGGTACGTCATGGACAATCCCGATTCCTTCTATGATGGAACGAGATCCAGTCCTGAGGCTTCTAGTGGTAGGAAGCAAGGGGTATTCGCTTAGGTGAGTAAGCGCAAAGGATGCAGACACAATGTTTGCTCCTACCATAGGGTTATAGAGGGCTGAGACCGATGTTCCCTGAACACAACAGGAAATGGTCAAGGAGGGAGGTTGAATCTGAATGGCTTCGGAGGAAAGCTCTCCCTCTTGGATCCATTCGCTGCTTATAACAGCAGCTAGCCCCTTGACACTTTCTCTAAGGGAAACCTCATCGAGAAGTTTGGGTGGCTCTAATGGTACTGGTTGTCTCCTCTCATGTGGGTACAACGAGGTGTTTCCGAAATCTTGGAAAAGATCATCCTCGATGTTAAAAGGGAATTCTAGAGGTTGAATTTCTTCTTCCTCTATTGTTACTGGTTTGGGGGAAGGAACGCTGGTTGATTTAGGACAGGATGGTTGTGTGGGATCAGAATCAACCAACGAAACCTCCGTTTCTTTTGACGGCTCTTCAACAGGGTAGGGCTCGGTGAAGGAGGTGTTCTCTAGGATACAATCTAGTAGGGCTTCTCCTTCGGCCATGGTTTTATTCAAAAAGGATCCTCCAGCGGAGACATCAAGTTGTAGGGCAGATTCCTTGCTAAGCCCTAACCGGAAGTGTTGAAGCAACACATGGTTGGGTATAGACAAGTCTGGGCCGGAATGGGTTAACTGTGAGAACCTGGCCCAGGTTGCACCTAAAGTCTCCTTCTCATTCTGACGAAAGTCGAGGATTTCTTTTCGTAGGGAAACAATGCGAGAAAGAGGGAAAAACATAAGACAGAATCTGTCTCGTAGTTCATCCCACTCTCTGTTTACCTTCCCTACGTTATGGGCGTACCATTGTTTCGCTTTCTCACGAAGGGAGAAAGGAAACAATTTCCACCGTAACGTTTCCTGTGCCATGCCTAAAATGGTCAGGCACGAGCACAACTGCTCGAACTCTCGTAGGTGGTGGTAGGGGTTTTCATTGTCATATCCTGAGAAGGGTTTTTCCCGAACCATGGCAATGAAGCCAGGACGGAGTTCATAGCCTGAAGCTGTGATGGGCTTGGATGACTAAGGTGGCTCTAAGAACTTGCCCTTGGGAGCAGAAAGGTTTTGAATAGAAGTGTGATCCATGATAAGAAAAGGTAAAAGAAAGGATAGAAGAAAGGGTACATGGGTAAACTAGGCTCGAAGATAACTACAACAACCGTTCCCTAGCAACGGCGTCAGAAATGCTTGTTGGTATTTCTTAACGATCACAGATAAATCCAAAAGCGCACGGAAGATACCGTTGTAGCACTTCACCTGGAGAGTATTCAGGGTATCATAATTTCACAGGAAACGGATGTGTAACGGTCTTCTAGCTCCCAAGGAAAAGGAAGAGGTAGAATGGCTTAAGGATAGTGTGGTTATCCAAAGGTAAAAGAGTCAAGGAATAATACACTTATGATATTTTTCGCTCACTTCAGGCTACCCCGAGCCAGGACGTGAGGGACTTCACTAACCATGAAGCAACTTCATAGCGGACCAACAGGGCTGTCACCACCTGCGGTCTACCCATGCAATACCGGACTCGCAGCAAACAAAGGTAATCTCGGGCCTAAACACCATGTTTATGCCTTTGACTACTACTCTAGCGAGGCGCAGGGTTTACCTGATCGAGCAGGGACCCTCACTAGAGCACCCGCTACTAGAATGGACGATGATCCCGTAAACGAACAGTAACAAAAGGATAACTTAACCAAGATCTTACCAGAAGATTAACTCGGATACTTACTCAACTGGATCGTATCCGTAGAGGTACAAGGACAAAGAGTAGCCGACAAGCCCGGCTCTTCTCCTCACTTCTTCCTCACACACTTCCTACTCTAAGATACAAGTGGGTAGGACCTCTACTACTTCTTCTCCACAAGTGTGTTGTGCTTGAGAGGGTCAGGGAGGCTCTTTATATAGCTTTTGAAGTTAGTTCCCACCATCTCCTCATATGGAAACACTTGCAACCGACCTTGGGAGGATCAGAGGAATCTTCCCACCAAGACGCACCCGGACGGCTTCCAGGAGGGGGGGTGCGGCCGAACCAAGGGGTGCGGCCGACCCCCTCCTGCCGCCTCTGGCCACTGTCTTTTGCTGGGACACTGGCAGGTGGGTCCAGGCTTGATCCTTTGGGTGCTTGCCACCTTTGTACGTTGGTTGGGCTGTCATGTGGGCCTCCCTTGTAAGTGTGATGAAGAAGGTTTGTCTTTTATGTGTTCTTTTGTGTAGATTTCATACTTTTCTCCTTGTCTTTCGTTCATGGGTCCCTGCATATCACAACTCACCAAAACTTGTGGAATATGTTAGAATAAAGTCCTATGTCTAAGTTTGGTGATTGATTTGATAAGAATGTTTGCAGGAGTTGACGGTCAATTCTGGACTTAAGCACAGTCAACAGGTTTGCATTCCGCCTTTAGTTCGGGGTTGGGAATGCTCTTCGTTCCAACCCTGGTTGGAGACCATCTTTTCAATCAAGGCCGTAGCCTTGGCTATCGTGAGGTCCAGGAAGGCTCCTCCTGCAGTAGCGTCAAGGTGGGCTCTTGATGTCGTCGTTAGCCCGTTATAGAAGCTTTGGAGTACGAGCCACTCATCCATCCCGTGATGAGACAGGCAAGTATGTACTCTTGGAGTCTCTCCCAAGCTTGTGGGATGGATTCCATCCCCGTCTGTTGGAAACTTGAAATTTTATCGCGTAGGTCATTTGTTTTGCCCAGCAGAAAGAACTTAGCGAGGAAGGTCGTGGAACATTTGTCCCACATGCTGACGGCTTCTTTGCTCTAGTAGAACCACTGTTTCGCCTTCCCCAGAAGGGAGAAGGGAAACAGGCGGAGCCTGATGGTGTCAGCAGCAACGCCCCGTATGGTAACGGTCTTGCAGAGCTCCAGAAAACTCTGGAGGTGGGCGTTGGCGTCCTCGTTAGGCTTGCCACAAAAAGGGCTAGCCTGCACCATGTTGATCAGGCTGGATTTCAGCTCAAAGTTCACGTCCCCAACATCAATGTTGGGTCCAGTTGCCACATTGGCAGTGGAGGGGACGGAAAAGTCACAGAGGGTCTTCTCAGCCATGGGTTCGGTTGTTGTTGATGGTGCTTGTGGAAGAGCTGGTTCTTCTGATGACAGGATGATCTGAGGAGGGATGATGCGAGGTCGGACCCTTCTCATGAGATTTTCGGGATATTCAACAAAGTTTGTTGGCAGGGAGAGACCAGTCATACACTACCCTGTTTTCATCCAAGCAGGAGAAAACAAAAGCAACATTAGCCTGTATAAGCTACAGCTATAGAGCTTAGACATGTCATCAAGATTATGTATTAGTAAATCTTTTCATCAATGCCACTCCCCGGCAACGGCGCCAGAAATGCTTGTTGGAATTTTTTAGCGTCACCACTAAGAACGAGGGTGTTAGTCCCATTCCTATCAGCGGCGCCAGGAAACGCCTCGTGGTATGTCTTAACGATTACAGAATGAATCCGCAAGCGCACGGATATACGGTTGTAGCATTTCACCCAGAGAGTATTCGGGTATCGTTATTTATATTTTCCCAAAGGAGGGCATGATGTAAAAGAGTTTACTTGGTACATAACCGAGATAGCATGAATAAGATATAGAGTATAGCAATACAGGGGTAAGTCATGATAAAGGTATGATTGAGGGTAATGTGACACACACACTCAAGCCAACTCTGGAAAAAGAATAAACGAATAAACCTAAGGTTAGTAGGAGCATAGGCGTACAACAAGGTCCTAATAGTATCTATTCATGCGAGCAAAGGTCATGCAACATACACATGGTTAGGACTACTGGTGCCGGGAAAATAGGGATATTAGGGAGAATGTCCTATCCCGAAGTACTTCCGGGCCGTTACATCTTTCAGAACTCCTACACCGTACCCGAACGTCGGGGAGTACAGTAACCACGAAGCAGCTTCATAGCGGACGGATAGGGTTGTCACCACCTGCCGTCTACCCCAGTAACACCTTGGAGCATGGTCATATTCGAAGGATCCCGCATACCTGAGCACCACGCTCGTGTATGAAGTCACTACCCCAGCACCCCCGGGTCTCCCACCCTTCGGATGGACGAGTAAGATGCTAAGGCAAGCCCGAAGGCACAGCAAGCCGATATCCTTACCCAGATCATCTGACCTAATCATATGTAAAGCATAACTAGTGTAGCACCAAGTCATGATGTAATTAACTAGCAAAGCAGCATAACAATGCAAAGCATGATATACTACTAAGATAGCAAAATAACCAAGACTCAGCCTTGCATTAAGAATAAGATACGGACTATCCGAGTACAAAGCCATTACCAAGGCCGAGGACTGCTCTCTGGCCCTAAGGACGACTTGCTTCGCTAAGAGGTGAGGCACTAGCCTAGCTCCACTACCCTAAGGAGTACAAGTCTTGAGTGAGGGAGAGAGAGAGGCTTCAAGTGAGGTGTGTGTGGAATGAGGGGTTGAGGGCCTCCTTTTATACTCTCCAAGGTCGGTTCCCTCCATCTTTAAATATGGAAACCTTAGCCAGGAGGATCTGGTAGCTAAGCAGCGACGCCACGCCAAAGGGCACCTGGCCGGGAAGGCAGCCAGGTTCGGCCGCCGGCCGAACCCCAGGTGAGCCTTCCCCGGCTCTGCCTTCTCTGGTACGCTGACCAGTGGGCCCTTGTGACGTTTCCGTGTGTTTGCTTTCTTGGCGCACCCGTTTGCTCTGACATGTGGGTCCCTCTTGTAAGTGGGCTGCAGCATATGATCTTCTGTGTTGGTTTCGCTGCATATTCATCGTGTTTTCTTCTTATTTCAGACTTGTGTTCCTCAAATGGTTAATGTGGCAAAATAACTGTGGAACTAGGTTAGTGATAAGATTATGCGAGTAAGAGGTATGATTTTCCTTTGATTGCGAGTAGAGTTGACGGTCAGATTTTGCACTTAACGACCGTCAACAGTCAGCGTGCTCCGATATATTGGCGTCTTGTGGCATGAATCCTGGAGCTTGTTTTACCTGCATTTTTTGCCCAATTCCCTACATTGCAAAATCTCCAAGTGAAATGTGGAAATGATATTATTCGGGTTAGATATGCAGGTTAAGTGTGTATGTCATCCCCATTTTGGGGCCAAATTGACGCTCAAAATTGGTCCGTAACGAGCGTCAACAGTATCGAATAACAAACGCGACAATCGTCATCCATTATAAAAGGCCATCATTGTTGACACGAAAACCACGATGGGCTGCTGCCTGCGTCGATGAATTTGGAGCACCTCCTGATGGGCTCGCTTCCATTGTGCATCGCTATAAGTCAATGCTGTGCATTTCTTATAGCTATGACCCGTGTCATGGCACTTGGAGCAAATGCGCATGTCTGGACCAGCCTCCGCTCGATCCATGTTGTTTCTAATGCGTTTCTTCTTGCGTCTTCCCACCCCTTGAAACATTTCTGGATCCGGATCCGGAATGTAACTTGCATTATGACCGGGGTCAGTATGAAGTCTCCCAGCATACGGAACCCATAAATCTCGTGCCTCCAAGTCATCCAAATTGTTTCCTTCAGAAAGTAATGTGAGACATACATACGAGGTTGTAGTGCCCCAACCTCATAACATGCAGCAATAGCATGTGTGCATGGCAGGTGTAGCAGCTTCGGCTTATGACATGAGCAAACACAACCATCAGTACGAAGAACACACTCCTGCGCATGCTTCTCACGGCGCGCGCCCAATCGGCCTTTGTCCCTGCATATCACCTCATAGCGACGTTCCACTGCACCCACTGGAGTAACTCAGTGCAAATGGGCCTTTTTAAATGCATCCTCCATGTACTTTGTAATTTTGTATCCATAAAATTTTTTATTATCGGCCATATCCTTATCAGCCACAACGTACCGGTCCCTGAAGTACATGCAGGTGCGTTATAAGAAGAACTCCACGATCCCAACAAGTGGCAGCGCTCTGACTCCACGCACCACCCAGTTGTACACCTCGGCTAGGTTCGTAGTCATTATACCGTACCGAGCACCGCCTTCATCATATAGTAAAGCCCATCTCTCCTTGGGCTCATGCTCAATCCACTTCGAGAATGTCTTAATTGCCCTTCCTCGTTTCCGCCTGACAGTCGGGTCGTTGCTGACGGTCCTTAAATGCCAAATCCGACCGTCAACGATACTCACAAACAAAGGAAAACCATGCCTCTTACTCACATATTTGTATCACTAACCTAGCTCCACAGTTGTTTTGGAGAATTTATCATTTCAGGGATGCAAGTCCACAATAAGAAGAAAACACGAAGAACACGCAGCAAGATATGCACAGAAGATCATCCGCTGCGACACACTTACAAGGAGGGCCCACTTACCAGATCAAACCGACATCCAAAGGCGGCAAACACCCAAAGGATAAGATCTAGGCCCACCTACCAGTGACACGGCCGAAGGCGGTGGCGAAAGGCGGCACAGGGGGTCGGCCGCACCCTCCCTGAAGCCCGTCCAAGTGCACTTTGGCGGGAAGGCAAATCTGATCCTCCCAAGGTCGGTTATCAAAGTTTCCATACAAGGAGATGGCGGGAACCGACCCTTTGAGCTATAAAAGGAGGCCCTCACACTCATTTCAATACACCACACTTGGAGCCATCCTCTCTACTCTCACTTGTGACTTGTAATCCTAGGGTAGTGGAGCTAGGCTAGAATTCTCTTAGCGAATCTAGTCGTCCTCGGGATCGGAGAGCAATCCTCAGTCCTTGGTATGGCTTTGTATTCGACTTGTCAGTATCCTATTCATATTATAGAGCTAAGCTTTGGTTGTTATGTTATCTTGATAGTCTATCATGCTCATGCTTGTTATGCTATCCTGGTAATGTGTCATGCCTTAGCCTATTGCTTCATTAGTTATACTCTCTTTATGCTTAGGCCAGATGATTTGGGTAAGGATAATGGTTCGTCGTGCCTTCGGGTTTGCCTTAGTGTTTTACTTGTCCATCCGAAGGGTGGGAGTCCCGGGGACACTAAGGTAGTGACCTCATACACGGGCGTGGTGCTCGGGTATGCGAAATCCTTCAGATATGCCCGTTCTCCACGGTATTGGAGGGACAGCTCTATTGGTCCGCCATGACATTCCGTCATGGTTAGTGAGGTCCCCCAAGTTCGGGTTCGGGGTAGGAGTTCTGAAAGATGTTGTGTCCTGGATGTACTCCGGGATGGGGCATTCTCCCTGTTATCCCTATTTTCCCGGTAACTGCAGTCCTAAGCATGTTTAGAGTGTAGCCCTTGCTTGTATGAATAGATGCTATTAGGACCCTGTTGTATGCCTATGCTCCCACTAACTCGTAGGTTTATTCGTTTATTCTTTATTCTGAGTTTGGCCCATGTGTGTGTCACTCTACTCTTATTCATATCTTTTATCATGACTTACCCCTTTTTATGCTATAGCCTATGACTTATTCATTTCGTCTTGCTCTTGTACCAAGTAAACTCTTTACAATCATGCCCTCCTTTGGGAAAAATATAAATAACGATACCCGAATACTCACCGGGTGAAATGCTACAGCGGTATATCCGTGCGCTTGCAGATTCTTTTCTGTAATCGTTAAGACATACCACTCAGCGTTTCGTAGTGCCACTGCTAGGGGCTTAACTGTTCCTAGTAGTGACGCCATTGCTGGGGAGTGGCATTGATTAAAAAGATTTACTTGTACATGATCATGGCAATGTGTCTAAGAAATAGCTGTAGCTTATTCAGGCTAATGTTGCTTTTTGTTTTCTCTTGAATTGGATGAAAACAGGGTAGTGTATGACCGGTTTCTCCTTGCCAATAAATTTCGTTGAAGATCCAGAGAAGCTCGTGAGAAAGGTCCGACCTCACGTCATCCCTCCTCAAGTCATTCTTTCGGAAAGCGAACCAGTCCTTCCAGCACCAACTACTTCAACCGAACCTATGCTGAGAAGACTCTCCGCGATTTCTCCGTCCCCTCCGTCGCCAATGTGGTGATTGGACCCAACGTCAATGTTGGGGACGTGAACTTCAAGCTCAAGTCCAGCCTTATAAACATGGTGCAGCCTAGCCCATTCCGCGGCAAGCCGAACGAGGATGCCAACGCCCACCTCCAGAACTTCCTGGTGTTATGTGAGACCGTTACTATACGGGGCGTTGAGACTGACGTCATCAGGCTCCGTTTGTTTCCCTTCTCCTTGCTGGGGAAGGCGAAACAATGGTTTTACAAGAACAAAGAGGTCGTCAGTACGTGGGACAAATGTTCCACGGCCTTCCTCGCCAAGTTCTTTCCGCTAGGCAAAATCAACGCCTTACGCGGAAAGATATCCAGTTTCCAGCAGACGGGGATGGAGTCAATCCCCGAAGCTTGGGAGAGGCTACAAGAATACATACTCGCCTGTCCTCATCATGGGATGGACAAGTGGCTCGTGCTCCAAAGCTTCTATAACGGGCTGACTCCAACTTCAAGAGCCCACATAGATGCCGCTGCTTGGGGAGCCTTTCTCGACCTCACCATCGCCAAGGCAAATGCATTGGTCGAGAAGATGGTTTCCAATCAGGGATGGAACAAAGAGCGTTCCCAGCCCAAGAGTAAAGGTGGAATGAACACGGTAAAGGAAGTTAATATGCTCTCCGCCAATATGGACCTCCTACTGAAGTGCCTCGATGAAAGGGCGCAAATCAAAGAGCGTATGAACAACTACGCTCAAGCCATAGACTCGCACCCCGTGTGCGAAGTCTGTGGAAATGGTAAACACTAGGGGAATGATTGCCCCGAGACTCATGAAGATGTAGCCTACATGAACAACAACAACGGCTACCGTCCACAAGGAGGACAAGGGTGGAACCAATCAAGGCCACCCTACCAAGGAGGAGGTAACAACTATAACTCAAATTTCAATTCAAACCAACCCTCCATTAAAGATCTTGTTTTTGGCCAAGCTAAAATAAATGAATCTATAAACAAAAAGCTTGCTGCCAATGATAAAACTCTTAAGAGTTTAAATATAAAAGTTGAAACTCTTTCTTCTGCTCTCAAGAACCAATTAAGTTTTAATAAAATGATTGAAACACAACTTGCTCAAATTGCTATTGCCGTTCCTATTGTGGACGATGGGAAAATTCCGGGGCAACTGGAAGTTCCCATTGAAAATGTCAATAGGGTATCTACCGGATGGGGCAACCCGTCCCGGGGGATGCCGCGTGCTAACCATACAGGTAGATCCTCTTATGCCAAGACAAGTGCATGGGGAGGACTGACAGCAGCACTGCATGAAGACCTAGGGGTGACAATGATCCATTGTTCCATCTACGATCAGCACTTAATCTGAAATAGCCTGACAATGAAAGCTACTTGGCTAGCCTCCTTGCATCCTGGGTACAATTCCTTCCTGCCTTCATTCATTAAGTTGAAAATTTTCTTTGCTGACTCATTTGGCTCCTCGACATCATTAATTTCTCCTTGTATGGCACCCGTAATTAGTGAGGAAAGAAAATTCTTGATTGATTCATCATCAGCAGCACCTCCACCTTCACTGAAATTGCTACCATCATAGGTTCAGCAGCACGAACTGTTTTATTTTTTATGAAATCCTTATCGAACCCTTTATGAATCACGTGTTGTTCAACCTCATCTTTGGCTGAGTATGCCATGCTTCAACACATGGCACATGGACAGGCCCTTGTCTCTCTACATAGGTTCCTTCAAAGGTATGTTCTATGAATTTCTCAAACCCGACTTGCCAAGCATGATCTATGTTAGGCAAAAGCATCCAACTATAATCTTCGTGTGCCATATTGCAAAAATCCCAGCAAGTAACCTTTGGAAAAGTGTGCTAGTAAGAATTAATTACATCATGAATATAGAATCTGAATAAAGAACATCGATTATGCGCATTTGATGATCGATATATACCTTGAGGGATCTAGAGATCGATTCTTCCAGGCAGCCCTCGAGATATCTTCATCGCCAGCGACCTGGGGGGGGTGGCACATCAATTTCCTTGCCCTTGGCGCTAGCATTGCTGGCGGTGATCGTATAACACCAAGGGGTCACCGCCAGGGCCGGGGTGCTAATGGGTCATGGCCCTAACGCTCTCTTCACAATCCAACTTGGCCCTTAATATTTTTAGCTCAAAATTGTATAAGATTAGAGCCTGGCACTTAGATTATCTAGGCTAAAAATTAAGGCCTTTTACCCACCCCCTCGCAGGTAAGTTTAGCCTCAGGGTTTGTGCGGGCCAATTCCTTTGGTCGTTGCTATATCCTAGCCTTGGTGCAATGATTCTTTTACTTGTTGCTATATCTAAGCCTCGCTGCAACGACCATTAATTTGTGGCAATATAATAACCTCATTGCCACGCCTGTGGTTTGCGTCGCAATATATAAGTTTCCATTCCCAACAAACTGGTTTGCATCGCATTCTATGCTTCCTTTTGCAACAATTAAGTTTTGTGTTGCCATAACAAGGACTCTAGTGCAACAATAGAGAATAGTAATAACAACGCTTCATTTTGGTTGTGACATCATCAGAAATTGCAGCCAATCCAAGCAACGTTGCTATAGCCTCACCCTACATGCACCGCATATTTTTTTCATTGCGAATACCCCACCTTGTTGCAATGATCAAAATTTTAATTGCAACACTACAACTTTGGTGGCAACAAGTCCCCCTATCACAACCATAATCGCCTACTGTTGTGCTAAACCTATGCATCACCACAAAATGTTGGGTGTTGCAATAAAAAACGGTGGCATTAGCCCTTTTTTCTCGTAGTATCAATACGTAACATTATGAAGGAGTTCTTAATATTCATCATGTCTTTACAAATGCCACAATGCCCCTATATTTATAGTCCGAGCAAGCCGACAAATTACATGGGATACCCCTAAATTACAAAACCCTCATTGGACAATCGTCAGGGGCAAAGTGGTTTTAACTATTAATACATGCTCTACTTGATCC
Organism: Panicum miliaceum; assembly: GCA_032594955.1. Classification (NCBI taxonomy): domain Eukaryota; kingdom Viridiplantae; phylum Streptophyta; class Magnoliopsida; order Poales; family Poaceae; genus Panicum; species Panicum miliaceum. The sequence goes on along the minus strand of CM064057.1, from coordinate 49,581,805 downwards.
CGTTTATACAGCTGGCTGCCAGATAACCGCCTGCGATACCCGGGGAAACACCCATGTGGGACATGAGTCCGAGTCCCTGCGCACCGGGCCTTCCCATGTCCAGAAAATGGAGCATTCGTCTGCGGCCCTTAGTACTGGCTGTCTCAGCCGGTACTAAGGCACACATTTAGTACCGGGCTAGGGCTACAGTGCCCCAGGGAGCCCTTTAGTATCGGCTGGAGGCTCCAGTCGGTACTAAACTGCACCACCGACACCTGGGGGCAACGGCTACATTCTCCCCGGCGGCACTTTAGCACCGGCTGGTGGCTACAGCCGGTACTAAATGGAGCCGATGAGGCTTAGTACCGGCTGGTGGCTCCAGCCGGTACTAAATGGTGAGAGCAAGTACTGGCTGTAGCCACCGGCTGGTACTAATTTGCCTTCTATATATCAGCTCCTTCTTCCTCCCCGAACCTGAGCCAATCCATTTGACCACAAGCTCGGGCTTCTTCTCCATGGCGTCGGTCTAGAGGAGGTGTTTCCTATTTCTATTTTTCCCATGCTTTTAGGGGATTTCACTCATCCAAGTGCTCAAAAGGTTAGCAACTTCATCCTCTCTTCTTTGGTGGTCTTTATGCTTTGTTTCATGCTTTATACTTAGAGAAATTTGTGTTGATTGGAAGAGTAAGAATGAGCACGATTTTCTTGATATTTTCACGTTTATTTGGGATATATAGCTAGAAGGGATGACTAGAATTTCAATGTGGTTAGTTTGAATGTGGGACATGTATAGAGTTATTTTTTCCAATTTACTTCAAGTCACATGTATGTGTGTATATATCATCATAGCAATATTGTTTTCATTTAACTTCAAGTGAAACGTGTATAGCCATTATTGTTATGCTTTGAAGCTAGTGAATGTGAAAGAGCTAATTTTTTGAAGTGAAAAAAGTATATACTTGGTATTTATTTTGTATTATAAAGGAATTATTTTGACACTCTAATGATGTATTTCTTGAGGCTCCCATTGAAACCATCATGAAGTTAAAAAAAATTTTTGTTTCGGATATGTATATGTCGATAACCTTGACCACGCGGTGTTAATACTAACATTTGGGGCCAATATCGATGTCCGGCGATGCGGTGCAGGGACGTGATGAAGGGGTATGGTCTTGGTCTCAATGAAGAAATTCTCACCTTTTAGCGAGGTGAGGATGCCACCATTCGGACCAAGGACGTATTCCTTCATCACGTCCTTGTACCACACCATGTTGCGGATATCGATGTTGGCCCCGAATGATAGTGTCAACACCGCAGGGTCAAGATTTTTTTCTTTTTGATGGTTTTTGCATAAAGAGTCTGAATAAATGTTCTAAACTATGATTGCATCCAATATGTGTTGGATGACAGTTGTTCGCCTCAAACTGAAGAGTATCAAAATAATTAGGGTTTTAAAATAACGAATTTCTTGATATTTTCATGTTTACTTGAGATATATAGCTAGAAGCGATGACTAGAGGTTGAATGTGGTTAGTTTGCATGTGGGAAATGTAGAGTGATTTTTTCCAATTAATTTCAGGTGTCACATGTATAGCCATTATTTTTTTATGCTTTGAAGCTCGTGAAATTTATAATTAGTGAATGTGAATGCAAAGATATAATTTGAATATAGCTAATGAGTATGAGTATATTTTCATTGTAATTCTTAGACTTTATTCTGTTATTTTGCTTGTTTAATCCATATAAATGGCTTTGCAACATGATGCATTGGAGCATCATGCTTTTTCTTGGGCATCGGTATGCAACCATTTGAGCCGCACCGGCCATTCCCTTGATTTCCGCCCTAAAGAACGTGTTGGACTTGTTAGCGGTCATATTCATCGTTGGATTAAGAAAGCATTTGATTGCCTCATGCTATGTAATGCAAGACGTAAATTTGGGCGTGAATTTGATGTCGACTTGCATGGTATAAATGATGATCGCGAGTTGATGGCTCGACATAATGCTAGGCACGAAGCCTCAGGGATGGCCAAATTGACCGTTCGGTGTCGAGAGTGCGCGAGGCAGTTCACAAGGCATCGGTCAATAGGTTTCATGAGTAGTTTGTATTAGCATTTTAGGTTACTTTGGATTTTATGTATTTTAACTAATCATGTTGCATAATGGATGATGTGTACTAATAATGTAGGCCTTTTAATTAGTCATGGTGTGTCATCGATATTTGGACCTTTTAATTGATCATGTTGTGTAATGGATAATGTGTAATGATAAGTAGATCTCTTAATTATTCTTGTTGTGTGATTGAGAGTTTAGACCCTTTAATTATTCAAATTATTTTAATAGTTAAAAATGTGCATCTTTGATTATAGTGTTTTAAAAAATACAAGTGTATTCCAATCAACATGGCTGATGCTGCTGGAGGGAGTGAGGCCGGTGGAGGTGATCGTGGTTCATCTCGAGGTAAGGTCAGAACTCTAGTAAGACCTCATGAGAAGCCGAACAAACCGGGAGCTTGGGTGAGAGCACAACTCCATTATTTGCAAAAAGAAGATGAAAAATATGTTGCAAGGGGCGAGCAACCTCCTTTTGATATTGATGACTTGTTGAGGTGTTATGCTCCATTACCACCAAACCCTGATGTTCTAGCTCCGCCATCTTCTTCTATGCCGGATAAGAATCCATCAGAGGATAGTTGAAGACCTTTGTGTTGTTTCATGAAATTTTAAGTTCCATGTTGGTTGTTGGGATCTTAATTTGTGTTTGTTTAAATGTAATTTAATTAGACTATATTTGTAATATAATTTCATCATATTAATAAAGATGTGCATCCTTGATTATAGATCATTATAAAAAATTGTGAAGCCTATCACATTAACGTAAATCGCTCATCAAGTATCCCTGAATGAAAAAATATGATTGCATTTGGAGCGATGTATGGTGACCGGTGCACCATAGCGTGGATTAATGGCCTAAAGTCTTTTCTCGATGCGGCTGAGGCTCACAGGTCATCGAAAGGTTTCATGTGTTGTCCATACCGCTTTTGTAGAAATGACAAGGAATTCTCTAAAAGAAACACTCTATACGCCCACCTTTATGAAAGGGGTTTCATTGGATAACTATACTCTTTGAACCAAGCACGGTGAACCTGAAGTTCTGATGGGAGACGATAAAGATAATGATGATGATAACAACATTCCGGACCTGGCTCACTTATATGAAGCGGGTGCTTTTAATGATGAACCAATGGACGAGGCTGAAGAGAATGCCGCAGAAGAGGTACCACATGATGATCTAGGTCAGGTTTTGCTAGATGCACAGAAAGATAGTGAAACTGTGAAGGAGTCAAAGAAGTTTGAGAAGATGTTGGAGGATCACAAAAAGTTATTGTATCCAGATTGCAAACAATGGCACAAGAAGTTGGGTAACACACTGGAATTGCTGCAGTGGAAGGCAACAAATGATGTTATCGATAAGGGCTTTGAGGAGCTACTGGGAATCATAAAGAGCATGCTTCCCGAGGGTAATGAATTGCCCTCGTCAACATACGAAGCAAAAAAGGTTGTTTTCCCTCTCGAATTGGAGGTACAGAAGATTCACGCATGTCCTAACGACTGTATCCTCTATCACGGTGAATATGAGAATCTGGATGCTTATCCTATTTGCGACGCAAAGCGGTATAAGATCAGGAAAAATGATACTGGTGATGTTGGTAAAAAAGTTCCCGCTAAAGTTATGTGGTATTTTCCTATAATACCACGTTTGAACGAAGCGTTTGTTCAGAAACAAGGCACACGCTAAGTTGATGTGGTGGCACTAAAAAGAGCGTAAGCAGGATCAGATACTGAGACACCCCGCAGATGGGTCCCAGTGGAGAAACGTGAATAGAGAATTCCCAGAGTTTGACAAGGATGCAAGGAATATAAGGTTTGGTTTGAGTATGGATGGAATGAATCCATTCAGCGGGTGGGGCAGCAGTCGCAGTACATGGCCTGTGACTCTATGTATGTACAACCTTCCTTCTTGGCTATGCATGAAGTGGAAGTACCTCATAATGCCGGTGCTTGTCCAAGGCCCAAAACAACCTGGCAATGACATTGACGTGTACCTTCGATTGTTGATTGATGAATTATTACTGTTGTGGAAGGAAGACGGTGTACGTGTATGGGATGAGTATAAACAGGAAACTTTCAACCTTCAAGCATTGCTTTTTGTAACCATCAATGATTGTCCTGCACTTAGCAATCTGTCAGGACACTCGAACAAGGGATACCAGGCATGCACCCACTGTCTAGATGAAACCGACAGTTTTTATTTGAAACATTGTTGAAAGGTCGTTTATATGGGCCATCGTCGATTTCTTCCCTTCAACCACCCCTTAAGAGGGAAAGGCAAACATTTTAAAGGGGAGCTAGAAATTCGTGCTAAACCAATGTTCTGTGACGGAAAGCGTGTTTTCTCGATGATAAAGGATGTGCGTGTAGTGTTTGGAAACGGTCGTGGCAGCCAACAAGTTCCGAATGATGAAAACGGGCATACACCAATGTGGAAGAAGTCTATATTGTGGGAGCTACTATATTGGGAGTCCTTGGAGGTCCGCAATGCAACTGACGTGATGCACCTGATGAAGAATCTTTGCATGAACATGCTAGGTTTCCTAGGCACGTTTGGGAAAGGAAAAGATACACTGGAAGCAAGGCGTGATCTGAAAGAAATGAAACAAAGGGAAGACCTACATCCTGAAAAGAGAGACAATGGACAACACTACTTGCGTCCTGCTAGCTACACTCTCAACAAAGAGGAGAAGCAAAGCATGTTCGATTGTTTGAACAGTATGAAGGTACCATCCGGATACTCCTCGAATATACAGAGAAGAATAAATATGAAAGAGAATAAGTTCACAAACTTAAAGTCTCATGATTGTCATGTCCTGATGACACAATTGCTCCCGGTTGCATTGAGTGGTATTCTACCGAAGAATGTAAGATTGACAATCGTGAAGCTATGTGCCTTCCTGAGTGAAATTTCGCAGAAGGCGATCGATCCAAATAAGCTCATAAATTTACAGAATGATGTGATCCAATGTCTTGTCAACTTTGAGATGGTGTTCCACCATCATTCTTTAATATTATGACACATCTCCTCGTGCACATTGTGTAAGAGATAAGCATTTTGGGCCCTGTATTCCTACAAAATATGTTCCCTTTCGAGAGGTACATGGCAGTCCTAAAGAAGTACGTTCGCAATCGTTCTCGTCCAGAAGGTTGTATTGCTAAGGGCTACGGAACAGAGGAGGTCATTGAGTTTTGTGTTTACTTTATTGATGATCTTAGTCTGATCGGGGTTCCCATGTCACGCCACGAAGGGAGACTGAAGGAAAAGGGCACACTAGGGAAGAAATCTAATGTTAACATCCCTCCAAATCTCGAGGACGAGATTCTCTTTAAGGGGGGTAGGTTTTGTAACACCCAAAAATATAGGAATTTAAAATTTTAAAAACATTTTTATAAAAGCCATAAAATAAAATATTGCATGCATCTTTCTTTTCCTTTTCTTCTCCCACTCTTTTCTTTTAGCCCAGCCTAAACCCCTCTCTCTTCTCCTTTTCTTTTTCTTCCCCGCGGCCAACTCGGCCGGCCCAATCCTTCTCCAATCCTTTTTCTTTTCCTTCCCCGCAGCCCAACTCGGCCGGCCCAACTCACCTCACCCTCCCTCACCCCTCTCCCACCGACAGCTGGGTCCCACCTGTCGGCGCCCCTTCTCTTATTTTCCTTTCTTCTTCCTCCCGCACCGATCCCCTCTTTCCTTTCTTTCCGCCGCGGCTTCAGACACACCGTGCCGTCGTCCGCGCTTCCCTCCCCTTTCCTTTTTTTCCTCCTCACCCCGAATCCAGATCGACTCCGCGTCGTCGCCCACATCTCCTCTTTCCTTCCCCGCGACGCTGGTTGCCTTACTGGCTGCGGTACGCGCTCCACCCTTTCCTTCGTAGGCCGCCGCGTGAGCCGCCGCCTTCCATTTTCCCGACCGCTCCGTCTCCTCCCCTCCCCTATAAAACCCACGCCGGAGCCGCGCTTTGCACCCAGAGCCATCTTCAATCTCTTCTTCTACTCCGCACCGTCGCACGCCACTGGAAGTCACACACCGGAGGAACGCCGTCGCCCCGTGTCGCCGCCCCTCCGTCGACTCGCCGTCCCTCTGTTTCTCCAATGACTACAACTCTCGCCGGAGATCCGCGAGGTGGTGAGCACCAAGCCGCACCCGTTCCCCCCCCCCCCCCCCCTCTCTCTCGCTCTGTCGCAGCCCGATTTCTCGCCGGAGCTCTGTTTCCGCCCGCCGCCATGGCCACCGGTCTACGGTCGTCGCACGACAGTTCCGTGGCCACCAACACTTTCGTCGTGCCGCCCTCTAACTCCCCGGCATAACCCCAGCCTGAACCAAGCCCCGGAGCACCGGATTCGGTGAACTCTGGCCGTGCGCCGCCGCTCTCGCTCACCGCCGGCGCCCAGCGCATCGGAGCGATTCGCCCGACCCTTTTTCTCCGCCGGGTCGACCCGAGTCGACCCTCATCCCGCCGCTCGATCTTGATCTAACTGTCAGAACAGATCTGAGCCGTGTCCGATTTGCCCGACCCTTACCCCGCCGCCCGATTCTGATCCAACGGACTAGATTCGCCCGACCCTAGCCATCACCGGAACCTTTGCAGAAAAGCCCCTAGGTTTTCCAGGAATCAACCCGCAGTCCAGATTAGTAGAAAAATAATTAGAGTTGAGCCCTTTCTTTTTCTGTTCCGACCCTTGACTTTTCTAAAATTAGTACCCGCCGTCCAGGACCTCTAGTTTTGCACCCAGACCCACTGTTTAAGATTTAATTATGTTTTAGCTTCTGATTTCTTTAGATCTAGCCCCTGGAAGTTCAAAACTCTCGCAGTTAGGTCCCTAGATCACTGTTTTAGCCATATCTTCATCGTTTCAACTCCGATTTCAGCGATTCTTGCGCTCACACGATCCTTGCATCATGACAACGTTTGTGTGATCGTCGATCTAGTTGCATCGTTTCAACTACAACTTTAGCATCTTTTTACTTTCTGTTTGTACTGTTTGTTGTACTTTTTCTTATTTTTTTGTGTATGCTTGTTTGTGTGATCGCGTAGACAACATGACGTTCGAGCAAGACCAAGAGCAAGCTAACGAGGAAGAGAATCAACAACTGTTTGAGGAAGGCAAGTGGATTTCCCCCCTGCATATTCTATTTTATCCCAACAACAGCATGATAATTCACTTTACTTTAATGTTGCTTGCATAAACTTGATGGGTTACCTATATTAAGGACATACCTAGTCTTTTACCCCAAACCTTGAAACATCAGGGTTTACTATTCATGTTGGGTAGACACGCTTAGTTGCAAACTTTGGGATTGGTGTTGGTTTACTCTTATGACAGTGTTGATTACGTTTCATATTGTTGTTTTACCGCGTTAATTCAAGATCAACTTTGATTAATGGGAACATGGAGAACCACCCAAGTGAACAGTGCAACCACAAAGTCATATGGCTCTGACTTTAGCCAATTAATTAGATGTGTAGTTTGCTGGTGGCCTTACCGAAAGGGCAAGGAGGGGGTCGGTGATAGGGGTCATAGCCCGGTCCTCTTGGGGTAGCTGCCTTTGTTAAGGAGCTGACCATTAGGGAGGTTTATGGACCACACTGCTACTGAAACTCTAGCGGGCTGCCTAGCTCTCGACATGTCTTTGTAAAGGCTTCGTAGTGTACCCTCACCACTCACCTCGGAAGTGTTTAAGGGCCTTGCAAACCCGGGCGACTCAGGGGAACACGATTTGTGGGTAAAGTGTACAACCTCTGCAGAGTGTAAAACTGTTATAACAGCCGTACTCACGGTTAAGAGTGGCTTGGACACTCACATGATAATGAAACTTGAAGATTAATTAAATCGTGGTTCGTGGTTTATGTTTAAGTTGATGGTACCCTTATGTTTTTGCTAAAGTGGGATGGTATAAACTCAAACCTAGTTAATAGGTGCTTGCTAATAAATACTTGACCAACTAAAAGTGACCGCTGCTGCAAACCTTAGCCTATCCTTGATGGCCTTGCATATTCACCCACTTGCTGAGTACCAACCATAAGAGTACTCACCCTTGCCCACTGTTGTTCAGAAGAGAACTTTGAAGAGGAGAACTTCGACGACTTCGAGGAGTTCTAGGCTTTGCGTTCACCAGTCATCGCCTGTGGAAGACGGAGTTGTTGCAGACTTCGTATAGGGTATATCGGTGTATTGTTTAAAGACCTTTGTGTCTCTTTTATTCGGAGTGTAATATTGTTAAATACTTTATTTAGTTACTTATTGAGCATTGTCTTTGATATATTACACTTTTTCATCTATCATGTGTGTGTGAACATGATCCTGGCGCACACATGCAACTGGTTCTTTCTAGAATCGGGTGTGACAACCATCAATCACAATCATGCAATTCCAAGGGTATGAGATAAATGGCTATACATTTTACACTAGAGCCCAAGATGAAAAGAGCACGAACCAAAATAGTGGCGTGCGTATAGACGCAATAGGCAATGATGGAAAAGAGGACAGCTACTTTGGTGTCATAGAGGACATATGGGAACTAGACTATGGACCTTTGAAGATTCCTTTGTTTCGCTATCAATGGGTGAATCAAGCTGGAGAGGATAATAGTGGACTTCAAAAAGATTGGATATAAAGATGAACCATTTGTCCTAGCCAAGGATGTGACACAGGTGTTCTATGTGAAGGACATGTCAAGCAAATCCAAGAACAATGAGCCAAAACGCCACATAGTTCTTCCAGGAAAAAAAACCATTGGTGTTGAGGATATTTCGCATAAGTCAGAACATTTCGATCAATTTGATGATCTTCCTCCATTCTCAGTCAATGTGGACCCCAGCATCCTATTATACAAAGAGGGCGCTCCTTATTTACACCACGATCACAACCAAGGGACCTTTTTCAAACGGAAGATTATCAATGTTCCATTAAATAATGATGAGTAGTTTTGTGTAACCATTATGTTGTATTTTGTGATTTATGTAATGTATGGATGTCATATCTTTCAAATAGCAATACTATAAGCATTTTTTGAACCTATATTTAATTATGTAATGTATGTATGTTGTCGTATCAAAATGTTATATATTTGCATTTTTTGAACCTATATTTAATTTATTCCAAACAAAAAATGTTTAAAAAACTTATAAAAGGTAATTTGGAATCAATATGTTGAATTAAGTGCATAGAACTATATCTCATCTGACCAAGTGATGAAAACTATACATACTATAATTTTGCATGCTAAAAATATTATACATTTGTATTTTTTTTTGTCTTTAGTTAATTTAGTACAAATATAAAAGATCTAAAACAACCATTAATATATAATGGGAATTCACACTTTTTAGTACCGGGCCATGGCTCTGCCCAGTACTAAACTGCCTCCACCAAAATTTCCCGCCAGTGGAGGTAGTTTAGTACCGGGCAGAGACCTGGCCCGGTACTAACCTGCGTCGATCTCAATCGACACCAAGTCCCTTATCATCCCCGTCGCCGGCGCCCGCACACACCAACGTTCCAGCCCCGGCCCTTCACGCCGCCGCCCACCAGGGCCTTCTCCGCGCGCACCAGCGTACGTCCTCCGCGAGCGCCGCCCCCTGCGAGGTCCGCCAGCGTCCTGCCGCCGCCGTGCGCCTCATCCGGCTGTGCTCGGCCGCCTCCCTCATCAGCCTCCGCCACCTCGTCCGAGCATGGCCTCCGCACCGCCCGAGCACGGCCTCCGCACGCCGCTTGAGCCCGCATCCAGCCTCCCCGCCGTGGCACTCCCCCGCCCACGCCAGCCCTGGCCCTCACCGCCACAGGCCACCTCCGCGCGCGGGGTGCTCTGCCGCCGAGCTGACCGCCTGACGTAGGCAGAAGCGCCTGTCACCGTGACACCGCGGTCACTGGCACCACCGGAGACCACCCGTCCCGCGCCTCCACCCCCGGCACCGCTCGCCCACACCACTAGCAGCGCCGTCATTGGCCACCAGAGGGCTGACATAAGCCCCTAGCTGACGTTAGTGTTGACGCTCGCTACAGACCAATTTTGAGCATCAATTTGACCAGAAGATTAGAATGAGTAGCATACTTAACTTGCATATTTACCCAGAATAATGTCATTTCCACATTTTCCTTCGAGATTTTGCAAAGCTCTCGAGGTGGGAAAATGGAGGGAAAACACACCCTTGAATCCAAGGCAAAAGCTATCGACCAATCAAAACACCCTGTTAAGTATCACATGGATCAATGGGCCCACCAGGATAAGAAACTGTTGGTGTTTTACTGGCAAGCCTACCTAGGGATACCCTAAGGTAGTTTACTTGTGGTTAGGGTGTCGTTGAGATCAGAAACTCGATGGTACAAGGAACATAGGGGTTTAGATAGGTTCGGGCCGCACTATGCGTAACACCCTACGTCCTATATGGTTTGTATTGCCTTGGTGGTTATGCGATATGTTTGGAGGGGGTCCCTGCCCGCCCTTATATACGCCTGGGGGACAGGGTTATATGGAAGTCCTAGTCATGTACGAGTTTAGGAGTCCTACCCGAGTACTTTTCGGGTTGTTACCTTCTGTACCGACTAGTTGTACTCGTGTCTGAGTACTTTTACAGTGTGGATAAGGTATGGGATATGCCCCACCATTACTCTATAATGTTCTATGCCATGTGTGCAGTCCCGTAGCCCCGGATCCGACAAGCCCCCGAGCTCTTCATAGCCGAGTACTACAGGGTTCGAGTACTTCTGAAGTCGTCCTTCGGTTTCTTCTGAAACTCCATTTTGAAGGTGTCTTCCGAGCACTTTTCTTGGCCGCTCGAGGCTTTGAGGTGCTCTAGCCCTGAGTAGTTTTGAGTCTTTCTTTCTATGGGGTGCGAAGCAAATCGCACTCCATATGGAGTAACCCCTGAGCCTTAGGTTGAATCGAAGAATCAAGCTGAGGGTCCCACTAGTCTTGAATCTTCTTTCCTTATCTTCCAAACATTTTTGAAAAATAAGTCATCAATGCCATGTGTCCCGCAGCCCCCGAGTCTTGAGTCCAAATTCCAAGGTTTGGAAAAAAGGATCCAAAAGAACGTGCCATACTGAACACTGCTATGTACAAAATATGTGTAAAGAATGTAATTTGCCTTGATGGTAAATTTTAGAAATTAATTAGTTCAAAATTCAAAAACCCCTTCTTTCAAGATAAAATCCCTGAAAAAATGGTTAATCAAATAAACTCCCCAAAACTCTTCCCAAATTACCGCTCAAAACAAATCACATTTTCGGAGAAAAACTCTTCAGCTTTTGAATAGTAGATCTGGCCTTACCCGCTGGTTATTTAACAGCGCGGTGGCTTTACGGTTTTTTACCCCTTAACTCACTGCCCTAGCCTTTTCACATTCATATGTTCTTGCGTCGCCAGCCACTCTAGATCTAGGGTTTGAGAACCTAGTCGAGCCCGCCCTCTTCCCTCAGTCATTTTACTCGGAGAGATTAGTCTTCATCTTTAGCAAGCGCTTGCGCCCAACTCCTTAAGCCCCTGAGCGTATGCGAGTGAAATGACTCGTGACATTCAAGATGGGCAACAAGAAGCAAGCGGTCAAGGGGAAGGAGGAATCCAGCAGCGACGACTGAGAGCGAAGTAAGTGCACCTGGGAGAATCTTCTCAATTTGGTTGCTCAAGGTCTTCTTCGGGGGGAGGAGGTGGTTCAGTGGAAACCCTCCTTCTTCCAATTTTATCCTCAGGAAAATGTAGATCAAATAGTGATTTTTGAGCATTTCGTTGAAAGGGGATTGGCCCTCCCCACCTTCGATTTCTTTCGCTGCCTTCTTTATCACTGTGGTATCCGCTGACACTGATGGACCGATCCCAAGAGAAATCTGACAAACTCAAGTTCATTGAGGATGGCCATCGGAAGTTGCAGGAGAAAGATGAGCGCATTAACAAAGAAATCCGTAAAAGGATTGATCTGCGGAATGAGCTAGACAAGTTGAAGCAGGAGCGCACTCGAGAGACTTGGCTTCTCAAGAACGACATCAAAAATCTGGAGAAGGAGAAGACCGAATTGATCGAGAAGAACAAGGCGGTCTCCAAGGCCCACAAAGTAACTTGTCACTTTGTCATGTTTTCCTTGTTTTGCTGTTGTTCGAGTAGTTTTTCAGAAACTTCTCGAGTACTTCTCCTTGGCTTGTTCTCGTAGAACTCAAAACCACTTTGAAAATGAAAGAGAATATGATTATTGATCTGAAGAATCTTGTTTACAATGGCGCAGATGATGTCGAGTGCCTCCAGAAGATCCTCCATGACACGGATGTTCAACTTGTTGATGCCATGAAGCAAATCAAGGCCATGCTTGAAGACAAGGAGAGCATGCAAAAAGAACTCAAAGAATTCAAGGCTACTACTCAAGTTGTTGTTGAGATGGTGGAGCTCCCAACTAATGGTGAAGTTGATGAACAGACGCTGCTGGAGAAGCTTCGTGCGACTCCCTAGAAGGTCGCTAGCAATATCTCAGAGGCCGCCAGAACCTACGTCACCCAGGTTCTTGCATTAGTGAGGTCCTTTTGGCCAAAGGCACAGCTGGAACCACTCGGAGAAGGCATGGCCGCCGACTGCCCTGTTGAGCAATTCACGAAATATCGTGAAGAGGTCGAGCCCATCGCCGATAAGATAGCTGAAAGCCTGGAGCAGGAGTGTTAGGTGTAGAAAAACAATGTGTCCTTGGAAACACTTATGTCATTTGTTGATATGTATATAAATTTTCCTGTTTGATCATTCTCAGTGTTTATCATTGTGTGATGCTTGCTGGTATGATCGTAGGACTTATAATAGGATTCGTGTGGCTTAAGCTACTCCAAGTGCATCGACTTGGCTGTAGTCAATAACTTGACATTCCATGAAAAGTGCTCATAGAGCAAAAAGACTTAGCCTGGATTTACCCGATCAGGCGGTACACTAGGCTATCCTTTAGGCTTAGTAGCCTGACGGTTTAGTTGTCGAGATCCTGCTTATGGCAGAGAATAACTTAACCGTGCGATGGGCTTGGTGGTCCCTTCGGTTCTTTCCTTAACGCTCTCTATCAAGATAAGATGAGTAGTCATAGCAGTAACCGGAAAGATAGGAGTACAAAAAGTACTCGAGTGCTTAGCCTCGCGGGCTATACTAGTCGTAAGAACTCGTGGCGGAGCCCCCGACTATAGACGAGCTGAGTATAAGTACTCATGGCGAAGCCCTCGAGTAAAAGTAGTCGAAAGAACATTAGAACTCGTGGCGAAGCCCCCGAGTTTAACGTAGGTGAAGGAATGTGGCAAAGCCCCCGAGTAAAAGTAGTCAAAAGAACATTAGAACTCATGGAGAAGCCCCCGAGTTTAACGTAGGCGAAGGAATGTAGGAACTCGTGGCAAAGCCCCTAAGTTAAAACAACAGAAAAGTAGTCAATTTGGGATGAAATCAACTCTTTATTAATAATAATGCTGACATGCAGCTGGCGAGTTATGTACAAATTTTACTAAGCATAAAATTTTTGGAGATGCTCTATATTCTAGGAGTTAGGAACCTCCTGGCCATCAGGGTACTGCAGGTGATATGACCCTAGTCTTGCGGAGCCCAGTTTCATCCTGGATGCGGCGAAGGACCAGATCACCAATGCTGAAGGACCGTTCTTGCACGTTGCGATCATGATAGCGTCGAATTCCCTGCAGATAATGGGCTGATTGAATGAGGGCGTTGCATCTGGCCTCATCGATTGAGTCCAGTTCCAGCTACCTAGCTTCGTCCGCCTCATCTTCGTCATACATCTTAACTCTGGGAGACCACCACATGATATCTGCTGGGAGTATGGCTTCTGACCCGTAGATAATGAAAAAGGGAGTATGCCCTGTGGCTTTCGACGGCTGAGTTCGAAGCCCCCAGACGACATGAGGCAGTTCATATATCCACTAGCCACCCTTTTTGTTGTTTTCGTCGTAGATTCTCTTCTTCAGGCCATCCAAGATCAAGCCGTTTGCCCTCTCGACTTGACCATTAGCCCTTGGGTGTGCGACTAACACATACTTGACTTCTATTGAGGCATTGTCGAAGAATTCCTAGAACTGGTTTGCTCTGAAATTGGAACCCAGGTCTGTGATGATGGTGTTGGGAAAGCCAAAGCGGTGTAGGATGTCTTAGATGAAGTCAACTGCCCTGTCTGGAGTGAGCTTGATGATCGGCTTGTACTTGATCCACTTTGTAAACTTGTCGATGGCTACCAACACATGTGTAAAGCTTCCTGGCGCTGTTGTTAGAGGCCCAATCATGTAATGGCTCTAGCATGCGAAGGGCCCGGAAGGCGATATGGTGATGAAGTTCTAAGCCGGGACATGAGATTGCTTGACGAAGAATTGACAATTCTAGCACTTGCGTACGAGTTCTTCGGCGTCAGAAACCGTTGTTGGCCACTAGAAATCTGCCTTGTAGGCCTTGCCAACTAGTGTCTTGGATGCTACGTGATTTCCACAGGTTCCTTCATGGATCTCGAGTAGAATGTTGCGGCCCCAAGCACTAGGGACACACTTCATGAGTACTCCTGAACTCGCTCCGCGCTTGTACAACTTATCACCAACCAGAAGAAGCCCTTTGCTGCGCCTTATGATGCGGATTACTTCTGCACCCTTTTTTGTCACCTCAGGAGGTTGTTTCTTTTCCTTGATGAAGTTGACGTAAGTCTCCCGCCAATTGACCTCCGCCATCATGTCCTTCCGACTGGGATCCGAGGGTCCCGAGCTGGTGATTACCTAGGGGGTTGTCTTGAACAATGGTTCTTTGAGCTCTTGGACAAAAACTTCTACTTGGACTTGGGCTCGAGTAGATCCAAGCTTGGAGATACGTCTGCTCCTACGTTGTTGTCCCGGATGACATGATGAATCTCCAGGCCTACAAACTTGTTCTCTAGCTTGCGCACTTCCATGACATATGTGTCCATTTCCTCCTTGGTGCAGTCCCACGTCTTGTTGACTTGTTGCACGACTAGTAGAGAATCACCGTACACAAGTAGTCGTTTGATGCCCAAGGAAACTGCTATGCAGAGCCCATGTAGTAGTGCTTCATACTCAGCCTAATTGTTGGACACCTACCAAAGAATTTGGAGGACATACTAATGTGAACGAGGGTTCCCGATCTTCCGAAAGGTTCTGATAACTCTCGATTTGGTGGAGTCGCGACACGAATCGATCCGGCTTCCGGCAACACGTCCCGAAACCCCGCAATCGTAGCACCACGTCTCCTCAGGTTATCGACCGGCGAATACACGGTCGACCTCGCCAAGAAGGCTAATCCCTGCCTTCGAATCGAAGAACACAAGCAAGAACAAGGAAGATTGCAAACCAATTGCAGATGGATGATTAGCTCACGAGTTGGGGTCTCACAAGCCGAGTACGGCAAAACTGTTCTTGACAGAATAATCTAAGTAAAACCCGAATCCTAACGAGGGCGGCGGCTACTGATATATAGGGTTTAGGGTCGTGTCCAAGTACCTGGATGCAACCCTAAAGGACTCGACGACGATACACGGCCCAAAGGCCAAAATACGGTGACGCAGCACCGGGACAGATTCTGGACGCCAACTTCCTCGGACGATTCCCGACGACTCATAATGAATTTGGGCCTCAAACCAACGCCATTGGAAGCTCTATCAAATTTTCTTTCCACCCATATGTAGATTGTCGAAATCGGACTTCGGATGCGGCCTGGGCGTCCAATTCAAGTCAAACTGCTCCTGGACTCCGAGGTGGACTCGAAGTTGAGTTGTATTGGGCCTCCACGTAGCTTGGACGTCCCTTGCTGTCCCTCCACGACTCTATGCTCCTCTCCATGTGTCATCTTATCTTCTCCTTGGTTTCTAATCACAATATAAACATTAGGTAGCAAACTATTCTCGAAACTATTAAGAGAAACACTTAGGAGCGAGCTCACCTCTAAATTTAATTGTCGCGCGCGAGCTCTTGTGATTGGACCTTGAATGGTTTGGATGTCCAGCGAAGAAGCCTCGTGTATATCCGTAGGAGTGATGTCCTCATCATCCTCCCCCTCTTGAATTTGAGTCGTCCTCGACTCAAGCGCATCATCTTCTCCCAAGTAAGGCTTCAAATCTGAAATGTTAAAGGTGGGACTAACCCCGAACTCGGGAGGCAACTCAAGTTTGTATGCATTATCATTAATTTTCTTAATTATTTTGAAAGGACCATCAGCTCTAGGCATTAACTTGGACTTCCTCAATTCTGGAAAACGTTCTTTTCTCAAATGTAACCACACTAGATCACCTTGTTCAAGTTTTAACTCTCTTTTACCTTTGCTACCAGCAACTCTATATTTTTCAGTCATCTTTTCAATGTTGTGCTTAGTTGTTTCATGCATTTTCAATATAAATTCAGCACGTTTCTTAGCATCACTATGAATTCTCTCAGTAGTAGGTAAAGGTAAGATATCAATAGGAGCACGGGGGTTGAAACCATACACTACCTGAAAAGGACTTACCTTTGTGGTAGAATGTGTTGCCCGATTGTATGCAAACTCCATGTGAGGCAAGCATTCTTCCCACATCTTCAAATTCTTCTTCAAAACAGTCCTCAACATGGTGCCCAAGGTATGGTTCACCACCTCTGTTTGTCCATCAGTTTGTGGGTGACAAGTGGTAGAAAATAATAATTTTGTCCCCAACTTGTACCACAAAGTACGCCAAAAGTGACTCAAAAATTTCGCATCACGATCTGAAACAATAGTAGAAGGCATACCATGCAAGCGTACAATCTCGTGGAAAAAGAGGTTAGCAATATGAACAGCATCATCACTTTTATGACACGGTATAAAATGAGCCATCTTAGAAAATCGATCCACCACAACAAAAATGCTATCCATCCCCCTCTTAGTCCTAGGCAATCCCAAAACAAAGTCCATAGAAATATCGGCCCAAGGAATAGAAGGAACAGGAAGAGGCATGTACAAACCATGTGGATTCAAACGAGACTTAGCTTTCTGACATGTAGTGCAGCGAGCAACCAACCTCTCAACGTCGGTCCTCATCTTTGGCCAAAAGAAATGTGTGGTCAAAACATCCTCCGTCTTCTTTGCGCCAAAATGTCCCATCAAACCTCCTCCATGTGCTTCCTGTATCAACAAAAGACGAACGGAACCAACTGGAATGCACAGGCGGTTAGCTCTAAACACAAATCCATCATTGACCACAAACTTGTTCCATGTACGTCCCTCTTTACAATTAAGCAACACTTCTGTAAAATAAGGATCAAGCGCATATTGTTCTTTAATTGATTCAAGCCCAAAAATCCGACAATCAAGTTGGGACAGTAAGGTATATCGTCTAGACAAAGCATCAACAATCACATTATCCTTCCCTTTCTTATGCTTAATAATGTAAGGAAAAGATTCAATGAACTCAACCCATTTAGCATGTCTACGGTTCAGATTATTTTGAGAACGAAGATACTTAAGCGCTTCATGATCAGAATGTATAACAAATTCTTTAGGCCACAAATAATGACGCCATTGGAAGCTCTATCAAATTGTCTTTCCACCCATATGTAGATTGTCGAAATCGGACTTCGGATGCGGCCTGGGCGTCCAATTCAAGTCAAACTGCTCCTGGACTCCGAGGTGGACTCGAAGTTGAGTTGTATTGGGCCTCCACGTAGCTTGGACGTCCCTTGCTGTCCCTCCACGACTCTATGCTCCTCTCCATGTGTCATCTTATCTTCTCCTTGGTTTCTAATCACAATATAAACATTAGGTAGCAAACTATTCTCGAAACTATTAAGAGAAACACTTAGGAGCGAGCTCACCTCTAAATTTAATTGTCGCGCGCGAGCTCTTGTGATTGGACCTTGAATGGTTTGGATGTCCAGCGAAGAAGCCTCGTGTATATCCGTAGGAGTGATGTCCTCATCACATACTTAAGTTGTTCGCCCTTTGGAGAGCTGAAAAGTACTCATGCCCCGCCACCTTCGAGCTTGAGCGATCCGTCGAAGTACATCGTCCAATGCTCTGGCCGGCTGGTTGGAATTGGGACTTGATTTTCCCGCCACTCAGCCATGAAATCGACCAATGCTTGGGTGTCAGGGATAGATCCCCTGGGTACCACAAGGAAGCTACCCGCGGGGGAAAAGAAGTTGAATTCTTACTAGGACTCATACCCTGTAATCCTACTAGGAACCCCACCCCCTGGGATACATAAAGGAGGGAAGGGGTACCTAGATAGGCACAACAGAGCAGCCAACAGGAAACTCAACACCCAAGCGTAGGGCGCAATATTCAACACCCCAAACAGGACGTAGAGTATTACGCTACTCTGGCGGCCCGAACCTGTCTAAATCCGTATCTTGTGTCCTCGCGTTTACCTTCAAGTTCCAGATCTGGAGATTCCTCACTAAATAATCACCTGCCTTAGGGTATCCCTAGGTAGGCTGACAGTAAAAGTACCGACAGCTGGCGCCCACCGTAGGGGCAGATCGTCACGATCATTGGGCGAGCTTGAAGGACCACATCTTCAAAATCCATCTACTCGGAAAGTGCTACGTGCTTCGACATCACCGAGTCCCAACTCACGTCAACTCGGCACTGGACGAGTCCTGATCTGGATCGGATTGCAGGCTATCGCCAAGTCCCGACCTGGTCCGATTGGGAGCTGTCGCGTGAGTATAGATCCAAAGAAAGCGTTGCAACGCCACACCGCTGAAACGCCACGCCACGCCTATGGAAGTATAGATCTTCGCGTTACAACACGCGCTCTCGCCGACTACATATCTCTGTACGTCTCTCGATGGGCATGAAACCCTCCACAGCTACACATCGCCGACTACCTTTTGCGCAACGCGCATCCTCTATGTCGCATGACGACTACTTTTTTCTGCTCGTTGTCTTCTCTTAATGGTCGCTAATCTACTCGAGTAGCAAATGCCATAACTCGTGAAACCTTGAGTCTCCAGTCATGACCTAAGCGACTCTATGCACGAGACAAAGATCTGATGGATGCTATGAGCGAAGGCTAAACTGGGACCGGGTGAACGTAAAGGGTGGACTACTTGAGATATTTAAATGGTCTAAACAAGAGCTCGACACGACAGCTTCATTTTCACATCGAATAGTTTTTGATGTTGTTGGCGCTAAAATCGGCCAGACAGTAATCGGCCGATGGTCTTCAGCGTCGGACACACGACCCGGGAGAATCTGCTTAGCTCCTGTTCGGGTTATCACCCTGGTACGGTTCGCGCGGCGTGCCAGTCAATCTGACCTGTTCATTGACAAGGAACTAAAGTATTAAATTCCAGGCACTCCGACCGGCTGGAGTTCTGATCTGTCCTGAGGAGCGCGTCGGCGGCGAATCGGCCGATTTGCTGTAGAGATGATCGGCTATGGATCAGCCGATAATCATGTAGTAATTGTAAAGGAAACTGCTGGAGCGATCTAAACAATTACTACAGAGGCAACACTTGAAATAGATCTAATCGGCTGTAAGATGATAAATCAAAGAAGAACGATAACGAAGCCGATTACTCTGATCTCAAGCTAGATAACTGGTGATAATACTAGAATAACAGGTAAAACTTGCAATTCTACTAAATATCGATAACTGGTGAATAAATCCAAACGGAACCACAGCGATGCGCCCGTAGTTAAAGCTCGGATATTACTCGATAAGCGGAACCTACCAATTGGCCGGAGATCAAGTTGATGCAGCCCTGCCAATCCGTACGAACTCGTGAAAGAAGAAAAGTATTGGCGAAGTCGCCGACTTGAAAGTAAATTGCTGAAAAAGTAGAAGTATTGTTGTTGATTGATGTGTTGATTTTCTTTGCAAGACCCTGACGACTCCTATTTATACCCTAAGACTAGGACTCCTGGTCGATTACGACTTGTTACAACCTTATTTAAAAAACGGGAAAATTACTATATCTATAATAACTTTTAAAGGAAATGAACTCCCGCAGAATCTTCCGCCGCCGTCCCCTAATCCAATCAGGACTCTTTTCAATTGCTCCTTGACCGACTAAGCGTTGCCCTGTTGACCAACTTTTGACCAGGACCCTCCGAAATAGTCCCATCCTGTTGGCGCAAGCTGTATCACCAATCGGCCGATTTCCAACTGTTACCTCAATCGGCCGATTCCTTACTGTAGCCTTTAGATCTGCTGCATCGGCCAACCTTCTCCTCCCGACGCCGATTTAACACGTGTCAAAATCTGGCGTCAACACATGCCCCCCAGTTTCGGAGTAAAACATAACTTTTTCTTCGAAACTCTTTCTTTAATCCTTTCCCCCGAAACGGGCGCAGTAAAAATCACCTTCCGTTCCGCGGCACAATGATTGCAATTTCCTCGGACCGAGCGCGCGAAACGACCGCTCCCCTAGAATTCGTGTAGACGGCGCGGCAAGAATACCGTTTTTACCCTTGCCCTCCCGGTTTTCCATAAGTGCTGGCCTTCTCCGCCTACTTTTCCCCACAAATCTAGCATTTTCTTCCAGCGAACCACTGTTCGTCTTCCTCCAAGCTCTCTCGATCTCCAAACGCTTCCCCCCTTCCGGCGATCTCATCCGCCACCTGCTCCAACCCTCCAATGGCGTCACCATCGGCGACCGCTCCATCCACGTATGCTCCATCGGCGATCCCTTCCGCGGCGGCGGCCCAATCGGCGGCTCCTCTGGCAGCCCAATCGGCGACGATGATCTTTATCCCAGAGGTAAATGCTTGAAATTTTTCCCCTTTCGCTTCTCCAGTGCTTTAGTACTTTCCGGGTCTTCTCTCAGTTTCTTCCCTTTTTCTCCCTTTTTAGGCACTTAGGCACCGAATCACCATCCCCCTCTCAGAATCCCCTGACTTTATCTGCTTGGGCCCTATGGGGAACCCCGATCCAACAGACCTGATCAGTCTGGAAACTCACAGAATCCCATTCAAGCAGTCACCCATGGACCTAGATCACTGGGTAGGAACTTTTAGATCCTGGCCAAATGAAACCCCCGGCTGGAGAGAATGGTACCAGAGGATAGTCAGGTCTAGGAGGGTTCAGTGGGATGAACAAAAAATCGGCCAGTGCATAGACCTATCTCTGTCTCAGATGGAAAGAAATGAACCTCTGGTCATGGCAGCTTCTTATTTTTGGTCTGATGCACTCAATGCGTTCCTTTTTGGACATGGACCCATGACCCCGACTCTGGTCGATGTCCTGTTGTTGACCGGCCTCGATATCTCCTCCGCCGATATCCCTTTCAACTATCTGTTTAAGCCATCACATCGGCTAGAGACCAAAGGAATCGGCGGGTGGAAGGGGTATATTAGCAAAAATATGAAGATCGGGACAGTTTCAGAGAGGGAGCATACTACTTTTCTGATGATGTGGCTAGAAAAGCACTTTTTCTGTGGCAGAGCAGTTGGACCCTCCTCAAACACCCAAGCTTTAGCGGAGGCTTTGTCACAAGGATCGGCCATCCCCCTTGGAAAACATTTGCTGGGATCGGCCTATCACCTGATGCACCAAATCGGCACCAAACGGTCGAAGGGGGAGCCGATTGGGAACCCTGGCGGTCCCTGGTGGTTCATCACCCTCTGGCTTAATTTATACATGAGCAAGGTCTCTCAGCAACGGATAGAGACCAAAACTTTCCCTAACATTGAGTCAGAGGAGAATCCATCTGTCCGACGATGCTGCAGATCCTTTGGAAAAGCGGCATCGGCCTTCCCCGGCTGCCAGTTTACTGCTACCCGCACAGCTGAGTACTTCAGATGCTTTTATAATGGCCTTAGTGAAGAGACCGTCAGCTGGCATCCGTATCAAGCAGTGGAGCCGATTTTCGAATTACCCGTGAGCTACGACTTCTCCACTCATACCTTTGACAGGGAGCTTATGGATATCTTGATCAAGCCAAGGATTCTGCCAGCTAATTTCTTCTCAGGAAAGGATTCTCCCACCTATGAGTTCTACAATCCATCGGTTCCAACAAGGCAACTGGGTTTTGGCCAACTGCCGATTCGGGTCTACTTCGCCGGCCAAGTGAAATTCAGAGATGGGCTAACTTCAAGTCTTGACTACAATCGGCTGTGCGATCTAGTACCAGATTCCAGCACTATTGATCTGAATAATTGGTCAGTTGCCTCTTTTGCCACCCAGCAATTTAAGTTATGGTGGGCAGAATGGAAGCAATACCTTTTCTGCAAATCTCCATCAATTTATTGCAACATTCTGGATCCAGAAAATATCGACCCAAATGCAGCGGTATGCCCTTTCTCCCAGCCGATTCCCATGCTATTTCTTTCCATACTTTCATCTTGTTATTAACCCACATTCATCTTCTCAGTCTGAAAGCCAGGTCCCTCCGATGCGGAGCCGAAGCGGCAGGCCGATAGATAGTCACCATCCATATACGCCATATCCACTTATCGGCTTCCATGCTCCAACTATCAAGGATATCTCTACTGGCCGATCGAAACGAGCACCGAAAAGGCCAACCTCAAAGATAACCAGCCGTCGAGTGCGAGCCCGCATCGGATCGGCCGATCAGACGGCGATAACATCGGCTGAGACTCCCCGTATCGGATCGGCCGACCAGATGGCGGTGGCATCGGCCGAGACTCCAATCCCTTTACCCTTGCCGGTTGCCGAGATAGCCGATCCTCAAGTCACCGCCGAAGTCGGGGCAGCTGCAGCATCACTACTAGTAGAAGCTGTTCAGGTAATCTTACTTATCTCATATATTCTTCAAATCTTCCACTTGACATTAACTCTCTCCCTCTGCCAGGCTGCACAAGCTATTCCACCGCAGTCCCCGCAGCAATCGGCTACGTCCCAAATGGAAGCCGAAACTCCAGCAGCTCCTCTCGTCGAGGTAAATGATCTCTTACCTTGATCTCTTAATTTTCAGAGAACTTAACAGATCCTGATGCAGGCCGACTTGGGTATGCTGACTATAACCCCACAACAAACATTGGCCGGAAGATCAACAGAGGCATGGCAAATTTCTCACACCATCTTATTTCAATTTCCCATAGCATATTTATAGGATCTGTTTTCTATGTCTTTTCAGGAAGCTGGTCCAAGCGGAGCACTGATAATCGTTGAATCTTCTTCTTCCGACGAGCCAACTGCACCAGCCCCTGAGACAAGGGAGACGCTTCCACCGGCGCAGGCAAGAGAAATTCGTTTTAAGGAGGTAACAAACTTACCATTAGAATCGGCCGATTCCCCTTTACTACTTGGCATGGTCCTCCTTATTCTTGGAATAGATCAGAATATCATTGATGAAAACCACAACAAACTTGTCAAGCTCCGGCATAAACACCGAATTCATGAGATACATGAAATAGGTAGGAGCATTTGTGAGGCCGAAAGACATCACTAAATATTCATATAGTCCATATCGAGTTGAGAAAGCTGTCTTAGGTATGTCGCTTGGTCGAATCTTGATTGGATGATAACCAGAGCGAAGATCAATCTTGGAGAAAACTTTAGCTCTGGCCAATTGATCAAAAAGAACATCAATGCGGGGCAGTGGGTACTTATTTTTGATTGTTACCGCATTGAGAGGTCGGTAATCCACACACAGTCTCAGACTATTTTGTTTTTTCTTCACAAATAAGGCTGGGCAACCCCATGGTGAAATACTTGGGCGAATATAGCCTGTATCAAGAAGTTCTTGAAGATGAATCTTCAATTTGGCCAATTCTTTGGGTGGCATTCGATAGGGTCGTTTAGAGATGGGGGCAGTGCCTGGTTGTAACTCAATGACAAAATCAATTTCCCTATCGGGTGGCATTCCCGGTAAGTCATTTGGAAAGACATCAACATACTCGCATACTACCGGAATGTCTTCTAGTTTGACCCCTTCCATAGCGAAAGCACAGGAATTTATGCATTCGCGGAATGGTAGATAAAAGGTGGTGTTTCCTTAGTACGGAGAATTGATTTCAACAGCTCGGGAGAGAATGTCTAAGGTTACCCCATGTTGTGTCATCCAATCCATTCCCAAAATAATGTCCATACCTTCTAGTGCTAAAAGAATCAAGTCGGTTTTGATGATTTTACTACCCATCTTAATTGGTACATTTCTTATGATTTGGTTTGAAGCAATTTTTCCACCCGGTGTTTTTATCATGTATGATCCCTTCGTATGATAGAAATCCAATCCCACTTTTGCACCAAAATTTGCACTAATGAAACTATGTGATGCTCCATAATCGAATAATATAACTGTAGGTTTGTGATTAACAGAAAATGTATCCGTCGTCACTGGTGCACCATCCGGAAGTTCCTCAAGAGTAGTGAAGTTAACTCGTCCTTGCTTTACTTGAATAACCTGTCGCTTGCCTTTATTCTTGTTGTTTTGAGTAGCACCTTGACCTTGTGGTTGCTGCTTGGGTCATGTGCAATCTCTAGCAAAGTGGCTGGAACTCCCACAATTGAAGCATTGATTTGCCTTGCTCGGGGGAAGTGAAATATGATTATTGGGCCTTGGACCGGTTTGCTGTGGAACGAAAGGTCTTGTCGTGCCCTGCTGCTGAGGAGGCTTGATAATCCAACGTCCTGACTGAGGTACATTCTGAGTAGGCTTTTGTGCGGTATTCTGTACCAAATGATACTTTGGTGGCTGAGTATTTGATGGTCCAACTGGAGCTTTCCTCTTTTTCTCGGCACGATGAGCCATGATACAATCTTCCTGAGTGATTGTTGTTGACACCGATTATTGACACATGTTAGCATCCTGGGTAGAGGCCAATGGAGATTGGGCCGGCGCTGGATCAAAGAAGGAAAATAAAGCACGATGGGCTTTTTCAGGGCCAGGAGAAGCGTCGCAGCCGACGGAGCATGGAAAGAGGGCTGACAGAGCTACGTTAGCAAGTTATCTCTTAGATTCTTGTTTAGGAAAGTTTGTTTTCTTTATTGTCAAGCAATGTATGTCATAATCGACTAGGGTTTGTAGCTTAGGCTATAAATAGCTGCCTCCGGGCATATACCAGTTCCTTTTTCCCCTTTTCGGTGGCTTCGCCTTAGTTGCAGTAGATCTTTCTTTTACGAGTTCTTTCTTGCAAGACAGGCTGCATCGTCTTTGACCACTGGCGTGCTGATTCCAGTACGTTTCAGGCTGCATCGATCCCGACCACAGTTTTGCTGGTAAGTTCCGAGTCGAACGAGGCAAATAGGCTCAAGGTTGACGGCGCATCGCTTCTTCCTCTATCCTGTATTAGTTCAAGTTATCGAGCAGATTGGATCTAGGTCTGGTCTGTTCACCAATTTATCGATATCTGCTTGTTCCTGTTAGGTTAGCTTGTTTAATCTAGCTTGTTCTTGCTGTTATCACAAGTTCTCGGTATTTACTAGATTTGGCAGGATTAGATTCGTTTGATCTTGTTTTTATTTAGTTTCACCACAATTTATCCAGCTTAGATCTAAATACCATCGGCTGACGCGTAGCTTGTTTATAGCTTCTAGCTTGGTCGATCGGGTTCAGATCTAGGTGTTGCTTACCAAGGCACTGTTAACCTATTTAGCGTTGCTTCACCTGCACAATCGGCAGAAGCTGTGGCCGATTGATCTATCAATGGGTCGGACGTTTGGCCGACGCGCTTGACGGAACGATTTGGAAAACAGCCGATACGTTCCGGTAATTTAACCGTTTGATCTATCCCTTGTAAATTGTAGGTCAAATTGACTGGCACGCCCTGCACCACCACGCAGCCAGTTTTGGATGCCGTGCAGGAGCAAAGCAAGAGGCTCCCGGGTCCTCGCATGTGCCGGCGCTGAAGGCCGACCCGCGGTTTTTTGCGTCAACAATTGCCATGTTAACTAACTCATTGTAAGTGTCAACTTTGACTAGATTCAGCCGTTCTTTGAGTTTGGTATTAAGTCCTCGATGGAAGCGATCACGCTTCTTAGCATCGTTATCAGCATGATAGCTGACAAAGACTGTTGAAGGCTTGGGCATATTGAAGAACAGTGGAGGTGCCTTGAGTAAGAGCCAAAAACTCATTTAGTTTCCTCTCCATAAGACTTTCTGGAATATGATGAGCTCAGAAGGCATTCTTGAATTCCTCCCAATTTACAACATGATCTGCCGGAAGCATAGCAAAATAGTGATCCCACCACAAACGTGCAGTACCACGGAGCTGCTGTGCTGCAAAACAAGCTTTATTTGCCTCGGAACATGGGGTCACTAATAGAGAAAACTTGGACTCAATAGTTCGAATCCAAGCGTCCGCATCCAAGGGCTCCTCCGTTTTGTGAAACAGAGGGGGCTGAGTAGCAAAGAACTCCTGATAACCCGCAGATTGAGGTTGGTGGACATTATGCCCACCTCGCTGCTGCTGTTGTTGTTTCCCTTGAATAAGCTGGCGTAGTAATTCGGTTTGAGTGACCATAACGTCAACCAAATTGGGTGGAGGTAGTGGCGTCTGCTGTGAACGGCTGCCACTAGCCCCAAACCCATCGGGGTTACTACGTGTTGCTCCCACCATCTGAAACTCGGAAGGTTTCTGATTAGATCAAAGGTTCATATTATTTCCAAAGTTCAAAAGAACACATAGAAATACATAGAGCTCAATTGATCTTGGACAAAACAGGACAGTACGTTGCTGAATATTATAAAATTCATATATCCTGTTCTGTTGAACAAAAACCCTTCAAATTTCACTGGCAACTAGTAAATTTCACGTTCTACAACTTCGGTATTCAACTCCAAGGCTAATTTGATAAGTAAGATGGTTGAAAAATTCAATGACTGCTTCTCTGTTTTGGCTGTTTTTCAGCAGGTCGAGCTATAGTATATTGCCTATATCTCTTGGCACAAAGGTCCAATGAAGCTGAAATTTTGTGAGCACCTAAAGAACGAAATTTGTGACAACTTTGGTATTAATAACACAGCCCAGAAATATAGAGAAACATATATAAAAACTTAAACGAGCTACTGCACCATCGATTTTCAGCTGCCATCCAATTTTACATCCATCCATAAAGTCCTTCACTAGAGACTACATGATTAGAGAGTTCAAACTACCAAGTTACATTTATTTTTAGCATGGGGTACTCAACTCTAAGCTAGCCTAAACTAGGAGGAGTTATATACCCAAGCTTCCTAAGATCATCGTCTAGAAATCATCGAGATTGTTGACTGACGACGCGCTGCCCATAGAAGAACTGGCTCTGTGAGGGTGTGGCTGCGGATGCATGTCCTCGGTGTCAAGTTCTAAAACTCCCACTATCTCAATGGGCTCCTCACCATCTAACTCCATCTCCTCAGGAGGGAACTGCTGGGCATGGTGCATACCTATGTGTGTGATAGCCTGGTCAAGCTCAAGATGCAGGTCATTGACCTGATCCTGCAAGTCTCCACCCACGGCATCGTGATCAGCTAGCAAAGTGTTACGATCCTGAACCTGAGCCTCAAGCTGAGCAATGGTGATTTCCCTCTCACCAATCTCCTCACCAAGATCTTGTATCTGCTCCTTCCTCAAGTGTACTAACATCCGGTAGGACTGAGCAAGGTCTACCATCTGTGCCATACTCTGACCTTGTAAAGCCTGAAGTCTGTAAAGTGCATTCATGCACCTCATTGAAGTAGTGATGGTCCCGACAGGGTCCATAGCTACTAAGTCTCCAATGTGAGCCACTCTATCGACCCATAACGGATCGTTCTCCTGCACTGACGGAAATAACCCAATAGGAGATAGGACCACCTCGACCGGGTGCTGCTCAAAAAACATGGTCAGTGTCTTCATCGCTGCAAGCTCCCAAGAGTCAATACAATGGTGCCCGATCACTTCAGTATCAATAGTTAACCAGCTGGGGTTGAGTGGATGCTGCGGAATGGTCATGTTCAATCTACACCTTCTAACACCCTCTTCCATGAACTCCTGCCCAACATAGATCGGCGGATTTGGATAACCCGTTGTTTGCAACACTCCCCTCAAGATGGAGGGAAAGCCCTCCCAGTGCAGGCATGCGGAGTGCGCACGCCCTTTCTCATCCCATATCATGGCGGCCGGTGCAGCCATCTGGATCCAAAAGATCAAAGGGTGAGATATTGAAAAACTGGGCATAAGCTAAAAACAGGTTCTGAACAGTGCAATAAATAGATCATATCTTAAGCATTAGATATCCAAAAATTCTCAAATTTTATCAGGACATTCCTAGGTTCATTATACACAAGTTTTCTAGTCAACCCCAAAGCTAAAACAAGCTCCAAGATAGACACATTCCCTTACTTCTAACTGACTGTCAATTCTGGAATTTTAGAAAACAGAGGGCTAACAATCTGTACCTCTAGAGAAATCTATTTGGTCAAAAATTTCCAAATTTTAACAGTAGATCCTTCATATCATTTAGAAAAAGTTTTGTGTTGAACTTTTCTTCAGAAGATGAATCTAGGGTGGTCGAAAACATTAAGTAACCGAAGCTGTTCCTATTAAACAGAAAAACTGAAAGTAGGTCTCCCTAATGTAACTTATGGTGCATTGGTCCAAAAACACCCAAAATTTTACAGTAGATACTAAACAAGTCCTTGAAAAATACTCTCAACCTGGCCTCTTAAAGATTCATTCATTTATTACACTTTGTTGGCAATTTTCTTCAGATGGACAGAAAACCACAGAAACTAGATGAACCTTAGGTGATGATTTAATAATTTGGGGTGAACTTTTGGTCATGCTTAGTTATATCTTAACGTTTATTCAATTTTTACATGATATGCAAAGAGCGCGACCTTTCCGTCCTCACACAAACACTATTGCCAATCCTTTTGGCACTACGCGTTGACTTCGGTGGCTTTTGAATACATCGCTCCCTAATAGTTCTAGCCGAACTCTCTTCATTCTTAACTTAACGCATTCAAGGTTAGCGTACCTACAGAAAATTCACACTTATATATCTACTTCCTAAAGTTAGATAGCCACCAAGGATAACCCCCAAATACTCAGGGCTTTATGACTAAATATTCATCCTTAACGATTCCAACGCATTTTTGAAACATGAATTTTGAAGTCAATTTTTAGGAAACTGGTTTTTAAGATCCGTCGCATCCTCTGGTGTACACTGGGCTCTGATATCAGTTAAGGCAGAACCGCCTAAATTAATCCGGCTCAAGTGCGCTAGCCATCATCCGTAGAGACGAGATAGCTCATACGCACTTCAAACAGAGTAATCTGATAGTCTGTCGGGTAGATCCCGATAAACCACTTGAATAACATCGATCGAAACCAATGTACAAAATACTCGCACGAAGGCAAGTTCAAAGGTTACAACATTCCACACATTTTACTTTGCAATGTCTGACCATTAACTATTACAAATCGAGTCTGAAATTTAGTTCATGAAACAAGTATGACAGCGTTCCAACATGGAAACATTTATTTAGAGTTCATAGTAGCGGAAAGAAAACACGATCATCTATTGTCGCTTCGAATACCACCATAAAGCCCATACGTGGCATCACTCGTCTGAGTTATTGTTGGCCGAAGACGTATCCCATTCCACGGATCAACCAGGCGGCAAAGTACAAGGCCAAGTGAAACCGGCTATCATATCTTCAAATGAGTCACTTGAAAACCACATCACAAGCAAGGCTGAGTATACTAATACTCAGCAAGACTTATCCGCCGGGTAAAAGTTTACCGACTCCTAATTATGCAAGGCTCTAGGGCTCTAGGTTTTATTTTGCTAAAAAGCAACAAAGAGTAAGTCCTTATTTTCAGATTTTAGCTTTCAAGATTCTATTTCATGTTAACCATTCTAACTGAGCATCTATCTCTACTCAAGCATGGTATATCATTAATCATTCAACCAGATTATTCTTCATCATCATTATTTCACTTGTTACTCTATGTGGCAGAAGTATTAAGCAGTCTCATATACCGCGAGAAACGGATGATTCGAATCGAGTTTATAAATCTTGCAAGGGAAACCTAACACACACGCAAGGTGCACCTAAGGGTCACACAAAGCAACTGTTCCCCTCTCTTTCCGGGTTGTGGATCAGGGTCACCATCCTCGACTACGGGGCTTCGCCCCGCACCCGCATGTTGCAAGCATGTGAAACTTCTTTCAAGTATGGTGAAAGTAAAGTCCCTTTGCTGGGGCAATCAGGTAATTAGCTTACCGAGTACCATTAAATTTAGGCGTGTGGCTAGTACGTCCAAACGCTTAACCACCACCACCACACACTGCAGCCTTATCATCTTTTACTATACATACGGGGCCTCATTCAAGAATATCGTACCACAACCCCGCCCGTCGACCTTATAGTTGCAGCGTGTAGTAAACATCCAACTCCTATGAGTCTCGCGAGTGACAGGAAATCACTCGACTTCTACCAATCCTATTAGCAAAGCATCTATTCGGACTCCAGTACTAGTATTCAGTACAAAGGTACCTAGGATCATGCAACTAGGGTTCCAATCAACTCCAATAAACTTAATGCACATTAAACAGGAAAAGTAGTTGTAATTTAGAAAAACTGGGTTATGCACCGGGGCTTGCCTTCTTAAGCAAAGCTAGCCTTGGGCTCTTCCGAAACTTGCTTCGGGTCTTCAGTAGCTTCAATTAGATTCACTTGGGCATTGTGCTGCTCATTCTCAAGCTCTGGCACCAACTCGTAAGTCCCGTCAGCGAAAGTAGACGATTCTATATGAGATGCCCAAAGGGTTCGTATTATTGAAGTGATATGTGAGGTTATTTCCTTCATGATAAAGTTGCAATCCAACAAAGAATGGATTTTGTTGTGAAGTTTCTTAGTTAAGATTTCTTGGGCAATCGTTAATAGAGTATATCTTTAAGTAATTATCTTCATTGAGTGAGCAGGGGTTTTATTATCCTGAGAGTTTTATTTAGCAAGAATACACATGGATTATTTATGTGGGTTGTTCTAGAGAGTTTCTGGTGCTAAAATTTTTATGTACAGAACTTTACTTAGAAAAAAACTTACTATAAAATTTTCAGATATTTTTAACTAACAGATTAGTCATGAAAAATCTAGCAAACAGCTAATACTAGAGATAAAGATCTATTTATTCAGATTAAACCATGATAGTAATGAAGCTCAAAATTTTACTGAGTACTCTTAAGCCTATAGAAAACCTACTGTAAATTTTGTGGATTTTATTATGCAAGTTACAGAGTTCATAAAAATAAGTTGACATGCATTTGCAATAGTAAAGAAATAAATCTAGAGAATGTTCTATCCTGTTTCTGTGTCTCAAACGTTTCCAGGTTGTTAATCTATACAAAGTGGCCTCTGGTAAAAATATCATAATTATTTTGGAATAAGAACTATTGGTTTGGATTTTAGTTGATTACATATGGAATAAATGATTCAGCAAGTTTCAGTGATACAAACTAGTTCAAACTTTTTATGTAGCTTCTAACTAGTATCAACATGGTTCTGTTAAAGTTTCAGC
The DNA here is from genome assembly GCA_032594955.1 of Panicum miliaceum. NCBI lineage: Eukaryota > Viridiplantae > Streptophyta > Magnoliopsida > Poales > Poaceae > Panicum > Panicum miliaceum. The sequence continues at coordinate 49,550,353 of CM064057.1, read as the reverse complement.
AAAATCTAAACAGTATATCATCAAGAATAAATAGTAACCTTTGGATCTAGCCTACAACAAAATGTACATAAAACACCTAGTTCCACTTGGTTTCTGGTCATGAAAGTTTTATGCAAGAGTCTACTTCTAAAATAGGTACCACCATACAAAAATCATGTGCAGTACATGTCTATAACTCCTAGAACTTTTAAAAGCTATTTAACTTTGATTTACAATTACAGCATAAATTATTCGGAATCAGTTCATGGTCCTTTGAACAAGCAATAGATTTCAGTACAAAGAATCTAACACAACTGTGTTTGTATTTTTATGACTTTTTCTGTGATTTAATATGAATTTTCAAAGTTCACAGATTGAGATTCAAAGTTCATGTTCCATTTTACAACTAGGTCCCTGGAAACTTATATAAATCTCCCTAGAATTATTTGGGGCTTTGCATTCGGGTCCATGGCTGGAGTAGGCGCTCGGTTCTGGCGATGTTCCGACGAACCGGCTCAACGGCGGTGAGGGCTAGGGGTCTAGGAAGCAAGAGGAGCTCAAGACGCACCTCTAGGTGTCCTTGTCGAGGCTGGGGGTGTACGGGTGAGGCTCGCCGGTGTGAGTGCGCGAGCGGCGGCGGCGCGGCTTGTCGACGGCTTTGTTCCGGTGAGGTAGGGGTGGCATGGCTTGGCTTGGGAGGTTCACTGAGGAGTGGGGGTTCGATTTATGCCCTCGTTTGGGGCAATGCGGGTCGAAGGAGGTGGGTCCATGGCGAGGTCGAGCTCGCCGGAGCAATGGCGGGCGGTGCGGCGGCTCTGGGGTCTCGGGCGGCTTTTATAGGCGCAGAGGAAGGCCAGCTATTAACTCAGCGTCACATTCACGCGAGGAGCCAAGGCAGGGCAAACCGGGGGCTCGTCGGGGCGGTTTAGGGGCTCGCCGACAGTGCGTGTCGCGCGAGCAGAGCTCGAGCGCTGCGTAACTCCGGCTGTGAGGGGAGGGGTGTATTTTGTGGGGCCAACTCGATCGGATATCCACCCCCCCCCCCCCCCCCCCCCCCCGGCGAAGGTTCTGTGGGACAACAAGGTGGCGGCGGGCGCGCCGGCCAGCTGGCGCCAGCGATGGGGCAGGACGGCGGCAGGGAAGGAGGGAGAAGGAGTGGAGCAGGGACTGAAACGTAAATAGAGAAAATAGTAGGGGTGGAATGGTAAAACCAAGAATTTCTCCCACTTCCTGAGGTCAAATCAAAAATTGTTGAATACCAATCTTGCTCAGTTTTTCAAGATCTACAACTTTCCTATTGGGAAAAATTTGATTTGACCAAAGGATGATTAACTATTTTGAATATTCCAAAACGCCATGATTTGAACAACTCATCAGTTTATGTGTGAAATTGCATTTCTGCCCTTAGTGTTTAACTAGACTTTGATTGTTATCAAGCTGATTGTGGTGCCTATTCAATTTCATGGTCATTTGTAAAAGTATGTAAAAGTTACAAGGTCTTTTTGTTCAAACACATGTTTTATTTAATATATGAACATAAGCCCATGAACACAAATTTATTTTATGATTTTTGATTTGTAGTTTTTATGTTTCTCTTACTCCTTCATGTATGACTTTAAGTTGTGGTTCTTGATTTAGAAACTTAAACACCTGAGGTGTCACATTCGCTCTTGGAGATGTTGGCGATCGTGGCTCGGGTGTCGAAGAAGCGGTGAGTGTATGAGCGCAGAAGCTCGTTCCTTTCCAGTTTGCCCTAGGACAGGTCACGACGAGTACCTGCCCTGGCGATCGCTCCCTGGAAGTTGTCGATGAAGATGTTCCTTAGCTGCTCCCAGGAGTTGATGGAGTTCTTTGCGAGGCTCTCCAGCCATCTAGGTGGGGCGGTTTCCAGGGCCAACGGGAAATAGATGACCTTCATGGTGTTGGTGCCACCTGCGACTTCAATGGCGGTGGAGTAGCATCGGACCCACTGCTGAGGGGATTGCTTTAATATCGTATTTGGTGATGCCGACTGGTTTGAATCCATCTGGGTACTTGTAGTGGTCGAAGCGAGACGAGAACGCGGGAAAACGATCATTGTCATCCCGTGCGGTGTTCTCCTTAGCTCCGGCGCGTTCTTTCCTCCGGTTCTCAATGATGGAGCGAGCATCACGCCCGATGTTGATCTTGTTGCGGAGGTCACCCGTTGGCAGATTCTCGAGTTCTTCACAGTGGTAGTTTCCCACGGACGCTTCTTGTTGAGCATGGGGCACCTGGGCCGCGGGATGATTTTCTTGTGGGCCCGCTTCGCGGCTTCCGTGTTGGTTCTGGGAGGGAGCAGCTTGTCGCCTGGGTGACCCCTAGGTGTTCTGCTGGCTTGGTTGTCGCCTGCCCCCTTGTTTCTTCCACATGAGATTGAGGGCATCAAGTTTTGCTCATTAAGCTGGAGCAATGCCTGTTGTGCCATGCGAACGGCGGTCTGGACTACTGGGTCGGGGCTGCCGGCGAGCACCGCGGTTATACCGGTGATGTTGGCGATAGAAGTGTTGAAACCCGCATCATGCACCGCCGTGAACTGAGCGTCGAGGTCGCGTTGTATGCATGCACGCTGCTCATTGGCGTTTCTTCTACGTGTAGCGCACTTCCTCTGTGCAGCCTCCGGGCCTCATGAGCTTCAGGAGTCTCGTTGCCAGCATCTGCGGTGTTTTCATCCTCTGAGATCTGTTCGGGCCTCTCATTGCGGTGCCTGCTGCTGATCTTGTCGGACTCTGCCATAAAGACGTGATGGTGTGAGGAGAGATCATCGTAGTTGTAGTCAACGAGTACAGTTCCGCGGGGGGTAGTGGCGCCGAGTGGTCTGCCCTCTTGAAAAGGCAAGGAGTCGAGGTGAGCGACTAGTCTTGGTTGTCTTTGAGTAGTTCGGAGGGTTTCATGCCCTTCCAGTACACGAAGCTACCCTCCGGGGTGGAGGTTATGATTAGGCCCTGGCCACCTGAATAAGGTTAGGCCTCGGGATCGGAGTCCGAGTTGTAGTCGTCGAAGATAGGGGCCTCTCGACATGTGGTGGCGTCCTTCTCTCCGAGCTTGAGTAGATCATCTGAATCCTTCTCCAATGTGGAGTAGAATCCGGACTTTGTGGCCTCCTGATAAATAGTGGTCGCATTGCGTAGACCGAACGGGAATCGGTTACGCTGTTCCCTAGATGGATTCGAGTCCGATCCGGGGAAGCCTGGCGCAGCATGAGTCGTTGTCGCGTTGAAAACGGACAGCTTCTCGATCTCCCTAACAAGGTCAGGGAGCAGCATCTCATCGAGGTTGTTAATAAACTCATCGAGATCGCTGCTTGGTGTAGCTACAGGGGCCTCCATCTTGTTGTCAACGAGGTGCTAACGGAAATCACCGGTGCCATCAGTGACACAGGCCCAGGAGCCGAAGATGAAGGTTGTGCCCGCAAGGAGCACGACGCTGGTGAATCTGAAAGTTGCCATCGAATTCACTGGTAGATCTTTGATGAACACCCCTACCTGGCGCGCCAGCTATCGGTGCTTTACCGGCAAGCCTACCTAGGGATACCCTAAGGTAGTTTACTTATGGTTCGGGTGTCGCCGAGATCCGGAACTCGATGGTACAAGGAACACAGGGGTTTAGACAGGTTCGAGCCGCAGTATGCGTAATACCCTACATCCTATATGGTTTGTATTGCCTTGGTGGTTATGCGATATGTTTGGAGGGGGTCCCTACCCGCCCTTATATACTCCGGGGAGACAGGGTTACATGGAAGTCCTAGTCCTGTACGAGCTTAGGACTCCTACCCGAGTACTTTTCGGGTAGTTACCTTCTGTACCGACTAGTTGTACTCGTGTCCGAGTACTTTTACAGTGTGGATAAGATATGGGACATGTCCGCCCTCACTCTATAATGTTCTACGCCACGTGTGCGGTCCCGAAGCCCCGGGTCTGACAGCAACCGACTTTGGACAAACCCAACTCACACACAGGAGTGGTCAGGGCCCACGTGGCAGTCACACAGAAGAAGTTGGAGGCGGTGGGGGCCAAACCTGGTTCGGCCGAACCAGGTGGGTCGGCCAAACCAGGCCTGCCTCCACTGACTTACCTCTTTCACGTGGAACTTCCCCATTGGCTCCTTGTGTTGGTTTGGGCAAGCTTCAGCTCGTTGCATGCCAAGGAGCTACTGCACACCCTTCTCACTCACCCCTATAAATATAAGGGGGTGTTCCATATGAAGACACACCTCAAGTTGCTCTCTCTCAAGTTCTCTCTTGCTTTGTCTTTAGGATAGTGGAGTTTAAGTGAAGTAGCTCTTCTTCAGTCCCCGAAATTGCCTAGGAGTGTGTTGGTATTTCTTAACGATCACAAATAAATCCACAAGCGCACGGAAGATACCGTTGTAGCACTTCACCCGGAGAATATTCAAGGTATCGTATTTTCTCAGGGAACAGATGTGTAAAGGTCTTGTAGCTAGTTTACCCCAGGAAAAGGAAGAGGTAGAATGGCTTATGGGTAGTGTGGTTATCCAAAGATAAAGGAGTCAAGGAAAGGTATACTTGCGATATTGGTCATTCACTTCAGGCACCGGTCTGACCCTGGTCTGCCAAGGACCTTCGGCTATTAGCTCTACTCCGAGCCCGGACATGGGGGACTTCACTAACCACGAAGCAGCTTCGTAGCGGACCAACAGGGTTGTCACCACCTGCGGTCTACCCCTGCAATACCGTGGGGCTCGCAGCAAACAAAGGTAATCTAGGGCCTAAATACCACGTTTATGTCATCGACTACTACTCTAGAGATGTATAGAGGCCCTCACTAGAGCAACCGCTACTGGAACGGACGATGAACCCGCAAACAAACAATAAACGAAAGAATAACTTTACCAAGATCTTACCAAAAGATGAACTCGGATACTTACTCAAACAAATTGTATCCATCGAGGTACAAGGACGGAGGGAGACCAACAAGTTCGGCTCTTCTCCTCACTTCTTCCTCACACACTCCCTACTCTAAGATACAAAGTGGCAAGGGCTCCTCTACAACGTCTTCTCCCAATTGTGTTGTGTGCTGAATGGAGGAGTGGGGGTCCTTATATAGTGGAGGAGGTGCCTTGGGGGAGTGGAGATGCTAGAAAATATTCTCTTTTATTCCCTCCTCTTGTGAAGATTCTGTGTCTAGGTTCATCCCCACGAGCCAAGCACCCTGGAACCGATGTATGGAAAGTCGTGGGAACCGCCTCGAGAAAGATGGGCTTGATCGGGCTCAGTAGGGGGTCGGCCACACTCGGGGTGCAGCCACACCCTTGCTAAGGCCTTTTGGCCCAATCCTTGTGGGCTGCTTATGTGGGTTTGTGGGTGTTGGCCTGAAGTTATGTTGGTTTCGCATTTCATATGGGCCTTGAATCCATGTGTCTATCTCTGATCTTGTTGGAAGTGTATTTGTTCTTTGGGTTTCGGCTGATTTTCTTTGGGTTGTGGGCCTTCCAAATCTCATGCTTGCATAGGATGCTCTGAATTGTACTTGTACTCCTAGTTTGAGCATGATTTTTCTCCGTATGCAGACACGGTCTCCTCAAAGCAGTGATTCACAAAAACTCATGGAAATAATTAGTCCTATCTCTAGTATGGTGTTTGTTTTGACACTATTCTCTACAAGAGTTGATGGTCAGATATGACACTTAAGGACCGTCAACAACACCCCCAAACTTAGCCCTTTACTCGTCCTTGAATAAAGGTTGAAGGACTAAGGTGGATGCAACTCCCTTGACTGTAACCTGCATACAAGTTATTCCAAGCTTCTCCTGAACCTGTGAACTTTTTGAGTGTCTACCAAGCTTATCTTGGTGCTTGAAGTTTGGAATGGTGCAGATTTCAGGTTCCTTAACCTTCCTTGCCTAGAAACTTGGATTTTTGTTTTTGAAAAAAAAAGAACTAGCTATGCTCCTCAGAATGTTCTCTCGAATCTCTCTTTTAATTTGTTTCAAAATCCTTACCAAGGCAAAGTGATGCCTTCTTTTTCACCTACCTCTAATCAGACTTATGTGTAGCTTAGGGTAGGGATTAAGAGGCATACTTGCTTTTCATATGTTGCTAAGTCAAAAGCTGGATCCGAGAAGAAACAAGTCATGCAATATGATCAGGATGTGCAAGTGTGTGGAATTTCTTTTTTTTTGTGGATGGTGGATAAACTCCTCTCTGTATGAACCAACTCTCTCCCCTTTTTTCCAGTTTTTTGGGGGACATGGGCTATCTTTCTCTTCTCATTTTTTGCTTTTTTTTCTTCTTACTCTTTTTTTTGTCATGCCTTGTGAGCATGTGGCATACCTTCTTTGGATATGCATCTTTTTTCTCTTATTTTTGTATATCCCATGTCCTTTTCATAGCAACATCTTTGGAGAGACTGGCCATAGAACAAAGTGGAGTTTTATTTTGAGGAATGGATGGACGTATGGATGGCATGTTTTTGGCGCGACTTCCAGTGTAGAAGTCGGCATATATTTTAGTGGGTGTACGTGATCCTGATCATGAAAGCATGAAAGATTTCTAGCAAGGGTCACAGAGTTTGACAAAGCTCAAATCAAAGGCAAGTAGCATGATCTCAAGGTTTTTTTTTTGCAAGGTGATCATTCTTTCGCTTTGGCAGGAATTTAAGAACTGAGGAACCGAGCTAGAGAGTTTTGAAAAACTTTTCATAAATAAACCAAGAACTTTGCAAGGAAGAGTTTTGGTTCCATTCATCCAGCCATATCACAAAAGTCAAACATTAGATAGCATGGGTTCCCTATAAAGTTTTTGTTCACAAGCACAAGGAAAAAGACCAGGAATAAAGAGTATGAAAATTTATTCATGGAAGTGCATGGAGTGCCAAAGGCAATTTCAACTTCAGGGGTTTGGCAAGGTTCAATGAGTTTAACTTTAGTGATTAACATAAGATTCATCTGAACTCAAAAACTTGGGGAGTTTGAGGGATGTGTTTGCACAGACAGTCGTTTGAAGATGAAGAAGAGGGAGCTGAGGGAAGTCAAAGGTGGTTTAGTCAAACCAAAGGTTCGACCATCTCTCCCTGGATTCCATCTATCCTCTTCTTCAGCGTGCTGGACTATCGATGTTGTGCAACGCGTTGGGGGAGAGATCTCGAATGAGTTTGCAATTGGTGATTTTGAGAGATCTCCCCCACACTTATTCTTGTACCTGTCTTTATTCAAAAGAAAAATAAAGGTGGAAACAAGCAAGGACTCTACCGGTTTTGAATCGCCGGGGAGTCTAAATTTTATTGAAGTAAGATGAATGAAGAGTTTGAAATGCCTAAACTTCTTTTATTCTCTTATTATTATATTTTTTATGGCAAATAGGGTATGATGGGTAACTTAGCAGGGTGGAGACATGAGCGAAGATGCACGAGGTGTTTGGGATTTTTACCTGCTAGAACTCACCAAGCGTTGAACAAAAATGCAAGACTTAAACCTTGTGTATACAAAGCGAAACTCTGCATTTGTTCTGCTTGGTTCCTCATGCATCTGTCTCCTTGTGGGCCCAAAGAGCATTGTACGAGTGTCGGGGTTTTTGTTCATTGCTCCTTGGTTGTTTCTTTTTATTCCTTGCAAAAGGTCAGTGGACAGCAAATACTCCAAGGATGCATAAGGAGTTTTGGGAGAATTTTATTATTTGAGATTAGTAGTTCACACCCATGCTTAAGGAAAATCAAATCCAAAGGTTCAATTAGCATGGATCCCAAAATGCTTGCCAACAACTTATTTATTTCTTTTTTCGAGAGATTCTTTGATTTTGCATTTTTTTTCTTTTATCGTTCACCAACTTTTTATCTTTTTAGCATAACTCAAACAAGGCTCAGATAAAACTGCATGAAAAGAAACAACGGGCATTTTGTAAAATACTCATAGTGAACCTTGAAAGGTGATATGTCCCTCCCTTGCATGTCATGCAAACTTTATTGAAGTGCACCCTGAGCCTTGATTTATCTCTAGTATGAATTTAGCTTGAGGACTTACCCATCTTGTTTGAAATCTTTCCTGCAGGGGTTAGTCCGCAAAAGGATATGCATTCAAAGTCTGATAGTATTAACTCATTGGTTCATTAATCAAAGTCGGCACCATGTCTAATTTGATTAAAGAAGGCTGTTTTAACCTAAGCACCATGCTTAATTTAAAAATCCTATGAAAGCATTCAGCTGAAAGACAACCAAACCAGAGCATACAAACATACACGAAGGGAGCATGAATTTGGAAGATCAAGCTATGTTCATATGGAGATAAATATGAGTGAGGAATTGGTGAATCATACCTGACTATTCTTACCGGCAGCAAATGAGGACCGTCTTCTCGACCAATGTTGTAGCTTTGGCGATGGTGTGGTCGAGGAAGGCTCTTCCAGCAGCAGCGTCGATGTGGGCTCTTGATGTAGGAGTCAGCCCATTGGAGAAGCTTTGGAGGACGAACCATTCGTCCATCCCATGATGAGGACAGGCTAAGATGTATTTTTGTAGCTTTGCCCAAGCTTCCGGAAGTATTCCATCCTTGTCTGCTGGAAACTCGATATTCTCCCGTGTCGGGTGTTGGTTTTTCCTAGCGGGAAGAATTTTGCGAGGAACATCGTGGAACAATTGTCCCACGTGCTGACAACTTCTTTATTCTTGTAAAACCACTATTTTGCCTTCCCTGGGAGGGAGAAGGGAAACAGACGGAGCCTGACATCATCAGCTGCGATGCCCCATATGATTATTGTCTCGCATAGCTTCAGGAAATTCTGGAGTGTGGGCGTTGGTGTCCTCTTTTGGCTTGCCACAAAATGGGCTTCCCTGCACCATGTTTATGAGACTCGTCTTGAGTTCAAAGTTCACGACCCCGACGTAGATGTTGGTTCGATGGCCACGTTTGCGGTAGATGGCACCGAGAAATCACGAAGAGTCTTGTTGCCCATGATGATTGTTGGTGCTGGGATGACGGGTTCTTCTGGTGTGTAGGAACCATGGTCCATAGTGGCTTGATCCTATTGGCACAATGCTTTAGGTTTGGAGGCGCAAAGTACATCTCCTTTCGTGCATACGAGCAAGAGTCAAGCGGAGTGTAGCAGCATAGGCCTGGAAAGAAAGAGGAGCATTCCTCTTGCCTTATGCGTGCAGGAGCTGCTAGAGCGAGGCTGTGCAAAAACCAGGAGTGAAAGAGGTTTTGGTGCTGTCACATCCGATTCTAGAAAGAACCAGATGCATCTCATATGTGCGCCAGGATCATGTTCACACACATATGGTAGATGGAAAGTGTAATATATCAAAGACAATGCTCAAGAGTACTAAATAAAGTATTTAACAATATTACACTCCGTATAAAAGAGACACAAATGTCTTTTAACGATTAACCGTTATACCCTATACGAAGTCTTCAACAACTCCGTCTTCCACAGGCGATGACCGGTGAACGCAGGGCCTACAACTCCTCGTAGTCGTCGAAGATCTCCTCTTCAAAGTTCTCTACTGAACAGCAGGGGGCAAGGGTGAGTACTCTTATGGTTGGTACTCAGCAAGTGGGGTGAAAATGCAAGGCCATCAAGGATAAGCTAGGGTTTGCAGCAGCGGTCACTTTTAGTTGGTCAAATATTTATTAACAAGCACCTATTAACTAGGTTTAAGTTTATACCAACCCACTTTAGTAGAAACATAACTGTAAGAGTCAACAATAACATAGTCCACGAACCACAAATTAATTAATATTCAAGTTTCATTATCATGTGAGGGTCCAAGCCACTCTTAACCATGAGTACGGCGGTTATAACAGTTTTACACTCTGCAGAGGTTGTACACTTTACCCACAAATTGTGTTTCCCTGAGTCGCTCAGGTTTGCAAGGCCCTTAAACACTTCCGAGGTGAGTGGCGAGGGTACACTACGAAGCCTTTACAAAGACATGTCGAGAGCTAGGCAGCCCGCTAGAGTTTCAGTAGCGGCGTGGTCCATAAACCTCCCTAATGGTCAGCTCCTTAGCAAAGGCAGCTACCCCAAGAGGACCGGGCTATGACCCCTATCACCGACCCCCTCCTTGCCCTTTCGGTAAGGCCACCAGCAAACTACACATCTAATTATTTGGCTAAGGTCAGAGCCATATGACTTTGTGGTTGCACTGTTCACTTGGGTGGTTCTCCATGTTCCCATTAAACAAAGTTGATCTTGAAATTACGCGATAAAACCACATTATGAAACGTGATCAACATTGCCATAAGAGTAAACCAATACCAATCCCAAAGTTTGCAACTAAGCGTGTTTACCCAACATAAATAGTAAACCCAGGTGTTTCAAGGTTTGGGGTAAAAGACTAGGTATGTCCTTATTATAGGTATCCCATCAAGTTTATGCAAGCAACAGTAAAGTAAAGTGAATTATCATGCTGTTGTTGGGATCAAATAGAATATGCAGGGGGGAAATCCACTTGCCTTGTCTTCTTCAAATAGCTGATGGTTCTCTTCCTCGTAAGCTTGCTCTTGGTTTTGCTCGAACGTCACGTTGTCTACGCGATCACACAAACAAGCATACACAAACAAATAAAGAACAAAACAACAAACAATACAAACAGAAAGTAAAAAGGCACTAAAGTTGTAGTGCATGATGCAAGGATCGCGTGAGCGCAAGAATCGCTAAAATCGGAGTTGAAACGATGAAGATATGGCTAAAACAGTGATCTAGGGACCTAACTACGAGAGTTTTGAACTTCCAGGGGCTAAATTTAAAGAAATTAAGGGCTAAAACATAGTTAAGCCTTAGACAGAGGGTCGGGGTGCGAAACTAGAGGTTCTGGACAGCGGGTACTAATTCTAGAAAAGTCAGGGGTCGGGATAGAAAAAGAAAGGGCTCAACTCTAATTATTTTCTACTGATCTGGACTGCGGGTTGATTCCTGGAAAACCTAGGAGTCTTTCTGCGAATGTTACGGGGACGGCTAGGGTCGGGTGAATCTGATCCGTTAGATCAGCATCGAGCGGCGGGTCGGGCGAATCGGCGGAGTAAGGGTCGGGCGAATCAGCTGAGTAAGGAAAAGGTCGGGCAAATCGGCTGAGTCAAGAGAGGGTCGGGCGAATCGGAGCTTTGCTGGGCGTCGGCAGCGAGCGAGTGCGGCCGCAGACGGCTGGAGCTTCACCGAATCCGGTGTTCCGGGGCTTGATTCAAGCTGGATTTATGCCGGGGAGTGAGTGGGCGACACGGCGAAGCTGAGGGTGGTCACGGGATGACTGTGCGGCGGCTGTAGACCGGCGGCCACGGCGGCGGGATGAAACAGGGGTCCGGCGAGAAATCGGGTTTGCGGCGGAGCAAGAGAGAGAGGGGAATCTGGTGCGGCTTGATGCTCACGAACTCGCGGAGCTCTAGCAAGAGTTGAAGACGGCAGAGCAGCTGCAGAACGGCGAGTCGACGGAGAGGCGGCGACACGGGACGGCGGCGTTCCTCCGGTGTGCAACTTCCAGCGGCGTGCGACGGTGTTGAGTAGAAGAAAGGGTTTGAGGATGGCTCTGGTTGCAAAGCGGGGCTCCGGCGGGATTTTATAGGGGCGGATTGGCCGGAAGTAAGGAAGGCGGCGGCTCTTGCAGAGGAAAGGGTGGAACTGCAGCTAGTAAGGTAAGCCTGCATCGCTGAGAAGGAAAGAGAGATGCGGGCGACGGCGCGGAGTCGATCCGGACTCGGGGTAAGGAAGGAAGAAGGAAGGATAAGGGGTGCGAACGACGGCGCGGCGTGCCTGCTGTCGCGGCGGAGAAAGGAAATAGATGAGCGGGAGCGATGCGGAGCAGAGGAAGAAGAAAGGAAAGAAGAAAGAAGGCGCCGACAGGTGGGTCCCAGCTGTCGGTGGAAGAAAGGGTCGGGTGAGCGGATTGGGCTGCTGGGTTGGGTCGCGGGAAAAAGAGAAGAAGGAGAAGAGAAGAATTGAGCTGGGCTGGAAGAAAGAATAGGAGAAGAAAAGAATTAAAGATGCATGCACAATTTTATTTTATGACTTTTATAAAAATACTTTTAGAATTTTGATTCCTATATTTTTGGGTGTTACAAAACCTACCCCCCTTAAAGAGAATCTCGTCCTCGAGATTAGGAAGGATTAAGGAACAGTTGAGGGAATTCTGCAATCAGTTTATCATCTCTTTCCCAAGTAGCCTCATCCTCTGAGTGGTGACTCCACTGTACTTTGCACATTTTGATCACCTTGTTCCGGGTAACCCTCTGAGATGTTTCCAAGATTTTAACTGGATGTTCTGCATAAGTCAAATCTTCTTGTACATCAAGTTCCTCCAACGGTAACTGCTCCTCAGGCACTCTCAAACACTTCTTTAACTGTGATACGTGAAACACATCATGGACATCTGACAATCGTGCTGGTAACTCCAATTGATATGCCACTTCACCTTTCCTTTCCAGGATCTGAAAAGGACCAATATAACATGGTGACAACTTTCCTTTCACTTTGAATCTACGAAAACCTCTGAGGGGTGATACCTTCAAATACACAAAATCTCCAACTTCAAATGTCAATTCCCTTCTTCGTGTATCAGCATAACTTTTCTGTCGTGACTGGGCAGTCTTGAGATTATCCCGGATTATCTGGACTTGTCTATCCGCTTCTTGAAGAATCTCTGGTCCAAAAACTTGACTTTCTCCTGTCTGATTCCAATACAAGGGTGTCCTACATTTTCTCCCATATAATGCTTCAAATGGGGCCATCTTGAGACTTGCTTGGTAACTGTTATTGTAGGAGAATTCTGCGTATGGCAAACTTTTATCCCAACTACCTCCATGTTTGAGGGCACATGCTCTCAACATGTCTTCTAATACTTGATTGGTTCGCTCAGTTTGATCATCTGTTTGCTGATGATATGCGGAACTGAAATTGAGCTTTGTATCCATAGATTCATGTAATTTCTGCCAGAAACGCGACGTGAACTGAGTACCTCGATCAGACACTATCTTCTTTGGAACACCATGCAGACACACAATTCATGACATGTATAGTTCTGCTAACTTGGCTCCAGTGTATGTTGTTTTGACTGGGATGAAATGTGCGACTTTTGTCAATCTGTCCACAATAACCCATATCGAGTCGTAACCATCACGAGTATGAGGTAACCCTACAATGAAATCCATACCAATCTCTTCCCATTTCCATTCAGGTACTTTCAATGGTCCTTGGTGTGGATGAATCGAGCCGTTTACCAACCTCCCCCACACTTGGACTTTTGTGTCACACGACACCAAAAACCAAGTGTGTGATGTCGGCATCTCCTTCTGAGTGTGTGGCATCACCAAGTGTGTAGTTGGTGCAGTTCTTAGGTATCGCATGGCCCTCGTTCTTCTAATCCCAACCTGAAATGATTAGCGACCAAGAATACCTGAAGGTGCATACTTATCCTAGAAACATGCTCTTGCATTTATTGAATAAAGAGAAAGGGTAAAGAAATTCCGGGCCATCTCCCGGTAGTGCTTCGTTTATAGTCACAAGCTCGACCATGGGCGATTTATCCTGCAGCTATCAATGGTGATGTAGTTCCCGGCTTCACCACCATTTGTTGATTTATCATCATTGTTCAAGCTGCATGGTTAGTACCACAGTGCATCCACAAAATTTGCAATGTTTATGATAAACAAAAACATCTAACAACCATTCTTCTAAGCAGTTTTTTAGAGAAGACTGGAAGGTGGTTGTGATTTTTGTGGAAGCACGCGGTACTAAGCGAGATGGACTCCTTATGCGAGCATGATTCTTGAGGAAAAATGAAAGAGAAGTTTTCATGCTCGTTTGAGGAATTCTCATCCTCTAGAGTCAAAGTATCGGGAAGGTCCATGACATAAAAGTTCTCCACAAGAGAGTCATCGTGAAAGATTGGACCAGAGGGACAAAGCTTAAACTCGAGTGAGGGTGATGATGGATGTTCCATTTCACAAGGATGAAAAGCCGGCCTAGGTGAAATGAATGGGGATACGAACTTCACCTCCTCGAGTAGGTCATGGTTGAGATGATGCTTCACCACTGGAATTTCTGGGCAAAAGATAGGAGTTGCAAAAGCAGTCTTTCCAAATTCATTATAGGGGCTTCCTTGCGATGAATTTTCTTGGAGAAGATTTTCTAGAGGGAAGCCTATGAGGAGAACAAAATCAGGGATGGGAAAGATGTGAAAGTCTAGCTGCACCTTGATTTTGTCTATCTTGATCGGCATTGCCCGTGCGATCCCCCGTCATTCAAAGATAAGTCCCGAGGGACTTTTGAAGAGTCTATTTGTCGGAACTAGAGGCATGCTTCCTATGAATTTGTCCGTGAGGAATTCGGACATGATGCAGGCCTCGGCAGCGGGATCGTGAAGGGCTTCTATGACAGTTTCTCTTATAGAACAGTGGATGGTCATGGGAGGTGAGCCAATTTGAATTGCTTTGGAAGAACGCCTCAATTCCTACGACGATGCCATAGGTCTCCTCTCACAAAGGTAAAACGAGGTGTTTCTAAGGTTTTCATAAGGATCATCCTCGACATAGAAAGAGAACATCGAAGGTTGAATTTCTTCTTCCTTCGATGTTTGTGGTTCGAGAGAGGTTTCAATAGCTAAGGGTGACATGTAAAAGGGCTCAAAGTCGGCTGTTGAAGGATCCTCGCTACTCAACTCATAGTCCTGGTGGGGTTCAGTTTCTAAGATGGGGGAAGTGTTTTCTAGGATGCGATCAAGGATATCCTTTCCTTCCATCATTGTTTTATATGCAAACGACCCTCCAGCGGTTATGTCGAGATATAGGGCAGACTCCTTGTCCAACCCAATTAAAAGTGTAGAAGCAACACATGGTTGGGTATAGACAAGTCTGGGCCAGTATGGGTTAACTGTGAAAACATGGCCTAGGCTGCACCTAGGGTCTCCTTCTCATCCTGACGAAAGTCGAGGATTTCTTTTCGTAGGGAAGTGATGCGAGAAATAGGGAAGAACGCAAGACAGAACCTGTCTCTTAGTTCGTCCCATTCTCCGTTTACCTTGCATACGTTATGGGTGTACCATTGCTTCGCTCTCTCATCAAGGGAGAAAGGAAACAACTTCCACCGAAGTGTGTCTTGTGCCATGCCTGAGATGGTTAGGCACGAGCACAATTGCTCAAACTCTCGTAGGTGGTGGTAGGGGTTTTCATTATCGTACCGCAAGAAGGATTGCTCCCGAACCATGGCCATAAAGCCAGGACGGAGTTCAAAGCCTAAAGTTGTAATGGGATTAGATGACTGGGGTGGCTCTAAGAACTCGCCCTTGGGAGCAGAAAGGTTTTTGATAGAAATGTGCTCCATTGTAAAAGAAAAGGGTAAAAGAATGTGATAGGTAACAGAAAAGGATAAACAAGAGAGAAAGGTAAAAGAAAGGGTACACGGGTAAACTAGGTTCGAAGACAACTACAGCAACTGTTCCCCGGAAATGGCGTTAGAAATGCTTGTTGGTATTTCTTAACAATCACAGATAAATCCGCAAGTGCAGGGAAGATACCGTTGTAGCACTTCACCCGGAGAGTATTCAGGGTATCGTAATTTCTCAGGGAACGGATGTGTTAAGGTTTTCTAGCTAGTTTACCCCAGGAAAAGGAAGTGGTAGAATGGCTTATGGGTAGTGTGGTTATCCAAAGGTAAAGGAGTCAAGGAAAGGCAAACTTACGATATTGGTCATTCACTTTAAGCACCGGTCTGACCTTGGTCTGCCAAGGACCTCCGGCTATTAGCTCTACTCTAAGCCCGGACGTGGGGGACTTCACTAACCACGAAGCAGCTTTGTAGCGGACCAACAGGGATATCACCACCTGTGGTCTACCCCTGCAATATCGTGGGGCTCGTAGCAAACAAAGGTAATCTAGGGCCTAAACACCACGTTTATGCCGTCAACTACTACTCTAGAGATGTACAGGGTTATCCCATCTTTATCAGGGGCCCTCACTAGAGCATCCGCTACTAGAACGGACGATGAACCTGCAAACGAACAATAAACGAAAGAATAACTTTACCAAGATCTTACCAAAAGATGAACTCGGATACTTACTCAAATGAATTGTATCCGTTGAGGTACAAGGACGGAGGGAGACCGACAAGTCCGGCTCTTCTCCTCACTTCTTCCTCACACACTCCCTACTCTAAGATACAAAGTGGCAAGGGCTCCTCTACAACTTCTCCCAATTGTGTTCTGTTGAAATGAGGGGTGAGGGCTCCTTATATAGCCTCCAAGGGTCGGTTCCCGCGGGAATCAAAAAGGAAACATATGGGCACCGCCTTTAGCAAGATCAGAGCTTATCTCCTGCCAAAGGGCACCTAGACGGGAGCCAGTCC
This sequence comes from Panicum miliaceum, assembly GCA_032594955.1. Classification (NCBI taxonomy): domain Eukaryota; kingdom Viridiplantae; phylum Streptophyta; class Magnoliopsida; order Poales; family Poaceae; genus Panicum; species Panicum miliaceum. The sequence goes on along the minus strand of CM064057.1, from coordinate 49,534,074 downwards.
AGGTGCTGCCGCACCGAGGGTGCGGCTGACCCCTGGGTGCCGCCTCTCGTCCCGCCTTTCGTCCGGAACACTACCAGGTGGGTCCCCAAGTGGGTCCATGGTGGTTGGCGGTAAGTTGAGGCGGTTTCCTCGTGTTTGTGGGCCCTTGAAGCCGTATGCCAGCCCCTGATTGGTCGGAGGTGTGTTTCTTGGCCTCTTGGGTTGATTTTCTTAGGGATGTGGGCCCCTCTGATCCTCGTGCTCGTACATAATGCTCCAAAGTGTGCTTTTCCTCTTGTTTGAGCATAGTTTTCTTCTGTATGCAGACACGGTCTCCTGTAAACAGTGATTCACCAAAACTCGTAGAGATGATTCGTATTAAACTCCTATCTCTAGTTTGGTTTTGTTTTGACACTGTTCTCTGTAGGAGTTGACGGTCAGATATGACACTTAAGGACCGTCAACAATAGCTTTCACTGGATCTTGCTATGTATCGAGATTGATAAATCTCGGGTGGTGGTGTTTGACTCTAAGAGAACATCGACAGCAAAATATCAAGACTTCATAAATATCCTCCAAAAAGTATGGGCTCGCTTCCTCGAAAAGCACATAGGAGTCTCAAAGAACCCGTGTGAACTTTATTTCAAAACAGACTTTCTGGTATGAATACAATTCTCGCACATCTAGTTCCATTTCTTTAATCACCATTAATATTTTATAATCATGTATGTGTATATATACAGTGTATGAGACAGGTGGAAGGAAATAACTTATGCGGGTACTACGTATGTGAGTTCATTCGCAACTTTTGCGGCCCAAAGAAAATGACGCAAAGAGAATTTGAAGTAAAAAATTAAGAAGGATTCCTTTCTTTCAATTCCGTACATGTATTGATTTAAATAAATAATGTTTGTACGTGACAGATCTTCAGAATAAAAGACGAGCTCATCGAACCGGAAAGAGTTAGGGCGGTTCAAGAAGAAATATGTGGATTCTTGCTAGATGAGGTCACAAATTCTAAAGGAGAATTTTATGCAGATCATAGGATAAGCGTGGGTAGATTAAATGCAAGCAGAGAAGAAGACTACGATAGTGATGGTTGAAGTACTTGTACGCAAAAACTTGTATGGCTACTCTTGTATTATGAAATTGTATATCAATTTTGTGTGTGTGTCACACACACACATACATACACACGTCTTTGCTATGCTGCATAGATACGAATATAAGTATAAATATGAATGCTAGCTACACACAAACGGGCTATAGATACGAATTCGAATTAAAACCAAAAAAAAGGAAAAGAAAAGCAAACAAATAGAAAAAAGAAGTTAGTACCGGCTGGTACTACCAGCCGGTACTAAACAACTGCCCACGGCGCCTAGCGTGGCAAGCAGCTTAGTACCAGCTGGCGTTACCAGCCGGTACTAACTGTGCCATTTAGTACTGAGCTCAACGCCCGGTACTAAATTGTTGACGGGTTAGTACCGCCTGGGCTGTACCGGGCGGGAAACCGGTACTAACCGGGGGCTCCGCCCGGTACGTATGCTCTCCAGCAGTGTCCCTTCTTTCCCTTCCTAGCTTCGCGCTTGGTCTTTCGTTCCTGTGACCCTTCGCTTAGCCAAAGCGTCGGCTATTATCTCTTGGAGCTGCTACCCTTCGTGCCCTTCTTGATCTTGAGCTTTTTCTTGGTGACTTCTTTGTCTAGGCCACCTGTCGGTGGTCCATCCCCAACAAGTTTTGGGCAGAAACATCACCGAACTTGTTGTTTCTATGGGCCTACCTCTTTTCCCACCTCCCTCCATCCTAACAGGCAGATCCAATGCGAGAATCCCCAACTCGCTGTTTCTCTGGGTCTACCTCTTCTCCCACCTCCCTCAATCCTGATAAGCGGATCCAATCTGAGGGGTACGATGGACCCCATCCGGGTGATAAATGTTTTTATCCAGTGGATTTTAAAACTGTAACACTTATCCAGCTTGCAAAAACTGCATAGAAGTACCCACGCCAACCTTTGACCAGTTCAAGGTTAAATTTTTTTAGTAAGCTAGCTATGCAAAAATCACAACGCAAGATCATCACAGGTCCATCTCTAGGGCTTGATGGATATAGAGTCACGAGATCATCACAGATAGTCATAAACATCTCAAGTCTCACACATACAAGGCAAGTTCATAATAAATACCAAGGCAAATTTATATATCATACATCTCATGTCTCTCACACAAGAAAGATTATGGCAGGGAAGGGTAGAGGGGGAGGGGGCGCCACCGTACCATCGCTCACCAGCCAGATAGAAGCCCATGAGCAGAGACAGAATACATTGATCTTCATGAATGGCACAGACACCTCAGACTATCAGACACCTCGTCATCACACATGGGACGAATACGCGACCAGGCGACAAGGACCCCCACACGACAGGGGCCGCACTGAAGATGACCAAAGCTTCTACCTGACAGCTTTGCCTTGAATGATACCTCCACAGGCTCCCGTTCATCACAAGCCTGGAACCGTACCTTAAGATGTTGATCTTGTGGAACAGAAACAACATGTCGCAGATGCGTCATGTTGCCATCATCTCTAATAGACTTGCCATCACCTTTGCAGTCAATCAGTAAGATTTCGAACTCAACACTGGTAGTGGCAGCAAAATGACCATGAAAATCAGCTGGCCATGTACCATGAATGACTGATAAATATTGTGGCCTCCACACTATTCTCGATATTTTCACAATCAATATGCAGCATGCTACCCTTTACACCATACAAGTGAACAAAGTGACGAAACCCATATGGTAAAACTTCAGAACTAAGCATTATGTACCGGTCCTCAGATTGAACGGCGCCCTTCACTATTAGCTCAGCCTCAATGTTCACAGGCACATTCTACCCAACAGCTCCCGTCAGTACCAAATATGGATTCTGTGCAGCATCATTAGTTAAATAGTCAGCACCAAATATGGATCATGCGCAACATCATTAGATAAACAACTAGGTAAACTGTAGCAAACGAAGATGTAAACACAAAGTAAAATAATATTTTAATGCAGTAGTGTGTGTGTGTGGGGGGGGGGGTATTGATATATTCATAGTAAGTTTACTGCAGTTACTTTCAGAAGCAAATGGTGCAAAGTTTGATTTCCCAAGTGACTAAAGTGGTGTTGATATTTGATAAAACAAGGGACTCAAAACAGCGTGATCAAGATGTGACAATGGAATCATAATTTTGATACCCTTGCCACCAGTTTATCAAGTAGTAAGGAGTAAATTGCAAGAAGAAGAAAACAAATCACTAAGTGGTTAGAAAATGGCACCACAGCCAAGCAGGCTGGTGGTAGCAGGAAAGTTACCAAATGAAACACAGATAAGCATTGTTCATGATTCAGGAGAAACAGACAGGAAACAGTAAAATTCATGGTAAGATTGCAAGGTCTCAGGCCAGTTCATAATTTCATACAACAAATGAAGGTGTAAACATGTCATGAGACATCTGATTAAGTTGATGTAATTAAAGTAGCCGTTGGTGAACAGCCCATAGTTCATGCTAAACTAACAAATGTGGCAGCCTTCAAGCATCAAATGACAGTTTGGTGGTACAGATACACTGGCATGATGTTTCAGTACTACTAATAGTATATGCAATATTAGCAGAATTAGTAAGCAAAATAGACATATCATCATTGTCTCATGGCAATCCACGATATGCCATTGTGAGAAGGGTGATTCTTTCATAAGGGAGTAATGAATCTTTCTGCGTCTTAGTTCTCTTATATTACTTTCTGTGTAATTTGCATCCTTAATTGGGCTTCTTTGTTGGGAATAAGCAAACTGGGAATGTCTACAAGAATGCAAAGAGGAAGATTGAAAGGGGGCATTTCTTTCCTGACCTGTGTATCTGTGAACAACAGTCTGCCACTTCTCATGGGTTGCCACTGAAGAGGCAGTTATGGAAGAAAATGGTATGGTTAAAATGCAATTGTCTTGCTCCAACTATTTCAATGATGTTTCTTTGAGGAATTGTATTGCGATGCTCGAACAATTTTGTTTTCTTCTGACAGGGATATGGGCTGTCATATCAATGGCTTTCAGAATAATGGAGGTTCTGCCTGTTCTATGACTCGCATCCCTTTGCAAGAGTGAGTAAAAGCTAAATTTTTACCATAATTTTTTTTGCCACCCTAAATCTTTTACTTCTAGATTTTTAGGTCATACTTTGCCTATTCTTATGCTTTGGGCAGGAGAATATGACTTGTGGAGGGGCAAATAACCCAACAATTGAAGCATCAGAAAAGGATTCACTGCTAGGAAAACAAGAAAGCAGGCGGAGGGTTAGGAGATTAACTTGCTCATTGTACGATGAGGGTACCATAAATATTGGATTACAATTCAATAGGCGAGGCTGCAATCATCATCTAAATTAAACAGCTTAGAGGCTTTTAAACAAGGATGAAGCATAATTAAGAAAACAATACAAACCTCTTCTGTGAGGGTTTGACAGTCATCCCTTTCCTGGATGTTGAAGATAAGGTTGCGCTTCGAATCAATGGAGTCGCGTACAGAAACCAACCCAAACACATGGAGCGGCCACTCTAAGCCTCCCTGACCTGGAAGAAGATCCTCCGTGTCGGTCACTGCAGTCGACTGCAGAGGATCTGAATTCCGCAGGACAACCTTGACGGAATAAATCTGTAGACTGTCAACGATGTTATACACATATTTGGGCACAGGTTGATTCGTGTACATCATGGCACGGATCTTCGCTGCAGATATTGAGTTGTTGCGGATTCCGAATGGGTTAATTAGAATCGAGACCAATTAGCATAAATCGGCAGTTAGACAAACCGAAAACAAAAATTGATGTATAATGGACGCGAAGAACTCACTGATGTGCTCGAAGTCCAGGCCGGGATGCCTTGCCATCCAGCTAGACCGGAACTGTTGATAACGCACGGTGAGAGGGCGGAGATTGGACAAGTAATCCATGAGCTTGTTGGGCTGCTGCACCTCCTCTTCTTCAGATCTCCTCTCCGCCTGTTTCATGGCGTATGCTTCCTCGAGTTCCGACATTTTCTTGCGCTTTATCAGTAACACTAACTCCATAAAGATACTCATCTCGGACTTCTTCCATCTCGCTCTCCTTTTCTTCTGCTCCTCCTCCAGCTCGCGGACATACGCCTCCTCCGGATCCTCCTCCTCCTCCCAAAAGACAAGTAACTCCTCCGACAGATTCTCCATCTCGCACGGCGCGGACACACCTACGATCTGTCGCCGGCACCGCTCTGGAGGAAAACCTAGATCCTGGCATCGCTTCGAGGCGCTGGCCGGCTGGGTGGTTGGTCGCAAAAGTAAATAGGCGGAGTACCGTGGCGAAACATATATACTCGGCACTCGAATTCGAGTCGGATTCATGAGCCCGTACATGGTTGGATGCGTGCCGTGCCGTGCGCGCCCGGGGCTCGTGAGGGAGTCGTCACGTCAAGTCGGAGAAGACACGGAACTCCGAGCTGCTCTGCCTGCGCTGCGGGGATGGAGCGGCCCAGCTTAACCATTGTTTAGCTTTTTCTTAAAACTTACGTACAGCACGCACGTATTTAGAAAAATATTGAACATATATTTATATTCATAGAATGCTCAAGTAAATTTTTTATTCAATTGACATAAACGGCAAGCCACATAAGTTTTCTGATCATATTATTGAATCAAAACTTAAACTCAATTTAAATCTAGGCTGAATTCGGGAGGTGGCAAAACTTTGCGAAACATTTTTTTTTTGACAAAGAAGTGATTAAGATTGATTGTGTAAGGTGATTCTGTGCAATGAACTGAGGGCTACGAGCTGAAAAGGTTAGCTTTTCCCTATCTTTTCGCATAGTATCACAACATATCTAAAATTTAATCTAAAGAATCATAAAAAATTACTCTCAGACATAGAATCTCTTCTCAAAGTGAATTGGAATCATGATTAGCTCTGGCTCTGCCAAATAAGTTCTATGTGCTGCACTTTCAACCCGACAAAAAAACCATACTCCTTCTGAAATAACATGAGTGTCTTCGAAAAAATATTTAAAATAATTTATATTCATAGAAAACAATCTAATAAACAAGAGTTATTTTACTGAATCAATGTAAATAGCAGAACTACAAAACTTGTCTTAATAATTTGATCATCTAAGAGCATTATGACCAAACAACGGTTCTTGCAAAAAACTTCATGCTATTTTTAGATGTTTTGTTTTGTTTTTTTTCTTGGCTCGTACTTCTGTCCGCCCACTTGAAATTTTGTTAAGATGGCATAATAAGACATGGCACAACCAACACGGCTAGGATTACACTAACAACCAGGCATCTAATCTAAAATAAAGTAACAACGATAGAATAGCCCTCAATTATATTGTATTAAATCAAGGGAAAAATTTCCTCGCTGCAGGTCACAAGAGAAAAAACAGACATGTTTATCCAATATGTGATTAGCAAATGAATGATCAGGATAATCTATTTGTATACTTGGGAGGACTATTGAGAGAAAGCTGGCAGAAGCAGGTTAACATTCTCAAGAGTATAGGACATAGATACTGTACATAGGAGAAGAACAAGCAAGCTATAAGTTTAGTGTATGATATCTTCTTCTCTCTATCTTTGATATTTCATTTTTGTTAAGTGGTGTTTCAAGCACTTGCATCTGGCGCTGGCCTTTCTTCTCAGGGCAAATAGTAGACTTGATCATCTGAATGCTTATTTGCTGAGAAGCTCATATTTGAATCATCCAAACCTCTTCCATAGACAAAACTTTTGGGCACCATCGTACATCCCTGGTACTTGAAATAATTAGATATCTACTATTGCAATACTACATTGCCAACACACATGTTAAATTAAAATCAAATTAATGCATGATTAAGTACACAGCATTAGCTAAACTACCATATTTGTTTGCCATGCCTACTGATCAGTTAACATATCACAAATATTTTCTTTTCATGGATTCCTAATAGGTTCTTGATCTGGCATAGGTGAATAAAATAAGTTATTACTCTAGCAAGTAGCAGCTGAAGTGTTCATCCAAAAATAAATGGTAGCTCTCGAGTGTCACCTGCCTCGGCCAAGCAATCGGCAGACATGTGTTGTGTAGATCCCAAAAAATTTTGGCCAAAAATATTACATCAAATGTTTGGACACATGCATGGAGTATTAAATATGGGTAAAAAGAAAAACCAATTGCACAGATGGGTTGTAAATGGCGAGATGAATCTAATAAGCCTACTTAATCCATAATTTGCAACAGTGATGCTACAGTAACCATCCACTAATCATTCACTAATCATGGATTAATTAGGCTCATTAAATTCATCTCGTGATTTACAATCCATCCGTGCAAAAAGTTTTATAAATAGATTTTATTTAATACTCCTAAATAGCAAGATTCCATTTTAAAAAAAAATTAGCAAAGTGATCTAAACACCACTATAGGTATAAAATTTGTTGTATGCACATGCAGACGACATGAGAGTGCAGCAGCAGCATTATATAGTTGAGGACCTGATTCAGGCAGTAAGATTAGGCCATATTGATATGCCACCCCTGTTACAGGCCTTAACTGAAAACAAACAAAACCAAGTAGATTGTGATAGCAAGTTAGATATATGAAGCACCAAATTTGTACCAAGACAAAGTTAACTCATAGCCAGACTTAAAAGGGATCTGCATCAGCATATTAACAGTTAGTGCCAACATGAAATCCACACACACACACACATATATACTCTATATATCCGACTGTTCGGAGCCCAAGGCTTTCAATAAGTATTGGAAGCCCCGGCCAACCAGCCACGCGCACCCCGCGCGCTGACGCGCCCTGCGGGCGGGCCGGGCACTGGCCACCACCCGTCCCAGCGTGTCAGCTGCTCCCCACACACCGCTGATCATAAAAATTATTTGTCCGGATCGTAGAAATCTTCTATGTAAAAGTCAACAGAACAGACACATGCCACCCATGCACCTGCCTGACGCATGCATGCACCTCCCACCTGACACATGCATGCTTGCAAACTCACCATTTTTTCACTATAATTCTTCAATCAAAGATCCAACTCAAAAATGGTTTCCACCACCAGGTTCCTGACAATTTTTATGCACATTTTGAGATCCATTGTGAATTTTTTTTGAATTTTTAAAAATCATAAATTTGCAAAGAGCATAAAAACATAGGGACACGATCATAGAAAGATTTTCGAGCATAGAAACATAAGGACACGAGCATATAAACGTAGGGATACGAGCATAGAAATATTTTCGAGCATAGAAACCTACAGGCACGAGTATAGAAATGTTGAGCGGCCCGTATTTCCGAGCATAGGAATGTTCCAAGGATAGAAACATACTTGCATGATGAAAGAAAAAGGTGTGAGCGTAGAAATATTCGAGCATAGAAATATGTAATTCATTGTTGGTCCTAGTGTGTATATATGTAGTGGTCATTTTTTGATTTCTATGGTCATGTCTTTAGGATTCTATACCTGAGGACCACCAGTGATTTTGTACTTCAGTAATGTCCTCTTTTAATCAAATTTTAAATTTTAAGTAAAATAAAAAACCCTGATTCTATGATCATGCCGTTAGGATTCTACACCTGAGCACGAGTGGTTGGTTTTGTACTTGAGCAACATCTTTTTGTATGCCGATCAGTTGAAATCAAATTTCAAATAAAAAGAAAAATGCTTGATTCTATGATCATAGAAATGTTATTTTTTCATCGCATTTGAAATTTGTATCTTCTCATGGTCAAATATAGAAATTTGTATCTTCTCATGGTTTCTATGCTCGATCGGTCGAGCACATGTCGTGGGCAAAAGTTTCGTCGTGTATAGAAATATATGCGTGTAAGCATAAAAATTAATACCATTTACTTTTAAGTTGAAATTCGAATCTGTTCATGCAAACATATAAGCATGAGTGGTTGATTTTGTACTTGAGCAACATCCTTTTGTATGTCGATCGGTTGAAATCAAATTTCAAATAAAAAGAAATATGGGCATGAGTGGTTGATCTGTAATTCTTCTGTCCTAGAAATATGGGCATAGAAACATATGCAGGCAGTCATAGAAACATGTGTAGGTGCACAAATTCTCTCCAGAATTTGAAGTTTGAGTTATAGAAACCATATCCGGAGGTCCCCGCGAAATATGGACATAGAAATATATACGTGCAGTCATAGAAACATATGTGTAGATGCACAAATTCCCTCTGGAGTTTGAAATTTGAATTACAGGAACCATACTCAGAGGTCCCCGCGAAACATGGGCATAGAAATATAGGCGGGCAGCCATAGAAACATATGCGTAGGTGCACAAATTCCCTTCAGAATTTGAAATTTGAGCTATAGAAACCATACCCAGAGGTCCCCGCGAAACATGGACATAGAAATATATACGTGCAGTTATAGAAACATATGTGTAGATGCACAAATTACCTCTGGAATTTGAAATTTGAATTACAGAAACCATACCAGGAGGTCCCTGCGAAGCATGGACATAGAAACATATACGTGCAATCATAGAAACGTGTGTAGGTGCACAAATTCTCTGTAATTTAAAATTTGAAATATAGAAACCATTAACGAAGGTCCCCGCGAAGCATGGATATAGAAACATATGCATGCAGTGATAGAAACATATTTTTTTCTCGAGAATTTGAATATGACCGAGGCATAAAAATCTGTATATACACCCATATATAGAAACGACCATATGTACAAGGCATAGAAATCTGTACATACACACATAGAATGAAGATATATACAAATCATAGAAATATATACATACAGATATAGAACCGAACATAACGACTAGAGGATAGAAAAATTCGAATTTTGAATTTAATTGGAATCATAGAAATCACAATAGCATGTCATATATAGAAATCCAGTTGTGGAAGTCGTCATCCGGCAGATTCTTATCACAAAACACCTCACGATTAAAAGGCATAAAATTAAGTGAGTGCAGTCATAGAAATATGAGAGAAAAAATAACAAAACAAATATATGATTGCAATTACATACATCTAAGCAACTACATGAACCAATAAAAGGTATACAAATCTATGAGGGCAATCATAGAAACATAAGATACAAGTCCGTATCTATGCCAAAAAATTCAGCTCTTAATACAATTTTTATGCAAAAAACCAGCTCTTAATGTATTAACGACCTGACAAGGGCACAAAAAGTAGCCAGCTTACCACCTTCCAACATTTGAATGTATGTGAAAAATTATATTTTAGTGTAGAAAGTTTTATGCGATGGCATATAAACCTGTAAGGTCAAGCATGTAAACATGCATCTGATCAGACATGATGCTCCTATGGTGCATGAAAAATGCATACAAACAAAAGGAAAATTAGGAGATGCTAGGCAATTGTCATATGCAAAACCCAATAAACATCAGCAAGGACAAAGGTGGAAATTGATACTTTTATACTCAGAAACACAAGCATCTACGAAGTTACATTTATATGGTGGCAAAAATTATACACTTCCCTCTACAAGTAGCGTACAAATCTAGTGTAGAAAAGTTTTCTATATGGGCATAGAAACATGTAAGGCCAAGCATAGAAGCATGCAGCTGATAGGAATAGATGCTCCAATGGAGTATCAAAGAATGGAATGTGATCATAAACCAATGATATTTGTGCACAAGAACATCACGAATGGAAGCAAGAACTAATTGATTTAGACATGCTTGATTGATCTACAGTCTACACAACATCGTACCCAAAAGAGTAATTGGACAGGTCACGCCAACAACATTGACTTCAACCCTGTCGCACTGGTCGCTCACGCCAACAAGAGAGTTGAATGGGTGGCCAAAAGATCTGAAATTGCCCTGATTTTGAAAGAGAACGGGCAGATCCATTATTTTGCAAGCAACAAGATTGTACGGGTGAGAATTTTTACACAGAAAAATCGAAAGTCTTGGGAGCACATTTGCCATCCGAATCACTGCAATACATACCTGCCGCACGACTCCAGGCTGAAGGATGGAGCCCACGCCGACATCTGGTAGTCCACCCCCGAGTTGGGAATCCCTTTCCACGCAGCTGGAGGTGGAGGGTAGACGACGGCGGCCTGCTGCAGGCTCCACGGCCCGGGGTGCATGGCGTGGAATCCCAGGTGGAAGGTGGCGGGGTCGGCTCCCGTGGTGTCCGCGCGGCAAGCCGCTTCGACTCCCGGCGCCCCGCTACTGGCTGCCCGTGGACGTCGCGCCTGGCAGGGTCGGGAAGGTGGTCGCCGGCCGGATCTGGCCCGGGGAGAGCGCTACCGTCGGAAATTCCGTGCGCTGCCGGGTGTGCTCGGGAGAAATAGAGGTGACGGCTGCGAGAGGGAGAGGAAGAGAATAGGATAGGTGAGGGGAGAGAAACGTTAGCTACGTATATATGCGTTGAGGGAGGATCCGGTTGATCATGGATGATCTGTGGACATGGACTACGGATAAATTGGTTCAGAAAGTAAGTTAATCGAGACTTCCAATTATTATAGACAGTTCTAAACTCCTAATATATATATAATATATTATATTTCCCCAATCCTAAACTTCTAATATATATATAATATATCATACTTCCCCAGGAGTGGTGCAGGATAGACGCAGCAGGCCATCACCCAACCGACCCAGCCAGCCCCTCCTCCCCGCGCCCGACCCGCTCGGCCCAGCTTGACCCAACCACGCCGCATTTACCTCCCACTCCCCCCCAACCCAACCCACCCGATCCAGATTCAAATCACCGCAGCGGCCATGAGCGGGATTGAGCGCGGCGCACCCAAGCGGCACGGCGGCAGCACGGCACGGAGGCTGCGGCGGCGGCGAGGAGCGTGGCGTGGAGGTGGCTCGTGGGACGCGGCGGCGTGGCGTGGAGGCAGCTTGACGGCGTCCTCGAGTGGCTGGGGTGCGGCGTCGGCGGAGGAGTGCGGCGGGGGCGAGCGGCGGCCGCGGGGTGTGTGTCGCGCGCGGTCGTGCCCCCACCCGCCGGGCCCGTGCGCGGTGTTCGCAGCGGCCGTGAGCGCATCTGGAGGTTGCCTGATGTCCGCCATCCTCCCAAACCCCGCGTCGTGACCTTGCACAGCGGCCACGGAGGCCTCGATCTGCGGGGGCGCAGCCCGGACGCATCTCTCCCATGGGCACCTAGCCGTTCCTTCCCTGCATGATCACGACCAGCAGCGGGTGGAAGAGAGATCCTGATCCTCCTGTGAGCATCACCCATCGCTTTTATAAGTTTTGCAATCCTCTAATCCAGAATTTTGTATCCATGTATGCGCAACTTTTTGATTCTAGCTTTTCTCTGGGTGAACGTCGTTAAGCAAGCAACGACACTAACAAATTGAGGTGAGAACAATTGGAGTAATACTCAATATCTAAAATCATACGCAGCGATTACTGAATATTTTGATGCTCTAAAACAGCACTCAATGTTGGCTAGTTAGGCCAGTAGTTTTTCTCTAGGATATAGTATCAGTAATTTGTTAGGTTTAGTAGTTAGTCTAGTATTTTTTTCGATTCTGAAGCGCCGATGATCAGAACCGAGTAGTAGCCTAGTAGTTCTGTAAGCATTTTTTAGTTTAATAATTTTGTTTTTGCAAGCATAATTATTTTTGTGTTGCTTAATTTATGCTCAATACTATGTTATTACTGATGCTTGATCTGATGACAAAGAACTAAGCCCCAATTTGCCGGATATGGGATCATTCTACCACCCTCGCTTATGGTATGTCTCCAGTAATCCAGTAATATTTACAAATATCAGTAATCCCTCAATACCCCAGCAATACTTGAGTATTTTTCAGTAATTCTCTGTAAACCCAGTAATACTATGTAGCATTTTGGTTATTCTCAGTAAAGTAGTAACCCAGTAATTCAGTATCCTGCCGGTCTCACTCTGTTTTTCTCAATGATCTTATTCAAAGTTTTACCCGTGGCAGGTTCATGTGGGCATAACACCCCTTTTGCTGACTCATGGCCTCATGCATACAACAGTGATGGTACTGAACTTCACAAAAGGAGAGGGTTCCAAGTGAAGAGAAAGATGCTTCATGTGTTTTTGTAGACTTTTTGTGTTTTGGAGGCTGCATGAGATAGTTAATCATAACTAATATATGTACATATGTGTACTCACCGCCCAACTTTATTATGTATATCCTTGGATCCAGTAATCCAGATAATTAGCTATTCAGTATTATATACTTTTTTCTAGTAATTTCTCTTAGTTTTTGGTGAATTGTTTTTCCAGTAACACACCATGTACATGCTTGGATTCAATAACAGGGAGATCCAGTTACTCAGTATTTTCTTTTACGGTTTCTTTTATGTACATTCAATATTTTTTTGGTGACTTTGGGACTTTTTATTGGATGGATTCAGTAATCCGGAGATCTAGTTATTCAGAACTTCTTTATACATTGGATGGCTTCAGAATTCCATGCAGACCAGTAATTGTTGCAAATAGTGCATGTGTTTGGATTCAGTAATTGAGAGACTCAATAATAAATACTTGTATTCAGGTAATCGAGTTATTCAGTATTATGTACGTACATTAATTTTTTCCAGATTCACCAACACCTTATTTTCATAAATCATTTTTTGCAATCAACAATGGTGTATCTTCCAGATGTTCAGTATTTTTTTCATGCACAATAATTTCTTTTTACAAATGCAGTAACCTGGAGCCATAGTAATAAATATTCAGCAACCCAGTAATACTTGTTCTCATTCAGGAAAAGTAACATGATCCTTTCATTCAGTATTTTTTTATTTACATCCAGTAATGCCTATGCATATGTAGATTCAGTAATATATAGATTCAGTTATTCCGTTCATGCAAGCCCAGTAATTCTTTTACAAATTCATCCAGCAAATGCATAGAATTTTTCGTGATCCAGTAATGCCTATGCATATATATGTTTTGGATTCAATCCAGAGCCACAATTATAAATATTCAGTAATCCAGTAATATATGGTCATCAACATTTGCTGGGTCTCTGTACAGCTGAACCATGCATCTAAAGCCAGATACTTCAAACCCTAGCAAAGCTTTCAATAATTTTCGACCCCCCAACCTGCTCGTCTCGGTACAGCTCACACATGGCCGCCTTCAGGCACGATGGCACGCGCCACTGCTGCTCCCCGCACATTAACTGAAATACAAACACTGCATACTGAACCATAATAGATTGAGAGAATGCATTAACTGAAAAATACTGAACTACAAAAACTACTGAACAAATGCATTTTCTCATGATCTGCCAAATAAATTTCTTCAGCCATTAAATAACTGGACTACTTAAATACTGCAGAAAAAATAATGAACTACCGCCATCACATGATACAATACAAATTACTGGACTACCGAGCTACATGAGATTGAGAGAGCTCAGTAATTGATACTACCGAAACTACGAAAAAAACCTACTGAACTAGTGGCGCTTGTAGGGATTGCAGCTGTATTTCACACACCCCCACCAAAAATACTGAACAAACTAAACAATAAGTGATTTTGACAAGAGTCCAAAAATAGCAAACATCTACTAAAAAATACACATGATTCAGAGAGATCAATTAAGTTAAGAATACTGAACTATTGGATCAAGATACTAGACTGCTGAACTACTGGATAAAAAGCAAATACTAGACTACTGAACTACATGATAATGAATAAAGCTCCCGATACTACTGAAAATACTAGACTACCGAACATTATTGGTACTACTGAACTACTGGATTAAAAGGCTAAATACTAGACTACTGAGCTATAATAGATTGAATAGAGCTCCTGATACTACCCGAAAACTACTGAAAATTGAAAAGATATTGAGCTTGTAAAATTTTATATTCAGTAACTCAATATAGTTTGAATAGGCCAATTACTGAACCATCTAGCACCGGATACTGATCTCGATGGCAAACACAAAATAGAAATTATGCCATAAATTACTGAACCCCATCACAGCAAAACACACGGAGAAAAGTTAGAACAGGAGTAATAATTCAGTTACTGAGAGAAGATGTCGAGTGCTTCAGTAATTCTACTGGAAGGTTCAGTAATTTGAATCCCCAATATGCTCGCCACGGAGAACTCTTGTCCCCCATGAGATTGACCAAAATTACAACAAAATTAGTTGGCGGCAGAGAGATTTGGGTGAAGAGAGGGCTCAATTGCTGAGACAGATATCCATTACGTACCAATCATGGCAAAATCAGAAGAGATTAGCTAGGCGGATGGGGAGGAGCAGCTGCCTCATTCCTAGCATGTGCGTGCTCCCGGCTCTGCTCCACACCGTGTGCTGCGCGCGCCGCTGCCCTATGCCCCGTGCACCATGCGCGAGACTGCGCAGCCCGCCGCTCCACGCAGGCCATGCCACCGCAGCTCCCTGCATGCCGCGCCACCGCCGCTCACTGCATGCCGCGCCACCGCCGCTCCCCGCGAAGCCGCTGCCGCGCGCCGTGCCTACTCGCGCGCTGCTCTCGCCACACGCTGCGCCTCCTGCCGACCCCGCATGCGCCGCAGATCGAAGATAGCACCATACGGCTCGCGCTCGTGTATCTGATTTTTTTGCGTGGGGGGAGGAGGTGGGCTGGATGGAACAGGTGGACCAGGGGTGTGGGTTGGTCCGAGTTGGGCCGGTTGGTTGGCGGGGGTGCTAGGTTGACTGGGTGCTGCTACCGTGTATATATATATATTAGTAAAATGTACGTGCAGGCACGCACGTATTTTAAAAATTTTAAAATAATATGTTCAATATGTTCAATTGCTTACCATGCAAATTACTGTAGGAACTTGAGTTCCCAACTGAACTTCTGAACCTATTTTTGGTTTCAGTTTGATGGTTACGCAAATGAAAGATAAAAAGAGAGAGACGCCCCAACCAGAGGGTGGGACGCACAAGCAACAAAACGTTTGTCTAATGCATCCATACAGGTGAAACATGGAGGCATGTATGAACACTGGAAAATAAGATGGCAATAGGATATCAGGTTCCTTATTAGTATACAATTCCAAATCAATTCAAGGCATAGATAGCCTCATAAAACTCAGCTTGAACTTTCTCAGCCAATTCCAAATCAATTCAAGGCATAGATAGCCTCATAAAACTCAGCTTGAACTTTCTCAACCTGCTCGTTCTTTGCAACACAAGCAAACAACTGATAAAATAGTATAACAAATTGAAGCCTCCTGATATTCATATATGGGTTCCGTCATCTTGAGCACAAAGAAGTAGAGCAGCAGGCCCCTGCACCGGCACCCGCTTGTACTTCACTGATCGATGTGGCACTGCTCTCTTCCTGGTTTAGCTCACAAGGAGAATACACAAAACTTCATCTTCTTATATTGATGCATAGTTCTCTTGCGAGTTTGAGAAAAAAAAAGAAAATACACAAAACATCAGTCTATTGCTTAACCAAAACAATGCAATATCAAATGTCTTACTAACTGTAAATCTGACAGCTTTAAAATTTAAAATATCTAGTAAAATATATGGATCAAGGAGAAGTATCAAACAATCACTTGCTTGCATGAAAAACAATAAACACAGATAACAGACTATATTTGGGATACTCGACAATAAGAACAAAACATAAATAACTGAACCGAAATGCAAATAAAATGCAATTGTTGCATCTTCCTAGAGTTGGGTTTGCACCAAATATTTTCCCTATATACAACACAAGACAGTAAGATAAACAAGCAACGACTACCATTTCTGGCTAGTTGGAGACTTGGAGTGACTTTTCTTGTCACTGACCGTGAGAGGCAGCATAAATCACATCACGAGGGACCAATAATGGCCGCGTCCGATCAACAAGAAGGCGGCCAGCACGGGACGACGCCGCTGATGTTCGACGAGGTCCGGTGGGTGGTCCAGATCCGGTACTCCCTCCAGGAGGAGGGCGCCGGCGGCGGCGACGACGACGGCATCCCGGTGTCCGTGTTCAACGTCCCCAAGGTGCTGCAGGTGCAGAAGCCGGAGGCCTACACTCCTCAGTTCATCACGCTTGGGCCCTACCACCACTGGCGGCCGGATGGAGCGCTACAAGCTTGCCGTGGCGCGCCGCGCGCAGAGGCGCGGGGCTCAAGCTCAAGGGCCTCGTCCAGCAGTTAGCGAGGCTGGAGCGCAAGGTCCGCGCCGACTACCACCGGTATCTCGATTTCAGCTGCGAGACGCTGGTGTCGACGATGGTCGTCAACGGCGCGTTCCTGCTCGAGTTCCTGCAGATCTACGCCGCCGCCGCCGGGGCCGACGAGGGTCCTGCAGATCTACGCCGCCGCGGCCAACAAAGGTCTTGCTCGAGTTCCAGCAGATCTACGCCGCCGCCGCCACGGCCGACGAGGGGGACGGAAGGGCGCTCCGGCCAGTGTCGTCGAGGATGGCGCACCTCGTCGACTTCACCGGGCACTCACCGGGAGGAAGTCCGCGCACAACCTCATCCACCGCGACATGCTCACGCTCGAGGACCTTGTCCCACTCTTCCTGCTCCGCAAGATCCTCGAGCCGCAGTGCGCGTCAACCGATGAGGCCGCCGGGCTGTTCGCGTGGATGGTCACCGGGCTCATGAAGGAGCTCTGCCCGGGAAGCTGGTGCGCGTGCGGACAGGCCGCGCGGACAGCGGGGGCGCGGAGGAGCAGGCCGCGGACGGCGGCGGCGCGGTAGGCGTGGAGCGGGCCACGGGGCGTGCGGATGGGGGAACCGTCGGGCCGTCGAGCGTGGGGCGTGGTGGGGGCGGGGAGGGGGGCGTCGCGAAGAGGGATTCACACGCACATGGACGGTGGCGGTGGCGGAAAGCTAGCCACCGCCGCAGCGGGCATGAATTCGGGAGGGAATTTTGGCAGCGGTGGGTACGGCGGGCGGGTAAGCCCACCGCGAGGTGATAAAATTAATTTCTTTTTGGCAGAAACATTATTTAATTCGCAATTTTTACGGGTATACCCCGTCTCTCGTCTCGCTCGGTCCCGACAGCCGGATCCAACGTGAAAGGTACGATGGATCCGATTTAGGTGAGAAAAATTTTCAATTATTTAGTATCATTATAGTATATATATATAGGAAAAATTTATTCTACATGTAGCTGCTCCCAGCTTAATCTACTGTACAATTTATTTAAGCAAGAAACGGACGCGGAGGTTGGGCTATTTATCGGGAGGACCCGATAAGGTGGCCGGTGCTACAACCGTCCTGATTTCACGCCCCTATCCCCGATCCCCTTTTCTCGGTCCTCAATTACCGTACGCAGTAACGAATTCGCAGGCGGGCGGCGGCGGCGCGCGGCCGCTATGAGCTGCTGCTTTTTGTGCAAATCGACAGGGTATGGGATCAATCTGTAGGTTCTGGAGTAATTAATTGTAGGAATTAATCATCAGCTGCTCATCACTGTTTAGCGCTTCTGCAGATTCAGGTGTTTTTAGCCTGATCCAAGGCGAGATAGGCATCAGATTGTTTTTGCATGTCTCCATTTGTGCGAGTCCGCATCCAGGATAGAAGATGGAGCGGCCGCAGATTTGTTGCTCTGTCCCCATGTGTGCGAGTCTGCAACTCTGCATGCAGGAAGAATTGGCATGCGATGGTTGAAGAAATTGGCATGCCATGGAGACGGAAAACCAGCTGCTATCGTGGAACTCAATGAGGTAATGGTGCTAAATCATCCCAATGGTGCGTACATACATGCATCTGCACCAATCAATGAATACGAGTCTGCAACACTGTACCTGACGCTCCCTAATTTCCAGTTTAATTTTCAAAGCATTCTCTTAGTCTGAGTTTTAGGTCATACGACGTTCTGAGACTCTGATATCATTGTCCAGAGAATACAAGCAGCAGCAGGTATGTTGAGATAATAGTATGGCTTCATGCATTTCATTTCAGATAAGAGTATCATTAGATACTTCATCAGATATGAGTATCATTGGATACTTATTCGGATTACAGTCTGAGTGAATTTTCTAGATTTGGGTATAGCTTCATACTTTTTACAAAATATAGAACAAGTGCATATATTTTTCATTTTAGAGTCTGACTTATATATTTTACCAGATTAATTAGATTATTACTTGATACAGCTGCTCAAGTCTATTGCTTGTTAAAATTTTCAGATTATTGTACGACTTGATGATTTGCCTTTTCAAATTAAAGTACCAATAATGCTTCCTCTGAGTTGCTTGGGAAAACTCTGCTGTGCAAACATACTAATCTGAACTCAGTGAGTTCAGTCATCTGGTTTCTAGCTATCTAAAAAGGAAAAGCAAAGTATATTGGTGCTTTTTGATAGTGTCAATTTCTGCAGATTTCAGAGGACCTAGCTTCAGAACTAATGAATCTCACGTACTAGTCGCCACCGTCAGAACAACATTTGGTTTCTGCAAGAAATGCTCGTCGCAAACCTACAATTCTATGAAGTTGTCATTGTCAATGAAGTGGACAATTAAGCATACGAAGTATCAGGCTTCAGTTCATGTCCTCTTGCTAGGGCTGGACATGGCACCCGCGGCGCTACTCCATGGTCGTTGATTCATTTATCGTTCTCATGAACGTCCTGGCCTTCACCATGTGACGGAGCCACAACAGCTACAGCTGCTTAGCACGTATTGTAGTCTCTGGTGCGCATGCATAGTATGGAGGGTATCGTTGCATTGGGTACTTTTATTTACCAGATTATTAGCTATAGTAGTATCACTTAATACTTCTTTCATATAGCAGTATAGTTTGATACTTTTTCCTATTATAGTATCACTTGATACTTGTTTTTTGGACATCGGTGCATTAATATGTATATGCATCAAAGATAAATTATGGAAAGTACTCATCAGGCCTGCTAGTCTGCTGTAGTGCCAGTCAGACTCAGAGCACTCCTGCCCATCTTGAATAATGTACAAATGCGTTACCATATTTTTGGATCGCATACTACTGTTTCAAGTTGATACGCTATTGCATTCGCTCCTATATACTATATTTTTATTGGTGATACTTCAAAATTGAGATGTTGTATCCAGTTATCTATACACTCAAAATATTTATTTGCCAGTAGAATTTATAATGTTGTATTTGCAACTGGCCAAGGATGAAGCTGGTTGCAGTCGGTCAAAAATATACTTCACGTGGATATACGTGCCCTTGATAGATGCACTTAAAACATGTACTTGTATCATTCTTTTGATACTCCTGGGGTATAAGTACTAATTAAACCTCCACGCGTATGTACGCATACACTATGGTATACATGCGCCGTCAAATATGCAGTCATACACCCGCAAAAAAAAAGTATGCAGTCATACTCTTAAAATATTCTGTATAGCCATATAGGTACCAGTATAATCAGTTCAATTCATAATAAAAGCAACAGCCCACGGTGTGCCAAACCTGCCGAGAATCAAGGCAAGTCCGGGCTGATATAATATTTTATTAATTACTTAAATGACTCGGTTAGCTAGTTGGGTACAAAAGTTCTAATCGGATCCTCTGGTACCTAACTGTAACGGATCCGGGTGGATTTAGGTGGCATTTTGTCAAAAAAGTAGCTACAAGCACGAGTAGAAAAAATGCGATATATATATATATATACTACACACTACGAGACTAAAATGCAACAAGGTGCATTTGCAATAACGAATGCACGGACCCTCGGAGCTAACCAATCACAGCTCACCCCTCCGCCACCTACCAGGAAGCATATGCATGTAGGGAATATTTTCTTGATTCGAATTGAAAAAATATTTTCTTGATTCGAATTGAAAAAATACGATATCTCCTAAACTATAGCTCATATTTTAGATCCGTTTGCATCAGGTTGTTGGAATGTGCTTAACAAAACGAGATCCATGAAGACTGTATTTGATAAACTTCTTTTTTCAAATAGGTAATTGCAACTTAACTGTACTATGAGTTGCCATCACAACTACAATACAATTGCAACTTGGCTATAGCGTAATTAGCGTTTGTTGCAACAATGTGTCTTCTCTGTGAAATGCATCCACCCAACGGTTGCAACCAAGAGATTACACCGATTGCAACTGAAAGAATAGATCAATTGCAACTGGACGTAACAGATTGCCACTGGGCGTGAACCAGTTGCAACTGCACGCGGACGAGTTGCAACTCAGATCAACACGATTGCAACTGGATGCGAACCAGTTGCAACTGAGCGCGAACCAGTTGCAACTGGACGCGGACTAGTTGCAACTCAAATCAACACAGTTGCAACTTGGCGCGAACCGGTTGCAACTCAGACCGACCGATTGCAACTAGATGCGAATCGGTTGCAACCCAAACCGCCTTGGTTGCAACTCAAACCAACTCAGTTGCAACTAGACACAATCCAATTGCAACTAGAACTATTACAATTGCAACTGAGAGGGTGGGTACATTCTATATACAAAATGCACCCAGGTGCATTATAGCAAAACACTATATATACATATATATCTATCTATATATACATATATACATATATATATATATATAGCCCCACGCTAAAGCGAGCTGTGGGCTTCCCTAGGAGCCCGAGCACCCCGCCACCCCCGCGCGCGCCCCCACCAACCCGCGCGCGCGACCGCACCCGCCCCCACCAGTCCCCACCCGCCTGCCCGACAGCACCCGTCCCCACCCACCTGCGCGCGCTCCCTCCACCTACCCCCGGGATGGTCCCACCACCAGTCGCGTCTCGCGTGCCATCTGGCGGTCCCACCACGTGCAACCCCCGCGCCCGTATGCATGACGTGCGCCCCCAAGCTTTATGCGAACGGTACATCCGCTGATTTATGCCATGGAACGTTGGGTTTTATGACACGATTTATAGAATCGTCTAGACGGTTTCAATCCATATATGCTAATGGTATAGCAGCCGTTTTATGCCATGGAATGATGGGGTTTATGACCGTGCGGATGGGTAACATGGGACAAAAAGTATCCAATCCGGTTATCTTCTGTGACACGATTTAGAGATTCGTTTAGACGTTGAAAATCCATATATGTGAATCGTCTAACCGCCGTTCTATGCCATGTAATGTTGCGATTTATGGCCGTGCGGACGTGTAGCATGGGACAACAATCCCCTCATAGAATGTCTTCTATGACTCGATTTAGAGAATCTATTAGACTATTTCAATCCATATATGACGCGCTGCACCTCCCACCCCATGCATGCAGCAAAGTGGAATATTTTCCAAGCTAGTTTGTCATACAACAGCGTGGCTAGAGGTGATAATATAGTTAAAAAACACGTGCCATCTCGCATCGCGAGCGCGTTGGAATTCAGTTCCTCACGGGGCGAGTGGGATATCTCCAGATGGCCTTTTCGTGTAGCCCATATGCACGTTTGTATTCAGTTCTATGCCTGTTAGAGGTTGATAACACGCCCACGGGGTGTGGGGCTGTAGCAGCCAGCTCGCTCCCCCCAAACCCGACCGCACCAATCTCCGACCCAGGGTCCCAGCACGCGCACCCAACCCCCGTGTGCGTAAAGAGTGGTGGGCATAAAGGACAAAGGATCCCACGGATCCCCACACAACTGTCTCTTACCACGCGTCGCCGCTATGCCCCCTCCTGCCTCCACAATTCCCCCTCTTTCCAACCCAAAACCCCCTTCTTGTCCCAGCGCCCCCGGACCAAGGCAGCGCCGGCCAGTGGAGGTGCGGCGGATGGCCCCCCTCGCTGGATACCGTGCCGTACGTCAGGAAGCGGGTGGGCTATAGAAGCTTCTACGCCTCGCCGGAATCTTCCCCATCCTGTTCCGAGGGGTACCGCACCCTGTACGAGGAGGACGAACTCAACCTCAGCGCCTTGCGCTGAGAGACGATGTCGTTGTCTCCTTCACCAATGTGGCCGTCTCCTTCGCCTGCTACGCCTCGGCGACCTCCGCCTCAAGCTTCCCTCTTCAAGACTCCACCACCTGCTCTCCAAGCTCCGGGCGTGTGGCTCCCCTCCCCAGTCAAATACGGGATTCAGGCGACTGGTGGTCCTGCTGGTTCGGGTGCCGACTTAGACAGCGATTTGCCTATCATTCGTTCCCCGATGCCGGTGGCCAGTGAACACGAACAAGACAGACCCGAAGAGACGGCGTACCTTCCGGTATGTGCAGTCAAAATCCTGATCTTCCATTTCCAACGAAAAAAGATCCTTTTTTGCGTTGCAATCTCTGCGTACATACACGATTTCAAAAAAAGGTCGCTTTTTTTGATAGTGATCATGCATGCTTTTTTGATAGTGATCATGCTGTTTATGACTGTATCTTGAATACCATTGCCCTCTGCGTGTTAATTCTATGCACGGGTTTGGGGTATTGACTCAGTGTATAGCGTTAGATAGATGAAAGAATACACCAGTATTGTATACGTTTTATGATGCGTGTTTGGGATATATATGACACTCGTACGCAGGGGGTTCTGTAGGAATAGGGCCAACTATACTGCTGGTGCATCAGTAATCCTATGATAATGTTTTAGGAGTTCTATGACTATTTTTACTTGTCATGTATACCAATGTTGCATGAGATTGAGCTGTAGTGTGGCTGAATAATTTGATGTCTCCCATTGCTTTTAGGTGTTATATGACTGTTCTTACTTGTCATATATACCAATATCCAGTAGATTGATGTATTGTGTGACTGCATAATTAGCTGCCTACTATGTTTTAGGTGTTTTATGACTGTTCTTACTTGCAATATATACTAATGTTGCATGAGGTTGAAGTGTTGTGTGATTGAATAATTTGCTGTCTACTATTGCGTAGCTGTTCTATTACTGTTTTTACTTGTCATATATACCAATATTGCATGAGATTGAAGTGTTGTGTGACTGTATAATTTGCTGTATGTTTTAGGTGTTCTATGACTGTTCTTACTTGTCATATATACCAATGTTGCATGAGATTTATGTATTGTGTGACTGTATAATTTGTTGTCTACTATACTTTAGGTGTTCTATGACTGTTCTTACTTGTCATATATACCAATGTTGCATGAGATTTGTGTATTGTGTGACTGAATAATCTGTTGTCTACTATGTTTTAGGTGTTCTATGACTGCTCTTACTTGTCATATATACCAATGTTGCATGAGATTTGTGTATTGTGTGACTGAATAATCTGCTTTCTACTCTGTTTCAAGCTGCTGACATACGTCCAGAGATTGTACCACGAGTCGATATGACATTCGCTTCTGTTGACCATGCATACTACTTCTACTCTGTGTATGCCGAAGAGGCGGGTTTTGGCTGCAAGAAGTACCGTGAGAAGCCCTACAACAAGTGGTTGGTTTGCACCAGGGAGGGTGCTTGCGCAGCCGGCGACGATCCTGATCCCAAGGACCACAACAGGGGTTCAAAGAGATGTGGCTGCAGGGCTGGTCTTAAACTAAGGAAGCGTTTGGGCCCTGACAAAAAGGTTACATCAGTCACAATTGAGCTATTCGAGCCATCGCATAACCACCCGCTGCTGACAAAGCAAGCAGCAAAACACTGTTATTCAGCAAAGAGGCGGGACCCCAGCTACAAAGAATTCATCAACCAGCTTCATGACTCCCATGTTCCACAATCCTCCATCATAGACTTCATGGAAAATATGCATGGAGGGTTGGAAAACATGCCATTCACTAAGCGAGACCTTGAGAATATGTAAGTGATTTCATCACGTCTATGACATTATTTTAGGTGTTCTATGACTGTTCTTACTTGCAATATACCCCACTGTAGCATGATAATGAAGTGTTATGTGACTGAATAATTTGCTGTCTACTATGTTTTAGGTGTTCTATGACTGTTCTTACTTGCAAGATACACCACTGTAGCATGAGATTGAAGTGTTGTGTGACTGAATAATTTGTTGTCTACTATGTTTAGGTGTTCTATGACTATTCTTACTTGTCATATATACCAATGTTGCATGAGTTGATGTGTTGTGTGACTGGATAATTTGCTGTCTACTATGTTTTACGTATTCTATGGCTGTTTTTACTTGTCATAAATACCAATGTTGCACGAGATTGATGTGTTGTGTGACTGAATAATTTACTGTCTACTATATTTTAGGTGTTCTATGACTGTTCTTACTTGCAATATACACCACTGTAGCATGAGATTGAAGTGTTGTGTGACTGAGTAATTTGCTGTCTACTATGTTTAGGTGTTCTATGACTGTTCTTACTTGTCATATATACCAATGTTTTATGATATTGATGTGTTGTGTGACAGGATAATTTGCTGTCTACTATGTTTTAGGTATTACATGACTGTTCTTACTTGTCATATATACCAATGTTGAATGAGATTGGTGTGTTGTGTGACGGATAATTTGATGTCTACTATGTTTTAGGTGTTCTATGACTGTTCTTACTTGTCATATATACCAAATGTTGCATGAGATTGATGTGTTGTTTTACTGAATATTTTTCTACAGGCGAGCGGACCGTGTTCACGAGAACCAAGCCAATGACATAGCAAAGTTGGTAGAGTTCTTTGGCCAATGCAAGGATGAGAACCCCCAGTTTTTCTACGACTACCTATTCGACAAGGAGGGCAAGATCTGGACGATTCTATGGTCCCACGCCAGTCAGCAGGGTCACTACGCTGACTTCGGTGATGTCTTCACCTTCAACACTACGCACCGCACCAATGTATACGACAAGCCTCTCTCAATGTTTGTTGGCGGCAACAACCTTATGAAGAACATTGTCTTTGCATTCGTGCTGATCTGTGACGAGACCACGGAGACATTCGAATGGGTTTTCTCTACCTTCAGGAGATGCATGGGTGGGGCGGAGCCAAGGGTGATCCTCACAGGTTTGTGTCGTATTTCCTACACTTCTCCAAATTCTGTGTGCACCAGTAATACTATGACAATGTTTTAAATGTTCTATGGTTGTTCTTACTTGTCATATATACCAATGTTATATGAGATTGATGTGTTGTGTGACTGAATAATTTATTGTCTACTATGTTTTAGGTGTTCTATGATTGTTCTTACTTGTCATATACCAATGTTTCATGAGTCTGATGTGTTGTGTGACTGAATAATTTGCTATCTACTATGTTTTAGGTGTTCTATGATTGTTCTTACTTGTCATATACCAATGTTTCATGAGTCTGATGTGTTGTGTGACTGAATAACTTGTTGTCTACTATATTTTAGGTGTTCTATAACTGCTATTACTTGTCATATATACCAATGTTGCATGAGTCTGATGTGTTGTGTGACTGAATAATTTGCTGTCTACTATGTTTTAGTTGTTCTATGGCTGTTATTACTTGACATATATACCAATGTTTATTTTTTGTCACCAACAGACCAGGACCCGGCAATGCCTGAAGCTATAAAGAGGGTGTTCCCCGATACAATCCACCGGTTGTGCAGATGCATGTCTTGATCAAGTTTATGCCACTTCTCAACGAGTTGTATGCACGGCTGGAGAAGAGGGACTTCAAGGACATATTCCATTCAGTGATAAATCATCCACTGACAGTCCAAGAGTTTGAACAGGCGTGGGCATGGATGCTGGGGGAGTTTGATCTTAATGACGACCCAACCATGCAGTCCCTATATGAAACCCGCAAGCAATGGGTACCAGCATACATGAAACTGCTATATTGTGGAACAATGGTCTCCACCCAGCGTGGTGAGAGTGTGAATTTCGTTGTGAAAAATGCACACGTTGGTCCATCCACTCCTATGCACGAGTTTGCAAAACAAATGGCGAAGTACCTGCACCATGAGATGATGTCAGAGGCCTCTGCTACATATCATAACACGGTATGTTCTAGTGCTGCTGTTGAAATTCTTGCAAAACTGTTTCTGTTAACTTCTATGATGCAAAACTGTAATTTCTATGCTTTTTCTGTTAACTTCTATGATGCAAAACTGTAGTTTCTATTCCTGAACAGACCAGCACGGAAACACATGGGAAATGGGGCTTTGAGGTTTGTGTGGTGAGGGTCTACACCAAAGCTGTTTTCGAGAGGTTTGAGAAGACGTTGAGGTTTGCAACTAGCTACAAGGAGGTGCACGACGAGGAGGGGGGTCCACATGACTGGCTCGTCCAACACACCAATACAACATCACGGATTGTCTGGGGGCAGCATCAATTCAAGGTACATGTTGATCAAGACTCAGGATCGTTCACATGTGAGTGCAAGACCTGGGAGCACACAGGTTGGTACATAAAAACTACATCAACTTATGTGTCTTTGGGGGGGGGGGGGGGGGGGGGTTGGGGGGGGTGGGCAGGTGTGTGCATATACTTCAACTAATCCTATGATACTTGCAGGGCTGCTCTGTGCACACCTATGCCGAGTGTTCATGCAGATCAACCTCGATCGCATACCAGCGAAGTACATCCTCCGGCGATACACCCGGGATGCCAAAAAGGCCCTGCCATTCGATCGGATGGACAGGAAGCTACATGGCAAAGATGGAGAGACATACTGGGGAAGACACAACCGACTATTTACCGCTGCAATGAAATTGATAGGGCGAGCGATCCTGTCATCGTCTAGCACTGACAAGGCTGAAGATGCAATGAACACTGCATATCAGATAGTTAGCCACGCCCAGCCAAACATTGGTTGCTATGGTTGTGGTAACGAGGGCCATTCACAGGTGGGTCGTCAGAAAAAAAATATATGATATTCTTGTTGTCTGCTGTATGATTGGCCTAAATATAGTATATGACTGACCTGCCTGTGATGAAGCAGAGCGCCGCCTCGCCGACAAGAAGTGATCCGGTCCATGGTGGGGATGACTTTGCAGATGATGATGGGGGCAGGAATCCGGCGCCTCACAGTCATGAACAACCGGAGGTATGCTGTGTGTGTGCAATGTGTCTGATGCTCTATGGCATTACAGCCTTGAACTTTGACATGGAGTTTGGCTACACAGGAGCCACGCGTGTTTGGAGATGACGTGAGCCTACGGCCTCCGGATAAGAGCAGGAGCAAAGGGCGTGCTATCAAAGCTTCTGAAACCCGCGTTCTGCATCTCGGAGCCCCTGGACCAAAGTTCGGAAACCGAAAGTGCGATAAATGCGGCATGAAGGGGTATGACATCCGGACTTGTCCGCTTGTACCATACAACCAAGAACATCTTGAGAAGATGTCGTCCGGAAAGAAAAGAGGACGTCCACCAGGGTCAAAGAACAAGAATACAACAACAAAAAGCCTAGAAATGGGAGATGGCAGCGCTGCTAAGAGGTTAGCCTTGGAAGATGGCTCAAGCGCCTGCTCCACTACATCACCAGTTCGTCGTGGGCCGGGCAGACCAAAAGGCACCAAGAACAAGATCTCGTCCTCCTTCCTACGAGCCCAGCTGCTAGCAGCAAATGAACAGCAGCAGCAGTAGGTGGCTAAAGTTACATGGATAAAACATGGCCCAATAAAAAGATCCGGAATGCTTGTCGTTCACGAGACTTTGATATTTTTGGTCATAGAGTTTGATATTATTTGAGGGTGACACCCAGTGCGCCCAATGTCATAGAGTTTGGTATTTTTGTGAGCTGTCCCTGTTAAACACTTCATCCACTCAAAGAAGATCTGGTATTTTTTGTCATGGAGGTTAATATTTTTGATGTCATATCCACATGAGTAAGCTGGTCATACTGTCACCATCGGACTAGCATATCACCATGCTGCAGCAGACTAAAAAGATCTTGTTGGTGGTTTAACTTGATTCGGAATGCTTGTTGTGCACGACAGTTTGTTATTTATGGTCATAGAGTATGATACTTTTTGAGAGTGACACCTAGTGCGCCCAATGTCATATAGTTTGGTATTTTTGTGAGCTGCCCCTGTTAAACACTTCATCCACTCAAAAAGATCTGGTATTTATTAACATATAATGTTAATATTTTTGATGTCATATGCACCTGAGTAGGCTGGTCATACTGTCACAAGCAAATTAGCATATCATATGTTAGCATATACATCGCATAGCACAGGCACACATGTTCATAACACAATGCATTTCGCAGCAATCATGATATCATATATCAGCATATTCACCTGACTAAAAAGCTATTCATACTGTCATAATCTAATACAGAGTCTCACAAAAGACACCTGACTAAAAAAATTTATGAGACAATAATCATAGGTTAGCATATACATCACTTGGTGCGCATAGACAATATTTCATGAAGTCATAGATGAGCATGGACATCACTTCTAAAATAAACTTACAGGAAACCATGATGTCACATAGCACAGGCACACATGTTCGTAACACAGTGCATTTAGCAGCCATCATGATATCATATATCAGCATATTCACCTGACTAAAATGCTACTCATACTGTCATAAGCGTGTCATAAGCGTACACAGAGTCTCACATACGTTGCCTAATGGGGTGGCATCCAGCTAATCATCACCCCAAAACTACAATATCATATCCAAAATGTACAACCACCGCAACGAACGTGCTCATGATCAGCACATTTGCTAAGTATCTCATTTGTACATTCACCACAACAAAATGAAACATGACCAAAAGGCTCATGATCAGCAGCCTTCGCAGATTCTGACTATGCCCCTCTCAACCATCTCAAGGATGACACCTGGCAACATCATCCGGTAGGGTCTGGATTCCATTGCATTCATGGAAAGTCAAGTATTCGAGGACTTCAGCACGCAGATCATTTCCTTCCTGAAACCAAAACCTGATAAATCAGCACTCCGCAAAAATGCAAAAAAAGGCAAAAATGTTAGCAATGGAGACAGTACATTACCCGCTCTATGACACAGTCGACTAGTCCACTGTGGCAGAACCACCTGAATTAATCCGGCTCAAGCGCGCTAACCATCACCACAAGGGCAATCAGGACTAACTCGCACTTCAAACGGAATAATCCACTGGTCTGTCGGGTAACCTCCCGATACAACCACGGTTTTTGCCGATCGAAACCACACATACATGTACTCACACGAAGGTGAGCCCAGAGGATACAACATTCCACAAATTTTACAACTCAGGTTCATCACAAATTATTATTACACGGAGTTCAAATTCGTAAATCAAGGTACTTCAGGGTTCAAAATAAATGAGTTCTTCAGAGTTCAAAGCAGCGGAAAAATAACGACAACTACTCGACGATACAGGATATCTCGATGAAGCCCGTACGAGACATCACTCGGCATCATCACCGTTGGCCGGGGGCGTATCCCATTCCACCGACCAACCAGGAGGAAGGGTACAAGGCCAAGTCAAACTAACAATCATGTCCTCGAAAGTTTCACCTGAAAACAAGCCACAAGCAAGGCTGAGTATACTAATACTCAGCAAGGCTTACCCGACTAGTGGAATATACTTAGCCGACTCCTAGACATGCAAGGCTTTTGGCTTGAGGGGTTTGTTTTGCCGAAAAGCATATATAAGTAGGTCCTTACTTTCAGATTTTAGCTCCAAGTTCTAACTTTCTTTAACCATTCTAGGTAAGCAACTATCCAATATCATACATGGTGGAAGAATTATTTTGCATCCAACAAGATTAATCATCATCATTGTTCCTCTTCTTACTCTATGTGGTAAAAGGGTCAAGCAGTCTCAATAACCGTGAGAAACGGACGATTCGAATCGAATTTCTTAACCTTGCAAGGAAACCTAAACACACGTCACGTGGTTACTCCAAGAGTCACACGTGCAACTTTTCCCTTCAATTCCCGCTTCACGGAACAGGCCCACCGCTCTCGACTACACGTCCCCACAGACCACGGTACGTCAGGCCGTGGCGGCAAATGCACCCGCCATTAGCTAGATGTGAACGAATTCAAGACGGTGGGGAGTATATTCTGGCCTCGGTTCAATCCAGTACTTAAGCTTACCGATTACCATATTCTCGGCATGTGGTTAGTACGTTCAAAGACTTAACCACCACTACCACACACTGCGGCCTTAGCATTTTCCACTAAACAGACGGGGCCTCAATCATCAACATAAACATTGTACCATAGCCCCGTCCGTCGACCTTATGATTGCAGCATGTAGTAAACATTCAACTCCTATATTCTCGCGAGTGACAGGAAATCACTCGACTTTTACCGAGTCCTATTAGCATAGCATTCTATCGAACCTTACATCTAGTGTTCAGAGCAGGGGTACCTAAGTTCATGCAACTAAGTTTTCATTCAACTCCTATAAATTTAATGCACAAGTAAGTAGAGTAATCAGTTGCATAAGTTTAGGAAAAATAGGGTTCATGCTCCGGGGCTTACCTTCTTGGGTAGGGTTAGTTTGGGGCTCGTTTGAACTCGAGTTTGGGTCTTCGAAAGCTTCAGTTAAATTCATTTGGGCTTCACGCTTCTCACTCTCGGACGCGGGCACCAGCTCGTACGTTCCGTCGGCGAGAGTAGTCGATTCTATATGAATGCACAAGTGTAAGTTATAGTGATGGTATAAGATGATTATTTTCCTTCACGACAAAGTTGCAATCCACGAAACATCAATTTTGTTGGGAAGTTACTTAGTTGAGATTTCTTTCGGCAATTGTTAATAGAGTATTACTTAACTATTAACTTCATTAAACAAGAAGGGGTTGTGTTATATGGGAAACTTAATTTTCTAAGCACAACATGGATTAATCACAACTTCTTGATTAGGTAACTTCTGGTGATGAAATTTTTATTTAGAGCACATTATGCAGAGACAAAAGCACTGTAAAAATTTCAGACATTTTTACGTAGCAGAAAAATTATGAAAAAGGTAATACACAACTACTGCTAGAACATAGTTATTTTTATGTAGGACAAACCATTCATGTATTAACGCTAAAAGTTTTATAGGGTGTTAATCTGTTGACATGTGAGTTACTGTAAATTTTTCAGATTTTACTGCGCAAGATACAAAGCATAATAAATAGGACAAGATGCACTAGTTTAATAAAGATTAATTTCTACAGGATGTTTTACAGGGTTTCTGTGTATGAAACATTTTATACAGCAAGAGCTACTCTAAAGTGTCCTTCAGTAAAAAGTTGAATATTTTTCAAGCACAGAAACTAATTATCTTTATTTAGTGCATTCACCACAAAATTATATAATTAGGTTACAGGAAGGAAAAAGGTTCTAAACTTTTTCTGTGGTACTTAGGCATTAATACAACAGTTCTGGAAAATTTTCACCACATGAATCACAATATACAGCAGTTACAAATTAGTTTTATTACTTCATGTCATAAACAAGTTTTATTAAGAAGTTTAGCTAGAGATGGGTTCTGGCCCTAATATTTTTACACTGGCCTACAAATCAAGCAACTAATCTATTGTTAAATTTTTCAGGTTTAGCCTTTGTCTACAACGGTGGGTACAATTTAAGTCTATTAAACCTTCCATTTAATCTATAGCAAGTTTTATCAAGCAACTGAAGAAAAACATGTAACAAAAGTTGTAGATTTTCATCTAAAGATTCCAGAACATTTGAGTTTGTATTTTTTTGATTTTTCTACGATTTTACATGGATTTTACGAGTTCACTGATTTTGAATCTAGGGTTAAAACTTTCTTTTACAGAGGGGTCCTTGGAAATTTGCGTGCAGACTCTTTTAAAGATTGCAATTGATGTAATTGGGTCCCTGAGCGGCGCTGGCATGACGGCCGGACAGATTCCGGCGAGGGGGCTCGTCGGCGGTGAGGGGAAAAGGGTCGGGGAGATCCAGGGAGGTGAGAGCTACCTCAGGATGGCCTTGGTCAGGGTTGGGGGTGGCCGGAGGTGGCTCGTCGGCGCGGAGCAGAGGGACGGCGGCGGGGAGGAGCGTCGGCGACGGTGCTCTGGTGAGAAGGGGAGAGCGTGGGCTGGACGAGGAGCTTCGCGGCGTCGAGGGGAACCCATTTCGAGGCTTGTCTGGGACGGAGGAGCTTCGGCGTGGGCCGTCCACAGAGCAGCAAGGAGCGGCGGTGGCGCGGGCGGCGCTGGCGGTGCTCCGGCGGTTCTGGGCGACGATGGGTGGGGCAGTGAGCTGCGGTGGGGTGCTGTGGTGGTGGTGGGAGACTCAGCTCTGACAAGGGGTGGCCGGAGAGGTGAGCTCCGCGGTGAGCTGGGCACGATGGCAGTAATGGTGGTGGCGGCGGCGTTCTGGTGTCTGGGCGCACGAGGGGGACTCAGTGCAGCCTTTTGTAGGCAGCAGAGAGGCGGAAGGAGGGGCGGGACTGGACTGCGAGGCGCGGGCGCGGGCGCGGGCGGCACGACGGAAACGCGTGACTGGCCGCGGTGGGCGGCGAGCAGAGCTGGCGCGGCATGCGGCGGGCGCGGGCAGAGGATTGGGTGCTGAGGATTTGGCGTGGGGAGCGGGAGATCATGCGGCGCGCGGGTTGGGCGACGAGCTGCAGCAGCTGTCTTGCCGGGCGGCGAGTGCAGCGACTGGCAGGACGCGGCGGAGACACGGGCACGGCGCGACTTGCCCATTGGGCGCGGTGGGAGGCGAGCAGAGGCGCGCGTCGCCGGCGTGCGCATGGCGTGCGCGGACTGGGGAGGAGCGCGTCGTGCGGGCGCGGCCAGGCATTGGCTTGGCGCCTAGCGCCGTCAGACATCGCCAGCCAAGTGGCCTGCGGCGACTGCGCGGCGGCGGAGGGTCGGGCGGAGTGAGGGTCTGGCGAAGCCGAGGGTCGGGCGAACGAAAGGGTCGGGCGAGTGAAAGGGTCAGGCGACGCGAGGGTCGGGCGAGCGGCTGCGCGTCGGAGGGTCGGGCGAGGCGGAGAAGAAGGGTCTGCAGTGAAAATAGAAGAAAAGGCAGGGACTGGTTTGCAAATCCAAGTGTTTCTCAAATTTTTGTGTTGCAACTCAAAAATCTCTGAACACGAAAGTTGTTCAAAATGAAAAGTTACACAAGTTTTGTTTTAGGCCAAAGTTCATTGGAGTTGTAGTTTAGAAGTTATTTTAAACGGCTTGATTAAAGTACATGTACTTACGCACATATATATAACTATTTTCAATTCGAGGCAAAACCAATTTATAATTCGTTTCCTTTTAAACTTTTCTTAGTTATTTATGCATCATGTTACGCTAATGAGGCTTATTTCTTAATTTAAACACCTGAGGTGTTACATCCACGTCTGGCGTCAAATGCCTGAAGATATTTGATAGTGTAAAAGCCACAGTTGTTGGAGCCGTACGCCATTGAAGGAGCCTCATACTCAAATTTGCATGACCAGTTGCCAAACTTGGGGAACGCACACTTTGGGCGGGCCTTATGCAATGCTGTAGTCAGCCGGTTGATGATGAGCTTGTTCAACCTGAATGACTTCCCGCAGATAGACACTGTTTGGTGGTGGAAGTCTTTCCATGTTGCCCTGCCCATCTCCTTGCCGTACGGGTTAGAGTCGATGATATGCACAAGTTGCATGACTTTGTTAACCACGTGCAGGACCCAGTGGTTATGGTGAAGCAATGGGAGGCAGATCTGTAGAAAAAGAACCACAAACATCAGGTTTGGGAGCTCGCGGGAGATAAAACAACATTGAATGATGTAGCAAAAAAGGTCATACACTCATGCAAAAGCAGTCATATGACAACTACAACAACACCATATACCTGTGCAGTTACTGGTATGTAAAAACTACTATACACGTATGCATCTAAAAAGGATAGTTACATGCATTACCATAACTTTTTATGTGGAACGTATGCGTGTCATATATGTTCAGTTAAGTATGCATATACACTAGCAATCATCAACGAAAACAAGCTGAGTGTTTTGCTATAAACACACCAGCGCAAAAAAAAAGTGTTCCGCTATGATCTAGATTCATACCAACTGAGTGTTCTTCATGGCCTCGGACGATGGCAGCGTTGCATTAAGTACATCCACCAGCGGATCGGAGTCGAATGCAGGGGCGTCCTGGTCCTACTGAATGAGATGTTCTGCGTTGAGAAGCCTCTGCATTAAAGTGGAGAAGTGAGATGTTTACATACCAGTGGCAAATAATGAACAAAAAACAAGTATAGTGAATAATGATCAAAGAAAACAAACCATGGCGAACGTGCCGATGAAGACACGGGACACTTCCGGCAATGAATAAATATGTCTGTCATCATGGCTGATGCATTCCATGGCAAAGTCAATAAACATATCCTCAAGGTCTAGGCCATCACAGAACGACTTCATGATATCCTTCCCATACACTATACCACCTCCGATATTCATCACAGGCACGCTGTGTAATAAATGCAAATTGTCCCGGCATTAGCATAAGAATCGCCCACAAATGATGCTGTGTATTCCAAAAAAAAATTAAACACGGAAAGGAATGCATCATCAAAACCGTCCCTCCCAACCTGCTCTCC
Source organism: Panicum miliaceum (assembly GCA_032594955.1). NCBI lineage: Eukaryota > Viridiplantae > Streptophyta > Magnoliopsida > Poales > Poaceae > Panicum > Panicum miliaceum. Next base: position 49,498,812 of record CM064057.1, on the reverse strand, counting down.
AACCAGATGATCTATGCGCCTAGCAAACTGAGTGTCGGACAACTGATCATCAGGCAATTCCAGCGTCTGCCGTGGTGAATCGCAAACAGTATCTACCAAAAGAGAAAATGGAATATTTGATTATAGGTTGAGTCATATAATGGTTCTGAAGCAGCATGGATTGTAATAAATATATGTCATAAATCATTGTCATAAATCAATACATGGTTATTCATAAACCTTACGTAAAATCATGTATGAAACAGCACGCGAACTAAAAGGGCAACATTAAAATAGGCAGACCATTCGAACACTTTGATAAAACAAATGGGCAGTGCATAAAACTAGTCATGTACAACATGAGCAACATTCTGAAATAAGGAAGAAACCATTTCTGAAATAAGGAAGAAAGCGTTGGTCATAAGGAAGAAACTAGTCATGTACAACCTGAGCATCATATAATCAAATAACCTTTGGTCATAAGGAAGAAAACATTTATGAAACCAAAAATTATTAACAGCAAAACAAGAAACCAAAAATCTAAATGGGTAACATCAGGGCTCCCAAACAATCTGAAATGTCCTACTTGAGTGTATTTTGTATCATAGAACCATTGCATGGTTTGTCATAAACCTTGACATGGAAACCATCCATAGCACAACACTACATGAGCAACAATAAATGGGCAGGCAATTCAAACAACTGTGGTAATGCTTGACATACTAACACATGGAGCAACATTCATAATACATGGCCTACAGAATCATCATACCATACAAAACACTAGATCATATAATCAAAATTCTTTAGGTCATAAGGGAGTAACCAATATCAATTACTGCAGTATCACATATAATCAAATCCTTTTGTGTTACCCAAGACATATAAACATACAACCCTCCCTGGATCATACCTCCCACACCGTGCTCATTGTCTCCCTCCTGATCACGTGCCATTTTGTCGGGGTCCCCATCCGTATTGACATCTTCAGGTGGATTCACTGCAAAAAGAAGAATATACAGTGGGCTTTCAATCAGACTTGATGTGATAGTGAATGGTCATATATGATATGAAAAGGCAGTCATATGGGAGAGCTTGCGCATACCTTCATCATGGTGGGGGCTCTGGACGGGGCTGTCATGAGCTGGATCTTGAGGAGCGCCCTTCTTATAACGACGCACACGGATGAGCTCGTCGATCATATCACCCAAAGTTTCTTTTATTTGTAACTGCCGCTCAACAATTTCATGGTGTGCCCTAGCAATCCTATCAGACTACTTCTGGATGTCAGTGTCATACTCTATGAATAGGTCTAGGAAGTTCCGCCGGTCCGGGACAGGTAACGATCGAATCTTGGCTGCCAATGGATCGCTCAGCCGTGGGACATAGAATGAACCCCCGGATGAACCAGACCCAGCAGCAACATAACATGTGTCAGACGGGCTACAGAACTGCAAGAAGAACAAAAAAAGGAACTCACTAGGGATAACAGCAGTGCTCCCCCAAATATGACATTCTGTAATATCATATTTGAGTGCAGGTTGTATCATAGAACAAGTATATGGGTTGTCATAAAGCTTGACACAAAAATCATCTATCGAGCATATCACAGAACTACATGGGCAACATTACAAATGCACGGACAATTCTAACACTGTGATAATACTTTGACATATAGCACATGGAGCAACATTCATAATATATGACCTACAAAATCATCAAATCATACACAAAACTAGATCATATAATCAAAACCTTTCTGGACATAGAGGAGTACAGCAGTGCGAATGTCATATTTGAGTGTATGTTGTATCATAGAACACAACTATTGTTTGTCATAAACCTTGACACAAAAACATCTATGGAGCATATCACAGAACTACATGGGCAACACTAAAATTGGCACACAATTCTATCACTGTGATTATACTTGACATATAGCACATGGAGCAGCATACATAACATATGACCTACAAAAATCCTCAAACCATACAAAACACTAGATCATTCATAATATTGTGCTGATTCGTAACCCCGCGTATCAAATGTGAATGTATGCAGATAGTCAGTAGTTATATGTCGCAGCAAAGATGAAAGGGTACTCACACCAAGTTTTCCATATTTCCCCGCCCCGATCCGATCAGCCGCTGACAGCTCCTGTATCTTCTCCTTAGTCCAGAACTTGATACGTAGGGTGCTGAACCTCTCTGGGGGGCACGCTACGTGGTTCAAGTTGTTGAGATACCATAGCTGCAAAAAAAAACAAAAAAAAACTGAATCAGCACAATGCGGTCATAGATGTAACCAAAAAATATGTGTGTAGGGTGTACTTACGAGAAGAACAATGCAGCATCCGTACATCGTAGCAGTCTGATTATCTTTGTTCCTATTTTGCCACTTCTCAACACTATGACAGAGGTCCCTGTAGATAAGCTGGCACCAGTCAATCTTATCCGTGTCAATAGCCAACTGAGCAAGCATGACATCGTCGTTGGTGATGTCCCAGCTACCCTGCGGAAATAGCAAGCTGTGGAAAATAACAATAAAGTAAGACATCATGGTCAGATCATCGGCACCACCAGACTTGATACGTTCCTGCATCATTCCAACGTTGAATGATCGGTTCTCCAATTTCATGCTTTGTCTGAACTTTGCAGCCTGGTGGGATTTCATAGCTGGGTCAGTGGTTGGCGGAGTGGCACCGGCACTAGGAAGGTCAAGAACAAGACGCACGACCTCTTTAGTAAACTTCAGCTCCTTGCCTCTCCCATCCCTCAAAGTCATTGTCTCAACGTCAATGTGGTCCAATATCCATCCCAGTTGGCTTTGGGCCTCAACAGCATCAAGTTGCATGCTGAGTATGCTCTCGAAGCCTTTCCTCACAACATATTCCCTCTGTGGTTTGGTCAAAGACCGGTTGGTTTCCAGCACCTCCTTTGGACAGCAGCGGACATTGGCTTTCTGCAAAGGAAAAATATGGGACCGGTCATAACCAATTATGGAAGCACATGGGGAACAACAAAAAATGAAACCAAACTCTAAATGGGCAACAACAGCGATCCCAGCAAATATGAAAAATGGCATATTTGAGAATAGGTTGTGCCGTAGAACCATACAGTATGGTGTGAATCAACATGTATTGTCAGAAATACATGACATGGATCATTGTCATAGTTCACTACATGGGATTGTCATAAACCTTGTAGTAAAATCATGTATGAAGCAGCACGCGAACTAAATGGGCAACATTAAAATAGGCAGCCAATTCCAACAATTTGAAACAACAAATGGGCAGTCCATAAAACTAGGAATGTATCACATAAACAACATTCATATGATGGCCAACAAAAATCAGCAATCACTAGAAAAAAGCACATCCAGATCATATAAAGAAGAAACCATTTATGAAAACAAGTGGGTACCAACAAAAAAGGAAACCAAAAAACTAAATGGGTAACATCAGTGCTCCCAAGAACATTCTGTAATGTCATATTAGAGTGCAGGTTGTATCATAGAACAAGTATATGGGTTGTCATAAAGCTTGACACAAAAATCATCTATGGAGCATATCACAGAACTACATGGGCAACATTAAAAATGGATAGACAATTCTAACACTGTGATAATAATTGACATATAACACATGGAGCAACATTAATAATATATGGCCTACAAAAAATCATCAAACAATACAAGATATCATATTTGAGTGTAGGGAAGTACAACAGTGCTCCCAAAACATTCTAAGATGACATATTTGATTGTAGGTTGTATCATAGACCACAACTATGGTTTGTCATAAACCTTGACACGTAAACCATCTATGGTGCATATCACAGAAATACGTGGGCAACATTAATATCGGCAGACAATTCTAACACTGTGATAATACTTGACATATAACGCATGGAGCAACATTCATAATATATGACCTAGAAAATCACCAAACCACAAAAAACACTATATCAAATCCCCAAACCACACAAAATACTATATCATTATAATGTCACACAAAATACATATAGTAAACTCCTTAGATGCTATCACACATGGTCATTATAATGTCATATAATGTATCACACTAGATCATATAATCAACTGCTTTGGTCATAGGGGAGTACCAATATGAATTACCACATATCACACATAGTCATATAATGATCTTAGGTCCTATCAGTTGAAGAAAAAATGGAGATGCAGAACAACTCACAGTCTTTTTCACGAGCTTTTCCACGGTCTTCTTTGCCGCTGGACGTGCCTTGCCCTCTCGATGGCACTGCTCTGCTCCCTTGGGAAACTGTAGAAGGAGCGATTCATAAATGCACAAATTGAGGCGAAAAGTTTGAATCTTTGGTAGTTCTAGTATATTGTACCTCCTATTTCCTCCCTTTGGCATGTTTCTTAGAGGCAGGGGAGCGAGGAGGTGGTGGCTGGGATGGAAGTCACAGTGAGGAGCGCGTCCTCTACGCCGAGGACGATCCACCCGCATCAGGAACTTCGGAGTCCGGCTGGACTTTCTGCTTCTTGAAGGCTCCCTCGACGAAATCATCATCGTCGGAGCAGTCCGCGGCCGATGGCGTCGCGGACGCGGCAGTCGGTTTGCTGGGGCCTTCCAATTCCTCCGAAGACCGCCGTGACCTTGGGCATCGCTGTCGCGGCCGGCCTCCTCCAGATGTTTCTTCCGCTTAGCCTGCAGCGCTGCTAGGTACGCGCTGGTCATCCGAGACCCTAACGAGACGTTGGCATTTGAGCCGCATTCCCCGCCGGCTGCTGCAGGTGGGACCGTCGCGAACCGACCGCCCACCATTTCTGAGGGGGGATCCGTGGTTCCACGACCGGGGGGCGCAGATCCGTCGACGTCGGCGCCATTGCCGGGGGGTGGCGGCGGATCCGCCATGACTGCCGCCGAGAAAAGCCCCCTCCTGCACTAAAACAAGAATCTTTAGGTGCGGAAAATGCGAGGTGGCACGTCGGATTGAATAGCTATTGACATTTTATAACGCAATCACTAGGTATGGACATAGAATCCAATCCCCGGCGATAGCGCCTAAAATCGATAATGGCATTCATAGCGTCATCACTAGGATAAGTGCTTCCCAGCAATGGCGCCAGACATGATGTAGGGTATTTCTTACGTTACAGAAAGATCCGCAAGCGCACGGAATACCATTGTAGCATTTTACCTGTGAGTACGGGGTCGTATTTATATTTCCGCTGGGAAGGCGGTGGTTCAAATAGATTTATCTAGCTCAAAAGATTATCACCATGGTTCGAATACCCAATATCAAGATAGGGGTAATTGATAATATAATTGAGAGGTCGTGTGACACAAGATGAACCATCCTTAGAAAAGAATGGTTAGGGTCAGAGCAAGGTGAAAGAGAGCTTCCAAGGGCTTACAAAGGATAATTCTCATCAAAGCAAGCATAGATCATGCTCATCAACACACGCACACACATTCACATGCTTAGGAAAGGGGACTAGGCACTCAAGCATCACCGGGAGACCGCAAAAGATATGGCAAGGTGGCCACTAGATCTTCACGGCTATTTTATGCACCTCCTACAGCCACTACATGAACGGGGAGGATTACCCGGGATAGACCAGGCTGTCACCACCTGCTATCTACCTCAACTAACCATGGTATAGGGCCGCATTCAAACATAACCGATAACCCGGACTCCATGTCCGCGTTAAGGATTATTGCCTTAATACGTTACCACATCTAAGCATGCAGGGTACGTGACACAAGCAACACTATGTGAAGGGAGCGCATACTAAATATAGCATATGAACCAAACACAAGCTAAGATAAGGAACTAAACTTTATTACTAAACTCCAAACCATACATGAGGAGAAAGATACAAGACCATACCAAACTCTTCATGAAGACTAGAAGACCTTGAAGAACTACACTTCACCTACACTCCACTACCCTAAGGAGCTTTACAAAGGAGGAGAGGCTACATCTTGGTATGTCTCATTTAGAAGGACCCCCTCTTGTATTTATAGGCAGGGAACAACAGCTCTCGCCCGTGGAATTAGATCGGCACACTTGGAACTGACCTTGAGGAGGCTTGTGGAGGCGCCACGTGGAAGTTGTAAGGCGGTGGAGCTGAACATGGTTCGGCTGAACCAGGAAGTTCGGCCGACCCAGGCTTGGCTCCAACTAGCTTGTGTTTCTTCTGGGTCTCTGCCATGTGGGTCCCTGCTCCTCTGGTTGATGATAGGTGTGGAACTAAGTCGGTTTGCCTCAGTTGTGGGCCCTCCAATCGATGTGATGCTCGCTTGGCAGTGTGTGATTGGTTGAAGCTTGTTTCCTTGGATTGATGAGGTTTCCTTTTCCTTTATTTTCAGCACAAATCCTGCAATCATAAAATTCTCCAAGAGTGTGTGGCAAGTGTATAAGAAATTAAAGGTTAACCTTATTCTGCGACCAAATTGACGCTCAAAATTGGTCCGTATCGAGCGTCAACAACAGCGTGGGGGTGCGAGGGAGCGCGATGAAGGGTCAAACCTCACTCCGCCGGTGAGGGTCGCCAGTGGCTGCCACTGAATCGGCCACTCCGCCCATCGACGCGATGAAGATGATTAAGGCGAGGGGTTGCGGCCGAAAATGGGGGGGGTGCCTAAAAAGGACCAGTGGGCGGATAGATCCACCGCGGATTGCAACCGCCGGTGAGGAGCGCCATTGGAACCGCCGCTCTGCTCCTTGACGCACGGCAGCGGGGATGAGCGAGGAAGGTGAGCGGTTGCCGCCGGGTGAGGGGAGTGGGGTGTCTGGATAGAACCACCCGGGTTATGTTCCCCGGCACGGGATTCAAAAAAAAGTACCTTTTATGACTACACGCTAACGGATAAAGAGACCTTTTTTGACTAAAAAACATGTATCATATGCCAATACACTTCCATAGTCATACCGTTCTATTCAAACGGTAATATCGTTGTTGTGGGGGGGGGGGGGGGGGGGGCGACGGACCGTCGGGCGGCACGCATGGTTCGCGCCTAGTTGCAACCGTGTCGATCTGAGTTGCAACTAGCCCGCGTCCAGTTGCAACTGGTTCGCTCCCAGTTGCAACTGGTTTGTGTACGGTTGCAACCGTGTTGATCTGAGTTGCAACTGGTCCGCGTTCAGTTGCAACTGGTTCGCGCCCAGTTGCAATCTGTTCCATCCAGTTGCAATTAGTCTATTCTCTCAGTTGCAATCGGTGTAGTCTGTCGGTTGCAACTTGCTGGGTGGATGCATTTTACAGAGAATGCACATAGTTGCAACAAACGCTAATTACGCTACAACTAAGTTGTGATGGCAACTCATAGTACAGTTAAGTTGCAATTACGTACTTGAAAAAAAAGTTTATCAAATATAGTCTTCATGGATCGCGGGCGCAGGGGTGGGGTGGGGTGCGGTATGGCTCGGGTATGGAATACTTATTCCATACCTAGGGTACTGTATAGAGCTACTATATATATATATATATATATATATATATATATATATATATATATATATATATATATATATATATATATATATATATATATATATATATATATGCCGACTTTTACAATGAAAGTTGCGCAAAAATATACTATTCATCCATTCCACAAATAAAACTCCACTTTATTCTATAGCCACTCTCTCCAAGATTTTGCTATGAGAAAGACATGGACTATAAAAAAAGGGAAAAGATGCATACCCAAAGAAGGTATGCCACATGCTCACAAAGCATGTTAAAAATAGGGAGAGAAGAAAAAAAAATATAGCCCATGTCTAAAAAAAGGGGAAGAGTGATGGTTCACACAAAGGAGTTTATCCACCATCCACCAAAAATTTCCACACATTTTCACATCTTGGTTAGATTGCATGATTTGTTTCTTCTTGGATCCAGCTTTTGACTTAGCAACATATGAAAAGAAAGTATGCCTCTTCATCCCTACCCTGAGCTCCACATAAGCATGATTAGCGGTAGGTGAAAAAAAAAGAAGGCATCACTTTGCCTTGGTAAAGATTTTAAAAAGAGAGAGATTCGAGAGAAAAATCTGAGGAGCAAAGCTATCTCCTGTTTTCAAAAATAAAAATCCAAGTTTCTAAGCAAGGAAGGTTAAGGAACCTGAAGTCTGCACCATTCCAAACTTCAATCACCAAGATAAGCTTGGTAGCCACTCAAAAAGTTCATAGGTTTAAGAAGAAGCTTGGAATAACTTGTATGCAGGTTACATTCAAATGAGTTGCATCTACCTTAGGCCTTCAAACTTCACTCAAGGATGAGCAAAGGGCTAAGTGTGGGGGTGTTGTTGACCGTGCTTAAGTCCTAAAAACAACCATCTACTTCTGCGTCTTTCTCATCAAATTAATTACCAAACTTAGTTATAGGATTTTGTCTGACCAATTCCGTGAGTTTTGGTGAGTTGTTGGTTTCAGGGACACAAGGCCGAAACAGGATGATAACACAAAATACATAGCAAGAAATGCATAAAAGATCCCTGCCTACGTGTCACTTACAAGAAGGGCCCACAAACCTGACGAAACCGACGTAGAAAGGCGGCAAGCACCCAATAGATAAGATCCAGGCCCACCTAGTAGCGCCACAGCCAAAGGCGGTGTCCAGAGGTGGCAATAGGGGGTTGGCCGCACCTAGGGTGTGGCCGCACCTGGACTGAAAGTAGTCCAGGTGCCTTTGGTATGGCATCGCCCCTACACTTCCTGATCTTCCTGGCTAAGGTTTCCATCCAAGGAGAAGAGAAGAGGGACACAACACATTTGGAGGAGAAGAGAAGAGGGACTCCACCCACGTGTATCATTAGGATGGGGAGTGTGTGAGGAGGAAGTGGGGAGAAGAACCGGACATGTCGGCCTCTCTCTCCGGCCTTGTACCTCAACGGATACGATCCATTTGAGTAAGTATCCAGGGTTGTTCTATTGGTAACCTCTTGGTAAAGTTATCCTTACGTTGCTATTGGTTTGCGGGTTCATCATCCATTCTTGTAGTGGATACTCTAGTAAGGGCCCTTGATGAAGACGGGATAACCCCGATCGACTCTAGAGTAGTAGACGATGACTTAAACGTGGTGTTTAGGTCTTAGTTTACCTTTGTTTGTTGCGAGCCCCACGGTATTGCAGGGGTAGACCGCAGGTGGTGACAACCCTGTTGGTCCGCTACGAAGCCTCTTCGTGGTTAGTGAAGTCCCTCATGTCTAGATTTGGAGTAGAGCTAATAGCCGGAGGTCCTTGGCAAACCAGGGTCAGAACGGTGCCTAAAGTGAACGAATAGCAACCTAAGTTTATCTTTCCTTAACCCTTATCCTTAAATAAACCACAATACCCAGGTCATTCTATCTATTCATCTCCAAGGGGTAAAACTAGCTAGAAGATCGTTACACCTCCATTCCTTATGGAAATACGATACCCTGAATACTCTCTGGGTGAAGTGCTACAACGGTATCTCTGTCGGTACTTTTACCGTCAGTCTACCTAGGGATATCCTAAGGTAGGTGATTATTTGGTGAGTGATCGCCGGATCTAGAACTTGAAAGTAAACGTGAGGACACAAGACACGGATTTAGACAGGTTCGGGCTGCAAGAATAGCGTAATACCCTACGTCCTGTTTGGAGTGTTGAATATTGCGCCCTGCGCTTGGGTGTTGAGTTGCCTGTTGGCCGCTCTATTGGTTCTGTCAATCTAGATACCCCTACCCTCCTTTATATATCCCAGGGGGTGGGGTTCCTAGTAGGATTACATCGTATGAGTCCTACTAGGATTACAGGGTAGAGTCCTAATAGGAATCCGACTTCTTTTCCTCTGCAGGTAGGTTCCTTGCGGTACCCAGGGGATCTATCCCTGACAATCTCCGTGCGCTTGCTAATTTATTCGTGATTGTTAAGAAATACCAACAGCCGGCCCCACTTGTCATTCTCTGGCCAGGGTGTAGCTTGTGGTGAGCCCACTAACGTGCAGGGGCGGAAATGATTGTGAATCACACCCATCATCATGCATGTCCAGGGCCACTTAACCCCATCTTTGATGGTTGGCCTTCCTTGCACCGTTAACATCCCATCCTGCAGGAAACTCTCTCGAATGCAGCTGCAGTAATGGAGCATTATTAGGAGGAAACGTGCTTGTCGGTGTTATACTGGCAAGCCTACCTAGGGATACCCTAAGGTAGTAGACTTGTGGTATGGGTGTCGCCAAGATCAATAACTCGATGGTGCAAGGAACACAAGGGTTTAGATAGGTTCGGACTGCAGTATGCGTAATACCCTATGTCTTGTATGGTTTGTATTGCCTTGGAGGTTATGAGATGATTTGGAGGGGGTCCCTGTCCGCCCTTATATATCCTGGGGGGACAGGGTTACATGGAAATACTAGTCCTGTATGAGCTTAGGAGTCCTACCCGAGTACTTTCGGGTAGTTTCCTTCTGTACCAACTAGTTTTTCTTGCACATGCGTCCGAGTACTTTACAGTATGGATAAGGTATGGGACATGCCCCACCCCTTACTTTAGAATGTTCTACGCCATGCATGCAGTCCCGTTGCCCTGGGTCTAACAAGCCCCCAAGCTCTTCATAGCCGAGTACTGCAGGCTTCGAGTACTTCTGGAAGTCATCCTTCGGTTTCTGCTGAAACTTCATCTTGAAGGTGCCTTTCGAGTACTTTCCTTGGCTGCTCGAGGCTGTGAGGTGCTCTAGCCCCGAGTTCTTTCATCATCTTTTCTATGGGGTGCGATGCAAATCACACTCCGTATGGAGTAGCCCCCGAGCCTTAGGTTGAATCAAAGAATCAGGCTGAGGGTCTTACTAGTCTTGAATCTTCTTTCCTTATCTTCCAAATATTTTTGAAAATAAGTCATCGATGACACGTGTCCCGTAGCCCCCGATCCTTGAATCCAAATCCCAAGGTTTGGAAAAAGGATCCAAAAGAACGTGGCATACTAAATAGTGTTATGTACAAAATATGTGTAGAGAATGCATAATCTCCCTTGATGGTTTATTTCAGAAATCAATTGGTTCGAAATTCAAAAAAGCCTACATTCGGGATAAGATCCCTGAAATAATAATCAAATAAACTCCCCAAAACTCTTCCCAAATAACCGCTCAAAACAAATCATGCTTTTTAGGAAAAATAACTCTTCGATTTCCAAACAGTAGATCAAGGCCTACCCGCTGGTTATTTAACCGCGCGGTGACTCTTGGGTTTTTACCGTTTCACTCTCTGCCTTAGCCATTTCGCCTTCTCACACTCCTGCACCGCCAGTTACTTTAGATCTAGGGTTTGAGAGCCCCACTGAACCCGCCCTCCATCCTTAGCCAAACTAGTTGGAGAATTCACCCTTGTCATCAGCGAGTGCTTGTGCCCCTCTCCTGAAGCCCCCGAGCTTATGCGAGTGAAGCGGCTCGTGACATTCAAGAAGATAGGCAATAAGAAGCAGCTGGCCAAGGGAAAGAAGGAGTCGAGCACCGGCGACTGGGAGAGAAGTAAGTGCACCCGTGAGAGACACATTAATTTAGTTGCTTAGGGCCTTCTTTAGGAGGAAGAAATGGTTTAGTGGAAACCATCCTTCCGCCAACTTGTTCCTCAGGAGGATGTAGATTAGAAAGTAATTTTCGAGCATTTTGTCGAAAGGGGATTGACCCTCCCCGCCTCTGACTTTTTCGCAGCCTTCTCTTCAACTGGTGCATTCAGATCCATCATCTGAACCTCAATTCCATCATTCTTCTCACCATCTTCGTTCATCTTTGCGAAGCTTTTCTTGGCATTGAGCCACATTTCGATCTTTTTTGATATTTCTTTCATCTGCGCCAGAGGAGAGGCAGTATCTTGTTGGTGGAGCCGGGATCCAGTTCAAGCAAGGGAAGGGAAAGGAGTACATCCAGTACACACTTCCCACAAACCACTCGGGTTGGAGGTCTTGATGGTTCTACATCGGAAATCATCAACCCGCATTGCCAGAGAGGACTCCAGGGAAGGCAGTGTGGAGGTCCGAGTGGAACGAGAAGTTGAACGAAAACCAGATGATACAAGTCAGTGACCTGCTTGATCTGATTAGAGCTCATAGGGAGATGGGCCTCCATGTTCAAATGGCGCATCATGCCATTGCAGAAGAGATGCCGGTTTGGATTCGAGTACTTAGGAAGTAATGATCCTTCTTGCATTTCCTGAGAATTCCTTCCTCCGGAGACGGCCATTGACTGTGTTCGCCGAGTACTGCTCGATGTGAACACGGTTCCTTATGTCCCGAAGCTCTTCGGTGCGAGGAATCCGCCGAAACCGGTATGAATAATATAATTATCGAGTATAGAGTACTTGTAGATGCAAATTATCACTAATTGCTGACTTGTTTTTGTTTTTGTGCAAGGGCACACTGATCTGTACTGGTGTTCTGCTCCAGATGCTAACGTGCCTCGGCCGGATCATCTCAAGCCAAGTGCGTTCCTGAGGCCCAAGATCAGTCACCTAGATCGTTACCCTTTAACTAATGAAGAAATGACGGATTCTGATGACGATCTTCCACTGTCAGCTTTCCTGCAGAAGTCCAGTAAGGAGTCGACCAGCAGCATGGAGATTCCGAGCCATCCGACCAGGCCGCGAGGAGTGGTAAGGAAGCGCAAACTCTCCCTCGCCGGCTTGTCAAACGACAACCCAAGGTAAGCACTACGCTCGATTACTTTCCTTGTTGATTTTGAAATTCTTTGTTGAGTTATTCTTGTTCCGTCCTTAGCCCTTCGGCCTCCCCCTGTCCAAGCAATCCAAGGATGGGGGGAAGACGGGCTCTGCCGATGTCGCACCAGTAATCGACGTCCAGCCTGGTGCAACGGACCCTTCAGCTGATGACGTTGCGCCGAGCCTGAGTGACCTCATCCCACCAAGCGCCTCGGAAGCTCAACCAAAGGAACCTACTGGCAGCTCGAGGAAGTCGGGCACTCGAGGACCTCGGCTGATCCAATTGAAGAAAGTGGTGACCAAGAGGTCCTCTACGTAAGTTTCGACTACTTGAACTTGTACTTTTATAATCCTTGTAGTTTAGTGGCTGATGTAGTCGCATTTTACCTAGGCCTTCCTCTGCTCTGAGCTTGGATGAGCCTGGCGATGCCTCGGCGTCCAAGCCCCCGGGCATGGACAAAGCTTGGATATTGCAGCGTTGGGAACCGGTGTCCCTCCTCCTCCTCCGGCCACTAGTATCGAGGCGGAGAAAGAAACCATGTCGGAGCAAGCTGAACCAGAGCGGGTAGAAGTGGAGCCCCCTGCGCCCGAACTACCCAAGAGTGAGCCCATCGTGCCTCCTCCGCCTCCAAGCATTAATTTGCCCGAGGCTAGACTAGTGAATGCGAGTGAAGTGGCAGGCGAGCTGCCCAAGGAGTCAGGCCCAGAAGGTACTAGTGTCGCGGGTACTTCGAACCTTGGCGCCAACACAGCTGAGGCCACGGGTGTAGGAGGGCCTGACGTGAGAGATGCCAGCGCTGCGGGTACATGAGAACCCAGCGCAGATGCTGCAGAAAAGGATGACCTGCTGGTGACGCCTTATGGCTGGCAACATGCAATCAAGCTTGATCTGATTGAAGATCCCATGCTGACCAAGGAGAAGCAGAAACGCCTGGCAGGCGCCTTTAAAGACTTGTACGAATTCACCACTATAAGTGTTCATCTTCCTCGAGTAGTTGATCATATCCTCTGTTTTTGTATAATAATTACTGACTCTGATGATTCCATTGTTGTAGACTTTGATGGACCATTCCCAAGAAAAATCTAATAAGTTGAAGTTCATTGAAGACGGCCATCACCAGCTTCAAGAGAAAGACCGCAAAATCTCCCAAGAGATTTACAAAAATGTTGAGCTGTGGAATGAACTCGAGAAGCTGAAGAGTGAGCATACTCGGGAGACCTGGCTCCTCAAGAACGATATCAAGAATCTGGAGAAGGAAAAACCCGAGCTGCTCGAGAAGAACAAGAAGATTTCCAAGGCCCACAAAGGTAATTTCTCGCTCTGTCTTGTTGTATTTGATTTGTCAGTTGTTCGAGTAGTTCCTGAAACTCCTGGAGTACTCCCTCTTGTCTTGTGCGCACAGAACTCAAATCTACTTTGCAAAAGAAAGAAAATATCATTATAGATCTGAAGAACCTTTTTTACAGTGGCGCAAATGATGTCGAGCGCCTCGAGAAGATCCTCCAGGACACAGATGTCCAATTCCGCGACGCCATGCAGCAGATCAAGTCTATGCTCGTGGAGAAGGATCTCATGCAGAAAGAACTCGAAGAATTCAAGCACTACTGGAAATCAAGGCATCCATGACGAACAATTTTTGTCACTGTAAACGCGAAATACGTCACAGAAGGTTTTCCGTGACGAATTGGTGATGAATTTTCGTTCGTCTTAGAAGCCGCGTCCTGTTAGGTCTACCGTGATGAACTTCCAAAAAACATCACGGAACTGTTTTTTCTGTGACGAAGAAACTTTCGTGACGGTAGCATATTTCACTTCTGTGACGCGTCAAAAACGTCACAAAACTCCAGCTAGCCCAGCCCATAGGCCCGCTAACCCAGCTCATAGGCCCACTAGCCCAGCCTAAGCCCGCTATCCCAGCCCAGACCCAAAATTAGTGACGAAAATAAACGTCACAAATTATCGCCACATAGGATAAATATTCATCACGGAATGAACTGCCACATCACCACTAGGACAGCATGGATGCTGATGTGGCAACCTAATTGCAGGCCGATTTATTTATAGGCTGAGCCCATGTTAGAAATTTTATTTTCATATGCAAATAAATTTAGAGACCAATCCAATTTTGTACATATGTGGGCCAAACTTAGTTTCAAAGCCCAAATTACCTACATAAAAATAATTGAAAATAAAAGTTGATAGCAGAACTACTTTTGAGCTACCAAACACACATAAAGTAACTTAACCTGATACAAGCACACAAACAAGACACGACATATATTATCTCTTCTATTTTCTGCTTGTTCCTAGCATCTTATTCTTAATCAATCTCTTCTAACTGCTTGCTCCTTCCTGCATCTAATCCTCAACCTGAAAAACACAAATCACAAAATATTATCAGCAGAGAGTATTTCTAGTAATCAGCCAGCTCCGATCTTTGAATTATAAAGATTGATTAGGATGGCATGTGGCAGGTATACATCTTTGAATGCCAACAACTTTGAAAACTAAAAACATGCAGTGACAGTAACAAGCAAACAACACTCCTAGACAAGAAAAGTGTATCAACTTTTACTGTATCCCCAAACTATATGCAAATTATTTGAACTGTCCAAGGAACAAGCTACAGGTCACTATATTGTACTCCATCTTCTAACTACATGCAAAATAGTTTACCTGTCCAAGAAACAAGCTACAGGTGGCACGTAAAAGCTTAAGTTCATTTAAAGAATAAGCTAATTAACTATCTGATAGACCAGCCAAGACAAGCATGCAACAATTAGAATAATGAGCTAATAGCAAATACTGCTGCCGACCAATTCCAGAGAGCTTGAGCTGCTGCACTATCGCTAACTGCAGAAAAGCTTCAGCTGCTGACCAACAAAGGGGAATGCAGCGAGCTCCTTCTGATTAACGTGCCGAACAAATCAAAGAAGACATCTCTAAAAAGTTAGCAACATAATAGAGTTTTTTTTCATATACAATAATTAAATCAAGCAACTACGAATCTAGAACTAGCATATTAAGCATCTCCCGCTCAAGTATCCAACTACAGTCTACGAGATGTAATGCTATAACAGATCTAGAACTAGCATCACTTCTACTACTACGATTAACATGGGAAAACAAAGCTTACCCTTGCAGCAAAGCTTACACTTGCTTCAGCTGCTGACCAACACAGAACGACATAAGAGGCTAATAACTGAATTTCCAATCAACCAATCATGTGGTGAAAATGCTGAATCTCTACATTCTGTTTAGTCGATCAGATTTGCATCCCACTTCGTCCAATAAAGAATCCACTAAGGCAGTAACAGGGCTTGCGAACACGGCAAACTCTACTTCTAGTAAAATGCAGCTAAGATCTATATTATTGCTGAATATGAACAAAATCGGAAACCGGTCCCAACACTTTATGCAACCAATCTGACAGTCATGCTGGCTCATTGATTCTACCGACTGCAAGAACTGGAAGAACGACAGACAAGTGAGTCAAGGAAAAAGCAGACTGCGACTGTTCTACCTGATGAAGTAGGGGCAGCCAGCGATGGAGTTCTATGCATAGGTCCACCTGACAAAGAGGCCTGCAATATAAAACAATATGACTGCAGTATACATCAATTTGATATTTTGTAAAATAAAAGGCCTAAATCTAGGAAGCAATAAGCAAGTGGCAAGCAGTGACAAAGCAGTTAGAAAATATATACCCCAAAATACGAACCAAGAGTATTCTAGAGTTAACTATGATAAGAATCAGGCACATGATTGATGCTATTAACTTGCTACCGGCCAAGCAAAGAATAATTCTCCACTGCCCGCAATATTACTTCCCACACAAGAGCTAGTAGGCCAACTAAGCTCAACCAGTTGATGATGACAAAAGAAAGAACAAAGCTAAGCTAGCTGCTGCTGCTCACCCAGAAGCACAAGAGACCAGGACAGATGCTAATTATTCAGTTCAATGATACTAGCAGAAATAAGCAGTTGCGTATGGTGCTGGAACGGAAACATGAAACTTAGCACCATCTGATTCAGTCCTAAGTGACTAGATCTCAGAAAACAAAAACCTCAAATGCGGCTGCTACTAAAAAGGAAATTCAATTCCTTCTAAGTAGTGCCACAATTTTCGAAGGCCGCACGCACAAACACTGCTCCAACAATTCGCCCTAAGAGAATCCAACGACCTCAAGGACAGATCCCACTCCTTCACATCACTGCACTAACAATCTGGAACCAAACTTCCCAACCAGTGCCTAAGCCCTCGCCGGAAGCCGCCAAACACGTAGCGCAGCAGATCCCGCCTCCCAATGTTTGGGTTAAATATTTTCACCTCAGCTGGACAGCCCCACACATGTAAGTAATTTATAGTGGATTTTCTCCCGGTCCATAACTCATCCGGTGTTTTAGGCACCGACTTACTTAGTACACGATTAAGGATATGAATAGCGGTTTTTAACGCCTCAATTCACAAATTAATCGGCAACGTGGAGTAACTCATCATACTTCTCACCATATCCATTAGGGTACGGTTACGCCTTTCAGCTACTCCATGGGTACGGTTACGCCTTTCAGCTACTCCATTCGGCTGAGGCTCACCCGGTGTAGAGTACTGGGCTGCTATTCCATTTTTCTGTAGAAACCTTGCAAAAGGTATAGGAACTTGGTCATACGGGGTACGACCGTAATACTCACCTCCACGGTCGGATCTTACTATTTTAATCTTTAGATCATGCTTATTTTCTATCTCAGCCTTGAATATCTTGAATTTTTCTAGCGCTTCTGATCTTTCTTTGATTGGATAAATACAGCCATAGCATGAATAATCATCTGTGAATGTTATGAATGAATCATAATCGTCCACAGACTTTATGGGGAATGGACCACAAATATCTGTGTGTACTATCTTCAAAACCCCTGCACTGCGTTTGGCTCCTTTCTTTATTTGCTTAACATACTTTCCCTTAATGCAATCGATGCAATATTCTACATCTGAAAAGTCTAACGGATGAAGAATATTTTTTTAATCAATCGTTCAATTCTCCCCCTCGAAATATGGCCTAAGCGAGAGTGCCATAATTTTGCTGATATCTCACTATCCATTGTCTGCGCTTATTCTTTCCATTCATAGACGAGAAAGGCTCACTATTGCATACAATATCTCTTTCATTGCATACAACATTCACATTCTCATGCATAGACAACATATAAAGTTTGTCTCATAGGAAAGCGAGACCAACACACTTATTATTAAACTGCATCTCACATTGTTCTATGCCAAACTGTTCATGAGACGGAAATCAAATTTATAGACAAAGAGGGTACATAAAGAACATCATGCAACTGAAGTTTGAAGCCATTATCTAACTCTAATGTAAGTTCTCCGATTGCTTCAACGTCGGCTCTAACTCCATTTGCGACCTTAAGCCATCTTTCTCCTCTTTGCAGGGTCTTCCTCGTACTTATATCCTGTAAAGAATTAGCAACATGAACAGTTGCTCCTGAGTCAATCCACCAAGTAGATTTAGCATAATTTAAATATAGGGTTCATCTGTGAATGTGATTACATCCTCACCTTTCTTTAATAAGTGCCTCAGGAAATCCGGACAGTCTTTCCTGTGGTGTCCTTTCTTGTTGCACAACAAGCATTCATCCTTTTCTACATGTGGCTGATCTGGATTGGAAGTCTTGCTTGGTGGCTTAGAAGAGAAGCCTTATCCCACTGAGGTTTCCCATGTGGTTTAGCATTCTTATCATGAACGCTCTTTTTTTTATGTGCTTCACATAGTTGACAGAGCTTTAAGCCTCTCTCTTCTTCTTGCACACACATTGCCATAAGCTTCTCTATATCCCATTTGTCGGGCATCATGTTGTAGTTAACAATAAAAGTCTCAAACTCTTTTGGCAAGGAAGCTAGAGCCAAATGGACAACGAAAGCATCTGGGAGTCCCATTTCCATAGGTTTTAGCTTAAATGCCATATTGCTCATCTTCAATATGTGCTCTCTTATACCACCACCAGTGTACTTGTCATTAACTAACCTCTGAATCAGAGTCCGAGTATAAGCTTTTGAAGAGCCAACAAATTGACTCTTCACTTTCTTTAAGTACTCACTGGCAGTGGCACAATCTGGGATTGCACCTCTTATACTGTCTATGATCGAACTCTTGATCACCATCAAACACTTGCGGTTTGATTGGTTCCACTTGGCTTTCTCAAGATCATGCTTCATCTGCTGAGTAGCATGAGCACTATCTCGAGCACGCCATGCGGCCTCTATCTCATCCTGAGCCCTCACCGATTCCACAAAGGTCTGCGGGACACGGTGAGTTGAGTGCTAAATCTATGTCTCACAATCCAAGAGCCACCTCCAGCTTCTGAGCCCATTTGCTATAGTTGGATCCATCCAACAGTGGTATAGAACTGATGTAGCTCATGGCATTAGGTCCTGAAGACAAAATTAAAGAAAGTGAGAACCACAACATAATACTAATTGCATATGGTCAAAATTTAGACATACAATTAACTCGCTACATCAATTCTAAATCACCATTGGACAGAAATAGAATAAATGCATGGAAACTTTACTGAATAAAATTATAATACTGCTATTATCAATGTTGGTTAGAAAATAACAATATCACAATTAACTTGAGACATAGGCGAACTTGCTCCTCTAATTAAAATATCCCGTTGGTTCTAAATTAATCAGAGGATAAAAAACTGAAACTTGCAGAGGAAACATCAAAACAACTCTTATTCTTATTCAGAAGCATTTCACTAAACTCATTTGCTCTCTAAAAAATTAAACATGTTGGTGCAGAATTAATTAGAGATTAAAACTAATCAAAAAACACAAAAAGCTTATGAAAAAGAAAAAAACTAATATGCAGTAGTACTCTCCATTCGGCCAAGACAAGGAAATAGCCCACAGCCCATTCGCGCACTGCGTGCCCCCGCGCCCCAGGCCACAACCTGGGCCTGGGCTGGGGTTCTCTCCGCCTGCCTGGGCTGAAATCCGGCCCGTTGGCCTCCGGACGATCCTAACCATCCGTGCGCATCCGATGGCCAGCCGTCGATCTCGCGGGATCAAAACCGGCGAGCAGCCGTCGCCCCTTCAAACCCTAGGTCAGTTTCTTCTCTCCCCCTTCTCTCACTCCTGTCCGAGCGGCGGCTGCCTATGGCGGCCGGAGGAGATGATGGCGCCGCCACTGGCCCCCTCGCCGGCGGCGCGCTCCCTCGCTTGTGCGGGAGCGCGCCGCCGTCGAGCGGCCCTTGCGGTGGTGCCCTAGGCCCGTGCGCGCGCGACGCTGTGGTGCGTCAGGTCTGCTGGCCCGCGCAGTGGCGGTGGTGCACCGGTGCCTCGGGTGTCCTTCCCGCGCGGCGGTGGCCGGTGGGTGCAAGTAGGGCCCGCGCCCCTAGGGTTAGGGTTAGGGTTGTTCTTTCTTGGCTCTTTTTCGATTTGGATCGAAACTCACTTTCCGGTCTCTCTTCTTTCTCACTTTTCTTTCCCCGATCTAGATTTACACGCTAGTGTAGGCGATTGATACCAAT
The DNA here is from genome assembly GCA_032594955.1 of Panicum miliaceum. Classification (NCBI taxonomy): domain Eukaryota; kingdom Viridiplantae; phylum Streptophyta; class Magnoliopsida; order Poales; family Poaceae; genus Panicum; species Panicum miliaceum. The sequence goes on along the minus strand of CM064057.1, from coordinate 49,478,621 downwards.
GTTAAACTATATGGATCGACTAGGAGTAGATCTACGGGTATTACTTGCACTAACTTGGAATAAAACAATAGAGTTCTTGGTTTACATCCAAGAGGGAGAGAGAAACAAAGAGGTAGAGGGGAGTGCACAAACCACCGCTGGAGGAGGAGGCTTCGGCAATGTTGGCCATGGGGTCGGCGAGGTCGAGGATGATGTGGTCGAGGAGGCGAGCCGGAGTCGTAGCAGTGACGGCGGCACGGTGCAGAGGGTAGTGGCGCTTCCCATCGCTTCAGCGCCTCCCGGATCGGATTGTGCTTTAGGGTTTGTAGGTGGGGAAACTGGCGGCGGTGAACCTCGTATCCCGAGCCTCCGGCCTCACCTCCTTTTATTTAGCGCCGTGCAACGGGGCCCACCAACCAGGTCATGGTTGGACGCCCCTGATCAGAGTGCGATCAGGGACTCCGACTTGGTTGTTGGACCGAGCCGGACGAGATCAAACTAACACCACCCACTCCCGGCCGCCCGGCCACCCAGCCGGTGTGGCTATATAAGAAGCACCCCGGGCGGCAGCTAGCCGTGTGCCGCAGCGTAGCAGCCAGCCTCGTGACGGCCACCACCCCACAGCTTCTGTAGCTCTACGCAGCCAGGTAGCTCTAGTAGGCAAGCGCGCGCCGCCGGAGGTGGTGGCGTTGCAGCGGTAGCGGCCCCACACGGCCACACCCGGCCCGACCACGTGGCGCCCACGCCGGGGAAGGACACGGAGGCGCCCGGCGCCAGGGCGAAACCGGTATATACGGGAACGCGTCACGGCCGTCGCTCCTGTTGGTGTCAGAAAAAAGAATGGCGTGTCAAGATACGGATTTGATCACTTGCATCCACCGTTGCCACGAAGCCCACAATGCTGCAAAAGACTTGAACTCAAATGGAGACTTTTTATTCACAACTAATTGAGTGGTGCATTATTATAACTACAAACTGGTTGTGACAACCAACAAACTATGTGTCTCCCCCACATCTTATTGAGATACTATTTGGATGGGTTGATCTCCATTCTTGTGCCAATTAAATTGGCAATCCTATCTACACTAGGCTGTGTGCATCCTACTAATGCAAAAGTCGGAAATGTAACTCGAAAAAGCCTTGAATTAAATAAAGTTTTCCTTATTGAAAAAAACATGCCTTAGACATCTTGCTTCGCATCTAATTTCCCCCTCTTGATAAACCTATCAGGTCGCTTGCCATCTTTGGACATTGCATTGTCACATGAAACTTACACTGCGTTGTCACTTCTTTCTTTCAATTGATGACTATCAAAGAAGTTGGATCTGAGGTGTTGTTTCTTGTTTCTCAATAGGGTAATAAACACAAAGAGGAGTAAACGGCTGGAATAATTAAAATTGCTATTTTTCTACCACAGGGTTCCATTCCTGTAGAAAACAAACAAACAAACAAACAAACAAAATGTATGTATATATAGCTAGCAACAAATAGAAACAAGTGGAAAAGGGAAAGAAGACATCGTTAGCAACAAACAAACGAAGACATGTGCGTACGGTTATGGACGACATGGACATAGCACGAAAAACATGAAAATGGAAACATGTGAAATATATTATATGATATTCCGATCGCATGAATTCTGAAGAACAGATGGATATGCATGCGGCGTGCACACTTGAGCAAAAATAACAGTACACGCGATTATCATGAGTAGTGTCCGAGTCTATGATCGAGCAGCTTTGGCTCACGAGCGTTAGTTCGTCCAAATGTAGTCTTAATTGCTTGCTGATCTAACTGACAAATGTGGGAATCCATCCAGCATTAGTACCATAACAATGCCACTGATGAAGTTGGCGAAAAAAAATGAAACGTACCAATAAAATGCATCCTACGGACTACGGTTGCACATTTATTTCATCCTCACCCACGATAAAAAATTCTCAATATAATTTGTAGGTTTTTGCAGTGTTCTTTCAAGTGTTTTATTTGTTGTGGGTGCGTAGAGCAGCATTAACAGTACTCTAAGAAACATATAAGAGATTAAGAGGAGGCGGGAATTAAGAACGAATGAGACGTCACTATGTAAGAAAAGCCCTATAGTGCGGGCATTGTCGGCGTCGTGAGGACGGGGGTCCTCACCTCGCCTCACAAAATCAAACAGGCCGACAGGCCCAGAAGGCAGGTAGGGATGCCCAACCCAATAAGGGGGTCACCGAGAAGGCAGGCTGAGCCTGAAGGCCCGGGGTCCCACCGACCAAGGCATTTCCTTAGCTAGTAAGGAGCCGCCCCTGGCCGATATTTTTACCGCGCCAGCTCGGTACAGGGCGGGGCCCGCCACGGTGCAGCTCCCCCGTAAAAACCTCATGATTACAGGGAGGCGTGCGATCAGACGGCGCCTTGAACAGGGCAGGGGGCCCCTCCCCTGGCCCTATCCTGACAGAACAACAGAGGACGGTGCAAGAGGAGCCCACGCTCTGGCTCCCCCGACGCGGCGGGCGAGCCACCCCAGGTGCCCGGGCTGAAGCAAAGAACCCCGGGGCAGCTAGGGGGCACGTCCCAAATCCCCGTCGAGCTCCGCAGGCACCTCGGACGCCGGATTGACCACCCCGGGCTACCCCGGGAAGACCCCAGGAGCCGACTAGATGGGGCTCGCAGGATAAGGCCGTGTCAGAAGGGCGGCGCCACTTGCAGGAGACGCCCTCCTAACAGGCACCGCGTTCACACTCAGAAATAGTAAAACCCAGACAATAAAAATCCTCTCCCTGGGCCCAGGGGAGAGGCTATAAATAGAACATAGGGGCCAAGTGTAAAGCAGGTTGAGCACTCCACAGCTCACCCATTACGAGCTCACCCGAGCAAGATAACAAGAACACACTCACAGGACGTAGGGTCTTACGCTTCCGAGCGGCCTGAACCTGTCTAAACTCCTTGTCCCACAGTTGGAACTCCATTGCGTGTTACATCCCTGGCCGAATCTCTAATCGGGGGTTCCCACGAATCCCTGCTGGTGGTCCTAACCCGCCGTCAGCTGGCGCGCCAGGTAGGGGGTGTTGGCACGTGAATTCTCCATCTCCGGTGACGAACTTCTGATTGAAGCAATGGTGAACCACTCTGACCGTTCCGACGGTGAGAGCGGTGGTGAGCACGCCCCTCGCAGGTGGCTATCTACGGTGGACGCGGAGGCGGCGAGGCCAGCCCCGTCGCCGCCGACGCACAACGGGCGATAGCCGGCGTCGTTCGCCATGGCGCCGCCTCATCTCGACGCCCCCAGATCCGCCTCTGGGGGCACTACGTCGGCCAACGTCCGGTACGCTCAGCTACGGGCGGAGGCCCAACGACGAGTGGCCCGGCGGGCGTCTCGCGTCCCTGCCAGGGCCGATCGCAGCGGCGTTTCCCCAAGGGAAGCGCTGGTCGCGGCTCGGGCGCTCCTGCGCCACCCACCAATGCAGGCAGAGCCAGGGACCCCAGAAGAGCGCTAGCTGGACGAGCTGGCCAGCCTCATGGGGAAGGCTTGTCTTAGGCCAGGGGCTCAGAGTTCCCGAGCAACCGCCGGGGGCTCCTCTCGAGGAGGCCGCCGGCAACCACCACGGTCGCCTGCCCCAGCAAGGTCGGCCACGAACGGGATGCATGACCTGCGCTCCTGGCTCCAAGAAATCAGGGCGAGCGAAGACGCCCGAACCACCCTCGAGCGTGCACGTGAGTGCCACCGAGAGGCCCGGGAGGAACACGCTTCCTCCGGGTCCCCTGCTCGCGGAACGCGCAGGCAGAGGGGGTCTTCAGACGATGACATCGGGCCTTATGGGGCCGTATGCCGGGCGTTCACCGCTGATCTGCGTCAGGTGAACTGGCCCACCAAGTTCTTGCCAGATCTCCCGGAGAAGTATGACGGCACCATCGACCCGAGGAGTTTCTCCAGATCTACACCACAGCTATCCAGGCCGCTGGTGGAGGTGTCCAGGTCATGGCCAACTACTTCCACGTCGCCCTCAAGGGCACGGCGTGGTCCTGGCTGATGAACCTGCCCCAGGAGTCGGTCGCCTCCTGGGGGAACTTGTGCGAGCAATTCGTCACCAACTTCTCCGGCTCGTTTAACCAGCCGGGGACTAGGGGTGACCTGCTCGCCATCAAGCAACTCAAGGGCTAGTCGCTGCGACAATACATCCAGCGGTTCAGCCAGGTGCGTAATACCATTCCTCGCATCACGCCTTCAGTCGTCATCATGGCGTTCACTGAAGGCGTGACCAATAAATGCCTCGTGGGTGAGCTCTAGATGCGCAATGTCGAAACCATCTCCGAGTTGTTCGCGCTGGCGGACAAGTGCGCGCGGGAAGCTGAGGCGCAGCAGCGCTCCGAGCGCCGCAGCGCCCCGGATGAGCCAGTCGAGCCGGAACATGCCCGGCGCGGCCGGCCTGACAACAAGAAGAACAAGCGGAAGGCCGCCACCGTCCTGGCGGTGGCGGAAGGCCGCAACAAGCAACAACCCGGCTGGGCTCCTGGGGGAGGCGCCCCCAGGCCCGACGGGGAGTTCCAGAGGTCGGCTCCCGCTAAGCCGGGGGCTGGCAAGTGGTGTGAGATCCACCGGACCGACCGGCACGACCTCACCAAGTGTCGGCTGGTCAAGGGACTCGCCGAAGACCACCGCAAGGAGTGCGACAACCGTCGCCCCGACGGAAACGGAGCACCTGAAGAGGGCGGCCTGGGGTTCCAAGAACCTCGGCAAGCCATCGCCACCATCTTCGGGGGCGCCACCGTCCCAGAGGAGGGCCAAGCTCCTCTGGAGGGAGGCCTGCACTGTCTCCCCAGCTCCGGAGAGTTCCTGGCTCATGAAGTGGTCGGCCACGCCGATCACCTTCAATCGGAACGACCACCCCGACAACACGGCGGGGGTTCGGTTGCTACGAGTGATTGTAACCCCCACCATCTGCAACATCAGTGTGGCCAGAGTCCTCGTCGATGGAGGGGCGGGCCTGAACCTCCTCTCCCCCGAGGTCTTCCACAAGATGCAGATCGGGGAGCGCAAGCTGCGGCCGTCGAAGCCCTTCTACGGCTTCACCGAGGGAAGGACCATCCCCTTGGGCCAGATCGAGCTACTGGTCACATTCGGTGAGCAGAGTAACTTCCGCACTGAGACTGTGGTCTTCGACGTGGCGCGCTGCGACCTCCCGTACAACGCCATCCTTGGCCGCCCCGCCTTGGCCAAGTTCATGGCAGCCGTCCACTACGCCTACGGCACTCTAAAGATCCCGGGACCCTCCGGGGTCATCACTGTCAAGGCGAACGTCCAGGGAGCCATCTTCTGTGCCGAGAAACTGTGCGACTCCATGGCGGCGGCATCCCTCAAGGACGACGAACGCCCCGATCCAGTGGCATCCCCGCCGGCGAAGCAACGGCTCTCCCCCAACGAGGCGGCCCTGACCAAGGAGGTCTGCCTAGGGGAACCTCCTTCGCAGCGGGTCAAGATAGGGGCCTAGCTGGGCGAAAAGTAGGAAAGCGTGCTCATCGCCTTCCTCCGGACAAATGTCGACGTGTTCGCGTGAAAATTGTCCGACATGCCTAGGGTCCCCAGGGAGGTGATCGAGCACCGCCTGGCCGTGCACCCCGACGCACGGCCCGTATAGCAGAAAATCCGGCGACAGGCTCCGGAGAGGCAAGACTTCATCCGTGAACAGGCGCGGAAGATGTTGGACGCGGGGTTCATCCGGGAGATCTTCCACCCAGAGTGGCTGGCCAACCCGGTTATCGTCCCAAAGGCCAACGGTAAGATCCGCATGTGCGTGGATTACACCGAGTTCAACAAAGCCTGCCCAAAGGATCCTTTTCCGCTACCCCGCATTGACCAAGTCGTCGATTCGACGGCGGGATGCGACCTCCTTTGTTTTCTAGATGCGTACTCCGGGTACCACAAGATAAGCATGGCAAGGGAGGACGAGGAGAAAACCTCGTCCACCACCCCGGTGGGAACGTACTACTACGTCTGCATGCCCTTCGTGCTCAAGAACGCTGGTCCCACCTTCCAACGGACCATGCGTATCACTCTACAGGACCTACAGTCCTTCAATGTTGAAGCATACGTGGACGACATTGTGGTCAAGACCCGACAGCAGGAGTCCCTCCTGCGGGATCTGTCGGAAGCATTTGATAGCCTACGCACCACCCGGCTCAAGCTAAACCCTGAGAAATGCGTGTTCGGGGTACCAGCAGGGAAGCTCCTGGGCTTCCTAGTATCGAGTCGAGGCATCAAAGTGAACCCCTAGAATGTGGAAGCAATCGAGCGCATGAAACCCCCAACCCGGCTGAAAGAAGCTCAATGCCTCACGGGTGGCATGGTGGCTCTCGGGACGGTTCATCTCCAAACTTGGAGAGCGGGGTCTCCCCCTCTTCAAACTGTTAAAGAAGACCGGCCGATTCGAATGGACCTCGGAAGTTGATTAGGCATTCCGGGAGCTAAAAACGTACCCCCCCCCCCCCCCCCGTGCTCGTCGCACCTCGGGAGGGGGAGACTTTGCTCCTCTACATCTTAGCAACCCCGCAAGTGGTGAGCACAGTGCTAGTGGTAGAAAGGGAAGAAGAAGACCCCGGGCAATGCAAGAGCACCCTGGGAGAAGACGCAGACCCCGGGGGAAAGCCAAAGAACCCTGGAGAGTCAGAGGAGCCCGGGGAAGGAATCACGAGCCCCGGCCAACCAGAAGATGATCAAGCTACATCAGGGCAGCCTGTTCCCGACCCCGGGACCACCCCGGACGGACATGCAAGGCCGCCCTGACATGTACAACGCCCGGTGTACTTCGTGAGCGAAGTACTCCGGGATTCCAAGGAGTGCTACCCCCAGGCGCAAAAGATGTTGTACGCCGTCCTGATGGCATCCCGCAAGCTACGTCACTACTTTCAAGCGCATCCAGTCACCGTGGTCACGTCCTACCCCTTAGCCCACATCCTACGGAACAGGGAGGGGACAGGGCATGCGGTGAAATGGGGGATCGAGCTGGCGGAATTCGGTTTGCAATTCGCATCCCAACATGCCATCAAAAGCCAAGCACTTGTCGACTTTGTCGCCGAATGGACGCCGGTCCCCAACATCGAGCGTCCGGAGGAAACCGCCACCCGGCAGCCAACAGCGACAAGCATTGGACCTTGGAATATTGGACCATGAACTTCGACGGATCACTCAACCTCCAGGGGGCCGGCACCGGGGTGGTCCTCATCGCCCCGGACGGTCACGCTCTCAAGTACGCCGTTCAGCTAGGCTTCCGAGCCACGAACAACATGGCCGAATACGAGGGTCTCCTGGCCGGGCTACGAGCGGCCGCCGGGCTGGGGGCGCGCCGCCTTCTAGTCAAGGGGGACTCCCACCTTGTGGTAAACCAGGTTTCCAAGGAATATCAGTGTGCCAACCCTCAGATGGCCGCCTACGTGGCCGAGGTACGACGAATGGAACTGCGCTATGTTCCCCGACAGGAGAACACTGAGGCCGATGAGCTGTCCCGCCTCGCGTCCTCACGAACTCCATTAACCCCCAGGGTGTTCAAAGAAAAGCTATGCCAACATACCGTCACAACCGTCGACCGTGCCGAAGGGGGAACCCAGTCTTCGAGCGGGGGAAACCAGGCCCAGCCACCCGCCGAGCTAACCCTGCTCTCAGCCCGTTCTCAGGGACCCTCGTGGATGGATGACATCCGCGGCTTCCTGAAAGAAAACATCCTTCCCGAGGATGACGCCACCGCGGAACGGATCGCACGACAGTCCAAACGCTACATCATGGTAGATGGGCATCTATATCGATGTGGCACGGACGGGGTCCTCTTGCAGTGCATCACCTGGGAAGAAGGTGGCAAGCTTCTCGCCGATATCCACGAGGGCGAGTGTGGAAGCCACTCGGCTTCCCGCACGATGGTCGGTAAAGCCTTTCGGCAGGGCTTTTACTGGCCGACAGCCCTCCAGGATGCAGCCGAACTGGGTCAGCGCTGCAAGGCATGTCAATTCCACACAAAGCAGTCTCACCGGCCAGCATAGGCACTCTAAACCATTCCCCTGTCATGGCCGTTCGCGGTCTGGGGGCTCGACATTTTGGGACCTTTCCCAAAAGCTATCGGGGGTAACGAATGGTTGTACGTGGCGATCGACAAGTTCACCAAATGGCCGGAGGTCTCCGCAGTCGTAAAGGCCAACAAATCTTCAGCCCTCAAGTTCATCAAAGACCTGGTGGCTCGGTTCGGGGTCCCTAACCGCATAATCACTGACAACAGGACCCAGTTCACGAGCAACCTCTTCGGGGACTACTGCGACGACAAGAACATCAAGCTCTGCTTTGCATCTGTAGCCCACCCGAGAAGCAACGGGCAGGCAGAAAGAGCAAACGCTGAAGTCCTCAAGGGGTTAAAAACCAGAACCTACAACGAGCTGAAGAAACACGACACCGGATGGATAGACGAGCTACCGGTGGTGGTCTGGTCAAATCGCACCACACCCAGCCGAGCGACTGGCGAAATGCCTTTCTTCCTCATCTACGGTGCCGAGGCAGTTCTCCCAGCCGGGGTGACACTAGGAAGCCCGCGAGTGCGGGCCTACAACGAAGAAGACAAAGATCGCCTGCGGCAGCAAGGCGTCCTCTACCTCGAGGAAGTTCGGGCTGCCCGTTATTAGCAAGCCCTCCGCCGCTACCACCAACGCCACGTACAACCAAGAACCATCCAAGTCGGAGACCTAGTCCTCCGCCGGTTCCAGTCATAAGAGGGGAAAAACAAGCTCTCCCCCATGTGGGAAGGCCCTTTCCGCGTCACGGAAGAACGCCGGCCTGGAGTGTTCAGGCTCACCGACAAGGACGGGATGCAGGTACCCAATGTCTGAAACATCGAGCATCTCCGTAAGTTCTATCCATAAATAGGCGGGGTCCTGGTATCCAGGGGTCCCAAAAAATGAAATTTCATATATTTCTTGGTTCAGGATTACAGATACAAGCGGAGGTTACATTAGCGGTGGCCGCCTAGTGGCCACGGCACAAACACATGAAGCTACCGTGAGGATTCCCGAATCTATCGGTGAAGATACAATGGCCGGCCCGGAGTCGGTGGAGGCGGGTTGGAGCGTGCACCGCAGCCACGACTGGACCAAGCGCCCCATCGTGCCCTGACGAAGAAGGTACCAAGCCGTGGACCGGCGACGAGCTGGAACGCCGGCACGTCGGCTCGACCAACGGGAAACTGAGCCTGGAAGAACCATGAGCCGCTGCGGCCGGATCCCCAAGTAGCAGGACCCGACCGACGAAAGCTTCACGCTCACCGGACCAAGAGCAGAGGGGAACCGAGGCCACGCCGGTGCTTCAGGACAGAGTAATGGAAGAAAAGCAAGGGAGCTACTTTCCATTACCACTCGCTAGAGCACCGGCACGCCCTCGGATGAGACTGTGGTGAAGCTGCCCGACCCAGGTCCGGCAACTCCATCACCGGCCAAACAGGAGCACAGCTTCGCCCGCCGCAGGCGGCACCAGAGGACGTTGCTGCTGGCACTGAGGAAGATGAGGAAGACTGCAAGCCTTCCGCCCAGCATCAGCAACGACAACATCTAGGGGTGCCCTGGCCCACGCTACCCCTAGATGTCGCAGCATCCCGACGACCCTCGGAAGGAGGCGGCTCCTGCTCCACATGGGAAGGGTGTCTCTCTTAGCTGAAGAAGCACCCTCGAAACAGGAGCAGGAAACTCCACCTCCTGCAGCCGCCCCGGCCGACACTCCACCTCAACTACCCGACGGTAGCGGAGGAGGACGTCATACCAGCCGAGGCGACGGGACAATGCCACCGAGGTTCAGCATCAAACCCAGCAGCAATAGCAGTTCCATGGTGAAGGCCCCGGAGAAGAAGGGCCTCCATTGAGGAGCACGACCAACTACACGGGCAACCCAAGGAGCCAATCCCACCTTCAGTCCCTCTCAGCTTCGTTCGGGAAAGCGAGGGACAGAAGGAAGGGCAAGCTCCCCGGGGTGATGCTGAACACATCGTATAGCTGCACGTCTAGCGCCCCATACGCGCCACGACTCCCCGTGGCCATGGCGCGCCTTCAACCCGACTCAGCTTCGCTGGAGAAGAAAGGAACCGACCACGCCAGCTCCTGTCAGGTGTCTCGCAGGCGGCGAGGCACTCATGGTGGATGGTTTCCCTAGGAAAGGAACTCCTGGGTCGGCCGGAAACTGGGAAGGGATGGGGTGGCGCATGGCTGATCTAGCTCTGGTGTGAAGAATTTAAGGAGCCCTCGCAGCCCAGCCTTTATAGGTGAATCGGTCGGGCGATCCTGGAGGCCTCCGCCGATCCACAACGAGCCCTGGAACCTCGCCCTCGTCACCAAGTTCCCCCACTCGGGCATGGCAAAAACGTGTCGGACTGTGGGGGCGCCCACGCTGCCGCGTGCCCTTACACAAAGGACCGAGAACACGGCATGGGCACCACGCCACCCGGCACGGGAGCCCAGATTCCCCTGAAGGGGTGGCGTGTCGCATGGCGCCACGCTAGCGATCGCTGCGCGCTCTGGCTGAACCCGCCTAAGCGGGACATGCATGCAAGGAGCAAGGCGGCAAAGAGGCACGACGGGACACGTCAGCAGGGCAGTATAGCAAAAAAAACCAAGGAAGAAAACAAGAGTTAGACGGGGAATGGCGAAACGGCATCCCGGTCTAAAGTGCAAGTTACAAATGGCGCACCACGGCGCTGACCAAAACAAGTAAAAAAACAAATGGGCGCTAAAAAAGTGAGGGGGGGCCCTACTGGTCAGCGTCGAAGGACGAGGAAGACCCACTCTCGACGGCTTCATTGGCGCTCTCTGCGCCGTCACCTACATCGGCATCGACCGGCGGATCCTCCGCCCCATCCGGGACGAACCGGGCCACCACCTCCGCCGCCAAGTTCCCAACCGCATGGCACGCCCCCTCCTCGTCGCCCGGAATGATGCCCTCCCGGATCCGATCCAGCGGGGCGTTCGGGGCACGGCTCCATAAGCTCGCCAGAGCGTACTCCACCGCGTTGGCGGCCAGGTCGCGGGAGCTCGCCTCAACGGACTCCCGGACGTAGCCCTCCAGCGACTCTAGGAATTCCGCCAAGCGGGACAGGTGGGGGACGAGCCGAAGGGGGGAAGGATCCATGCCCGCCTCGAGCCTGCGGACGACAATGGTACCGAGGCCGGCGGCCTCCCACGCCCTTCGGCAGCGCGTGAGCAAGCTGAGGAACACGCTGAAGGAGTCCGCCTGAGCTCGATGGAGCGCCCCAACATCAGAGTCCTCCAGGGCGGATCGCGCCGTCTGCAGCAGGGCCTCTAGGGCATCGCCCCGAGCTTGCGCATCGGCGGCGCGCGCCACCGCCACCGACGCCCGCGACTCCGCCTCCACGGCATGGGCCTCCGCCGCCTCCGTGCGCTCAACGGCCTCCCGAAGTTGCACTGAGAGAGTAGCCTGTAGGGCCTGAAGCTCGGTGGCATGGGCGTCACGGGCATCACGGATCTTGCCCGCTGCATCAAGACAGGCGGCGTTGACCTGCTCCTCCGCCACCCGCTGCACCCTCGCCATGCGGGCGATCGCCACCGCCGCCGCTTGATCCTTACGACGCTGGATCTCCATCTCATGGCGGGCGAGGGCCGCCAGCCGCTCATCAACCTCCGACGCCCGCTGCTGGACAGCCTGCTCCTCGCCCTCCAGCTAGGACTCCCGCTGCTGCTGGGACGCCGTTTGCAGCTGCTCCGCCCAGGCTTCCACCGTATCCTCCCGGATGGAGAGGTCCCGGGAATGGGACGACACGAAGCGCAGCTCCTCCTTGGCACCGCGCTCCATCGCCGCCAGGGACTCCTCCCGCCGGGTGAGGTACGACACAACCCAATCCAGCTGCTCCTCCCGACGGCGCAGGCTCCCGTCCAGGTCCCATAACAGGCGCACCTCCGGTGGCGCGCCACTGGTCGTCGGGCAAGGCAGGAACACCGTCGCTGACTCCATCACCCTCTGCGCCCACGACAAGGGCACCATCTCGGGGGGCGGGACGGCGGTGGCCACCACGGAGCCCGCCACGGTGGTGCCGGACGCCGCCGGGACCAGAGCTGCATCCACCTTGACCTGCATCGGGTCTGCGATGGCGGATGGGGCACCCGGGGCCTCCGACACGTGTGCCACCGCCTGTTCCAATGAAGCCTGGACCGCATCTCCCGCGAGAAACACGGAGGCGCCGGCAGGACACCCGGTATCCCCACCGATGTCGGTTGAGACCCCCGGCGGCGCAGTCGCGGCCGTAGGCGCAGCAGGAGTAAGAGATTGGGGAGCCTCTGGGGCGGGCGCAACCTAGGGCGAAGGGGCCCGACGTCCAGTACCATGCGCAGCAGCCGCGGCAGGCGTCGCATCCATCACCGACGCCGGGGTCGGTGTTGCTGATGACACCGGGAGACTCTTCCTGGCCGGCGACGCCATGGAACCAGACGCGCTCCACCTAGCCACACAAGAGTCAAGCTCAGCACGCCGTGGCTGCGAAAAGTGGGAAAGAGGGTAATGGGAGCAAAAACCCTAACCTGGATCCCGAGCCGGACAGACGCCACCCGAGATGGAACCGCTTCGAGGGCGGGGACCACTTGACGGCGACCGAGCAGCAGCCACGGTCGAACAACCTTGTCCCTCATTCCCCGGGGCAGGGGTGACGGTGACGACGACGGTGAAGATGACGATAGCTCCACCACCGGGGAGTGCAAGCGGGGACGTTTCCCCCTCGGGTCGGCTGAGCTCTCCGAGGGGCGGCCCGCTCGGCCATCCCTGGGAGAGGGGGGAGCCTGCTCCGCAGCGCCCCCGGCATCTGCAACTCCCGCCGCCAGGGCCACCGGAACCATGCCGCCGTGGCCAAGGGCGCCCACTGCGCCCGGGTGCGCCGGCGCCGGGGCCAAACCCCTGGCGTCCGCCTGCGGCATGGTGTCGAGAATGGCGTGAATCGCCTCATCCTCGCACAGGGTCCTGATCCTCTCGGGGAGCAAGGCTAGGGCAAGGTCATCACTGCCGGTCAATAGCTTCATCAGATGCGACAGGGCGGCCTCGCCGGTGCCGCTCCTAGTGCCGTGCGCGAACCCTGTAACGTCGTCGTCCCTGGTGTAGAACCACGCCAGGTACTGCCGCGCCTAGAGCGGGGCGAGGCGGCGACGGAAGAGGTCAAATGCTACCATCGCCGATGTCAGCCCCGCCTCGCAGAGGGTGGCAATCCGACCCAGCACCGGGTTCCACCTGGCGCCGAGCACGGGGCGTTCACCCCACCCCGCATGCCGTCGGGGCGCCCCGGCGGGGAGCCGGAGGAAGAGGGAGTCATGGCTGAGCTCCGTGTACAGCCACTGCTTCTCCCACTTCTCCCACTTCCCCGTTACCTGGGAGGGGATAAACTCATCCTCCCGCCCCTGCCGGATGCGGAAGTAGCACCCGCCGACGGTCCATGATTGGGCGGCAGCGCCGACGTCGGGTGGCACCGCCGACGACTGGCAGAGGGAGAAGAAGTGGCCGAAGAACTCCACTGAGGGCGCCACCCAAAGAACATCTCGCAAGTGTGGGCGAAGATGGCCAAGGTGAGGACGGCATTGGGAGTGAGGTGCACCAGGTGGATGGCATACTCCTCTAGCACCGCCATGAAGAAGGGGGAGAAGGATGGCACCAATCCCACCAACAGGAAGGGGAGGAAGGTGGCAATCTCCCACGCGCCCCGTGGCGCCGGTACGCGTTCCCCGGCGCGGAGGACGGTGTCGGGGGACACGAGCCCCATCGCCCTGGCGAGCCCAGCGTCGTCCAGCGATGAGGGCCCGAAGTCCAGCACCCGCCGACCCGAGGCCTGGCGGCTAGCAGAGGGCTGGTGACGATCGCGCGCCATGGGAGCCGGGGAGGAGCAGGCAGCAAGATGGTGCGGAAGCAGCAGGCAATGAGAAAGAAGGCTTGCAGGCAGAGAGAGAAGTGGAGAGCACGGAAACCGCCCCCTCCCTCTCTCTGGAGCTTCAAACTTAATGGAAAGCGAGGGGACACGGCACACCCACTCCGCGGGGTTCGCGCGGAGAGTGGGCCATGCTCCCAACAAGAGGATTGGCTCTACTCCCGAAGGGGTGGAATTGGGTAGGAAGCGAGGCATCCGCAATAAGGATGTGGCCCCACGCTTGGATTCCCGCTCCAATCCGAGCGCGGGCCCGGGGGCTACTGTCAGCATCGTGAGGACGGGGGTCTCCACCTCCCCTCACAAAATCAAACAGGCCGACAGGCCCAGAAGGCAGGCAGAGAGGCCCAACCCAATAAGGGGGTCACCAAGAAGGCAGAGAAGCCAGTGCGGTACAGGGCGGGGCCCGCCACGGTGCAGCTCCCCCGTAAAAACCTCATGATTACAGGGAGGCGTGCGATCAGACGGCGCCTTGAACAGGGCACAAGGGCCCCTCCCCTAGCCCTATCCTGACAGAACAACAGAGGACAGTGCAGGCGGGGCCTACGCTCTGGCTCCCCCGGCGCGGCGGGCGAGCCACCCCAGGTGCCCGGGGTGAAGCAAAGAACCCCGGGGCAGCTAGGGGGCACGTCCCAAATCCCCGACGGGCCCCGCAGGCACCTCGGACGCCGAATTGACCACCCCGGGCTACCCCGGGAAGACCCCGGGAGCCGACCAGATAGGGCCCGCGGGATAAGGCCGCGTCAGAAGGGCGGCGCCACTTGCAGGAGACGCCCTCCTAACAGGCGCCGCGTTCACACTCAGAATAGTAAAACCCAGATAGTAAAAATCCTCTCCCTGGGCCCAGGGGAGAGGCTATAAATAGAACATAGGGGCCAAGTGTAAAGCAGGTTGAGCACTCCACAGCTCACCCATTACGAGCTCACCCGAGCAAGATAACAAGAACACACTCACAGGACGTAGGGTCTTACGCTTCCGAGCGGCCCGAACTTGTCTAAACTCCTTGTCCCACAGTTGGAACTCCATTGCGTGTTACACCCCTAGCCGACTCTCTAAAGGGGGGTTCCCACGAATCAATGCTGGTGGTCCTAACCCGCCGTCACGCATCATCTCCCTAAAGTGAATGTTTTGAACAGAAAGGTGACGGGTGTCTGCCCGTCACCTATGTGACGCAATAGGTGACGGACTTCACTAGAGAACCGTCACCTTTCTTGGTGACCAGACCCCCCCTATGATGTCTACGCCCGTCACCTATATCTAATACAGGTGGCGGGCCTAACACATAGCCCTTCACCTATGGTGGAGGATAAGTGACGGGCGTAGAACATCGCTCGTCACTAGGAATTTTTAAAGGTGATGGGTTGTGCTTCCAAGTGCAATCACCTTGTTATATTAAAGGTCCACATGATCCATTACACAACATGATAAATTATAAGAACTTGATAAATTATACAGATCCACATGATCCATTACACAACATGATATATTATACGAACTTGATAAATTATACAGGTCCACATGATCCATTACACAACATGATAAATTATAAGAACTACATGATCCACTACACGATATGATTACATAAAAGGACTACACATGATCCATTACACGACATGATTATATAAAATAACTACATGATCCATTACACAACACGATTGCACAAAAGGACTGCATGCCAATACAAATTACTCATGAGATCTATTAACTGATGCCTCGTGAATCATCGCGCGAACTCTCGCCATGGAACGGTCAATTTCTGACATCCCCGATGCTTCGCGCCTTGCATTATGTCGAGCCATCAACTCACGGTCATCATCCGTACCATGCAACTCGACATCAAATTCATGCTCAAATTTGCCAAGCGCGAGGCAATGGAATGCTTTCTTAATCCAACGACGAATATGACCACTAACAAGTCCAAGGCGCTCTTTAGGGCGGAACTCAAGGGAATGACCGGCGCGCTTCAAATTATTGCGTACCGATGCACGAGCAGATGCACGGTGCTCCAACCCATCATGTTGCAAAGTCATTTCTATAGATTAAACATTAACATTCTATTCGATGTCTAATACCACGTGCACATATTCATATCCATTCAAAAATAAACATTCAACTCAATGTACCCATTTTCATCAACTAATACAAGCAAATCACATCTACACATGCAAATAAAAAAAAATTATTTCTAAAATCTAATTATTTTGATACTCTTCAGTTTGAGGCGAACACTCGTCATCCCATGTCATATGGGATGCAATAATAATGGTTCAGAACATTTATTCAGCCCTTTATGCAAAATCCATCGAAACGAAAAAAATCCTTATTTAGGATATGCATATGTCGTCAACCTTGACCCTGCGGTGATGACACTATCATTCGGGGCCAACATAGATATCTGCGACACAGTGCGGTATACGGACGCGACGAAAGAGTATGGCCTTAGTCCTAATAAAGAAGTCCCTAGCTAAAAAGTTGAGGATTTCTTCATTGGGACCAAGACCGCACTCCTTCATCATGTCCCTGTACCGCACCGCATCGCGAATATCGATGTTGGTCCCGAATGGCTGTATCAACACCGCAGGATCAAGGTTAACAACATATACATATCCGAAAGAAAGATTTTTTTTAACTTTGCGATGGTATCAATGGGAGCCTATATAAATACATCATTAGAGTATCAAAATATAAAAACATTCAACTCAATATACTCATTTTCATCAACTAATACAAGTAAATCACATTATTTAGCATTTCAAAAGGCATCAGAAGTGGGAGAGATATGTTTGCATTATAACAATCCATGAAGACCTCACCCTCGAAAGGCATAAGCTACTGTATACTTGCCATGAACACCTCAGCCTCACAATGTGGCATGTGCTTCATGCCTTTTGAGGCAGAGGTGTTTATGTGCAAGTATACAGTAGCTTATAAGAACAATCTACTTTAATTTGGATGTGCATGTGTATCGATCTCTCAATCTATCCTAGTGACACTCTCCCGTATCATCATTTGCCAACAAATATCAGTAGTATTTTTTTAACTTCGCAATGGTTTCAAACGTTCACATTTCACTAATAAAAGTATCTAGATCTGTCTAGAAGCAATATCAAATACTGAAAGCGGCGCAGACGAACGGCGGGCGGGCACCTACTGGCGCGACGAGGAGGCGCGACGGCGTGCCCCGCTCTCCTCCTTCCCTGCGGGCGGCGGCTCGGTGCCGGCGGGCGCGCACCTGGTGGCGCGTCGAGGAGGCGCCACGGCGTGCCCCGCTCTCCTCCTTGATTGCAGACAGCGGCTCGGCACCGGCGGGCGGGCACCTGGTGGCGCGATGAGGAGGCGCGACGGCGTGCCCCGCTCTCCTCCTTGCCTGCGGGCGGCGGCTCGCCGCCGGCGGGCGGGCACCTGGTGGCGCGATGAGGAGGCAAGGAGGTGTGCCCAGCTCTCCTCCTTGCTTGCGGGCGGGCACCTAGTGGTGCGACGAGGAGGCGAGGAGGTGTGCCTAGCTCTCCTCCTTGCCTGCGGTCGGGCACCTGGTGGCGCGACGAGGAGGCGAGGAGGTGCGCACTAACCTAGGGTTTCATATGGATAAGGTTAGGAACTAAGTCAAAGGGGTGGCTTAAATGGGAGAAAAGACAAATAGGTAACGGGCAACACATGTGTGGCCCGTCACCTCTGATATCAATTAGACCCGTCACCTACATCAGGTGACGGGCAACATATGAAGCCCGTCACCTATGTCTCATTGTTGACGGGCGATATATGTTGCCTGTCACCTATGTCACATGAAACTGCATGCTGGGAACATTCAAAGACGCGGCTACTGGGAATCGCAACCGCCGGTACCCTCTCTCTGTAAACACGCGCGCACCATCTCGGCAACCGCGCGCGCCCCCTCGGCAAGCGTGCGCCGCATTCAATTGCTGGGAATCGCAACCGCCGCGCTACCCTCTCTGTGCACGACTGCACGCACGCGTCGTCTCGGCAACCGCGCGCGCCCGTTTCGCATTCCCACGATCTCTGGCCGTCGCCATTATATACTGCGAGGCCGGCCGCTCTCCTTACACCCCTGCTGCTCTCGCTCTCTCCTTATACCCCTGCTCTTGCTCCCATTAGGTACAATGGCGGGTTCCGGCTCAAGCACCAGGCGCCGCCGCTAAGTCGTGGTGGAATCGTCGTCGTCGTCGTCATCACCTTCTCCCTTCTCTCTCCGCCGTTGTCGGTCATCACTTCCTCTTGCTGCGGCTTCGTCATCGGGTCCTACGTTGGCCCCTGCTCCGGCCCCGGCCCCTGCACCGGCCCCTCCTCCGGCCCAGGTGCCTGCGCTGGCCCCTGCTCTGGCGCCGGCTCCGGTGCCTGGCGATCCGGAGTTCGATCCCCTCCACCCCTTCGGCTACGGCGACGCCTGGGTGATCAGCGTCATGAGGGATCCGTTCAACGAGTTGAACGAATACCTCGTCCGCCTTGGAAAGCCGACGGCGAAGCCGCCACTGGTGGAGAACGTCGTCGGCTACGTCTACGCCATCTTCAGAGTGGCGGAAGTTATCAAGGGCCTGCCATGAACTATGTATAACGTAGTTTGTATGTAGGTCCTTTGTATATATATCGCAATATATATAAACTTCCACCTCATTATATATCTCGCATTGTTACCTCGCAATATAATCTCAGCATTGTTACCTAGCAATTTTCATGTCATGCACGTAATGCGAATGTGACGAACTATATATCTCAAAATAATCCCTTTTAATTTGTTATATAGGGCATACATATAGGTGACGAACTATAGACGTAATGCGTCACCTTTCAAGAACCATAGGTTAAGCGCATCAGAAGATGAGATGACGCGCTAAGTAAAGGTTGTCACATTTACTTGAGGGGTACCCACGAGGGCACGGGTGACGGGTGACGGGCTTCATGAGCCGCGTCACTTTTGCTCGGTCATAGGTGACGGGTCACTTTTTGCCGGGGGCCCTAGGAGAATAGAAAGGTGACGCACCTAATCTGTGCGCGTCACTTTTCGAATACAGGTGACGCGCAACAACTACTCGGCACCTTTATACGTGTCACTATAGGGCGGTTCTTACATAGTGCGTCTTTGCTACTGCATCAATTATATATGCTAAATGTGTAAAAGCTCAAATATAATGGAAAAGGGAAGTATATATGTTGTATGATGTATGTGGGCCACGATCCTTGGTATGCTTTGTATTCGACTTGTCGGTATCTTATTCATAATATAGAGCTGAGTCTCGGTTGTTATGTTACTCTGGTAGCTGATCTTGCTCTTGCTTGCTATGCTATCTTGATAGTATGTCATATCTTGGCTTGTTGCTTCACTAGATATACTCTTTATAGGCTTAGGCCAGATGATCTGGGTAAGGATATCGGTTCGTCGTGCTTTCGGGCTTGCCTTAGTGTTTTACTTGTCCATCCGAAGGGTGGGAGACCCGGGGATGATAAGGTAGTGACCTCATACAAGGGCGTGGTGCTCGGGTATGCGGGATCCTTCGGATATGCCCGTGCTCCACGGTATTGCAGGGGTAGACCGCAGAAGGTGACAGCTCTGTTAGTCTGCTATCACATGTGTCGTGGTTAGTGAAGTCCCCCACGTTCAGGTTCGGGATAGGAGTTCATGCAAAGATGTAATGTCCTGGATGTACTCCGGGACGGGACATTCTCCCTGATATCCCTATTTTCCCGGCACCTGCAGTTCTAAGCATGTATACTGTGTAACCCTTACTTGTATGAATAGATGCTATTAGGACCTTGTTGTATGCCTATACTCTCACTAACCTTAGATTTATTCGTTTATTCTTTATCTTGAGTTTGGCCAACTGTGTGTCACATTATCCCTATTCATATCATTTATCATAATTTACCCTTGTTTATGCTATAGACTATGACTTATTCATATAGTCCTGATTATGTACCAACTCTTTTACATCATGCTCTCCTTTGGAAAAATATAAATAACGATGCACGAATACTCACCAGGTGAAATGCTACAACGGTATATCCGTGCGCTTGCGGATCCTTTCTATAACTGTTAAGACATATCACCCAGCATTTCCTAGCACCGTTGCTTGGGATGAGCCTAACACCCTCATTCATAGTGATTGCGCTAAGAAATATCAACAAGCATTTTTGGCACCGTTGCCGGGGAGAAGCATTGATTAAATGATTTACTAGTACATGATCATGGCAATATGTTTAAGAAATAGTTGTAGCTTATTCAGGCTAATGTTGCTTTTGTTTTCTCCTTAATGGTTGAAAACAGGATAGTGTATGACTGGTTTCTCATTGCCGACAAACTTCGTGGAAAATCCAGAGAAGCTCGTGAGAAGGGTCCGACCTCGCACCGTCCCTCCTCAGATCATCTTGTCGACAAGCAAGCCAGTTCTTCAAGCACCATCAATAATCACTGAATCCATGGCTGAGAAGACTCTCCGCGACTTTTCCGTCCCCACCCAACGTCGATGTTGGGGACGTGAACTTCAAACTGAAATCCAGCCTCAACAATATGGTGCAGGCTAGCCCATTTTGTGGCAAGCCGAACGAGGATGCCAATGCCCACCTCCAAGGTTTTCCGAAGCTATACAAGACCGTAACCATATGGGGTGTTGCAGCTGACGCCATCCGGCTCCATTTGTTTCCCTTTTCCCTCCTGGGGGAGACGAAATAATAGTTCTACAAGAATAAAGAAGCTGCCAGCAAGTGGGACAAGTGTTCCACGGTGTTCCTCACCAAATTTTTCCCACTAAGCAAAACCAATGCCCTGCGTAGAAAAATTTCAAGTTTCCAGCAGACAGGGACAGAGTCAATCCCTGAAGCTTGGGAGAGACTTTAAGAATATATATACTCACCTGTCCTCATGACCGGATGGACGAGTGGCTCGTTCTCCAAAGCTTCTACAATGGGTTGACTCCAACATCAAGAGCCCACATAGATGCCGCTGCTGGAGGAGCCTTCCTCGACCTTACCATCGCTAAAGCAAACGCTTTGGTCGAGAAGATGGTCTACAACTAGGGGTGCAACGAGGAGTGTTCCCAACCTAAAACTAAAGGCGGAATGCACACCGTAAAGGAAGTCGACATGCTCTCCGCTAAGATGGACCTCCTAATGAAGCGCCTCGACGAAAGGGCACAGTTCAAAGAGCAAATGACCAAATATGCTCAAGCCGTTGACTCACACTCCGTGCGTGAAGTCTGTGGCAATGGAGGACACTCGGGGAATGGCTGCCCTAAGACCTGTGAAGACGTGGCCTATATGAACAACAACAACGGGTACCGTCCACAAGGAGGCCAAGGGTGGGGCCCATCAAGACCACCTTACCAAGGAGAAGGTAATAACCAGAACTCAAATTTTAATTCGAATTTCAATTCAAACAAACCCTCCATAAAAGATCTTGTTCTTGGCCAAGTTAAAATTAATGAATCTATGAATAAGAAACTTGCTGCCAATGATAAAACTCTTGAGAGCATAAACATAAAAGTTGAAACTTTATCTACTGCTCTTAAGAACCAGTTAAGTTTTAATAAAATGATAGAAACCCAGCTTGCTCAAATAGCTGTTGTTGTTCCTGTTGTGGACGACGAGAAAATTCCGGGACAACCGGAAGTACCCGTCGAAAATGTCAATACGGTGTCCACTGGATGGGGTAACCCGTCCCGGAGGATCCCACGAACTAACCATGCAGGAAGATCCCACGCCCAACGAATGCATGGGCGGGATTACGGCAGCACTACATGGAGATCCAGAGGACCCGATGATCTGATGCTCAATCTACGACCAACACTACACTCAGGCCCTCTGTGACCATGGGGCTAGCATAAGCATTATGCCCAAGGTGATTTTCGAGCAACTGCAATATCCTACTCTTTCCCCGACTCTAATGTACATGCAGCTCGCCGACTCCACAATCCGATATCCCGAAGGGGTAGTCGAGAATATGCCCGTACGAGTCAAGAACTCCTTCGTCCTCGTCGACTTCGTTGTCATCGACATGGAGGGCGACCTGGGCATACAGCTTATCCTCGGGGGCACCTTTCTAAGGGACGTCCAGGCAAGAATAGATGTAGGGACAGGAGATCCATTTCCGTAGGAACAGAGAATATTTTCTTGAAATTTCAATACAGGGAAGAGCAGCGCTTCATAATCCAGCAGGCTCACGATGGAAGCCCACTCTAGGGAGCACCAGAGCCCCAACCGGAAGAACCTTCGACCACAAAAAGAAAGAAAATCAAGAAGGTTTGGCGAAGGGTTGAAAGCTCGTCCTCGTCTAACTCTTTGTGACGAGGCGACAAATGGAAAGTAACGCCGGAGAAAAGTCCTTCCTGTTGGACTTAAAATGACAAGCCCTTGCCAAAGATAAATTGGTATTTATCTCATATTTGATTTTTTCCATAATTTGGACCCATTTATTTTTTCCCATTGCATATTTGAATTTTCCATCACTCTCTTGGGTGCTAGAATTTTTCTAGCCCTTCTTCTGTTTTCACAAAAATCCAAAAAAATATTCTTTGAACATAAATTCCTTTGAAAAATTTATTTGAACATCTTTTTAGAGCAAGAAGTGATCGGGCCACCAAAGTCCCAAAAGAATATGACCGTTAGGAGCGGTGGGCCCAGACTGTCAGCTAAGGGGGCCAGCCAGGGTGCGGCCGACCCCTTTTCAACGGCTCCTGGGCCCCACTTCCTCCAACAGCTCCTAGTTGTTGTGACCGGCGCCTCCCCAAGTGCTTGTGCCCATTGCTCTATAAACAGAGGCCGAGAGGGGGTGTGTTTCACTCACACTCAACTCTCATTCACTCACTCATTCGCAAACTCTCTGCTCTCGGGATTTTATTGGAGTTTTGATCAAGTTTGGATTCAAGAAATGAGGACTGACATGTACAGAAATTACACGGCGAATAAACGATGGATGGCCCGGAAAAGACCTGAGAGTGAGGCAAACAACAACAGTAGTATACACACGATGCAATACATCATCTCTACATTCTCCCCCTGCTGCAGCAATCAGCTACACTAGATGTCACTCATCACGTACATGGACGACCATGGATGCCAACAGGAAATTCATGCGTTCCGACCGGCCGGCCGGCCGGCGAGGCGAGGCGAGGCGGTGATCGATCAGCGGCTGCGGCGGTAGAGGGAGTAGGCGTTGAGGGCGGCGAGGAGGACGAGGATGATGGAGGCGACGAGGGCGAGGAAGACGGAACTGCCGACGTGGCGGCAGAACTTGCTGTAGGTGTTGCAGATCTTGTTCCACCGGGTGTGCGAGTTGCCCTTGAACCCGATCCACGCCACGCCGCCCCCCGAGCCCGTCGCCGAGGCCATCACCGCCGCGTAGAACTGCCAGGGTAGCAGCAGGAGACAATAAAAAAAAAGTTGCTCTTGAATAATATTGGTTTTTTGATAATTTTTTTAGAGAGATGGACAAGTGACCTCGGTGTCGCTACGTATCAGTCATATCTATTTACTAGATTTGACTTGGCTCAGATATGTTTAGCCAATATCTTGCTACACATGTCACATGAATAGTTCATTGTTTCAATTATTTACCATGGAGAAGCAACTATATTTTATTTCCTTGCAAAAATATAGTCCGGTGAGATTATTATTTTGTTGTTGTTGTTGTATTCATAATAATCAAGTTTTTAAAAAGTTTATTCCGCCCTTCACGAAAACATGTTTCTTCTGAGCAAAGTTGGAATAGGCTAGAGCTGAATCACAGTATGAGCCACCCTCAAGAAGGGAAAGAAAAGAATTTGTAATAATTTGAGGGAGAAGAAATAGGGAGAGAGTAGGTAGTCACCCTAAGTCATACATACCCTAAAGGTTAAGGGGGGAAAACTCTTGTTTGAAATATCGTATGAATCAAATCACTTTGTTTGAAATATATATCTTTATGAAAAAAAATGAACCTGTAAAAGATCGGGAGGATTTTAGAGGAGATATTAAAATATGTTGGTAAACTCGTCGCAAGGTGCTCACCACATCGAGCAGTAGGAGGATGAAGAGGGTCCTGGCGGTGGAGGCGGAGCCCGAGATGAGCCTCAGCGAGCCGAGGGCCGTGAGCAGGCTGTACAGGCACGTCACGCACAGCGCCACCAGCAGGTATCTACACACACGTGGCGAGCGAGAGCACACGAAGACGAGAGGAGTCAAACCAGACGGCCGGATCAGTGCAAAGTGATGAGCAGCGAACGCGCACGCCTCGACGAGCGAAGCAACAAATAAACAGAGCTTCTAGTCTACTCACATGAGCGCGGGCGAGTGGCTGAGCTTGGCGGGCATGGGCACGACGGCCCGCAGCACGGGGACGGGGAACAGCACGGTCTGCTTGGCGGTGGCCAGCACGACGAGCGCCGACAGCGTCACCGCGAACAGGAGCGCCCGCAGGGCCAGCTCCGCGCCGGGGAACCCGCCGCCCGCCGGAGCGGGCGCCGCCGCGGCCTTGCCGGACTCCGCCGCCGTCGTGGCGTCCACGGTCGCCATGCCTACTAGCTAGCTAGCTATAGCTTGGCGCGCCTAGCTGCAATACTACAAGCAGCTAGCTCTAGCTCGTACGGTGGTGGAGTCGCCGCGAGGCGAGGCTGGCTGTTGCGCTGCGGCAGCACACGGCTGCTTGCTAATATATAGCGGCCGGGCCGGGAGGCTGGGACGTGGGTGGCAGCGGCACACGGCGACACGAGGGCACGTGAGAACGCGACGTCAACTTGTTGCGATACGGGAGGGTGCCGGCCGGCCCTGCCGGAAGTCTAGTAGTGTGGACGATTTTTTTTCTTTTTACCTTATGTTCCCAGTAGCTGGATCGGAGGCGCCTGGAGCTAGCTGGGTGGATTAGTCTCCGCCTCTGACCAGTGACTGCTACTGCAATGCTAGTGTGTGCTGCAGCCGATAAGTACATATAGGAAAAAGGATTGGCTATTCTTGGACGCAAGCAGGGTGATGACTAGTGTACGGCGGCGTCGTTGTCGCGTGAGCTTTGTTCACATCGATCTGGAGAAAGTCAAGCGGCGGCCTCTGCTTGTACTGTATGGATACGATGCATGCGTGCGCGTCCGGAAGAACAGTTCATTCAGGTCCGGCCATGGCCAGATCGGAGCCGCTCGAAAGGTATACATACGGGGCCAAAGTTGCCGGAAGCTTCGGATTGCCATTCTCGACCGATCCAAAGGAAGAGGCGCATGAGTTCACAACAGAGCAGATGTCTGCACAACTTGCGAGGGTGAGCTCACATCACAAAGATTAGTGAAGTGATGCAGGCCGATATGCCACCGGACCTGCTGCCGTCAAGTTTGTGGCGGCCCCATGCCTCTAGGCGTAACTGACGCTCTTTTCTCCCCAAACGCAGTAGAAAAGCTACTACTTCCATCCTGCTATATATCTGGATGTAATATATATCTTAATATATAGTAAAATATATACGTTTAGAAAAATTAAAATAACTAAAATTAATTTTAGAATGGAGGAAGTATTGCAGAAAAACGTGCCTTTCAATAATATAATGTACAGGTAGGAATAGACTCGACCGGCTACGAACAGAGAAACGCTAGCTGCAAGAACCCCGATTGAAGACTGCTTCCTGCCATCGCTGTCGCTGAAGCCACGACCGCTGTAGCTTGCTGGCTGCCATAACGACCGGCCGGGCAGTCCGTTGGCGACCTCCTTATCCATGAACCGGCGCGGCGGCAATTCACCATTATATTTATAGTTGGCTTTTCCTATCGGCAATGGCAATCCAAGCCAATTGCAGCGAAACTAAATTCATCGATGACCCAGGGCAACAAGTTTGGAGGTCAATCAACTCAACACGTTCCTAACTGCAGCAAGTCACCTTAGAAAAATCGCGAGGGTATGCACTGTTGCGTTGACTGCTTGGCGCACATGCTTGTATACAGTTATACGCCCTCCATGTTGTAGATTATTAAAAAAAAAAGGATATTTCAGTAACAAGGTGGACTCCACTTAAGAGCAAAAGGTTAATAATTCAGCCAGCTGCTGTCTGTAAGGATGTTTACAGCCTATCTCTCAGCTCACTTGTATAACAGTTAAATTTTTACTATTAATACACGGCCCACTTGTTTCTCTCACATATTTTCTTGGTTCTTGTGTCAAAGCAGGCTGTTACAGTCCACTTCTTCTCTCTTCCCTCTTCTCTCTCCTCCACCTCAGTATTCAGTCTACTTACAGCCCACCATAATACTTGCTCTAAGGACATTTCTTAGCTACTAGTAGCACTAAAAATATTTTTGCCATACTAAGATGGATTTGACTTGAGGACCATCATCGGTTAGTTTAAACCAAGGTTTATTCATAGAATGGACGCGTCGAGTAGGAACGAAAGCTGTGTCATGTACCGGAAACGGTTCCTCTGCAGGGCACTGCTGTTTCACGGATAGGTTGAGTCACTTGCGACTGGGCCTACTATCTCTCTAGGCTTTGCAGGCTTAAGGTAAGAAAACCAAGCCAGGATGAATGATTGATGCAGAATAGAAGACGTTACGGATTGGATAAAGTTTAATTAAGTTCCTAAGATGAACATGCATCCGTGTACAAGTACGAAATGTCACCATATCCCAGTCACTGTCCCTTGAATTATCACGCCAAAAAAAATATAGATTATCCAACACTAGGTTTTTGGTTAGTCAAACAAGGAACGCACGCGCTCGTTTGCAGAATTAGCTCTTGAATAGGCAATAAATGCATACAAATGCATCCATCTCTTTCGGCCACCAAATGGCCTCCACCTCCAAGGATACTATCAGGGTATCTGGTTCGAGCTGGTCGTGAACAAATTACTAATGAACTCGGCAGTCAGGGTCCCCTCATGATATTCACAGATATTCTGACATGCCGCAATGTTTTTATCTCATCAACCAGGTATGCCCAATAGTAAAGTCCTTGAAAAACGAAACCAAGAAAAGATTGGGGAGGTTCAATCGGGTCGTCAAGTAAATAAAACAATGTCTTAATTACCAGGACGTGGTCCAAGGGAAAATTGCAAATAAAGTCAATACAAATACGACTTTCCAGGGACAATGGAAGACAAATCCTGCAGAGATTGCCGCTACATTGCCTGCCTTTTTAACATATGCTAGCATAAATTATGAATATCCCAAAAGAACGTTCAAATACTCAAATACTGGGAATAGGAACCTGATCCAGATCCTCTTCTTCTGAGAACGTCCAAGAGGTGAACCAGCATTAGTGTTGCTTTGGTGCAACTCGATCTGTCTGGACCCAAAAATTTCTCCAAGTGTCGCATACTGCAGTGATTAGAGCAACCTTTCAGAAAATAAATCGAGAAAAAGGAATACAAGAACATGGTAGCTCAAAAGTAATGGGCAGTCATTCCTCCATGGAGTCGATACTGAATATTGCAGTGATTTCATAGTGTGAGAGAAGTTCCATGTGTTCTTTTGGCTACAACATTACAGCTGAGGTTTAACATGAATATAGAAGCTACATACTTTGAGCATATCTAGTGTCAGCAGTTTTGGAGTATTTGTGGTTATAACCAAACATTTTGTGCTCTCTAACATTGTGGATCTATTTTATACTCCCTCCGTCCCAAAATAAGTGTTGTTTTAGCATTCAAATTTTGTCCCACAAAGAGTGTTGTTTTAGCTTGTAATGATATCCATCTAATTAAAGCAATACCAAGTACCAAGAAAATATTGTATAGAAAAACGCATAGAGCCAATCAAATACTTAGTAGATGTTATTTTTCTAGTTCCAATGCATATGCATTCATTGAGGATCCAAAAAACCAAATAAATAACACGGTTTTCAATAATAATTGCTAGAAGTAATTAGGGGTAACAAGATCATTTCTTATGATGAGTAATGTGTCTGAAATTTTCTAAAACAACACTTATTTTGGGACGGAGGGAGTATATGGTAGTCAACTCAACAAGACATTGTAAGTACTGAAATCCTCTGTTTCTGCTCACTTTCAGATTCAGGTGAAGTGTTTGTGCTGTAGCTGTAAATTTACAGAAAAAGGCAGCTATGTAAGTGTGCCATAAAGCAACCCTCTGCCAATTAGAGGGCTTCGAATAGTATGAGTAATAGGATTATGTTTTAAAGAACCCAGCAGTTTATGGTTGCTGCTGAAGAACCTGGGTGTCGTAGATTTACAGACAATAATCATAATGTCATATGGTTTCACAAAATCCCAAGCGAACCAATAACTTTAGGATAACATAACGATCGAACATGCTGTCGGTGACCAGTGTTCTTATTGTTAGCATGCCAAAGATGGGTAGGCCAGCAGTACAGAGTGGCATTATAGGAGGGGATCAACCTGTCAGCTTGGGCTACAATTGGTTAGGATAGGTGTTCAGACTGATAATCAACAAAGTGTAATATGCCAAAAGCCATCAATCACACATTTTTTCTGCTAATATGACTATAAAACATG
Source organism: Panicum miliaceum (assembly GCA_032594955.1). Classification (NCBI taxonomy): domain Eukaryota; kingdom Viridiplantae; phylum Streptophyta; class Magnoliopsida; order Poales; family Poaceae; genus Panicum; species Panicum miliaceum. The sequence goes on along the minus strand of CM064057.1, from coordinate 49,450,304 downwards.
TGATTCTACAATAGTTACTCTATCAATAAATGAAATTCACCTATCAAAAACAGATGAAAACGAAACCCTATTTTACAGGACACTGTCAAAAGGGGAAAGAAAAAGGCAAAATAAGGGCTAGAGGCATGATACTGATGGGAATAGACAAACAGCACTTACTGGATCAATTTCAAACTAATATGATGTACCTTTTCCAAAATATGCAGATAACAGAATATGGTGATGCTAAAAAGTTGTATAAATGCAGGGAACAGAAACTGACCTAGGCTCTCTTCTTCCGAGAAGAAGGCCCAAGTGATGAGCCAGCGGTAGCGCGTGGAGAGCATGAGCAAAGTCCACGTAGAATGGCAATGACAGCAAAAGCGGCCAATGGAACATACACCTGAAGCAATTTCGGTGTTGCTTTGCCCGAACCTAATAGCTCACCAAGTACGGCAGACTGCAACAATTAAAGTGAACTTTTAAAAATGGATAAGGATATACAAGAACAGAATTGCATTGTTATTTCGAAAGAGAAAAATAATAAACATGCTCACATCAATCATAACGTGTAGTCATTCCTCCAGGGAGTCAATATTGAATTTTGCAATGGTTTGGTGTCTGATGTTGTAACAAAAATAAAGTGCTGTACAACTATACTTTAATCCAAGACACTGCAGTTGAGATCTAACCCCAATATAAAGCCGCGCATTTACAGCATATTTTGGATCAAGGGGACCACAGTTCAGAAAGCATTAAAATGCTGGCAGTAGGTGTCGGAAATCAACAACTAGAAGAAATGCAATCGATACAGTTTCCAGCAATGTTTCGTTTGACGCCAGCCAATCATATTCAATTAGCACACAAGAAATTGTGTTTTGATTCGACACTAATTGACTCAATAAGTGTATAATTGTGCATCAACCATCTAGTGTACTGGATCTGGAGCAGAGCTGCAGCGGTGACATACGAATTTCACGAAATTCCAGACATGTATTGGACTTGTTACAACCGCCACCAGAACGCGGGAGGGAGGAAATGAGAGATTACCATGGAGGTGAGGGTGGAGACGCCGGTCATGAGGGAGGTGGTGGCGACCCAGCGGCGGCGGGTGAGGATGCCGTAGAGGGTGGCGACGGCGAGCGGCCACTGGAAGGCGAGCTCGAGGCAGATGATGCCGCGGAAGAAGCCGGGGGGCCGGGCCATGAGGTAGTCGCCGTACTCGGCGACGTACCAGCGCTTGAGCTCCACGAGCGGCGCCGGGTGGAGGCCGGGCGGGAGGACGGACTGCGCGTCCATCAGCGGGGCCGCGGCGGCGATGGCGAGGGAGAAGACCGCAACGGCCAGGTCCGCCGCTGCCGAGACGACGCCCATTGCCCCGCGCGCGCCGGTGGATCTGCCTGGAGGATGATGGGATCTCGAGCCGGAGAGAGTTGGGTTTGAATGAAGTAGGTGTGTGGAGTTGGGATGCCTGCATTAAAAAGGTTCGTTCAGATGGAGGACTTGACTTCCACGGCAGTCCATATAAAAAATTAACAATGCATGTTACTCGTGGTTGGGATGATATAGTTCCGTTCCACGGATAGTGGTGTACACTGCAGTTCCGATATGGAGTAAAATCTCCTGCAGCGGCCTCCTCTAAACAGAACTCTACGGTAGCGGAGGCATGTCAAGTCTGGCGAGGTAGCGAACGTCACGTCCGCTACGCGCGGACGTGGCGCAGGGCCCGCGCGCCATTGCAACCGCCCTGGCCTCGTCGGCGCGCCTGGAGCTGCTGCCGAGCACCGCCGCCAAGCGATGCCGAGATCCGCACGAGCTCGGCGCGGCGGAGCTCGAGGCCGGCGGAGGCAGGGGACTCGTGCGCCATGGTCCCGGACAGAGAGAGGGAGAGAGAAAGAGAGGGGGTGGTTGGGGCCCGGTCGCCGCCATGGCCGCCGCGTGCTGCCCGGCGCTGCAGCCTCGACCGCGTGCCTGGATCTTGCTCCGTGCCCGCCCCAACGATCGTCTCCCCTCGCGCCCTTCCGCCGCTGCCCCACCTCACGCCCTTCCTGCTCGCCGGCGGAGGAGAGAAAGAGGAGGGCCGCAGCAGCAGCCTCCGTGCTCCTCTGCCGCCGGCAGCGAGGCCTGCACCGTGCTCCTCTGCCCCAGACGCCGTGAGGACCGCCGTCGTGGGGCCCCTGCTCCTGCACCGTCACGGGGCCCCTGCTCCTCCATCCGCGCTGGGACAGGGGAGCTCCGGATCCGTCGCCGTCAGACCTCCTCGACGCAGGGGAGCTCCGGATCTGCCGCCGCAGGGCCTCTGTCCCAGCGCTCGCCGTGCCACTGCCCCAAACGGCGCGAGCCTGCAGCCGCGCTGTGGCATGCGTGCCGGTCTGCCGGGCACGGGCACGGGCGCCGTGGGGAGGAGAGGGGCGCGGTGCAACGATAAAATGAGAAAACGAAAGAAGCCAAATGCACATCATTCATGATAAAGACATTGCCCATGTAGCATCTGCTGTTGGAGTTGGACACACAGCAACTGGTTTTCAGATATGGAGTACTAATAAATATATGCTGATGCTGCCAAAGTCTCCAAATTCTATGCAAACATTCCTGCTTGCAAGGTGCATACAACAGTAGCTGGCCTGCGATCAACTATGTAGCCAACATAACATTTACAATGCACATAACAAAGATAGAAAGGTGAGACGAAACCTAAAGCCAGACCAAGCCTGCGAGACTTAACATAGTGGCATCAGCCATCAGGTAGCAATCTAATGAATTAAACTGCCTACTCGACACAAGCTACAAAACAACCAAAATATCCAGTACTGCAGCTTTGTCAACAGCACGCTGCAAAATATGAGAAAAAAATGAATAGTTAGCAACAGTTGAAGCGTTGTATGCTTAATTAATCATGCCAAATCATTCTAGTTAAAATTTATGATGCATTTTCAAGCTGGTACCTGTACTTTTCATAAGCAAAATTCCCCTATTCATTTCATCTTAGGAGCAATCTCGTCAATATTTCACTTGGTTTTTCTGACCAGTAAAACTTCTGGTACTGATGCAGGATCAAGTTCCCAATAACCACAAAGGTTGTCATTTGTCAAGCGGAAGGCAGGTACCTGATGAGAGAACATAATCAAGTCGCTCTTTGCTACGCTCATGGCACTCCTGGATTCACCTTTCTTCTCTGGCTTGAATACTGTGCAAAAGCCCTCCACTTTAATAAGACATGACACTGTTATATTGCCATTAGAAATCTCCAGGACCTCGGCCAGAATATATTCACATCTGCTGTAATCTTCGAAGGTCCATGCACGGCTCCAGTTCTTGTAAAGAGCCCATACCTGGCCAACACGTGGAAGAATTTCATACCTTTTTCCTTTACTCACCAGGGTCACTTCCATATTGTGAGAGAAGACATTTGTGCAATCATAGATGTCACTTTGCCTGCTGACTTTGAATGCTCCGCAGCCAATAGGCAAACCATCTTGCACCAAGCGCTTCTCCATTTGTGCACATGGACAGTGCTCAAGCCATTTTATGTGGATTGTGCAGTCATCTGGGTCGATGCTCTTTATGAAACCGTAGTACTTCGGGAACTTGTCAGTATCACAATACAGTGCCCATACCTGCCCTTTCTTGAATTTGTCAAATGATCTCAAACTAGTGAAGTTGCAAAACTCTGGATCAGGGTAATCAAAACTAGTAGGAGATTCTGGTTGAGAGCTATCATTCCATCCATCACCACAATGATCATCAATTACTGAAGCTTCTGAGCCATTATCTTGTTCACTCTTTGTATTCTGATTTAATTTCTCAACTTCATCCTGTACATTTGTACCAGTACCATCCTGACCCTGTTCAGTATTCCCAACTGGCATTTCCCAACTGTCAAGGCTTACAGTAGTAAACGCTTTCTCCAAATCAGAAGGTAGCGATGCAGTATCCAGTTCAAGAGCACCATTTGGGATATGTTTTCTGTCAGTTTGTGCCAATCTGTGAAAAGGGATGCTGTGCGAGAACCTGAGTGTGTCACCACTAGGTATCAGAAATGGTGCTTCATTGCTTGATCGAACAAATAAGCTGACAAAACCTTTAATCTTTACCAAGGGAATCACATAAATGCCTGATCCTGTAGCAAAGTCTGAGGTGATTTCTACAACATCATAATCATAAGGCCTATGATCATGAGAATCTGAACTCCAGCTGATGTCCCAACCCTTTAATAGTGCCCAAACTTCACCTTTCTTTGGATAAATCTCATAGCTGTTCCTCTTCCTTCCTTTTGTCCAAGAAACAACATGAGAAAACATCTTAGTATCTTCAGTTAAGATTGTTCTGCCAAGTCTAAAACTTCCACAAGCAACAGGCAGCTCCTTAGAAGACCATGCCTTCTCAGCATCACACAAAGGATCATGCTCTAGCCATGTGAACTGCAGCATGAAGTTTGGAGAGTAAACCTGCTTAATTCGAGCATAGTATCTTGGCATGCCATCATCATCATCATAAATCGCCCATATCTGATCAACTGTGAATCGATCTGCATCCCTGTTGTTCTCAAAAAGTCTGGATCTGGACATGAAACAGTAGTATTGCAGGGAAATACTATTGTTCAGAGATCTGGCAGCAGCATCATTTCCACTTCCAGAACTAGGAGTTTCCTGTCTTATTCTTGTTCCTTGCAACACATTGTGATTTAAGCCATCGATCACTTCTCCATTTTCATTTCTAATCTTCTCTTTGCTTGGAATACTAAGTTTGTGTTGGCTGCTCACTTTAGCACCTTCATTTTCTGTTGTACGATCACTTTTGCCAGAAGTACAGGAAGAGTTTTCTTTTCTTATCCTTTTCTTTGCAGGAGAATCGGTAAGATGATCACTGCCTTTTCTACAGCCATCAGTTTGATCTTCACTGATGACAATGTCTCCTTGCTGCCTTGTTATACAAGGATTCTGCCCAGATGTTTTATCTGCACTTGCAGCAGTAAGAACACCTTCATTAGCAACCTGGCTACCATTTACGGTGACATGATAACTGGATCCTGGAGCTACTTCTTTTACCCTGATTTGCTCATTTATTACAGGCACTTTATCAGAATTCGGAACTGGCGGTTTAGTTCTATCTTCACCATTTTGATCATTGAATGATGGCCTTGTAACCTTTGTGCTATTACAGACCCGAGCTTCAGCTGTAAGATTAGTGCTTGCAGTTGCATTACTGTTAGGGCAGGCTGCACACTGAGAATTCACTACATTCTTTGATCCTGAGTTGAAAGGAAATTTCTGAGATTGTTGTTGCTGGGTAATGACAGGAGTTTGCTTATCCGCAACTTTTAGAGATTGCTGATTCTGGTCAGTGACAGGAGGTTGATGGCCATTGACAGGATTTTGCTGACTAGTGGCTCTCTGGTAGTAGAGTTTTTGGTCAGTGACATTTGGTTGTTGATTTGGAGGGAAGAATCCCTGTTTCAATCCAAACCCACCCCACGGATGAGAATCTACATTCTTTGGCCCTGAGCTGAAAGGGAATTTCTGTGATCGTTGTTGCTGGTGAATGCCAGGAGTTTGCTTATCAGTGACGTTCTGAGGTTGCTGTTGCTGGTTAGAGACAGGAGTTTGATGACCAGTGACAGGATTTTGCTGATCAGGGACACTCTGATAGTTGTGTTGTCGGTTGTTGACGTGGGTTTGTTGACTTGGAGGGAACATTTGCTGTTGCATCCCAATTCCACTCCATGGATGTGATGCTTCAACTCGGACAGGAGGTTTCTTAGACAAATCATAAGCAACGAAACACATTGTACAGATCTGGCAGCGGAGAACTTTCATCAAAAAACTACTTGGATAGTGGTATTTTGTACCGCAAGCCAAGCAAATGGTCCAGAAAGATGAATATCCAACATCAGTGTTCTCCTTATTGGCCCTCTTAGCAACATAATCAGTTTTCTTTGATGGCCGTCCGCGTTTCTTGGGAAAAGGGGCAGATGTTGCAGTAACTGTGTTCCTTTTTGAGTCATGAGACGAACGTTTTACTTGGTCTGTCAGTATCATATGAGCTTCTCCAATTAGCTTAAAAGCAGCTTCTGCACCCGCAAACTTGTTCTTATCTGGATGAAGTAAGAGAGCAAGTTTGTGATACTGTTTCTTGAGTAACATATCATCTGCAGTTGTTTCTACTTGAAGAATTCCATACCAGTCCATCTCCCCATTGATCTTAACAGCAGCACAACAGTGAACTTCACAAACAGTTAGCAGCTGAGAAATATTTTCAAGGCTAGGAAAAAGCTTTTGAGCCTTGAGGGCAATCCTCTTGGCACCAGCATAGTCTGCTTCTTGCAGCTTTATCACAGCTAGATCCTTAGCTCTTAAAGCTTCTTCATTGTTGCATTCCATTGTGATGAGCTGAGGACAAGGGATTGGTTATCAATCTTGTGGAGTATTCCGAGAAATTATATGGTTTGCCTTCATCAAGATCCTGCATGAGAAATAACACATCTGTTAGATTGTAGAATTGCAATATTCATATCAGTGTGTGAGATGTTATTACTTTAGAGCATGCCAACCTGAGTATGAAAGAAAAGAAAATATTTTCAAATACAACATTGTAACTAAGTAGTTTGCCTTTCCTCAATCAAACTAACATAAAAAAAACACAAGGAAACAAAAATGTTGATTGTTTCTACTAATATTGTGATCCGTTTGTTGAACAAAAGAGACTGAAGTATGTGAATTACAGCTCCCATATTAGCAATGCCCGGTCCTACTAAATTCTGACAAACCCTTTTTACACAACTTCCTTTCATTTTTCCTCTTTTCTCCATCTAGTGAAACAAAAGAACTGATGAGACCTGATCCATATGTACAATTTTACAAAAGTTTTGTTTTTGAATTATACTATCATATTTTAACAGCTCTTAACATATTGAGATAATTGTGGCATATAACTTTTTTCAACACACCCACATCCCTCATCACTCGGTCCGAGAAAACAGCAACTAGCCATGAGAACAAGTGCCCTCTTGAACTTTTTGCTTTCCAAAGCTTCCTTTATGAAAACAGAACATAAGTGTATTTGTATCCATATTTGGGTGCCTAGCCTTTCATCTGAAATCATGTAATTCCAGTATTCTAACGTTCTATTTTCATACATAATACTATAACGGGATAGCTAATGTACAGTAAGAACAGAATCTGAACACTTTGGAGAATTACTGGTAATGATATACTGCTGTTCCAACAGAACAATCTACAAGCACTTCGACAAATGACAATTTCCTCGAACACCTCAGTGATTGCAGATGGAAATTTGCAACACCAACTGGAGCAATCAGTTTGAAGATTTCATCACAAGGGATGCAGATATATATTTTTTTTGTTGAGCGAAAAGGGATGCAGATATATTAAAAGAATGAAGTGAACAAGTGTAGATAGTGGGACTGATGTGCTATTTGTTTATTGCATTGATGTACTGAGATATAACAATGACAAGTGACACCTATTCTCAAATATGATGAAATTTACATGGAAAAACAAAAGAAAATAAAATATCACATCCATTCTCGATTTCTTGTTTGCCCCATGACATATCTTTAATAGATATTTCGTTAATTCAGTTTAGAAGTAAATGGGGCAAGATGCTAGAAACAGAACATGCATGTTATGCTGGAAATAGAACATTTTAACATAAAGGAAATGTCAAATCAGTAAGTTTTTGCTCTTGGGTGTACGGAAGCAGATGTTTACAATTACCCTGCATTCTATCAGCTAAGCATTTACGAATTGGTAAAACCATAATGCAAAAGTGGTTTTTCCCCTTGCCAGAACTAGAACAAAGCACCATTCATCAATAGAATGCCATATGCAAATCCAACGGAATTTAATTGCCTTAGCTTTGCCCACTGTACAACAACCTTAAAGCACTATGAAATTTTGTTGGTATTCAGAATAGATCTACATGAGCCTAGATCCTCTCAGGCCTGCATCATATAGCTAACTTCTCTGATTAAACCCAAAGTCATCATCGCAAAAGTTTCCTTTCATACTCTCCCACAGTCCCGCCCAAACAGAACTAGTGCCAAGATAGGTTAAACAAAAGATACATGTGGATTCTAGATTTTCTAGCAATGCCATTTCACTAAGCAGATGTTCATCGAAAATCCAGAACCACATAAATATGCTAAGAGAAGGGAAATGGACACAAGGATGGGGAACCAAGAAGCACACCTTGCAATAGACAGTGACAGCAATGGAGTGCAGCAGGTGGAGTGCAGGTTGGTGTCTTCTTGCTGTGCTGACGGATCATACAATAAAAGAAAATCATACGAAATGAACTTAACAAAGTTAGAGAGGCAGATGAATTAGAAATCAATTTGACGCATTGATCTGATCATAGATATAACGAAGAGAAATTGCTTGGTTGATCTCCTAAAGATGATGAAAATTTACGTGGAAATTTAAATAACTTGGTTGGTCAAGCCACCAATTGAGAGGCCGACGCTCCTGCCCACCCAGGTACCAACCCGGGTGCTCACAGGTCATGTGAATTGGGTACACCCCCTCTTTTAAGAGGAAACAAGGGGATGCATTTCCCCATTGTCGAGTTCTAAATAAATCAGAGAATAAAGTACTACATTTATTCTTGTTTGACAAATGACTAGCCCCCCCCCCCCCCCCCCCTCCCTCCGCAAAAAAAAGATATCTCGTAGATTACTTCAGTTTATAATGCACTGTTGCTGCTGCGCACAGTGGAAGTGTAAAACACTAGAAAGAGCAAGGAACTGAACATATTATGCTGGAAAGAATTTGCGTGAAGCACCATCTACAGATGAAATATCAAATCCATGAGTTTCGCCTTCTGCTTTATAGAAGCAGAATTTTGCAGTTACTCTGCATCCAGCATGTAACAACTGGGGCAACTCTATTTTCCTTCGTTGCAAGAATTATCACTAGAATGAAACTTGCCAACTCCTTAAATCCTGCAGAATTTAATCAACTACACTTCGCGCCACCCAAAATGAATTTCCCCTCAAATTCAATCCTAGTATTTCAAACGGATCTACGAGAGAGAGGCTGGATGGCCCCTCTAACGCCCAGCCCTTTCGACCCTTCTCTGATCAAACCCCGCGTCACCAAGAAAAAAGTCCCCACCCCTATTCCCCAATCTCAGCCAAACGGAACGAGCGCTCCGACAGACTCGGAACACACGCACGCACCTCCGCGCGCACAAACACATCGGCTCCAGAGACCAGACTCCGCCACGGCATTTCGTCGGGCGAGGAGGCGTGCGCCGGAAACCCAGAAACCACGCCGAATTCACGGAGAGAAGAGGTGGAGGACCGCAAGGACGGAGGGGCCGAGTAAGCGCACCGTGGGGAGTCGGTCGGCGGCGACGGAGGCGGAGACCGGTCGCCCCCCCTCGCTGCACTCGCTCCGGGAGGCGGGTGGGGCGGCGGAAGGGAGACGGGGGAGCCGAGGCTCGCGGTGCTGGAGACCTGGGGGTTGTTGAGGCGTTGAGCCCTCGGCCGTGTTCGTGGCCGCGTCGCCAATCTGCCCGCCGCGTTTGAAGCAGATATGGGGGGTTTTGGCGGGGGAGGGAAATCAGGCGGCGCGCGATTTTCCCTCCGAAACCAAAACTGGGGTTGTTCGGGTCCCCTCGATTTTTTTGGCTTTTTTCCCTCCGTGGCAACAACCAAACCAAATGCCAAGCTGGCAATCTGGTACGATTTGCTCCAAAACTCTGTCAAGATTTTAAGCCAGGTTGGTTAAGATTTGTTTATGTTTACGTCCCAATCAAAACCAGGTAGGAGCTTATAAATCTCTAATTGAGTAATGGTGTTGCTGGGATCACGTGGCTCGAGTTGTATTGATACTGTGGGTTAACAAGCTTGCGCGGAACTAGGAGAGATTTGTAACTTATACCTAGTCGTAAAAGCAGATATGAAAATGTAAGGAGATGATATGTATACATGGACTTGCTTCATGTATTGCTTGAGATTTTGGAAATAAAATGAAACAGAACCGATCCCAAATAAAATGTCATTGATAGAGCTTCAGCCACTAAAGATATGTTTGGATCCACCAACTAATTAGTAGGTAGCTAACTTTTTGCTAGGATGGATCCAAAGAGGACCAGCTAATACGCAGATAAAGCTATTCTAACTAGCTAAGTAACAATTATCCGATTAGTTGGTTCAACCCAGCTAGTTCCAGCTAATCGGCTGGATAGACCCAAACGGGACCTAGTTATTAGTATAGAATATACTCCCTCTATTATAAAATAAGTGCATTTCAACTCGGATGAGTACTTGTCCACTTAGTTTAAATCTATAGTCAAAAAATACTTATTTTGAAAATGAGGGAGTAGGCAAAATAGAGAAGTTGTGATATTTTTGGTCTATGTGTTCCATACTATTTTTAAAGTTATAATCCAGACATCCCAAGAGATATTGTTGTCAGGATTAAAATGTTTTCATTGCATGAAACCTAATTATTTGGGATTGAGTGCACATATTGTTCCTTCGCATTGCCTTAACAATTCCTATTTATAAATTGGTTCCCGAGGACGAATAACTTGCTGGATAGTAACTTAAGATAAATATAGATAAATACTTTCATAGATATAATATAGCAGAGATGTAATGTAGAACTAGTAGCAACTGGCTTACAACCTGCGTAACATCTATTGTTTATGGAGTGATATTGTGACTTTTGTGAGTACTTCATTCGTTTCAAATTATTATTCGTTTTGGCTGTTCTAGATTCATAGATTTTGCTATGCATCTAGACATAATATATACGTAGACGCATAACAAAAGCTATACATCTAGAAAAAACAAAACGACTAATAATTTGGACGGAGGGAGTAGTTCATAGGTCATAGCCAGTTATCCCTACTTCATTACATACGGAATTTTAATATAATTTATCTTTTGTTGGTACATCTTAGCTAGAAATGTGGTATTATTAGCCTTACAATAATATATAAGTTGACCTCTAGGATTAATTTCAATATATACTTAGCAGCCCAAACTCTACTAGTGGGTGTGGTGTTCGTGCTTGGGTGTGAGTGCATGCGCGTATCAAATATATATTTGAATGAAACACAATTATTTCAAGTACAATTTTGTTGTTAATTTCCGAAGAAAGATCATTTCAACAAAATACTCCATCTCAAGTAAGAAATAAGAATTTAAAACATTGTGCGACGAACCATTCGCCATTGAGTAAAGATATAGTCCTACCATATTTTTTTCACAAATGAAAGATAAAATATCCATACTAATACTAAAAAGAAAAACGATTGAAACATTTGTACCTAGACTAGACCCACCATCCTCCTCTTAGAGGGTCCATATGTCAGATCCAGGGTGTTAGGGATAGATCCATAGAGGTTTGACAGGAAGAAGGTAGACCCACTTTTTTCACCCAACACCGCACACTTACCCATCGTCTTGTTCCTCCTTTTCCGGCGTCACATATAATCTTGCATAGTTTACAGTCATGTAGTTTTCTTTTGCACGGTCTTGATTGACCATAACCTTCATTTTATACGTCTCGCTAATTGCCATCCTTTTACGTGCTCTTGATTGACTATTGTCTTCCTTTTTCATGTATCGCTGATTGCCTTCCTTTAGCATGCCTCGTTGATTGCATTCATTTTGTATGCTCTTGATTAGTTATTGCCTTTCTTTTGCACCATGCTAAAAAATATGTACCTGCCCCACCTCATTTGTCAGCCTCCAAAAATTTCCGTGTTTATGGGTAATTCATCATTCCATTTAAAGTCAATGGTCTATTCTCCGCAACCCAAAATTACCGTATATGCATGAAAACTATTATGCAACCAGTTGTTCTATCGATGCTTTGCTCTGTAATGTCCTTTTAGTTACATGTTTTTTTTTAATTCGTTGCATTTACAACTACCAATGGTGTTCAATTGTTCATTGATTGCAAAATTGATCATGCAATTAGTTGGGTATCAATTGGTCAATTGATTTGCATGATATCCTTTCAATTACATTTATTTTCATTTATTGTTGCATGTACGATGACATGTATTGCAGTGTTATCTCTATTTTTTATCATATTAATATGTATCATATCATCAAATGATTTTTTAAAAAATACTTAATTTTAAATTTGAGAATTACCGATTCTCTCAAAGTTATTTAAGGTCTATAAACGATTGATTCAAATGGTGCTTAATCCAACTAAAAACAAAACCCTTGCTTGACCGGTGAAATATATGGAGAGTTGCAAGTTTTCTTGGTATCAACTTAAGACGTTCAATATTATTAATTTACTAATATAAATCTTTTTATTTACTATATTTTTAAAATACGTGCTTGTGGCACATACATCCCCACTAGTATGATAAAGTTGACAAGTGTAATCAGTAAACATTAGTGTTAGCTAAAAAAGGAAATTGAGATGTTAAAACTTCAAAACGCCATACTACCACAGAGAATTTTCGTTTCATCTGACAAGAGTCCAGTCTCCAGGTCCCAGCTCTAAGCAAGAGCTTTGCCAAACATGTCTTTATATTATGAACATTTGCATGTTGAGGCATTGGTTACAACATAAACCACTAAATAAGACATCTCCAAAATCATTTTCATTCTGAAGAGAGTAATGGAAGTCTGAGTGATATGATCCAATGTCCGCTGTAGTATTCAACTATTCATAACACTTTGAATCATGTGTGTACATAATAGTAACATGACGACTAGCATATCTTCAACCTAGATTTTCATATCAGGACACTATCTTCAGTAGTATAGAGTCCAGACTCTAGAATCAAACTAGTGCGATGCTGCTGTTCCATATGCCTTTGTTTTATTCTTAAGGGTGTATCACGTTGATGCCTTTTTCATTTTTACCATTCCAAAAATGCATACACTTTATGAAACGCTCTATTTGAAATGGCATAACTGTATACAAAGTTATGACCACAAGCAGATTTCAATCTGAGTACTGGCAATAAATTTCATTATATAGCAAATCACCCTCGAATTAACAAAGCAAATTAGGGACCTCACAATTTCAATCTGAATTCAAGGATTAGCAACAAAAATATTAAAATAACGCAAAACATCATCTCCGAAGCCGAAACTGCAGCAATGCATGAATTGTGCACCTAGTTTCAAATGCTTCCAGTTGCAAGGATACAGCTAATTGGTTCGAAACCTTTTCAACAAAGGTCTCTGGAATAGTTTACCAAGGTCCAACTAGCTAGAAACTGGTTGTTTCAGCTTTAATTAAACCACACAACTACTCAACTATGCAGCTCATGCTCGAGAGCGTGCGAAGAAGAATATTACATGGACAAAGTTCTCCAGCCTCGTGTTGACTGAGGGACTGCCAAGAACAGACTTACATGGAAGATAACCAGCGCCTTTGTGACCATAGCTTATGAGCAAAGAATTAGCTCGCCTTTTGTAGCATTTCTTACTTCTGCATCCGGCATTTCAATTCTGATTTCCATTTGCCTCAGCTCATTGATAGTTACATCAATGGCTTTGCTTGTTACGTCTCTGTTTTCGACAGTTGTGTTACTACATTCTGTAATACTTTCAGTTTCAGACGAGCTCAGCTGCTGTGCCCCTTCCTTGGCGGCAGGAAAACTGCTAATGTCGTCTTCAGCAACACATTCTCTCACAGCTTTCCATTCTAACCTTCTTAAGAAACATTCTTCAATATCATCCAACGACGTGTCTTCATTGTAGTTTTCGAATCCAATGAAAGGCAAATGACAATCAATTGATGTGTGCCTCCTGGACACACCAATTAGCTGTTCATTGTCTACTCTTAGTGCAGCAGCCTTGTCAATATCTTTTGGTCTTCCATTATCATCGCAGTTACAGTTCTCACTGCCACTATCATTTTCATCATCCTGTTGGTCATGACCCTCATCATCGATTTCTTCAGATAAAGATGATGAAGATGAAAATGATGAATAGGCTCCTGCATCATCATCATCATCACGTTCCCGAAGTGTTTTGAGAATCAAGGTCTTGAGCATGTTCATGACTTGAACAGCATGCATCAGAGCAGTCAGCGGATCGGACATCTGATTGGAGGAAAATTTCAGTTCTCTTGTTAGCGCTTGTGTCAACAAACAAAGTTGATCTGTTAGAGGGCAATACCTGTGTCATATTGGGTGCAAAAACCATGGCAACATTTCTCTCATTCATCTTATTTGACTCCTCTTCCTCAACAACATCAGCCATCAGCTCTACGACCCAATGAAGAAGTGCAGCTTGAGTTGGTGGAAGAAGCTCCACGAGCTCAATGCATTGCTTCTCCGTGTTGCAGTGAAGGACTTGCTCAGGTGAGAGGCTGTCAAGCACGCCCTCAGGGAGTTCTCTGAACCAGGCCTGTATCACATGTGCAGTACATAATGTAAAAGATCAGACCACAGGATATTAGGTGTCATTGCTCCATTCACGGTTTCAGCATTGCTCTAGTATGCCAATGTTTAAAGGAATACATGCTAACAACACTATCAAGTATATTAAAATTATTCCCATACAGAGGACTGTATTGTTGATTTTATTTTATTTTTAAAGAAAGCCATGTGCAATGGGAAAAATAGGAAAAAGTATGCAGATAACATGACTTCGACTTGCTGACCAAAAATCAGGATATATATACAGGGTTCAACTAAACTAACAAGAAGCATCATCGGATTTATTTTTCTTCTGAAAACAAGCATACATCAGATCTAGAGAGCCCAACTTCATCTTAAGATCTGAAAAGGTTAACCTAAGAGTAACAGACTCTCAGGTCACACCTATGTCAATAAAATTAGATAAATAGCATTCAATCTGTACTACTCCATCTGCCTAAAATGTATGCAGTTTTGACTTCCAAATGAGGGTGTAGTCTACAAGATCTTCTATTACAACATATTGGTTAACTCTGAAATTTCAGACTAAATGTTTTTCCAAGGAAGAAAAAAAAACAAGAACTGCCAACACATCACCCCAGTATTTGAAAACTTTGAGCACAGATTCTAAATGGCATCCGTTTGTATATTGAATAGAATTTCAATAAGCATATTTTAGTACTAATACCGATTTTAGGTGCTTGAATTAAGAAACATCTAACCAATTTGGTTTGGCTCCTTCCAATAAATGAACAACAAGACTGAACAGGCATGGCTTACATCGCGTCAATGACCCAGTAGCCCTCGTTTGTATATACAGAAAAGGCACAAGCGTTATAAGATGCAGAATGCTGCTCATTTCTGAAGACTAACATATCAGGCTCACCTTCCAACTTGACAGGCCATTATCAAACGGCTTTTGTTTCAGTGTTCCTCTTTAAGAGAAGTGTGAGAATACTAAGGTGGAAGTGTTTGTTAATTCCTAGAGTAAATTTCAACTTATGACCATCGCTTGTTTGATCAATTCGGTACAAACAAACATATTAAACATTCAATGCCAGCACATCCCTTTTCAGCTTTTTAATTGCCCAGACACACCAGCAATGCATTGCCGCTTACCTTGATCAAACTGGCCAGGCAATGCACGTCGATGTCGTCAGGCACGATGCCATTGTTGAGCTGCTCCCTGACATGCTCCTCATGGCTGTTTTCCGGGGTGATCCGGAAGATCCCCTCTGCCTGAAATAGCAAAAATATTTAAGAAAAATACTCAATTCTAATGCGCTCGGACACCTTTTGCAGCTCCCAAACCCCCATTGAAAAGGCTTGAACGACCGAAATACTCGTACCTTAAGTCCATCCTGCGCGTACAGCCGTTCCTGCATGAGCAGGAGGATCTTCGGCACCGAGTTACCCTTCTCGTCGTAGCCGCACTGCATCGACTCCGGCGACACCCCGAACACGCTCGCGCTGCACGAATTCAAAAAGGGAAATGTTAGTAACCGAGGCAGCTTGGGATTGGGCCTCAGCTGGGCACATGAGGCCTGAACAGAGCTGGGTTCCCAGACCCTCCCAACCGACCTGGCGCTGGGAACCTGGCCGGGGATCTCGAGCTCGAACTCGACGGGGAGGCCGAGGAAGCCGTGGAGGCGGTCGAAGGTGACGTGCGCGACGTGGCGGACGTCGGTGGGCCAGCCGATCTCCATCCCCCAGGACGCCCCCGCGGGGTCGTCGGCGTCCGCCATCTGGCACGGCAGCACCACCGACTTGCGGAGCGCGGCCAACACCAGCGCCAGCACCTGCCCCTGCCCCTGCGCCTGCGCCTGCTGCTGCCCCTCCTCCGCCTTCTCCTCGCCTCCCCCTCCCCCGCCGCCGCAGCCGTTGGAGCCGGGCACCATCACCACCTCGACCATGGCGTCGCACTCGCCGCTGGCCGCCGTGGCTCCTCACGGGCGCTCGATTGAGCTGGGCTGAGGTGAGCTGAGGTGAGTGATGCAGGGTGAGGAGTGAGGGCAGCCTCGATTTGGGGAAAGAGGTGGCCTTTTAAATGTGGTCAGGCAGGAGAGACGGGGCTTTTGGCTTTGTGTCTTTGCGTTTGCGATCCGCGAATTTGAATTGTGGGGAAAGCTCGTGGGGCCCAGGGCCCAGACGGGAGGGGGGCTCCAACGGCCGTGAAATTCAAATGTCCGGCCGGCTAGTTTTGCATCTGGGTACCTTGAGTTTTACCATATGTCACAGGGGTAACTGCCTGTAGGGACCTTGTCAAAAAATAATTGTGTCCAATGATTAGACATATTATTGGAGATAATGTCCTTTTTTTAACATGAAGAGGATGGTTTCATTTTCAGGAAATTGTTATAGTGACTAAAGTGTACTTCTTTGAACCAAAGCTTAGCATAAATTCCATAAAATGAATGCAAAATTTGGTGTTTTTACCGAGCAATAGAAGAATATAGAGACAAAATTAGAGATAGAAGCACGACACAAAGCCGACCAAAACTCTTTAAGAGCATTTCCAGCAGATTACTAATACCCCGTACCCAAATCACACTCTCTCTTCATTACCAATAACTACTTTTGTATTTTTGGTAATATTTGCTGCAGCAGACTACCAAAATTCAATCACCAAGAATAGGGTGGAGGAATAAATCCTCTTCATTTAGGGTGGAGAGAGGTGTGTTTTGGTGATTACCAAAAATTATTAGGTATTGGGGATTGGATAGATAATCTGTTGTAGCACCTCTAATCACTAAAATATTAATTTTTTGGTATTGAAGAGAGGGATGAGTAATCTATCGGAGATGCTCTAATCTTTCTCTCCAGAGCAAATGGAATTATGTACACATATGCTAGCGCTATGTTCGATTTGTATTTTGCACTATGACTAACTAAGTTATTTTTTTCTATCCATGTGTTTGTTTGCGTTTATAGGTTTTTCTTTGCGGATCTCACACCGCGTGTTTAGTTGTCAAAAAAATTTCAGTGCTACAGTAATTTCGAACGTTTGATCACTAATTAGTAGTATTAAATATGGATAATTGATAAAACTCATTTCATAACCCCGGGTGTAATTGCGAGATGAATCTTTTAAGTCTATTTGGACCATGATTTGATAATGTCATGCTACAGTAAGTAACCTCTAATGACGGATTAATTAGGCTTAATAGATTCGTCTCGCGATTTCCCGTTTATCTGTGTAATAAGTTTTATAATTAATCTATATTTAATACTCATAATTAGTGTTGAAAAGAGTTGCCAAAAGATTTTTATAAAATTTTTTGGCAACTAAACACACCTTTATGTTGCGCATGCATGACTTGGTCCAATTTGGTAAAAGAAAAGAGACAAATTCAAATTTTAGTTGTAACGTATGCGAACAGTCTTTCTTTAAAGTTTAAGCTAAGTTTTTTTTAAAGCTAAAACGCATTCAGGCACCATAGTTGGTGTGTATATTTTGAAAATCGTGCAGGTCATTCACCTTACCCAAAACTGAAGTTTACGGGCTGTTAAATTTATTTAGCCACATGAAATGGAGACTCAAAGCCTTGAGTTGTTGAGCGCGTGAACCTGACGCTATGGTCATGTTAAGAGCCTGTTTGCTGTTTGCTGCTTGCTGCTTGCTGCGACTCCAGGCCCCGCTCCGCCGGCAGCTCCTGCAATAGCCGCACCAAACACTCCACCAGCAGCTCCAGAGGCATCAAATTAGGAGAGCCGGAGCCTTTTTTAGGTTGCTCCAGCGGAGTCGGTGGAGCCACAAAACGTGGCTTCACCTCCGCATACTGGAGCAGCCC
The DNA here is from genome assembly GCA_032594955.1 of Panicum miliaceum. Classification (NCBI taxonomy): domain Eukaryota; kingdom Viridiplantae; phylum Streptophyta; class Magnoliopsida; order Poales; family Poaceae; genus Panicum; species Panicum miliaceum. The sequence continues at coordinate 49,432,161 of CM064057.1, read as the reverse complement.
TCCCAAACGGGGTCTAAGAGACAAGAAGCTGGCTACGGGAGGTATGGCGTGAGAGCATCTTCTATGTTACCGACCTTTTAGGTATTACCATATTACCAAATGTAAAATTATACGGAAAATATGGATAGATAGAGGAAACAGTCATCTATGTGTATGCAAAATTTTACATGCAGCGGTTTAGGTGCTACCATGTTCGGTAACACATCAACATCTAACCTTGCTTGTAACACCAGATATGTTCTCGGCGTGGCGTACCATAGGGTTTGAGTTGTTGTAGTCACTTACCATTTCAAAGAAATGCAACAAGTCTGCCACAAGCCCACAACTATCATTTTCCGGCTGAGGATGTCTTGGAATCAAGTGTTGCAAAATAGGAATGACTGAATGAGGATCGCAGTCTGCTTGACTTTCTTTTAACTTCTTTCGGCTTATTTCCTCTTATAGAATATTATTGAACCAGCTGAAACCAGTCAAAATTCAGTCTACCGAACGTAGTCAGGGTTTGGACTATTTGCAGATGAGACTACTTGCCAAAGAAAGAACAAAAGCTCCCTGGCTCACAGCCAAAAGGATCCGGCACGAGGAGGAAGGGGAAGGATCGCGCACTCCTATTAGGAGCGACACAATGTGCCGTTATCTTGTGCAAATGAAGAAACGCACACAGGCTGGTAGGATCTCACGAACGCCGTGACCCTTTTTTTTTACCTAGCTTGTGCCTGTTCTGTTCACCAACTAACGGGCTACGGTGGGGACGCCGCACGCGAGACAGACCCACTGCCAGGTGGGGTCCCGGGGCGCAGCGTGCCGGCCTGTCACGTGGGGACCAGCCCCGCGTCCCCCTCCCCCGACCGCATTCGCGTGGCGTGCAGGCGCAGGCCGCCCTGCCGGCTGCCGGTTTGGGCTCGCGCGGCGCGCGCGGCGGCCTGGCTAGCTGATCCGCACCGCAGCTGCGGCGCGGCGGTTTCGAATTCCTCGGGAGGGAAGCTGAGATGAGAAGCTTCCGCTTTCAAGTCCCCTGTTTCCTTCCTGTCCGGCGACTGGTCCCCTGGATACATACGGCGAGGGTGGTGCGCGTGCGCGGCTAGCCGGCTACGGACCTACGGTACACCGACCACCTGCGGTCCTGCGCTGTAAAAAACATGAAAAATGGAAAATAGCTAGAGAACGGCGTGCGTTTTGGTGGCACCTCGCGCGCGTACCTGATGCGCTCAACGCACGGGGCTCCCAAATTCCGCCCCTTGAATTCAGAGACAGGAGCCGGACTGAAGACTGAACAAAAACCCATCATACTACACACGGATTCCTTCTCCTTAAAATCTTTTATATTCAACTTAAAAAAACATTTACATACAATCCAGAGAAAGGCTGCTTATACGTGGTTACTTGGTCTATTTATAGCCTGGCTAGGAGTTATGCAAGGCAGTCTAAGCCAGGCTTATATAGTATTTTGTTTGGTTGGTTGTATATCATGTAGATAAAATTGCTAGAAGGAATTCAACTGGAAAACCAATATCGATTCGTGTTTGGATGCGCATACCATAATGTTAGAATTGACACATCTTCATCTCTACTCCACCGCTCTCCTCCATGCGCAAGAGGCCTCCAGGCTGCCACCGCCGTGCTAGCCCCTCCTCACACGGAGGCTGAGCCCAGAAGCGGACGGGTCTTGCGGAGGCGGACTTTGGGAGCAGCAGGGATTTGAGTGAAGGGAGATGGCAGTGGAGGGTCGCGGTGGCGCAGGAGCCGGTGCGGCGAAGGAGGACCACAATAAAGCTGGAGCGGCGTCCATCTCAATGGCGCACAAATGCGAAGGACATTCATGACGGGATGACTTTTGGCTCGGCGACACAAGAGGGAGGGGAGCGGGGTCTGGAGTGGCGGCTTTGGTGCATGGCATGCCGGAAGATGGGCACCGCGACACATGGACACAATAGACAAGAGAGATGAGGGAGAGGATGATTGCAGGCGGACTCGGAGGGGGAGGGGTCAGAATTATAAGAGAGGATAAGACACCACGCTGAATACAGCGTGGTACTGGATCTGCTTTCAAAAGTCTGCTTGGTTGGATACCAAAATGATGCTATTTTTTTTTACCAAACCCTTTAAGTTTAGAATAACACTTGGTTAGGTGGGCTACTTTTTTAGCCTTCAACCAAATGAGTGCCAAAATTTATGGGCTTATCTATATTTTAGTATGACACATTTTAAAAGCGAACCAATCTGGCTCCTACTACTAATTTTTAAACTATCCAAGCAGCTGATATTGGATGGATCCAAAATTCTAGGCTTCATCCATCTATCAGCAAACCAAGCAACATCCACCGAACACGCTACTAAAGCGTATGGCCAATTATGACACATTGGCCATGAACCAAACACAGTCGTAGTCCTTGCCGATTGCGGTTATACGACACTTTGGGTATGTCTAAAATTGTAGATACTCTCGCATCATCCATTAAATTTCACTGTTACAACTTATGCTTATAAAATTGAAAAGCTGCAGGCCATGGATTTTTTGCACTATGTTAAGCTGTGTGGCCCCACATGTCAGCCGCACGTTCGGATCCCGGATGAAACCGCGATGAGAGTAGAGGGGCCCTCCACCAACGAACCAAATCCTTGTGGCACCGGCCAGACAGCACGAGAACGGCGTGGAGCCGTGGCCAACTCAGCACTGCAAACTTGTCTCTACAAACCACCAGACTTCTCCAGATGGGTTTTCCCTCCAGAAAGCTTGCACAGCACCGGCCACCGTCGCCGAGCAGAGCAAACCACGCGAGAGAAGAGCAGCGGCAGCAGCGAGGTGGGCCTCGTATGAGGAAGTGGGTGCGGGCGGCGCTGCTGGGCGCGCTGGGCGCCGCCGAGCTGCTCGTCAGCGCGGCCGTCCACCTGGGCTACGCCTTCTACGTCTTCGGCACCGCCGTCGCCGCCGACGTCGCGGCCTCCCTCGTGAAGGGCCTCATGGCAGCTAGTGGCGGAGGCGGCGTGGCCAAGGACGTCGCCGTCGGGAGCGAGGACGAGGCCGCGGCCGTGCTCGACGGCGCCGTGCCGCCGATCGTGCTGGTGCACGGCATCTTCGGCTTCGGCAAAGGCGTGCGTGGATGCTCTGTTCTCCTCTCACCGAATGCTCTGCTTTCCTCTCGCGCAACGCTTCGTCACACGTCTTGCGATTCTCGCCGATGCAGAGGCTGGGCGGGCTCTCGTACTTCGCCGGCGCGGAGGAGAAGGACGACCGCGTGCTGGTGCCGGACCTGGGCTCGCTGACCAGCGTCCACGACAGGGCCCGGGAGCTCTTCTACTACCTCAAGGGCGGGCGCGTGGACTACGGCGAGGCGCACAGCGCGGCGTGCGGCCACGCCCGGTTCGGCCGGACCTACGAGCGGGGCCACTACCCGCTCTGGGACGAGCACCACCCGGCGCACTTCGTCGGTCATTCCGCCGGCGCGCAGGTCATCCGCCTCCTGCAGCAGATGCTCCACGACGGCGAGTTCGCGGGCCACGCCACCACCTCCGAGCGCTGGGTGCTCAGCGTCACCTCCCTCTCCGGCGCGCTCAACGGCAGCACGCGCGCGTACATCGACGGCGTGCGCCCCGAGGACGGGCGGTCGCTGCGCCCCGTGTGCCTCCTCCAGGTCTGCCGCGTCGGCAGCGTGCTCTACCACTGGCTCGACCTCCCCTGGCTCAAGCGCTACTACGACTTCGGCTTCGACCACTTCGGCATGTCGCGCCGCCTCGTCGGCATCAGGGGGCTCGCCGACGTCCTGATCGCCGGGACGCGGGGCCCGTTCGCGACGGGGGACTGGATCCTGCCGGACCTCACGATCCAGGGTGCGGCGAGGATCAACGCCCGGCTACGAACGTTCCCGGGCACCTTCTACTTCAGCTACGCCACCCGGCGCACCGCCCGGACGTGGCGGGGCACCACCGTCCCCTCGGGGCTGCTGCGCATCCACCCGCTGCTCTTCCTCCGCGCCCTGCAGATGTGCCGCTGGCGCTACCCCGCCGGCGCGCCACCGCCGTACGAGGGGTACCGGGACGAGGACTGGGAGGACAACGACGGCGCGCTCAACACCTTCTCCATGACGCACCCGCGGGTCCCCGACGAGCACCCGAGCGTGCCGGTGGAGGACGACGGCCGCCCGCTGCGGCCGGGCATCTGGTACTACCGGATCGTGGAGGCGGACCACATGGCGTTCGTCATCAACCGCCGCCGCGGGGGCGTGCAGTTCGACCTCGTCTACGACAGCATCTTCCGCAACTGCCGGAGGCTATGTCTTCCGGACCGCCCCGCCCCGCCGCCGACGCTTCCCGATCAGAGCTGAGTCCGGACCGAGATCTTGTCGCGCGACCGAATTTATGAAATCCATCCATTCTTTACTTGCGGTGATTATAATCATGGAACTTTTGAATAGTTTCGTTCCCGCTACAGCCTAGAAGTAAAGCATCTCCTACCGATTGATTGTGATCCATCAGAGATTCAGAGTACACTCAAGCAGCAGACAATCTGACGGCCTTCAACTTGGGCTTCGCTGTTTCAGCTCTGTCAAGATGACCCCCCTTGCACGCGGTTTCAGCTCTGTCAAGATGATCCCCTTGCACGATTTGGGATGTCGCTACAAGAAGAACAAGTTTCACTAATTCACCTGTAGAGATGAGAAGCAATTCATAAGCATTGGTCACCAGATGGGAGGCCATTCGCCAAACGCTCCAAGCTGTTAGATTCTGGGGCGAATCAGGGAGCTCAGGTCTTCTTTATTTCACTTATCTTTGACAAATATGAGTTCTGGTTCAGATCTTTCATCCAGGTACGGAGCCGGAAACGCAATACATGATGCCAAAACTCATATTGATAAATGATCTGAGAACTGCCGAAAACAGCTATCGCAAAATGTTTTCATGGCTGCACAAGGCAGCCGAGACATGCGACTAACAGAATCATATAGACCGACGACTCCGATAACTGCTAGCATCTCGATGCTTATTTCAAAGGGAAAAAAGGGGATGCATCCCCTTTTCATGCTACAACAAATTTTGTGTTGTTCCTAAGGTACTTGGTCCAACTGACCAGACTTGATGCGTCTAGTTGGCCTTTGACCCAATGACCCTCTTTGCAAAAGAGGGCAAACAAAATGACGCTGTGTGGATCTGAAAATCAGAAATAGGATCAGGAAACAGCCACGTGAATTCTCATGCAAAGGCTGTAGGAACTGGGAAGTCGGTAAAAATACAAACCTCGGAGTTGTAGAACTTCAGCGGTCCTTTTGATTTCGTAGAATACTCATCCTCCTCAATGTTAAAAACAGGGTGCTGGAAATCAACAGCAGGCCCCTGGGTGGAGCAAAGCATGAAGCCAATCACACCGCTGTAGTGGAAGCATGTCAGGAACGGTAGCTAAAGAGGGAAACTGGTTCAGTCACATACTAGACAGCATTGGCTGAGCGTACCTAGGGTATGTAGGTACTGTTGTCCAAGCATAGTTAACCGAGCCTTTGAAAACTTGGCGACAATTGGCAACAATGTCCTCAATGATGTGCATATGTAGCCAAATGCTCTCTGCCTGGGTGCATACAACTCCACCTGGACGTAAAGCCCTGGCCACCGACTGGAAGAAAGGCTTCTCAAAAAGCTCTTGAGCAGGACCTAGTTATGCAGAGAAATGTTGATGAAACATCAACAGCACAGGATGCACAAAAAGCACGTGATTCACAGTAGTTACCAATCGGATCAGAGGAATCCACAATCACTGCATCGTAAGTACCCTCAGGAACATTTTTCAAAAAGGCCACCCCTGCATCAACAAATCAACAGAGAATTTAAATGCACAAAAATATTAATGGTTTACAACTAAAATATTCATCAAATAAAATTCAAATAAGTGAAATGAGAGTATAGACTTTTTAAAAAATACTGGGGAAACGACATGACTTAAAATAATTACGCTGGGGCATCAAGAAATATGTTAATGATGGAATCAAAATGCAGTGTGTCCTCATCAGAAAGAATAAACAGCTGAGAAATTCCACAACGATGCGATTTAACAAATATTAGAATAACAAATCATTCTGAAGTCCATCAGTAATTGAGATAGGATGAGACAAAATAAACTGACGGTATACGCAGGAGTAGAGGCGTTGAAATCAAAAGTTGCACATCCCATTTTCTAGAGGAGTCATTGCCACAAAAACAAAGTATAATAAACCACCCTCATATGCAAAGAATATAGCCTGCTACTAACCATCTCCGATGTGTAATGATACCCGAGGGTCCTCAAATCCAACAGCCAGATGAGGGAAAAATTCCTTGGAGACCTGCATGGTTGAGCAGACAAAATAATAAGTACAGAGAGAAGGTTTTAAGAAAATTGCGAAATCAAGAGAGTATATCTCAAGTGCATGCACAGCAAACTCTTGATGATTAACTAACAAAATGCTATTAGAGCAACAATGCACAGGACAGTAATTTGAAAATGATGGCAAGATTACAAAAGTTTATTAATAAAGAAACTTCATATTGAGAACTCCCAGCATGCCACATGCTTTCCATTAGTTTTATGGAAATGAACGGAAAATTAAATTGAGGTTCTGTGACACCAAACAACAGCCAATGGTATCATTTTAGCAATATGGACTGCTTCGGTACACTGTCATAACCGACGTGGCAAAAAGATGCAAAGTGAAAGAAATTAATTCAGCCAACAAAATCACCCAGTACATCTAGGATTGCAGCAGGAAACTTACACAAAAAAAGATATAAAACCTTAGCAAGATTAGGTTGAAATAGAAATAGTATTACTTCACTTAACTATTACTATGATTCAGATGCTAGCAAAGCACAGACAAAGTACAGTATGAAAGTATGAAAATGAATGACTTTTAAATATTACAAAAGGAATGCCAGAAGCAGCTTATGTCACTGTTGAGAAAGTCAAATCAATTATCGACCTAAACTTGAAAGGGAAACATGAATACTACCTCCATCCCAGAATATAGCTATTTTCAGGTTTTCTCCAAGTCAAACCTTTTAAACTTTGACTGTAGATGGTAAAAAAAAACCATAAAGACTGACAACATAAAAATGATGTTAGTTTATTCATAATGAAACCAACTATCGTAACATGTGACCTTTTCTATATAGAATTAATTATTTTTGGAAAATGTTTGACTTTGACCAAGCCTAAAAGTTGCTATATTTTGGGATGGAGGTAGTACTAGTTGAGCCTTAAGCCAATTTATGAATAAGTCCTTTGACTAATTAAGGCTACTGCAAACTGGAGAAGAACATCATACACAAACAAATCCAAACGAAAGCAGGTGTTATTTGATGTGTCAAACATCTAAAAGTCCTTATGCCACAACCGTTGAAATTGAATAGTTATTACACATGAGAACAGAGAACAATGCGAGCAATGGCCATTATGTGTTAGTGAGAAGAGAAGGGTGTCTTACATCTACCACCATCTTGTCAATTTCACAAATGTCAATTTGTTCCACAGAGGAATGTCGTGAAACCTCACGCAGAACACCACCGTCTCCTCCTCCAATAACCAACACCTGCACATCATGAAAGAAAGATTAACTCCAATAAATTTTGGAAACTTGAAACACGCATCATTTGAAAAGTATAAATGCCTAAGTTCACCTGGTAACTCAAGTATAAATTGCTCCAAACAATTTAAGTATCAATTGCTCTAACAAAAATTCTAAAACTCCATGGAAACTGCAAGGACATGACAGCAAAAGGGGGCCATGGAATTCACCTTCTTGGGATCTTTGATGGAGCAAAGGGGGAGGTGGGTAATCATCTCTTGGTATGCACACTCATCCCTCTCAGTAACCTGAATCACTCCATCAAGCACGAGCACCTTGCCATACGTAGAAGACTGCAATACAAAACAGAAACGGATTCATCTGCCACTGTGAGCAATTGCAGGCGGTTTGGGCGCACACAAAATAATAGTAACAATTACCTGGAAAACCATGACATTTTGGTAGTCCGACTTCCCTTGGAACAACACCTTCTCCACCTTCAAGGAGTGCGCCTCACCTACCATGGACACAAGAGAATCCATGAGAAAAGAGCAGCTAAACCACGCGCATGACATGAGTTGTGGCGAGAGAATAAAAACGCATCGATACGATCTCAGTAGTAGCAGAGCTTTTTTTTTTATCTCATCTCATATGCCTAAATAAAGTTATAGCTCAGAGCACAAAATTAGTCTCCTCTGCCAAAAGGATAATCAGGTCTGTAAGCAAATTGCAGTGACGGCACGAGGCATCATCTGCTAGTCGAAGGGCGAACCCAAACCGAATCAGCAGAGCAGAGGAGCAGCACGGCACGGAACAAGCAGCAGAGGGCAGAGCAACGAGCGCGGGCAACAGGGACGCACCGGGCCACATGGGGCTGATCTCGGAGAACCATCCGGGGATGACGGCGGAGATCCCCGCCTGCTCGCCCGCCCCGGCGGCCGCCTCGGCCCCCGCCCCCGCCGCCACGGCGTCCTCCGCGGTCTCCCGCGCCCTCTTGGCCGCCGCCTCGGCCTCCATCCCCAGAACCCGGAGGATCGGAGGTAGGAGCGCGCCGGCGGGGTGGGTGGGTGGGCTGGCTAGCTGGCGGCGGCGGCGGCGGCTGGGGGGGAGGAGGAGGAGGAGGAGAGGGAGCGCTCGCAGCCGCGGCCTTGAGATTAGGGCTCCCCTTCCCGGATGTGTGGCTTTTGCGGGGGTTTTGGGCTTCCGCGCCGCGCCGTTATAAATAACGGGCCAGGGCGAGCGGCGCGGCACCCATCCCGTCGCCGATACATAGATTCCGGCCTTCCGGGGCTCCCCTGCCGCCACGCGCGGCCCGCTGGTACCCTCATACTCGCTGACGTGTGGGTCCGGTATCTTATGGGGGCCCAGAGGTCAGTGAAGAGGCCCGTCTGGACGGCGGAGACCGCTGCGTTTATTCGGCGGAGTGGGGGCGTCCCCGGTTGCTCCTTTCGGTTTCGGGACGGGGACTCCTTTATTCCATGATGCCCGGTTGATTGGCCTGCCGTGGCCCTGCCTGTCGTATTGGGCAGCACGCACGCCGCAGAGATGACAGAAATGATGCGCCCGGCTAAACTAATCTAAACCCCGGCAGTGTGGCTTGATCTTTAATCTAATTATTATTATTATTAAAACGAAATTTGACATCGATCTGACAAAAAGAGAGACAGCAAAAGGAAAAGTGCCATTGCAATTCGGCTGCAGCTGGGAGAAATCTGGCATTGATCTGGGGAAAAAAGAGGAGAGGAAAAGGAAAACTGTTATTTCAATTCGGGCTGCAGCAGAGCTCAGCTCTGTTGTGTTCTATCTGAAAGCGCCTTGACGCCCCCGGTGCGGTGTCACCGCAACTCTGACCGCTGACCGATGCGGCGGCCGGCTCTCCCTTTGGTCCGAGGATGACGGGTGCGCCTCACGCTCTCGCGGACTTCTGCTCTGCCTGAGCCGCACGTCTGTTTCTGGTTTCGGCACGTTTCTCCTCCAACAACTCCGTCCAGCGGCGGCTTGCGGGCGAGGACGGCGACCGCTGCGGTGGCCGTGCGCGGCGCAGAGCTCGACGACAGCAGAGCCTTCGGCCAGTGCGAGTGCGGAGGCGGGCGGCGGATCAGCATCGGCGGGCTGGGACCGATTCTTCCACGTCTCATGAGTGATGCATAGTACACGGGGAATATATCGTGGATAACGTCTTCGAAGTGATGCATTTACGCGTAGGGGAGCCATAATCGAGGACTCAGGACTCGCGGCCCTTTCATTTGTCTGTTATATATGAGTACATGTAACTTTTGTCACTTTGTGGTTGTGTTAGCAACTTAGCATAGAGTGGAATCGAAACAATGATGTTTGCTGCTTGCTCTGATTTTAACGAGACGTATTCTTGTTCACTGGAACAAAAATCTAGATATAAAATACCTACTCAGAGCATCTTCAAGATATTAGCAAAAAGACTAGTAAAATTTACTGATTTAGGTACTCTCTAAATTAGATTTGACAAAAAAATACTAGAGTACTCCAACAGACTCTGTAAAACTATCCAACAGACTCTGTAAAACTAAGAGACTGGATGACTAGTGAGAAAGATTATCCAAAAATAGAGAGCAAATGAGATGGGATGGAGAGCTACTAAATTTAGAGAGTTATTTACAAAGTTTGTTGGGATATTTTTTTTAATAATAGCTAAATTTATCTTTAGAAAATGATTTACCTAATCTCTTGGAGATGCTCTTAGCCTAGTTAAAAAACCACTCAGTCCATCAGACTGAGGTGTTTCATGTTTGGGTGTCTTTTCGAATACATATCTAATAGCATCAATTTTATGCAGCAAAAATTATATATTAGTAGAGTCATTATTCGTCAAAATATAAACTCGACCGGGTAGGGCAGCCCCCACTGTATTTCATTAAGGGGAAGTAACCACCTTGTCGGTCGAGAAAATCTCCCGAATTTTGGTCACACCAGCGAGGTTTTTTTAACCTCATCCTAAAATTCGCTCCTATAGGAAGTCGAACCTGTGACATGAGGAGTACTACTACAACCACCTAACCAATTATATATTAGTAGAGTCATTACGTATTACACTTATGCGCTAAGGCTTCTACTTAAAGTCTAATTATGCCAGTTATAGGAATAGCAGTATATGGGTATGTTATTAAGAAGACCTGCTCCTCATTCTACAGCTACATTACTCTAATACTAAGGCTAGTCCCAGTGGGAGTTTCATCCAAGTTTCATGCGCATTTAATGAACTGCCACATAGGCAGTTTTGATGATGTGGCAACATATTTAAGAAGAGAGAGAAGAAATAAGTTTTATGGGGATGAAACTCTCCCGACACAGTTACCAACTCGCAATGAGTCATGGAATTAAATGTTTATAAAACTATAGAATGAAACTATGCATTGGGAGTGGTGGTTTCATCTGAGTTTCATTGCATTTTATTTGAGGTGGCATCTTTGGAAACAACACTATAAAACTCTCCATTGGGACTGACCTAACAACGCAGACACATCTACGAAAAATATAAATAAATCAAGATGTTGTGTAAAGTCAACCCAACTTGATTGGAAAAGAATTTTTTTCTAAATTGATACTAAGCGCAAAGTAAGAGTGCAAATAATTGTGCTTTTCTACAACAAGGGGCAACTGCTGGACGAGCCAGAACATGTCCGTTTGGCGTGTTTCTAGCGCAAGCAACTCGTGTCTCTACAGTCCTAGAGAGAGAGTCGAAAAAAAACACATCGTGCAACCCGGCGTGGATTCTCTAACGTGCTGAAGAAAAGTCACAGCTGACTTTAATCTTCCCGGATGCCATCTATTTTCCATCCAACGGCTGCTACTGTTTTTTACTTCCTCAGTGCACAATAAGTTAGCCCAGCTCCAGTTCCTAACCCAAGTAAGGCCCAGCTCGGGTTAACAAAAAAAAAAGCATAAGCTGCGTTGGCACTCTACAGCCGCAAAAATAAATTTACACCCGGCACATGAGATATTCTCACCACTAAATCTTCACTAAAAATAATCAATTAGCACAATTGAGCGCTGAATTTTTGACAAATGCTCAACATATTCACCTCAAAAGAATAAAATAGCCTCCCCTCTGACTAAGTAATTTTGTGTCATTTTAATTTATTTTTGTTGAACTTCTTTTCTTTTTTAGGCATGCGGCATTAAGAAAATCTTCATCTTGCTGAATCTCAGGCTGGACACTGTATGAATCAAACAAAATACTTGTAGATGTACTGATTTTTTCCCTCTATTTGTTCAGGCAAACAAGTGCATTATCCCATGAATATAAAACATTCTAGTTTGCTAACAGCTTAATATGCCAAAATTGTTCTGGCGGCCGCAGAGTGCGAGTGTCAAGCAACGTGCGCTTTCTTCTATCCTTAGGCTGGATCTTATTTGGGCTGAAAACAAAGCTGGGCTGACTTGTGCATTGAGGAAGTAAAAAACAGTAGCAACCGTTGGATGGGAAATGGATGGCATCCAGGAAGGGGAAAGTTAGCTTTGACTTTCCTTCAGCACGTTAGGGAATCCACGCTGCGTGCAGCCGCGCTATCTGCTTTTGTGCAAGAGAAGGTGACAGCTAGCGAGGTGAGGGGACTGATGGAGAGTTTATGCGAGAGGCCGGAGAATCTCCGGTGAAGCGGATGCCCTCTTTCAAATCGAATCTCTCAGGTTGCTTTGCTTGGTCGAATCGAATGGAATGCTTCGCATCTTTTTTCCTCTTTGTACTTGTACGGAACCAGGGTGGTGCTCCAGAAAGATAAACATAAACCGTTTTGATGCCCGAAAAAATCACCAGGAGAACTAAATGAGTCGGCAGGGCTTGCCCACACGACACGAGTTTATTAAATGTGAAAAGCATTATGAAATGGAGCAAAAAGATCCTCTGGTCCAATGTGACTCGCTTTTCCTTTGGTTGTCGGGCCGTTGATTCTGGAATGTCTGAAGTTGGCATTTACCCTTAGCCCATCATCATATCTTGTTCTCAGCCATTTGGTCGTTAGATTGGACTAGAAGATCGAGCCCATTAGAAGCCTAGTTCGGCGTGAGAGAGTACAGACAGAACGGAATTCCCGGCCCAATTCTGAAAGGAAAAGGAGTCGAATGTAATTTTGATGTTCTCTTGACCTCTTCTTAAATTGGGATTAGACACGGTTGGAACAACATTTGGCCCATGTATACTTTGCCAAAGTTGTGTTTCACTTTTTTTTAATTACACAGTATAACCCAGACACTCACAACGCACGCACATTCACCCCTATGAACGCACGAACGCAAATTCTACCCCTATGAGCATCTTCGAAAACTAAGCCGGCAAATCTTTGAGATTGACGAAGTCACCACATGCGCCTCGCTGTTGACGGGAACGTCGCCTACCACTGAAAGCACAAACGCCGCTAAATTCTAGAAAATTCGTTCCCACAGGAAGTCAAACCCAGGACATGAGGTGCTACTGAGACTCTTGTAACCACTAGGATACAGACCATTTCGTCAAAGTTGTGTTTCACTTCGCCTTCTGGTTGTTGATATCTTCGTGACTTTGTGAGGATCAGAGTGAAAATATCAAATTAGAAAATTAGATATAAATGATTTGTGCAAGTTTTTAACATATCGAATTTCATGTCATTGTGTTTGAACTTTCTCCAACCCCTCTTCGTGAGGGAGTGTCAAGTGTGTCGTTTGATATGTTCCTATACACACACAAAGGGTTTAACGGAACTCCAATGGCGAAGGAGACTGAAAAGAAATACAAATCATACACAAATAACCCTGCACGTACGTGGGCATATACAAATCAAATAACGATGGGCCCTCGCAATGACAAAGGGAGATAAAACGTATATGAACCTTGTAATGATGTATTGACCAATATGTACAAAAAAAAAGCCTACAAGAAACTTATCTATAGATTAAAGGCGTTATCAAATCCAACATGAGTTGTTTTGAAGAAAATAATCACATTTTGGAAAAAGCGCACGATCTAAGAAGATATAACACCATTCTGTGTAGTGCTACTTTTTTTTTTTTGATAGAAGAACCATTCCTACCAACTTGAGAAAAAGGTCCGAGCCCATCCCTAGGTTGGAGCTAACATTCCTTTTTGGCGTGGAAAAGGTGGGATTAGAAATCTGGTTCGTTAAAATTTCCCATCAAGTGAAGTATTATGAAAATGACAGCGAGGAAGTATCTCACCATGAAAACGAGAATGAGGAATCGAAGATAGGAGCACGGTACAAGCCATAGCTCAGATGCTTAGCGGAGAGTGATCGTATTTATACCATTAAGCAATAAGCATCAAACTTTATGTTGATGTTGTGTACTTGTGTGTTTCTCATTAGTGCAGCTATTATTTTAGCTGTAGACGATACTATGCTCTAACGCTCTATCGATAATTTCGTTGGACTCAAAATCTCTTGATACGTTCTTTCATGCGTTAAAAAGTAGAGGTATTTACCTGTGTACCATTATAAAAATTGCCTCTTACTGTGTACTAAAGTTCTTCGCTACCTCGGATGAAATTTTCGTTCCCTATGTACCATTCCGTCTGATTCTCGCCGTTGGGCCGTCCTGACATGTGGGCCCGGTCCGCAGCTGCTCCCTCTTCTCTCTCCACGCCGCCGAGGACGCTGTTCCTGGCGGTGGGGCTGTGGCGGGTCTGGTCCGCCGCGTTGCGCTTCGCCGCCGACCCGCGGGGGCGTCCTCGTACCCCGCGGCGGAGGCGGCGGCAGGGTCGACCCCGCCAGCCTCATCTACCTCGAGCACGGCGGCATGCTCCTCATGTTCTTCGCTACTACCACCGCCTCCTCGTCGCTCTCGTCGGCCTCTGCGTCCTCGCCACCGTCCTTGGCGCTCCTGCCAGCGAGCTTCCCCGCCGACCTCGCCGCGGGCGTGCTCATCGCGCTGCAGGGGCTGTGGTTCTACCAGATGGCGCTCTCGCTGTACGGGCCCATGCTCCTGGCCGGGTGCGTCCGGGACGCCGCCGAGCCCAACCGCGTGGAGTGCCGCAGCCGCGCCATCGCAGGTGCGCACTGGGTGAGTTCCCCCCTAGCCGCCGTGCCTCGGGTACGCCGCCGCAGCGTCGCTCATGCCTTCGGTCGCGCGCGGGGGCGAGATCCGCCCCAGCCACCGCTGGCTCGCGCGGGGGCGAGCACCGCCCTGGCCCGCCACCACAGGCGCGAGCTCCGCCCCGGCCGCCGCGTCACTCATCCCTCCGGCCGCCGCGGGCTCGCGCAGGGGCGAACACAGCCCTGGCCCGCCACCGCGGGCGCGCGCGGGGGCGAGCCCTGCCACCGCGACCGTGGGCGCGCGCAGGGTTGAGCTCCCTGGCCGCTGCGTCACCAGCTCCGCTCGACAGCGTGGAGAGAGAAGAGGGAGCAGAGAAAGCGCTGCGGACCGGGCCCACATGTCAGAGGGAAGAAAATTTCTTCCGCCGGCACCGAAGAACTTTAGAAATTTTCGATGTTACACAGGTAAGACCGTTAACTAACTGAACCAAAATGGAAACAAATTCTAAACTACATACCTTACAATCACAACCATTTGCTCTTTGATTGAAATGTCACGGGATTCGTCAATAAGGATAGAGAAAAGACCATCCCCGATTTCTCCCATTATAACTTCAATCACCTCTTCAGCACAACATTGTGCAAGATCTTTCTGGATGCTTGAGGCAAGCATTTGGCAATTAGCAGGGCATAACTCATCGAATGCATCCCTCACATCTTCCTTCTTCTCCTTATACCAATCAATCATCTCTAAATAATTTCCCTTGTTTAGAGAGGAAGAGGATTCATCGTGCCCTCGAAAAGCATGACCTTGCATAAGGAGATATCTTGCACAGTCTAAAGCAGCAGTCAAACGAATTTTATATCTAATTTCAGACTCTTTGCTATAATTCATCAACTTAGTGGCCACACTTTTTCTTTGATTTTTAAAATCATCGCTGGCTTCTCTTGCAGCTGTATGATGACTGTCAATAGCACCAACATGTAGAGGAAGTGCTTTATATGCATTTTTCCAAGTGTTGAAGCCTAATTTTGTGAAGGCATCATGACCAAATTGACCATCAGACTGTTGTTTAAAAAGGAAGCAAAAAAAGCAATAAGCAGCATCTTTTGAAACACTGTATTCCAACCAATCATACTTCTCAAACCATTTTTCACAAAAGGATCTATAGTCTTAAAAAAAATTAGTTCCATAGAGCTTGCGAGGAAAAGTGTGCCCAATAGGTTGTGTTGGACCCTTCAATAAATAAGCTCTCTTTACTTGATCTCTAATGTCAGGATGAAACTTCTCTATTGGAATACGAAGTCCTGGATCTGAAATGATATGATCTGGGTTGAACTCTTTAATATATTCACCTTCTTCTAGTTGTGGACCTTGTGCTTGCGGTAGTGGTTCTTGTTTAGCAGCTTGAGGTTGAGCATCTGGAGCAGGCGCACTAATGCGTCCATCATCTTCTTCTCTTGGTCCTGGAGCAACATCAGATTATTCTGCAGGTGCAACAACCGTTCCTATTGTGCTGGTACTTGGGCCCGAAATTGCACTATAGTATCTCTTCAAGCCCACAACTATGAATCATGAAATAAAAGTATAGAACTTGAGTAATGAGTGCATCTAAAAAATACATTTAAAATATCAATGAATCCAATCTACTAACCTGTTCCTTTTTTCCCCATCTGACTCGCATGGGAAGCTTGCCCACGGCAGCACCGTGCGCTCTTCTGGCTCCCTGCTCCTCCACGCTCTCGTGGAATTGAAGCCTCAATTTTTTGATCCTTTCTACCCTGTTCATCGCTAGTTTTCTCAGGAGTTTCTCCATCGGCCATCTCGGATTCGTGGACACTCGCGCCGGCGGTCAGTGTCGCTTCGTTTCCCGCTCCTGGTGCCCACAATCGCCGCGTCTTGGACCAATTGAGTAGATATCGTGGGGCAGCTGTACGTGGGCTACCGACTACGCCATGGTGGGCCAAAGCAGCAGGCCCGCCCCAAGGCTGCAGACACCCCTTCGTCAAGGCGGACCTTGCATCGCAGGCACGCAGCTATGGTAGGAAGCCAGAGAAACTCGGAGAAAATACGGGGTACGATGGGCTGCTCGCCGAGCGGCAGGTATGGCGGCCGCCAGACCTCGCCATAACGTGGATCCGCCCCTGTTTGATACACAACCACTGTAGGTTCAGGCGTCAGCTACTGGTGTTGTGAGCCTGTAATGAGGATCAACCTACTCTTAGCATTAATCATGAAACAGGGAGTCAAAGTATGCCAGGTTGAACTTAATTGCATAAGACTAATGGTAATTTCTATCCACCAAGGCGTACGAAAAATACAATGAAGTGCATGGTTGATATGAAACTTGTGCACCATCCATTATGATATAGTATATTAAGTAAAAATATGGTATGGTCATTGGAAATCTGATATGCTACATGTTCTATGAACTTTATTTGGATTGATAGAAAATAATTGCACCATTCAAAGTTTATGTTGCACATCCGATGGAAGTTCTTTTCGTGTGTGTACTTGGCTGATAAAAGCTCTTTGAATTTCTGTTAACCATAATTCTTTACTGATATTGTAAGCACCGAATCATGAGTGTGGAACTGGTACATTAGGTAGGTATGCATTGACAAAAAAGAGGCATGTGATTTGTATCACTGTGGCTGTCTTGTTGGCCATAATTAAGAGCACCAGAGGGTAAGAGTGTGAGGAGCCGTTTGAATTGTCTTCGATTTAAATGAACATGTTGCTGTCCATTGAAGTTGAGGGCTAACATTTCATCAATCAGGCAAGCAACATGTTAGCACACAACTAAAATTCTGGACAGCTAGAAGGTACTGTTCATTTGAAGTGAAAACAACATTGGTTCATGTGTAGAACATGTTTAATCACCTTAGGCTCAATACCTCTGCTGCGAAATTGAAATTTAATTTCACCACAAGCTTCAAATCAAACAAGCAAATTACAATCAGATTTCAAATTTGATTTTAGTACAATCATCAAACATGATAACAAGCCTATTTGCTTGGCTCCTAGGCAGAGCTGCCTGGCCCAGCCAGCATTTCCAGGCGACTGATTTCGGTCACCTGGGGCTGGATCGCTGCTCAGCCAGCTAGCTGCCTACCAGAGCTTGAACCAAACACGCCCAACATGTGGTGCTACAAAGATGAAGAAGCTTTTGCTCACGAGCATGAATTCTGAGATGTGACACAGAGTGACTAGAGGAGTTGATGCCTGGTCCATATGCATCCACTGCTTCGGGTTAGGGATGTGAGATGCTCAGCTTCTGGATGTAGATTGTCAATGAAATGGATGGAGTAGTGGCAGAGGATAAGCTTGGAACCCTGGCAGCTTGGCCCTTGTCCCACTGCCTAGTGAATCGATCAAAAGACATTGATCTTGTACATTCAGCGGCCATGTCTGCTTGATGTTTTCCTAGATAAATGAGTGCTTAATTCACAAAAGGGTAAACTTGTCAGTAGTTCCCTGTCTTCATAGGGAAGTTTTGAACACAAGGTTTGGTCGTTAATTACTAACAACTGAAATATTTAATAGTGATCCAACACAGAAGGGTGTTTTCTACAAAGTGAGGGAAGTGGAAGGGTGTAATATTTTATTCCCTAGCTCTTGCATCATTACATGACTACAGAAGTAACAACTGCTGAATTTGTATATTTAGATATTTTTTCACACTGTTATGTTATGATGATTGGTTTGACTGTGTCAGACTGTTATGATATCTTGGTGGTGCATAGAATTTGTATTAGTTTTATCCCTTTCATACAGAATATTCTGTACATACAAGTTCGAAATGATCCTGACTTTTCAACATTATCTTATTAGTTCATTTTTTGTGAGCCGAGAAGCTGTTCATGGTCATCTGTACCTCATCTGATCTGCAAAATTAATATTTAATTGTTTGCTACAGGTGAAATGGCTGAACAAGCATCTAAGCAAACTTTGGCCATTTGTTTCAGATGTAAGTTCAAAGTTTTTTTTGGATCTTAATCTTAGTTATAGTTCTGCAAAATACTTTGCTTATTGTAAATCCCTTCTAGTAATGATAATACATATACTATTCCATTATAGTGAATTTTCATCTTACTGTTGATTTTCTAATTGGCGTGTCTAATTGTATTCCTTATTATTTTTTTATTTTGTTGATGATGCTATTGTTCTTCCTACCTGACCTCTTGAATCTGTTGTCACTGTATTGAGCACAATATAATTTTCTGAGCGTGAAAAATAATAGGTTTTGGGCATTTGAAGTCTCCATGTTGTTTCTATCAAGCGTCCACATCTTAGGCTAGTATAACCTTCAAATTGGACTTGAGTGTAAGCATAAGGGACAATTGAATGATCATGTACGTGACATTTTCTATGCAATTAATTGCTCTTTGGGTAAGGCCACAGGGGTGATTGGGTTAGAATCTGATTCAAACCAACCCTATCCATCCGATTCCTAGCAATCAAGATTCACTGAAAAATAAGAATACGAGACAAGTTAAGCTGTCCTGCATTTATAAAATTTCGAATTTGTACCTTATGAGTACAGTTTCAGTCAGGGATGGATAGAGTAAGCCATTTGGTTATCCATCTTTGTTAGCTAAGACATGCTTAGCTGTCTGTTTTGCTGCATTCTCGTGCCCTAAGACATATTGTCTAGCAATACCGATGTTCATAGAGTAAGCTGTTTGCTTATCCATCTTTGTTAGCTTACACATGCCTACCTGTCTGTTTTGCTGCATTCTTATGGCCTACGACATATTGTCTAGCAATATTGATGTTCATATGCCCTATGTGCGAAATTTGGTTTTAGGCTGCAACAGCAGTGGTTAAGGAGCCCGTTGAACCACTGCTAGATGATTACCGGCCTCCAGGAATAAAATCTCTGAAGTTCAGCAAATTTTCTCTTGGAACCCTGTCACCAAAAATAGAAGGTTTTCCTAGTTTATATGTTTGATATTCAATTTTATTTGTCTCATGTTTATCTTCTTCTTTGACGCATACATTTCTTACCATTGAAAAGTTCCCACAATATTCTTTTTCCAATATGCAAAAGGAAAAAATATAGTCCATTTCAGTCATATCGTGAAGACAACTCCCAATTTTATGGGGATAATAGAAGTAACATATCCTTAAATAACTTGGTGGTTCGTATGTATATGTTATAATACAGTAAATCTTTGAATCAGCACCTGAACAGAAAGAGCTTCCAGGAAAAGGTGGTTTTTAAACTGTCTAAGAGACTGATCACGCCTGCTCATTTGCAGATCCAAGCAGCATATCATTAATATTCCTCCTCTTGCTTCTTTCTATAATAAAAGTGTTTATACACAACATTGACATTCTGCCTGTAAAACTTTGGAAATCAAGGCATGCTTCTTTTTTTTTATCATAGTTGACATTACCTCCTAATGGAAGATTGATGGGCTGAGATCACTCAGACTTAATGAAAAAACATTTTCTAGAGATTAACAGTGACAAATACATGTCAGGTAGTTGGGTTTCCAGCATTTATACTTGATGTAATCCTCATTCCTGAAGTTAACTGTGTGGGACAGTATAGAACTTCCATGTTTAAATGAGTTTGTGATTTGATATTAGTAATGCCATGCAAACCTAAATTGTATTTATCATGTATATCATCTTGAATCTTGCTGCAGGACTTCATAAAGATGACTTAAGTATGATGTATTTTGTTTGTTTGTTGTGATTTCTGTAGGTATTCGTATTCAAAATCTTCAGCCAGGCCAAATCATAATGGATATAGATTTCCGTTGGGGTGGTGATCCAAGCATAATCCTAGCTGTTGATGCTGTAGTTGCATCACTACCTATTCAGGTTTCATCTTTTTGATTTTCGCCACATGATGATTTTTGGAGACAACTTTTCTTGATTAGAAGTCCTTATATTTTACCAACCAACTTGCAGCTCAAGGATCTTCAGGTCTATACTGTCATACGTGTTGTGTTTCAACTATAAGAAGAGATTCCTTGCATATCTGCTGTTGTTGTGGCTCTCCTTGCTGATGCAAGTTCTACTAACCAATATCGGTTACTACCTACTTTTTTATCTGATGTTTTAGATTTTCAGTACACTTAACCACATTTCCGCAACAGTTAAGCTTTTGAATGGACTGGATGGTGCATGAAACTCAATATGCCTTGAAAGTCCAAGGTCCTGAATTTGAGACTTGGCAAACAAACTTTGAAGGGAAAGAATGTGGTTCACTTTGAATCCATGTTTGTGTTTAAGTTAATTGCCCACCTTTCCTGAATAGCTTTAGCTATTGCATGAACCAATTGCTGCATGAAATTCAATATTACATCATTAATTGTTTTCTATCTCCTAAACTATCCAATAATCTGAGTGGCTGATGAACAACAATACTAAATCTTGTAAACTGCGTATATTAAAAGAGGTGGGGCAAATTAGGAAAATGTAGCCATTTGCTCTCAGAAATCATATAAAATCAGTTAAAAAAGAGTACTTTCACGTTCCTGAAACTTCGATGAGAAAAGAGAATGGAGGAACCACTATTTATTTGGTGAATAATGATGCTATGAGCATCTTTTTAATCATGATGATAACATGAATTCTCATTTAGGAACATTTATTCATTATATCTCGCGTCTTGTTCCTGCGATTTGTTTTTACATTTTTTTCCTGCACATTTTGAATCCAACATTTGACCTGGAGGTTGACCGACAAGGACATTGTGTGCATGAGGACATAAAATGGGACAAAAATTGACAATGCCACCTGGATTTATTTCAATATTGAACAAGAAATCTTAACTGATTCTTGCTTTTCCAGTGTGTTTCTTTTAATTGGGTTCTTTGTGCTTCAGCCAGAGCCAAAAATTCAGTACACTCTGAAGGCCGTTGGAGGAAGCCTAACCGCAGTTCCTTGACTTTCGGACATGATTGATGTATGATGACTAGACAATATTTTGAACGTTCTAGTCCCCACCAACAACTCAATATAAATGTAACCATGATTCCTCTACCTTTGATTAGGATACTGTCAACTCAATTGTTTCTGATATGCTCCAGTGGCTACACAGGCTAGTTGTTCCACTTGGTGTTAATGTTGATACAAGGTGAGTTTCTTCAACATATTATTTTCGCTCTTCTTTTTCTTGACCATCTTAGAACGCGCACTGCAGTTATTAAATAAAAATGGAGCTCAACAAAGATTGAGCTGAGTTTTGCTGACTATTTATGGAAATTCCATCATGGTAGATGAAATATGAGTATGGTACTACTCAATTATGTTGATTGAGAAAATGGAAATTTGAAAGAACAGTGCTATACATCAGACTGCATCGCCCAACGCTGCTCATCCAACCAACCGGTGTCATCATTATTTTTACATCGTAGGCCCAGGCAAAGAGCACGAAACTGTAGCCATAAACGGGTCAGACAGTTGGGTTGGACATGTAGTCATTCTGAACTTGAAAATGGCACTGCAATGTTGCAGACAGTAGGCATGCTGATTACAGAATGCAGTATCGAGATGGATGCATACTATTCCCTGGTTCTACAGTGGCATATGCAAGTGGCCATAATTAACCGCTAGTTTGCAGTGGTACATTTATAATAGGCTTGTTTACTATTTCTTGAAAGAATATGATTAAGCTAGTTTGATTAAATTAGCTCTATCCTTTTTTTGTCCTGAAAGAAACAACTCTACCTTTTTTCAAGGATCTAAGAAATGTTCGATGTATTAATCTAGCAAGGTTCCAACAGTAGAAGATAAATTTAATGGGGAAGATGATTTCTAATCGAATCACACAACTAGTACGGAGGATTTGTTTATGATCATCTCACTGCCTGAATGAGCCAATCTGTATGACACTGTTCAGCTGTAATATGCTGTCATCTAGAAAAGAATATGTCATGCACCATCGTCCTAGAGTTTCCAAATTTTTTCTTGAACATCTTGTTAGCAAAGAGATCCACTGCAGTTAATCCTCAACTAGACCGTAAGACTTAGCAGCTAGATACTAATTATTATGGTAACCTATCGTATATATTTTGATGATTTATGAACCATTTCAAGTATTTTTTGCTAGCTTAGAAGGAAGGGCTAATGATAATTATAGTTCCTTTATGCCTAGCTGGAAATGGTCTTTTAACAAATCCCCTTCGGAGTTGGTTGACTTGTACTGCCTGTTCTTTCTCTACAGTGATCTGGAGCTTAAACCTCAGGGAAAACTTTCTGTTACTGTGGTAAAAGCAACTTCTTTGAGAAACAAGGAGTTGATTGGTAAATCAGATCCTTATGTGAGACTCTATGTGCGACCAATGTTTAAAGTCAAAACAAAAGTCATAGATGACAACCTGAATCCAGAATGGAATGAAACATTTGAGCTGATTGTTGAAGACAAAGAAACCCAATCTGTCATTTTTGAGGTAATTCTATATTTCTATATCATGTTCAAATGTATGCCATTTTCTTGTGTCATTTATGTTTAATGATTCAGAAAACACTAAGAAATAAGGATTATATGAATAAAAAGGGCACTAATGAACAGTCCGTGATAACATTATCTAGCTCATCTTTTATCCTGGTAATGAAGCCTCTATCGTATTGGTCATTTGATGAAGTCTGTGGATGGCTGATAAACTTTGCATGGAGCAAACAGTTTCATTTCTAAACTTGTTCTCTGTGGAGGCTTACTAGAAATGGCTTACATCACTGGGGAAAAAAAGACTAGACAACCTGGTCAAAGTGCCTGGGTTTAACACTTGTAATCCGATCTTCTGAATTTTGTTCGATGTTGTGGAGTTAAATATGTTCACTGTGGATTTCACAGGTTTACGATGAAGACAAACTTCAGCAAGACAAAAGACTTGGTGTGGCTAAACTAGCAGTGAACAGTCTTGAACCTGAGATCACCCGTGAAGTCACTCTGAAGCTGCTGCATTCAGTAGATCCACTTAAAAATAGGGATACCAAGGATAGAGGCACATTGCATCTTAGTGTGGATTTTATATATTCTTTTACATCTTTGACCTTAACATATCTATTTCGTGCAAGCTAAAGATCCTACAGGATCTGTGAATAAGAAATGCATCTCTGTGCTACATAGACATGTCATTTTCTGTTTGCCCATCAACATTACCAATCCAGCTTAGTATTTCTTAGTCTATTAGTACATCCTGTCACATATTCACATATGGTTTGGAAAAATCCATATGATACACACCAACCAAGCCTCCCATGGCCTCCAAATTGCAAGCAAACCATCCAGATGTGCGTGGCCGCCCACATATGACATTTCACATATTGCTTTGTGTTTGGTCTGGATCTCCTGCTAAATACCCTGGGCCTGACTTGCTCCACTCCCCCGTCCTAACTTCTGACTTGCTGGCAAAGGCTGCTGCAAATGAATTGCACATGAATCCTAAAGTATTATCCATTACTTTGCCATTATAAATTTTCTCTCCATTTGTCTGTAGAAGTTCTTGGTTTATCTATTTACCTAGGCTTGGTGAGGAACAGGCTTCCAAATTTTGAATCTCTGGATTTATAGGCGTTTGAAATCTAGACGGTTGCATGATATATGATGGTGCTGATATATTGTTTCAACCCTTCAGGTCATGTATCATCCGTTTACAAAAGAAGAGCAAGTTCAAGCCCTAGAGGCGGAAAAGCAAGCCATAGAGGAGAGGAAGCGTCTGAAGGAGGCTGGGATAATTGGTAGCACAATGGATGCAGTTGGTGGCGCTGCATCACTAGTTGGTTCTGGTGTTGGACTTGTGGGCACTGGCATTGGCGCTGGCGTGGGACTTGTTGGCTCTGGTATTGGTGCTGGCGTCGGGCTTGTTGGCTCTGGTATTGGCGCAGTCGGCAGTGGCCTTGGTAAAGCCGGGAAGTTCATGGGCAAGACTGTGGCAGGGCCTTTCAGCATGTCCCGCAAGAACGGCAGCAGCTCCACTGCTCCCCAGCCTGATCAACCTTCCGGGTAGTCTGATGTACAGTGAAGGACAATTCCCATTTGTGACAGGGTTACCGCTCCACTTACTACAACATATAGGGCCTTCTATGACGAATAGCTGATGACAATAGAGGTATTTGTCATTAAATCATTATGTTCATGACGTTTTATATGAGCCAATCCGAGTTAAGTGGTAAAAATATAGCTTTTGTCACTAAGTCTGACTACAAAACGTCATAACCTGCTCTAGTGTCACATTGTGACGATATTATAGGACGATGAATGTTTGTCATAAAGATTAAATAATTTTCTTTTGAGAAAAACTAAATATTATCCACGTTGGCATGCCTGGCGGTCCCACACTGCCACAAGGGACTTTATGCTTCTTGGATCCTATGTGGTAAATTGGGTCCCACATGTAAGTTGAACAACAAAATAAGAAAAAAACTGAATTTATCTTGCGCAAGGAATGGAGCTCATGACCAACATAATTTGCACAAAAGTTGACACCACTAGGCTACGTCATGCTAGTGATGTGGAATGTAATAGCTGGGTATTTGTGAATCAGTGGCATGGTGCGGTCCAAACGGGCCAGGGTTGAAGAAGAAGCCCACACGCACTGTTGCAATAAATTGCCATCCGGTCAAAAAAAATAAATTGCCATCATTTCTAAAACAATAATCGCCCTTCATCAAAGGGCTCGAACTCATGACCTGGTGTGCAGGCCAAAGTCCTCATACCACTATGCTATAAAGTACTTGATGTAAAATATTTAATCTTTTGCATTTATAAAGTAGTTTTGAGATCACTGCTTCCATTAATCATAGGGCACATCCGTACATACCTGCATGCCCGTCGCCGTTTTTAGATCGTGAAACAGAGAATCGCTGCCTCTATCCTTCGTCGAGAATCCAAGGTCCGGCATCGGCAGCAGGTCTGTATATTGCTCGTCTCAACGCTGCCTCTGTGCCGGCCGATTAATTGGAATTCCCTACCGATGAACTCGTTCTTGTGTATAGATGCGCGAGGCTTCGTCCAGAACACGCACAACCGCGAGACGCCGACTCCGCGACACCGCGCCCGTACACATCGGCGTTTCGGCGCATATTGCAGACTTCATCATCACTGCCCGTCGGCGACTTGCAGACATCCGACCTCTGACGACGACGCCACCACACCACGTCGGTGAGTTCATGTTAGTCTGAACCCTGAATTCTAATCACCAATCGCTGCGCCGTCTCCCATGTGGCCATGACCTCTGACACCATGTCTCCATTATATTACCGATCAACAAACCAATCATGTCAACGTCACGTTTTTCTGTAATTTTTAGCACACAGCGCGCAACAAGCAGATAAGGAGCACGACAGGCAACTTGTAGTACGGATATTAGTCAATCCAAATCTCCTGTGTGCAGGAATCAGGACCAGACCACCAGTGGCGATGTATAGAAGTTTTGAACTAACTGGTGAGAAAATGACACTCATGATTTTCTCAAATTTTCAGCATACAGCATTGTCATGCCATTTAGAAAATATCCATCCAGCAGTTAGAAGTGGTTTGGATTGATATTGAGACCATCATTTTGCATCTAAACTGATCGCTAGAATTAGAGAAAATATCTATCCAGCAGCGAGAAGGGAGGTCTATGTATTTGGCATGTCTTCTAGAATTAGAAAAATGTGATTCCAGTAATGATTATGAAAAGCGCAAGAAGAAAAAAAAGACTTAAATTGATCACTGAGACTTACATTTTCCAAATATTGGGCCACCATTTTGTGTTTTGCACGAGGGCCTCCAAAACTTAGGTACAAGCCTGCTCCGCAGTGTACCAAAGGCCAACCAAGGCAGTCGCTACCATGGCGATTTTCTCCTAGCCACCACAGGTGAATCCATTTTTCATGTTCGATTAATTTTCCCTCAATGTTCTGCAAACTTTGGAACTTATTTAATTTGCTGCTTTTCCTATACAACTAGAGACCTAGCATCCGGGGGCGGAGGAGAGGAAGCCACTACTTTTTGTATCATACCGCCTACCGGAGACCGTCCAGGTGACAAGCAGCAACCGTACACGTAAGCGCAGCTCCTGTTGATGAGGCACGACACACATAGACTGACTGCTCACAGCTTGGAGTACTTGACACTGAAACCCTCTGCAACAATCTTCTAAGTTCTTGGAAGAGTAGATTGTATGCCCCCATGGACAACGGTCATCCATTGACTATCTCTCCCGTTTAAGTTAGCATACTAAATAAATGTTGTAGATGAACGCAATCAAAAATAAATTAAAGGTTTAGATTTCCATTACTATGTAGCATTGCAGCATTTTCATGTTGACCATCAACAGATAATTAAAGGTTAGATTTGTGAAGCATGCCAATATAATTTTGATTTATTTTGACTTTTCTTGAATTGCACATAGATGGGATAATCATGATGCTGCAAAGTTGATTTATTTTGTGCCCCTAATTATTCTTTTATCTGTTGTTTTCTATCATTGTTCTGCAGATGGACCGATCTTGGATCAATAGCAGGCTATTTAGCAAGCCCCATCTGGATGGGGTCAGTGATTTCATGAAGTTTGTGTCAGAGAGGTATGATGAGAATGAAGAGATGCTTTGTCAATATCGTCGTTGTTTGAATTGGATTCATCAACATAAAGGAATTGTGGAGGATCACTTACACATTCATGGGATGGCTAGCACATATACTAGATGGATATATCATGGGGTAGCGATGGAGATCCAAAGTAATGAAAATGCAGACTATCTGGATGTACATATTGATTCCATTGAGGATAGTGGTATGAATGAGGTTCAAGAAGATGAAACTGATGATAAAATTCATGATATGGTAGAGGAGTTGTACATGGCTGAAGAGGAAGGTAACAAGAAAAACTCAATGTTTGCGGTTATATTAGAAGAGATGAAGCAAGAACTTTACCCTGGTGTAGCTCATTCAAGATTTTCTTTTGTGGTGAAGTTACTTCATATAAAGTCTTCTATCGAATAAGCAATGTTGCATTCACTGCACTACTGAAGTTGTTATCATCAGCATTCTGGATTGCTCTATTCCCTCTTCTTACCAAGAAGCAAAGAGACTTATTTGTGCGTTGGGACTCGGATATGATTCAATCCATGTTTGCCCAAATAATTGTGTTTTGTTCCGAAAGAAGTTTGCAAAAATGGATAAATGTCCTATTTATGATGCCTCAAGATGGAAAGATGGAAAAGGAGGAAAGAAGATTCCTAAAAAGGTATTGCGGCATTTTCCATTGATTCCAAGGCTAAAGAGGATGTTCGCTTCTAAACAAATTGCAGAGCAGTTACAATGGCATGAGCTGAAGAGGAAACCGGTGGAGAATGAGCTCAGCCATCCAGCTGATGGCGAGGCATGGAAAGACTTCAATAGAAAGTATGAGTGGTTTTCAAAAGATGCAAGGAACATCAGACTTGGTCTTGCTACGGATGGTTTCAATCCATTTGGCAAAATGAGCTCTTCATATAGTATGTGGCCGGTGTTTCTTATCCCTTACAATTTTCCTCCATGGGAATGTATGGAGCAATCCAACTTCATGATGGGCTTGCTCATCCCAGGTAGAACATGCCCAGGAAAGGATATTGATGTGTTCTTGGAGCCACTGATTGATGAGATGTTAGAGCTTCGGAAAGGTGTCAGAACATTTGATGCGTTTAGTGGAGATAACTTTGTCCTACATGCTGCAGTTATCTGGTGCATTCATGATTATCCAGCTTTGAGCACATTGTCTGGTAGAGTCACAAGAGGTTATTATGCTTGTATCCATTGTGACAAAAGTCTTTACTCCAGAAAAATAAGGAACTAGATATGTTATATTGGGCATCGGCGTTACCTTGCGAGGGAGCATCCATGGAGGAAGAAGAAATGATTTGATGGTAAGGAAGAAAACCGTGAGAAGCCAGAGAAATTTAGTACATATGAGTTGATGGAGCAATTGGAACGGGTCAAGGATGTTAGACCAGGAAAGCATCCTGAAAGCAAAAAGAGAAAACGGGAAATAGAAGGCCAATGCTGGAAGCGAAGATCGTGTTTGTGGGATTTGCCATATTGGTCAAGCTTAAAGCTACGGCATAATCTTGATATAATGCACATTGAGAAAAATATATGTGAGTACATTCTTGCTACATTTCTAGGCATTGGTGGGAAGACAAAGGACAATGCGAATTCTAGGCTTGATTTGGAAGATATGGGCATAAGGAAAAACTTACACTTGAAGCCTGATGGGAATTCATATAGTATTCCGTATGACTAAAAGACAAAAGCTTGCTTTTTGTGATTTTTTGAGAACTGTCAAATTCCCAGATGGATACGCTTCTAACTTAGCAACATGTATTACTACTGATGGATGCAACCTCCAAGCGTTGAAAACTCATGACTGCCATATCCTTCTCCAAAGGATTTTACCTGCTGCTGTCCGAGGAATCATGCATACGGACATATATGAAGCACTTGCTGAATTAGGTAACTTTTTTCAACAACTTTGTACTAAAACTCTGAAGTTGGATGTTTTACAAAGATTGAAAGCTGAAATTCCAATCATTCTATGCAAACTTGAGAAAATATTTCCACCTTCTTTCTTTGATGTGATGCTACACTTGGCTGTTCATTTACCTGAAGAGGCAATCCTTAGAGGTCCAACACAATATGGATGGATGTACCCAATAGAAAGATGGTTGTATACTTTAAAACGTTTTGTGAGGAACATGGCAAGACCAGAAGGATCTATTGCAGAAGCTTATGTAGTTGCTGAGTGCTTGTCTATTTGCTCAAGGTACTTTGATGATGTTGACACAAGACACAATCGGGAGGGTAGGAATAGAGACCGTCTTGATTTGAAAAAATGTGAAATATCTGTTTTCCAACATGGGGTTGAGCCACTTGGAACTCCAAGGGTTACATGTCTTGATCATGATTATGACAAAATGGTTTGGTATGTGTTAAACAATTGTCCGGAGGTTGAGCCATATATTGAGTAAGTCATCCCATATACACTTTTAATTATGCATTGTCACCTACTATTTATTAACTCTAATTTCTAATGTATGTTTTGTAGGCTGTGCAGGAAAGAGCTACATAATGAAGGATGTAGAGATGTAGAAAGAACCCTTGAGAAGCAATTTTCATCCTGGTTTAAAAGCATGTGTGTTTGTTGCTATATTTTCATATTTTGCAAACTAGAAATGTTGATTTTTTATTGTAGGAGTTGTACTGTAGATAATTACTCCTATAGCTACAACAAATTCACTTATGTATTGTATTTTACTTGTGCAGGTTGCAAGACTACGTTATGTGGATGGAGAAGACATCAATGATGAGTTGTATGCATTGTCATGTGAACCAGATCTGTGAGTTCGAATTTTTTCAGCATGTCTTGTTGATGGTGTTCGATTCCACACGGTTGATCGGGAAAAAAATAGAACACAAAATAGTGGGATCATGACTAAGGGTACACATAATGGAGAAAATGTAGATTTTTATGGTTGCTTGAAGGAAATAATTGAGCTGCGATATAACTCAGGTTCAACTTACCGCAGGACTGTGGTTATTTTTAGATGTGATTGGTTTGACACTACACCAAGAAGGTTGGAATGAAAGATGATGGATTTTTCAGAAGCATCAACCAAGGCAGTTGCTGGTACAAGGATGATTGTTTTATTTTAGCAGCACAGGCAACAAAGGTGTTTTACTTGAAAGACACTAAGTATAAATAAAATTGGAGAATTGTTCAAAAGTTTACACATAGGCACTTGTGGAGTGTGGCTGAAGATGACAATAATGAAGGACCCAATGGCATTGGACTATCATACCAAGACGATGAATGTGATGGTTTCCAGGTGCAGTTAAACGAAGGGATTTTGGAGAATGAGCAGCCGACCGATGAAGAATGTGTTCATGTTGATGTAAGTGTAGTGGATACGCTTCATACTCAAAGGGTAGAGGGAGAGCTCGAAAATGAGGCAAGTGATGATGAGGGTGAAACTGGATGGCAATATGTCAGTGATAATGAGGGTCGAACAATCCCTCATGATGATGACGATGATGATAGTGATATGGACTAACTTTATCATTCTAGATGAATCGCACTACCTATTTTCTGGTTGTAATTCTCAATTCCTCGTGAAATGATCTTTTTCACAAAATTTAGCTGAATATATGGTCAATTGATGGACCTTTATATTGATTTTTTTGGACTGTATGAATGGTACCATAAACATTTGTTGACACCAAAATTTAGTTTGCGTCAACACCATCCATGTAAATATGGTACTATTTTTACACCAATTCTTTACTATAACTTGCTATTTTTGAGGCTCAGTTTGGTGCTTGCCCCATTTGCAAGTGCTTGCCTAGTCGACACAGATTGCTGCCGCTTGCCAATGCTTGCTTAGGCACTCCTGCAAGCGTCGCCGTCGTTATCGGAGCACAATCTCCTCTTGGTTGTAGGTCGAGGAGACCTTCGAATGGATCCCCATGGCAACTGCTGCTGGAGGTACTCGACGGGAAAGCCCGGTAGAATCCACATGGTCGCAGGTCGTCGCTTCGAGGCGCACTCGCGGAAGGGGGATAGCGGTGGTGGAGGATAGCGAATCCTGAATGCACGCTCGCAGTAAGGGAATGCGGCGGTGGAGGATTGGGAAATTTTGAGGGGTCAATGCTGGTTGTAGGACCACAGTTAACGTCCCAGCTTCCTCATTATGTTTTATAGATTATTTTGTCTCCTTTGTTACAACTGACAGGCTTAGCTCAATGGTGGTAGCGCATTGGTCGTTCACACTTGGGGTGCTGAGTTCGAACCTTTTTCAGGAAAAAAATTTTCATAAAAAAATGTTTTTTTTTAAATCTTAACTAAACTTCATAACGGTTGAGCACCAATATTTATAGGTTTCATTTTTGTTTTCTAAATATTAATTAAATTCCTAAACTAAATTATAAAGATCTCACATAGTTTTTTGACTATATTAAAGTGATCTAAATGTTTCTATTTATTGTAAACTAAAAATTAAATGATGTATCAATGTATTTGCACTTCCAACTCCTGTGTAGTAGGTATTTGAAGAGTAGCCCATGTACGAACCAAGTGCGATACTGTGAAGATAACCTGCAAAAAGGATGTTGGTTTGTTTTCAAATATCAGATCATATCTACTCAATCATAAAGACCAACATGTCGCTGCAGCCCCAAGTAACACTAGAGGTTTAAACTCGTTACAAATCCCCGTTAGCCAGTTCCGCTTAATTAGATTTTCTTTTGCTAAGTTACCCCTCTTCGAATATACCATAGAAAGATTTTAATTTTCAGCGGAGCCTTTAGTTTCTAAAGATGTTTTTTCAAATTTGGTGCCTCGCTAATTTTTAGATTCTCTCATTACTAATCCTGTATGTACTTTATTGTTTCTAACCACTCACTAACTTTTGAGGGATTGCCTTATGGCTATAAGTTATAGTAATAACTCAAAATATTCTAGTAATGGAATTCCATATCGCGAATCCTTTATTCTTGCCCACTTCAAGATATGATGACTAATCAAACAATCTCAACCTTGGGGTAAAGAGTTTACACTGCTAATGTTTACTTGAACTTTTTTCTTGTACGTAGGAAATGAGATTTGGATCAAGCCAATGTAGTGTGATTTCATCGAGAACACTAAATTGGAGCTCATTTTAAGCATATGTCTCAGTGCAGAAGTAGTGATGCCATAGCAGCGTGAAGCTAGTTTGCAAAAGGAATGAAGATGTTTAGGTAGAAGCCTCCCCAAATTGGTGCTCAGCCCGTTATGATGTTTAGTGAAGATTTAGGTAAAAATTATTTTTTTTAAAAAATCGTCACCAAGAAGGGTCGAAACTAGGACCCTAGGCATGTTGTTGAGATGTGCTGCTTACCACTGAGCTATGCCCATGAGTTTGAAATTAGAAGACGAAATATTTTATATATCACATCGTTCTGCAACCTAGCGTTGATCCCCTCCCAAGTTCGTGATCCTCAATGGTTGCAATTCCCTTCTGCGAGCACGCCTCCAGGTGAGGAGCGCACTAGATTTCTGCATCATCCGCCAACAGAACATTTCATTTACGCGGTAGAACCAAATTTCGCCCGCCATCCTGCCGCCCTCCTATCTATTTAGGGATTCAGTTACCTCCAACCCCACCTCTCCAACTCTTTCCCTTCCCTCAAAAAAATCATGTTCCCTTCCTGCAGCGGGTAGGGGGCGACTCCATCTGTGTCGTGTGGCGCCAGGAGAGCGAGGGGCGGCATCGATCTGGCCATCACCAAGATGGCTCCTGGGAGGAAGCCAACGGCACGAACACAGGAACCTGCAGGTAGAGCCTACACAAACCCTAGGTAACCTCGATGTGTCGGCCATGGATTTGGGTAGTTCTGCTGTTGTTTGGATTGAAGGCATTCGCAAAGATTAGACTGATATGTGAATTTTGGAGGAAAGCGGGAGTTTTATTAGGGTAATTGGTACTTCTGTTCCATGCATTCTAGATTTATTTTTGATAAGAAGATTAGGGACAGTACAAGATGCACAGCTTTTGCCGTGAGTTCACATCAAATGATTGACTGCCATGAAGTCTTTTATTCCATTTATAGCCTAGTGGGTTCATTGCTGGTAGGGAATTGTTGCTGATCTATCCGCTGCATTGATGTGTTCTGTATGACTGTATTGTGACTAGTACGATGTTTGTCTCATTGTTTACCCCCTTCGATGAGGCAGAGATAACTAATAAAATCAATCAGTACTCCATGAGTGATTTTAATCTGCAATTTTTCTGGGTGTAAATTATGTTGATGACTTTGTAAAAGCCAATAATTTAGTTGGATTATTCCTAGAATCTGATGTTCTGAGCATATTTTTCTCAACCTGTCTATACAAATTCAATACTCTCAACTCTGATAATTAATTGTACTTAGTACTAAACTGTTCCAGAAATAGAGGATACCTTCTGTAGACAAATATATGGATGAGTTATGTTATGTGCCTAGAGTCTAGTATTGCATAGTTTGAGTTTAATGATTGAAATTTTGCATGTATTAGAAAGATGTGTAGTATGAACAAACAAGTTGATCATAAATGATAATAGTTCCTGCTCCTTACAAACCAGAACATTGTATATCTGGAGGTTTCTTTGTCCATATTCGAAATACCATTGAAGAAAAATATTTAATTTCCCTTGGTTGGTTCGTTCTTCTTGTGTTTGATATCTAATTAACTGTGAACAGGCACATCTGAAGATGTTATGCACATACCTTACAAATCTTGTTAGTTCACTAGAGCAGTAAAAAGGAAAAAGTTTTAATTTGATCACAAAAGTGTTGTATGGCTATTCCAAATGGCATAGTTATTCCTATTTTTTCTTGCTTGTTGAATCTTTGCTATCAAAATTCCATCTGCAGGGCTCTTTCCTAACTTATAGAATTAGTAGTTCTCTAGATTTACCAGCTATAGTTTGATCTGCTTCACACATATTTACCGTTTTATTTAATCATTATATAGAAACTGCACTTACTGACTATGAACGCTTGAGGGCTCAAAATATGATGAAGAACAATCAATTATTTCAAAGGCTAGGGCTTTCTACATTGGCATCATGGATTAACAGTACAAGTTCAATGAGCAAGGATGATGTTTCTCAAGAATTAGGATCTTTATATGATGCTCAGGAAAGTGAGGGCTCTGAACAAGAGGAAGTCAACAAGGTACACATTCTTCTTTGCATTACAATGTTTGTCCTATGACTGTTATCTTTACATCTACTCTATCACTAATTTTTTTCATCTTATTTTATTGTATTTTGTCAATTTAGGATTCCCAGGTTGCTAAGGGTGTACGTAAAAATTCATCCAACCAGGGTCGCAACATCTCGTCTCGAGGACCTAGAGGATCTAAGAGAGTGGTAGATACTGATCGAGAAAAGGCACCTATTAGAGTCACTAGGCAAAGGAGTGCAGTCACAAAGCAAGTGCCCCCTGAAAGTCTCACTACTGCCACACAAGATGCATTGGAACATTCTAATTCTCCTTTGCAAAATGAGAACCAGATTGATACTGGTGATGAAGGCAAGTGGTTTCCTGGATATAGTTTGCATATGGAATGTTGTTTTGTTTACTACATTAATTTGCTTATGATCTACAAGTAGGATCAGTAAAATTTTCTTCTAAAATTAGCGAACTCTAGTTCTAGTTCATAGATTAATATTGCTACTTGCTTAGTGCGTTATTTTTATTTGCCACTAACTATATTGATAAAATTTTGTTAGGTGCATTGATTGCTACAAGAAAACAAGTGCCAAGGGGAAAAAGTCTTGGCAAGGGGCTGGATTCATTAAGCAGAGGGTTAGGCACTAAGATACCGATCCAAATTTCTGAAGGGAAGAGAAGACCGGAGCCACCTATTTAGGCGGCAAAGCTTGCATCAGAGGGTGGGATCATACTCAAGCAGCACATACCAATCTATCCACACTGGAAGAATTACAAGAAGGATGAGGGACAAATTACAAACTACATTGGCAAACATGCTATAAGTCAATTACAATCCTAGTTGGTTAATCCTATTTCTTTGGGTCCTTTGCATCTGAAATCCTATTGTTCATTGTTTTGTTGGGGACAATTCACCATGGACGTCAACAGTAAGGCTGTGCATGAAGCATGCACTGACTTGCTAAAGTGTGGGCAACGACAAATGAGGTATAGGCTGAAAAAACAGTACTTCGATGGGGTACCTGCAAATCAAGTGAGGACAACATCACCTATTAAGCATATGATTGATGAACAATGGAGAGAATTGGTGGAGATGTGGTCAAGCCCAACGCACAAGGTATGACACATACTTACTAGCTTGATATTGAATCAACTTTGATTAGCTCTGTTATTCGTGCAACACCTCCCTGTGTATTACTCACTCATGGGCAAATGGATTTAGTGAAGTGGCACTGAATTTTTGTACATGTATTTCTGCTCTAATTTAGTATTAATAAATATGTAAACCAGAACCTAGCTTATCTGCTTTTGTCTAAATCCAGTGCTAATAATCATATAAATTTTAGATTCTGAAATTTCGAATCTCGGCCATGATCAATCTTAGGTTGAGAAAACTATAGTTTCTTTTCTTTTCCTCTTCAATTGTTTGCTCGTACAGAATATGTACATTCATGGTTCCTAGAAATTCATTGTATTGTGTGATATCACTGAAGTTCACCTCATGACTAAACATATTTGCCATGTGACATCTAAATTGTGACACTGGGTCAATCGTTTTCAGCACCTCTACCACTGGGTCATAAGGCTGATCTTGACATCAGCTTCCCGGATTTCTAGTACTTGATGTGTCTCCATTAAATAAATTGATTTGTGTCAAAGTGTCGTGCTATAATATTTCTACAACTTACTTTTGTTCTATGATTTACAGGATAAGTGTGTCAAAAATAAACTTAACCGTGAGAAGGTTCGGTTTCAGCAGAGGACAGGGTCTCAGTGCTACATTGCAAAAACTTATGTCGTGGTAAGAAAGTACCAGCCATCAGATACTTCATTGAAATTCTCTCAAATGTCCAGCCACCTAAACACTCATAAGAGATCGTGGAGCAAGAAAATAACATCCATTCTTATTTATATAAGTAGAGAAGAAAAACATCTTGACATCAGCAAGCAATTGCAGCGCAAAACCACTGCGTACGTGTGTCCTTTGCATGAATACACATTGTTAAAAACTCTATTTTACATTAAACCACTTGTACTGCACTTTTCAGAGAAAAACTAGCATGTTGTGATAAAGACGAGCAAACACACTAACCTTTCTAACCAACCAGATCCTAAGCTATTGGCATGAACTATTTTCTTTGGAAATTGTCCTTCATTTGTGATTGATTATTCACATCCTTGCATCCAGTAGAGTTATCTATAATATGTCTACTTTTTCTACTTTGTATCCATTCTATCATGCAGGTTTCAGTAGCTATTTTAATATTTTTTTTTCTTCAAATGTGATATTTGTAGACATCCTTTGATAAGATAGGGTTATCATGTTTGTGTGCAAGGACTTCCTTTATTGGAGGAGTTATATGGTACTACTAATTCCGTTCACATCATTTCAGAAACAAGATAAATACAAAGATACCATGCCAACTGCAATTGATCTGTCCAAGGAGACGCATTGTAGCAGCAAAATTGGCTTTACTGAATCTGTGAAGAAAGCAATCGTTGGTCCTTGTTTCCTTTTTCCCTATTCTTAGCAAAGTCCTAGTGAAACTGAACCTGAGTCCAATATGCAAGACTGAGATTTATTCATTTTGCTAGGATGATATGGAAGCAATTGTTGCTGAACCAAAACATGATGGACAACATGTCAAGTCTTCCACTGATGCTGTTTCCGAAGTCTTGCCGCAGTCAAGTAAATTCTTGCAAAATGTAGGCATTCTGTCCTCCTCCAAGTCAAGCACTAGAGTTGGCGTGTCTTCAAAGGTGCAAGAACTTCAAGCTCAGCTGGAGACGGAGAAGCAAGAAAAGGCTGAACTTCGGCAGGAGATGGATAGCTTGAAGTTGTAGGCTCAAGAATCTGAGTTAACCATGGCTAAACAATCACATGAGGTTGATAGGTTGAAGGATACCATAAAGTCCCAGGCACAGCAATCTGAGGCAGCAATGGCAAAGCAATCAGAAGAGATTGAGAGTTTGAAAAAGACAGTCCAAGATTGTAGTGGGTTCCTTCCTCAAATGATAACCTTCCAAGGTCAAGTGCCTCCTCCCTAAGTTCGCTTGTCAGCGTGGTTCCCCTCCATCAAATGGAGCATTGCTACTTTTGTGGCCTACTTGAACTTGGACTTAGTTAGATCTGCAGCTTCAATTATTTTCTTTCTTTGATTAGAGTTAAAGGATTTCTATATTTATTTCATTGCTTTAAACCATTGGCTACTGGTCAAATTTATTTATTTATTTCATGAGACTTTGTTGTTGATGGTGGAAACTGTACTTGTGTTGAATGGATTAATGGACCTGCAGTCTTGATGATTGAACCTTTCATTTTTTGTTGTAAATTTGGCTATGGCCATAACTGAATTGGTTCTTAATTGCCTGTGATAAATTTTAAAGTGGGGCAAAAGAATGGATGGCTTAGTCTGCAGATGGATCAAAAAAATATATAAGATTTAACCATAAATAAATTTGGGCCTGCCATTGGGTGCAACACAAATCAGCTATTAATTATGTGGGCTTAATTAGGCCACAAAATATTTTATGACAAACTAAATCATCACAACTTTTTTGCCGTGTGAGCTGCCATGTCAGCTTCAATATCACATGCCACATTATTTCATTCTATGACGAACCAAATCGTCACAAAATTCTTGGAACGCCACCTGCCACATCACATGCTATGTCATTCTGCCACGTCAGCAGCCACATGGCAATTCCGCAGACAAATAGTTTGTGACATTTTTGTTTTGATATTATGACGATTTAGATCGTCATAGTTATTTATTACGATGATGTGTTTGTCACTAAGTTTATGACGTTTTGTGTGTGTTTCATCACAAAAGTGCTTAGACACGGACCTTCTATGATGATGATTTTTTATCATGAAGACGTCACAAAATATGGAACATGACAAAACCATTTCTACCTGTGACATAATTAAATGGTCATAGAAGGTATCATGTCTTGTAGTTCTTCTGTAAACCTGCGAGGCTGCAATATCTAGGATTATACGGAGTTTTATGTTTGCATTTCAGCGCGCTGCCATCCACGGTGCTGGTTATATGAATTATCTGCTGGTTTATTTTGTTCGTTGTAATGGAACTTTTATAGTAAAGATTACTGTAAATTAGATCGCTTTGACAGATTGATGTAACAACGTACAACGCCGTCGTA
The DNA here is from genome assembly GCA_032594955.1 of Panicum miliaceum. NCBI lineage: Eukaryota > Viridiplantae > Streptophyta > Magnoliopsida > Poales > Poaceae > Panicum > Panicum miliaceum. The sequence goes on along the minus strand of CM064057.1, from coordinate 49,393,794 downwards.
TTGAAGTTTAAGGGAAGTCTATGACGTGCCAGTCTGAAATTAATCCGTTCATGTTAATTGTTATTATCTCGTTGAGAGGAAGATGGACGGGGTGAAACAATAATCAGTTTGATCTTTTTCCTATAATATAAAATTCTAAAGAAATGAGAATGCGACACATCGCCTATAGTATTTGAAGGGGAACCATATATTCAAAGTTCTTTCTGAAGCTAATACGTGCGAATTCGAGCTTGGCAACAAGCACACGAGAGCAACATTTCACGATTCTTGTGTAATAAAAAGTTAAAGGCATGATTTGGCCCTTCGTCCTGCTTTTGGGGTTGGTGCGACTACGTGGAGAACCAAACATGCCGCCCCTAAAGCAAAATTATGTACTGCCTATATTTTTAAGCGCATGGCATCGGTCCTTCACCTCGCTTGTGGGGTTGGTACGACTACGCGCTGTAAACCAGGAGAACCAAAACATGCCGCTCACTTGGAAAAAATGTTTATTCCTTTTGTTTTAAGAGCGCTCACTTGGAAAGAAAACACCGAGGACGTAGGCATGGGGACCCGAGGTTTAAGAGCCCCCCCCCCGGCCGGTCCGTCCGCCCTCTCTACCTGGACGCGACCAGCGGGAATCGAACCCGGGCCGGCTGGCTGCGTACTCTAACGAGCACCAGGTAACCACCCGAGCTTTTCACTACGCATCATGTATTTAGCAACGGAGGAACGACTATATTGAATGAACGTAGAAACACGTACCATACAAATCGTTTTAAGACTACACTGGTGGCAACAGGGGAGGCGCAAAGTGATTCAAAAATTCTTGTAACAGGGCGGCGGCGATCGTCGGCGCTAGGGAGAGAGACCCCGGTGGGGTAAAAGTTAATTTGCCTGAGCTTGACCTCTGTGGGGGTAACAGAACTTATAATTAGGGATGCGAGTGTACAACAAATGCATAGGCCTGGCTTGAATTTCCTACAGGAGTATAATGATGTCGATTAAAAAAAACGTTCATTAATCTTGTGTGGCCCAGATTCGACACAGCCGGGGACTAACAAACATCCACAAAAGGGCACGCAAATCGTGCAGGATCAACCAATCCCAACATATCAACATGAACTTTCAAAGGAGAATAGAAACCTTCTTTTACTAAGGGCGAAGATATCATGCTCACTCGCCTATCAAAATCCAAAAAAAAAAAAACGGTGAAAGGAGGTAAAGTGCAACATTCAGAGGAAGCAACCAACCCAATATTCTGCAGGCCCCTTCGACAGCATAAGTTTGCTATACCCTCGATAAAACAAAAATCTAGTCCAAACAAGGAGCCTAAAATCACTAAATCACCCTATTTGTTAGCTGCATGTGCATGCACCACATACTTCACTCAAGACACAAGATCTATTTTACCATACTGTCTGAAACCTGTTACTAGACAAATCTTGGTAACAGTTCAGAAACCACATTCCTGCATCTAAAATCTTGCCGCAGGAGGTTCAGGGTTAGGTAATAACATAAGTCTCATACTGCCCGTGGCACATTCTCACATTGTATTCTTCATCACTTCAAGATGTGCACTCGATATCCCAGTGACATATGTCCTAAGGGCTACATGTAAGTGAGCCATAGGTGCCAAATCCTGAATGACAGCTAGGGTGGCAAATCCTTAATTTTCCCGCAAATAAATGCTCCAGGGTTCAAGGATAGCATCTTCACTCTAATATCAGTAACCAGGACAACCAAACCATGTAAATGAAGTTTAGTGCAAACAAAACTAAATATTACACCATCCCATGCACTCTTTCAGCAGGGAAAAGAAACTACTCATACAATCCAATTTAATAACAAATGTCAATTACAAAGTGCTTCGACATTTTCAGGGTAGTCAAGTAAGGTTGCACAATATAGACCTATGCACATCTTAGCATTGGAGGTTAATGAGGGTACACCATCATGGATTCTACTTCCTTGAATCGAAGGAATAGGGAGCATCAGGTTAATAGGAGTAAAGGTAAACACTACTTGCACAATATGATTACTATTTCATAAAAAAAAAAGATGTTGAAAGAAGTAGCATGTAGCAAACTAAAATATCTCCTAGTCCAAATATTGCTAGCGATAGTCATTCACTAAAAATCCTCTACATCATACAATTTTTTTAAAAAAAACATAGACACCAAACATTGTTCGCATTAATTTATACCATCTAAGTTTGAGACTTGTTCCGTTTCAACTTCTAAACATAAAGACACAGACAGATCTCCATGAATTTGAGAGCTGTATTAGCTGTATTATCTGATACAGGCATGTAAATTAATTCCACGAACCTGAAAATGGCTACAAGCTGTAAAAACTTCTGCAGATTGGCACATACAGAATAAATATGTTCAAATGGTCTCAAACTCAGGACAAGCATGTTGTTTATTAACCTGATTGTTACAAACTTGTTTGTGCCATGCTTAGCCTAAAAGGCCTCAAACTTCAAAACTATATGTTCAGAAGAACATGAACCAATACCCACATAAAAATTATAGAAGTTTATCCTAGCTAGTAATATTATCACAGAAATTTAAGAAAACTATCCAATACTAACATCTCCAAGTGCACAAGAGTCCTATAAACTAAGGATGTATCATACCAATGACTATCAAAGACAAGTAGGACTACAAAACTCCAACCAGAATAAACAAACGACTCAATTTCTCTTGCATTGCCCTGGAGGAAATAACAATGGAGAAACCAGACAATCTGAAGATTACTTAGTTTTGCTACATCTACATATCTATTCAATGAAATGAGGAATCAAATAAAAAATATTACAACTAAAATAAAGCCTCTTCATTAAGCACATACTGTTTGCACCATGGAATATTTCAAGTTTCCAAATATTACAGCATGATCTCGGATCCATATTTTCACACAGTTAAAAATCTGCTTCGCCAGTCACATCTTTATACAAGCTTTGTAACCAGATTTCAACACCTGAACTCTTGTAAAATATTGCCCGAAAAGACATTTCTTATCTATTGATGCTCATGGTGATAACATAAGACTTCTCAACCATTTTTGACACTAAGAAATGGTCCTAGGCTCAACTATAGCCTCTTTTATTCTAATAAGGAACCAAAGCAACCAAATAACCTCAACTTCACACACTCTTTCTGAAGAAATGCTACATGCCAACTAGCACTTGACAAGAACAATACGCCATAAATTAAACACAAAGTTCTATACACATTTCACGTTGAGCAAGATGGCCAGAAATAACAAAGCTTGCTTTTCACAACTTAAGATACCGCGTACAAAAATTCAAAATCAGCTCCTCGTCCAAAAGTCCCGGCAAATGCCTTTCGGCTTTCGCTGTAGAAAACCTCCACATAACATCACTAATTAAACAGAAATTTAATGCAGTAAAATTCATGCCATCTAAATTAGAGACTGTTAGTGTACACTACAATTTGCAAAGTGAAGGATACAAACCGACTTCAATGAGTCGATATCTGAAGCTCAAGACAGGCATGGCAGTTAAGTCAGTGAAACTGAGCATGGCTACAATTCTACAAACTACTCCTAAAAGTTTCTGCAGATTGGCACATAGGATACAAGCAATAAATCAGGCCTAACTGCAGCTCTACAACCTACAAAGCGACAAACATAGCCTGCCTTTTTTCTTTACCTGATCGTTACAAATTTATTTGTGCCGTGCTTGGCCCAAAAGGTCTTCAAGTCAATTGGATTAGCAAGGTTGTAGCCTTCACCAACTAACTTCTCAAGCACCTTTTTGAATGCACCTTGGCTCATCTTCCTTCCAGCAATACGTGCGCCCCGCCGCTTTGTGTTCATTGGCAGTGGATATGTTGAGATAGAAGTTGTGCAGCACGCAGACTGCCAGCCACCTGCACCCCACCGGTAGCATTGCTGGGGAGCTCCAGTGCACGAACACACCGGTGTTGGTATGTTTGAAAGGTCCAACTCAATCCCATTGATCACCATCCCCACAGTCTTCTTAGGTCCCCTCCCTCGGGGCGCATGACCATTGACTGCCCTATCCTCACGTGGAACAGCAGCCTTCTTAGGCTTCTTAGGCTTCGGTGACTTAGGCTGCCTACCCCGCTGCCTCTTCTTCACAGGCGGCTCAGTCTTGACCAGGGATTGATCCTCAACAAGTGGAGGTGGCACGTCATCCTCCTTACATGGAGGAGGCTCCTGCAGTTGTGACTGAAGCTGTGGTTGCACTTGCATCATCTGGAGTGTGTGTGGTGCATCTGGTATCATCCCATAGCCAGTAGGGCGGTGATGCACAGCATGTCCACCATGCCCAGGATGGCCACCATGACCAGGATGCGCAACATGTCCAGCTGGCCCGACAGGCCGAGCATGTAGGACCTTCTGCTCGCGGGGGTGTTGGTGGTGCGACGGGTGCAACCAAGCTTCGTTGCGCGAGAAGTCCATGTGAATAGACTGCGGCTCAGTGGGCATGCCCCCGGAGGTTCCGCCGCCACCAGAGTCGCGGGAATGGTGCGGGTGGAGCTGGTGCGGGGCATTGTGGTGCCCATGGTGCTGCAAGAAGGCGCCGGCCGGGAGCAGCGACTTTGTGTCCCGGTCAGCCGGCACCGACGACATGAGCTGCAGGCCGAGGCTGCCTTTCACCGTGTCGTAGAAGCCCCAATTCCGAATGCCGAGGCTGCCGTCGTCGTCCATCTCCGACTCTGAACGCGGACCAACCGAATCCACCTCCAGAGACCGCAATCCGGAGAAGAAAAACCGAATCTCCCCGCGGTTCCGGTCAGCCCATCTCCGCAGTCGCCCTCCTCCAATCGCCAATCCCTACACACCCATTCCGCCAATCAGACACATCACCAAGGTTCCAACAGAAGCAGGACCTAAAAATCCAAAATTGCAGGGCATTCTAACCAACCAAACCCTAGGTACCAAATCGAAGCTAGTGGGCATCATACACAGATAGTCGCAACCGGGTCAGATCCGGATACGAATCGCTCGCAGCTCGGTTCCGCGCGGCAGGAAGAGAAGGCGCGGGCGTACCTGGAGGGCGCTCGTCGCCGGCGAAGAACCCGACGCGGATCCAGCGAAGGGCGCCGCCGCGCTCCCCCAGTCGTCGCCGCCAACGAGAGACACAGCCGGGGCACGGGACGGGACGCGAACGGATCCCTCTATCGTTTTTCCGAAACTACGTCGGCGGCGACCGGGCAGCGCCCACCGGATCGAACGCCCTCGTGGTAGTAGTGGGCTCGTAGCTGCCGCCCAGATGCACGGCCCAGTCGCAACCCACAAGGCCGGCCCAATAGAGCCCCTACTGTCTGTGCCCATTTCTTCAGGGCCGGCCCAGTAGAGGCCCTATTGTCTGTGTCCGTTTCTTCAGGGCCGGCCCAATAGAGCCCATACTGTGTGTCCGTTTCGTCAGGCTCGGCCCAACAAAGACCGTGGCGCTCCGTCCAAAGGTTCCTTATCCTTCTTCCTCGGCCGGCAACGGCCGCGCCGCCGTCTTCTCCGTCACCGGCCGACACAGGAAGGATCACCTCCTCCTCCTGCACCGCGCCCCCATGGTGCCAGCTCTCACTCTCTCCGTGCAGCCGCTGGCTCACCGCCACCGCCACCCTGCAAGACGAGGCAAGTGACCATTCATACGCACGCGCTGCTTGATCTAATCCGAGGCCCGCAACGTGTGGCTAATTCGGCACGCATTTCCCAGCATCTTGTTCAGGATCATCGGGGTTCCGGAGGTCTCTCGATCGTACAGTGGCATCGAGGGCAAGGAGCACGATGCTCAGCCGGCAGGGTCCGGGAGGTGATGGCGCCGCCGGCACGCCTCTGTTCCTCGGGATAGACTTCGGAACATCCGGGGCAAGATACGCTCTGATCGACAGGCAAGGCGCCATCCATTCCAAAGGGAAACAAGCTTACAGACCTGTAAGGCTTCGCCGATTTCTTTCTTCCTGCTGATCGATTGGCCTAGAATTGTGTGTCGATTTTGCCATTTTGGGCATCTCATCATGCAACCAACCTTGATCGGAGTTGCTAGGCAGGTCGGCGGCGACGCCGCGGGCTGGGCGAGCTCCTGGCGGGCGGCGCTGTTCCAGCTCCTCGGCGACATCCCACCGGCTCACCGGCCGTCCATCTCCTCCATCTCCATTGATGGGACCTCGGCAACCACGCTCATCGTCGACAGGTCTTCGCCGTACACCGATCGACATCGATCCACACCGTCACGATGAGACACGGTAACAAGTTTGTGACAATGACATGTTCTTTTCTTTATTTTCGATCCTGCAGCGAGACCGGAGAGCTCCTCGCCGGCCCGTTCCTCTACAACGAGAGCTTCCCGGGCGCGCTGCCCGCCGTGGAGTCGATCGCGCCGGCGAACCACACGGTCTGCTCCGCCTCCTCCACCCTCTGCAAGCTCGTGTCGTGGTGGAACGCGAGCGGCGGCGCCGGGTCCGGCTCGGCCGCCGCCGTGCTGATGCACCAGTCCGACTGGCTCCTCTGGCTCCTGCACGGCCGGTACGGCGTCTCCGACTACAACAACGCCCTCAAGGTCGGCTACGACCCGGAGGCCGACGCCTACCCGAGCTGGCTCATGGCGCAGCCGTACTCGCGCATGCTGCCCTCCGTCATGGCGCCTGGAGCTCCCATCGCCACCGTCAGAGACGACGTGCGCTCACAGTACGGTAAAAGCACCACTGCACCAGCTCGTCAGCAATGGCTCCCATCCTTCTCCACATGAACATTCTTTGAATTCTTGATCGTCTTCGTCTAGCTGAACATGTGAAGGTTTGGTCGCCTGGGCGGCTGCAGGGCTCTCCAAGGAGTGCGTCGTCTGCACCGGGACGACGGACAGCATTGCGGCGTTCCTCGCGGCGCGCACCGCCGGGCCGGGACGAGCGGTGACGTCGCTGGGCTCGACGCTGGCGGTCAAGCTCGTGAGCGCGGCCCGCGTGGACGACGCGAGGTTCGGCGTGTACAGCCACCGCCTGGACGACGCGTGGCTCGTCGGCGGCGCGTCCAACACCGGGGGAGCCGTCCTCCGGCAGCTCTTCACCGACGACCAGCTGGCGGCGCTGAGCGGGGACATAGACCCGGCCGCCGCGTCGCCGCTCGACTACTACCCGCTGCCGAGGAAAGGCGAGCGGTTCCCGGTCTCCGACCCCGACATGGCGCCGAGGTTGGTGATGACGACGATCTGAAACCCATCGATGCAGGGATCTCAAGTCTCATCTCATCTGCAGATCGACCATGAACACATTGCAAATTCACCATTGGCCTTTTTGCCTCTGAATTCTGAAGGTTGCAGCCACGCCCCGAGAGCGACGCGGAGTACCTGCACGGCATCCTGGAATCGATCGCGCGAATTGAGGTTGAAATAAAACTCTAATGATTCCTGCATCCGACACACTAGGTACCAAGTCTTTGATTGAAAATGTTTCTGAATTTGTGGGGCGAACAACTAGGCCAAGGGGTACAGTCTGCTGAGGGAGCTCGGCGCGACGGCGGTGGAGGAGGTGTTCACGGCGGGAGGAGGAGCGCAGAACGACAAGTGGACGGCGATTCGGGAGAGGGTGCTCGGCGTGCCGGTGCGGAAGGCGGAGCAGACCGAGGCGGCGTACGGAGCGGCGTTGCTAGCACTCAAGGGCGCGGATCGCCGAGTAGGAGTAGCTAGCTAGAGCAGTACGACGCTAAAATCTGGTCAATATATGATGAATTGTGTAGGTGACGCGTATGCTTGAACATTCTTCCGGACAGATTTCTGGTGCAAAGAGGAGCAGTGCAGATGATATCTTCTTTTACAGAGTAATGAGGCCAGCTTTAGCCTTTAGCCTCGAACCTTCTGTCAAAATTAAGCTGCAAGCTCAAAGTTTTTTTTTTTGCAAAGCATTTTGATTCCCGGGATAAATCTACCGGTTAACTCCTATAATAAATTTTGAAACATGCGAATATTCACCTTGAGCAGGTTTGAGCACAAGAAACCATAACAGTTGAGGTATGCTCAGTTCGCAGCTCAAAGCTATTTTGCCTCGAAGCATAAGTGTCCATCAATACTAAAAGAAATAATAAAGAAACAATTCTACAATGAATTGACCAAGTCCGACCATGAAGTTCATTGTTTTCCAATATGGTTCATATGATGGTCGCTCGATACCATCCATCTCGCTTCCCTTCCTATAGGTTACACCATCTATCAGAAATTACATCTTCTTTCTTATGATATTGAGTACTGTCAACATGTTTATGGCATCCCAAGGAGAGAGTTTACTAATGGATTGTGATAACATATCATCCCTGTTGTCTCCATTGGCTAAGTACTCATCGAAAAGGGACGGCATCTCATTTTGTATGCGACATAACATACTTATGAGATCAAGGCGTTGCCTCATGAAGGAGTTGTAAAGGTGAATGTTCTCTTCTTTCTCTATGCCAGGAAGAGCGGTAAATTCCTTGAAGAACCGACGAGCACTCCGTTGAGATGGGTGATCTTTTGGCTGAAAGATTATAGGGATCTTGATGCCGTAGTAGGCACTTAGATTAGCCACCCTCTTCAGTTGGTCGCGTTGGTGCCTTTCAAATGCTAGGCGACCCCTAATACGCCTAACAACCCATGCAATTTTGATTTTTATGGATTTCATTTCTATGATGCAAACTATAGTTTGTGGGACTAGGCTAATTGTTATGATATTTATAGGCAATTCAACTTGGTTGGATATGCGTCATTGATAGTATGTGCCCAAATTTTATTATGTGAAATATGGACAATATTTAAACATGGCTTATCTTAAAAAGTAACGGAAATATGGGCCAAAACATATAAGTTAATTCTTAATGATATCGGTTATACTATGGACTCTCGTGCTTTGGAATCAACTTGATGTTGTTAAAGAAAAATATTTTTTTTTGGGTTGGGGGGGGGGGATATATAGTACCTTTTAGTTGCAATTAAATTATCCAAATCTAGAGGTGGCACTCTTGTTACAAAGAACAAATTTTTGTGGACCACATATGCAGTGTTTTTTTGTGGACCACATATAATTTTTTTTGGGGGGATATATAGTACCTTTTAGTTGCAATTAAATTATCCAAATCTAGAGGTGGCACTCTGATTTAAAATGCAAATCTTGATGCAAATTGTACAACCCCTTGATGTCATAAACTGCCCTTATAGTTGCCTGCATTGGCTATGTACTCATCTTAAAAAAGGTTGATATCTTAGGTTCTACGCAAACCAAATAGCGGTTATGAGCCTATGACATCAAGGAGTTGCTCTCATGGAGTTGTAAAGGAATTGTTTCCAGCTTCCTTGATGCCAGGAATTATGTTCAAATCCTTGAAGCCGTTGATATGGTGGTCATCAGGTTGAACAAATCGAGGGACCATGATGTTTTTTATGTCACTTAGATTAGACACCACATGTCTAAAATCTGTTTTCGGCCAAACTCCTTAATTAAGTGGCATGAACCACATACGCATAACACCTCTCTAAACTTTCATCATCGCTTTGTATAAAAGGATTAACCCAAATATGCTATATTTGGAGTCTCAACCCCTAAACTTCCAAGATAATACTAAACCATCACACAACAACCAGGCACATGGGCCAACAACAACTGCTATTATAGTGCATCCTCTTATGTAGATCTTCTTGTTATTTGTCCATTATTTGGCCATGCTTGCTATGTCTAAGGACCCTTGCAACATTGATCTTTACGAGGGTGATCTCTATTGTGCAAGCAATTTTGTGGGACCACAGGCTATTTTTTGTGACATTTATACACAATTAAACTTGGTGACTGGATATGCATCATTGTAGGATTTGCTAAATTTATTATGTGAAACATAGCTGAGTTTTAAACAAGGCTAATATTAGAAAGTAACGGAGATTTGTGCCAAAACACATGTGCAATCTCTTTATGCAACTATATTCTTGTATACCACACATTCTCGTGCTTTGGAAGCACCTTATTCTTGTTATAAAGAACAAATTTTTGTATACCACATATGCAGTATTTTTTTATTGGTGGAGTAAAAATTGTTACAACTGTAGAGGCAACGTTCTACATTTGAGGCCATGCAGATATGTAATTTTTAAGTTTCTGCTACATTACATTTGGTTTGTTGAACAAGTGTACATTTGTTCTGTTGGAAGAAGAGTGCCTAGATGTTTCATAACTAGTGGTTGTCTTAGACTCTTGTTGAACAAGTATATTTGTTCTGGTTGCAAGAAGAGCTTGTTGAGTTTGCTTCCTAAAGTTAAGAGTTACCGCATTCAATTTCGTATTTTCAAAGCTCAATAGCAGAACTTGCTGGAAACAAACGAAACCGAAAGCAAACACCACGAACCATATGTGAAGTGCACTCCTGCATAGGAATGATACATCTTCAAGGAACAACTACAGGTTGACTCCATTTCATGTGCACTGATTGTATAATTTACATCAAGAAGCCTTTCCGGCAACAATTCTCAATTACATGTGCCACCGAAAAACATATCACCGTTTGCTGCTCCCTTGTTCAGTCGAGTGAACTATGAAAATTGAGAAACTATGACATGCGAACGCCCCTCGGAGTTTGTACAGTGCGCGCACTCATGCTTGCAGTTTTCAAGAGCCTGCGGAATTCGTCTAGGCTTATTTTGCCATCTTTGTCAATGTCAGCCTCCTCTAGGAGAGGGTCAATCGAACCCTTCATTCCTGTATGCTGTAGACAAGGAGCAACATGTCAACGACCAGCCAAAATACATTAATAATTCAATTTCTGCAGTATGTAACAAATTAGGAAAGTAAAGCAAAGAATGAGCTATGTAACCAAAAGAACAAAGAGAATAAGCTCTGGCAATTTTCTTAAGCATACCATTCTAAGTTCATCAGATGTGATATAGCCATCGCCATCGACATCAAATTTATCAAATGCAGCTTGAGACAATGATTTCCACTTTGCAGTATCTTGTTCCACGAGCTGATGCACGTGTAGTGTTGCCGCAACAAACTCTTCAAAATCAACTAACCCATCTGTATTACTATCAATCTGCCCAAGAATGGAATATTGACTGTCAATTCCTGAAACTCGAATGAAACATTTAACTATGCTAAAAGGATTGAAAGACACCCATGTTTTATTAGCCATACAAATATGAGAATGACAGGGAATGACAGTGGATGTATTTGTATCATTCCAACCAAATAGACATCAGGGGAACATGCACTTAGTTCTAATGGCTTAAATACATACTACTAAAAAGCATTGTTACAGTGAACATGCAACATATACCATTAATTAAAAGAAAAAAGAACAGTTGGGAATTTATTTTAGCAAATCTCATTATCATCATTCAGAGACATACTACTAAGTATTTTAAGCTCTTATAATCATGAAAATGTAACAAGAATAACACATAGGTTTGGGAATTCGTGAGTTGTGATCCAAGATCACAAAGCAGTATAGTACATAAATCAAACAGACTAAGGGGTCAAAATGGGCAAGAAACAAGGAAACCTGCTATATACATATACACATTAACAAATACCACACTCAAAATAACACTTTGTTCCAAACAAGCATGTCTCATAAAACATGTGAACTTAAAACCAATACGTGACAATACTGCTACAGTGGTACAGCATAAGCCAAAGTAACATACCGCCTCTATAATCTCTAAAACACGAGGACCCTTTAATCTCCACGGAACATCCTTTGCAAGAGCCTGCAGATTAGTGTTGACATCAAATTATAATGATTGATGAGTTTATAAGAGCAATCACCTAGAACACAGGTCCTAGAACAAAATAAGGAATCTAACTGCCTTATAGCTTTTGTCTATTCCTGAGAAGAAAATTCACTACCACATGGAATTTTTTTTGTTTTGAGAACAAGAAGTATTTCTCAAATTTATAAATAAATAGTACTGGCTTTGTAAAAATTTGTGAGTATAAGTGTATAATACTGATCAACTTTGACTAAATTAACATACTATAAAAGGGCATCTCTTTAGGGAAGATGGAGCAATACAAAAATAAATAAAAAAACATTTTGCAACAACTGCTTATTTCGAAGCATCAGCTGACAATCGAAAGAACTACAATCTTTCATTTTTTAAGAGAAACCCATTTCAACAAACTTGTTAATGATAAAAACCAATACAAGTTAATACTTTCTTGAAAAATGGAAATCACTTTGAAGGAAAAAAATATCATCCGTATGATGGTAGTGATTTCTGACAGGAAATAGTTTACAATAGCCCGTTTGTATACAAATCATGAATATGAATTTAAAATTACTACTACTACTACCAGTTTTCACTTAAAGTTATTAAAAAAACTGTTCAAGTTGACAAAAATGAAACATATTTGCCTTTTTTCAGATGATATAAGTATTCGAATCACATGCAGTAAGATATGTGCCAGCACATGCAATTATATAGGACAATATTCCAAAAAACTAGACTGCAGAAAAGAGAGACCTTACTAAAATAAAGTGCAAATGTTGCTTAGAAAATACTGGCACATGATTGGTCTTGTGGTGGGCAAAACAATAGGATATGGTGGTAACACCACTAGCATGGCTAACATTGAGGTATGTCTTTAGGTAGTTCGGAGAGAAATCTGGAACTAGTTCAGACCGGCGACAAAAAAGCCAGCTAGCTATTCATATTAATTGTAGATAACCTTGCGTCTTTTCTTATGCAATAGTTAAATTTTGATGTGGTTTGCTTAGTTTGCCAATAACTGTGAACTCTGATACGAGTCTTGCAATTGAGAAGCTCATTCTATGTAGTCCAGAGTTAGATGTTAAAAAAACAGTTACTCAGCAATGACATCCAACCGAACTTACCTGCTTCAATTCCTCCAGGCTAATTGTTCCATTTTTGTCAACGTCAATGGCATTGAACTGATCACGAAGATCAGACAGCTCTTCTGAGTTTAGTGTAGATGCTAATGCCTACAAAAGTTGTATCAATCATTTCAATTGACTTGATCAAATCTCCTGAAGTAATGTTCAAGATCTTCACAAATTCTGGCACCTTTAACTTACCCTTAAAGCAAATTGCTTGAAACGACTATATTTCACAAACTGTCGCATATTATGTAATACTGATATATCCAAGGGTATTTCAGATGCCTTTCCTCCTTCTCTCACCCAATCATGTGCTGGAGAAGAACACAAAATTAAACAATAAATAACTTTAAAAGAAACACTATGATGTACCTAGTCTACAAAAACAAGGTTCTTTTTGTTTTCCCCAAAAGGACACTTTTTCTGATAACCAATCATAGTCAGCGCAAAATGCTCTGTAGTCTGTACTCTGTAGTCACTGATAATAGTAGCATCCTAGTTATGTTTCGGTAACACTATAATAGCTTGGAAGATTGTACCAGCCCTTGATCATGTCACCTACTATGCCCAACTGTGAGAAATGACAGAAAGGAAGTTTCTATAAAGTGGCATAAAGGCCTAATAGACATGCATAGTTTATACACGGGCAAAAAGGAGCGAAAAAAGTCAAATTCCCCCACGCCAAACAAGAGAAACTAGACAACGAGCCACTGGCATTAGTTAACAGGATATACTGCAAACCAATCCTTTGGTCTAACTATGACCACTGGATAGCGAGGTGTGATCCCTCATATAGCCAGATTTGTATTAGTTACACTAACCAGATTAGCAAACTTAAAGAGTTAATATTTTTCAGGATGGTAACATAGTCACATACATAATGCCTGTGCAGCAGTTAGTCTTGCACGGGGATCCTTAACTAGTAACTTTTGTACAAAATCTTTTGCAGCTGGAGTAATATTTGGCCAAGGCTTGCGGCGAAAATCTGGCTTATTTTTTAATACCTGCATCAAAAAGAAAATAGCAAAATCGGTACAGTAATCATACAGATCATAACTACGAGGAGACACTAGCTGAGTAGAGTAACCACATATATTCATGCTTTTGTACATGCAAAGGTGATGTTTATGTCTGCTTTCATAGTTTTGTAAAGGAGACACTAGCCGAATGGATGCAGAACATAGTATTTTGCAATACACTTGGAACTTTCAGTGGTATTCAAATAACCAGACCGTTTCGTTGTTATTTTGCTGAAGTCAGAACTTTCTATGTTACATAACCAAACTTTCAGTGGTATTCAAACAACCAGACTGTTTCATTGGTATTTTGCCAAAGCCAGACCTTTCTATGTTACACAACCAAATTCTCCACAAAATAAAGCACAGCAATTGGTGCGAACCTACAAATACCTTGTTTCACGCATATGTCAAATTATCATGTTTTAAAATAAATTACACATCAAAATATGACAGTACATCTTTAATGCTTATGTAAGATCAACATGAACCATAAACGGCTACATGGAATAGATTTTTAATCTGTATTCAATTAGAATTAGGAAATGATATCAAAGACAATGTAGCAACATTGTAGAACAAAATAGAAAATTAATTAATATAGGACATGTAAATGAAAAAAAAATAATATATAGAAAATGAAAAACATGTAAAAATGATTACAGAAGAGATAATTTAGGCTAATAACCTCTTTAAATATTCCATCTTCAGTTTTGTCCCAGAAAGGCCGTCTTCCACACAGCAAAATATAGGTAATAACACCTATGCTCCAAACGTCAGATTCTGGCCCTGACTTACGCTTGAGTACTTCAGGTGCTACATAGTAGGCACTTCCGACAATGTCACGGAATTGCTTTCCTGCAAAAGCACACAACAATTTTTAAGTGCAAGCTATAACCAGCACATACAGTGATAGTCAAACAGGGAAAACCACGTAATAGTAAATTAAAACGCACCTGGTCTTATGAAGTCTGAAAGGCCAAAATCTGTAGCCTTAAGGGGTGAGTCCTCCTTTGTTGATTTGAATAGGAAGTTCTGGAAACAGGAAAAACACACCAAAACGTTAGGTATTCCTTTTTGTCGAAATATATTATCAGTTACTCTTGATGACAAGATTCCATCGTATACTTTCAGAGTATACCTCAGGTTTCATGTCCCGATGAACCAAACCATGCAGGTGGCACTCAGCTGCAACCTTGAGCATCTGTCGGACAATTACTGCAGCATCTTTCTCGCTATAACGGCTATCTTTCCTGTTTGGACACAAAATATCTGAGTCCCAGCATGGCAAATATCTCTACATACATCAGAACAAAGACTCTTGTATAAAAGGGTATAAACATATCATACAAGAGTAGAATGTCCATTTTTTACTGTTGCTGAAAAGTGACTAGGATATTCCATCTCTACCTATCAATAAATGTTATAAATCCATATTATGCAACTCCTTACAGTGTGGTGCACTATTGCAGTTGAGAGAGGAATCAAACTGTGGCTAAGCCTAGTAGGCACAGTTATATGGAAAAACTATCCTTCAGAAAATAAATCAATGTTTGTATAGTCCAGGAAAGAATAACAATAAAAAAATTTGAAGACATATTTTCGAATAAACTTTGTAATGAGAAAGTATAATTCAAAAGGAACACTTAGCCAAACAAAAAGAAGGAAACATTTTAGCTCAATAGTGCAAATACAAGTACGAGAGAGAACAAGGAATGGAATATTTCTGCAATATAGGAAGGAAGTAAGAACTATCATAAACACCTAAAGGTTATAATATTTCTTACTTGGCTAATATCCGATCAAGTAATTCACCACCCTCACATAATCTGTCAGAAGATACCACAGAAAGTCAGATGTTTCATTTAGTGTATAAAGTGATAAACAAAGAATAAAGACTGCAAAGCATCAAAATTGCTTGCCAACCAATCTGATCCCTGTTTATTTTATCCCGAATTTTTATATAAACCAGCATTATCCTAGAATTTGCCCAGGAATAAAAAACTATGCTAGTTTGAATATAATGTCATTGATTCATGCCATTAAATTCCCAACTACCCCCAGCCCCACTTAGCTCAACTCCTCCATATAAGTTATGGGAAAAGTTTCTAACAGAAGTGTAATCAAACTCTGTGTCCCACTCTACTTCATGTCTTATTGGGGCTCTAATAGAATAGAATCCATGACCATTCGGAGTTCACACAAGCCTTGTATTGCAAAGGAAACTTCAAAGATTCCAAAAGCATTTGAGATATTTTCCAAAACTTACTCCATGACTATATACACAAAGTTGTCATCTTCAAATGCATTGTAAAAATGTACAACATTTTCGTGCCCTTGTAAGGCCTTCAATATTTTAACTTCTCGCTTTACGTCTTCAACAGCAACAGGAAGGACCATCTGCAAGGAAAACAGAACCTTTCATACTAAGTTAATTCTGTCCGCTTTATTTTGCAAAAATGAGTTAATTCAGTACACTTTATTCTGTAAAAATGTGACTACGAGTTAGTTCTGTACTTTCTTGATATTACATACAAATTACAGTGGCTATGATGTACCAATACTGAATATACAAATAAACATCTGCAACGGCAAATAGCGGTTATCTCCACTTGGACAAAGACGGACGAAACCCCAGCATGCTTCCAATACATCTACGCTACTGTTATGATGCAAGGCCGAAGCAGAGCTGACACTAGCTATGATATTCTTACCAGTAACTTGTCCGATACTAACTTGCTCTAGAACGTGGACAGCCTGAGCAAGGACAAGTTGGCATATTGCCACTAACCACGACATAGGTACCAGTGACCTTCAGAAACCAGAACCAACCATCGGTCCTGATTTGTGTAAAACACATGACTGCTATTCATCCCTAACTTGCACACATTATACTGATCCAATTATCCAAAGATGAGCAGCTCAGCTCTCCTACTCGTCCTCCCGAAAGGAAACTTGCCCGAAGTAGCTTATATGTACAGAAATCCCAAATAAGCCAGCACGTCATTATTCGGGAATCCTGTTCCTGCCGATTCGCCATGTGCAGTCTCCCCGGACAATTGGCATTTGGCAACTCGTGCTAGCAACTTTGCACAAGCTATACGGCAGCATCGCGGGTACCACCGCAGATTCCCGCATTTGGCTTTCCTATCCGCACCTCCCCCAATCCACGTGGTAACCGGGAAGCACCACATCACCCCCCGCAAGCTCGGCCAGGCTAGCCCAGCTGTCGCGACGCAGCCCGAGGAGGTCCCGAGCCTGGCCCACCCGTCAGCCATCCACACGGCACGTCCGTCCCGCCTCGGCTCCTCCGCAAGAGAAACGGCCCGAGAAAAAAAAACAGAGGGGGAGGGAGAAATGAAGGCCCGGTCACCGGCGGGCGGAGCACGGTACCTTGTTCTTGTCGATGCGCTTGACGGCGACGCGGTCGCCGGACGCGCGGTCGACGGCGGCGAAGGTGTACCCGAACTGGCCGTGGCCCAGCAGCTTGCCGAGCGAGTACCGCGCCTCGAAGTCCTTGTCGTAGCCGAAGTCGGTCCGCTTGCCGCACGCCACGATCCCGCGGCCCTTCTCCTTCTCCCTCTCCCTCTTCCCCGCCGTCGCGCCGGCGCCGGGCCGCCGGGGGGTGTCCGCGGCCGCGGTGGAGGAGCTGCAGAGGCCCATCGTCGTCGTCGCTGCCGGCTCCCCGCGACCATCAATGGAGTGGGGATACCGGGGAGGGGTCAAAGCCCGAGGAGACTTTGTAGTAGTCTCTGCTCGCTGGGGATCTCTCCCTCCCCACTGGCGATGTCGTCGCTCTCGGCTCTCCGCTCCCCCACCTCTCTCTCCTCCTGGTTTCGCGAGTAAGAAAATGGCGGTGACCTTCCGCGACCCCGCGTGCCGCGACGCGGTGGCGTGCCAGTGAGGATGACGCGGTGGGGCCGGGGTGCCGTGGGGCCCGCATGGCGGTGGGCTGCGCGGGTCGGGAGCCTGGTGGAGTTTGTGTCTGGGCTCGGGTGCGGGGTGACGTGGCGGGGGAAATGGGGAGGAAAGGAAGGCGACGCGATTTGGTGCGCGGGTGTTGGTGACCTGGTGGGGTACTCGCTCGCGTGTGCTGGAGGCCCAGAGCGGGGCCCGCCACGCGAGAGAGTTTTTTTTATTTTCTTTTCTGCTTTCTTTTCTTTTGTTTCTTCTTTAAATTAAATTAAATGTTGGAGACCGAAGCAGGCAGCAGCAGCTCGGCAAGTCTTTGACGATTCTCTGATAGCATTGCGTTTCGCGTGTCTGCTGGTACTGAGATACGGGGGGGACAGAAAATCAAAACTGAGAAAATAATAATACAGGGAGGGTACGATAGAGGATCCTCGAAAAGAAAAGAAAATGGAGGAGAGACAAAAAGAAACGCAGAAATAAGTGGGTGAGAAAATTGTGCGACTACAGGAATCATAGAAGTGATGAGGGGGTGTACTAGAGATTTCCTTTCAGTGCTGGTCGATTTCGTTGAACAATTGAAAATTTGTGAAATAAGTACGTACTCAGCTCATTAGTAGCGTGGAGGGTACAAGAGGAGAGGAAGGCAGATGCTACAGTCCATGTGACCATTTTTCCATATGCTTTCTATTTTATCTTATCCAATTCAGGATTTTGGTAGATTTCAGCTGATTCATTAGTATTTCGGGAGAGAGAATAAGCTGAAAATAGACAAGCTGAACAAAGGCTCTGTATCTTCTATAGGCGGATAAAAACCGTGTTGTGCTCCCTTGGGGTGTGTTTAGATCCAAAATTTTTTCAGCGCTACAATAACTTCGAACGTTTGACCACTAATTAGTAGTATTAAATATGGATAACTGACAAAACTCATTCCATAACCCCCGGGTGTAATTGCGAGATGAATTTTTTAAGCCTATTTGGACTATGATTAGACAATATCGTGCTACAGTAAACAACCTCTAATGATGAATTAATTAGGCGTAATAGATTCGTCTCGCGATTTCTCTTCCCGTCCATCCGTGTAATTAGTTTTATAATTAGATCATGTTTAGCTCTTCTGATCTTTGGTTGAAAATTGCTTCAGTGATTTTTATTCAAAAATTTACATGATCTAAACACGCCTTTGCTTTTGTTTTCTCTCCTACTGCCACTCATCTAGTCATCTCCTGCCACTAATGGCAAGCGACCTGCAAGGCTGCATCCACCTTCACCCGGCAGTCAGCTTGCTCCTCCTCCCTTCACCGGCATCCCCCTCCTCCCAAATATTGGCACCATCTTTGGCTAACATCTTGCTGCCTGTGTGATTTGGCCATGGACTGAAATTGAAGCCAATTTCAGGCCTATGAAGATATATATAGGAGGTGTGATGAATGAACTTCTATTTGGATGAACTTTTCTTAGCACTTCTACGCCTTATATATACACCTGGATGGAAATAAGAATTCATCGTTGAGACACAGTTTTTGAACTGGCTGCAACATGGTAGTAGTCAGGAGGAGGCTGCTGCGAGATGGCGTGGTTGTCAAGACCACAACGGGAACACATCAAAACGTGATGGCACTCTACGCTCCTATGAGCTACTACTATGCATAATCTACGGATTGGCCCCCACAAAGGTACGTATAACTTTATTTTGTGTGCGAAACATAATAATTAATGAAAAATAGGTATAGGAGGATTCTTAGAACAATATGATAATTATCAATACCACTAAATATGCAAGTCGCAACAACATATTAATTTTTTTCCTTGTGATAAAAAAAAGAAAAAGGTTCCATATCTTGAACCATAGTATATCTATATTCCGTTGAGAGATCCTCAAACTAGTAGGACAACAGAAAGTTTCAAAACTTTTCAGTGGGGCGAAGCAGCTGCCCCGGCCTTTGTTTTATTTTCCCGTGAGCAACTTGTGTTTTGTTTAGTTGGAAGAACCAGTGCACGTGCTAAAGGTGCCTGAACATGCACCACCACAAGGAGGCCGAATAAATCAAGTTAATAGCAGATCTCAGGGTCAAAAATTAGGGCGCGAGATGCAAACCTGTAAAACAAAGGATTTTGTGAGTTGTTTTTAGTGAGATGCAGCATGGATTCATCATGTTAATCGTGCATTTAATAATTCCAAAAGTAAACTAAAATATGGTCAGTGTCCTCATTGAGGCACTTCCGGGTCCCTTGTTAGTGAACTTATCTGAACCAGCTTTAATTTCTCTTAGAACCTTGACTACAAGAAAATCCAAAATTAATTACTCTGTTATTACACATTTTACTACTGTAACTAGTGGAAAACTAATCTTTCTGGGGATCAACTTCTAACATCCAAGATATTACTCTCTTCGTCCGGTCATTTCGACTTCTTTAGGTAAATAACTTTTGTTATGTACCTAAGTACACGCTACGTGTACAAAAGATGAAAACGGCCTATAATCTGGAAACAAAAGGAGCACTAAGAAATTATAACAACGTAAAATAAAAGACAATCATCCTATGTGCTAAAAGCCTAAGAAACTACATTTTTTATGCTACTGTCTTCAAAGATCGGAGAGCAGTGAACTCTCTAAGTTTCTGATTCGTTTAATCTATCCCAAACATTATATATTTAAAAGGGACAAAGTGTAACAATACTAATTTTTTTCATAAAACACAGGTAATACAACTCTGTCAATTCAATATTTGTGCTCTTGTCAAAATCAACCTACAGAATCTGCCGTCCCCTCCTAACGTGCGCCACTGATCGATCGATCAGAGACTTCATGGTCCACACGGGAGTGCTTAGCCCATCTCTCTCTCTCTCTCTCTCTCTCTCTCTCTCTCTCTCTCTCTCTCTCTCCCTCTCTCTCTCTCTCTCCGCACGGCTTAGCCCATCTCGTCAACGTAAACAAAGCAGGAAAAACTCGTCCTACATGACGACGGCAGTGGGAACACGCGCCACGCCTCCACTGATGCTGCGGATTTTTATGCGTGTGAAAATGGCAAATCCTTTCATGTGACAACATGATGAGCGCTACAGGCCATGGCAATATATATAGTGGCATCTGCCAAGCGTCCCACCAGGACATGTGCCTCGACCAAAGCAAGTTAACACTCGTCGTCTACTCCGATCCCTGTCGTGGCCTGGTCGATCGATCAGGTGCTTAAACTAAGAGCAGTGGGCCTGACACAAGCTGATTAGCGAGGCCAGTGGCCAATAGCAGCTGCAGGGACCAGCTCGATCATGGCGCTAATGGAAGGGGGACCAGGATGACTGGCCTCACCACGATTCACAAAGTCGTGGGAGAACCTCTATAACTTATCGGTCGGTGGAGGTCTAACAGACAGTATGATTGTTTGATCTTTCGATTTGGAGCGTTCTGTACATTGACTACTGTCACGCTCCAACCAACTGCATGCTTTCTCCCATCCAAATTATATATGATTTTGGCAAGTTTAGATACATAGTTTTCATTATGTATCTAGACATAGTGTATATCTAGATGCATAGCAAAAGCAATGTATCTAGAAATTCTAAAATCCTACAATTTGAAATGGAGGGAGTAATAATTTGTGTAATGCTCCCTACGTCTACGAAAGAGTGTTACTTCAGTTGTGCAGTCGGTACCTTCAGATCTGACCATCAATACCTATTTAAAAGTTTTTCTTTCGCGAACGTGACTGAGCACGTATTTCATTACGAGAAAAGCAATACGACCGTTACAAATCTTAATAAGCAGAGGCTATTAAGGCGGTTACAAAGCACCACAAAGCAAGTGACAGACGACCTCAACACCGAATAAGAACAGCAAGAACTACGGGGGAGAAACACACACAAACCCACAAACCTAAACACAACCACACCTCGAAGCCTGCTAAAAGAGATCACCACGTCAAGGAGGCACAAGGTCTACAACACATCAAAAGGTGGCAAAGCATCCACCCAACCAACACAACCAAGACGGCCAAGCATCCGCCTGAAGGACAAACATGACGACAGCGGCAAAGCATCCGCTAGAACAAGCAACGACGGCAAAGCATCTGCCAGACGACCTATGCAACCCGAATGAGGTGGACGAAATGAAGCGAAGGCAGGCGCGGAAGCTGAGTGCAGACGACCACCAACAGGCGAAAGGGACCGGCACACGACGACAATCCATGAGCTTCCAAGACAACGCCTCGAGGGAGGGAACGACGCAACAGGCGTCGTCGTTGTCCGACCAACATGGTCAAGGCTTTCGCCAGAAAGCTCACAGGAGAGGAGGGAACATGGCGGAAGAATGACCCCTTCAAGAAGGTAAACAGCGCTCGAGGGCGTCACCATTATCAGCCTGCAAGTAGGCCCAAAGCTTTCGCCTTCACCCTATTCCTTCCTAGAGCTGAGGCCACCAGCGGAGAGCGGCCAAAGAGGGCCATCTACGGGGCGGAGGCCACGCCCCAGACGGAAAGTCGAAAGCCGGTCACCGAGCTGTGGGGGCGCTGCCCCCTGTCGACCCAAGGTGAGGCGAGGCGAGGCCACAGCCCCCACCGCATGCCGGCACAACCGCGTACACATGCATGCACGGCCCCGGCCCCCACCGTGAGCCTGCACAACTGCGAACCTGCGGCCACCCGCGGGGCAAGCGCCGACCCGGCCACGCCCGCACGACCACGCACGGACCCACAACAGGGTGAACACAGCGGCATAGCCACCCGCGGTTGCGAGCGATGGCACAAGCGTGGAGGCCCCCACGGCCACCCGCGACCTCGGAGACCACGCCCGCATCGAGAAGCAGGGCCGGCCGAAGAGGGGGGGGGTGAGGGGGTGAGAGGACGGTGATACCGGCCGGGAACGGCCAGATCCAGCCCGGCGGACCCCAGATCCGGCGAGGAGGGGGCGGATCTAGCCCCGGCAGTCGGCGGTGAAGCATCCATGTCAGGGTTTGGAGGTTGGGGGAACGGGGGGCGGGTGGAGAAAGAAGGTAGGGAGGAGGAGGCTAGCTAAGCCGGCTTCGGCTCAGCCACCGAACGCCACCGCCGCTCGGACGGTTACCAGTAGCGGCGGCGGCCACCGGAGGCGGACGGTGAGGGGCCGGGCGACGGTACTGAGTCGCCAGGAGAGCGACGCGGGGGGAGGGGGAGGGGGAGGATGAATAACTCAATTTAAACATCCAACCCTATTTAAAAGTTTTAATTGATCCTTTGAAAATAGTACAGTTAGATTCCTTTTTGAATATAGTAGCTTCATAATATTCCAACTTTCCTATATTTTGTATACTCCTATTTTTACAAGACACATCAGGATTTTGAATATTTTTTTAAGAAAACTATATTATAATATAGTATGGTCAATCGATACAAACTAAAACAATCATGAACAGCAAAACATGTAGCAGTTCATTCAGTAATAATGGCCATGCGGACCAATACATTGCTATTATTTTCCAGCAGTCATTCAGCTTCCTTTATTTTGATTTTGGTGGTGTACAATAGGTGCACTGGCACCCCCCCTGAACACAGTCGCCCACAGCTCCAAAGCCAATGTCGTTTCGGCAACTTTGAGAGCACGACGCAGGGGCGCATGGACCTGGGCGGGCGGGCAGCGTCCTGCAGTCCTGAGGTGTAAACGAGCCACCATTTCCATATGCGACAGCCTTTTTCGCCATCGCGATATCTAAGGAGAAGATTTCAAAAACAAAAGATCGATGTAGAAAAGACCATAACATTTCGAGTGTACAAGATGAAATAGATTTAGAAGGACATGATCTACCCAAAGGAAACTACAAATACCTGAGTACTGAGCCACCAGAGCAACGACGATCGATAGTACGCAGGATGTCCTCATCCTAGCTTTTTTTGTTTGGGGATGGTTATGGTTTGTGAACTACTGCGCCACAAAATGGTCAAGCAAATTCTGGTGCTTTCCTGGTTGAAGAAGTGCCCCTCCTGGGGAGGCGGCTGCCATAGGTTTTATACTTGAAAAATGACCCCCGCCATTGATGGAAATTAAAACATTAATTGTGTGTACTACAGCTGGAAATGAGTTTTGAGGAGATTTTGTATTGTAACCCAGGGTAGATATATATGTGTACAGCTCGCCGCTAGTTATTTAGGTTTAATATGGGGCGATGTTTTCTGGTGGATTATTGCTCCTTCAATACTCCATTAATTTCAGTAAATGCTTTCCAAATTTTAAGCACCACCTCAGTCTTCCTTGTGTGTATAATATAGTTTTGAAATAGTAATGTCAAATAAGATAAATACACCGCAGATCTCCTAAATAAAAAGGGACTTATTTATCTAAGAGGAGGACACAAATTATCACCATCCTAGAAACTGAGTGCTGGCACTACCCTGAGTAAAATGTAAAGGATAAAATATTAATAAAAATGTTTCGGATCTCTACAAGGGGCTAGCAACTGTGACACTTTACAAAGGAAAACTGTTTATCTATGGGATGTCTGGACATATATTCGGGGGAAATGGCTCCTACAGCTCCTGCAAAGCATACAGAGCTCTCAAAGGTCACACAGGTACTGATCAATGCTATTCCTGGCTTTGGAAAAACACCTGCCAACTTAAGCACAAGATCCTTTTCTGGCTGCTATTAAAAGACAGATTAAACACCAGAGAATTGTTAAGGAGGAAAAAATATGGCAGAGTTACTCATGCGTTCTCTGTTCACAAAATTTGGAGAAACCTTTGCAACATATCTGTTCACAAAATGTGGAGAAACCAAGCACAGTGCTGCTGCGCGTAAGGTGGCCAAGTTCAAACCTAACATGGTAAGCAAATGTCTCCTTTTCTGGAAAGGAGCGCTTGGGCTCTAGCTTAACGCGCCCAAACTTCTTCATCCGTTAAAGTTATAAATAAATAGAGCACGCTTTATACTGTTCATACACAAGGTTCTGAATAAGTGCTGCATGCAGAAAAACTAATCTAGTAAGCTGAACATCAGCAAATCAGAAAAGCTTTCCAATCAACGAAAGATAAACTATTCCAGCTAACTCTAATAACAATTGCAGTCATATTCCAGGTAAAAACGGTTGAACAACACCTAATAGATTATTATGCAAAAAATGATCAGCCAATTTCGTGTAGAACCAAAAAAAACTCAAGGAAGCAACAATAGAGATCATCATATTTTGGCACCAAGAAAATGAAACAAGCAAGTGGTTCTCAGGGTAATACAATAATATAATGTAGCATGATTTCAACTCGATTACTGTGATCCAACAGTTATAACTCATTCTATGAAAGAAATGAAAATGGAGCGAGGTCTGGATATCTTCATAATACAAAGCGGTGCACCACAAGCACCACTCGCCACTAAATACATTGAACGCAACAGCCACTGCTACCAAATCAGCCAATACAGCCCAATGGCAGTCTGAAACAGCTCAGACAACTAAATCTTTAAACTATCTACTTAAGAAACCTCTGAACCACCAGTGTAACTATGGAGAATGTTAAAGCTAAAGCCAGCACTTCTTTCATCGCCCTAGCAAAAGAATTGGGCCTCTGGCGCAAGGGCTCCAGAAGTTTAATGGCAAAGCAAGCATTAAGAGGCAAACTCAGATGCACTACGAATCCACCATCTCGTCCTGCAATTCATTTGGGGCGACAAGTCCAGGAATGGAAAGCATACGTTGGCGTTCCTTTTCCATCTGTAAAGCAGCCTCCTCAGCATATAGATCTTTGTTATCCTGGCACCACATAATAACCAGAAGAAAATCAGTAGAGGGATTGCAATTTTACACTGAACACACTCAAACAATGTATCGCACATCATTAAAAACTAGGTTAAGAAGGATCTGAAATCGAAGGCCCTTCAGATATGTTGCTGTGGCCTGATTGATATAGACTAGGTTTTTTTTTTTGCCTCTGATATCATACTAACTAGAGGTGAAAGGCTGCCCACTTCATTGATCAGCATGTAGGTGTACATATACTTAACAGTTTCATAATACGGTCAAATATCTTCATTCCAGCAAGGCCAAAATGAATTAAATTATTCAACATGGTATAGGCAATTTTGTGACATTACCTGAGCAGAAAACTCCTTCGATTGAACAAGAAAATCTCTTATATGGTTCTTGAAGTTTGGAAGATCAGCTTTTGAACTAAAAAGTCCATCAACGAACTTAGCTACCTGTAGGAAATATGGATTTCAAATTACCTGCTGATTGAACTAAGAATGCATGTATACGAGAGATAAAAATACCTCTACAGGCGTCATGTTAGGAAATGATGAGCTGAGAAGTTTGATAGTGTAGTCACGGACAAACATTGCATTATTTGTGTATTGAGAAGGAATCATTGTGGCATCCCAGAGAGGCTCCGTTAGACCATCAACCTAATATGCCAGCAAAGATAGTAACCTAAGACACACACAATCATCAAAGAATAGAACAGTGTATAAATGTATACATACCACATAGAACAAATGTTGTAGGACAGAAATGTGAAGCTTGAAACCAGGTTTGTGGAACGTATCTGTGAGCACTGCAAATATCTCTTGCTCAATATTTAAGAAGTATGTCTTGTAGAACTGATTTTGGAATCCCGAACCCTGCTAGGAAATGGCACCACTCAGATTAGCTTCAGTGTAGTGACAAAGTGTTAATCAAGGATAGAACAAAAGTTGCACCTCAAAGTTCTTTAAAATTTCTAATAACAGGCTTAGGCCAGTCTCAGCAATATTTCTCTCTGTATGTCGAAATGCCCAGCTTATGGAATGCATTACAAGCTTCAGTTGCTGAAACAGACAAATGAATAATCAAGGAAATAGTCAACAAGTAATCTGCAAACACAGTAAGCATATGTGATGATGCTATTGTAATTTACAGAACTTCTGAAAAATAAAATATCAAGTTCCTACTTACCTGAGTTGAGAGATGAATAAAGGCTTGGAAGCAATGTGTACCAATAGCACGAAGCAAGGAGAAGAATTTAAGACGATGTTCAGGATAGTCTTCAAAGTTTTTGGTGATCATCTGATATGGATAAGAAATATATCTTGGTTATCAATCAGAATTATCATTTATCAAGTTAGTATTAACTATATACCTCAAGAGTACACTGGAAGACAGCCTCAAAGATGCGCGGTACTTCCTCGAGCATCTCACCTTTGTACCTACATAGAAAAGGAAGTATTTACTTAAAAACAAGAAGCCTTTAGTCCCAAGCTAAGGATAGGGTAGAACCAATGCCAATTTTTTCAAATAAAAATCCAGCAGACAATAAATCTGAAGTGAACAAACAAATCACAAACCAAAATGGATGAACAGAGAACAATAGGCTTACTTGTTTATAATTGTCGCAAATAAGGACAAAACTTCAGATTCTCTTGCATCAGGTACATTTCTAGCATAATCACCTAGAACAGAATCCATCATTGGAGGAACAAACTGTTTCCCTAAGTGTGGTAAATCTTCAGCCTTGTCCAGAAAAGTCTCGATCAATTTTAATGTCTCCCTTTTTACTGATCTATTTATTACAAATTATTTAGCAAAAATTACACAAAATGAATAGATGCAGAGATTAATCATGCACACCTCAGAAGTTTTACAAATGATGTCTTCGAAGCAAAAGGCCCTCCTTCACAAATAGTGTTTGACACCAGCTCACTGTACATTCTGATGTGCAGGCAAGGATATTAGTAGCTGAGACATTATCTCTGTATTTCATTAGCAGGTGATAGACATGATATGAAGAAAGCAAGACTACCAGAGAAACCAAATTTAGGAAGAGAACTCTAGAATAAGCATACATGGACCAATTTCAATTTAAGAAAATAAAGGCATAACAATAACTTTGGAAACTGCAAGTAAAATACCTATACACTGTCAGCATGTCCAGGAAGATTACTGAAATTTGTGGGGAAAAATATGGTCCAAGTGAGCATGCAACACTTGTGTTTGTCTGCAAGCACCAAAAACCATATCCGATAAGAACAAGAGAAAAAAAAAGGTGAAATAGAGTACTGCTTAACATAAAGTTGCCTGAGCAAATTTAAATGGACTAGAACGTGCTTCTAATAAAGTGGTCAATACAATTATCTAAAATATAATATATGAAGGAAGTATACCAAGATTGGAGAAAATGAAGCAAGCCAATAGGGCGAGTAGCAATATGGCACTGAAGTATGCTTCTGATAAAATGATTTATGGAAGGATATTCTAAGATTGGACCAAAAATAATTACAAGCACTAGGTGGCAACAGGATGACACTGATTACAACATTAGATAAGCAATAGAAACTTAAGAATAAAAATAGCCTCTAAGGACTTAGAAT
This sequence comes from Panicum miliaceum, assembly GCA_032594955.1. Taxonomy (NCBI): domain Eukaryota; kingdom Viridiplantae; phylum Streptophyta; class Magnoliopsida; order Poales; family Poaceae; genus Panicum; species Panicum miliaceum. The sequence goes on along the minus strand of CM064057.1, from coordinate 49,365,747 downwards.
CTTCAGAAATCAATTTTATTACCTGTAAGATGTTTAGAACAGATCTGATAACATCTTGGTTTTTCAGTATATCAGAGTTTCGGCCTGCCTCCACAATTATTTCAGCCCATTTCTGCAAAGATTAGAATAAAACAATGTTACAACTTACAACTAGAATACTAGGTAAAAATCATAGCAAAATTGGACGGCAAAAGATAAAATTGTGGAACCTGATTGGGAAGGCTCATCAATCTCTTGAGATATTCCTCCCTCTTTGTATTGACAGATTCAGCCTGGATCATCTGACCAACCTGAATAACGATAACAAAAATATAAGATATATATCCTTCATTAACCCACAGCAAAACTGTTAATTTTAACAGCATACCGATTCGTAGAATGTGTGGATCTGATGAGGCTCAAGATCCGCTATTGTGGTAGGAAGGTTGGACAGCAGCACAGAAACAAATGGTTCGTTTTCACCCACCTGTACAACCATGAGTAAACGTGAAATTAGATGTTAACAGCCACACGTTACCTAGCGATAAACATCAGTACATGCTCATGCGTTCCATAATTATCACTCAAAATTACGATAGGAAAATATAAATGGCAATCAAGGCCACCAGTGTGCATGTGCAGACATTCATTTTTTTAGGCAAGAAAGCTACCCATCATTGTACTAAGAAGAAAAAGCTAGGTCCACTATACAAAACCAAGAAAACAATGAAGCAGAAGAAACACAAGGAAACAAACTGACAAACATAGAAATCCAGAATCAAGCAACTCTATTATTAACAGACGTATGAAAAAAACAGTAGAAGAAAACTCATCAATAAAGATAATTTCAGACTTCTCTAAGGGCATATCCAATAGTATAGCCAAACTACTATCTATAAATTTAATAGTGTACAATATGTGATAGGTCCCTACAAGCTGCACCATTGCAAGCATGTTGGAGCATGAGAATAGAGTTTCTATTAGTGTTCTCCCATCTCCATGCAGGCTAATGTGGACATGCTTAAACTTAGCTGAGGCATATTGTTAAATATGCCCTAAGGTACAACATCAGTCCAGATGTTGTGGATGCCTTTGTTAGCCACAACTACTCACATGGGATGACCGCAGCTCCAACAACTCAGGCGGGCACAACTAGTGTGAGTGTGTTTGTTATGGACTTCTTTGTGGACCAAACATATCAGAGGAGGAGACGCAACAAGCAGGATTGAGAAGATTTAGTTAGTATTCCCTCCGTCCCAAATTATTAGTCATTTTGGCTTTTCCAGATTCATAGACTTTGCTATGCATCTGTATGTATGCATAGCAAAGTCTATGAATCTAGAAAAGCCAAAACAACTAATAATTTAGGACGGAGGAAGGAGAAGGGGAGATCTTCAGGAGAGTTGTTAGTTGGGTTGTTAGCTGGTTTTGTTAGGCTCAGCAGTATATAAGCCATAGCAGATTAGGAGACGGGTATGCAGAGATTGAGCTAAGAGCATAAGAGTCCTTCCTCAAGGAGGCTGAACCTCACTCAACCTGCCCGTGTTATCCCCAAGTGTTGGTGTGAGAGGCTGGGTGTGTGCGTGTGGTGGGTTTTTGCTTTGTAGGGGGCTCTTGACCCCCTTCTTTTCACCTTCTTAATATAAAGATACACAGCTCTCCTGCGTGTTCGAGAAAAAAAGCTTGTTGTTCAAATGGGTATGCATGATCTGAAGATGTACCAAATGTTCATGAAGTAATTATTTCAATGAACTTGGAAAATAGGGGACATTTAGGGGGACTTGGGACCTAATGATGAGATTAACGTGGAAGGAATTCATGACATTAGTAAGAGGCACATCACAAAAGCAGGACAACATTATTTACTGAACTACAACAACAAGGTACCTATCTACTAAATGGTTAAAAGTTCATAATGTCCACTAATTAGCTGACAACTTCACCTTTTTAATGGTTCCTGGCCCTTCAAAAGGTCACAGGTCATTCTAATTTTTAATGTCAGGACAGAAAGTATATATTGAGTTTAATTGCAACGCATGATATTGATGTATTATACTTCAGGTTATGAAGCTTTTTCCAAAATAACCCGACTTGAATACTTCACTCAGCTGTATAGGCATGATTTTAAGAGAGCTATACAAAGCTGGACTATTCAACAATACCAAACTTACCTGAAGTGTCACAAACTTGCGCTTGCACTTCTGAACTATTTTCAGGAAAGTGTCACATGCCATATCCTGCAAGCAAAAGATGCTTTAGGTTTTATATCGATAGAACAGTGCCGGATATATGGCAGAATAGTAACATAAACTAACAAACATCCTTGCTACCAGATACACAGCAGAATATGACTAAAGATTAGCTGACCTACTTGCTAAAACTAGGGGAGGTAATCATCATGAATATAACATTAAGACAAAAGGCTGCAGAACCAACTGAATAGCAGATAAATGCATTTTTCTCTAACAAATAAACAAACAGAAATTCTAACCTGAACTCCAGGATGCATCTCATGCATGAATTCAAATAATTTGTTGACCACTGTTTTTAAAAACTTCCAGTGCGCCCTTAAAAACCTTGGGTATTGTCCCACAACATACCTATTTATGGAAGGATAGCAGCATACTGATCATTCTGAATCCCAACGAATAAAAGCATGAAAAAAAAATAAAAAGAAAGCAATACTTACATAATATTACTAGCAATCACAGCTTTGTTATCTTTCCCTTTTGCAATCTCACAAAGGTTTAACAAATCACGAATAACCAAAACCAAAAACCTGTTTTCCTGCAGAAGATTCAACAGGGAGATATTCAGAGATTTTGTACATGAGCTGACCCTAAAATTACATTACACTATGAACAAAATTATATTATAGATGTGAGAAAGTGGCAGATCCAGAAAGCTAGAAACATTGGTGTACAACAATGTGTTGACTGTCCAAGGTGGCAGACCTCAAATCAGGATCTGATCAATTGCACGAGGACCTCAAACCTGGCTGTTTATGCAAACTTGGTCAATCTAACGTGTTAAAGACTTGGTTATTTTAAAGAACAGTCTATGTTGCTTTAAACGGCTCTAATCTATAAAAGGGTGATAGATTCGAGGAATTAGTACTAGACCCCTACAGTCAAGTTATTCCCACCTCTTGTTTGGCTAGACGAATGGGAATATGGATGAGTAGATGTATGAGCACAAATGGCATACTATAACAATACAAAAATGAGTTGCGAGGTCATGCTACAAAAATAATGCATATCCTCACTGCCTCAGGATGGACCAACCCATTCTTATATATGCAGAGGAGAGCTCAATGTGCAAGTAAGGAAGAGAGATTGGGAACTTAGCTTAGCTGCAACCTAATAATTAAGCTATTTGCAAGTTTTGATAAGTCAATAGAGAAAAGGATTCTATTCATTGTGTTTTGGGTTTCTAAAGTGTTTGGAGGGTGTTACTGAGGAAGCCACAGCAATGGAAAGGTCTACAAATGATGAGTACAGTCAACGTCTCAACGAACCTGCTCCTCCACCATAGAACCGGAAATAGATCCAATAGCCCAACATAGAGTATTTAAGTTATTCCAGCTCCAGTCCTCTCCATTCAGTTGCTTACTCAATTTCTTTAACATCTGTAGTCAAACAAATGAAGAATTATATCAATTTTTAAAACAAACATCTTGGAATCTACCAAAACTTTCTTAATGTTCTAAGAAGATAAATATGGCTTCTAAATCACCAAATAATAACTATCATCTCTACAGCCTTTTTCTGTTTCCAAGGTCCCAATCAAAAAGCAGGATGAAAAACACCAGAGTAGAAAATAAAAGGCACCAGAAGAGGATAGAAATCCAGGTGAAAACAACGAAAGTTGAAGGGGATAGTGTCTGAAGTGAAATGGCACAGGATACACTGTTGCAATCATATGCAAGCAAGCGAGAAAATTATATCCCAGTTGTTTTTTAGGTTCCTGTGTAACTCTGAAATCAAAGGAAAAGTAATATATCCTATGAATTAATTTGATTGTTCCAATGTTCAAAACACCCCAAAAGTGCTCGTAGATTTGCCTGTGCATTTTTTTAGAGAATCATTTGTTCCAAACAGGTTCCAATTATTTCTCTTGTTTGTGTACATTTTACCCTAAACCCAAGTGCCTAACCCAATATCAAACGGAAACAGCATAGTGAGCAGAGTTTATAAGCATCCTGAAAAGGTTGAATTAGGATTCATGGAATCAAAAGATTACAAAGACCTTTGGTAAGACATACCTGCTGCTCTGTATCTCCATGATCAAGATGTGACAAGTATATCAGTGTTTCCCTCATGATCTAGAATAAAACAGAAGATGACAACAATAGGAAGTTAATAAAAGGTCCCTATGATATCCTGCATGAATTGCCATTATACTTTTACTAACCTTATATTGAACAAGAACATCATTATCTTTCAATGTTTCTCGTACAATATTCCCGTTTTCATCTTCAACAATTAAAACCTCCTCTGGCTTCGCCATCCGACAGATCATTAATGTTCGTAACTTTGAAAGTGGACCTGAATAAAGTTTCCTCCTCTGTCGAACAGCTATCAGAGTACCAACATCAGTTCCAGGAATGCGCTGAGCTTGACATTTCTGCATGTGGTAAACGATTAGAAATGAAGTAAACAGAATTTAAAGACAAGGATGAACAGTAACACACCAACTACAAGAATGAACAGTAGCACACCAGCTAGACAAAGAGGCTAGTTGTATCAAAGCAATTTATTAGAAAAAAATGAAAAACATATCATTTACAAAAGATCAGACCTGATCACAGTCAAAAGTTTCAGAACCTCTGGAATATTTCCATAACAGCATCACGAGTGGCAAACCAATTTATCAGTTTAAACAATTTTAACAGTAGGTAGGCATGTACATGACACAGAAGGGTAAAGTTAGTGATGCAATTGATGGACAAGCACAGAAAGCTCTAATCATCCTAGGGGCCTGGTCGATCTGGAGGCATCATAACAGATGTGTTTTTGATGGTACTGTTCCAAGAGTCCTGGTGCCTTGTTGCTGGTCAGTGAGGAATTACAGTAGTGGTGCATGGCCGGGGGTCAGGGTCTTTCCTTCCAGACTGTCCATGTGCCAAGAGGTGGTTAACACTTAGGTAGAGGTCATTTTCTCAAATAAATCACGGGTGTGAATGTAATTTAAGAAACTATTGGCGTGTAACTTGTGCAGGGCTTAGTCACCAAGTTCCTGGAATGATGGGGTCGAGAAACGGGAATGAGGAACGCGGTACGCTATTTTTTAAAAACCTGGAACGAGAGGGGTATACTTCGTCTGGATGTTCGTTCGAAAAGTGGAACGTGTACCAACTTTTTTGGGAACGATCCTCGTTCTATTTGCAAATATAATAAATAATTATCTATATATAATATGTTGACTAAGAAGAAAATCAACTAAAAAAATTCAGCTTCCTTTCTCCCCTGGAAGTGGCCCATCTTCCTCCTGTAATTTTATTCGTCACCAGCCCAACAGGCCCATTTGCACGTCTTGCACCTCCGGCCATCTGCACAGGGTCTTCTTGCTCGTCGCTCCTCCTCCGCCGCCGCCACCCAAGCCTTGCGTGCTCCTTCTCATGAATTCTGATGCAACGGAGGCAGCACCGCAGGACTGAGATCGACGTCTGCGGCACTGCTGCTGCCGCCGCTATCCGCCGGCCGTTGATTTGATGTGCCGTCGGCCTCCTCGGACGCGGCCGTCGGGTTCCTGTTCCGCATGCGCTCGGGACGACGATCCAAGCGTCATTCCCCTCGCGTCCCGCGTCGTTCCTACCGTCGTCCCCGTTCCACGAATGGGAACGAAGTTCCCGGAACAGGGAACGCGGCGTCGTTCCGCGTTCCGTGTGACTAAGGTGCAGGGTGTGTTTGTAAGGGTTTGTACCCATTTCTCTTTTTAATACAAAGATACACATCTCCAGGCCCTGAAGAGGCAACAATATACCACTTTACATTAACAATTACTTCGCTCGTTTCACTGCGTAACTATTTTCTCAGGACTAGACATTCCATAATGTATGGAATCAGGTGCTTTTTATTGCATTTTCCCTCATTTGACCCTGACTTTTAACTGAAAATTTAGTTACATGACACTTCATTTGACAAGGATAGACATGTTATTTCTATTCCAGTTTTGTACCTAAATTGTTTCTACATGGTAGGATTATTCTGAAGAAGGAGGTTTTAATGGGCAAAATGTCAAATTAGCAATGACATACATATCAATGATGGACCCAAACTAAATGCATAAATTATATAGCACCGCAGTGTTAGTGTCGTGTATGTGCCACATCTTTTAAATGGCAAAACATTAATAGCTGACATAAAAATTACAATCAGAGGAAACTGAAAGTCTGAAACACAATGCTGTCAATGCATTAACAGCTTGGGAAATTTCAAATTTATCTGGTTCTGACATATCTCACTAGGTGCTGCTAATTTTTTTTAAAAAAATGATCAAATCATATTATCAAGATCTAATCACATCCGAAAGCAAGAAGCAGTATTAAAATTAGAAGAACCTGAAGTCCCATCAATCGCTCCACTTGGTTGTAAGTTTCAAATAGTTCTAAAACAAACAGATTCCAATAGTCCAAGCAGACCTGTTTATCAACAACCAACATCATGAGATGAACTTTAGACAATACTTTATACATCCCAGAATTTGGCCAAGCTTCATACCTTAAACATCTCCGTGTCTTCAACAAATGAAATTTCAATGAGGTAGTCAAGGCCCAGAAGCAATGCAGCTCTATTTTCAGGAGTTGATTCCAGTACACGAATGTGATTCTACATTTATCACAATGAAAGAAAAGTAATATAATTGAAACTGGAATGGCTTATAGTACAATAAGAAACAGCATTCTTATTTTTCTTGGTTATAAATTGAGCATGAAACTAGCCTGCATTCTACAGTTGAATAAGATAACTCCAACTTTTTTTGTAGAGGGAAATATAGCATCAACTGAGTATATGGGCTAACCAGAGCGTTTGAATGAATTTTAGCAATTAAAGGTATATTACCAGACAGCTTTGATTCACAATGCAGTGATCATTACCTTGAAGAAGGATGTCAAAAAAAGCGCAAGATTCTGGATAAATGCCTGCTCAGAGAAACAAGTATGTATTAGTGCATTATATGGGAGCAACATGCTCATTATGCAAAACTGGACTCCACAATCTTTAAGGTCTATCAGAATGCCATTATAACACAATAGGTCAGCATTATTGGCAAATATTCCATTAGATTATGATAATTAATAGCTATAGTTGTAATCATGTTACTAGGCACCTATAATTTCCCAATACCAGAAAGGTTGGTATGATAATCTCATTATCATACCGGAAATGCCTTCACTATCAAATTTCAATTCTAACAAAATTATGAAATCTGAGTTCTTTATTGAGTTCTTTATTGAAATGTCCAGCTTTGAGATATCGACATCAAATATTCAAATTTCAATTATGAAATTTGAGATTACTTATATTACACATGTATGTTGAACATTTTGAATTTTAATTGGTCAAAACTGAGCTCAAGCTTCTAAACTTAAAATCTCCTATTTAAAACCGGAAGTTTGCAATTTCCAGAAGGGGGCGGGGACAACTGAAAATTGGATTAGATGTTGTATGATTAAGAACAATCAGATGAACACTCCAACTAGATAAGGTAAGTATAAGTAGTCTCTAAGAGGAGACAAGAAAAAACAATAACTGCTTCTTTAATTTGGATAAAGTATACCTGTTCTTCATTAGAACCATTACCATATCCATCTGAAATTGTTCCAGAAGGAAGCATTGCCTGCTCATCCAGAAAAACAAGGAGTGAAAAAAGCCACCAAACAAGCTAGACGAAAGTGAACATAGTTTTTGACATTATGTAGTATACCTGCAACTGCAACATAAATACTGTGTACATCTGAACATACTGTGTGTCATAGAAATCACCAAAGTGAAGAGCAGCAACCTGAAATAACTTAAAACATCAGTAACAGCCACCTCCTGAATCCTGATTCAACTCTCAGAGGTAAAGCTCAATAGTTATCAAATCCAAATAAACTGTGTAAACTAGTTGCTATACTGGAACAACACGGTAGAAATGGCAAGAAAATGGCATCTTTGTTTACCTCTGTTAGGCATTGAAGTGTGAGATTCCGGTAAGCAGCAATGGGGAAAAACTTCAAGAGTGTCTCCAGCTAAAAGGTTAGATGAAAAGGTTTAGTTGGAGCAGATGCAACTTTGCATAAGAGCATTCAAATTATAAGAATGGACTACAAACCAGCGGCGACTCAAATATGAAGCCAATGGGGATCCATGACAAGAAAGCATGAAGTGTGGCCAATGTAGCACAAACAAGTTCAGGTTGTTGTGACTGAGATAGGAGATTTAAGCAAAGCTCATGAATAAGACGAAATTCACTGTTGAAAAATATAAGTCATTGTATTAGTACTCACAGATAAACATTTTACAAATAAAAATTGTATTCAAACTTACAGAGAAACTATTTTTACATAGAAATAGGAGTTATATCACAATCCACACAGGCAAAAGAAATATGCCATCAAAACAAATACACAATGAATGAAACGAATGAGCAATCTATCAAGTAGAAGCTAAAAGTTAGCAAAAGGAGATAGAAATCTATACCTATTTAGCGACCCCTTTAACTCTTTAATCTTCTGTTGTGTCATTTCACCTCTTGAGAAATCAAAAATCTCTTCACTTAGGAGCTGCATATTAGTTGTCAAGTGAGACAACTAATTCAAGTATGGTAAAACAAATAGGTAACAGACATACTGAGGGAGTAACTTGCCTTCAGTATTGCCATACAATTCTCGCATATCGTTGGACTACTTGTTGCTGCTGCAATAAGGTCAGGAATGAAGGTAGTCCACCTGGCAGGCCACTCACGCTTTAAAACCTATTATAGCGCAAACATGCAACATAAGAAACATATATCTAGAGTGCCTTGAAACCACGATAGTTCTTGCAAACAAATCTGCATACTTCGACAAAAAGAAAAGGTGCTTCAGAATAGAATCAAAACAGTTTAGCCTACCTGCACCAGGATAATGTTGAGCTTATTTACATAAAGCTTCTCTTGTCGAAAGGAAACCTCATTTCCTGATAGCTAGTAGAAAGTGAAAAAAGAAAAAGAAAATGAAGTCATATAGAATCAGCTTTACAAACCGCAAAAGATCATCAGGTTGACATGCTGATCATTACCTGAACAATGACATCAGATATATAATTCTTTATGCCATCACGCTGTTCAACTGGCAAAATGTTCCATTTATATTTGATAACATTTTCAAGTACCTAAAAATATAGGATTAGAATCAAATATAAATTAGCGTTCATAGCCAAGGAAACTAACAACTGCATTGAATTAGAGTTTTTTTCCTACTAAAGTAGAGAACATCCCTATTGAACATAAGTCACAATGACAGAAATTATATATAATCAAGAGCACATCTAATAAGTTTCCTCAGTGATTGTAGCCTGCTGTTCTTCTGTTCTTCGTCTTTCATATGAAGACTTATTTAAACACACTCTATTATGCTGTCTCTTTATCGGTCAGGATAAGTATTGCAGTAAAGTACAAGTTGGCATGCAATCTTTCACACAAGAGAAATAGCATAAAACATAAGTCTGGACACTGTCTACCCACGGCCCAGCAGTGTGATAATGCATAAGTTTTATATGATAGTAGCAATTCCCGATGACAAATTTGAGCATGAACTCCTAATAGACACATCAAAAGACAATATAAGTCAAGGTGTCCCTGACTATTTGCACTGTATTTGGTCTGAGGAATGGACCATCTAATCCTAGCTCCGAACTAACCAACTAGTTTGGTTTCAGAAATGGGATGTGTTGGTCCATCACTGCATCATCCAACAATAGTACATGCACAGTTAGCATGGTGCCCATCCACTAAAATAATGGGGTGATCACGTCATGGAATATCCCATGAAATACAAAGCACCCCATAAGTAAGCGGTATTTTCAAGGATGAGTCCCTGTTCAGTTTCAAATTATTTAATGCCTACAATGTCACGTACAAAAACATCTCAAATCAAAACTTACTTGCAGAGCAAAGAACTTGGTATTCAAATTTTGAGAGTTCCGCAGAATGTGAACCACTTGTAGCCACATATCTGGATTATTCTGCAGCTCCCGCAAGATTTGATCAGCAGCATGCCTCTGAAACACAGCAGCAGCACATTAAAAATGGCCAAGGTTACCTCACAGAGGAAAATAGTAAAAGCTTGTCAAATACTTGGCCATAATGCCCAAAGAAATATACCTATAGTTTCGCTTTTATTGCTTTTGCCAGTTAGAAAGCATGCATATAACAGTTTTATCTAACAGTACTATTAGATTCTTTTTTATGGCAGTACTATTAGATTCAGCTGTCAATAATGCAAGCAACATGCAGTAACTGTGTAAAAAAAGAAATGCTTCAGGCTGAATTAAAATTTTTAACATTACACATGCCACAGCGCATATGATGCAACTATCCTGTCAACCAAAATGATGTTGGCAGAACACAATAAATTCCTAGAAATTACTTAAGATAGCTATTGCTGGTAGGTTCACAAAAATCAATTTAGATTTAGCTGATGATGCAGGCATAATACACTTTCCACTGTGCTAATATAGACTGACAATTGGTGATCCAGCAGCCTGCACCAATATAGAACTACAGCCTATATGCTTCTGAATCATTGAAAGAACAAATTGCACTAGAATGCGGTATTGGGCAATATTTTTAGAGTGTTTGCTTCACCGTGTCAGCTGTCATATATGGACCCTTGGTTATGCAGTTCACATTTCATTCCTTGAATACAGATGCTGTTCCTTACCATTATTGATGGTCCAAATTTTACAATTATGCAATCGAAGTGTTAGACATGTATAAGTTGCACAAAATCCAATACTGGATTCAGAAGCATTTTGTAGACTTCAATGCAACCAAGCAAGGTAATCATCATATCAGAACCACACTCACAAATGACAAAACTATCCACCTCGTCAACGCAGATGCGTCGACTCGGGGAAGCGGCCAGGCCCCTTCCGCTGAGGCGCGATCACCACCGAAACACGGGCCAAAAAACCAAACGTCCCTACCCCAGCGAGCCATTCACCATTCACCGCCCAAAACCCTAGACCGCCCGCTCCCATCAATCGGCCGCCGAAGCCCGGACACCCCCGAACCCCAAAACAAACCCCCCGGGCACCCCGTGACGACCGCAGCATCCAACGGGTTCAGGGGGGCGCGGTTACCTCATCACTGAAGCCTGTGCCGTAGAACGCCGCGACGGTGGCGTCGAGCAGCGGCACGTCGATGGGCCGGCTCAGATCCCGCAGCTTCTCCGCCGCCATGGCGCCCGCGGCGGTGAGCTCGGTGCGAGAAGCTCGGCGGTGGGCTCGTGAGGCTCGAGAAGGTTACGAGGCGGCGGACCGCGGGGCGATGCGGGCCAGGAGAGGATTCCGGGTGGGGTGGCGGACGGATTGGAGGAAGGGATTTTGAATTTGTTTCGCCGCAGCCGCGGGGTTTAAGCGGAGGAGAGCGGGGGAGGAGGCAAGCCTTGCGGTGAAATGTTGCTGGGGATTCACGCGAACTCGGGAGAAACTTGCGCGCCGGCCCTTCGTCGATAATTTAATCGTGGATGGGTACCTGTGATGCAGAAGAACAAGGGTGATTTTGTAATTATTGCAGAGGGCGTGGATCATGGACGGAACTTGAAAGGCCGGGGTCTCCAGTCTGCGCTGGGCGCAACTGTGGCCTTCTGGGTCGTCGCGGCAGTTTGAACTTTTGGAAAAGGTTTCACGCCCGAGCCCCGACCACATTTCTCGACTTTGTGGCCTTTTTTCTTTTCTAGATTTGGCCAGACTTTATGGCTCCTAGGGTGTTTTGTTTTATTTGTGTTTTGTTTTTCTCGTGAGACTTGTGTTTTGTTTATACACATTGTCTGCGGAAATATTTTCACCATTAGTTTAAGCTCGTGATTTTCGCAACTAGTGCTAGGATTCAAAAAATTTCGCTCAATCTCGTAGTAGTAGAGAGGAAACGGTAACTTTAAAGTAAGTCACACTGTATCAAGTTTCATGCTAATCTGGAGGCATGAATCAGCTCGGAGGGTTAAGACCAGTTTAGTAGAGCTTCGCTCTCTGATTCTTCATCTCTAGCTCCGAGATTCTTTAATAGATTGATTCTAGTGGGGAGCATGGTGGGAAGAGATGAGAAGTGATTCTAGAATAATTATGGTGTAGAGTGAATGGAGAGCAGGGAAAGTAGTTTTCTTAGCTCCGATCTCGCAGTATAAATGGAGAAATATTTCTTATCAGCTCCCCACTAGAATTAAACTCTTGTCTTAATCTGGTATAGCTTCATAAAATCCGTTTCGAAAAACTAGGAGCGGAACTCTACCAGACAGGGTTTTAGAGCTTTGCGAACCTGATTTGGAGTAGTTAGAAGGTTAGAGTTTGTGGACATATGCGATTAGAGAGGATGGATGGCATGAATGCTTTAGGAGAGCGTGCAAACTTATCTCTTCACAACTCGCGGTGTTTTTAATTGTTCTTTCTCTTCCACGTAGATAGAAATATGACATTGTTTAGGTCTGAGCTAGATTGTTGGAGCTGCTTTAGTAGAGATGAGACATGAAGTTTCAGGTGACAAGTGGCAGGAGGATGCATGAAAGTATGTCCTATGGTATTTAATTCTTCCTCAAATAATTTAAATAAAGATAATTCATCCATAGAATAAAAATAAGATGTGCCCCTTACTTTTTATTTTTTAATATAATAAGGTTGGAATCAGTTTGTTCTAATAATATTGGAACTATTGTTCGGGCTTCTTTATCCTCAAAGAATGGACATGACCATTATATGCTCTAATGACTAGTTTAGAGGTACAAATTAATTATCTCGTTAATATGAAAAATACTTCTTTGCTAATACTTCAATGAAAAAGCATGTAATTTTTATCCAACTCCATTTATCTCAATCTCACGTTCCTTCCCTTATATTCCGAAGCTTTGTGTCATCATCAATTGTCTTTTCGACTCCCATATCACTGTATCCATAGTCACAAAAGTATTACTCTAGCAATGCCATTCGATAGCAGCGAATGAGTGTGTCTCAATCAAAGGAAGCGTTTGATAGGGACTTTAGAAAGGCTCATGACTTGGTTAGCATAGGCTATGGTCGGTGATGGTGGCATGACACCTTTTTCTTTTTATTTTGTTGCAGTTCTTGTCTGCGAAGTGTCGCATTTTTTCTTGCATATATTAATTATTATTTAAAGCCTTATTACACTATTCTTCTCCTTAGGGGTTGGTGGGGGTTATTTTTGGGACTGGGCATCTACAACAGATTAGGCTAGTTTCAGTAGAAGTATTGTAAAAGTGTCATGAGTATTAAATATCATGTCACATTAGCAAATTTACTGACATGACAGAGTTATTTACGAGGAGAGAGAGGAGAAAGTGTCATGGGATGAGAGACGAGTGTCATGGTGACACTTCCCAACGAGACTGACATTACTCGTACCTCTGACACAATTCTCAAGTTCCTAGTCTTGACAACTGTGCGATGGCACTTCCCACTGAGACTGACCTTACTCATACCTCAGACCTAAATACATTCTCTCTCCATTATCAATAACTACTTTTGTATTTTTGGTAATAGTTGCTGCAAGAATAGGGTAGAAGGAAAAATCCCCTTCATTTAGGTGAGAGCAATGTGTGTTTTGATGATTATCAAAAAATTTTAGGTAATAAGGATTTGATTGGTAATCTTTTGGAGCAACTCCAATTATTAAAATATTATTTTTTATCGGGAAGAGAGACGAGTAATGTTGGAGATGCTAACACTTTGATTTTGGGATCCTTGGGTGTGCAAAACTACGTAACCCCTCAAAGCTCGCGGAACCAGCAAGGTAGCCATCCTCCACCGCTGGACACCCTGGGATCACTACGAACCCCTAGCTCGTTCCCGCACATCCGCCACCTTCATATCCAACGGCCCACCCTCCTCGGCCATTCCTGCCCCCAAACCCCAACCCCTCTTCCCTCCTCCCCCTCCAGCGCCGCCACCCCGCCTCGCCACCGCCGCCGCGATGGGCCGCGTGATCCGCGCGCAGCGTAAGGGTGCGGGGAGCGTGTTCAAGTCCCACACCCACCACCGCAAGGGCCCCGCCCGGTTCCGGTCCCTCGACTTCGGCGAGCGCAACGGGTACCTCAAGGGCGTCGTCACCGACGTCATCCACGACCCCGGCCGTGGCGCGCCGCTGGCCAAGGTCACCTTCCGCCACCCGTTCCGCTACAAGCACCAGAAGGAGCTCTTCGTCGCCGCCGAGGGCATGTACACGGGCCAGTTCGTCTACTGCGGCCGCCGCGCTACGCTCTCCATCGGCAACGTGCTGCCGCTCAGGGGGATCCCCGAGGGTGCCGTCGTCTGCAACGTCGAGCACCACGTCGGGGACCGCGGCGTCTTCGCCAGGGCGTCTGGGGACTACGCCATAGTCATCAGCCACAACCCTGACAACGGCACATCGAGGTGACGATCGCACGCCCCCCCTCCCCCCCGCCCCCCGCCGCGCCCCCCCTCCCCCCCCCCCCCCCCCCCCCCCCCCCACACTCTCTCTCTCTCTCTTCTCTGCCTAGCATATCTATGTGTTTTTTTTTGCGTCTGCTGTGTCTGTATCATTAGCTGGATGTGATGCGTGTCGATGTCTAGTTTTCTTTAGGCTCTGTTTTCGTTGGGCATGATGGTGACTTGTGTATTTTTCTTGTGGAGAATTTTAGTGAGTATGTGTAGTATACAGTATAGTAGTTGCATTATGAAATGGTTAGAAATGAAGATCTTATCTGAAATGTTTGAGACTGCTAGCATTTGTGGAATAGGAAGCTTGTGAAAACATCTGTCTAGGTCCTTTTGTGTTGTTCATACCAACATTTCTTTGCAATCAAGCCATCGTAATCTGTTGAGGCATTTTCTCGTGGATACACTTTGAATTGATCATGCTGGCAGTGTAGTCAGCAACTTAGTATTCATGAAATGCTTCCAATGCCGTGAATTGAGTAACAATATAGTTCTGTAATTTTACGTACAGGTATTCTGTCATTGTGTAGTTTAACTGTGCAATTTCCAATGGTTTAACCCTTTGGACTAAAGTAACCTATGTGGAGTCTTTTACCACTTGCACGCTTTAGCCTGGCAGTATTGAATTATTTAACTGTTGAACTAAGCTCTGTAGTAAGCTGTTGACCTAGATGCTGAGTATGGTAACCTGCTGTACTCGGTGCAGAACTGTTCTGTTTTTATCAAGACGCCAGGATTGGAATCTTTTGGTTTTATGTAGATTTGTCTCCACCAGGTTATTGTGCTTATGGTGTCATTATAGTTCAATGCTTGAATAATTCATACATTTTTAATTTCACTTTAAAACCACTCTCTGACACTGCCAACAATAAGCAACTAATAGAAGAGGCATCTGGTGGAAATGTTCCTCAGGAACCGAGAAAAGTATCTTGAACTCTTGATGTACACCTGACCAAAACCAACTTCTTAGGACAGACTATATCCTTGTCCATCTGATACATGGTATTTGTTGTTAGCTTGCTGACTGCATCATTTTTCCTTGTTTTGTTGGTACGTCATGATGCATGCTTTCGGTGAACTTTGGAGTTACTTAGTTTGTATGGAACAGTCTTCTCTAGGAACTAATGGTATTGTGTTTTGCAGGATCAAGCTACCTTCTGGTGCTAAGAAGATTGTCCCGAGCAGCTGCCGTGCCATGATTGGACAGGTTGCTGGTGGTGGCAGGACTGAGAAGCCAATGCTGAAGGCTGGCAATGCCTACCACAAGTACCGCGTGAAGAGGAACTGCTGGCCTAAGGTGCGTGGTGTGGCCATGAACCCTGTTGAGCATCCTCACGGAGGAGGTAACCACCAGCACATTGGTCACGCCTCCACCGTCCGCCGTGACGCTCCTCCTGGCCAGAAGGTTGGTCTCATTGCTGCAAGGAGAACCGGTCGTCTTAGAGGCCAAGCTGCTGCTACTGCTGCCAAGGCTGATAAGGCCACCTAAATCAGTTATTTTTGCCATATGCAGCATTAGCTATCTTATAGATTAAACATGATTTCCTGCGTGGATGTTAATTTTGTGTCATTTGATAATGAGACTATGGGTATTTTATTAGTTTTGTTGCTATTATCGAGATTGTTTGGTTCTATATAAACAAGTTGTTGAGTGTATGTTTTCTTGTTTTATGTCTAGTGCTCTCACCCATATCATGGGTTACAGAACTCAACGCTGTGGAATGCATTTATCTTCTTTATTTTCCACTTTTGCAATCTTATTTGTTGCCTGTTGAACAATTCTTGAGTTGTTCCGTTTATAATTTTCGTCATGTGGGCAATAAGATCAACCATTGATCATCTGGTACAAGTACAACCTTTGCTTGCTGCTAGATATAGTTCATTTAGGATTGTTGTTTAATATAAGCCTTGAATGTCAACGCATATAGGTTAATAAGTTGATAATGATGTTGGTAGATTTATCATGACAAAACTTATTTGAAATAGTACATTGCTAGTCACAATGCAACAGTGGGGACATTTTGTCTATGATTATCATGATTTGGTATTAGAGGAAGCAAACTACAGTCTTCTGGGCTAGCCATGGATTTGGGATTTGCATGTCCAATCTGGAAATAAAAACATCAAAGCCATGGTGTATTAAATTTTCCCAAGGAACATGCAAACACCCTTTATAAGATGAAGTTGGTTAGACGTTACTAGCTAGCTTCATTTTTCTATCTTATGGATTCCTCGAGTTGTAATTTAAAGAAGAGGGCATCTTTGTGAAAATAGCATAGATATTGAAAATAGTAAAAACTTGGCAAAAAATAATTAACGTTTTTTTTAAAAAAATTCAAAATGTCTGCACAAGGGTATATAAATATATGCATCCATGTTTCTCTATGCACGCAGAACCTCAAGTTCAAATTCAATTATTTAAAAAAGCTGCAAAAAGTTATTTTTCATGCACTCCAATTGCATCCAAAATTTGTCTTTTTTGTAGCTTTTTGGTGGCATCAAGTTTTGACTTGAAGTTTTGTGTGTGTGTTGAATATGGATGCGCCTACACTTGTGCAACGTTTCAATTTTTCTTCTTCTTTGAAAGCTGACGGTATGTTTCTACTGAATTTTCAGTCTCACCAATTCAAAAAATATGTGTGCCATTTTCAAGGGGGCACCCTGCGGTGAAAGTAGTCAAAAGAGACATCAGACCATTTCATCAAAAAGAAAAAGGAAAAAGAGATCCGAGTTAATTAGATGTAGCCGCCCTAGAACATGTTGCTGATGACTACGATGATATCTTGGCAAAGATGCAGACGGCACTCTCTTTTTCTTTTCTCGAACAAATGACGGCACTCTTTGGGTCGGCTGGTTTGCGACAAGCTTGCTCGCAACCGACCTACCGTAGCCTAACGAGACCCAACCAAAGTCTCCACCTCCTTTCGGCACCCTCAATGCTGACCGTCCGCTGAGCTGGTTGCTGCCATCTTCCTGCCCGCACGCACACTCGATGGCTCCGCGCTGATGCCCTCGCTCCCTTGCCACCGTACCGCCGCCCAGCCTCGGTTTCGATTTCTTTAAGATTATTCTCTTTCACAGAATACTATTAAATCAGATAAAATTAGCTGAAATCTTCGAGCGCAGCCGCAGCTGGTCCCCGAGGAAGCTGGAAACTCCGGGCGTAGTGTCGCAACTTGTGCCATATGTAACTTTACATAGCTGAACCAAAAGGAGGCATGCGAGAGCCTCTCGGCTGCCTGCCAGTCCCGACGTGCCGCGTATCGCGCAAAGTAATAAAAAAAGTTACCGCACGGAGACTCGGCACGCGGCAGCCTCCGGCAGCTCGCGTCCGTCCTACGCTGCGTGTAGCGGCAGAAGAGAGGCCCACGCGGGAGACCTGCGTGTCGTCCTTGTCCGCGGACCAAATCGTCTGCACCTGATTCGTCGCGCTTGGCCTCGCGGTCGTCGCCTCCTCCATCTCGCAGCGCCGTCGCCGTCGCCGCCTCCATCTCACAGCGCTGTCGCCGGCCTCCTCCAAACCGACCCTTCGGCTCAATCCCGTGGCCTTTCTCCCCCGTTGGTCGTGGAGAAGGCTCGATCCCATGGCCACGGAGGAGGCGGCGGATTCGTCGCCAGCGGGGAACGCGGCGGCAACAACAAACTGCAATAGAAAGCTGGGTGGAGACCGAATCTGCAAGGGCTCCGTCAGCGCATAGAGGTGTGGTCCCTCGCTCAGATAGTCAGATGCAAGCCCGTGCCTCTTCCTCTCCCTCTTACGTTGGCCACGTTCCTGGTCCTCCTGTTGCGCAACCTTGGATGGCCGTACCTCTCCTCTCCTCTCCTATTTATCCTCCTGCAGCGACAGCCTCACATCAATCTTGATTAAGGTGCTTCACTGCCAGATGCACTGCAGATTCAGCGTCGCCTCACGCTCTCGGTCTTCCCTGATGTCAGATCCTGTATGATCGGCAAAATTTCATTGTCTTCAGGCTATTCAGAGCAGCAGAGCCTGGCACTTGAGTGCGTCGTTCGTTGAAATCAGCTGCCGTTGGTTAAATGTGAGGTGTCCATGTCAGCACTACATGTATACTACTCTCTGTTGATTGCAACTAAGCCTTTTTGTCTTTGGTAAGGTGGACAATCACAAGCCATTTGATTTTATAGTTACCCACTGACAAATACTAAAATAAAATGCATCTTTGGCATTACGGGAGTTGCAATGTTTCTGCTGCGCTGCTCTAATATCAATTCGTTCCATTACACTGAATTGGATTTAGCCTATAACCTGCAAGTAATCCTTCTAACCTTTTTGACTTACAGATTACAATATTATCTGATTATGTCTTCACTTTAAGTTGTTGTATAATGGAGGAACCCTGAAATTGTTCCAGCTAGGTTTCAAGAGGGGAAAATTTACTAATACCTGCAGGGGGATATTGGGCAATTACATACACAATGAAATGATCTGCGATGGTGTCTTCTTTGAATGAAATTTTAAGGCAATGCTGTGGAACTTGCATCAGCTGTTAAGGAGCAGATTTCATTTAGGGTCAGCAATCTGTCACTGTGTGTGGTATCTGTAAGATAGCAGGAGAGAGTTCTGAATATCTAACTTGCATTAAGATTGACAAAAAATTAATACATCAGCCTTTCTTAAGTAGAACAAATACTGATGTCATGATATATAGCACCTTGTATTAAGATTGAAGACGGAATAAAATTGGAGCTGGTTAGGTAAATGTAGTTTCAGCATACTCTCATGTTAATCAATTTCTAAGACTAACAACTTTTGAATATAGCCCATGGCGTCGTGGGGTTCTGTTTCCCTCTGTACGCACAAGCTTGAAAGTTTTCTTATTTTGTGATGAAAGAAGTCAAACATCAACAATATTATATCAGTGACAAGGAAAAGGACCTGGCAAGCAAGATCGATACGATTGATGTGAAAAAAGGTATGAAAAACTGTTATTATATTTTGTTCAGGCGCCTTAACTGTACATGAAAGAAAAATGTGTATCCACCTTGCTTTGTGTCAATTTCTTTTATGGAAGCCCTAAGGTGTTCTCCCTCAACCCATGTTATATACTCCTAAGATGTTGCAGTACATGTGCACTTACTTTCGCTGATGATAGATTAGCTATTTGTAATCTTAGCAGACTAAGAATCGTGTGATCACTGTGTTCCACAAATATTTATTCTTATTACACTTTCTGTCTTTTGTTTTCTGTTGTTACTATGTTTATTTTGGTTCCACTATTTTCCAGGTTATAGATGTAGTTTTCAATGCACTTTTAATGTTGTCATAATAGATGCAGATGGCCTCCTCTTTTGCCAAAAAAAATCCTCTCTTATATCATTAGCATAGTACTTGGATTGTGATATGGTGATGGAGGCACCAGATCATCTCATTTCCTGATGATGATAAGTCAGTTGTGGTTTGGTGATGTAGACACATGATCATTTCAAGTTAATTGCATGGTGAGCATGAAAAAAATCAATTATGTTAAATCATTCCTTCTATGCCAACTTTTGATGTTCCAACTCGATTTGGGATTATTAAAATTGCAAAGTTACATGCTAACTAATCTGTAGGCAGATTAATCTAAACATGCTGCAACACACAATGCTATGATTGTTTATGGTACTGGACATGCCATCAGCCTCCTCATAATATGAGAAGCTTTGTGAAGGATTCTTCATGTTACAAATACAAAGTCCTCACAATTATGGTGACAAGATATTTTCATGTTACAAACACAAATTCCTCCTGAGGATTCTTCTGCGCATGGAATTTTGTTACAAACACAAAGTACCATTCATGGGAAAATTCCTTTTTTGTTCCAGTATTTTGGACCGCATGAAAGAACTAGGTCTTTGCCAACGTAACAAAGCTTTCTTTGATTGTACCTATATCTTCGCCAAGATGAGATAATACTACTGTTGTTTGTATATATAGCCGAGTGTTGTATCAACTATGCTTTTTTTTCAAGCCAATTGTATCATATAGCTGACTTCTAAGCATATACTGATATACAATAGAGCATATTGTATATAGCTGACTTTTATACATATATATACATTTTAATTACTGAATATGTTCTATAAATGAATAATACTTTAGTTGGTGAATCCAAACTTTTGCAACTCCTTATTGTTCTGCAGCTACAAAGAGTCCAATCAAATGCAGGCGCTCATCCTCTTCAGGCGCGGCGTAGCGCGCCAATCTTCCTAGTAGCTGCTGGTTGTACTACGGCACCATGCACCAAGGAGGCAGGGCATGGCCCGTAGCTCTCTCTGGTCAGGTGCGGCGCGTGATCAAACTCGTGCTGCGCCACACCATCTCTGTAACAAAAAAAGAAAACAAAAAAAAATTCTTGTAAACCTTTTGCCTATGCATCTGGTTTAATTTACGCGCGCGCGGATTCAAGTTTCTTTTTGCATACAAGGTCGCGGTCGCGGGAGTGCGACTCGTGATTCGGGGCGGATAGAACGTACCGAGTCAAATTGGTATAAATCTTTTGTCATCACTGTGTGTTGTGGTGTTGGTACTGAGGTGTCAGGCCCTTTTCTTGGCGTGCAAGGACAAGGAAGAATAATAGCGATATCTTGAGCTATATATTGACTTTACGAAGTATGCACAAGCAAGGAGCGAAAATATCTGGGCACCGCAACTACGCGATCCACGAACTGCTTTCAGCGTTGCCTCATCTTTTTCTACACCGTCTCAAGTAATTTTGGTACAAGTCTACACGTAGATGGAAAATAGTACAATTATATGGCACACTATATCTAAGGTGTTCACATTTTTGCTGGTTTTATAAATATGCACGCACACTAATAATGAAAATCTCAGAGATTTGCCCGACAAATCCAGACGACGTCTCGCTCCTACCACTAAAAACAATTAATTCTAGCACTGGTCGTCCTGGAAACTTATTTTAATACAAATGTAACCAGCTGACATGCACTTAAACCTGATCCTCGAACGTAACAATCAGATATAAGGAATTTACCGATATTTTATTTTATTTTAGTACACCGACCACTTAGGTAAGCTCCCCCACCCGGACGGGAGGGGAAAGGAATCCTCCAATTTCCTCCCCGTTCCGTGGCTGGGTAGAGCAGGTAGGCAGGCGGTTGTCCGATTCCAATTCCAATCCAAACTGAGTTCAAAACCAGCCAAAAACAGAGCGCTGGTCGCTGGAGATGCGGCATATATACAGATAGATAGAGGAGCTGAGGCAGGGGAACGGAGCGGAGGCGAGATCTCTCGGGAGGGAGGTATCGTCGTACCATGGGGAAGCCGGCGGCGCTGCAGAGCGACCAGCGGCGGCCTCGGCATACCCTAGCCTCGAATGAATCTGTTGCTACGGTGGATGAAATTCAGGGTTCACCTTCACCCTGTCATCAAGTTGACGGTGGTGATTCCAAAGATGGAGAAACATCAGGATATTCAATCCCGTTCCTCCCTGAGGATATCTGGCGCCGTATACATTCTTTAATGCCAGTGGATGCTGCTGCTCGTGCTGCTTGCCTTTCTCACACTTTTCTAACTTCCTGGAGATGCTATCCCAAACTCACTTTGAATCGGCATACGCTCTGCTCGAAGGCACGTGGTGGAAATTTAAGATGCAGAATAATTGACAACATTTTGAGAAATCACTCAGGCATTGGCTTGAAGATATTGAGGCTCCATTTATGTTCTGAATACAGTTCCTTTCCTTATATCGACAATTGGCTTCAGGTTGCTGTTACACTAGGGATCGAAGAGCTCACACTTTGGCTACATAAAAAGTACAAATTCCCATGCTCACTTTTATCTGATGGGGTTAGAAGCTCAATTCGGTGTCTTCAACTTGATTTTTGTGTCTTTCATCCCACGCTTGAACTTGGTCCATTAAGAAGCCTAACAAGACCGAGACCAAGGGATGTGCGTATTACGGGGGAGGAGTTAGAGTGCCTTCTTTCCAACTCCCTTGCTTTGGAGCATTTGGACCTCTGTAATTGCAAGGAGATAATTTTCCTGAAGATACCTTCTGTACCGCGGCAGGTTAGCTACCTGAGGGTTTGGGGATGTTGGGATCTGCAAGTTATAGAGAATAAAGCACCAAGTCTCTCCACTTTTAGCCTTATCGGACAAGTTTCAAAACTCTCACTTGGAGAAGCATCGCAAATGATGAAGGTCTTGAGCTTGCGCCATGCGAACGTTGTCTGTTATGCTCGTGCTAAGCTTCCATCCATTACTCCAAACCTTGATACTCTTGTGTTAGGATCGAGTGCTGAGGTGAATACATCGATGCTGCCCACCAAATTCCTTAACCTCAAGCACCTAAGCATTCAGATTAGTGGAGCAACCTTGCCCCCATCATACGACTATTTTTCTCTGGTGTCTTTCTTGGATGCGTCTCCTTCCTTGGAGACTTGGTACCTAGAGGTTTCGCAGGAAGATATGGAACATGAATCGGTTTTCGGAGGTTCTTTAGATTTGAGGCAGCTGCGTGAATACCACCACGACAGCCTCAAGAGTGTTGAGATCATAGGATTCAGCTCTGCAAGGGGCTTGGTTGAGCTAACATGCTGTGTTGTCAAGAGCGCAGTCTCACTCGAGCGACTAACATTGGACACCCTTCGGGGTGGTGGTAGGTGTTCTGGGGGAAACAATGGTGATTGCTCGGATCAAATTTGCTGTCCTGTTAGCAAGGCTGTGGTCGAGGAAGCCTTTAGAGGGGTGGCGGCGATAAGAAAGTACATTGAGGATAAAGTCCCGTCTACAACTAAGCTGATTGTTCTGGAACCTTGCCTACGGTGTCATACCACTACAGTACTGGATTATTATGGTATGTAGATCCTGCAAGTTGCATATGATGCTACGATGATGGAGGGTGGAAGCTGTCATAAGTTATCTTAATTATGCCATGTGCAATAATTTTAATTTTATCTTAATGAGCTGTGCTTTGTTTCTTAAATTTTTGGAAATGTTATCTCAAATGCACAATGTATGGTCACTTTATTGGAATCATTGGACCTGTTAACCGTTTTGTTTTATTGGAATCTATCATGTGTGTGGACCTGATTCAAAAAAAAAACAATCATGCTGCTACGCCCATGTTGGGAACGCGACGTGCCTGCGCGGTTGATCACCACTGGGGGGCCTGATGAGGAGTGGACTGTAGTTGCGTTGCGGCGCATTGCGTCCGAGCTCCGAAATACTAGTATTTTTTTATTTAATGTTGCGCAGTACGAGAGTGCTCGAGAGAGGCGCCTAAAGGGTGCAGCCTGGAGACACATTGTCCCTTCGCGAGTCGTGACGGGCGGTGCACTGCACAACCAGTTAGCAGCAGTCAGTCCAGTCCAGTCCAGCACCACGGAGGGGGCGGCTTCGCCTTGTCACGTGCCAAACGTGGGCACAATACCCCTATATAACTCTATTTATTTATACTTATTATACATATATAAACGAAGTTAGGGTCGATAGTTTTATATTATGACAACATCGAAATAAATTATCAGTTTTAGGTCAGATTGAAGAGCTCGACTTGGGTCCAGCACAAATATGACTGTTGTTGGATATCGCATCAAATATCGTATCAACGTCACTGAGAGCTCAACTTCGGTCCGGCACAAATTTATCAGCCAATATAGATATTTTTTTTCATTAGGTAAGGCCAACTGAGAGGCCCGCTGGAACGCGCCGCAGAGAGGGGCCGCACTCCAGCGTGCACGTAGCGCAGCCAGATTCGAGGCCGAGCGGGTGCGCTCCTCACCTGGGAGCCACACTATGAATTCCTTTTTTATGATATTTACCTAGTTACTTCATATTTAGACCGTGACTTCTTTGAGAGGTCCAATTAATTTAAGTACTTCAATTCAAGTCTTTTGCATCGTATGGTGCAAGTCTTACCATCCGATAAGAAAGAAAGTCAGCGTGTGCAAGTTTGTTACTAATCCTTTTAGAAAGTTTTGACCGCAAAATCAAGCACGTTTGTGGAACAACCAGCTCGTAATGGACTGCATATGTGCGATGTTATATTTTTTTTGCGAGTATTCTTTTATCTTATTCCTCCGTTGATACAGGTTGTTGTTTTCTTTTTTCTTCAAAGCCATATTCTTTTTACCATCATTTAGTTTCTCCCAAAACAAATCATTTATAGCTACAAAACATTGTTTAGACTCATTTTGAAATGTGATTTAAATTGCAAAATTGTTATACACTTGACTTAAAAAAATACACACTCAACTCGCTTATTTTTGTTTAACTAACTGTTGATCAAAAATATAGGTTTTGACCTTTTTTTTCAAACAAAGTATGTCTTGATTTTGAACAGAGGAAATATTTGTGATAAAAAAATTAGTGTTTTGACTTTCTTCAAACAAAGTATGTCTTGATTTCGAATAGAGGGAATAATCTAGAGTACTAGGGAACTACTTAGGGTGGTTGTTGAGCTTGGGCACGAGGGTACAATAATATTAATAGGTTGAAACACTGTTATTGAAAATAATGATGGTGTTTACAATTACAAGTGCTTCCAACAGTTTTATATGCAGAAGTTTCATAGATACACACTTTTAGATGCATGTGTACTGATGTGTACGTGCATAGACGACGTGACCTTTTGAAAATTAATGGAAAACAAGTATTTTGGTTTTTGCTGTGAGTGTGACCAGCATGTTTCCCATTATTCTCCAAAGGCGGTACCGGTGCACATAACTGGTAAAGAAAAAGAAAAGAAAAGAAAGAAAGAATCCCTGATCCTTGTAGGTGGGCGCAGCGGTCTGGGGATGCATCATACTCCTCCCAGTAGCCTTGCTCCGCCACTTCTACTTGTCTGTTCCATATCGACTCCGAATTTCAGCTAGGTTAACTTCAATTCGTGCACAAATAACGAACTGATATTCACAACTTATTATGTCTTCCTCAGTTTGCCCAGCTCACGCACGATACCCACTGCCCTGGAACCACGGCGGTGGTTGGCGTGCTGCCTAAGCTCACTTTCACGACTTAGGGTTTGGAGTTGCCGGTCTTGGGGAAGACATCAAATTATAGGCATGTTTAGAAGAATCACAAAGAGAGATCGAGATCTGAACCGGTGACGGCAGCCCGTGAAGAATGCCGCCAGCTGCAGGGGCGGATCTAGGCCCCATGCTGGCCGTGCTGCAGCACAGATCCAACATAGTTTACCCCAAGTGATTTTATGCATGTTCTATACCTAAACTACTAGGATTTGACTCAAATTCAGATAATCTAGAACATGCCAATAGGCTTAGCCCTGGGTGAAAGCAATTTCTGGCTCCGCCCCTGGCCGGCTGAGTGGTGGCTGACGGTCGATGAGCAGAGCTAGGGGAGAGAGTGAGGACAGAATTGCTGAAGTAGTTAGCATATATAGGGTGGGAAAGAAGAGAAGACGATCACAATAGGTGGGGAGTGGAGGTGGATGCTAGGTGGGCTGCCGCAGGCGTCTCGCTAAGACGGGCACGTCGGGCTGGTCGAGCACGGGCACGTCGGGCTGGTCGAGCAAGCGCTCGCTAGCGATGATGAAGAAGAGGTCGATATATGCTAACTCCACTCCCCACCTATTGTGATCGTCTTCTCTTCTTTCCCACCCTATATATGCTAACTACTTCAGCAATTCTGTCCTCACTCTCTCCCCTAGCTCTGCTCATCGACCGTCAGCCACCACTCAGCCGGCCAGGGGCGGAGCCAGAAATTGCTTTCACCCAGGGCTAAGCCTATTGGCATGTTCTAGATTATCTGAATTTGAGTCAAATCCTAGTAGTTTAGGTATAGAATATGCATAAAATCACTTGGGGTAAACTATGTTGGACCCGTGCTGCAGCACGGCCAGCACGGGGCCTAGATCCGTTCCTGCAGCCGGCGACATTCTTCACGGGCTGCCATCGCCGGTTCATATCTCGATCTCTCTTTGTGATTCTTCTAAACATGCCTATAATTTGATGTCTTCCCCAAGATCGGCAACTCCAAACCCTAAGTCGTGAAAGTGAGCTTAGGCAGCACGCCAACCACCGCCGTGGTTCCAGGGCAGTGGGTATCGTGCGTGAGCTGGGCAAACTGAGGAAGACATAATAAGTTGTGAATATCAGTTCGTTATTTGTGCACGAATTAAAGTTAACCTAGCTGAAGTCCGGAGTCGATATGGAACAGACAAGTAGGAGTGGCGGAGCAAGGCTACTGGGAGGAGTATGATGCATCCGCAGCCGTGGTGGGATGACCTTTCCACACGGTTGGCAGTCTCGCCCAGCTCACAATGTGCACCGGCGATATCGCCGCGTGCGACCGTCTCCGAGCTAGAGCACCAGCCAGCAGGTAGCCGACTTACTGCCGGTGCAGCATCATCAAGATTCACACACGCAGCCAGCAGCATCGCGCAGTGCCCCGCACGGCACGTACGTACGCCTGAACGTACGAAATGATCGCCGGCCGACTACTCGCCGGTGAACCTTGATGACGCCGCACCCGCAGGAGTCGGCTTCTTCAACATGCTCGGGATGAGCAGCAGCTAAGCCGGAGCCATGCGTGTATATATAGGACGCGCGTGTGGCGGCGGCGGAGTGCGCGCGCGCGTGCGGGCACGACGGTGCAGCGGACCGGGGCGGCCTCGGCCCTCGGAGCGGCCGCGGCGCGCACGTGGGCCGTGCGTGCGCCCCATGCAGCCGACCGGGCGGGCGGGCGCGGGCGTGGCGCGCCCAGCCTATCTGCGGCGGCGGCGGCGGCGGGCGGCGCGCCACCGGGCCTCGGTTGGTTGGGCCTGGCCCTGGGGGAACGGCCCCTGGACCCTGCCTGGTATCCGTTCGCTGAGCCAGAAGGGATGGATGTGCTCTGTAGTCTGAACAGGTGGGAACGGAGACCTCCTCCTACTACTTGCCTGACGAACTTGCCAAAGGCTACAACTATTTTTTCTTATAAAAAAGTGGTAGCTCATAGCTATATTATTCATCGGAGGAAAAGTACTACGGATATGGGATGGAGCTGATCCAGGGCAATCCAAATGGTTGTAGTGCCAAATGCACCGAACAGTGTGTAGTAGGTGTGAGAGCATGCACGACTGGCAGGAGTACAGGCAGCCGGGGAGCGAGCTCAGACCAGTGGCGGCCTGGCTGCTGCTGTGTGTGTGAATGGAGACCCCTGCTATGCAGCGAATGAACGGGCTCACAGATCATGTGCTCTGCATGTAACTGCGAACGGGCGGCTTCCAGCTGCAGCGGGGTCCGTCCGTCCGTTCTCCCACTACGGCTGCGGCCTAGATGAACGAGGACGGCTTCTCTGTGTTGGAAGAGGCAGGGGGAGCGGGATCGATGGGCTGGTGAAGACACTGCACCGAGACCGGCTTGTGCTGCTGAGCATGGAATGGAAGCATCCCATCCCATCCCGTAGCCGTAGTTTGGTACCGCGGAGCCATAGGTCACCAGCAATGTTTGCAACTTGATGATTGCTTGTTTGTTCCGAATTGAGGAGGCTATACATTTAATTTGCTTCCGAAAGGGTACGGTGCACCAAGGTTGGTTCCAGATGTTTGTGGTGTCATCCAGGAACTGAATTTTAACATAACATCCTGCATGCTCCAACAGTGATCTGATGGAGCTCCAGAAAGTGGGTTTGGGAAGCTACAGACTACAGACTACAGAGGAGCTGAGTCCAGATGGTGGCATCGTCAAAATGCTTAGCTTTCAGAATTTGTGCTAACCTATGAGTTTGGTTGAAAAGGCAATGCATACGCCAAGCAGCAGATGTGAGCATGCTGTTGTTAACCAATAACTCAATGTCCATGACCACCAAATAATAACTAACCAACCATCTTGTTCGGGCAAAGAGATTGGTTTCCAATATCTGAGACGCAAAGGCCTTGGTGT
This sequence comes from Panicum miliaceum, assembly GCA_032594955.1. Classification (NCBI taxonomy): domain Eukaryota; kingdom Viridiplantae; phylum Streptophyta; class Magnoliopsida; order Poales; family Poaceae; genus Panicum; species Panicum miliaceum. The sequence goes on along the minus strand of CM064057.1, from coordinate 49,337,266 downwards.
TTGTTCTTCTTGTGCACCCTGCCACTCGGAGGTGTGGATGATAGCTGCGACTTTGCCAAGAAAATTCTTAAGTTCTAACCAGTGAATACTAGAATGTTTAGCCATGTATTAGCTGTTTACGGAAGAATTCACTGACTGAATCGAGGTTGGCGTGCCAACATGGTTTTAGGGTGTTTTGGCCTCGGTAATTGTGAGCTTAGATCATTGGCCTCGGTAATTGTGAGCTTAGATCAAAATTGAGTAAAACACATCGCCGAACTTTAAACTTGGCTCGGAGTGTCATCCATATCCCTAAACTTTCAAAATGCACACTCAGATCCTTAAACTTCCTAAACATATCATATGAGGTCCAAATAAATGTTGCTTAAGCTAAGTTAAAAGTTATATATAGACACAAAAAATCATAAAAATATTACTTGTACAAATATGTTCAAATATAAAAGATCTGTATAAAAAATTTGAAGCAAAATGGAACTCATATGATAAAATTTATAAATAAATCAGAAAATTAAAGGATAAATTTTGGAGGAAACATCAAAAAAATATTCGGATATAATGTTTTGAAATAAAATTTTGGAGAAAATATGAGTTAAGCGCCAATTTATTTAAAAAAAATTGGACCCACGTGTAAGCTCCACATCAACAGAAATACTTCCGCTTTATAACTCAAAATAGTGATTTGGACTTCACGTGATACATAGCAAGTTTGAGAATTTAAATGCGTATTTTGAAAATTTGAAGATCTAGGTAGCACTACGAGTTAAATTTGAGGACTGACGGTGCATTTTACAAATTTACGGCAGCCGAACTCGTAAGCTTTGGAACGTCTCGCTGCGTGACAAGCAGAGGGTGGCCCAGGCTTTGCATTGATTTGTGCTCGTCGGGCTCGTGACTGACTGTACAGAGCTAACAGGACAGACGATTTGGCCTGACTGACTGAACGAACTCATGCAACATGTTGCTGATTACCATGACTAAATCTCTTCAAATTACATATCCGGTGGGCCCTGCAGTAGCACGAGTCGATGAACTAGTCATCGTTAAATTGTACTAATTCAGTGCAGCCCTTTTATGGCCGTCCTGTTATGCTAGCTGCTCGGGTTGCGTGGTATGGCATCCTTTTTATTCCTTTCTTAACCACTGTAAAAATTCTCAAAGTTAGAATTTGAATATAATTTAGAAGACTTTCGGCTTAAATTTTTATTTTTTTTTGGGAGGGGAGGGGAGGGTTGGCTTTGTTCATACGAGTACGTGTGTGTTCATACAGAGCACATGTACTTGTCTAGACTATAGAGCACGCACCGGCTGCCCTGACCCCTGAGGTCCTGAGCGACCAAGCTCATCTCGGTTCCTGCCGCTGCGTTACATGAACTCGGTTGTAATCTTCGCGTCCGTTGTCGCCACCATTTTAAGTCTTATTTTGCATCTCTCGAAGACTATAGGCTAAAACGATCTATAATTTAGAACGAAAGGAAGTATATTTCAATCACTGGCGGAGCCTCTTTGGAGTCATAGTGGGCTCCACCCCTCACCCCCTCCTTTCCTGGATAAATTTTCAAGGTTAGGAATTTGTGTTTGAAGCATGCATCTGCATCATCTGCATGACTCTCATGCATAAAGGATGGTAGCCTGTATTTACTGCATACACGCTGCTTTTGCACAACTGCATGTCTGCATGCATGTATATTCTTCCATGCATTTTACTTTCATCAAGTAGTTCATTTGCTTTGTTTGGATACTAGTACTACTGCAAACCAGTGGCAGTCAATATTAGTACCAGTTAGTTAATCATAACTTCATCAGGTTTGTCTGCTTGTCTACTGTAGTTCAGATTTTCTGAAGACGAATATAGGATTCTAGAGGACGAATATGAAATCCTAGAAGATGAATATGGATCCTAGAGGACGAATATAGGACTCTTGAGAAAGACTCAGAGGAAGAATACTGTAGCCCGGAGAACGAATATAAGACCAGAGAGGGAGAGGGCGAATATGAAATCCTAGAAGATAAATATAGGGCTCTAGAGGAAGACTCAGAAGAAGAATATGAGAGCTCTGAAGATGGCTAAGAAAAGGAATATGAGATTTTAGAAGAAGACTCCGAGGAAGACTCAGAAGATGAATATGAAAACACGCCGGAGGAAGATTCCATCTTAAAAAAGAGAGTTTTATTGAGCATCAAGGAACAAAATAATTTAGTCTAAAATACCAAAAAGAAGTAGATCGGTTTTTTTCATTAGTTAATCATTACTTCATCAGGTTTGTCTTCTTGCCTAGTGTAGTTCAGATTTTCTTCTTTCTTTTTTCTTTCTTGCTTCTAATAAAGTCTAAACCTCAGGAGCCGCTTCCCCAGTTAACCATATATTTTTTAGTTTGTATAATTTTTATCTAGAGCAGATGTTAATACTAGGTACCGGTCACGACATACAGTACCAATCGGCTCTCTCCCCTGGATTGACTGCTAGCTCCGTCACTGATTTAATATTTTAGTTCTCGAAATATTCATATTGACGTACTCCCTCTATCCCTTTTAAATATCGCTCGGGAAGCGTGCGTGCTCCCCTTACAAACAAACATACTTCCCGAGCCATACGGGACGGAGGGAGTATGTGGATATACCGGTCGTGTTGCTGCCCAATCATTCAGCTCTGTTACTGCCAGGTCCTGGCGTTCTGCTCGTGCATAGCAGCATTGTCTACCGATGGCTCGGTGAGTCTGGCCTGGCCTCCTCTGCAGCAAAGCCTGCCTGCTCTATCGAAGCTGCCATTGCCCTAGCTTCCTTGTGAGATTCAACGCACCACACAATGTGGTCAGATCTGATAGATCCTTCGATGGAAGGAATGCACTGTCATACTAAAATACAGAGCGTGCATCAGATTGAATCCACGCTAGGTGTTAAAAATGGGTTATTGCAGCTGGCCGGGCGTGCTTCTGCATCGTCAAACCGATAGCCGGATCCAGGCCCGTTGTCTGGTTATTCTAGCTCGAATACCATTTCCTTCGTGCCATAGTTACTCTCGGCTATGTTTTATTAAATTCACTGTTAAATATGTTAGGGTCAGGTTCGGCATCTACTACAAAAGAGAGAATCCACTTCAGATAACCACGTCTCTGCTAGGCAGCGTGTGGAATGGCCGAGAGCGGACCAAATGGATATATAATCCAAGCCGAGAGTGGAGTTACGTGAACAGCCGTCTGATGGAAAACAACTTTCACGTTCGGTTCAGAGAGCACTTTTTCCCTAGATGGTAATCTTAAAGTGGCCAATTTACCCTCTTTTGCAATCAGTTTCGCTACAGCACCTGCTGCTCTAGCTAATTGCCCACCCCTTCCACGTGTGATTTCTATGTTATGTATGGCCGTGCCTAAGGGCATATCGGTTGAAGTAGATTCTTCTTTTTTCTCAAAAAACCCCTTCCCAAACTGTACAAGCTTCTTCCAAAGCATACGGCTTTCTAGATGTATATAACGATCTCTAGACAGATGGATCTTATATGAATCGTATGATGAAGTACCACATGAGTGGATATATAGAAAAGGAATCCAAATCTGGAGGGGTGGCTTTATACAAACTTTCGTGGGTCACAGTTCTCAATCAAGTCACCTCGTTGGATTTCCACCCCAAGAGAACTGAGCTGCTTTGCTCGTGTGATGACAACGGCGAGCTTGTTTCTTTGCCACTGAGGAGCATGCCAATGTTTATCCCCTGCTAGCAGACCCTTTAACGGCAATGTACGTACCAGGCCAATCCATGAGCGTAACAATGACCGGAAAATTGGACGACTTGGAATTGAATACTATTCTAATAATCATAATTTGGACATAAATCTATTAAACTAATATGAGTATATATGAAATATATTTGTATACTATTGTTGACCATATGAGAGAGATACTTATATGCTATATTTCTACTTTTACTGCAGAGGAGTGAAATAAAGAGCGTGCTATAAGTTACCCGGGGCGGGCCAAGGATTTCGAAGGTTGGTATTCAAAATTTTAAGCAGTGCAACAAAAAAAATTAACAGCCCAAAGTACATATTAGTAGCACATAATTGAGTACCGATAACACAAATTTCTACAATAACATTGCTCATTTTCATTGTTCAAACTTACAATAACAAGTATTCAAGTTTCAGAAAAAAATTTCTAACTACATGTCTACATTGCTGCTAATTTTTTTTCACAAATTCATAAGTAATCTCAAATTGGAACAACATATTTTCACAAAATTTGAATAAATTTGTCAATCCCCTGCCCCTGCTCACCTGACCTTGACTCACTGCTTCTGTGTGTCGCATGCAGGCGACCAAGCGTGCGCAGCATGCCTGGCGGTGGTGGGCACGCCGGCGCCCCGGCCTGCAGCCTGCGCCGCTGCGCGGCCTGCTCGGCGCGGCGTGGGCGCGCGGCTGGTGGCCGGAGCCTGGAGTCGGAGGGCGGAGGCCCATGCCTGGAAGGTGGCTGCCGCCTCCTGCCTGCGGCCTGTCCCCTGCGGGGCCCTGCTGCGCTTACCCCCTGCGTGCGCGGCGGCGAGGACGCGACCGCGCGAGGAGCAAGGGCGGCGGCCGGCGGCGGGCTAGTGCAGGCGCCTAGGGGCAGGCGGAGGCGGGTGGGGAATTGGGAGGGAGGGGACGTTGGGAGGGAGTCTGGAAGGGGCGGATTGGGCCTAGGTGGGAGAAGTGAGGGATTTTGGGCCGCGTGGGGACATGTGGGCTGGAGGTGGAGGTGGGGAAGTTGGGCTACTGAGTTTTTTGGGCCAAGAAGGGAGGTTGAACCTTTAAAAATCTAATTTGTTATGTTATTTTTTTTAAACATATACATCAAATGCACTACATATACAAAATTATTTTCCAAAATAATTGGTATTCAACCGAATATCATTGAATTCAATGGGGTCCGCCCCTGTAAGTTACGGAATAGAAATATAGCTCGGTGGTGTGTAGAATTAATTTCCATCTTCCACTCTATGAATTTAGGATAGGATTATATCAAACTTTGGAAAGTGATTGGAAAGTGGTGTGAAGTTAAATTCTAAGCCAAATAGCTGTGGTGATGTGGCCCATGGCTGTGCACATCTTTACCGTGGACATGCTCCCATTCGCCGCCTGCCCGCCTCAGCTGCAGAGAGAGCACCGGCGTCTGCAGAAACCTGCTTCCCCTACGTAGGTGCCGGAAGCTAAGGTTGTGGTCAAACTCCCATGTCAACACTAGGTTGCTGGGCCTTATCGCATTCAAATTTGTGGCCCGAAGAAGCATACTAGTACTTAGCTAAGCCCTATAGGCCCATACTGCTTGGTTGTGAGAGTCTTCTTCCTCAAACTATGACTGTCTCCAACAGAGCACCCAAAGGGCGACCCAAACGCAAAAAAGATCATGCACAGTGATTTTACCTACAAAACACACGCTCCAACAGACGATCCAATCAGAGCATCCATTTTGCGTCCGAGATGAGGTGGAACCCAAATAAGCGTCGCCTCTCTCTCCGTGACGCAATCTCTCACGCACGTAGTGGTGGGCCCATGGAGGCGTCCCGGACGATGAGTCGACGACGGCGAGGTGGTCCCGGGACGGAGCGCAGCCGGCGAGGCGGATCCGCGACGGGGCGCGGCCGGCAAGTCGACGACGGCGAGGCCGATCCACGTCAGGAGCCGCCGGCGCGGTGAGGACGGGCCGCGGCCGGCAAGGCGGATCCGCGACGGGGCGCGGCAGGCAAGTCGGCGACCCACGTCAGGAGCCACTGGCGCGGTGAGGACGGGCCGCGGCCGGCAAGGCGGATCCGCGTCTGGGAGCCACCGGCGCGGCGAGGACCGGCCGCGGCGATGAGCAAGCGGCGCGGCGTGAGGACCTCGGGCGACGTGGGGAGGAGCGGACGGTGTTTGCGTCGGCTGTTGGAGAAGCGACTGTTCCTTTCGCGCGACCCAAACGTTTGAATGCATCTCGTATTTGGGTTCCGTTTGTTGGAGACAGTCAAAAACGCAGGCACAGCCAATTACGTGGAATGAATGCCTCGTACACCCCCACCCCCTCCCCCCCCCCCCCCCCCCCCCCCCCCCCCCCCCCCCAAATTTTTTTTTGTTTTGCAATAAAATACCAATACCAAGAAAGACACAGACACAGCAAAAATGAGCCACGAACATTGCGTGATTGCGTCCAGCCACAGATCGGTCGCAGAAATCTGCAACCAGACACAGTTCGGCTAAAAATCATGAAGTTTTGAGTCTGCCGAGTTTCGCTTGGCTTACAACCTCCACGTGAATGGTCGATGCTAGCATTCTCTACCCAACCCCCTAGGTAAACCCGGACGATCGTGTCTATCTCTATCTGTTCTATTTATCTCTATCTCTATTTGTTATTAAAAGGAAACAATGATTTCTTAGTCCGTCAATTGGGGTCATAATCGAAATCTGAGTGACCGTACTTTGAGTTAACGATATGAAATTGTTTAGAATTAGCGTTGGTGAGTAAAATAGAAAAAAATTGAAACCCTCAACCAGCATGTACTATATTATGTGCCATATGCTATTCTACACCTTATGTGTAACAATTTATTTTACACCAATAGCTAAACTAAGCAGAATTACTAAATAAATTTTTAATAGTTCAGTAACCAGCGAGCTCTTACTGAACATTATATTCAGTAATTTGGTAAATTTAGTTCAGTATTTGATAATTATTTTTGCTAGTAATAGAAGGTGGGCGTAGAATAATATTGTGTAGAATAGCATTGCCGATACATATGATGTATAAAGTATAATATATATATATATATATTTACATGCTAATCAATAAATTCTGTACAGCTTCCTGTACGTTGCTGTAGCAACGTACGGATATATTTGCTAATAATTCCTAAACAAGGCAGATAGACAGCATGGCTTCCAACCATGGCGTTGCTCACGTCGTCCACAAATAATGGAGGCCGGCCGGCAAGGCAAGGCAACAAACGAAGAATAGTCTCCCAGCACCAGGCCATGACAAAGACCTGCAGGACCAACCAATGCCCGGGCCCGGCCGGCCAGTCCGTGTCCCTGCTATAGTGCTATCCTTCCTCTGTCCACGCCTTGCATTCTTATCCATCGTGTGCATCACCGAGAAACAATTCCAATACCATACAGGTCAACACACACACTGGCACACACACTGGCGTCCTCAACCGAGGCGCCAGCGCCGCCCCTCGTCCTCCCCGTCACCCTCCTGCTCCTGCTGCTCGTTGCTTCCCCGCGCGGCGCCGCGGCGGCGCCCAACACGGCGGCGCTGTCGGTGCTGTGCAACGGCGCGTCGTACGGCGCCGGGGACCCCTTCGCGGCGAGCCTGGCGTACGTGCTGTCGGAGCTGGTGTCCGCGACGCCGGCCCGGGCAGGGCGCGACTTCTACGACATCTCCCCGTACCCGGCCGCATTCGCGTACGGGCACGCCGCGTGCCGCCCGGGCGCGGCGCTGCCGTCGGCCGACGACTGCGCGGCCTGCCTCCGCTCCGCCGTGTCCCAGATGGAGGCCTCCTGCGGCCGCAGCGTCGGAGCCAGGGCCGTGCTCGTCGACTGCAGCGTGCGCTACGAGCAGTACGCGTTCGATGATTGATTAGTTCATCCATGTGTGGCTTGGATGTGGTGATGGCTTGCCGATTTCTTCTTAATTTTCGATTTCTGTCCCAAGATCCACTTGTCCAACACTTGCCGTTGCGATTAGCAATTTAATTAGCTTGGCACTTGGTCTGTCGTCCAGTGCGGTTTGCCCAGAATGTATGTTCGTGTGCAGGTGGTATCTATCCATGCGTTCTTGTTCGTTAATTTGCTTGCCAAAATCATAAAACTGGCCAATCTAATGCTTAATTTCTCAAGCAAGTTCTGGAAGAAAAAAAAGATCCAATTGCGCGGACTAGCTGGTAAACACGTTTGACACATCTGACACTGGCCTGAAGTAACTTGATCACGATGTTGCACAATTGCATCAGCCATCAGGTAGCCATTAAACATACGCCTCGCGCGCCGAGCTGCGCTGGGATGGTCCAAAAGTGAGTTCATCCAAACTAGATTTTGTAGTGAGATGAAGTTTTTTTTGCAGGATCGAGAAAAAAATATCAAACACGAGAGGAGATGTCCTCTAGTTTTACCGTGAGAGGGAAATGCAGAACCCTTTCGAAGAGGTGGTACTCACATGACTTGTGAGCACCCATGTTTAAGCACCGGGTGGAGCGACCTGCGAACCGAATTATTACGCTTTCTCTTGCAGGCGGTATGGTGAACCAATGTAGATGTTGCAGTATAAAGTATTTTGGCCACCTTTCTCATCAATTGAGGCTTTTGGGCAATGCGACTAGTATGCACCTTAATAGAGGTCTCGGATTTGGATACTGGCTATCGCAATTTGAGAAACGAATTGTTGCTCGCTCCTATTTCAAGCATGGCTTCAAAACTTAAAACTTTGGGAACCAAGCAAAATATTTCCATCTTCTCAAACTTAACACAGGTCAAAACAACCACTTCTCAACTTGAAATGAGAATGCTACTTCACATTATATAGACATTTCCTGAGAGCCCACTTCTGAACTCCACATGTTTTTCAGGTGTCTCATAGGAGGATACATACACATGCCAGATCAAACAGGGTCAAAAGCGTTGTAAGGATCCGAGCGCCACCCCCCCCTCCCCCCCCCCCCCCCCCCCCCAAAAAAAAAATTTCCGGTGTCCGGTTTAAGTAACGACCACCTCTCCGAACCGTCGTATATTGCAAATTATGCACATTATTGATCTGTTTGCATTCCGCTTCTGTGGAGTTTGTTCATCCCCATCATGAGCAGACAATTTCCTTGTCCCGAGGCCATCCAAACTCTTCCAAGAACGAAAGCACCACACCATTGGACCAGCCAAAACCGGTCTGCAAAGATGCCCACGAGCTTGAATTAGAACAAGACGAATAGTCGGTTGCTCAGAACTTACAGCATCATACGAGAATCAATCATGATGGTATCAGTTGGCTACCATTTATCAAGGAACAGGTTCATATGCTTACCATCATTACTGACAGCTGAAAGGGGTTTCTTTTTCTAAGTTAATCTTACAAGTATAACCGTACCTGGTGTTTGTATTCACCGCTGCCACCAGATCTTCCACAGACCTCCACATCATACTTCTCATACATAACACCGCTTGCTTTGTAGGCGGCATAGTTCGTTCGAACCCACCTTGTAGCAATGTCTTCAGCAAATTCCCTTGCCTCTGCTGAACCACAGTTCACCAATCCTTCAACTATCAGATGCTGCAATGGGGCCCATCCATTCGGAAAATCCCTGTTGCATTACAATTTGGAACAACTGTTGGAATGGGGGATCGATCAAACTATACATTCTCATGCAGTGCTTATTTTCAGGGAACAACTAACCACTGCTGCCCGGTGTTCAATAATGAAGCCGCTATCCCAGAGCTACGAAGTAGCCCTGATGCCTTCAGGCTTCTCATGACTCCTTTTGATTTTGCCTCATTGACATATTTCACGGAGCCTGGTTTTGTTTAAGATAATCAAACTCAATGACTGTGCAATGAGAGCAGCAAAAGGAATGAAATGGAAATCTTTTTATATTTAATAATTCTCATTCTTCTAGTACTATAAAGTATGTTCAGTTTGGGTAGTTGTGCCTAGGCAATATTAGTAACTGAAGGAGAACATAAGAGTTTCTCTTAGGCACCATCCTAGTACTATAAGGTTACACATGATGTTTCCTTTCAAATCACGAAAACAATGTAAATTATTCAAGTGACTACAACATTTAGGAGTTTTTCCCTTAAGAACTTGCTCCTGTATTTAATTACTTTTAGATCAAATACATTGGCCCACTTTTTATAGAAAACATTGTCCTGGGATTACCAGTTTTCACTATCCAACCACAATACTCAACGAAACATGGCAAAAGATAGAACAAAGAGTAAACAATCTAGAAAAGTGGAAATTAACAACAGTTTGTCCTATATTGCAGCAGGATCAAGATATTGTCTTCATTCTGATACCTGATTCAGCCAAAAAGAATACTTGACAAAAACCTGAACCTATATATTATTGGATTAAAAGAAGGATGTGAAGGAAAAAGAAATTGTACATACCTGATTCAGTTAAAAAGAATATTTGACAAACCTGGATCCTATACATTATTGGATTAAACAGAAGGATGTGAAGGAAAAGTCACTAAAAAAAGATGTCAAGGAAAAAATTGTACATTATTGTCTAACATAATTTCCAGTTTATTGATATATTAAACCTTGGGAATTCCATTTGCTAACCAAATACCCCCTTCGTCCCCAAAAGACTGTTCTTTTAGCATCCAAATTTTATCCGATAAAGAGTGTTCTTCTAGCTTGTTGTAAGATCCATCTAATTAAAAAAAATGTCAAATGCTAAGAAAAAATTGTATGGAGAAGCGCATTGAGCCATTCAAATGCTTAGTAAATGCAAATGTTCTGGTTCCAATGCATATGTATTTATTGAGAAACTAACGAACTAAATAAATAACGCGGTTTTTAATTAAAAATGTTAGAAGTAACTAGGGGCAGCAAGGTCATTTCTCACAATTTGTAATATGTCCGAAATTTTCTAAAAGAACAGTCTTTTTGGGATGGAGGGAGTAGGTATGATGTTGGAGGTAGAACATGGAAAACATACAGCACACACCTGAATGATGATATGCATTTAGCCAGATAGGTATGAAGTTGGAGGCAAAGATGTTGCGGTTCTGCGACTTAGAATTCCATTGGTAGACACCCTGAAAATATAAGCAATATCAATTTAATATCACAATTCCGTACATAACAGTTTGATAAGTCAAGGCATAATCCTTCTTCCTTCTTAAGTACCTGGCATTGTGCATCAGCAGGAAGCCAGTAGTCAAGCCACTGCTCCATCTCAGAGTTCCATAAAATAGAGTCAATTGCAATTCGACGTGCTTTTGCAGTCTCAGAAAATTCTTTTGAAGTTGTATGTTCCCCTGTAAGTTCGGCAAAGAATTCAATGTCTCGCTCCATCTGTTTTGCACACAAAGGTTTGAATTACTTTATTTGTAGATTTAAGGATCAGTACCATTCTAGATTCTATGAAAATTATTGCTTATCGGTAAAAAAGTAAATTATTATATTGATTTGAATCAGTTATCTTTTTGCCGCAAGAACACTCCTAAACATTGGGCACATGCTAGCGAGCAAAGTAAAGTGCAGATAATGGTAAGCATAATGTTCCCTTCAATTTTAGAATTTGAATATGCTTGTGTTTGAATTAGAACACCATATATACCCCACCTTGTATATGAACGCGTTCAAATCCACTGGTATGATAACTATTGTTGCCAATGTCGTCATGTTAGGAGGATTTCTACCAAAAAAATAAAAACCATTAGAAGCATGATTTACTTCGAATTGCACTGTCCTTTTTTTCACAGTGAAGATGAGAAATGGTTTTTTATTGGTAAACAGTAATTATTAGTCATCACCTCATCCATCGAGAGCTAAAATCCCACCCTGATTCTGCTGCTGAAGCAACTTGGTGATAGAAATTTTCCTTATCAACTTCAGAGGAGAAATTTGAAGCCATTTGCTCATCCTAAAATAAAGCACAAGAAAAGAATTCCTCAATTAGCATCAGTGACAAGTCTAAAAAGAATAGGTTCATTCAGCAGATTCAATAATTTCAAAAGTAGAAGGGCTTACAGTGGTTGCAGATTCTGGCCTGGGTTTGTTCCACATAGCTTCATACCGAGTCAAGCTATGTGTCTGTCCGTGATTATCCTTTACCACGACTCTGTGAAAATCTGAATAATAAATTTAGTGTAGGATAAAAGCTTCGGTGTGGTTCTCGCTGGATTCTAAAACAAAATGTTAATAATCAAGTTTGTTTCCTTAGGTAAAGGATAGCAGGTTTCAATTTTTTCTGAAGTAGTAAACCTGACATCCAGAAGTTATGCTCTTTTAGCAGAGAAGGAAGTGCTTTCTTCACCAAGTCCATATCACCGGTTGCTGAGTATATCTCTAAAACCATGGAGCTTAGAAGTGGTGGCTGGCTGCAAAGAAATATTCAGATGTATTGCTCTGCAGATGCAATGAAACTAATACTAAACAGCATGCTCCTATAAATTTGTAGTCTTGCTATTCAATTCTGGAAGTTTGTATCATTGCTGAGAAATGTTTGTTATTTCTGACGTGTGCAACGATTGTTTATGTAATTAGGTGGATTGATACACCATAATGTAAGAAGTTTCTAATTTTTATTTCAAAGTTTACTTTTGTTTTTAGTGCTCATATATGCAATAAACTTTTCTCATTCTTTTTGTAGGTTTTATTGTCTTTCTTTTCCAGGCCATGTTTTTATTGTATCTGTCGTTTGCTGCACATTTTTGTTATTTTGCATTTTGCTTGGATTATCATACAAGAGTGAAAATGGATCTCACAATTGATATAATCGCTTTATTTTATATAGATATGGTAGGATACGGATACAATCCTGATCTACCTAATACAGAGATATCCCTAATATACTCTCATATTTCCCCGCAGTCACAGCAGAAGTACTGCAGACGGTGAGACTGGAGAAGAAGCCGAAGGTAGAAACTAAGGACTGACATCCCCCGCAGACATAACGTCGGTGCAGTACGAATGTTGTGATTGGAGAAAACTGGCGAATCCTCATGCAGATGATAGCCCTTTGTGCCGATGTCGAGGTAGCCGAGACGAGGGTGAATTGCCATGGTCACGGATGCCGTGTGTAGAGTAGCCGTGGTCGACGTAGCTGTCGAGGTTGCCGAAGATGAGGTAGCCGCTCATGAAGCCGTGGGCGCACCATGGTGGGCGCCAGAGGTGGTGGCGCATAAGAGAAAGCGCTGTAGACGAAGACGGTGACACGTCGAGGCAGTCGTCGGGGAGGAAGATTGACGCCGAGGATGAGGTCAAGGCCGCCATGACGACGCGTGCGTCGGGTTTGCTAGACCCGAGAACGCGTCGAGGACGAAGGCACGCACCGATGTTGCCAATATCGGACGTGCAAGGTAAAGGGCACAACCAGACACGCCATTGTCGAAGGGACCAGCAGAGAAGGCCTCCACGGCAGTTGCAGGTGCAGAAGAACGACGGGGTAGAAGATGTCGATGCAGCCTGCTTGACGTTGGCGATGAGATTGTGCTAGACGAAGCGAGTCGGAGAGGTAGACGGATAGTCTACGGGAGGGCCGGACGATCCGTGGGTAGCGGCGGTGGTGCCTGAAGATGACGGCGTAGAGCCCGAACAGCTTGACGAAGACCATGCGCGCAGGGCGCAGCAATGCGTAGTTGACGACGAGGTCGTGGACGTGGTCGGCGGCGGTGAGGATGCAACGGCGAGGAGGACCAGGGAGGGCGGCGCTGCTGCCCGAAGAGGCGACGCAGCCGCAACCCTCGTGTCAGCGGAGGTGCACGCGTACTCGGGACAAAGCATCCCAAATCCGCATGTACCGCGACCGTGCACTGATCGGTTGATCAGACCGAGAGCGCACATACGCGACGACGGACGACGATGCCGCACGGATCGAAGAGGTGGTGGCAATGTAGGGGATGACCGGCGGAGAAGCTGTGTAGACGAAGGTGGCCTGACGGCACCGCGGGAGGGTCGCCCCTGCGCGCACCGTGCGCCAGGCCAGGTCACATAGTGGTGAAGATGCCGGTGACGATGTCGAGGTAGGTGCACGAACGGTCGACGGGCGGTGGGCGACTCAAACCCGATAAGCGAATCGGGAAAAAAACTGAAAAAGATACAGGAGCAGCATCTCGTGGAGAACCTTCGAGTGTGCCTAGCACAGGCCCTCACCCTCTTATCTCTTTCCTTCTCTTCCCACTACAGTCGACAGCCATAGCGAGAGAGAGAGATAGAGCCAGAGGGAAAGAGAGAGCGTGGAGGGGATGGCCTGGCGGAGGGGGAGGCGACAAAGACAGCCAGGGTGGAACCCGCCGGTGGAGATGAGCGGGCCGGAGCCAATCCACCCGTGGCTGATCCCGCCAGGGGAGATGGTGGAGCCGCACCGCAAGGATTGAGGAGCCCGGCGCAAATCCGCCAGTGGAGGAGGCGGGAGCGGCGGAGCCGGTCCGCCGGTGGCGGATCCCGCCAGGGAGGTAGGGCGGAGCCACCCACTGGGGCGCACAGAGCGGACCCAAGCTGTCGGCGACGAGGAGCCGGAGAAGAGGGGCGCAACCACGCTTATGGCACGGTGCGGTGGATCCCACCAGGGAGGAGCCGCGCGGAGGGAGGGCGAGGCCGCCCGCTGGGGCACACAGGGCGGACCCACACCGCCGGCGACGAGGAGCTGGAGAAGAGGGGTGCAACCCTGCTCGCGACGCGGGGTGGCGGATCCTTCCAGGGAAGCGATGGAGGGGAGGGTGGAGCTAGCTCGCGGAAGACGACACCCGAGTAAGTTCCTCATAATTCGCTGCTGCTTGACGACGACGGCGGCAGATCAGATCAATCCACTGCAACACCTGGAAGTCCGGTAGATCTTCGATCTGCCATGGAGGGGGTGGAGGCCCCCCCTCCCCCGCGGCGGAGATCGACATCTCACCGGGGGCGCTAGGGGCCGTCGCAGGGGCTTGCTGGGGGCGAGCCAGGGACGGCGGGCAGTGCCTGGATGACGAGGGTGCCGGGACGCAGCGGAAAACTGGGGGCGAGCCAGGGACGGCGGGCAGCGCCTGGAGGACGAGGGCGCCGGGACGCAGCGGAAAACTAGGGTTCGTGGTCTAGGATCTAAAGTTAAACTCGTGATACCATGTAGAATAAATAGAATTGGTGTATAATGGATGATGACGATTTTGTTGCATCGAGGCTAGACCGGTATATAAGGGGTACATGACTTGGAGGGCAAGGAGCCTCTCCTACAGATATGGTAGGATACATATACAATTCTGATCTCTAATATAGAGATATCCCTAATATACGCTAATAATATCTATATATATTTTTATTTTTGCCCTTCCTACCGGCATGATCTTTTACCTGATTTGCTTTCATTTTAATTTTCGTTTGAGAAAAAAAGGCTCATTCAATCGATAAGTTCTTTAAAAAATAAGAGCCCTGCTATATATATTTTCAGCTTTAATGTGTCTCAGTGACATACTTGACATTAAAACTAGGTAGTAGCACTGCCCTCGAACCAATTTGGGTCAAACTCTGACATTCTCTAAGGAATGGTTTCTTAGGGATAATGCTTTAATGTGTCAGGAGCAGGCAGATGTAACGGAAGTAGTGTCTTGGATATGGCAAATTATTTTGAAGAAACTATTCCTTAGAGATGTAGTTTCTATGTGTAGTGTCTATATGATACGGTAAGTATAGATTTCTAAGTAGTGTATATGTGAACTGGGTCCCATCTCCCACTCCCATGGTGCAAGAGGGAATCTGCACATGCCTACTTTGAGTGTCTGAAATTCTAATCACTTCCCTAGTTCGGGGAGAGTAATATTTTCACCTTCGATTTGTGTAGTAGGATCTCGCACCGTTGAGAACGAAGCCGTATCTCTCGACAAGGTACAAGAGGTTGAGCACGACCTCCTTCGCCGTCTCGTACATCTTGCTCACCAGTAAGCCCCTGCGTCATAAACAGATCGATCGGGGCGAGCATGCAGAGCAAAAGGCGGTGGCCGGAGGAACAGACCGGGGGCGGCGCACGGACCTGACGACCCAGTAGGAGTCCCAGTAGTAGAGCTCCCGGTAGCCGGAGCCCGGCACGACCGCCCTGCCGGGCAGCGGCAGCAGCGTGTGCCGCGCGGTGGCGACGCCCGGCGCCACCCGCCGCGTCAGGTTCCTCCACAGCGCGTGCACCTCCCGCGCCCACGCCCGCGCGGCGCCGCTCTGCACCCGGGGCAGGAACCCGCGCGGCTCGGGCAGCGCCAGGTCCGGCGGGTCGGCGGCCGCGAGGTCCGACCCGGCCGGCGCGAGGTACCGGGCCAGGAACGCCCCCATCTCGCCCCGCGACGGCGCGGGGCCACCGGCGGCTGCGGGAAGCGCGGCCGCCGCGGCGCCCTGGTCGGCGCCCGCGGCGAGCGGCATGTCGACGTAGAGCTTGGGGTCGAAGCCGCGCGGCCCGAACGCGCGCAGCGCCTCCGACTGCACGCGCTGCAGGAGGTCGAGCAGTGTGCCGTCGTCGTCGTCGCCGCCCGGGCCGCCCCCGAGTGCCGCGGCTCCGGTGGCAGAGCCATAGAGGAGGACGGCGAACAAGAGGAGGCGGTGGTGGCGGCGCGCCACGACGTCCATTGTTCTTGGGGTGTGCAGGATCGGAGCCAGGAGGGGAAGGCCGTAAGGGGGATGCAGGGGTTTTGAATGGAACCGTCGCTGCTCGGTCGCGGGAATCTCCGGCGACCAGCGATTTTGGGATGCTGGGCTTGGAATCTTGGATGCGGCTTGTCGAATGCGTTTGGTCGTGTGCTTCTCAGTGCCTGAGTCAAAACGGTCAAAGACTATTCTTCAAAAAAAAAAACGATCAAAGACGACTGCACACTGGAGTAGTACTGGACACTCGACAGTTGTCCAGGTAGGCAACGACTTTTTTCTACATGTATGCACAGGTGACAATTAATCAGCCCATTAGGCTCATTAGGCGAACTTTTTTTCTCTTTTGTGATTCCTTCTTCATTTTTTTAGAAAATTGAAAGCCTTTTCGCAGCTGTTCAGATTTTTATTTCACTACCAAAGCATCAATATTTTTTAAAAAAAGAAGAAGGAATGTTTCCAACGGTACTATGCATGTGATCTTGTTGCTACCCAGTTCTAGAATTATTGAGGTGGTACGACTTTCTTTTATCTTTTCAAAAGTGAACTAAATAAATAATATTCAATGTTCATCTTATTTTGGTGCTTGAATTATGTAGAACGTCCTTCTTTATTTTGTGAAGTTATGCTAAAGATAAGAAAAGAAATTATGACCTCTCAGCGACTCATTATTGCGGCCAACTAATCCAAAACATTTTTCAAGTTATGACCTGATGATACATATGTAGGACTAGCAGCATGTGCAGAGGAATTATCATCGGCCGCCAACACAATAATAAGATGCCATTAGGATGGTTCAGAATCATACTTAGCCAAGAGTAGCTGTTTAATCATAGGCAGCTGTCCTATATTAGACACTTCCTATGTTCCACATGCTGATGATAATCATAGGCAGCTGGCCTATATTAATTAACTTTTATCTTCTTCGTTTATGTTAGCAGTTGAAATTACTCATCCTTTGAGTTGGTTTATTTATTTTTTATTCATCGGAAGGACCATGCTTGTTTATTTTTTTTGTTATTTTCTCCTTGCTTTTTAATTAGAAGGGATTAGGGATTACCATATTATCAATTAATTTCAATAGGACCACAAGACTTGAAACGTTGCTTTATGCGCTGTCCGTTTATTAACCCTTCATTCGCCTCGACTCCATTTTCCCTTAATTTATTTGAATTACCTTTGACGATCATACTTTTTTATTGACGAAACTTTGGAGAAAAAAAACAAGAGCTGCGCAGAAGTGGCATAAATTTCATCTTTACCATGCATAGTAGTGGCATATTAGCATTGAACTATATATAGAGCATCTATATGAACCATCGGGTCACTGACTTTTAGCTAGCAGGGTCAGTTTACTTGTATCAGTTATGCGTCATTATTGGAGCCACGTCTACCAAGTAAAGAAAATTTACTCTGGACTACTGTAACGTGGCGTATAAACTGGAGAAACAACACCGTACCCATGACCCTTTTGTGTGTAACTTGAATTGTGGGAATGGTCCTGCGGAGTTCATAAAATCCATTAGAACAGACTTCTCACCTGATGCATTTATCGTAGTGCTGCGCGTGGCTAAGTAATTCAATCATTAGAGACATATATAAATATATAATGATAGACCAAGGACCAGGTGTTGCCAAAACTGCAATGCTAGTTGAGGACAGTGAGTTTATTCAAAAAAATGTTGAGGACAATGAGCTAGATCGAGCAACAGAAAATGTGCTGATGCACTGGGTATGAAGATAATGTATGGATGGATGTGAAGGACCGTGAATTTGAAATGAGAGAGACCCAATGGTAACTCTAGTTACATGGTATACCCTAATGAGATCCAGAGTTGAAAACAAAGGTATCCATGAGATTATTAGCTGGTTGTTTTAGTTACTGGAGATCATGAGTAATAGCTTAGAGCCAAGAACATGAAAGGGTACTTCGTTCAATTTATTAGCCCACACACACACACACACACTACTATAGTTTTTGAGAAAACATTACGTTTTTATAAATATATGTTCGGTACTGTTCTATCTTTTACCAGATGTTCTTTTCTTCTAGTAATAAGTCTAGTTTCTATGATTTATTTGTTGTCTATTTGATTTTTATGCCTTCTTTGTGCCTAATAATTTCTAACCTTTTTTTTGTAGAAAATAGTTCTTTTGTCTACTTCCAAGGATACCACGATTATGTATTCCTGTTTTATATGCCTAAATAAATCTGCACTAGCTTTAATAGGATTTGATGAAATTTATGTAAACAAATGCTTTAAATATTGCTTGAACTTTAATTTGGAAGTATACTGAGTGATTCTTTGGTCCTTAGGAGTTCACATTACTTGAATTGAGATGCATGTTGAGGCCTTGAGGGTCACAAAAGATCTGAGTAACTTTAACCCTTTTTCAGTGTTGTGGCTAACACCATTGTGACCTTAAGATGTCATTTCCTGTTACAATCAAGGAGAGATGCAGCTGATATCCAACATTCTTTAAAGAAAAACAATCAGATGGGTAATAAACCGAAATTAGAATGGATCAAGTAGCAGGAACCAGCAAACAATTAATCAGCTACTTCCTATCATTTTTCCTGCTGAAGTGCATTTATTATTATCACCCACCTGATATTTATTATATCTGGAGTACCAGTTACTCATCATGGTAAAATGTTTATTCCAAAGCCATTTGATCTACCACAAACAGATCCAACTAAAGCTTGTGGAGCATTAGCCACAAATCATAACTACTGCAAACACTCAAAATAATTTGTATGAGCCTTAGAGCCTGTTGTATAATTTATCCTTGAATAACGGCTCGATCTTCAAGCAAGAATGGTGAAAACTGATACACGCCTTTATATGTATGGGGCATCTTTATACAACAACTATTCTTGGCCTTATTAGTTAGCTGGAACTAAATCAGATATAAATCCATCAAAAGTTGCTGCCAAGGAAAAACTAGAGCTTAAAAATCTCAAGACAACAGTGAATGAGTTTAAAAGAATTCAATGCTCGTTGGACATGGCCCTACCTTGCAAGGTACATGTGTTCGAAGTTACACCAAAATAAATGCGAGATGATGTGAACTTGGAGCCACAAATTTAATTAACCGATGGAGTGAAAGTATATGGAATGGCAAATTGCAACTGGTACGGGTAATTGCACTACTTACACACCATGCCGTTAGATCAGATCGACTCGCCATGCCGATACCTTTTCTGTCAACTAATCTGCAACACATGCATCTAGGGTGGCATGTACGGACCAATCCCAGTGCAGTCCCCAGTTGACAGACGAACATGCAACCCCCCTGATGAGTTACAGTAGAAAGGGGTCCATCAAATTGCTCACTTGTCACTTGTATGCAACTGGCTACTGTACAACAAGTTTGTGCATATGGTAGTAATCTGAGTGCACATTGGATTCCAGGCGAGTGCTCAAAGTGAAATCACAAGTTTCTTCTTTTCTTTTCTGTTCCGATTGAAGGTCTTTTGTCCAAAAGTTTTGGGATTTAGTTCAAATTACCACTAAATCACAAAACTTTCGAAATGATATGGCCCTCAATATCGCAAACAGCAACATCCAAGCAGGAGGCTTTGGGCATTGCATTGACCCCCCAAGAAGCCAGCTACTAACTTGGAAGTTGGAATTTTGCACAAGCAGCAGCATCATCAAGCTAAGCGATCACTTAGCTCTCGGAGATCCTGAGGAGCTCGTCCAGGTAGTCGGCGCCGAGGTCCTCCAGCTCCACGACGAACCGCTGCTGCTCGGCCGCCGCCGCCGCGGCGCTCCTGCTCCTGATCCTGCCCGACGCCGCCGCGCCGCTCGCAGCCGCCGCCGCGGCCGCGGCCGCGATCTCGGACTTCTTCCGGCGCTTCCTCTTGGAGTGCCGCGACTTGAGCGCCAGCACGGGCGACCCCGCCGCGGAGGCGGCCGCGCCGGCGCCGCCCAGCGCGAGCGCGCGGAGCGACTCCTGCACGCGCTCGACGGGGAAGTTGAGCGCGGCCCCGGGGCCCCGCGCGGACAGCGCCGCCTGGTCGTAGGCCATCGCGGCGGCCTCGGCGCTGTCGAAGGTGCCGAGCCACACCCGCGCGCCGTTCCGCGTGGAGTCCCGGATCTCCGCCGCGAACCGCCCCCACGGCCGCCTCCGCACCCCGATGAACGCCCCCTTGCTGCTGCCGCCGCCCGGCGGCGCCACCTGCTGCCCCGCTTCGGCAGCTGCCGCCGGCTCCACCGAGACCTCGGCAGCATCCGCTCGGCGCCGCCCGTAGCCGGACACAGCGGGCGCGGGCACCTCGTCGCCGCAGCAGCCCGTGCCGAACGGGAGCGAGTCGGAGGACGAGGACGACGACGACGACGTCGCGGCGGCGTAGTCGCTGTACAGGTAGAAGCCGTGGACGCGGTGGTGCTCCATGTGTGTCGGATGGAATAATGGTGGTGCTCTGGTTGACTTTGTTTCCATCTCACTGCTGGAGCTGGAAGGCGAGGCAGCGGCAGCGGCAGCGAGATGCGGCGGCGTCTGTTCCTGAGCCTGTTTATATAAGAGAGAAAGGGGGGTGGGGGGGCTTTGACGAATTTTCTACCGACCGCGACGTTGGGGTGGGGCCCAGCGCCTGACGCTGGCATGTGGGGACCGCGGGGCCTGTCGCTTTAACTGGAAAGCCAGGGCGTTGTCGGGGCACGTAGGCCAGGGCTGACGTAGGGCGGCTGGATACGACAAGAGACGGTGACGTCACCGAGCACGCTGTAGGTGGTGGTGGTGGCCCTTGTTGGTAGAATAAATGGATAATTGCTAATTTTAGCAACTGGTTGGATCTATTAGGAGCACGAGTATTAATTACGACAAGGGTACTATGGAATTTCTACCTGTAGTGTATTTAGAACATGTCAGTAACTTTTAAAGCAATATGGTAAATTTCGTATATATAGAATCTAAAGCGCTCCACTATACAAAATTTGCCACCTCTTAGCCAAGTCAAGATTTGGCCATCTAATAGGTGCTCCAAGATTTAGCCAATTTTATAACCACTAAAAAGACTAAGGTGAGCAAATCCCAAGGCTACCAAAACTAACCAAATGGTGGCCAAAATTTGGCTTGGCTAGGTTGGGCACATTCCGGCGCAAACCAAAGACAATAGTCCTCAATTGCTCCCCTCTTGCTCCAAAAATGAACTTTTTTTGAAGCTATTATTACATATAGAAAGGCTGAGATGTATTTTACGCTAGATACAAAAGGATTTGAATCTTATATACAGAAATTGCAGATTTATGTTATGGAAATTGAAGAAATAATTTGCATTAGATACTAGATTTCTTTTATTGTACTTGATTTTATATATAACTAGATAAAAACATTGCTAGAAAAACAAGAAATAGCCAGTTTGTTCAGATTTAGGGGGGAAAAACTAGGCCTCCACATTAATGCAGGAGAAAAAATCATGCATATATAATTGGACTAGCATGATTGCAACCTTCCCTTTTAGCCTTCAACATTTTTGGCATGCACGCACCCTGTGCAGCAGGTTTCTTTTTACGTGCTAATTTATTCATATCAGTCCTCTATTCCCCACGCTTCTTACATAGTGTCAACATTCAGGATAGACATGGACAATAAAGACTAATTTATTAATATCTTCTGTACTTGTTATTGAACAGTGTAGATACGGATGCAAAGTTCTACAAAAAATAATAAACCCTAGTACAATCACACCCAAACTCCATCTAGTACACTAACACTGCAGAAAACTGCCAACATAAGGATAGACATGGACAATAATAAAGTTCCACGAGAAATTTGAAGTTTTCCACATCAATGAATAAAATATATCAGACTGTGATACAATGTATTATTCATAGGTTAAAAAAGGACTTACTCCGTGTTTTTTTAAAACTGTAGTCTTACACTTCTAACACATGTAAAACTCCCTCTCACCTATAATAGGCATGAAAAGTTTTCATTTTTAGTTACTTTGATAAATTGTTTAACACAGACACAGTATACTATTCTAGTGGTTGAATAATAACTACCTCCATAATAAGAGCACACTTCTTAGAGAAATCCAGGGGAGAAGATAGCACCGAATATGCACTGGGGGGATATAGTCATCTGTTGCAATCAATTTGCATCGTCTTTCTTTATTCATTAGTCTTTTCAAGCTCTCAAGATATAAAAGGTACATATAATATATCTTGCAAGGTTTTTTTTCTTCGCTAGATCGACCTATGTAATGACCTTCAATACTTTCTTAGCAGTACTAGAAACTGCAAGATGAAATGACCATTCTACCCCCTCGGTATCTTGAACTCTTCTTCTCTTATCTAAAATCTGGAACCCTATTTCTCCAAGACCCAACAGCGCACACAACTTGGCGCCTCCACTTGCCGCTGTGTCGTCTCTTTCGTGGTAGCCATCCCGAACCCGATCGTCGCGCCTGGTTGATGTGCTAGTCACACTACTTGGAGCCAATTTTGTTTTTCCTGGAGGTGCTCATTATTAGTATACGGTGCATATCTTGAGCCCTATCCACTTGACAGCAAAAGCCTGACGATCTTCATGCTTAGATAAATCGCTAGCTAATGACAGCTAACATAAGAATAAAACCCAGTACCTAGGTAGCACCTACTACTCACTCCAGCCAGTAGCTAATAGCCTCTGATGTAGCACTTACCCACAGAGGCCATACCAGGCCAGGCCAGTCATATAGTAGACACTCTACTACTAGATAACATAAAATTTGTTAAAAACAAACATAGTGACAGATCTCCCTGGATCGGCGCAGACAAGCGAGCTGATCGAGCCCGGCCGCGCCGGCCGACAAGAAGGTTCCACGATGCCGCCTCCCTCGGCCGGGGGGCTGCCCGCACTCGGCCGTGGGGCTGCCCGCATACGCCGCCGCCGCCTCCCCTGGCTACTTTTCTCGGTGAGACGGCTGACGACGACGCTTCGTATCATGTCCCTGCGGCGGCCGGCCGGCCCAGATTCAGGTCGTCATCCAGCGCAAGGCAACGCCGCCGTCGCGCTCAACGCTGCCCCGCCGCGGAACCAATAATCTGGAGCAGGCAGGCTCGCTCGCTCGCTCGCTCAGCGGGGAAGCGGCGCTCTCCCATACTGCATGCCGATCACGATTCTTCAGTCAATGGTCATCTGAATTCTGAATGAATACACAAAGCGGCTTCCGTTTCTCCGGAGAGTTAATACCTGCGACGTACGCAGGGGATATTTTAGCAATTGGTCTGTGGTCGTTAGTCGTCTGCAAGTAGTTTTTGTGGGGGCAGCAGCTGGACTGCACTGACAAAACATTCTAGATAGCACGCAGGGAATTGTTTTTGGCGCGAGGCAGGTATGTAGCAGGGTTCTTGTTCAAATTCTACTTTCTTTGTAGCATGCTATTAAAACAGTTATACCACTAGCCAGGGACCCACTCTTTTCTCTTTTTTTTTTTCAAATTTAGTGGGGCATTTCTGCTGCTGAAAAGTGAAAACAAAGGAATATGACTATATGTAGAAGTTGACCCTGGATGTACTCAGGAAACTTCAAACTTTTATGTATGTTGACTTCCCTTCTTGTTGTGGTTGATATTCTCCCAAACACATTAATTCAAGGCTGCAGATCAAAGGATTCCAAGTCAAAACGAGGAAGTCGCTTCCCCCTTCAACTTCTCTCCCTTCTTTCAGAGGGCTGGCTGGCTCTTTGATCAGAGAACTTGGACTAGGTAATAGGTATGCACAATATTTAACTATATCCTAGTCTCTGACGACCAACAAAATGCAGCCAACAGCTCCGTTTGAATTGGAAAGGGTGCAGCAGTGTCAGGCTATAGCTAGGTCGTATGCATGCCGCAGTTTCCAGGAAGTAGGTAGTAGGGAGTGTGCTCCATACATCATCATTGATGCGTACGTGCGTGATGGCTACTGATGCTCAGGTAAGGTGGATGTGGCCGCGGATATTCTGAAACTGTTTCTTTTAACCCTGACGCAGGGCAGAACAAATAATCTTATACAACGCCAATGAGAAATCTGTGTTCGATCTGCATATGCAGAAGTGACAAGGACGATCTCCGGTGAAAATGAAGTTCAGAAAACAAAGCATATATTTCTTGTCACTAACGTTTGCCTTCTGTTGCTAACATCGATCGATAGATATCTCTCAGTTATTTTATTGATCCGAAGCAGCAAGTTAGTTCATGGGAGCAGATTGAAACACGTACGAGGTGTGCAGTGGGAGCTAGGAGAACCTGCACGGCTGCACCCAGAGTGGGGAACCTGATAGCTTCCCTGCATGCTGTTCATCAGATAGGCCTAGGAAAACATAATCTTCCTCAACACGTAGCTACGAGAATTTTTGATATAATCTTAGATTCTTAGTACTATTGATTACAATCCTCCTCAACAAGTAACTGTGCATTAGATACGAGCTGGTAAGAGACAATTTCGTACTAGTTTTGATATAATCTTAGATTCTTAGTACTATTGATTATAATAAAACAAAGTAAACATGATTTTATAAGAATGCAAAGTGTAGATTAATAAATGAACAAAATTAAAGATTGTTAACCAGAATAGACCCAGTTTGCTAGTTGTACAGCCTAGACTACTAACTCTTAGTAATATGTTTTCGAATTCTAGACTCTATGTCCGAGCATGGTTTGAGAACATTTGAATTGTTTTCGAATAGACCCAGAAAACATTAATGGCCTTTTAATTTGAATTGTTGCAATCCAGCCAAGCGGTGAAAATAGATGGTTCGGTGTAGTGGTTATATTTCTTTAATATGATCAAGTTATATGGTTATTGGTTGCACTTTTTTCTCCTAGTGTTGATGTATTATAGTGCAATATGGTTAATATATAGTATATGTTTGCCTAAACGACCGTTTAGTCCGTTTAAACAACGTTTAAACAGTAAACAGAGGTCACCCGTGTTGTTTAGGCCATAAATAGTGAATTAAACAGTTGGACCGTTTAAAACCGTTTAAACCGTTAAAAACTATCTAAACCGTCTAAATAGAGTCGAGTTAAACGTGATGAAATGAGCTAAATGACCATTTAATTCATAATTTAGTCAATAGGAGGATTACAACTAGCACAATCAATACCGACTAATTAGCATTGTAAGTATATGAAGTGTTGTGTTTCTTCCAAAAAATTATTTGGTAGATTATTTTTTCATGTGCAAATATGTAGACTTTTTAGCATATTTGACATTTACGTACATAAATATGTACATTTTAGTGTTACTATGCCAAAGTATTTGGACCGTTTAATACCGTTTAAACACCATTTAAATGGTCTAAATACTAAACAAAGAGTGACCGACTATTTACCGTTTAGCATTTAGAAAAACATTCTGGCATATAGACAAATGTGCTAAATGGACACCATCACAACTAAAATTGGCTGCGGAGTAAGTATTTAATTGGATTCAAAATATCTTCTGTATGGTGTGCATCTCGGATATTGGTAGCCCACTAGGCCCATGAACGCATCACAAGGGGCTTTTCTTTTTGAGGGTATAACAGCCCGTTCGAACAATTATGGACCCATGATGCAGAAGCGTGTCTAGCAGGCCGATAAGCTAGGCCTGAAGCTACTGTTGTCTTTTGTCGTGGGCTCTAGAGTGCAGCAGCAGCCGATTTGTCCCTGTGATGATAGTGTTCCTGTAATTTTTTTTAGAAAACCGGGATTGTATTTCACATATAAGGGTAAAGGTTTACATGGCAACTCTTACACAAGCACCCTTGAACAAAAAGAAAATTACATTTTAGTCCATACAAGGGTCTCCCGGTTGTCTTCGTCGCCGGCGAATGGAGGAGCCCCTCGACGGGCAACCACCGCACCAGAGATAGGAGAAGATGCACACCGAGGTCGCAGCTCGAAGCCAACGCCCTTCCCGACGAAGAAACTTCAAGATTTTTCAATGGCACAACGAGTAGCATGTCAAAATCGACGTGCCGTAGAACCCTTGAACGCCCAAGCCATAGAACATGACCACTGGCGATGTCGCCGCCGGAGAACATGAGAGTTGTTGCCGCAAGCATCGCAGGAATCCCCAAGTCGACGGACGACAAAGCAACCGAAAGGGGAAAGGAATCGCCCAAACAGTTGCATGTAAACCACCACCCTGAATCTCCGGAATAGTGGTAGGCATACCTCCCTAGAGCCTCGCCGGAGAGGGCATCGTCGCCGATGTCAGTCCCGAAGAAGCCAGGGGAGGGACAAAAGCCCTCACCGACGAGATCCGAAGCTTCAAATGAATCCCCAGATCTGGTGAGGTAGGAACCACCCGTCCCTTCGCCGCTGCCAGAGGACAGACGGGCGAGGCGGAGGAGGGGCCGGCGAAGATTATTCCCTACCGATGGCGCCGCCTCCACCAACCGCACGCCGCCAAGGCCATAGCTTCCTAAACTAGAAAAGAATATGTACAACGGCTGCTTCCATCCCCGTTCCCCATCCTCTCCGACGCCGAGCCGGCCGCCGGAATGGAGGGGAAACCGAGGAGTTCGGCGCCGGAATCCGGTCGTCCCCCTTTCACCTTCTCTCAACTGTAGCGACTAGAAGGGTCGAGAGGAGTCTCCCTCCTTCCCAGCTTCGATCAGATGCATTATCGATACGTGATTCACATGCTGCGTGCGAGAGACCAACAAACACCGGTTAAATATAGTACAGCATCGAGACCTAGCACGGATCTCAGCCAGCAACGACCTGGACAATGCCAAAAAATGAAAAATTTATTATTGCACGACCATATAACCTGTTTTTTTAAAAGACTGACATAGAGGTTACCAGTAAATATAGATGTTTAAATAACAGGTATACTCGCTTCTATGAATATACTTGTGCAAATCTTACCTCTACGAGTACATCTGAAAGATTGAACAGATAGATCTTCGAGCAAATTTCCTGTATATACGCCACTGGGAAATGTAACACATTCCCTATGTGCCATTGAAAATTAGCATGGGGGATAAAAATGTATTTGTTAACTCCAAAGTCATGTTCTTATTAATTTTTGTTGGAGATTGAATGTTCCATATGAATCTATGATGTCTCAGGTAAGGAGCGGTCTGCTTCTCCTATGCGCAGGCCTCTGCAGTTTAACCGGAGCACCAGTTCTGATGCTATGCAAAAGGTTGGCACTATGGTATGTGTTGGCGCTAAAAATCGGGCAGGAATCGGCCGATGACTTTCAGCGTCGGACACACGACCTGGGAGAATCTTTTAACTCCTGTTCGGGTGATTGCCCTGGTGCGATTCGCGCGGCGTGCCAGTCAATCTGACCTGTTGATTGACAAGGAAATAAACGTATTAAATTCCGGGCGTCCCGATCGGCTGAGGTTCCGATCTGTCCCGAAAAGCGTATCAGCGAATCGGCCGATTTGCTACGAAGATGACCGGCTATGGATTAGCCGATAATCACGTAATAATTGCAAAGAAAACTGTTGGAGCAACTTAAACAATTATTACAGATGCAACACTTGAAATAGATCTAATCGGCTGTATGATAATGAACGAGGGAAAGCGATGATAAAGCCGATAGTTTCGATCTCAAGCTGGATAACGGGTGATAAAACTAGCACAATAGGTAAAACCTATAATTTCGGTAAATATCGATAACTGGTGAATAAATCTAAATGAAACAACGGCGATGCGCCCGAAGTTAAAGCTTAGATGTTATTCGATAAGCGGAACCTACCAATTGACCGGAGATCGTGTCGATGCAGCCCTGCCAATCCATACGAACTCGTGAAAGAAAAAGAAGTATTGGCGAAGTCGCCGACTTGAAAGTAAAATGCGATGAAGAAGTAAATTGTTTTTGTTGATTGATTGATGTCTATCATTACAAAGCCCTGACGGCTCCTATTTATACCCTAGGACTAAGACTCCCGATCGATTACGATCCGTTACAAACTTGATTTAAATAGAAAACTACTATATCTATAATATTTTCCTAAAGTAAATGGGCTCCCGCAGAATCTTCTGCCGCCATCTCTTAGTCCAATCAGGATCCTTTCCATTGATTCACGACCGAGTCGGCATCGTCCTTTTGACCAACGTCAGGTAATTTTTGGCTGAGACCTTCTGTTGGGATTCCAATGGCTTCATCCCCCTTTCTGTTGGCGCAAGCTGCATCGCCAATCGGCCGATCCTTAACTGTAGCCTCAATTGGCCGATTCCCAACTGTAGCCTTTAAATCTGCCGCATCGGCCAATCTCTTGCTTTCCTGACGCCGATTCAACACGTGTCAAAATCTGGCGTCAACACATGCCCCACAGTTTCGGAGTAAAACATAACTTTTACTTCAAAACTCCCTTTTTTAATCTTTCCTCCGAAACAAAACGCAACAAAAATCTCCTTCCGTTTCGCGGTCTTCTACATGATGATTGCAATCTTCTCGAACCGGGCGCTTGAGACAACTGTTCCCCTGGAATTCGTGTAGACGGCGCGGCAAAAATCGTGCCTTTACCCTTTCTCTCCCGGACTGTTCTTAAGTACCGGCGTTCTCCACCGCTCCTTCCCCACGAGCCTAGTAATCTCCTCCTCAGTGAATCACTGTTCATCTTCTCCCAGCGCCCTCTCGATTCCCAACCGCATCCTCCGGCGATTTTCCTCACGTCTGCAACCTGCCTCATCCCTCCAATGGCGGCGCCATCAGCAACTCCACCAACCGCGGAGATTACGCCAGCAACTCCCTCGGCGACGGCGGTCCCATCGGCGACTCCATCGGTGACTCCATCGGCGACGATGAATTTCATTCCGGAGGTAATCATTCGAGATTTTCCTCTTTTACTTTTTACTGCTCAGACACTTTTAGATCCATTCTCAGTTTTCTCCCTTTCCCCCCTTTTTAGGCATTTAGGCACCAGATCACTATTCCCCTTTCCGAAACCCCCGGTCTCATCTGCTTAGGTCCCATGGGGAATCTAGACCCAACTGACTTGATCAACTTAGAAACCCATTGAATTTCTTTCAAGCAATCATCTATGGATTTGGGTCAGTGGGCAGGTGCTTTTAGATCTTGGCCGAATGAAACCTCTGGCTGGAAAGAATGGTACCAAAGATTAGCCAAGTCCAAGAGAGTTCAGTGGGATGAGTTAAAAATCGGCCCGTGCATCAATCTTTCTTTGTCCCAAATGGAGAAAAATGAACCCTTGGTGATAGCGGCCTCCTACTTCTGGTTCGACGCGCTCAACGCGTTTCTCTTTGGGCACGGACCTATGACTCCAACCCTGGCCGATGTCTTGATGCTGACCGGCCTTGACATTTCTTCCCCTGATACACCCTTTGATTATCTGACCAAACCAACCCATTGGCTAGAGACAAAAGGAATCGGCGGGTGGAAGGGGTATATCACCAAAAACCTGAGGACCAGGACGATTTCAGACAGAGAACATACAACGTTCTTAATGATGTGGCTAGAGAAGCACTTCTTCTGCGGCAGAGCAGTTGGCCCCTCATCCAATACACAAGCTCTGGCAGAAGCTCTGTCAATAGGATCGGCCATCCCCCTTGGGAAACACCTGTTAGGATCGGCCTACCATATGATGCACCAAATCAGCGTCAAATTATCAAAAGGGGAGCCGATTGGTAATCCTGGTGGTCCTTGGTGGTTCATCACCCTCTGGCTTAATCTTTATTTGAGCAAGGTCTCCCAACAGCAGATAGAGGCCAAAACATTCCCCAATATCGAGTCAGTGGAGAATCCCACCATACGACGATGGTGTACCTCTTTTGGAGAAGTAGCATCAGTATTCCCTGGCTGTCAGTTCACTGCCACCTGAACGGCCGAATACTTCAGATGCTTTTAGAACGGCTTCAGTGAAGAGACCACCAGCTGGTATCCGTATCAGATGACAGAGCTGATTTTTGAGCTTCCCGTCTGTTATGATTCATCATCCAACTCTTTTGATGGTGATCTTATGGATATTCTGATCAAGCCAGGGATTTTGCTGGCCAACTTCTTTTCTGGAAAAGACTTCCCAATCTATGAATTTTACAATCCATCAATCCCAGCACGGCAATTCGGCTTTGGTCAGCTGCCGATTCAAGTCTATTTTGCCGGCCGTGCAAAGTTCCGAGATGAACTCACCAAGAGCCTCGACTACAGTCGGCTGTGCAATCTGATGCCAGACTCCAGTACCATTGATTTAACCAACTGGATAATGGCTCCCTTTGCCGTCCAACAATTCAAACTATGGTGGGCAGAATAGAGGCAACATCTCTTCTGTTCGTCCCCCTCAACATATTGTAATAGTCTGGACCCAGACAACATCGACTCAAATGCAGCGGTATTGCCTTTCTCCCAGCCGATTTCAACATTATCCCTTTTCATGCTACAATCTCACCACTAACTTGTATTTCCCTTTTCAGTCCAAAAGTCAACTTCCCCCGACGCGGAGCCGAAGTGGTAGGCCAATAGAGAGCAATCGCCCGTACATCCCATTCCCACTTATCGGCCATCACGCCCCGACCATCAAAGACATCACCAGCGACTGATGGGAGCAAACGCCGAAAAGGCCTACTTTAAAGAAGATAAGCCACCAAGTACGTGCCCGCATAGGACCAGTTGATCAATCGGCGGCGGCATCGGCTGAAACTCCAACTACGCCGACTTTGCCGATTGCCGAGGAGGTCGATCCCCAAAATGCTACAAAAGTTGGAGCGGTCGCTGCATCACTGCTGGTAGAAGCTGTTCAGGTAACTCCGCATACTTCACATACTTTTAAGTATTCTATCAATATTAACCTCTCCCTTCTGCCAGGCTGGACGAATTGCTCCAGCACAATCTCCGCAGCAATCGGCTACGTCCCAAGCGGAAGCCGAAACGCCAGCGATTCTCCTCACCGAGGTAGAGAATTTCTTAACTCAATCTCTTGATATTCAACAAAAACTAACCGATTTTGATGCAGGCCAATCTGGGTGCGTCGATTGTACCTCCCCAACAAACATCGGCCGGAAGACTCACAGAGGTATGGCAAGTATCTCATATCATCAGACTTAATTATTCGCAGTATACTCATAAAATCAGTTTCCCATACCTTTTCAGGAAGCTGGCCCGAGCAGGGCACTGATAGTCGTCGAGTCTTCCTCTTCTGATGAGCCGATTGCACCGGTTCCTGAGACGAGGGTGGCACTCCCGCCGGCGCAAGCAAGAGAAATCCGCTTCAAAGAGGTAAGAAACTTATCACCCAAATCGGCCGATTCCCCCTTACTGTCTGTTAATCCGCATCTTTACTTTTTTATATTCTTTCGTAGGAACAAGACACTCCCAATAACAGCCTTTTCTCTTTTTTGGTTCCCCTTTCTGACGATGAAGACGTCGCTTCACACCAAGTTACATCGAGCTCAATTCCTGATGACGTTCGTGCCAAGCTCGAGAGTATGCGGACCCTCCTCCAAGACGATATCGGCCGATTAGTGGGAGATGCCTCATCGATTCAGCGACTTCTTAATGACATCCGAGGCCGAATTCCAGAGGAAGCGACAGAGGCTCTGGATCCT
Source organism: Panicum miliaceum (assembly GCA_032594955.1). Lineage (NCBI taxonomy): Eukaryota > Viridiplantae > Streptophyta > Magnoliopsida > Poales > Poaceae > Panicum > Panicum miliaceum. Next base: position 49,305,524 of record CM064057.1, on the reverse strand, counting down.
GCTGCATACATAGAGTCGATGCAGACTTCAGTGTTCAGGGCTTTGCGCCATATGGCCGATCGCGCCAAGCTAGTGAAAGCCCGTGAGGAAGAAGACTCTTACAAATACCGAGCCCAAGAGGTACATCAGCGGATCAACTTCCTTGAGAACTCCCATCCAGATATCGTCGGCGCCATAGATCGCCTCAAACAGCGAAGGGCAGAGCTAGCCAAAGAGATGGAGCAGGTAACCAAGGCCATAACTGCTGAAGAAAAGAAACTCCAAGATCTCCCATATGTCATCGCCGAGCTGAAGCAAGAAAGACATAACCTGGCCCCTGAAGCAATAAAACTTCATCGTCATATGCCAGAAGTTCCCGGATCGGCTGATGACGACCAAAGGGTGTTAGACTCGGCCGATCAAATTAGGCAACGAGCGATTGCGACTATCGATGCCCTCCTTGGGTGAATTGTAAAGAATCCTGTAAACATTTAATGCCCTCTTAATGTTGACGCGCCGATTCAAACTTGGACCGTCTTCTCTGGCAGTTTTTCATTTATGAACGCTTTTACTCCGATGGGACGCATCCTACCATCTCTTTACCCCCTTCCTTCTATAAGTACGAGATCCCATATCGTTTTCAAAGGCGTCTGTATTACCCATCTTCTTCTCCTCCAATAATTTGATCTTTATCCTCCCAGGCTAGACATCAAGATGTCTTCTTCGTCTTCCTCTTTCTCTGTCAACCAGGTACGAACCCTCTTCCATTTCCTCCCTTGACATCTCAACCGCTCTGACACTGGGTAGTTGTTTGCTTCTTTGTTAGCTGAAACGCCTTAGTCCCAGTCTGGAACGAGCGATTGAAGTTATGCATTCAGACGAACCTTTGTCGCAGGCGGACATAGATATGATAAAAGCTCATTTTGAAGAACTCAAAGGTCATGTTCCTGCTGACGTCCAGAAAATCTGGGAGCATATAGATGCTAACTGCTCCAGGCGACCGCCAATTGAAAGGAGTCATCCACTCCCTCGCTCAGTTGCCCTTGAAGATGCTGCGGTGAGAACATCCCAACCACCTCTCGACAGGAGCCATCCACTCCCTCATCAAGTCGAGGCTGAATTCACCATGGAGGATCTGAAGGAGAAGAGCATCCGCCTTTTGATAAAATTAGGCCGGATTGAGAGAGAGATCAAGAAAAAGCGTGATTAATAGATATATTGGTACTTCTTTATTCTAAGGGCGACTTGTACCATGTCGGCCATGTACTCTGCTGTTTTCACCGAATAATGGATCGGTCAGACCAAATATAAATATCTCCTCTTTAAGGCGATGTCATTTTCACATTGGCTATATAAACAAAAGCCGATAGGAGTTGGCCACGTTGTCTTGATGCATCTTACCGCAAGTTATGCACCTACCCATATACTTGAATAGTACCTCTTCAGATATCTCCCGTTTAAGGCTCTTGTGAATTCTTCCCCTTTGATGGTTTCTAGTATATATGCATTTCCCGGAGCACATCGGCCGATTCTATACGGCCCCTCCCACATGGGCGACCATTTACCGAATTTGGGATCCTTAGACTTTATCGGCAACACCAACTTCCATACCAAATCTCCTTAGGAGAATTGTTTGACCTTGACCTTCTTGTCATACCACCTGGCCACCCTTTTCTTGTTTTCTTCGATGCTAATCAGGGCCCTCAATCGCTGACCCGCCGAATCATCGAGCTCTTCCTTCATGAGGAAGGAATAGTCATCGGCCGTCAACTGATCTTGAAGTGATATACGCCTTGACCCCATCCTTACTCCCAAGGCAAGACTGCCTTGTGACCATACACCAACTGATAAGGAGATATTTTAGTGGCGCCGTGGGAAGCCATCCTATAAGCCCATAGAGATTCAGCCAAAGACATGTGCCACTTCTTGGGTTGTTCCTCTATCTTCCTCTTGATCAACTTGATTATCCCCTTATTGGATGATTCGGCCTGGCCATTGGCTTGAGCATAGTACGAAGAAGAATTCAACAATTTAATCCCCATATCGGCGGCGAGTTCTCCGAATTCCCCTGAGGTGAACATCGTTCCTGGATCAGTTGTGATAGTCTGAGGAATACCGAACCGATAAACAATGTGGTTCTTAACGAAATCGATCATATCGGCCGATATCACGGTCTTCAACAGAACTTCCTCCACCCATTTGGTAAAATAATCAGTGGCTACCAATATAAACTTGTGCCCTTTGCTTGATGGAGGGTGAATCTGCCCGATGAGATCTATTCCCCAACCTCTGAACGGCCATGGCTTGATTACCGGATTCATAGCCGAAGCTGGCGCGCGCTGCACATTGCCAAACTTCTGACGGTCTTGGTAACCTTTATAATATTTGAAACAATCTTCGAGAATCGTCGGCCAATAATACCCATTGTTTCTGATCATCCACTTCATCTTGTGAGCCGATTGATGGGCTCCGCATACACCTTCATGGATTTCCCCCATCAGGACCTTTGCTTCTTCCGTTCCCAGGCATTTGAGAAGAACCCCATCAATCGTTCGGTAAAACAAATCATCTTCGAGTAACACATATTTCGTGGCCTGAAAACGCACTCGCCGATCCACCTTCTGGGACGGATCCTTCAAGTAATCGGCAATCTCCTTTCGCCAATTGTCGGCCGCGAGTTCCAGAATCATAGCCCCTTGAATCGGCCGATATCTGGACGCGTGTTGGGAAAGCCTATTGGCCTCTTCATTGTAATTTCTGGGAATGTGCTCGATTACCGCAGACTTGAATTCCTTTAACAGCTGGAGGCAATCTTCATAGTAAATTCTTAAGATATCATCTTTGCATTCAGATTTCCCCGTTAATTGATCTACGATGAGCATGGAATCCCCAAAAATCTCGACTGCATTAGCTTTGACTTCCCTTAACAATTGAATACCTTTTAGGACGGCTCGGTATTCCGCCTGGTTGTTGGTTGCGGATGCTTCTATCGATAGAGAGAAATCATAGCTTGTCCCCCGAGGTGATACAAGGACGATGCCGAATCCCGATCCGGCTCCACACGAAGAACTGTCGAAATACAGAGTCCATGGGACCGGTTCAACGACAGCAATTTCCGGTCCACAATGTTGAGCCACGAAATCGGCCATGACCTAACCCTTGACAGCCTTAGCCGATTCGTACCTTAAGTCGAACTCTGACAGAGCCAGGATCCATTTTCCATTCCTTCCTTTCAAAATCGCCAGTGATAGCATATATTTCATGACATCATCCTTGCATACGACTATGCACTCTGCCGATAACAAATAGTGCCTGAACTTGGTACACGAGAAGTATAGACACAGGCACAACCGTTCCACCGGGGAATATCTTGTTTCGGCGTCCAGGAGTCTTCTGCTGACATAATATACCACCCGTTCTTTCCCATCGAACTCCTGTACCAACGCCGATCCAATAGCTTGTTCATCAGCCGATAAGTATAATTTGAACGGCTTACCGGGCTGTGGCGGGACTAACACCGGTGGTGAAATCAGATATTGCTTGATATTTTCTAACGCTTTGCGTTGTTCTTCTCCCCATACAAATTCCTGATTGGGCTTCAATTTCAACAAAGGAGTGAAAGCTTGAATACGCCCGGACAAGTTAGATATGAATCTTCTAATGAAATTGACCTTGCCGATGAGGTACTGCAGCTCAGTTTTATTCTGCGGGGCCACAACCTTATTGATGGCGGATATGGTCTCCCGGTTGACCTCTATCCCGCACTCATGGACCATGAATCCTAAGAATTGCCCAGCCGATACGCCGAATGCACACTTGTTCGGGTTCATTTTCAACCCATGCTTCCTTGTGCACTCCAATACCTCTTGTAAATCAGCCAGATGTTCCTGATGGCCTTTCGACTTGACCACAACATCGTCGATGTAAATTTTCACCGATACACCAATGAGCTTGTGAAAGATATAATTTCATAGCCCGCTGATATGTAGCACCGGGATCCAAGCTAGCACTAATATATGTCGGTCTTGGCTTGCTACCATCTCCTAAATCCACCATCTCTAATGAATCGGCCGACGTAAATCCATGCCCAAGCTTCCCGTCTTCTCGGATGAAGTAATCCATCTAATCTGAATCTTCAGAGCCGACTGCTTGGATCGGCTGTAGAACAAAATCGGACACTATTAGGAAATCAGTGTCCCAAGTTCTAACAGATATGCACTTGATGTGTTGACAGCTCCATTATTGCGTGTCGGCCGCCGCAGCACTGTAGGTGGAATCGGCGGTGACTATCTCTGTATTGTCGCCGACCCACTGTACCAGGCATTGTTGCATTGTAGACGGGACGCAGCAATTCGCGTGTATCCAATCGCGACCGAGCAACATGGTGTAGGACCTGTTGACGCCAGATTTTGACACGTATTGAATCGGCGTCAGGAGGAGAAGATTGGCCGATGAAGCAGATCTGAAAGCTACAGTAAGGAATCGGCCGATAGAGGTAACAGTTGAAAATCGGCCGACTGGTGGCGCAGCCTATTCCAGTCGTTCAGTCGTTCAGTCGTTCAGTCGTACCAGAAGCGGGGAAGCAGTTAAGAAGGCTCCTATTCCAGCACCTCGCCACATCACCATCGCTGAAGACTCGGGCAAGATGTCAGAGATAATTCAACAGTCCGTGTATCAAGCATTCATTGACCAATCCTCGGTGATGAGCAACACGGTGTACAATGCCGTCGTCAACTCTCTGGCCAGCGGAGCCGTTCAAGGTTATCAAGGACCGGCATATGCCCCTCCAACTACTCTGCCGGCCAGAAGCTTACCGTACACATCCCAATCGGCTTCTCAGCCGATATTGACGCAGCGCGAGGGATACAGCTCTCCACCACTTCCGGCGTCTCCAAGATACAACGGTGCACCATGCCTCCCATCGCGAGCGCCGCTTCAACCCGTTCAGATGGCTTCTGTGCAGACACTACCTACAAGCTCAGCGCCTTGGGGGACGTCAGCCACGGCGTATTTCCCCGAGCCAGCGAACGGACATGGCACTTATCCGTTTCAGGGGCCATACCAATCGGCCGCCCGGCCGACGGTCTCCCAGTACCAGCCGATTTTACCAGAAATCAGCAGGGGGGCAAGCACTGTGGAAGTATTCAGAGGCACAGCGCCAGCAGTGACGTACGAAGGGGGTGCGGACTCATTTCGCCATCAACCATCGGCCGCTCAGCAAAGTTCGCCGATTCATCACCCGACCATACCAGCCCTTCAGCATGTGCCCGCGCCTCGAACAACTGTTCATCAGCAGCAGGTGGACTGGACGGCAAAGATAGCAGAAGTAATGCAAGATCAGTTTGGACTGAAGCCGAAAGTTCAAACTTATACTTACAAGACGCCGTATCCATCGGCCTATGACTTGTTACCGTTCCCACACCGCTACAAAGTTCCTGATTTCACCAAGTTCTCAGGGACGGACGACACATCCACTATGGAGCACATCAACAGATTCATCATTCAGTGCGGAGAAGCTGCCATGCAAGATGCTCTGAGGGTGCGTTTATTTTCATCATCTCTGTCCGGATCGGCCTTCCAGTGGTTCACCACTTTACCACCAAATTCTATCGTCACTTGGGCCGATCTGGAGAAACAATTCCACAAGTACTTCTATGCAGGAGTACACGAGATGAAGATCTCAGATTTGACCAGCCTCAGACAGAGGAGCGATGAACCAGTGACAGGGTACATACAGAGGTTCAGAGAAATCAAGAACAAGTGCTACAGTCTGGCTCTGACTGATGCACAGTTGGCTGATATCGCTTTCCAGGGCCTCTTACTGCAAATCAGAGAGAGATATGCTGCCCAAGAGTTTGAGAGCCTGAGTCAAATCGTCCACCGATTGTCAGGGCAGGAGGTCCGACCGTTTGAACAGCGGAGAAGCTTCCAGAAGAAGGTGGCATACTTGGAGGGATCTGAATCTGACGCGGAGGAAGAAATCGGCCTGGCGGAATGGGTAAAAGGGAAAAAACCAATATCCTGCCCCTTTGGCAAGAAGGAGCCAGAGACATTCGGCTTTGACACGTCGAAGGCCGATAAATTTTTTGATCTACTGCTTCAGGAGGGACAGATTAAGCTGTCGCAACATCACATCATCCCTACGGCCGATCAACTTAAGAAGATGAAATACTGTAAGTGGCACAACGCTACTTCTCATGACACCAATGAATGTAAAGTCTTCCGCCAGCAGATACAATCGGCCATTGAGCAGGGGCGGCTCAGATTTGAAACTCCAACCAAATTGGCAATGCCGATGAAGATAGATCAGCATCCCTTCCCGGCCAACACGGTCAACGCTGGAGAAGACTCAAATCAAACCAAGGTGCTGACGTCAGAATCGGCGAGAAGAGGCGGCGCTGTCGACCCCAGGAGGCAGATCTCGACGGAGGAAATCAGAAGAAATAGGTGAGGGCCAGAACGACCACGCAGGCCTGTCACCTCCCGATTCTTACTGAGCAAATATCGGCAGCAGCAAGAACAAGCACAATACCAGGAAGAGATGATACGTCGGCGTGAAGATCACTGGCAATGTCCGTTCTTCATCCACTGCTGGGAGAACGATATCAGATTACCATCTGCCGATAACTGTCCGGAGTGCAACGGATCAAACCACAACGATCGCCCGAAGCCACACTCTAGGGACAGAGGATCAGAGCCGATCAACAGAAATCGGCGCGAAGAACAGCGTGTTTCGGTGCATGATCGGCTGGGGGGCAGAGTTGACCAGTGCAACAGGTCAAAAAGCAAGATCGGCCAGCAAGATGGACTGGGGGGCAGGATCAGCGCACGCGATCGGCTGGAAGAGATGGCCGATGATAGGGTGTCAGACGAAGATCCCCTAGGAAGAGAACCAGGTTGGGAACACGCCAGATCATCGGCCAAACCAGTGAATCCTAGGGGGTGTCCTGATGGCCTATCCAGATCCCGAAAGCGAAGGATCCAACGCCTACGCCAGTTTGAACATCAAGAAGAAGAACAAAGACACGTGCCAGAAAGAAGGAATGTTAAATCTCGAGTTTGGCGCCCAAAGAAAAGCAATCAAGAAAAGGATAACCAAGAATCAGCAGCCGAGATTGATATGGTTTTCATATTGCCGATGGAGTTCATGGCGCCAAGCGATCGGGACAAAGTGACAAAAACAGAGGAAGAGCAAATGGCACAACTGGTATTAGAGCCGATGACGACTACATTTGAGAAACCAGAAGAGGAAAAACGACAACATCTTAAGGCGCTGTTTCTCAAAGGGTATGTCAACGGAAGACCCGTCACCAGATTACTGGTTGATGGAGGCGCGGCAGTCAACATCATGCCGTATGCCATGTTCCGCAAGCTGGGCAAGGGCGACGACGACCTCACCAAGACGGACATGATGCTGAAGGATTTCGAAGGCAACGTGTCACCCGCCCGCGGGGCATTCTGCGTCGACCTCACCATCGGCAGTAAGACCCTCCCTACTACTTTCTTCGTAATTAATGGCAAAGGGTCCTATAATATGCTGCTTGGTCGCGACTGGATACATGCAAACTGCTGTGTCCCATCTACTATGCATCAATGCCTTGTGCAATGGGTCGGCGACAGTACAGAGATAGTCGCTGCCGATTCCGTCTACAGCGTTGCGGCGGCCGACACACAACAGTGGAGCTGCGAGCACGTCAAGTGTATATCTGGTAGGATTTGGGACACTGACTTCCTGAAAGTGTCCGATTTCGGTCTACAGCCGATCCAAGCAGTCGGCTCTGAAGATTCAGAATAAATGGATCAGCTCGTCCGAGAAGATGGGAAGCTGGGGCACGGGTTCACGTCGGCCGATTTATTAGAGATGGTAGATTGTGGAGATAGCAGCAAATCAAGGCCGACGTACATTAGTGCCAATTTAAATTCTGAGTACAAATGCAAATTGATAAGATTATTGAAAGAGTTCAGGGATTGCTTTGCTTGGGAATACCACGAGATGCCAGGACTAGACCGGTCTATTGTTGAGCACCGGTTACCTATAAAATCAGGATATCGGCCGTATCAGCAACCTGCACGGCGGTGTAACCCCAAGATTCTGCCTGACATAAAGGCCGAGATTACAAAGTTGATTGAGGCAGGATTTATTCGGCAGTGCCGCTACGCCGAATGGATTTCTAACATTGTGCATGTATACAAGAAGAATGGAAAATTGCGTGTGTGCATCGATTTCAGGAACTTAAATCAGGCTACGCCAATGGATGGTTATCCGATGCCAACGGCCGATGTCTTGGTGGATGCTGCCGCAGGCCACAAAGTCATAAGTTTCATGGATGGGAATGCCGGATACAATCAGATATTAATGGCCGAGGAAGATATTTCGAAAACGGCTTTTAGGTGCCCAGGCCATCTTGGTTTATTTGAATGGGTGGTTATGACTTTTGGCTTGAAAAACGCCGGCGCTACGTATCAACGGGCCATGAACTACATCTTCCACAAACTCATTGGTTCATCAGTGGAAATTTATATAGATGACGTCGTGGTCAAGTCAAAAGGTCAGCAGGATCATCTGGCCGATTTACAAGAAGTGCTGGAGTGCACAAGGAAGCATGGGCTGAAGATGAACCCAAACAAGTGTGCGTTTGGTGTATCGGCCGGACAATTCTTGGGATTTATGGTCCACGAGCGTGGGATAGAAGTCAGCTGCAAGACTATAGACGCCATCAATAAAGTAGTGGCCCCACAGAATAAAACTGAACTACAGTCCCTCATCGGCAAGATCAATTTCATCAGAAGATTCATATCTAATCTATCGGGACGTATTCAGGCTTTTACCCCTCTGTTGAAATTAAAGCCCGACCAAGAGTTCACATGGGGAGAAGAACAACGCAAGGCACTGGAGAATATCAAGCAGTATCTGGTTTCACCTCCGGTGTTAGCCCCGCCACAACCTGGTAAGCCGTTCAAGTTATATTTATCGGCTGACGTGCAGGCTATTGGGTCGGTGTTGGTACAGGAGTTTGAAGGGAAAGAACAAGTGGTATACTACGTCAGCAGAAGACTTTTAGACGCCGAAACAACATATTCTTCGGTGGAGCGATTATGCTTATGCTTGTACTTTTCATGTACTAAGCTCAGGCACTATTTGCTATCGGCAGAATGCATAGTCGTGTGCAAAGACGATGTGGTGAAGTATATGCTATCGTTGTCGATTTTGAAGGGGCGGATTGGAAAATGGATCCTGGCTTTGTCAGAATTCGATCTAAGGTACGAATCGGCCAAAGCCGTCAAAGGTCAAGTGATGGCCGATTTCGTAGTTCAGCATTGTGGACCAGAAATTGCCACCGTTGAACCAGTTCCATGGACTCTATATTTTGATGGTTCTTCGTGTGGGGTCGGATCAGGAATCGGCGTCGTTCTTGTGTCGCCTCGGGGGGCAACTTATGATTTCTCTCTGTCGATAGAAGCTTCTGCAACCAATAACCAGGCGGAATATCGAGCTGTTCTGAAAGGCATCCAATTATTAAGGGAAGTCAGAGCTGATGCAGTCGAGATCTTTGGGGACTCGATGCTCATTGTGGATCAGTTAACAGGACGATCTGAGTGCAAGGACGACATCTTGAGGATTTATTATGATGATTGTCTTCAACTTTTGAGAGGATTCAAATCTGCAATAATTGAGCACATCCCCAGAGATTATAATGAAGAAGCCAACAGACTGGCTCAACATGCTTCTGGGTATCGGCCGATTCAGGGAGCGATGACGCTAGAACTCGCGGCCAATGACTGGTGGAAGGAGATCGCCGATTACTTGAAAAATCCATCCCAAAAGGTGGATCGGCGAACACGTTTTCAGGCTACAAAGTATGTGTTGCTTGAGGATGACTTATTTTTTCGGACGATTGATGGAGTTCTTCTCAAATGCCTGGGAACAGAAGAGGCAAAGGTTCTGATGGGAGAGATCCATGAAGGCGTATGTGGGGCTCATCAATCGGCTCACAAAATGAAATGGATGATCAGGAACAATGGATATTACTGGCCGACCATCCTTGAAGATTGTTTCAAATATTACAAATGATGCCAAGACTGCCAAAGGTTTGGCAATGTGCAGCGCGCACCAGCATCGGCTATGAATCCAATAATTAAGCTGTGGCCGTTCAGAGGTTGGGGAATAGATCTCATCGGGCAGATTCATCCTCCATCTAGCAAAGGGCATAAGTTCATATTGGTGGCTACAGATTATTTTACCAAGTGGGTGGAGGCAGTTCCTTTGAGGAACGTGACATCAGCCGATATGATTGAGTTTGTTAAAAGCCATATTATATATCGATTTGGTATTCCTCAAACCATCACAACTGATCAAGGGACAATGTTCACTTCTGGAGAATTCGGAGAGTTCGCCGCCGATATGGGAATTAAATTATTAAATTCTTCTCCATACTATGCTCAAGCCAATGGCCAAGCAGAATCGTCTAACAAGGGGATAATCAAGCTAATCAAGAGGAAGGTAGAAGAGCAACCCAAGAAGTGGCATATGTCTTTGGCTGAATCTTTATGGGCGTACAAGATGGCTTGTCATGGGGCCACTAAAATATCCCCTTATCATTTGGTTTATGGCCATGAAGCGGTCTTACCATGGGAGAGAAGGACAAGGTCAAGACGCATATCGCTACAGGATCAGTTAACGGCCGATGACTATTCCTTTCTCATGAAAGATGAACTTGACGATTCGGCGGGTTTGCGGTTAAGAGCTCTGATTAGTATAGAAGAGAACAAGAAAAGGGTGGCCAGATGGTATGACAAGAAGGTCAAAGTCAAACAGTTCTCTCAGGGAGATCTGGTATGGAAGCTGGTGCTGCCGATAGGATCTAAGGATCCCAAATTCGGTAAATGGTCACCCACTTGGGAAGGGCCGTATAGAATCGGCCGATGTGCTCCTGGAAATGCATACATTCTGGAGACAATAGAAGGGGAGGAATTCCCAAGAGCTCTAAATGGACGATGTCTGAAGAGGTACTATCCAAGCATTTGGGTAGATGCATAACTTACAGCAAGATATATCAAGGAAACATGGCCGATTTCTCGTCGGTTTTCTGGTTACACATCGGGTGAAGTAAACATTGGGATTCATTATTAAATGGAAATCACAGATTACATGGCCGACATGGTATAAGTCGCCCTTAGAATAAAAATACTACTGATTACGCCTATGTTGGATTTCTGTTTCGACGCGACCTAGTCTTATCATGAGGGTGAGCCTTTCATCTTTCAAGTCCTTTGCAGTGGCTCCAGTTTCAGCTCGGTTGCAGAGTTCTTTCAGCAGGCGGGCCTTCTCCTCTTCCAAATCTTTCATGGCGACTTCAGTCTTAGCTTCAGTAAGTCGATGTCAAGATGAAGAACTCTCGTCAGAGGTTGGCATTTGTTCAAAGCAGACGAGATCCATATAATCCAAGATTGGTCGGATATTGGCAGGAGCATGATCTTTGAGTTCTTCAGAATGAGCTTTTATCAGATCTATATTAGCTTGCGATAATGGTTTGTCTGAATGCACGATTTCGATCGCTCTTTCCAAACCAGGGTTAAGATGGTTCGGCTGAAAGAGAGAATAGACAAACATGTTGGAACAAAGTAAGATATCTCAGGAAGGGATGGAGAGAAAGTTGATACCTGGTTAACGGAAGAGGAGGATCGAGAAGGCATTTTAATGTTTGACCAAAGACGGTGAGGGTCGGGATTCAGAAGGAAAAGAAGACGAGCAAGATGAGCATTTTTGGAAATAGTACGAAGAGTCGTATTTATAGAAAGGAAGAGACAAAGGGTTGGCAAGATGTGTACCGTCGGAGTAAAGGCATCAGTAAATGTAAAGCTGCCAGGGGAGATGGTCAAAGTTTGAGTCTACACGCCAACATGATGTTTATCCTGTTACCGGATTCCATGTCATGGAGCCGATTCTAGAGAAAGGATCAGATGCAGAGGAAAAGGTAATGCAATTGATTCTGAGGTTTACTCCTGTCACAATTGGGAAGCTTAGAGAGAAGGATTAAAGAAAGAGTTTCGAAGAAAAAGTTATATTTTACTCCGAAACTGGGGGCATGTGTTGACGCCAGATTTTGACACGTATTGAATCGGCGTCAGGAGGAGAAGATTGGCCGATGAAGCAGATCTGAAAGCTACAGTAAGGAATCGGCCGATAGAGGTAACAGTTGAAAATCGGCCGACTGGTGGCGCAGCCTATGCCAACAGGATAGGATTATTCCAGAAGATCTTGGTCAGAAGCTGGTCAACAGGGCATGATAAGTCGGTCAAGAAGCAATTGAAGGGAATCCTGATTGAATTAGGGAATGGCGGCGGAAGATTCTGCGGGAGTCCGTTTCCTTTAAAAGTTCTTATAGATATAGTAGTTTTTCTGTTTTAAATAAGGTTGTAACAAGTCGTAATCGACCAGGAGTCCTAGTTTTAGGGTATAAATAGGAGTCGTCAGGGCTTTGCGAAGATATCAACACATCAATCAACAAAATACTTCTACTTTTTACCAGTACTTTACTTTCAAGTCGGCGACTTCGCCAATATTTTCTTCTTCCACAAGTTCGTACGGATTGGCAGGGCTGCATCAACCTGATCTCCGGCCAATTGGTAGGTTCCGCTTATCGAGTAATATCCGAGCTTTAACTACGGGCGCATCGCTGTGGTTTCGTTTGGATTTATTCACAAGTTATCGATATTTACTAGAATTGCAAGTTTTACCTGTTATTCTAGTATTATCACCAGTTATCCAGCTTGAGATCAGAGTAATCGGCTTCGTCATTGTTCTCCTTCGATTCATCGCCATACAACCGATTAGATCTGTTTCAAGTGTTGCTTCTATAGTAATTGTTTAGATCGCTCTAGCAGTCTTCTTTACAATTACTATACGATCATCGGCTGACCCATAGCCGATCATCTCTACAGCAAATCGGTCGATTTGCCGCCGATTCGCTCCTCAGGACAGATCGGAAATCCAGCCGATCGACGCGCCTGGAATTTAATACTCTATTTCCTTGTCAATCAACAGGTCAGATTGACTGGCACGCCGCGCGAACCGCACCAGGGCGATAACCCGAACAGGAGCTAAGCAGATTCTCCCGGGTCGTGTGTCCGACGCTGAAGACCCATCGGCCGATTCCTATCCGGCCGATTTTAGCGCCAACATGACCCCTTACCATTAATAATAAAGAATGTAGTGGGAAGGGTCTTACTGCCGATGGTGAGGTCGACGCAGAGGGCTCCGTGGGCGGGAGACACGTTGCCTTCGAAGTCTTTGAGCATCATGTCCGTCTTGGTCAGGTCTTCATCACTTTTGCCTAACTTTCGGAACATGGCATATGGCATGATGTTGACTGTGGTGCCTCCGTCGACTAGTAGCCTGGTAACTGGTCGTCCGTTAACGTGTCCTTTGAGAAATAGTGCTTTGAGATGTTGCCGCTTTTCATCTTCCGGTTTCTCGAAGGTGGCCGTCGTCGGCTCCAAAACCAGCTGCGCCATCTGCTTCCCCATCCTTGTTGCTTTATGTCGATCGGCGGGCGCCATGAACTCCATCGGCAATATGAACACCATTTTGACATCAGCTGCCGATTCTTGATTGTCGCCCTCCTTGTTGTTATTTTTCTTGGGGCGCCAGACCTGAGATTTGTCGTTTTTCTTGTCCAGTGCTTGCCTTTGCTCTTCCTCTTGTTGTTCCCATTGGCGCAGGCGTTGGATTCTTCGTTTCTGAGATTTAGACAGTCCATCAGGGAACCACCTGGGGTTTACTGGTCTCGCCGACGGCTTGGCGTGCTCCCAGTCTGGTTCCCTTCCTAGAGGGTTTTCATCTGACACCCTAGCATCAGCCATTTCTTCCAGCCGATCGTGTACGATGGTTCTGCCCCCCAGTCACTTCTGCTGGTTGATCCTGCCCTTCGACCGGTCATACCGGTCAACTCTGCCCCCCAGCCGATCATGTACTGAAAGGCGCCGACCTTCTTGTTCGCGCCAATTTCTGCTGATCGGCTCTGATCCTCTATCTCTGGAGTGCGATCTTTTGAACGGGCGGTCGTTGCGACTCGACCCACTGCACTTAGGGCAATTATCGGCTGATGGCAATCTGAGGTCTTTTTCCCAGCAATGGATGAAGAACGGACATCACCAATGATCTTCGTGTCGGCATATCATCTCATCGTGGTGCCTCGACCGTTCCTGCTGCCGCTGATATTTGCTGAGTAAGAATTGGGAAGTGACGGGTCTACGCGATCGTTCTGATCCTTCGCCCTCGTCTTCAGCCCGTCTTTTCCCTTTGACATCGTCCACCGTGACCTGCTTTCTGGGATCCACGGCGCCGCTTCTTCTAGCCGATTCTGACGTCAGCACCTTGGTCTGAAGTGAGTTTCTTCCCGTGTCAACCATGTTAGCAGGGAAAGGATTCCGATTGATCTTCATTGGCTTTACTGGCTTCGCCGGGACATCGAACTTGAGTCTGCCTTGCTCAATGGCCGACTGTATCTGCTGACGGAAGATCTTGCACTCATTTATGTCATGAGATGTAGCGTTGTGCCATTTGCAATACTTCATCTTTTTGAGTTGATCGGCCGAGGGAATGGTATGGTAAGGTGAGAGCTTGATCTGCCCCTCCTGGAGAAGTAAGTCAAAGATTTTATCGGCCTTTGACATGTCAAAACCGAACGCCTCTGGTTCTTTCTTGCCGAAAGGGCATGATATCGGCTTCTTCCCTTTGACCCATTCTGCTAGGCCGATTTCTTCTTCTTCCTCAGATCCAGACCCTTCCAAATATGCCACCTTTTTCTGTAAATTCCTCCGCTGCTCAAACGGACACACTTCCTGACCGGCCAATCGGTGAACGATCTGACTTAAGCTTTCAAATTCTTGTTAAGCGTACCTCTCCTTGATATGCGGCAAGAGGCCTTGGAAGGCGATATCGGCCAACTGGGCATCGGTCAGGGCTAGGGTATAGCATTTGTTTCTGACCTCTCTGAACCTTTGTATGTAGCCAGTTACTGGTTCGTCGCTCCTTTTCCTGAGGCTGGTCAAATCTGAAAGCTTCATCTCGTATACTCCTGCGTAGAAGTACTTAAGGAATTGCTTTTCTAGATCGGCCCAAGTAACGATGGAATTGGGTGGTAAGGTAGTGAACCACTGGAAGGCCGATCCAGAAAGAGACGACGAAAACAGGCGCACCCGCAGAGCATCTTGTGTGGCGGCTTTCCCGCACTGGATGATGAATCTATTTATGTGCTCCACGGTTGAGGTGTCATCCAGCCCCGAAAATTTGGTGAAATCAGGAACTTTGTACCGATGGGGAAACGGCAGTAGATCGTAGGCCGATGGGTATGGCGTCTTGTATATATAAGTTTGTACTTTCGGCTTCAGCCCGAATTTGTCCTAAATTTCCTCCGCTATTCTTGCCGTCCAATCCACTTGCTGCTGATGAACAGCTGGTCGGGGCGCCGGCATATGTTGGTGGATCGGCGGCGGTACGGCCGGATGATGGATTGAAGCGTGTGGTGGATTCTGTTGGATCGTGGCCGTCTGAGCAGCTGACAGCTGATGGCGAAGCGAATCTGCCGCCCCATCGTACATCGTCATCGGCGCCGTGCTTCTGAGTGCTTCTGCGGCATCTGCCCCCCTGCCGATTTCTGACGTGGTTGGTTGATACAGAGGGACCGTCGGCCGAACGGCCAAATGGAATGGCGCCTGGATCGGATAGCTCCCGTGTCCGGTTGATTGATCAGGAAAAGCCGCCGTTGCTGGTGCCCCCCAAGGCGCTGAGTTTGAGGGCAGCGATTGCACGGAAGTAATCTGGATAGGCTGAAGCGGCGCTTGTGATCGAAAACATGGTGCACCGTTATACCCTGGAGGCATTAAAGGCAATGAAGTGCTGTATCCTTCATGTTGCGTCGACATCAGCTGAGGAGCCGAGTGGGACGTGCCTGGTAAGCTTCTGGCTGGAGGTACAATAGGTGGGGCGTATGCTGGCCCCTGATATCCCTAAGCTGCTTCGCTGACCAGAGAACTGATGACGGCATTATACACCATGTTGGTCATTACTGAGGATTGGTCGATGAAAGCCTGATAAAAGGATTGTTGGATCATATCGGACATCTTGCCCGAATCCTCAGCGATAGTGATATGGCGGGGAACTGGAAGAGGAGCTTTCTTGATTGTCTCCCCGCTTCTGGTACGACTGAAAGATTGCAGATACATCCTTTTGTAGTCCTCTAGATGTTTTGCCAGTTCCTCTTTCTGGTCGTCCTTGAGATCTGCTTCCGTGACCTCAATGATGTTGTTTTCAGAAACTTCGGTGGTCTTTGACATATTAGATCTTGAGGCCATCCCACTGGGCGTGCCAAAAGTGTGTTGGCGCTAAAAATCGGCCAGGAATCGGCCGATGACTTTCAGCGTCGGACACACGACCCGAAAGAATCTGCTTAACTCCTGTTCGGGTGATTGCCCTGGTGCGGTTCGCGCGGCGTGCCAGTCAATCTGACCTGTTGATTGACAAGGAAATAAACGTATTAAATTCCGGGCGTCTCGATCGGCTGAGGCTCCGATCTGTCCCGAAAAGCGTATCAGCGAATCGGCCGATTTGCTATGAAGATGACCGGCTATGGATGAGCCGATAATCACGTAATAATTGCAAAGAAAACTGCTGGAGCAACTTAAATAATTATTACAGATGCAACACTTGAAATAGATCTAATCGGCTGTATGATAATGAACGAGGGAAAGCAATGATAAAGTCGATAGTTTCGATCTCAAGCTGGATAACGGGTGATAAAACTAGAACAATAGGTAAAACCTATAATTCCGGTAAATATCGATAACTTGTGAATAAATCTAAACGAAACAACGGCGATGCGCCCGAAGTTAAAGCTTAGATGTTATTCGATAAGCGGAACCTACCAATTGACCGGAGATCGTGTCGATGCAGCCCTGCCAATCCGTACGAACTCGTGAAAGAAAAAGAAGTATTGGCGAAGTCGCCGACTTGAAAGTAAAATGCGATGAAGAAGTAAATTGTTTTTGTTGATTGATTGATGTCTATCATTACAAAGCCCCGACGGCTCCTATT
Organism: Panicum miliaceum; assembly: GCA_032594955.1. NCBI lineage: Eukaryota > Viridiplantae > Streptophyta > Magnoliopsida > Poales > Poaceae > Panicum > Panicum miliaceum. Next base: position 49,288,450 of record CM064057.1, on the reverse strand, counting down.
TTATACCCTAGGACTAAGACTCCTGATCGATTACGATCCGTTACAAACTTGATTTAAATAGAAAACTACTATATCTATAATATTTTCCTAAAGGAAACGGGGTCCCGCAGAATCTTCTGCCGCCATCTCCTAGTCCAATCAGGATCCTTTCCATTGCTTCACGACCGAGTCGGCATCGTCCTTTTGACCAACGTCAGGTAATTTTTGGCTGAGACCTTCTGTTGGGATTCCAGTGGCTTCATCCCCCTTTCTGTTGGCGCAAGCTGCATCGCCAATCGGCTGATCCTTAACTGTAGTCTCAGTCGGCCGATTCCCAACTGTAGTCTTTAAATCTGCCGCATCGGCCAATCTCTTCCTTTCCTGACGCCGATTCAACACGTGTCAAAATCTGACATCAACAGTATGTTAGAATATGACATGGTCTTTATCTTTTTTTAATTAAAAAGGTGATGGACTGCCAATTTTGTCTCTTTATGACACAAATGTATATTTAACAGATCATCTTTATTTTCAGAACCAATGTGGTGTAAAGGAATTTTCAACATGTCATTCTTTTGAAACGATGGTATAGAGGGGATAGAAAATTAAAAACGATGGTATAGAGGGGATATGCTAATTTTCAATGGCACATAGGGGATATGTTACATTTTCCAGTGGCATACAGGAAATTTGCTCTAGATCTTAAGATTGATAAAATCACCACAAACATCTACTGTCGAAAGCTAGGCCCACCAACCACCATTGGAAAAAATTAGTGTCATCTGTTTTTGGAATTTGGAATAAATTTAGATTTGATCTTATGGCCGTGTATACGTTACCAATGACATACAAATGAAGTTTTATAACAAAAAAAGTTCAATTTACTTCCTTCAAATATAGTCAAAGTTTGAATAACCCCGTAAACTAACTTGGTTAAATTTACCCCTAAAGTATGCCATTTAGTTTATTTTACCCCATAATATAATTTATCTTTTTTATTTCTCCATACACGAATTGAATTTTAATTTCAATTTTTGCATGATAATAGTGGACATCACAATGCATATTAAGAAATTAAATATAAATTTTTGTCATTATTTTTATATAATTTTGAACTCCAATGATTAATTTATTATTAAATATCCTAATCTACAAAATAATAATAGAAATTATGATGTATTTTTCTAACACATGCTATGATGTGTACTATCACATTATAAAATTTCAACTTAAAACTCCACTTATGCATGGAGAAATGAAAAGAACAAATTGCATTAGGGGGTAGATTGAACCAAAGGACATAATATTTTTTGGGGGAGGGGGGTGTTAAATGAACCAAACAATAGTTTAGAGGGTTATCCAGATTTTGGCTATAGTTGAGGGTAGTAATTTAGACTTTCGTATATTTCTATAAGCACATAGCATTTCGTTGTTGGTCCATTTATTTATATAACAGATCCAGGCCCGGCCCTGAGGAGGGGGAGGGGGGGGGGGGGGGGGGGGCGAGAGGGGTGGCTGCCTAGGGCCCCCCGATTCCTAGGGCCCCCACACTGCTAAGTTCAGAGTAGCCTAGATAGGTATAACTATACAGGTATTGCGTATACCATCCTTATAGCGGGTGAATGTTCAATCGTTGTTTCCTAAATCCCGTCCAACATTCCAGCAATCCTCGTTGGGCGCATCTTTTCATTTATTTTTGGGGCCCGCGGAGAGGGAGTGAGTCGGTCACGCCGCCCCCGCCGCCGCGCATACATTGCAAGCTCGCGACAGGTGGCCGCCGTCACGAAGGTCCGACGCCCGGACGTCATCAGGTTGGGATGCTGGGATGTGGATTCAACAATTCAAGGTGCCTCCCAGCCTGTGAGATTGACTCTGTGAGTTCTTCATCTTTACCTCTTTGCATCGCCGATCAGGCGTTCACAGCAAGAAGATCAGGGCATCCTTCTCAGCGAACCAATCTGCTGGTCAGGAATCAGTTAATTAGGACCAGGTACTGATGGAGGTTTGCACTAGAGATGGAAGTTTACTCTAGTGGATACTTGACTAATTGTGTGATTTTTTTTACTTTAATTTTCAGCACACAAACATGTCATCTAGAAAATGTCCATCTAGCGGTGAGAAACCATTGACAAATCTTTTTAATAGTAAGAATAGTATTAGTCATGAATGATGAATCTATTTTTACACTCTTTATCTATAATTGAAGAGATTATTTGATATGAATATCTATATCCATTATGTATTTATCAATATTATTATTATTATTATTATTATCAGAAGGGGCCCTAGGTTTTTAGTTCGCCCCGGGCCCCTAAAATCTCAGGACCGCCCTGAACAGATCCTCCCATTTCGAATTCTAGAGCGAACAATGTTTAGTCTATCATCCTCCGTGCTGAGGATGGTTTCCATCTGTCGTTCCACGCCGTCCTCCCACGCCTCTCTGTGGCTAGCGAAGACTCAGCATTCGACATGGAAATTAAGAGTACATGCATTGTTTTAGTTCCAATGTTTTCCAATCTAGGACAATTTAATTAATCTGATTAGCCTACACAATGTGGTCTATGAAATTCTTTGTAATATTCTGGTTTATTGGCTCAAGCCCGTTCTCCTATCCCTGGAATCATTTCCATGGAGCAATCTACATTTGTCCAAGGTAGAATTATTTTTTTACAATATAATTACAGCCTATGAATGTATGAATTTTATGCGAGCAAATGGTACAAAACGGAATCGTAGTTGTGCTCTCAAACTTGATATGATTAAAGTGGAGTGGCCATACTTTTTTGTTATCATGGAAAGGCTGGAATTCAGCAAGAGATGGATTTGCTTAATTATGAAATTTGTAACTACAATTTCTTTGTTGATTCTTTTCAATGGAGAGAGAGAGCCTAGAAAAATTTAAACCATCTAGAGAATTCAGATAAGGAGATCCATTTTCTCCATATGTTTATCATTTCCTCCTTTGTGCTGAATATTTGCCATGTTTCTTAAATAAAAGTAGCCACACATAGTTGATCAATTTTTTTAAGAAGTTGGAAGGTTAACTGCTGGTTTATGTATTAATATAGAAATCGAAAAATAAAGACAATGAACACAACACTGCACACAACGACACCACCCAGGGGTGGAGCTAGAGGCATGACCCCAATGATCTAGGACAAACACCATGGTAATAGTACTGATGACTGGGAAAGCTATTCATCGCACGCGAGGGTGGAATTCGAGCTATCGTAGAAGGGCGCCGTCACTCTTATTCATCTTCTCTGTTGAGGTTGGCGGTGGCCGGAGCTAGGGGAGGGGGTGAAAGTGCATTTGGCCCCCTAAGTGGGTTTTGGTGTTGATGACATGTATAATTAAGGAGCTAATGAGATTATCGAGTTTTGAACAGGTTATGATGCAATAAAATGAAAAATATGCGTAAAAAGACGCCAAATTGCTTAATGGATGGTGTTGGAGCTCAAAGAAGAGTTTTATTAATTTTCTATTTTAAATTTGAGTATAGAAAACACCGTACTATTAAGAGGGATGCGAAAAGATGATCTGGTGATGCAAAAGTGTTTAGTTGGAAAACTAAAAACAAAAGAGTGACCCAATCCTTTTTAGAAACCTCAAACCAGCAAAGTCAGCCTGGTCGGAAGTTCCGACCAGGGTTGGAAGTCTGTGGGGACTTCCGACCAGGGGTCCTCGGCCAAGATTAAATGTTGGGTCGGAAGTTCTGACCACTGTGTTAACTGCATAATAACGGCTATTTTATGGAACTCGTGTATAAATACCCCTTCACCCCCTCATTCATGGGCTGCTGACTCCACATGCAAGAAACACCTTCTTGAGCTTCCAAAACACTTCTTCACTCACTGCAATAGCTAATCATAGCATAGATTTGAGCTAGAGCTTGGGTGTGAGAGAGATTGAGGTGTGAGATTTGAGCTCCTTGAGAAAGTGTGCAGCCCACAACATCCCTTGAGCACTTGAAGCATCTCCAAGCATCAATTCACGTTTGTTACTCTTGAAGCTTGATTCTAGACAGTTCGGCGTCGCCTGTGGAGCGCCCTCTTGTGTGTGGGCGCCCCGGGAAGTTTGTATTACCCAATCCTTTGTGGATTTTGATAGTAAGTGAATCAATCCTCCTTTGTGGTTGATTGAGTGAGGAAAGGGTTAGAGAAGACCCGACTCCTTGTGAGCTCCTCAACGGAGACATAGCTTCCTTTGTGGAAGTGAACTTCGGGATAAATTGCTTGTGTCTTGTTCATATCGATCATATCTAGTTCTTATTGACCTAGACCTTATTTTTTCACGATCTACGTATTCTTGTTGTTGAGTTTGCTAGGATTGGTTGCAGAAGGTTCCTAGCATCCCTACGCAACTTTAGATTCAACCAGGTTTCGTAGTTTCAATTTAGTTTTTGAATTTCATTGAATATCCTTTGTATTGTCGCAAGTTCCGACCAGGCGTCGGACTACACCGGATCGGAAGTTCTGACAGGTTTTATTGCTGCGAAGAATTTTCAAGTTTTTACAGGTTCGCCTATTCAACCCCTCTAGGCATCACCAATATCCTTTCAATTGGTATCAGAGCCTAATCTCTTGATTAAGGTTTAACCGCTAAGGGATTTCATGAAGTCTCAAGATGGGAATGACGCCACTCTTCCGGAGGAGCCCACCGGTCGCATACCGGCAGATCAAATTCCGGGAGGCTCCGGAAGACTGCGTGAAAATGGAAGCCACGCTCCTTCCAACTACGACTCCGCTTCAAGCGAAGATTCGAGTGAAAGTGATGAACTTAAAGGGGAGGACGTAGAAGCAAGTACAAGAAGAAAAGAAAAGATGAAAGCTAAAATTGAAAAGAAGGCAAAGAAGATGATGAAGAAAAGAATCAAGCAAGAAATGGAGAAGCATCCTTTCTTCGGGATGCACCAAGTATCACATAACTATCCTCAATCTCAATATCCCGCTTCTCAATTTCAATCGGTCCAATTGGGAAAAGCCCCGTTCTTCGATGGGTCGGATTATCCCAAGTGGTCCTATGACATGAAAATGCACCTCTATGTGCTTCACCCCTCCGTTTAGGAAGTTATTGTTATAGGTTTAACTCCACCCACGAATGGGATACCCACGCCGAACAAGCTCAAGACTACTTCCGCAATGCGCAAGCCATGAGGGTAATCACAAGTTCCCTTTGTGCTCAAGAGTTCAACAAGGTCCGCAATGTTCAAGTGGGCAAGAAGATATGGGACACCTTGAAAGAAGCTCACGAGGGGACCGATGAAGTTAGAGAAGGCAAGATTGATTTGTTGCAAGGAGAGCTAGATTACTTTGTCATGAATGATGATGAAACCGTGAGGCAAATGTACGATAGGCTCATGATTCTTGTGTTGGACATAAGAGCTCTTGGGTGTGAAGATTGGGATGATTACAAAGTGACAAAGAAGTTGCTTAGGGCCTTCACACTAAGAAACTCTACTCTTGCAACAATGATTAGAAGAGACCCAAAATTCAAGAGCAAGACACCAAATCAACTTCTTGGTGAAATTCTTCATCAAGAATTGGTAGAGAGGGATGTGTCAAAATCCATTAGGCACAAGATCAACAAGAGTGTGGCACTCAATGTTACCTCTAGTGACAAGGTTGAGTCAAGCTCTAAGGCCCTCAAGTCAACGAAAGAAGATTCAAGTGATGAAGGGTCTACCGATAAAGAAATGGCTTTGGTCTTGAGGAACTTCAAGCACTTCATGAAGAAGAAATCTTAGAAGAGAAATGGTGATGACAAGAGAAGAGCACAACAAAGAAGATGCTATGAGTGGAAGGAAGTCGGTCACTACATTGCCGATTGCCCACAATTGAAGAACAAGGCCAAAGAAGAGAAGAAGTACAAGGAGAAGAGCAAGGACTACAAGAAGAAATATCAAGGTTAAGCTCATGTAGGCCAAGAATGGGAGTCAAGCTGTGAAGACTCCAATCATGAAGGGATGGCAACTCTTGCCATGCCCATGTCCACAAGAAAGCTCTTCAACAACCTCTCCAATGATGAAAATGATGCTCACTTTTGCCTTATGGCAACACGAACCAAGGTACTTGACACATCATACCTTTCTTCTAACCTCCCTCCACATTTGATAATGCACAAAATGATTTGGAAGATGAGGAAGAAAAACATAGAGCCTTTATGATAAAAAGAATTTGGTAAGAAAGGTTTTAAAGAAATCAAAAAGCTTATGGAGAAATTGGAGAAAAAGAAAGAGACTCTTAATAGGCAAAAAGACTTGCTGATCCTTGAAAAGGAGAGAAACCTTGCCTTAGAGAAGGCTCTTGCCGAGGAAAAGGTTAAGCTTAAAAAATTGACTATTGACTTGTCTTTAGCCGATGATTCAAACAAGAGGATATCGAAGGAGAAATCCTTGGTAGATGAATCTCTAGCTTCTCTAAAGAATACACATAGAGAGAGCTTCTCATGCTTGACGGTCAAATAAAAGACCTTGAAGTTAACTATGATGCTCTTTGGAAAAGCACCAAAACCGATTTTAAGGCAACCTTTGACTCCAATGCCTCCACAAGTGAAGGTTGTTCTAAATGCTATAAAGTTGATGTGCAAACTTGTGTTACTAACTTGGCAAAGCTAGAGAAGCTCATCAAGGCAAAAGATGCTCAACTTGAGAGATTGAACAAGTTGGTAAGAAATGGGTATGATGGTGATTTCAAGCCTGAGCCAAAGGTTGTATACAAGAAAGGGAGACGCTCCCACAAGAAGGATGGGCTTGGTCACTATCATGGTGTCAAAGCAAATGATAGGAGGATTGTCAATGGTAAGGAATGTGTTGTGTTCACTAAGGGAACAAAACTTGAGGATTTGATGAACATAACACATGGTGTGACCACCACAACTCCTCCTCAAGCTAAGAAGAAGGTTGAGACTTCCATCAAGACAAAGGTAGTGAAGCATGAGCCATCACCAAGCTACACTACGGACTACATGGTTACCATGGACCACAAAAGTGAAATTGTGGTCAAGTATGTTGGAGTCTACGCCAAAAAAGCCATCCTAAGGAGTGTGTGGGTTCCAAAAGTTTACCCATCTAACCCACAAGGACCCAAATCTTTTTGGGTACCTAAATTCAAAGCTTAACTTATTTTGTAGGCTTACTCCTCCGGTGGCACCGCATGGTTGCTTGATAGTGGATGCTCAAATCATATGACCGGGGAGAAGAACTTGTTCACTTCTTTGGAGGCAAATGACATACCTAAAGAAACTATTGCTTTTGGTGACAATAGCAAAGGAGAAGTGATTGGTTTGGGTAAAATTTCTCTTACTCACAATAATTCAATTAATGATGTTTATTGGGTTGAAACTTTGCATTACAATTTGTTGTCCGTCTCACAACTTTGTAAGATGGGCTACAATTGTCTCTTTATTAACGAGGGTGTGACTATCACTAGAAGGGAGGATTCCTCTATTGCTTTTACGGGTCAATTGAAAGGAAAAGTTTATCTTGTTGATTTCTCTAAGGAGAAAGTTGAGCCCGAGACTTGTTTAGTGGCAAAATCCAACTTGGATTGGCTTTGGCATCGCCGACTAGCCCATGTTGGCATGAGGAACTTGGCCAAACTTTAAAAGGGTGGGCACATCCTAGGACTAATCAATGTTGTTTTTGAGAAAGATAGGTTGTGTAGCGCATGTCAAGCCGGAAAGCAAGTTGGTGCTCCACATCCTGCCAAGAACGTTATGACTTCATCAAGACCTTTGAAGCTTTTACACATGGATTTATTTGGAACAATTGCCTACATTAGCATTGGCGGTATTCACTTGGGTATTCTTTTTGCAAGATAAAAGTGAAGTGCACGGAATCATCAAGAAATTCATTAGAACAGCTCAAAATGAATATGAGTTGAAGATTAAGAATATAAGAACTGACAATAGTTCTGAATTTCGAAATACCAATATTGAAGAATTTCTTGATGAAGAAGGAATCGTGCATGAATTCTCCGCTCCATACACTCCTCAACAAAATGGTATTATGGAGAGAAAGAATATAACATTTATTGAAGCCGCAAGAACCATGCTTGATGAATACAAGACCCCGGATATCTTTTGGGCCGAAGCAATCAACACCGCTTGCCATGCTATCAACCGCCTCTGCATTCACAAATATTTGGGCAAGACACCCTATGAGATAATCACCGGTAATAAACCTAGGGTGCACTACTTTAGAGTTTTTGGTTGTAAGTGTTTCATACTTAACAAGAAAGCCAAAAGCTCAAAGTTTGCACCAAATGTAGATGAAGGCTTCCTACTTGGTTATGGTACTAACGAACACGCTTATCGTGTCTTCTACAAAACCACCGGTTGTGTTGACGTCACGGTAGATGTGACTTTTGATAAATCTAACGGCTCTCAAAAGGAGCAAGTTGATAAGAATCTTGTAGATGATGTGGAGCCTCCAAGTCTATCAATCATGAGGATGGGCTTAGGTGAAGTGAGACCTCGTGAAGCCCAAGCTCAAGCTCAAACACCGGTTGAACAAAGAAGCAATGATCCTTCATCATCTACAAGAGTTGAACCACCAAGCTCTCAACAACCTAAAGATCAAAGTCAAGATCATGGTGACGATCAAGATCATGGCATTGATCAAGGGGGAGAACAAGGTGGAGAAGCTCAAGTTGACACACAACGAATTGAAGATGATGATGATGGAACAATTCAACCTCAACCACAAGTGCCTCATCCAAGAGTCCATCAAAGTGTTCAGCGAGATCATCCCGTTGACAACATTCTTGGGAGTATTCAAAGAGGGGTAACCACTCGTTCACGTTTAGCAACATTTTGTGAACATTACTTATTTATTTCCTCTTTGGAACCTCTTATGATAGATGAAGCACTTGGTGATCCGGATTGGGTGATTGAACAACTTGACTAGGAATGAGATATGGGAATTGGTTAAAAGACCAAAGCAAAATGTGATTGGCACCAAGTGGGTCTTCCAAAACAAACAAGAATAAAATGGTGTCGTCACAAGAAACAAGGCAAGGTTAGTTGCACAAGGTTTCACCCAAATTGAAGGTTTGGATTTTGGTGAAATCTATGCACCCGTAGCTAAGGTTGAGTCAATTCGTATTTTATTAGCCTATGCTACCCACTATGATTTCAAGCTTTATCAAATGGATGTGAAAAGTGCATTCTTGAACGGCCCCCTATTCGAGTTAGTGTATCTTGAACAACCGCCGGGCTTTGAAGATCCAAATTTTCCAAACCATGTGCACAAGCTCCATAAGGCGTTCTATGGGCTTAAGCAAGCACCTAGAGCATGGTATGAATGCCTTAAGGATTTTCTTCTCAAGTATGACTTTATAATGGGCAAAGTCGACTCTACTCTCTTTACTCACAAAGTCGATAAAATATTTTTGTTTGCCAAATATATGTTGATGATATTATATTTGGTTCTACTAACCAAAAGTTTTGTGAGGAATTTAGTAGGATCATGACCAAGAGATATGAGATGTCTATGATGGGTGAATTGAAGTTCTTGGATTTCAAGTCAAGCAAATGAAGGAAGGGACTTTCATATGTCAAACCAAATATGTGAAAGATATGCTCAAGAAGTTTGATATGGCCGATGCCAAGCCCATCAAGATACCCATGGCACTAAATGGTCATCTTGATCTCAATGAAGAAGGGAAGTCGGTCGATCAAAAGGTATATCGCTCCGTGATTGGCTCTTGTCGATGTTTTACCAGCAAGCCCACCGTGGGATACCCCCGAGGTGGTAGGTTGTAGGTAGAGTGTCGCCGAGTACTGCAGCTTCGAGTACTTCTGGAAGTCATCCTTCGGTTTCTGCTGGTACTCCATCTTAAAGATGTCTTTCGAGTACTTTCCTTGGCTGCTTGAGGCTGTGAGGTGCTCTAGCCCCGAGTACTCCATATGGAGTAGCCCTCGAGCCTTAGGTTGAATCAAAGAATCAGGCTGAGGGTCTAACTAGTCTTGAATCTTAATCTTATCTTCAAATTTTTTTGAAAAATAAGCCATCGATGACACGTGTCCCGCAGGCCCCGAGCCTTGAATCCAAATCCCGAGGTTTGGAAAAAAGGATCCAAAAGAACGTGGCATACTGAACAGTGTTATGTACAAAATTTGAGTAAAAATAATGTATATTAGTTTTAGTGTGATCTGCCTTGATGGTTTTCCCTAGAAATCAATTGGTTCAAAATTTGAAAAACCCCTTTTTTGGGAGTCTATCCCTGAAAAAATGGTTAATCAAATAAACATCCCAAAACTCTTCCTAGAATAGCCGCTCAAAAAACAAATCACACTTTTTTAGGGGAGATAACTCTTCGGCTTCCAAACAGTCGATCTGGGCTTCTCGCTGGCTATTTTAACCGCGTGGTGACTCTAGGGTTTTTACCCCTTCAGTCTCTGCCTTAGCCATTTCATCTTCTCGCCCTCCTGCGCCGCTAGCCACTTAGATCGAGGGTTCGCGCAGCTCTTTGGGGTCGCCTTCCCTCCCAGCCAAACTAGACGGAGATCCCATCCCGTTCATCCGCGAGTGTGCGCGCCCCCCTCTCTTGAAGCCCCCGAGTGTATGCGCGTAAAGCAGCTCGTGACATTCAAGATGGGAAACAAGAAGCAGGCGAACAAGGGGATAAAAGATGATTCACCGACCGACGACTGGGAGAGAAGTAAGTGCACCGGAGCCAATCTTCTTAACTTTTTCACTCAAGGCCTTCTTCAATCGGAGGAAATGGTTCATTGGAAACCTTCTTTCCGCCAATATATTCTGCAGGAAGATGTAGATCAGACCGTCCTCTTTGAACATTTTGTTGAAAGGGGATTGGCCCTCCCCGCCAATGATTTCTTTCGCGGCCTTCTTTATCACTGAGGTATTTAGGTCCATCACCTGAACCCTAATTCCATTGTTCATTCTCTCTATCTTTGTACAGTTTTGTGAAGCTTTTCTGGGCATTGAGCCTCATTTCGATCTTTTTCGCTATTTCTTTCACCTTTGCCAACAACCCTCTGAAGATAGACAGTATCTTGTTGGTGGAGCTGGGATCCAGTTCAAGCAGGGGAAGGGGAAGGAGTACTTCTATTATTCGCTTCCCACAAACCACTCGGGCTGGAGATCCTTGTGGTTTTACTTCGGCAACCACTCACCTGCGCTGCCCGAGAGAACTCCAGGGAAGGCAATGCATAGACCCGAGTGGAATGAGAAGCTGAACCCCAATCAGATGATGCAAGTCACTGATCTGCTCCAGCTGATCAAGGAGCACAAGGATGCTGGTGTAACCGGAGTATCTGTTCTGGCCACCATGTATAAAAGGCGAATCATGTCGCTGCAGAAGAGGTGCCGATTGGGTTTCAAGTACTTAGGAAGTAACGACCCATCTCGCTTGACTGCAGAGGTCCTCCCTTCACAGACAGCCCTGAATCGTGTTCAACGAGTACTATTCGAGGCGAACACGGTCCCATATGTCCCGACGCTGTTCAGCGCAGCTAATCCACCAAAGCCGGTGAGTAGTCTTTTGTCGAGTGCTTGTAGTACCTTGTAGATGCGAATTATTACTGACTGTCGATCTTGTGCTGCATTGTTTTGCAGGGACATGTGGTGTTGTATCATTGCCCTGCTCCAAATCCTGATGTGCCTCGAGTTGATCATCTCAAGCCGATTGTGTGGCAGAACCACCTGAATTAATCCGGCTTAAGTGTATTAACCATCACCATTAAGGCAATCTCGGTTAACCTTACACTTCAAACGGAATAATCCACTGGTCTGTCGGGTATAACCTCCCGATACAACCACGGTAATCGGATCGAGCGCCATACATACAAACGCTCACGCGACGATGAGCCCAGAGAATACCACATTCCAGCAAATATTACGACATTAACATAAGTAAATATTACAGACCAAGTTCTGAGTTTAGAAACCAAATACTCCAATTAACATAAATAAGTTCTTCAGAGTTAAATTGCAGCGGAAATAAACAACGGAAACTACTCGACGATACAGGATGCCTCGATGAAGCCCGTACGAGACATCACTCGGCCTTATCTCCGTTGGACGGGGGCGCATCCCATTCCACCGACCAACCAGGGGGAAGAGTGCAGGGCCAAGTCAAGCTAGCAATCATGTCTTCGAAGGGCTCACCTGAAAACGAGTCACAAGCAAGACTGAGTATACTAATACTCAGCAAGACTTACTCGTGTAGTGGAAAACTACTCCACCGACTCTAGACATGCCAGGCTTTTTGGCTCAGGGGTTTGTTTTGCCGAAAAGCGTCTACAAGTGGGTCCTTACTTTCAACTTTTTAGCTCAAGATTCTAGTTTCATTAACCAGTCTAGGTAAGCAACTATCTAAAGCATACATGGTGAAGCATTAAATTTTTCCATCCAGCCAGTTCATTCATCATCATTGTTCCTCTTCTTACTCTGTGGGTAAAAATGGTTAAGCAGTCTCAATAGCCGTGAGAAACGGACGATTCGAATCGAATTTCTTAACCTTGCAAGGGAAACCCAAACACACGTCACGTGGTTACTCCCTAGAGTCACACGTGCAACTGTTCCCCTTTCTTTCCGGGTCGTGGATCGGGGCTACCCTCCGAGAGTACAAGAGCTCTACGCCACGGTTCGGCGCCGGGTCGTGACCACTCTCTGCACTCGCCATATGCACATGGGACCGAAGTTCAAAGGGTAGGATGCCGTCCCCTTGCCGGGCCAATCAGGTACTTAAGCTTACCGATTCCCATAATCTCGGCATGTGTTTAGTACGTTCAAAGACTTAACCATCACTACCACACCCTGCGGCCTTAGCATTTTTCACTAGACAGACGGGCCTCAATCGTGACCATCGTTCCATAGCCCGTCCGTGTCCTTATGATTGCAGCGTGTAGTAGCCATTAAACTCCTATTTTCTCGCGAGTGACAGGAAATCACTCGACTTTTACCAGAGTCCTATTAGCACAGCGTTCTATCGCACCTTACATCTAGTTTTCAAGCAAGGGTTCCTGACATCATGCAACTAAGTTTTCATCCAACTCCTATAAACTTAATGCACAAGCAAAGAGTAATGAGTTGCATAATTTCGGAAAGAATGGGTTATGCTCCGGGGCTTGCCTTCGCAGTTCGCTTGGGGATCTTCCGAACTTGGGCTCGGGTCTTCAAGAGCTTCAGTTAGATTCGCTTGAGCTTCACGCTGCTCACTCTCGGACGCGGGCACCAGCTCGTAAGTTCCGTCGGCGAGAGTCGTCGATTCTACATGAGTGCACAAGTTTAAGTCGTGGAAATAGCACTTGATTACGATTTGAGAGTAATTACTACAAGGGATAGTTTCTGGTCATGAAATTTTGGATTTAGGCACATCAAGGAAAGATGTGCTTACTGTAAAATTTTCAGCCAATTTTATATAACAGATTATTTCTGAAAAATATATTACATAGTTGCTGTTAGATCCTTGTTCTTTTTATACAGAACAATTGGTGCAAAAAATGAGTCTACGATTTTTACAGAGCTTTCACTTAAGCATGCAGAAGCTACTGTAATTTTTGTAGGATTTATTATGCAGTATCCAGAGCATAGAAAATATGACATTCTACACCTAGGCTTTTCAAAGATGCATTTTTACAGGACCCTACACAGGGTTTTTGTCCATGAAACTTTTTACACAGCAACCTCTACCACAGTGTAACTCCCAGTAATAGTTTGGGAATTTTCCAAGCTAAGATACTATTTTCTTGATTTAATGTATATTATTAGCACATAAATCAAATAAATAGGTTACTGTGAGATAAAAAGTCTCCTAATTTTTCTCTGGATTCTAGGTACCAATACATTAGCATAAGAAAAATTTCAATGGGTGACTCACCACCTAACTGCAGGGATAAAACATTCTTCTTACACATGATATAAAACTAAGTTTAACAAACAGTAAATCTAGAGATGGAATTTGGGCCTGATCTCTTTACACAGTCCTAATCATCAAGCAACTAATTCACTGCCCAAAATTTAGGGTCAGCATTGTTCTAGAATAGTGGATACAAAATAAGTCCATTAAAGCTTCTATTTAATGTAGAGCAAAATATTTTGAGATTCTGAGAAAACTTTTGTAACAAAAGTGGTAGAGTTTGTTCTGAGGATTCCAGAACAGTTGAGTTTGCATTTTTCTGAATTTTCTACGATTTTATACGAATTTTACAAGTTCACTGAATTTGAATCTAGGTTTGAAACTTTCTTTTACAACTAGGTCCTTGAATCTTACGCGCAGACCCTTCTAAAGATTTAAATTCTTGCAATTGGGTCCTCGGGCGGCTCGGATACGGCGGCCGGCCGAAATTCCGGCGAGGGGGCTCGCCGGCGGCGAGGGGCGAGGGTCGGGGAAGGTTCAGGGGTGCGAGGGCTACCTTGTGGGGGTGTTGTTCAGGTGGGGGACGGCCGGGAAGGGCTCGCCGGCGTTGGAGCAGAGGCGGCGGCGGCGCGGCTCGCGTCGACGGCGGTCCTCCGGCGGGCTTGGGGCGGCGTGGTCCGGTCGGTGAGCTTCAGTGGCGCGTGGGGAAGCTACTCAGGGGCTCGGCTTGGACGGAGGGGGTCGGGGTCGTGCTGTCCACGGCGAGCAGGGGCGGCGGCGGCGACGGCAGTGCGGGCGGCGGCGCTCCGGTGGCTCTGGGTGGCGTTGGGTGGGTCGGCGAGCTGCGGTGGGGTGATGTAGTGGTGGCTGGGGGCTCAGTTTGGGCAGTGGGCGGCGGCGGAGGGCTGTCCATGGGCGGGCGGTGCTCGGCGGCGGCGATGGCGACGGCGAGGCGTTCTGGGCTGCGGTGGCTCGCGCGCGTGGTCGGGGCGGGGCTTTTATAGGGACAGGACGGGGTGTGGAGGTGCCTGGGCGACGCGCGGGGTGGGGCACGGCAGCGGCGTGCACTGGCCGCGGCGGGCGGCGGCAGAACGCCGGCGCGACGTGCGGCAGCGCGGGCGCGGTGACTGGGCGGCCGCGATATGGCGTGAGCGCGGTGAGATAGTGCCGGGCGCGGAGTGGGGAAGCAGCAGCGGCAGCGGCTCGGGCGGAGGGCGGGCGCGGCGACTGGTGGGGCGCGGGGGCCGGGGCGGCACGGCGGAGCGCGGAGACTGGGCGGCCGGGCGGCGGGCTGGGCGCGGCAGCACGCGCGGGCTCTGACTGGCCGCGCGGCGTCGGGGCGGGGCAAAGCCGGCCGTGGCGGGGTGGTGCGGCGGCCACTGGCCTGGCGCCTCGCGCCGGTCAGGCGACGCCGGCCACCTGGCGCGCGGCGGGCGGGCGAGCGCGCGCGGTGCGGCAGAGGAGGGAGGGACCGAAGTGCAAAAATTCGAAAAACTTCAGGAGGCTGGGTGCAAACAGGGCATTTTCTCCTCTTTCTGATTTGAATTTCAAAAACTTTTGAACATGAAAGTTGTTCAAAATAAAAAGTTCTACAACTTTGGTTTCAGGCAAAATCTCATTTGGCTTATGGTTTTAAAGTTAATTTAAAAGTTTCAAATGTGTCCAAATGTGCCCAAATTAAATTTGAATTCCAACTGAACCCGTTTTAATTCTTTTCTCCCTCTCATTAGTTGGTTTAAAACATAGAGTTAGGCTAATGTCATTGATTTTGGAATTGTAATTACCAGGGTTGTCACAGATTGCGTTTCAGATGCTCAAGACCAGTCGTTTAGATTGTGATCTGGTAACAGATGAAGAGCTGATAGTTTCTGACGATGATGTTCCTCTGGAGACTTGCTGGAGAAATCGGGCAAGGAGTCGAGTAGTAGCCTGGAGGTGCCTCGCCACCCAACCAAGCCACGTGCAGCAGTGAGGAAGTGCAAGCTGGTACTTGGTGGGAATTCGGACGATAACCCCAGGTAAGTTCTGTTCTCGAGTACTTCCCTTGTCGATTTTTGGCCTTTTTTGTTGATATTTCTCTACTTTGTCTTCAGTCCACCCGCCTCCCCCCTGTCCAAGCATTCTAAGGATGGGGAAAGGTCAGGTCCTGTTGGGGATGATGCCGCACCGGAATCCGATGTCCAGCCTGGTGCGGCGGACCCTTCTGCTGTTGATGTCGCGCCGAGCCCGACTGGCTCTATCCCAGCGAGCGCCTCGCAGGTTCCTCCAAAGGTGCCTGCTGGCGGGTCAGGGAAAGGAACTTCTCGAGGGCCCCGACTGGCCGGCCTCAAGAAGATGGTGACCAAGGGGTCCTCCACGTAAGTCTCGAGTACCTGGACTTGCACTTTTTGTGATTCATCTTGTCAAGTAGTTGACACGTGTCTTCTTTCCAGCCCTTCCTCTGCTCTGAGCTTGGGGAATCCTGAAGTAGTCCCTGCTGCCCAGGCCCCCAAGCAAGTAAAGAGCACGGATGTTGCAGCGTTGGATGCGGGTGCCCCTCCTCCTCCTCCTCCGTCTCCTCCGGCAGCCAATGTCGACGCGGAGAAAGAAGTTACGCTGGATGGAGCTGGTGCGGGGCGAATGGAGTTAGACCCGCCAATGCCCGAACTCCCTGAAGGTGAGCCTATCGTGCCTCCTCTGCCCGAGGCAACGCTAGTAACCGTGGGTGGAGTGGCAGGCGAGCTGCCCAAGAAGTCAGGTGCCCAAGATGTTAATGCTGCGGGTGCTTCAAACCCTGATACCAGCATCGCCCAGACCGCGAGCACATCAGGCCCTGGTGGTGGGGATGTAGGCGTCGCGGGTACATCAGGCCACAATGCGGAGGCGGCAGATGACTTGATTGAGGATCCCTATCTTGCCAAGGAGAAAAGGGAACATGTCCTTGACGTCTTCAAGGATTTGTATGAGATTACCACAGTAAGTATCCACCTTCTTCGAGTAGTTTTCACTTCCTCTGCTTTTTTGTGATGAGTACTGATTGTTGCTTGTACGTTGTAGAATTTGATGGACTGGTCCCAGGAGAAGTCGGATAAACTGAAACTCCTTCAGGACGGCCACCTCCAGCTGCAAGAGAAGGACCGCAGGATCTCGGAAGAGGTTCTCAAGAACACGGAACTGTAGAAGAAACTCGAGCAGCTGGGTTTCGATCCTCAAGAAAGATGTTGACAGTCTTAAGAAGGAAAAAACCCAGCTCGTCGAGAAGAACAAGAAGACGGCAAAAGCGCATAAAGGTAACTTGCTGCCTTGTCTTTTTGTCCCTAAGTGGTATGTTGTTCGAGTAGTTTCTGAGAACTTCCTCGAATACTTCCTCTTTTCCTTGCACGCAGAACTGAAATCCACATTGCAAAATAAAGAAAATTTAATTATAGATCTGAAGAATCTTGTTTACCGTGGCGCAGATGACGTCGAGCGCTTGCAGAAGATCCTTGAGGATATAGATGTCCAGTACAAGGAGGCTTTGCTGTAGATTAAGAACATGCACGCTGACTAGCAGCAGATGGAGAAAGAACTTGAAGACTTCAAGTCTGCTGCACAAGCTGTCATGGAGATGGTGGATTTCTCCACCGAGGGTGAAGCTGGAGAGCAATCCTTAATGTGCTGGAAGACAGTTGATATATTTCATAAGTTAGATAGCCACCTAGTAACTTTCCCATAATCGCTTAGGGCTTTACGATCTAGGCACCATCCTTAACGCACCAACGTATTTCGCAACACATCCTTCTAGCCAAGTTTTAGTAAAACAAGTTTTTAAGGCTTGTCGCATTCTCTGGCGTATGGATTTCGGTTCTGGTTCCCGCTGTTACCAGCTGTGGCACCAGCTACGGCTCTGATACCAGCTGTGGCAGAACCACCTGAATTAATCCGGCTCAAGTGTATTAACCATCACCACTAGGGCAATCTCGGTTAACCTTACACTTCAAACGGAGTAATCCATTGGTCTGTCGGGTAACCTCCCGATACAACCACGGTAAAGCGGATCGAATGCCATACATACAAATGCTCATGCGACATGAGCCCAGAGAATACCACATTCCAGCAGATATTATAAAAATTATCATAAGTGAATATTACAAACCAAGTTTGAGTTTAGTAACCAAGTACTTCAGTGACCATAACCAATAAGTTCTTCAGAGTTTAAGTTGCAGTGGAAAAAAAATAACGAAAGCTACTCAACGATAAGGATGTCTCGATGAAGCCCGTACGAGACATCACTCGGCATTATCTCCATTGGCCGGGGGCGTATCCCTTTCCACCGACCAACCAGGGGGAAGAGTACACGGCCAGGTCAAGCTAGCAATCATATCTTCGAAGGTCTCACCTGAAAACAAGCCACAAGCAAGGCTGAGTATACTAATACTCAGCAAGACTTACCCGAGTAGTGGAATCTACTCCACCGACTCTGGACATGCAAGGCTTTTTGGCTCAGGGGTTTGTTTTGCCGAAAAGCATCTACGAGTGGGTCCTTACTTTCAACTTTTAGCTCAAGATTCTAGTTTCATTAACCATTCTAGATAAGCAGCTATCCAATATCATTCATGGTGAAGCATTAAATTTCATCCAACAAGTTTATTCATCATCATTGTTCCTCTTCTTACTCTGTGGGTAAAGGGGGTTAAGCAGTCTCAATAGCCATGAGAAACGGACGATTCGAATCGAATTTCTTAACCTTGCAAGGGAAACCTAAACACACGTCACGTGGTTACTCCCAGAGTCACACGTGCAACTTTTCCCCTTTCATTCCGGGTCGTGGATCGGGGCTACCCTCCGAGAGTACAAGAGCCCCACGCCACGGTTCGGCGCCGGGTCGTGACCACTCTCTGCACTCGCCATATGCACATGGGACCGAAGTTCAAAGGGTAGGATGCCGTCCCCTTGCCGGGCCAATCAGGTACTTAAGCTTACCGATTACCATATTCTCGGCATGTGTTTAGTACGTTCAAAGTCTTAACCATCACTACCACACACTGCGGCCTTAGCAAATTTTTCACTAAACAGACAGGCCTCAATCGTAAACATCGTTCCATAGCCCGTCCGTGTCCTTATGATTGCAGCGTGTAGTAAACATTCAACTCCTATTTTCTCGTGAGTGACAGGAAATCACTCGGCTTTTACCGGAGTCCTATTAGCACAGCATTCTATCGAACCTTATATCTAGTTTTCAAGCATGGGTTCCTAACATCATGCAACTAAGTTTTCATTCAACTCCTATAAACTTAATGCACAAGCAAAAGAGTAGCGAGTTGCATAATTTAGGAAAGGAAATGGGTTATGCTCCGGGGCTTGCCTTCTTGTGCAAAGTTAGTCCGGGGATCGTTTGAACGTTGACCCGGGTCTTCAACTGCTTCAGTTAAATTCGCCTGGGCTTCTCGCTGCTCACTCTCGGACTCGGGCACCTGCTCGTAAGTTCCGTCGGCGAGAGTAGTCGTTTCTACATGAATGCACAAGTTTAAGTAGTGGTGATGGTAAACGACATGATTTCCTTCACGATAAAGTTGCAGTTTGTAAAACACGAGTTTGTTGTGAAGTGAGTTACTTTATCATGTGTGGGCAATCGTTAATAGAGTAGAATAGTACAATGAGTAATTTCGTTAAGCAAGGTGGGGTGGGTGTTCATGGGAACTTATGTTCCTCATGGAAACATGATTTAAGTGTAACTACCACGGCGAGTAGTTTCTGGTCATGAAATCTTGGATCTAGGCACATCAGAGAAAGATATGCTTACTGTAAAATTTTGAGACAATTTCATGCAGCAGATTAATTATGAAAAATATATTACAAGGTTGCTGCTAGATCCTTTCTCTTTTTGTACAGAACAAATGGTGCAAAAACTGAGTCTAAGATTTTTACAGGGCTTTCATTTAATCATGCAGGAGCTACTGTAATGTTTATAGGATTTATTATGCAGTTTTCAGAGCATAGTAAATATGACATTACACACCTAGGTTAATCAAGGATTTATTTTTACAGGATTCTGCACAGGGTTTTTGTCCATGAAACTTTTTACACAGCAACCGCTACCACTGAGTATCTTCTAGTAAAAATTTGCGAATTTTCCAAGCTAAGATACTATTTTCTTGATTTAAGGCATGTTATCAGCTCATAAATCAAACAAATAGGTTCCTGTGAGATAAAAAGTCTCCCAATTTTTCTCTGGCATCCAGGTACCATTACACCAGTATAGAAAAAGTTTCATTAGGTGATTCATAACCTAACTGCAGGGATAAAAATATTTAGCCACTTATGGTATGAAACTAAGTTTAATAAACAGTGTAGATAGAGATAGAATTTGGGCCTGATCTTTTTACACAGTCCTAAACATCAAGCAACTAACTCACTGCCCAAAATTTAGGGTCAGCATTGATCTACAACAGTGGGTACAAAAGAAGTCCATTAAAACTCCCATTTAATGTAGAGCAAAATATATTGAGAACCTGAGAAACTTTAAGTAACAAAGGTTGTAGAGTTTCTTCTAAGGATTCCAGAACAGTTGAGTTTGCATTTTTCTGAATATTCTACGATTTTATACGAATTTTACAAGTTCACTGAAATTGAATCTAGATTTGAAACTTTCTTTTACAACTGGGTCCTTGAATCTTACGTGCAGACCCTTCTAAAGATTTCAATTACTGCAATTGGATCCTCGGGTGGCTCGGGTACGGTGGCCGGCCAAAATTCCGGCGAGGGGCTCGCCGGCGGCGAGGGGTGAGGGTCGGGGAAGGATCAGGGGTGCGAGGGCTACCTCGTGGGGGTCTTGTTCGGGTGGGGGACGGCCGGGAGTAGCTCGCCGGCGTTGGAGCAGGGGCGGCGGCGGCGGCGGCACGCGTCGACGGCGGTGCTCCGACGGGCTTGGGGCGGCCTGGTCTGGACAGGGAGCTTCAGTGGCGCGTGGGGAAGCTGCTTGGGTGCTTGGCTTGGGCGGAGGAGGTCGGAGTCGAGCTGTCCGCGGTGAGCAGGGGCGGCGGCGGCGGGTGACAGCGCGGGCGGCGGCGCTCCGGTGGTCCTGGGCGGTGTTGGGCGGGTCGGCGAGCTTCGATGGGGTGATGTAGTGGTGGCTGACACTTCAATTTGGGCAGGGGGCGGCTGTGGAGGGCTGTCCACGAGCGGGCGGAGCTCGGCGGCGACAATGGCGGTGGCGAGCGTGCTCTGGCTGCGGGTGGCTCGCGCGGGCGGCCTGGAGCGGCTTTTATAGGGGCAGGAGGGGGGGGTGGGGGTGCTGGGCGACGCGCGGGGGCGGAGACACGGTAAGGGCGTGCCACTGGCCACGGTGGGCGGCTCGGTTCGCCGGCGCGGCGTGCGGCGGGCGGGAGCGAGCGACTGGCGGCCGGGGATTTGCGTGGGGGAGCGAGAGATAGCGCAGCACGGGGATTGGAGGGACAGCTGCAGCAGCGGCTCGGGCGGAAGGCAAGCGCAGCGACGGGCGGGTCGTGGCGGGCGGGACGGCACGGCGCGGCGCAGCGGTTGGGCAGCGGCGGGCGGCGAGCAGAGGCACAGCACGGCGTGGCTCACGCGCGAGCGCGGACTGGGCAGCGCGGCGGTGGGGGGAGGGGGGGCAAAGCCGGTTCTGGGGGCGAGGCGCGGCAGCCACTGGCCTGGCGGCTCGCGCCGGTCAGGCGTCGCCGGCCACCTGGCCGTGCTGTCAGGCGGGGAGGGGAGAGAGAGAGAGAGCGAAGGACCTTTTTGCAAGAATTTGAAAAGTTCCAAGGGGCTGGGTGCAAACAGGATGTTTTCTCCTCTTTCTAATTTGAATTTCAAAAACTTTTGAACATGAAAGTTGTTCAGAATAAAAAGTTCTACAAGTTTGGTTTCAGGCAACACCTCATTTGGCTTGTGGTTTGAAAGTTAATTTAAAAATTCAAAGGTATTCATATGTGCCCAAATTAAATTTGAATTTCAACTTAACTTGTTTTAATTCTTTTCACCCTTTTATTAGTTGGTTAAGCATTGGGTTGGGCTAATGACATTGCTTTAGAAATGTAATTTATCAGGGTTGTTACAGTCTTCCCCCCTTAACAAGAATCTCGCCCCGAGATTCGGTAAATCTTAGTGTGGACAGGGGTGCACATACCAGTGGTTGAGATAAGAAAACCAGGGAAATTTTGGTTTAGGTAGCTCTCGGTTTCCCAGGTGGCTTCTTCTTCAGTGTGATGGTTCCATTGAACTTTATACATTTTAATCACTTTCCTCCTGGTCCCTCTTTCTTTTTGATCCAAAATTTTAACCGGGTGTTCGACATACGAGAGGTCGGGCTCTAAGAATATTTCTTGTTGTTCCACAATCTCGGTAGGGACTCGAATACATTTCTTGAGTTGAGATACGTGGAAGACATCATGGGTGGCCGTGAGCTGAGGGGGTAGTCGTAATTTGTAGGCTACGGGTCCGCAGCTCTCAATGATTTCGTAAGGACCAACATAACGGGGAGCTAGTTTGCCTTTGATTCCGAATCTTTGCACTCCCTTGGTTGGTGAAACTCGAAGATAGACATGATCTCCTTTTGTCGGAATAGCTCTTTTGTCGGGCTTGTGCGGCTTTAAGATTTGCTTGTATTACTTTTACTTTCTCCTCTGCCTCGATTACCAGGTCGGGTCCAATTATTTTATGTTCTCCGGTTTGTGACCAGCTCAAAGGAGTTCGACACCTTTGTCCGTACAGGGCCTCAAATGGTGCCATTTTCAAACTCGTTTGATAGCTATTGTTGTACGAGAACTCTGCTAGGGGTAGGCATTTGTCCCAGTTCTTGTCATAGTGAATGACGCAAGCTCTCAGCATGTCTTCAAGTATTTGGTTTACTCTTTCCGTTTGTTCGTCAGTCTGAGGATGGTATGCTGAGCTGCGAATCAGTTTGGTACCAAGAGACGTTTGCAGTTGTTCCCAAAAGCGTGCTACAAACTGAGGACTACGATCAGAAATAATTGTCTTAGGTATTCCATGTAGGCAAACAATACGATCGAGGTATATCTCGGCATATTTCTTGGTAGAATAGGTGGTGTGTACCGGAAGGAAATGTGCCGTCTTTGTGAGTCTATCAACGATAACCCATATGGAATCATGTTTCTGGGAAGTGTTTGGTAGTCCAACGATGAAGTCCATACTTATGTCTTCCCATTTCCAGGATGGTATAGGTAACGGTTGAAGTGTACCGGCTACCTTTAAGTGGCTAGCTTTTACTCTCTTGCACGTGTCACATTCTGAGTCATACGTAGCAATTTCTCTTTTCATTCTAGTCCACCAGAAGTTTTGCCTAAGGTCTTGATACATTTTGCTACTGCCGGGGTGGATAGAGAATTTGGACAGATGTGCCTCATCGAGAATTTGCTTGCGGAGTTCATGATTCTTCGGAACGACTATACGACTTTCGAGCCATAGAACTCCCTTATGGTCCTGGCGGAAATATTTATACTTCTCCTCACCTAGAGAGAGTTTTTGTTTGATGATCTTAATTCCTTCATCATGTAGTTGTGCCATGACAATTTGGTCGTGAAGAGTGGGCTCAACTGAGATGTGATTTAGAGTGCCTTGGGAAACCATTTCCATGTTAAGCTTCCTCATTTCTGCACACAATGTCTCATTGTAGGATTCCATGGATAAGCAATGGCAATGGGACTTGCGGCTTAGTGCATCCGCGACTACATTAGCCTTGCCGGGGTGATAGTGCACTTCAAGGTCATAATCCTTGATTAATTCTAGCCATCTTCGTTGTCTCATATTTAGATCGGCTTGAGTGAAGATATACTTGAGACTCTTATGATCAGTGTAGATATTGCACTGTGTACCCATGAGATAGTGCCTCCATATTTTCAGGGCGTGAATGACAGCTGCAAGCTCAAGATCATGAGTGGGATAATTCTGCTCGTGGGGCCGAAGGGCTCGTGAGGCATATGCAATCACTCGATTCTCTTGCATAAGCACACATCCTAGACCAGTACCCGATGCGTCACAATACACATCGAATGACTTGGTATTGTCGGGTTGAGCTAACACAGGTGCAGTAGTCAGATGCTCTCTGAGAGTGCGGAAAGCTTCTTCACACTTCTCATTCCATACAAACTTTACTTCCTTCTTTAACAGTTCAGTCATGGGCTTAGCAATTCGAGAGAAATCCGGGATGAAGCGACGGTAGTAACCGGCTAAGCCGAGAAAACTGCGAATCTGATGAACAGAGGTAGGGGGTTTCCAATCCATCACCTCTTGTACCTTGCTGGGGTCAACAGCTATGCCTTCGCTGGAGATCGTGTGACCCAAGAACTTTACAGTATCCAACCAGAATTCACACTTAGAAAACGTAGCATAGAGCTGATGGTCTCTAAGTCGCTGAAGAACAATGCGAAGGTGCTTGGCATGCTCTTTCCCATCCTTAGAATAGATAAGGATGTCGTCGATGAACACTACGATGAATTTGTCAAGTTCGGGCATGAATACCGAGTTCATGAGATACATGAAGTAGGCAGGGGCATTTGTGAGTCCAAAGGACATGACCAAGAATTCATATAGTCCATATCGCGTGGAGAAGGCAGTCTTAGGAATATCGCACGGGCGAATCTTGATCTGATGATATCCCGAACGGAGATCAATTTTTGAGAAGACTCTGGCTCCAGCTAATTGATCGAAGAGTACATCGATACGAGGAAGTGGGTATTTATTTTTAACAGTTACCGCATTGAGAGGTCGGTAGTTAATGCATAACCTCAAACTGTCATCCTTCTTCTTTACGAATAGGGCTGGACATCCCCAAGGTGACGCGCTAGGGCGAATGAAACCTTTGTCCAGCAGTTCTTGGAGTTGAATTTTCAGCTCTGCCAATTCTTTAGGGGGAATCCTATATGGTCTTTTGGATATAGGTGCAGTGCCTGGTTGTAGTTCAATGATGAACTCAATATCCCTATCCGGTGGCATTCCTGGTAAGTCATCCGGAAAAACGTCGGCATACTCGTTTACCACAGGAATATCCTCTAGCTTAAGTCCTTCCATTACGAAAGCACAAGAATGTGTGCACTCCCATAATGGTAGGTAAAGGGTAGTGGCTCCGTGACTAGGTGAATTTATCTCAACGGCTCGGGAAGAAAGGTCCAGCGTGACTCCATGCATAGTCATCCAGTTCATTCCCAAAATAATATCCATGCCGTCAAGGGGTAAAAGAACAAGGTCTGTGTCGATGGTTTTACTACCCAACTTGACTGGTACTTGTCTGACCATTTGGTTTGAAGCAATTTTACCACCCGGTGTTGATATCATATATGACCCTTTTGTGTGACAAACATCCAAGCCTACTTTTGCACCGAATTTTGCACTTATGAAACTATGCGATGCACCAGAATCAAACAATATAACTGCAGGCTTGTTATGGATAGAGAATGTACCCGACATCACTAGGGCTCCTTCAGGAAGCTCTGCAAGCGTGGTGAAGTTAATCCGTCCTTGCTTGACCTGCAGGGTCTGTCTCTTGCCTTTGTTCTTATTGTTCTGGTTAGAGTCCTGGCCCTGATTTGGCAGCCTGGGTTGAGGGCATTCGCGAGCGAAATGACCGGAACTCCCGCATTTGAAACAACAATTCGCGGGGCTGGGTCGAAGAGACTGTTGAGGAGTGGGCCTCGGACCATTCTGTGGAGGCATCGGGGGTCGTACCATGCCTGGCTGCTGTGGGGGTCTGGCAATCCATCTTCCTGGCTGAGGGGCCCTTGGTGGAGCTGTGGGTGCGGCATTTGGCACGATGCGATACCTTGGTGGCTGAGCTCTTGAAGGTCCAGCGGGTGCCTTTCTCTTCTTCTCTGCCCGATGTACCATGATACAGTCTTCCTGGGTAATGGCCATATTGACCAATTCGTTGTAGGTGTCAGCCCTGGCTAGGTTCAGAAGCTCCTTGAGCTTGGTGCTCAGTCCTCTGCGGAAACGGTCACGCTTCTTAGCATCCGTATCAGCGTGATAGCCCGCATACTGGCATAGGTTGTTGAACGCCTGGGCGTACTGCAGCACGGTGCGGGTGCCCTGGGTAAGTGCCAGGAACTCGTTCAACTTCCTCTCCATGAGACCTTCGGGGATATGATGTGCGTGGAATGCGGCCTTGAATTCGTCCCAGTCGACCACATGATCAGCCGGGAGCATCGCAAAATAGTGGTCCCACCACAGACGAGCGGTACCGCGAAGCTGTTGCGCGGCAAAATGAACTTTGTTGGCCTCTGAGCATGGGGCCACAAGTAGTGTGAACTTGGATTCGATGGTGCGAATCCATGCGTCTGCGTCCAGGGGTTCCTCGGTCTTATGGAACAAGGGCGGCTGGGTCCCCAGAAAATCCGTATATCCTGCAGCTTGGGGATGGTGGACGTTTTGCCCACCCCGCAGGTGGTGTTGCTGTCCTTGCACTAGCTGACGCAGTAGCTCGGTTTGAGCGGCCATCACTTCCACCAAACTAGGCGGGGGTGGTGGCGATTGTCGCGGTCTGCTGCCACCGGCACCAAAACCCTCGGGGTTGCCACGTGTTGATCCAACCATCTGAAACGTGAAAGGTTACCATTAGCAACGCGATCCATATTACTTCCTCGATTCATAAATGACTGGTGTAGTCATAGACTTCCGAAATCACAGCTAGAAGTATGGATAGAATTTCTGTTTGCTACGAGAAAAATCATAGCTTGCTGTGGGTCCACCCAAAACATCTCATACTTTGGCAGTAGTTAGAGAACTTAGGGATGCACCACTTTGGTATTTAACTCCGGTGCTAGAACTATAGCTAAGATGGTCGAAAGGCTCGTCCTTCGCCTTACTGTCTCAGCTGTTTTTCAGCAGATCGATAGGTAATATTTTGTCTATAACTTAAACTAGCGAGGTCCAATGATGCTGAATTTCTGTGAGAACCAAGATCACAAAATTCCTAACAGGTTTGGTATTCAACTCACAGCTCAGAAATGTAAGGAGACATGGATAAAATTTCCGACAAGTTTCAGCGATTGTGGATTTCATCGTTTACCATCTTACAACGAAATCACCCAAGTTTATCGCCGTTCCTTACATGCTGAGGGTATCCACATGGTTCAGGTGTACCCATCACAAAAGAGTTACTCAACTCCTAGTTAGCCTATTACAACACTTGCCAAAAGTTAGGCTACCCTATCGAGGAGTATGTGCAAAATTCCGTCTAGGTCATCATCTAGAAGTCATCCAAGTCGTTGACGGACGACTCGCTGTGAGTAGGAGAGTGAGCTCCCATCTGAGGTGCCTGTGGTACCTCACCCTCGAAGTCCATTCCTGAAATACCATCAATCTCCTGTGGCTCCTCCTCATCTTCCTCCATGTCCTCCCCATGGTCATTCTGATCATGGTGCCACTGAATGTGCTCATTAGCATCCTCCAACTCAAGGCTCAGATCATGGAGCTGCTCCTCCAAGTGTGCTATCGTGGCATCTCTCTCACCCATGAGAGTGTCCTGCACCTGAATTTGGCCCTCAAGTTGGCCAATCTGAGCATCTCTGTCCTCAAGATCCTTACTGAGCTCCTTAATCTGCTCATCCCTGGTATCTGCCATCACGTGGTAGGCCTGAGCAAGATCAGTGAGCTGCTCAAGTGCCTGACTCTGGAGAGTCTGAAGTCGGTAGAGTGCACTCATGCACCGCACGGAGGTATGGATAGTTTCCTGGGCGTGAAAGTCTACCAAGTACTGTGCGTGCTGCACCCTGTTGAGCCAAAAGGGGTCGTTGTCCTGGGCAGCAGGAAACAAACCAATGGGAGCGAGTGTGACAACCTCGGGACGCTGCGCACAAAAAGTGGTGAGCGCCCTCATAGCTGCAAGCTCCCAAGTATCGGCCAAACGGCGACCAACAGCCTCAATCTCCAAGGCGGGCCACTCCGGGTGTAGCGGGTGCGGAAAAATGGTCACGTTGACACGACACTGGGTAACTCCATTCTCTGCAAACTCCAGTCCGGCGTAACGTGGGGGAATTGGATAGCCCGCGGTGCGCAGAACATCCCACAAAATAGAAGGAAAGCCCTCCCAGTGGAGACACTGCGAGTGAACGTGTCCATCCTCATCCACCATCATAGCAACAGGCTCGGCCATCTGAACAAAAGATCAAATGGAGTGAGATAGTGAAAAACTGTGAACAGCACAGGGACAGATTCTGTATAGTGTGCAAAAATAGCCATAACTTCCACAGTTCATATCCAAAAATTCTCAAATTTCACCAGAACACTCCTAAGGTATTTTTGCACCACTTTGCTACTCAACTTCCGACCTAGATAAGTCTCTAAGATGGTTTTTCTTTCCAGGTTTTACTTCTCTGTCTACCCAGAAATTTCAGGGAACAGTGGGCCAATGTTTCGTGCATCAGAGAAAATCTACCCAGCCAAAATTTACCAAATTGTAACAGCAGCTACCTGGGTAAATTTGGAACAAGTTTTGTGTTGTACTCTTTTGCAGAAAACCGTAGGAAGGGGGCCTAAAAATTAAAGGGGAAGAAGTGCTTATTCTGGACAGAAATCTGACATTCCAAGGTTTTTGTTGTTTCCTATTACCCATATGTCCAAAATTTTTCATATTTAGACAGGAGGTAGAACACAAAATTTGGAACAATTCTTTCAACATGAACTTTACCAGAAAAGGTCATTTTCTCTGATCAATAATTCTTTCTTTTCGGTCATGGCAGATTTGTGACAGATTCGCTAGATAGTCCTTATGCAAAATCACGCTTAGATACGCAAGAACCTTACCACTCTCATTCAATGCGTTTTCAATTTCAGATATATATGGTCATGATGCATGCACGTCCTATTCGTCCTCACAAAATAAAATAATTGCCAACTAACGTTTGGTCTTACGAGATAGTTTCGATGGCATACATGATACGCCTCTCACTATAATAGCTAGTCGAGATTTTCTAACCGTTCTTTAATTTATCGTAATCGCGGTTAGTGTACCTGCAGAAGATTGATAGAGCACATATATTTCATGAACCTTTCATGCCAGCACTCATGAAAGCGTCCGTATTCATTACCGTTTACTTATAGAAACGATATCTGTACAATTTCCGCCGTACAGACGACGTTAACATACGCTATCGAGATAGCGTATTCACGGGGGTACCGTCATGAGACGGGGGTATGAACAGCGATCGCCATACCCTGCGCCAAACCTTCTACTCCCAATATATTCAACTAACAGTTGGCATATTGGCAGCACCTCAAGTAAGCCACTGCTTGAGGGCAGCGTTCGGTTCGCATCACCGACAGGAAGGCCAAGCTCTCTCAGTTGGCTGAGGATTCTTACCTTCTTACCTTAGCGATGAGTGCGTCGTTACAGAATTTAAGGTCGGTTGTGCATGAAAGTAAGTTTTGACAGAAAGTAATGTGCTGGAAGTCAGTTGATATATTTCATAAGTTAGATAGCCACCTAGTAACTTTCCCATAATCCCTTAGGGCTTTACGATCTAGGCACCATCCTTAACGCACCAATGTATTTCGCAACACATCCTTCTAGCCAAGTTTTAGTAAAATAAGTTTTTAAGGCTTGTCGCATTCTCTGGCGTATGCATTTCGGCTTTGGTGCCCGCTGTTACCAGCTGTGGCACCAGCTACGGCTCTGATACCAGCTGTGGCAGAACCACCTGAATTAATCCGGCTCAAGTGTATTAACCATCACCACTAGGGCAATCTCGGTTAACCTTACACTTCAAACGGAGTAATCCATTGGTCTGTCGGGTAACCTCCCGATACAACCACGGTAAAGCGGATCGAATGCCATACATACAAATGCTCATGCGACATGAGCCCAGAGAATACCACATTCCAGCAGATATTATAAAAATTATCATAAGTGAATATTACAAACCAAGTTTGAGTTTAGTAACCAAGTACTTCAGTGACCATAACCAATAAGTTCTTCAGAGTTTAAGTTGCAGTGGAAAAAAAATAACGAAAGCTACTCAACGATAAGGATGTCTCGATGAAGCCCGTACGAGACATCACTCGGCATTATCTCCATTGGCCGGGGGCGTATCCCATTCCACCGACCAACCAGGGGGAAGAGTACACGGCCAGGTCAAGCTAGCAATCATATCTTCGAAGGTCTCACCTGAAAACAAGCCACAAGCAAGGCTGAGTATACTAATACTCAGCAAGACTTACCCGAGTAGTGGAATCTACTCCACCGACTCTGGACATGCAAGGCTTTTTGGCTCAGGGGTTTGTTTTGCCGAAAAGCATCTACGAGTGGGTCCTTACTTTCAACTTTTAGCTCAAGATTCTAGTTTCATTAACCATTCTAGATAAGCAGCTATCCAATATCATTCATGGTGAAGCATTAAATTTCATCCAACAAGTTTATTCATCATCATTGTTCCTCTTCTTACTCTGTGGGTAAAGGGGGTTAAGCAGTCTCAATAGCCATGAGAAACGGACGATTCGAATCGAATTTCTTAACCTTGCAAGGGAAACCTAAACACACGTCACGTGGTTACTCCCAGAGTCACACGTGCAACTTTTCCCCTTTCATTCCGGGTCGTGGATCGGGGCTACCCTCCGAGAGTACAAGAGCCCCACGCCACGGTTCGGCGCCGGGTCGTGACCACTCTCTGCACTCGCCATATGCACATGGGACCGAAGTTCAAAGGGTAGGATGCCGTCCCCTTGCCGGGCCAATCAGGTACTTAAGCTTACCGATTACCATATTCTCGGCATGTGTTTAGTACGTTCAAAGTCTTAACCATCACTACCACACACTGCGGCCTTAGCAAATTTTTCACTAAACAGACGGGCCTCAATCGTAAACATCGTTCCATAGCCCGTCCGTGTCCTTATGATTGCAGCGTGTAGTAAACATTCAACTCCTATTTTCTCGTGAGTGACAGGAAATCACTCGGCTTTTACCGGAGTCCTATTAGCACAGCATTCTATCGAACCTTATATCTAGTTTTCAAGCATGGGTTCCTAACATCATGCAACTAAGTTTTCATTCAACTCCTATAAACTTAATGCACAAGCAAAAGAGTAGCGAGTTGCATAATTTAGGAAAGGAAATGGGTTATGCTCCGGGGCTTGCCTTCTTGTGCAAAGTTAGTCCGGGGATCGTCTGAACGTTGACCCGGGTCTTCAACTGCTTCAGTTAAATTCGCCTGGGCTTCTCGCTGCTCACTCTCGGACTCGGGCACCAGCTCGTAAGTTCCGTCGGCGAGAGTAGTCGTTTCTACATGAATGCACAAGTTTAAGTAGTGGTGATGGTAAACGACATGATTTCCTTCACGATAAAGTTGCAGTTTGTAAAACACGAGTTTGTTGTGAAGTGAGTTACTTTATCATGTGTGGGCAATCGTTAATAGAGTAGAATAGTACAATGAGTAATTTCGTTAAGCAAGGTGGGGTGGGTGTTCATGGGAACTTATGTTCCTCATGGAAACATGATTTAAGTGTAACTACCACGGCGAGTAGTTTCTGGTCATAAAATCTTGGATCTAGGCACATCAGAGAAAGATATGCTTACTGTAAAATTTTCAGACAATTTCATGCAGCAGATTAATTATGAAAAATATATTACAAGGTTGCTGCTAGATCCTTTCTCTTTTTGTACAGAACAAATGGTGCAAAAACTGAGTCTAAGATTTTTACAGTGCTTTCATTTAATCATGCAGGAGCTACTGTAATTTTTATAGGATTTATTATGCAGTTTTCAGAGCATAGTAAATATGACATTACACACCTAGGTTAATCAAGGATTTATTTTTACAGGATCCTGCACAGGGTTTTTGTCCATGAAACTTTTTACACAACAACCTCTACCACTGAGTATCTTCTAGTAAAAATTTGCGAATTTTCCAAGCTAAGATACTATTTTCTTGATTTAAGGCATGTTATCAGCTCATAAATCAAACAAATAGGTTCCTGTGAGATAAAAAGTCTCCCAATTTTTCTCTGGCATCCGGTACCATTACACCAGTATAGAAAAAGTTTCATTAGGTGATTCATAACCTAACTGCAGGGATAAAAATATTTAGCCACTTATGGTATGAAACTAAGTTTAATAAACAGTGTAGATAGAGATGGAATTTGGGCCTGATCTTTTTACATAGTCCTAAACATCAAGCAACTAACTCACTGCCCAAAATTTAGGGTCAGCATTGATCTACAACAGTGGGTACAAAAGAAGTCCATTAAAACTCCCATTTAATGTAGAGCAAAATATATTGAGAACCTGAGAAACTTTAAGTAACAAAGGTTGTAGAGTTTCTTCTAAGGATTCCAGAACAGTTGAGTTTGCATTTTTCTGAATTTTCTACGATTTTATACGAATTTTACAAGTTCACTGAAATTGAATCTAGATTTGAAACTTTCTTTTACAACTGGGTCCTTGAATCTTACGTGCAGACCCTTCTAAAGATTTCAATTACTGCAATTGGATCCTCGGGTGGCTCGGGTACGGTGGCCGGCCAAAATTCCGGCGAGGGGTGAGGGTCGGGGAAGGATCAGGGGTACGAGGGCTACCTCGTGGGGGTCTTGTTCGGGTGGGGGACGGCCGGGAGTAGCTCGCCGACGTTGGAGCAGGGGCGGCGGCGGCGGCGGCACGCGTCGACGGCGGTGCTCCGACGGGCTTGGGGCGGCCTGGTCTGGACAGGGAGCTTCAGTGGCGCGTGGGGAAGCTGCTTGGGTGCTTGGCTTGGGCGGAGGAGGTCGGAGTCGAGCTGTCCGCGGTGAGCAGGGGCGGCGACGGCGGTGACAGCGCGGGCGGCGGCGCTCCGGTGGTCCTGGGCGGTGTTGGGCGGGTCGGCGAGCTTTGGTGGGGTGATGTAGTGGTGGCTGACACTTGAATTTGGGCAGGGGGCGGCTGTGGAGGGCTGTCCACGAGCGGGCGGAGCTCGGCGGCGACAATGGCGGCGGCGAGCGTGCTCTGGCTGCGGGTGGCTCGCGCGGGCGGCCTGGAGCGGCTTTTATAGGGGCAGGAGTGGGGTGGGGGTGCTGGGCGACGCGCGGGGGCGGAGACACGGCAAGGGCGTGCCACTGGCCACGGTGGGCGGCTCGATTCGCCGGCGCGGCGTGCGGCGGGCGGGAGCGAGCGACTGGCGGCCGGGGATTTGCGTGGGGGAGCGAGAGATAGCGCAGCACGGGGATTGGAGGGACAGCTGCAGCAGCGGCTCGGGCGGAAGGCAAGCGCAGCGACGGGCGGGTCGCGGCGGGCGGGACGGCACGGCGCGGCGCGGCGGTTGGGCAGCGGCGGGCGGCGAGCAGAGGCACAGCACGGCGTGGTTCACGCGCGAGCGCGGACTGGGCAGCGCGGCGGTGGGGGGAGGGGGGCAAAGCCGGTTCTGGGGGCGAGGCGCGGCGGCCACTGGCCTGGCGGCTCGCGCCGGTCAGGCGTCGCCGGCCACCTGGCCGTGCTGTCGGGCGGGGAGGGGGGAGAGAGAGAGAGCGAAGGACCTTTTTGCAAGAATTTGAAAAGTTCCAGGGGGCTGGGTGCAAACAGGATGTTTTCTCCTCTTTCTAATTTGAATTTCAAAAACTTTTGAACATGAAAGTTGTTCAGAATAAAAAGTTCTACAAGTTTGGTTTCAGGCAACACCTCATTTGGCTTGTGGTTTGAAAGTTAATTTAAAAATTCAAAGGTATTCATATGTGCCCAAATTAAATTTGAATTTCAACTTAACTTGTTTTAATTCTTTTCACCCTTTTATTAGTTGGTTAAGCATTGGGTTGGGCTAATGACATTGCTTTAGAAATGTAATTTATCAGGGTTGTTACACTCACCGAGTGGTCTGCCCTCTTGAAAAGGAAGGGAATCAAGGTGAGCGACTAGTCTTTCGTCATCTCCGAGTAGTTCGGAGGGTTTCATGCCCTTCCAGTACACGAAGCGACCCTATGGGGTGGAGGTTATAAGCAATCCCTGGCCACCCGAGTAGGGTTCGGCCTCGGGATCGGAGTCCGAGTCGTAGTCGTCGAAGATAGGGGCCTCCCGACATGCGGAGGCGACCTTCTCCCCGGGCTCGAGTAGTTCGTCTAGATCCTTCTCCAATGCGGAGTAGAATTCAGACTTGGCGGCCTCCTAGTAGACAGTGGTCGTGTTGCGCAAACCGAACGTGAATTGGTCACGTTTTCCCCTAGATGGAGTCGAGTCTGATCCGGGGAAGCCTGGTGCAGCACGAGTCGGAGTCGCATCGAAAATGGACAGCTTCTCGATCTCTCTGGCGAGGTCAGAGAGCAACATCTCATCGAGATTGTCAACAAACTCATCCAGGGCGCTACTGGAAGTTGCTATACGTGCCTCCGGCTTGTCGTGGACAAGGTGCCGACGGAATTCTCCTGTGCCGTCAAAGACAAAGACCCAGGAGCCGAAGACAACGGTTGTGCCCACAGGGAGCACAGCGCTGGTGAAGTTGAATGTCGCCATCGAATTCTCCGGTGGATTTTCGATGAAACCCCCTACCTGGCGCGCCAGCTGTCGGTGTTTTACCGGCAAGCCCACCGAGGGATACCCTCGAAGTGGTAGGTTGTAGGTAGGGTGTCGCCGAGATCAGGAACTCGATGGTGCAAGGAACACAAGGGTTTAGACAGGTTCGGGCCGCAGTATGCATAATACCCTACGTCCTGTATGGTTTGTATTGCCTTGGAGGTTATGAGATATGCTTTGGAGGTGTCCCTGCCCGCCCTTATATATCTCGGGGGGGGGGGGGGGGGGGGCACAATTACATGAAAATCCTAGTCTGGTACGAGCTTAGGAGTCATAACCGAGTACTCTCGGGTAGTTACCTTCTGTACCAACTAGTTGTACTAGCTTACGAGTAATCTACATATGGATAAGGTATGGGACATGCCTCACCCCTTACTCTAGAATGTTCTACGCCACGCGTGCAGTCCCGTTGCCCCGAGTCTGACATTATGCTTAGCATGTGCATGTGTGCAAGATTTCAAGCCAATCCCAAGGAATGTCACTTAACCGCTGTTAAGAGAATTTTGAGATATTTAGTACACACTCCTAACCTTGGCTTGTGGTATCCCAAAGGCTCCAATTTCGATTTACTTGGCTATTCCGATTCGGATTATGCTGGTTGCAGACTAGATAGAAAGAGTACAACAGGTACTTGCCAATTCCTTGGTAGGTCCCTAGTATCTTGGAGTTCTAAGAAAAAGAATTCGGTTGCTTTATCCACCGCGGAAGCGGAGTATGTTGCCGCGGGTGCATGTTGTGCCCAACTTTTATGGATGAAGCAAACCTTGAGTGACTTCAATTGTGAGTTTAGTGTTGGGGAGCGCTATTTTTGGATCGCGCCGAAGGGTGCTCGACCGAAGGCCGCTTCGCCGAAGGAAGACTGAAGGACCCCACACCGAAGATCACCGAGGAACGAAGCGGAGGATTGAAGCCCCGAAGAGTGCGAGGAGTGCGGAGTCTCCGCCGAAGACATAGCAGCCTACCGAAGAATCAAAGCCAAGCCGACCGAAGTCACTGCGAACGCAAGACAGGCCGCGAAAGAAGCTCAACCATCCACTTTGCAGATGATGACAAGAGGAAGGGGCAGAGAAGCCGAAGGAGCAAGCAACAAAGCTGCAGCACAGTACAAATGACTCAGAGAGGACGAGCTTCGCCTGGAGCTCGTATACAAGAAAATACAAGAGAAGAAGCGAGCGCTGGAATATGCACTCTCCCCACAGCATGAAGACCCAGAAAGAACTGAGAGTCAAGAATATGAACACCGACCGAGGGCCACTCACGATCGGCCACCAGCACCAAGGCCAAGCCCCATACACATTGAGGAAGAGCCCGAAGACTTAGAAGGAGAATACTACAGTAGCCGAAGGGCGGATCATCGAAGGCCACGGCATCGTGAGGAGCCCCGTACCCCGCTCTCGGTGGGCCTAGAGAAGGAACATTGGCCACCCCGTTTCAATGCGGTAATCTTACCACAGTACGAAGGAGAAACAGACCCCAGAGAGGTCCTGCTCAAATACGAAGCTGTAGTAGAATCAAATGGGGTTGGTCCAGCTATCAAGGTGAAGGCCTTTGTTCTGGCACTGAAGGGCTCAGCACAACACTGGTATGCAAATCTCCTGAAGGGTTACATCTACCCTTGGGGCCAACTAAGATTGAAGGTGCTGACAAGCTTCCGGGGGCTGCAAACCGAAGAGCTGACATCATGTGACTTTCACAAATACAAGCAAGGCCAAAAAAAGCCCCTCCAAGACTACATGCTGCGCATCATCAAGCTGCGAGCAAAAGCGCCCAACATGGAACATTTGTCCATAATTGACGCCACAATCGGCGGCCTTCGGGTCAGCGCATGTCAGGAATTCCTCGACCGATGCAAGCCACGTTCAGTGGGCGAACTCTTCGACATCATGCCAGAGTATTGCAAGTCCGACCGAGGCCGGAGGAGAAGACTCGATGAATTGAGCCAAGAGAAGAAGGCCAAAAAGAATCAGTGGAATAACCAGCCGAAGCCATGGCACCCAAACCAACCAAAGTCAAACGATCACAAGCAGGTGAACACTGTGTCAGAGGGCACTGAGCCCAACGAATCACACACCCCGCCCAACCAAGGATGAGGGGGAAAAGGAGGCAAAGGGGCCGCGGAGGCCGGGGCCAGCATCAGAAGACCCCTTTTTGCTATTTTCATGGAAAAGACAAGGGCCACTGGAAAAATGAAAGAAGAGCTCAACAAGAAAGCTTCAGAACACTCGATGCCTGTCAACTACACATCACAAGAGAACAAGCCTACGCCTTCGGCATCAAACCAATGGGCACTGTCTTACCCACCGTACAACACAACCCACCACCTTATATTCCGCCATACCTTCAGCTACCAGCGCCGCCGGTGCCCCAACATGCGGCAACCACTTCGGGGCACCGTGCTCCCTCCGCAAATTACCACACCCT
Source organism: Panicum miliaceum (assembly GCA_032594955.1). Taxonomy (NCBI): domain Eukaryota; kingdom Viridiplantae; phylum Streptophyta; class Magnoliopsida; order Poales; family Poaceae; genus Panicum; species Panicum miliaceum. The sequence continues at coordinate 49,251,772 of CM064057.1, read as the reverse complement.
AGCATCTTCGGGGTATCACCTTAGCTGGACCCGCACAGCAACAACTCCAGCCTACAACCCCGTGAACTATCACCTCCTGCTAGCACCAAAGCTCGAGCCGGGGCAAACCCCAAAGTCCTCCGATCACCGAAGGTCAACAACTCCGGAGGCCCGATGGTAAATGTCATCAACGCCATCTCCGGAGGGTCGAACGAGCCAGTTCACGAGACGAAGTGGCAAAGAAAAGACTACCTTCGGGCAGTAAATCTTGTCTGTGCAGGCAAGCACTTTAAGACCACATGGTCCCACGTCCCCATAACTTTCACCGAAGCAGATCTCAAGCTCCAGTATTATCCGCACAATGATCCTCTAGTCATCAGAGCAAACATCAGCAAAAACACGGTACACTTCTTCGGCAACGATGTGGGAAGAATCCTAGTGGACAATGGCAGTTCGACGGATATCATCCTGTGGTGATGCTTCATCCAGATGGGGTTCGAGGAGAAAAACTTGAAACAATCCACTTCCCCGCTGATTGGCTTTGGCGGGAAGAGAATCGAAGCTGTGGGCAAGGCGGACATAAATGTAACCTTCGGTCAAGGGTCAACAATGAGAACAGAGGTCATAACGTTCGACATCGTAGACATCCAGTACCCATACAATGCCATCTTCGGTAGAAACACTATCATCAAGTTTGCTGCTGTCATCCACCAGCCTTACTTGTGCATGAAGATCCCCACAACCGGAGGGGTCGTAACAGTTTTCGGCAGTCAAGAGGAAGCCCGAAGGTGTGAAGACAACACTTCTCAGTCCTCAAAAAATGTGCATGCCATCGAAGACCAAAAGCAAACTGAGGACGAAGATAGTCAGCAGAAGATCGAAGCCCAAGAGGTTATCGAAGGCCTGCAACCAACAGAGCACACCAAAAGGGTGCCATTATGTGAAGATGTCCTAGATCACACAGTGATCATCGGCAAAGGCCTAGAGCAAGCCGAAGAAGAAAGACTTGTCCGGTTCCTTTCGGAACAACCAAGATGTATTTGCATGGTCATCGGCAGATTTGAAGGGGGTAAGCAGGGATGTCATGGAGCACGTCCTCAAAGTGGACCCGAAGCACCAACCAGTAACACAGAGACTTCGGACAATGTCCAAAGAAAGAACGAATGCGGCTCAAGCCGAAGTCCAGAAACTCCTAGACGCCAATGTCATATGAGAAGTCCAGTTCTCTTAATGGCTAGCAAACGTTGTCATGGTCAAGAAGAAGAACGGCAAATGGCGAATGTGCATAGATTTCACGAATCTCAACAAAGCATGTCCGAAAGACGACTACCCACTGCCAAGAATCGATAACCTGGTAGATGCAGCTGCAGGGTCAGAAATGATGAGCATGTTGGATTGCTTCTCCGGCTATCATCAGATCTAGATGAGGAAGTGTGATGAAGATAAAAACCAGTTTCACAACACCCTTGGGCACCTTTTGCTATATGAGGATGCCCGAAGGCCTGAGAAATGCAAGAAGCACTTTCAACCGGATAGTAAAAGCAATCCTCGAGGCTCAGTAGGACAGAAACGTCTCAGCTTATGTTGATGATGTTGTGCTCCGAAGCCAGAAAACAGAAGACCATGTGGTAGACCTTCGGGAAACTTTTGCAAACCTTCGGCAGCACGACCTCAAGTTAAACCTAGAGAAGTGTGTCTTCTATGTGATGAAGGGGAAACTCTTGGGATGCATGATTTCTGAGAGATGAATGGAAGCCAACTAGGAGCAAATTGAAGCCATCAAGCGCATGGAAGCTCCACGCAATCAGAAAGATGTGCAGAAATTGGCAGGCCACCTGGCTTCGCTAAATAGATTCATTTCGTGGTCAGCTAAACGAAGCCTACCATTCTTCAAGGCACTCAAAGGCTCCGGTAATTTCCAGTGGGGGCCAAAGCAACAAAAGGCATTCGAGGAGTTGAAGAGTTACATTGAACAGCTGGCGGTCATGTCTAGCCCCACACCAAAAGCAGAGCTCTTACTATTCATTGCTTCTCCCGGAGCCGCAGTCAGCGCAGCACTAGTTGAGGAGCGCAGAACCGAAGGAGTCTTGAAGTTGTTGTACTCATTGATGGAGAAGATGGCATACACAGTAGTTATGGCAGCTAGAAAGCTTCGGTACTACTTCCAGAGCCACTTAATCACCGTACCAACATCGTAGCCCCTTTGGGACATGTTCGAGAACAGAGAGGCCTCCGGCAGAATAGGCAAGTGGGCAGCACAGCTTGCAGAGCACACAATCAATTTCACCTCCCGAAGTGCAATCAAGTCTCAAGTGTTAGCAGACTTCATAGCAGACTGGACACCATCATCCCCAACTCAGCAGCAACCAACAATAGAGGTCATTTAGCACATGGCATGTGACAGGGCATATTGTGAGAAAGGAGCAGGAGCTTCGGCCATCTTGGTCGCCCCTTCAGGTGCAAAGCTGAAATACGCAGTCAGACTAGACTTCGGCGGCTGCACAAATAACGTGGCAGAATCCGAAGGCCTACTCTTGGGGCTTTGGAAGGCAAGAGCATTAGGAGTCTGCCGGCTATCCATCAAGTCCAATTCAGAGCTCATCACGGGGCACGTGGATAAATCGTACAAGGCATAACACCTGGAGCTAATGAAATATCTGGCAGCAGTTTGGGGAATGGAGAAATGCTTCTTGGGCTTTGGTGTTAGGAGTTTTCCGAGGGCATTAAACAAAGAGGCAGATGAGCTAGCGAAGGCAGCCGCTCAACAGAACCCGCTCCCCCCAGACGTGTTCTTCGAAACACTGAAGCAGGCATCAATCCACTATGGCGAAGAACCCGTCAAGTTTATTAATGCCATCTCCAGCGAAGACTGGAGAGCCACAATCATGGCATACCTCCGTGGACACTTTGCACCGGAGGACGAGAAGGAAGAAAAAAGAATGGCGCTTTGGGCCTGAAATTAGGCAGTCATCAACGAAGACCTATACCGAAGGGGGGTATGCGCACCGCTCCTAAAATGTGTGTCCAGGGACGAAGGCAGGCAGCTACTCTCAGAAATACACTCCGGCATGTGCTCGTCTCACATCGGCACACGAGCTCTCGTTGGAAAAGCTTTCAGGTAGGATTTCTATTGTCCTTCGGCAGTGGCAGATGCACACGAAATAGTCAAAACATGTCCCAACTGCCAGAAACAAATACACTACAGCAAGGTCCCGCCCGAAGAAGTACACCTCATTCCGCCAATATGGCCTCTCTCCCGATGGGGCCTCGATATTGTCGGAATGCTACCGACAGCCCCGGGCAAATACAGATACGCAGCAGTAGCAGTTGAGTACTTCACCAAATGGGTTGAAGTAATGGCCCTCTGGGAGATTTTAGCCGGAGCCCTCCAAAAATTATTTTGGCAAAACATTGTGTGTCGCTTCAGTGTCCCGAGGGAAATAACTGTAGACAATGGCAAACAGTTCGATTCAGCGACCTTTCGGGCATTCTGTGAGCAACTGGGAACGAAGCCATGCTTCGCTTCGGTGTACCACCCTCAGTCTAACGGGGTGGTTGAAAGAGCCAACGAGATCATCTTCACCGGTATCAAAAAGAATATCACCGACCAGCCGAAGGGCAAGTGGGTCGATGAGCTCTCAAGATTCATCTGGTCACACAACATGACCGAGTCAAGAACAACAAAGTTCTCCCCTTTCAAGCTTTTGTACGGAGAAGAATGCATGACGCCGGAGGAACTAAAGCTCGGCTCATTGCGAACAGCTGAAGACAACATTAAACATTAGGACATGGTGGCAACCGTCGATGTCATCGAGACAGTGAGGCTGCAAGCAGCCGACAACCTAACCAAATACCAAGAAGAAACCCAAAGGTGGAAGAACAAGAAGATAAAGCCACGAAAAATCAAAGAAGGCGACTTCGTCCTAAGGCGCATACCGAAGGGCAAAATGAAGGGCAAGCTCAACAGCAAGTGGGAAGGGCCATTCCTCGTAACAGAAATGGCAAGACCCGAGGCCTGCAGGCTTCGGGACCTCAACGGTGTCGACGACTAGTACTCATGGAACAAGGACATGCTCCAGAATTACTTTGTGTAGGAAACAATTGTAAGGGCGCCTGGAGGAAAAATAACCGAAGGGGCTCGTAGAAGTCACTATGTATTTTTCTTTTTTCTTCTTTTTTGAACGGACTATGATCAGAAAAATGCACCAAGGACTCATACTCTTTTCCTCACGAGGAAAGCCTTCGGTCGCCATCACGGTAACCCCTTGTGAAATATAAACAAGGATCCCCCAAGGGAATAACTCCACAGGGGAACAAAGAATGCCTAAACATCGGTCGAATAGGGATCGTCATCGGCACGCAGCATACAAAATGCTGAGAATAAGTGAGCACGGGTTGCCGAAGCTGGAAAGGCTCATCACCCCTCTGCTTCACTTCAAAAATAAAATAGAACGAGGCCCTCTCGGACAGGAACTGAAGGCATTCGTAAATAAAAACAAAGCCCTCTTGAACAAGATTCAACGGCATTCGCAAGAAAATAAACCGCCATCAACCCAACGCCCTGATCAAGCGAAAGGAGGGGGTGGTGCTTCGCAATAATAGTTCCGCTGAACCAGGTTGTCACGATGCCGCTGAAGGGACTCCGGAACGAACAGTAAACGCAACCCGAAGCCCCGATCAAGCAAAAGGGGGGTGGCTCTTCGACGTATAAAATTGTTCAATCGGGCCATCGCGTTGCCGATGGAGAACACTCAATGCACGATTTGCTTGGTGGCACTCAGTAAAATCATAAAAGGCTTCGGCACCCCGCTCAAGTAAAGGGGGGGTGGCGCTTCGCAATCACATTTTACTTAACCGACGCGTCGAAGCTACAAACAACCGGTTTATTTCATACAACCGAGGCCACAGGCTTCGGTAAAATTACAACTCAGAAATTAAGTTCCTTCGTCAAACAACTTTTAGTCAATCTCATCAATCAAACTCCTCACTGCAATAGTGATAATAGTTTCGGCCATCAGACTAAGCGCGGCATCAGAAGGAACCCCTGCAGCCGAAGGTAAGACTCGATCATTTTTGCAGGCCGATACATGAATCCCGAAGGAAAAACACTGTCTTCTACTGGCTCCTCCTTCGTCTCCTTTAGCCCTTCGGGAGGAGTATAAGGAACTGAGGTGTTCTGTTACGACGAAGTTCGTGACGAAGGGCGCGATCGGCAAGTATCCTATCACGCCTATGGGGACCGCTTCCGAAATCAGTAAAAAATGCCTTCACGGCAGCGTTGCGGTGTTCATAAAGCACGAGCTTCGCATTTCAAAAGTCATCAAAATTAACATCCGGATGCAAAGCTTGAAATTTGACCCAACTATGCCTGTCTACATAAAAGTCATCACGGTTCATGGTCAAAGGCACGATACCTTCGATCACCTGCATAGGTTCCAACGCAGGGTCCTGTGCAGGGCCGAAGGAGTTAGTCTCAAAATATTTGTTACAACCCAATCGTGAACTAAGACAAATACCCTACTCACACCTCTCCGGCGATCGCATTGTCGTCGGGATCCGCAATAACGGTGTCGTCGGCAGCAACAGTTTGGGTGGTCGCATCCCTTCGTGCGGCGGAGTCCTCGGCCCCTCCAGATGCAGTGTCCTGGTCTCCAAATGTCGATGCAGGATTGATTGGGAACAGAGCCGGAGCCGCAGCCGGAGCATCTCCAGGAGCAGCTTCGGACGAGATGGACCCGACAGCTTTGGAAAGTATTTCATGAGCATAAGCTTCGGCCTTCATCTGAATCTGCAAAGAACAAAAAGGGGATGAGCGATTAGGAGTAGATCACATATACTCCAAGCTCCAGCAAACGAGCGAACGAACAACTAACTTGTTCCTTCATACGAAGTTTCTCATGTTCGACAAGAGATGCCCCGACGCCCTTGAAAAACGTCCCGAGGAAGTTCTTAGCGATGTTCTTCAGCGGCACGGGCAACTTTTCAGGGGTCACTTCCTCCTCGCTGGGCCACTGGAAGTCAGGCTCTCACAACTGACGAAGACATGAATTCACGATGCTGGATGGCTCACGTGCCGAAACCATGGCACAGAGATCACCGTGGAGGCGACTACCAGATTTCGCCATGGCAAGACATGACCAAAGCCATGAGAAAAACTATGAAATCTCCACATCTTCGGGCCCAAGTAGAGCAGGAGCGGCCAAGCCCTGGTACGCCAGCAGCCGACGAACATCGGCCCGAAGGCTGTTGATCCCATGAGTGAAGCTCTGGCGGTACCGACGGAAGAAGTCTCGAGTTGAAGCACGCTTCTCCTCCATCTTCTTGGCATGGGCTTCAGCTTACCTGAGTGGCAGCCAGCTCCGAGCAATACTTGTCCTTGAGAGTCAAAGCAACGCTAGCTTCGTCTCGAACAGCAGCAAGCGCTTCATCTTTTTTGGCTGTAGCATCTAGAAGCTCCAGCTTCTCCCGCTCAAGAGTCACAACCCTTTCCTCCAGCTCAGCAACGCGGGCACTGGAAGAAGCTTCGGCCTCTACTTGACGAGCGGCACAGTGGGCCGCGATGAACGATTTCAGGGCCACGTCTTGTACATTCTGAAGCATCTGGGCACCCCTATCGCCATCAGTCTCTTCGCCATCAATGGAAAACAAAATGAGGATGAGGCCTCGGATAAGAACCCACGCTCTCGGTCGCGGCTCTCAAACCGAAGGGCACCGACGACATTACCCCCGATCAGTTTCGTTGAAGATGCCCCGAGTTCAACAGCGATAGTGTCAGGGGGAAGAGTAAACGGTCATCTAATGACTGCCCTGGAAACGATTGTGGAGGTCCGGACTGACCCGCGGCAACGGCGACCATCGTCAGCCCAACACGAGAAGGAAGCGCTCTGCTTCGCCCGACCCCGTCCCTCGCGGTCGGACGCTCCCGATCCCCAGGCAGGCGGGCTCTGCCTCGCCCGGCCCCTCGCCACGAGGATCCGCCTCGCCCGACCCCTCACCACGAGGGTCCGCCTCGCCCGACCCCTTGCCACAAGGGTCCGCCTCGCCCGACCCCTTGCCACAAGGGTCCATCTCGCCCGACCCCTTGCCACGAGGATCCGCCTCACCCGACCCAGGGTCCTAGGGTCGGACTCACGTGGGCCCGCCGGATGGAAATCAGACTCGGGCGCAGCTTTGCCTTAAATGCTCCACTGCTCGAGCGTGCGGAAAGGCGTCCACGCCGCTGACGTGACCCGTCACACCTACTCACCCACGACCGCGCCGCGCGCGGTACAGCGACTCAGTCTTCTCTGATTCGCTGTCAGGCTATCATGACCCACGTCGCCTGGCGCAGGAGCACGCCTGACCATCCACGCTCCACCTACCCGTCCTCGCTCCCCGCGATTCCGGCGACAGGGACAGGGAGTCCGCACCGCTCAGGCCGCCTGCAGCATAGGGACAGTCGTGGCAGCCGTCAGCCCCGACGGGATGGAAGCCACCGCCATCATCACGCACGCCCGCCGTAATCGGCTCCCGAGGAGGACAGCAACCAGATCAGTGCAGGCCGCCCGGCGAAGCAAGGAGACGGAAGACAACCGCGGCGCCCGGGAAGCACAGATCTTCTTCTTGGACTCCGTGTTTCCCTCTCCCGCTCCATTCTTTCTCTCTCTGTGTACCCCCACGCACGTCCGGCATATGCCTGGACAACTCCCTGGAGCTATAAAGGGAAGGCCAGGGCCCAAGAGACGGAGGGAGAATTTTTAGACTCTCACACGCTCACACTCACACTTCCTCACACAGGCTTTCTTCTTCCCGGCAAAGAAGAACACGCCTGCACCATTAGAGCCCCTGTGCACACCTTAGAGACTTGGGAACGGTTCCCTCTCTCGCCCTTCTGTAACCCCTACTACAGAACCCGCGTGGGTAACACGAGCAGCTCCCCATACTGGACGTAGGGCTTCTTCACGCCCGAACCAGTCTAAATCCCGTGTCACCCGTGCAACCATCTAAGGCCGTACGCGCATAAAAGAAATTTACTAGTCTAAGTCTTGATCACCAATCTTGACAACGACAGATAGCCATAGGGTCCCCTCGGCTGACGAAGCATCTCTTGCTCTCAGAGGACAACCCAGCCGAAGTATCACTTGATGCCTGGGCAGATGCAACCTTCGTGACGATAAGAGCAGTGGACGAGTCGGAGGATCCATCCGACCCGCTGGAGCTTCGGCGGGGGCTCAGGTTCAGTGGTGAAGCAATGCCCAGGTGTAAGGCTCCCTCCCCGCCGGTGAGTCCACCACAACATTCCCGGCGAGGCCGTCGTCACTCTCAGCCTCCATCTCGCTGACCTCCAGCTCGAGACATTTCACGGTGTCACCCGCAACCGCCCTTGGAGGGGCCAAAACGGGAGACGCAAACCGAAGGGGGGCACAGCCAATGCAGCTCCAGCTCCTTCATCGCCCCGGGTGTCTTCCGAATCCCCAACAGCTTTCAAGGGCGGGGGGCGGGGTCCCAAAAAGTAAAACCTCTACCTTCAAACGCTTCGTCGGGCCGCCACAGCTTGACCCTTCGACCGTTTGCGCTTCTCCAATTGCGATGTTGGCGGGGCAGAGCGCTTCTCTTCAGCAACCGCGGTGCTGGCCGCAGCCACCGCCTTCGTCGAAGCAGCACGCGCCGGGGCGCAGATACCAAGGGTGCGAAAGATGCGATTAGTGTGCGTCCTGCCCAGCTGCTTGAAAATCAGCTTGTATTCGCTGATGGATTCCACGCTGAGAATCTCATCGGCACAGCTCTCCACGGAGCCCGGATCAACCTCTAAAAAACAATAAAAAGCACCGGTCAGACGAAAGGCCAACCACGTAAATAAGCAAGGGAAGCATGGCGTATCACCTACGGTTTTTCTTCAAATGAAAAGACTTCACGAAGTCGGGTGTGGCAATGCCTTCAATCTATTCGTCCTTCGGCAACCAACCCTTTATTGACCACCCCGACTTCAAAGGCTAGCAACGACAGGACATGTACTCTTCGATGATGTCCCGGGTGCTGAACACCTTCGATATCTGCCGAAGCATCACCACGAAGCCCAGAAGGTCCTCAGTCTCTTCAGCAATGAGACGAGGCGTGTCACCGAGCTTGCGGATCCGATCTGTCACAAGGGGGTGGCTTCGGGTCTCTGAGTCTAGGGTGACCTTGTGGTAGAACCAGTGAGAGGTCCAGTCCACTAGCCACTTATTTTTTTACGCCATCACGGGGCTGGATACTGGACTCTTGTATGTAAAATTGTAGCAACCATATTGTATCTCAGCTTTGGCTTCCTTCCCTTCGGCGGTCTTCACTGTGACAACCTTCGGCTGGTAGTGCACTTGGTGCACAAAGGAGAAATGCTACGCCGAAGGGGTAAAATTATAGGTCCTCGCCAACCACATATACATGCTCAGTCGAGCAATGGAGTTCGGGGTCAGATGGTGCAGGAACATACCGCAGGACCGAAGGATTTCCATGAAAGAGGGATCCAAAGGAAACCGAAGACCTGCAGTAAACAAATTTTGTAACACCATGACCTCGTCGTCCTCTAGATGGGCCAAGACCTCGTTAGTATCTGCGGCTCGGGTGAGCCCTTCGGCGATGTAGCCTCGGCGAACCATATCCCGAAGCGTGTCTTCGGTAACCAGACTCTTCAGCCGATCCATCTTCGGGGCCGTCTTCGGAGCCATCCAATCCAGGGTGATCTTCTCAGGCACTATGAAGCCGAAGGGAAACTAACGAAGCCTCAAACGAGCCGAAGAGACTAACTCGCGAGTGCAGAAGCAAATGAGGGTGCGAAAGCAAGAGAGCGCGAAAGTGACAACATTCAGGGGCGGCGTTTTTATACTGCGCCTCCGCGGCACGAAAAACCAAAAAGACGTCGTTGCCCAAAAGTTGAACGGTCGACACCGCTATTACCACGGACGGGCCTAGGGGCTTTTTCATATTTTCGCGCCTTGGATGAAGGTCAACTCATTGACTTTTTTCCCCTTCAACCGATCTGATTACTTGTGTGCAGGAGTCAACTTGATCGTGAAACAAAAACCATTCGTGATCCAGGGGTGGCGCTTCAGGCGTCGAGGCCTCGGGTCTTCGTCAACAATACCGAAGCCCACGAGAGCCCCTCGGCCTCGAGGGGCTACTATTGGAGAGCGCTATTTTCGGATCACGCCGAAGGGTGCTCGACCGAAGGCCGCTTCGCCGAAGGAAGACCGAAGGACCCCACACCGAAGGTCACCGAGGAACGAAACGGAGGATCGAAGCCCCAAAGGAAAGGCTTCAGTCAAGACCGAAGCCCACTGAAGGGGAAGCACAAATGAAGCCCGAGGGTTGATGGAGCCGGCTTCTACCGGAAGTACCAAGTGTGCTGAGTTGTAAAGTGTGTACAGGGAGGAATTAACCAAATACCCATGGTATATTCCGGGAATATAGTCGTTAGGGGGTAAAAAGGTGTACTTGTGTTGAGGGTAAGTGTAACCGCCCCTATAAATACCCCTGCAACTGTAACTGATGTGACGGATCCCTGTTCAATACAAGTTTCCATATTGGAGCATCCGAAGTGTTTTTAGTTGTTAATTGTTGTTTATTGTTGTTTACTTATTTCCACGGGCTGTTGTGGTGCTTCTTCCTTCCGAAGGGTACCCTCCACCAACATTTAGTAAGATTCCGCTCTTGTGTGACAATGAGAGCACCATCAAGCTAGCAAACAATCCGGTGCAACACTCCCGAACAAAGCACATTGACTTACGACACCACTTCTTATGAGATCATGAGGCCAAGGGAGATATTACTTTATTACAGCATGTGAGCACCGAACGGCAACTTGCCGATATCTTCACTATGCCTCTAGATGAGCAAAGGTTTTGTGCTTTGAGGAGTGAGCTAAATATCTTGGATTCTCGTAACTTGGCTTCACTTGTTGCACATACTTGATTGTTGGCTAGATAGGAAAAATGAATTTTTATTGTGTTGAGTTCTTCAAAACATTTGGATTTTGATCCTCGGATGAAAACTTGATGATTATGATTATTTTTATGTAATGTTGTTTGTGCCTAATCAACAAGTGTCAAGTTGTCGCATGTCAAAAAGCCAATTCTATCAAAATCTCCAAGTTCTCTTAATATCAAAATCTATCTTTTGGAGAATTTCAGCTACCATCGGAATTTCTGACACGAGCTCAGAAGTTCCGACAACCATCGGAAGTTTCTTGTATCTTCCAACGAAGGGTCCTTGGGAGATCTGTTCTTTATTTATCGGGACTTCCGATCCACGATCGGAACTTCCCACCTACGTCGAAAGTTTCTTGCTTCTTCCGACAAGGGGTTCTCGGTTTGAAATATCAATTTTGAACTTCCGATAAGCCATCGGAACTTCCGACATATCACTTGACTATATATACCCCTTGGACAGTCCACTTCAAACCCTAACTTCATATCTCTCTTCCCACCGACGCCTCCACTCTCCTCCTCTCAAACCCTTGAGGGGAACTCAAGATTTGACCGTGGGATTTCATTGTCGTGAAGTTCTTTGGATTCCCCAAGCATCGGAACTTTCGGTTCCATCTTTCTCTCCTCCAATTCGCGCGGGAAAAGCTCAAGGTATTTCATTCAAAATCCCCGTCGCCCGATCTCACAATGTCGTAGGAGTTATATGGATTCCTTTAGGGGATAGTCTCTAGATATCTCTTAGAACTAGTGCATAAATTTTCATGAAGTTTGGTGGGTTAAATCTCTTGTTCCATGGCTGCTTGTGCAAGTTCAGGCCATGTCGGAAGTTCCGACCCCTGGTCGAAACTTCCGACAGGCGTCTGTTTTGCACAATCATGCCTATCTTGTCACCAATATTTATTCCGTTTCTTCGATCCATCCTTATATTCCTGTTATATCCATCAGATGGCTCGTGGAAGAAATGAAAAAGAACGTGCATCCGAGATTGAATCCTCACCGGAGCATGACTCTGATGTGGCAGAACCACCTGAATTAGTCCGGCTCAAGTGTATTAACCATCACCATTAAGGCATCCGCGGTTAACCTTACACTTCAAACGGAGTAATCCACTGGTCTGTCGGGTATAACCTCCCGATACAACCACGGTGAACGGATCGAGGGCCGTACATACAAATGCTCATGCGACGATGAGCCCAGAGAATACCACATTCCAGCAAATATTACATCATTAGCATAAGTAAATATTACAAGCCAAGCTTTTGAGGTTAGAAAACAAGTACTTCAATTAACATAAAAAAAAGTTCTTCAGAGTTAAGTTGCAGCGGAAATAAACAACGGAAACTACTCGACGATACAGGATGTCTCGATGAAGCCCGTACGAGACATCACTCGGCCTTATCTCCGTTGGACGGGGGCGCATCCCATTCCACCGACCAACCAGGGGGAAGAGTGCAGGGCCAAGTCAAGCTAGCAATCATGTCTTCAAAGGGCTCACCTGAAAACGAGTCACAAGCAAGACTGAGTATACTAATACTCAGCAAGACTTACCCGTGTAGTGGGAACTACTCCACTGACTCTAGACATGCAAGGCTTTTTGGCTCAGGGGTTTGTTTTGCCGAAAAGCATCTACAAGTGGGTCCTTACTTTCAACTTTTAGCTCAAGATTCTAGTTTCGTTAGCCAGTCTAGGTAAGCAGCTATCTAAAGCATACATGGTGAAGCATTAAATTTTTCATCCAACCAGTTCATTCATCATCATTGTTCCTCTTCTTACTCTGTGGGTAAAAATGGTTAAGCAGTCTCAATAGCCGTGAGAAACGGACGATTCGAATCGAATTTCTTAACCTTGCAAGGGAAACCCAAACACACGTCACGTGGTTACTCCCTAGAGTCACACGTGCAACTTTTCCCCTTTCTTTCCGGGTCGTGGATCGGGGCTACCCTCCGAGAGTACAAGAGCCCCACGCCACGGTTCGGCGCCGGGTCGTGACCACTCTCTGCACTCGCCATATGCACATGGGACCGAAGTTCAAAGGGTAGGATGCCGTCCCCTTGCCGGGCCGATCAGGTACTTAAGCTTACCGATTCCCATAATCTCGGCATGTGTTTAGTACGTTCAAAGACTTAACCATCACTACCACACCCTGCGGCCTTAGCATTTTTCACTAGACAGACGGGCCTCAATCGTAACCATCGTTACATAACCCGTCCGTGTCCTTATGATTGCAGCGTGTAGTAGTCATTCAACTCCTATTTTCTCGCGAGTGACAGGAAATCACTCGACTTTTACCGGAGTCCTATTAGCACAGCATTCTATCGAACCTTACGTCTAGTTTTCAAGCAAGGGTTCCTGGTATCATGCAACTAAGTTTTCATCCAACTCCTATAAACTTAATGCACAAGCAAAGAGTAATGAGTTGCATAAGTTCGGAAAGAATGGGTTATGCTCCGGGGCTTGCCTTCGCAGTTCGCTTGGGGATCTTCCGAACTTGGGCTCGGGTCTTCAAAAGCTTCAGTTAGATTTGCTTGAGCTTCACGCTGCTCACTCTCGGACGCGGGCACCAGCTCGTAGGTTCCGTCGGCGAGAGTCGTCGATTCTACATGAGTGCACAAGTTTAAGTCGTGGAAATAGCACTTGATTACCATTTGAGAGTAATTACTACAAGGGATAGTTTCTGGTTATGAAATTTTGGATTTAGGCACATCAAGGAAAGATGTGCTTACTGTAACCGATTAATTCTGAAAAATATATTACATAGTTGCTATTAGATCCTTGTTCTTTTTATACAGAACAATTGGTGCAACAAATGAGTCTAAGATTTTTACAGAGCTTTCACTTAAGCATGCAGAAGCTACTGTAATTTTTGTAGGATTTATTATGCAGTATTTAGAGCATAGAAAATATGATATTCTACACCTAGGCTATTCAAAGATTCATTTTTACAGGACCCTACACAGGGTTTTTGTCCATGAAACTTTTTACACAGCAACCTCTACCACAGTGTAACTCCCAGTAATAATTTGAGAATTTTCCAAGCTAAGATACTATTTTCTTGATTTAAGGTATGTTTTTAGCACATAAATCAAATAAGTGGGTTACTGTGAGATAAAAATCCTCCTAATTTTTCTCTGGCTTCTAGGTACCAATATATTAGCATAGTAAAAGTTTCAATGGGTGACTCACCACCTAACTGCAGGGATAAAATATTTTACTTAAACATGATATGAAACTAAGTCTAATAAATATTAAAGCTAGAGATGGAATTTGGGCCTGATCTTTTTACACAGTCCTAATCATCAAGCAACTAATTTGCTGCCCAAAATTTAGGGTCAGCATTGTTCTAGAACAGTGGGCACAAAATAAGTCCATTAAAGCTTCTATTTAAAGTAGAGCAAAATATTTTGAGAATCTGAGAACACTTTTGTAACAAAAGTGGTAGAGTTTGTTCTGAGGATTCCAGAACAGTTGAGTTTGCATTTTTCTGAATTTTCTATGATTTTATACGAATTTTACAAGTTCACTGATTTTGAATCTAGGTTTGAAACTTTCTTTTACAACTAGGTCCTTGAATCTTACGCTCAGACCCTTCTAAAGATTTAAATCCTTGCAATTGGGTCCTCGGCGGCTCGGGTACGGCGGCCGGCCGAAATTCCGGCGAGGGGGCTCGCCGGCGGCGAGGGGCGGGGGTCGGGGAAGGTTCAGGGGTGCGAGGGCTACCTTGTGGGGGTGTTGTTCAGGTGGGGGACGGCCGGGAAGGGCTCGCCGGCGTTGGAGCAGAGGCGGCGGCGGCGCGGCTCGCGTCGACGGCGGTGCTCCGGCGGGCTTGGGGCGGCGTGGTCCGGTCGGTGAGCTTCAGTGTCGCGTGGGGAAGCTACTCAGGGGCTCGGCTTGGACGGAGGGGGTCGGGGTCGTGCTGTCCACGGCGAGCAGGGGCGGCGGCGGCGACGGCAGCGCGGGCGGCGGTGCTCCGGTGGCTCTGGGTGGCGTTGGGTGGGTCGGCGAGCTGCGGTGAGGTGATGTAGTGGTGGCTGGGGGCTCAGTTTGGGCAGTGGGCGGCGGCAGTGGGCTGTCCACGGACGGGTGGTGCTCGGCGGCGGCGATGGCGACGGCGAGGCGTTCTGGTGGCCGGGGGCTCGCGCGCGTGGCCGGGGTGGCGCTTTTATAGGGACAGGAGGGGGTGTGGAGGTGCCTGGGCGACGCGCGGGGCGGGGCACGGCAGCGGCGTGCACTGGCTGCGGCGGGCGGCGGCAGAACGCCGGCGCGGCGTGCGGCGAGCGGGCGCGGGCGACTGGGCGGCCGCGATTGTGGCGTGGGCGCGAGGAGATAGCGCGGCGTGCGGATTGGGGAGCAGCTACTGCAGCGGCTCGGGCGGAGGGCAGGCGCGGCAGCTGGTGGGGCGCGGGGGCCGGGGCGGCACGGCGGAGCGCGGCGACTGGGCGGGCGGGCGGCGGCCTGGGCGCGGCAGCACGCGCGGGCGGGGACTGGGCGGCGCGGCGTTGGGGCGGGGCAAAGCCGGCCGTGGCGGGGTGGTGCGGCGGCCACTGGCCTGGCGCTTCGCGCCGGTCAGGCGACGCCGGCCACCTGGCGCGCGGCGGGCGGGCGAGCGCGCGCGGCGCGGCAGAGGAGGGGGGGGGAGGGGGGGAAACGAGGGACCGAAGTGCAAAAATTAGAAAAAATTCAGGGGCCTGGGTGCAAACAGGGCGTTTTCTCCTCTTTCTGATTTGAATTTCAAAAACTTTTGAACACGAAAGTTGTTCAAAATAAAAAGTTCTACAACTTTGGTTTCAGGCAAAATCTCATTTGGCTTATGGTTTTAAAGTTAATTTAAAATTTTCAATTGTGTCCAAATGTGCCCAAATTTAATTTGAATTCCAACTTAACCCGTTTTAAATTCTTTCCACCCTCTCATTAGTTGGTTTAAACATAGAGTTAGGCTAATGTTATTGATTTTGGAATTGTAATTACCAGGGTTGTCACAGCCTTCCCCCCTTAACAAGAATCTCGCCCCGAGATTCGGTAATTCTTAGTGTGGGCGTGGGTGCACATACCAGTGGTTGAGACAAGAAACCCAGGGAAATGTTGGTTCAGGTAGCTCTCCGTTTCCCAGGTGGCTTCTTCTTCCGTGTGGTGATTCCATTGTATTTTATACATTCTAATCACTTTCCTCCTGGTCTCTCTTTCTTTTTGATCCAAAATCTTAACTGGGTGTTCGACATACGAGAGGTCGGGTTCCAACGATATTTCTTGTTGTTCCACAATCTCGGTAGGGACTCGAATACACTTCTTAAGTTGAGATACGTGGAAGACATCATGGGTGGCCGTGAGTTGAGGGGGCAGTCGTAATTTGTAGGCTACGGGTCCGCAGTTCTCAATGATTTCGTAGGGACCAATATAACGGGGAGCTAGTTTGCCTTTGATTCCAAATCTTCGCACTCCCTTGGTTGGTGAAACTCGAAGATAGACATGATCGCCAACTTCGAACTTTAGAGGCTTTCTCCTTTTGTCAGAATAGCTCTTTTGTCGGGCTTGTGCGGCTTTAAGATTTGCTTGTATTACTTTTACTTTCTCCTCTGCCTCGATCACCAGGTCGGGTCCAATTATTTTACGTTCTCCGGTTTGCGACCAGCTCAAAGGAGTTCGACACCTTCGTCCGTACAGGGCCTCAAATGGTGCCATTTTCAAACTCGTTTGGTAGCTGTTGTTGTACGAAAACTCTACTAGGGGTAGGCATTTGTCCCAATTCTTGTCATAATGAATGACACAGGCTCTCAGCATGTCTTCAAGAATTTGGTTTACTCTTTCCGTTTGTCCATCGGTCTGGGGATGGTATGCTGAGCTGCGAATCAGCTTGGTGCCAAGAGACGTTTGCAGTTGTTCCCAAAAGCGTGCTACAAACTGAGGACCACGATCGGAGATAATTGTCTTAGGTATTCCATGCAGGCAAACAATATGATCGAGGTAAATCTCGGCATATTTCTTGGTAGAATAGGTGGTGTGCACCGGAAGAAAATGTGCCGTCTTCGTGAGTCTATCAACGATAACCCATATGGAATCATGTCTCTGGAACGTGTTTGGTAGTCCAACGATGAAGTCCATACTTATGTCTTCCCATTTCCATGATGGTATAGGTAACGGTTGAAGTGTACCGGCTACCTTTAAGTGGCTAGCTTTTACCCTCTGGCACGTGTCACATTCCGAGACATACGTAGCAATTTCCCTTTTCATTCTAGTCCACCAGAAGTTTTGCCTTAGGTCCTGATACATTTTGCTACTGCCGGGGTGGATAGAGAATTTGGAGAGGTGTGCCTCATTAAGAATTTGCTTGCGGAGTTCACGATTCTTTGGAACGACTATACGACTTTCGAACCATAGAACTCCCTTATGGTCCTGACGGAAACACTTATACTTCTCCTCACCTAGAGAGAGTTTCTGTTTGATGATCTTAATCCCTTCATCCTGTAGTTGGGCCATAACGATTTGGTCGTGAAGAGTGGGCTCAACTGAGATGTGATCTAGTGTGCCTTGGGAAACCATTTCCAAGTTAAGCTTCCTCATATCTGCGCACAATGTCTCATGGTAGGATTCCATGGATAGGCAGTGGCAATGGGACTTGCGGCTTAGTGCATCCGCGACTACATTAGCCTTGCCGGGGTGATAGTGCACTTCAAGGTCATAATCCTTGATTAGTTCTAGCCATCTCCGCTGTCTCATATTCAGATCGGCTTGTGTGAAGATATACTTGAGACTCTTATGATCCGTGTAGATATTGCACTGTGTACCCATGAGATAGTGCCTCCATATCTTCAGAGCGTGAATGACGGCTGCGAGCTCAAGGTCATGCGTGGGATAATTCTGTTCGTGGGGCCGAAGGGCTCGTGAGGCATATGCAATCACTCGATTCTCTTGCATAAGCACACATCCTAGACCAGTACCTGATGCGTCACAATACACATCGAATGGCTTGGTATTATCGGGTTGAGCTAACACAGGTGCAGTAGTCAGATGCTCTCTGAGAGTGTGGAAGGCTTCCTCACACTTCTCATTCCATACAAACTTTACTTCCTTCTTCAATAGTTCCGTCATGGGCTTAGCAATTCGAGAGAAATCCGGGATGAAGCGACGGTAGTAACCGGCTAAGCCGAGAAAACTGCGAATCTGATGAACAGAGGTAGGGGGTTTCCAGTCCATCACCTCTTGTACCTTGTTGGGGTCAACAGCTATGCCTTCGCTGGAGATCGTGTGACCTAAGAACTTTACAGTATCCAACCAGAATTCACACTTAGAAAACTTAGCATAGAGCTGATGGTCTCTGAGTCGCTGAAGAACAATGCGAAGGTGCTTGGCATGCTCTTCCTCATCCTTGGAATAGATAAGAATGTCGTCGATGAACACTACGACGAATTTGTCAAGTTCGGGCATGAATACCGAATTCATGAGATACATGAAGTAGGCAGGGGCATTGGTGAGTCCAAAGGACATGACCAAGAATTCATATAGTCCATATCGTGTGGAGAAGGCAGTCTTAGGAATATCGCAGGGGCGAATCTTGATTTGATGATATCCCGAACGAAGATCAATCTTTGAGAAGACTCTGGCTCCAGCTAATTGATCGAAGAGTACATCGATGCGAGGAAGGGGGTATTTATTTTTAACTGTTACCGCATTGAGAGGTCGGTAATCCACACATAGTCTTAAACTGTCATCCTTTTTCTTTACGAATAGGGCTGGACATCCCCAAGGTGACGCGCTAGGGCGAATAAAACCTTTGTCCAGTAGTTCTTGGAGTTGAATTTTCAGCTCGGCCAATTCTTTAGGGGGCATCCTATATGGTCTTTTGGATATAGGTGCAGTGCCTGGTTGTAGTTCAATAACGAACTCAATGTCCCTATCCGGTGGCATTCCTGGTAAGTCATCCGGGAAAACATCGGCATACTTGTTTACCACAGGAATATCATCTAGCTTAAGTCCTTCCATCTGATAAGCACAGGAATTCGTACAATCTAGGAACGGTAGGTAGAGGGTAGTGGCTCCGTGACTAGGTGAATTTATCTCAACGGCTCGGGAAGAAAGGTCCAGTGTGACTCCATGCATAGCCATCCAGTTCATTCCCAAAATAATGTCCATGCCGTCAAGGGGTAAAAGGACAAGGTCCGTGTCGATGGTTTTACTTCCCAATTTGACTGGTACTTGTCTGATCATT
Source organism: Panicum miliaceum (assembly GCA_032594955.1). NCBI lineage: Eukaryota > Viridiplantae > Streptophyta > Magnoliopsida > Poales > Poaceae > Panicum > Panicum miliaceum. The sequence continues at coordinate 49,232,650 of CM064057.1, read as the reverse complement.
TGGTTTGAAGCAATTTTACCACCCGGTGTTGATATCATATATGACCCTTTGGTGTGACAAACATCCAAGTCTACTTTTGCACCGAATTTTGCACTTATGAAACTATGCGATGCACCAGAATCAAATAATATAACTGCAGGCTTGTTATGGATAAAGAATGTACCCGACATCACTGGGGCTCCTTCTGGAAGCTCTGCAAGCGTGGTGAAGTTAATCCGTCCTTGCTTGACTTGCAGGGTCTGTCTCTTGCCCCTGTTCTTGGCGTTCGGGTTGGATCCTTGACCTTGGTTGGGCTGTCCAGGCTGAGGGCATTCTCGTGCGAAGTGGCTGGAACTCCCGCATTTGAAACAGCGATTCGCAGGGCTAGGTCGAAGAGACTGCTGAAGAATGGGCCTCGGACCATTCTGTGGAGGCATCGGGGGTCGTACCATGCCTGGCTGCTGTGGGGGTCTGGCAATCCATCTTCCTGGCTGCGGGGCCCTTGGTGGAGCTGTGGGTGCGGTATTTTGTACGATGCGATACCTTGGTGGTTGGGCACTTGATGGTCCTGCGGGTGCCTTTCTCTTCTTCTCTGCCCGGTGTGCCATGATACAGTCTTCCTGGGTAATGGCCATATTGACCAACTCGTTGTAGGTGTCAGCCCTGGCTAGGTTCAGACGTTCCTTGAGCTTGGTATTCAGACCTCGGCGGAAACGATCACGCTTCTTGGCATCCGTATCAGCGTGATAGCCCGCATACTGGCATAGATTGTTGAATGCTTGGGCGTACTGTAGCACGGTGCGGGTGCCCTGGGTGAGTGCCAGGAACTCATTCAACTTCCTCTCCATGAGACCCTCGGGGATATGATGTGCCCGGAACGCGGTCTTGAATTCATCCCAGTCGACCACATGATCAGCCGGGAGCATCGCAAAATAGTGGTCCCACCACAGTCGAGCGGTACCGCGAAGCTGTTGCGCGGCAAAACGAGCTTTGTTGGCTTCTGAGCATGGGGCCACAAGTAGTGTGAACTTGGATTCTATGGTGCGAATCCATGCATCTGCGTCCAAGGGTTCCTCTGTCTTATGGAACAAGGGAGGCTGGGTCCCCAGGAAATCCGTGTATCCTGCAGCTGGTGAGCATTGTGCCCACCCCTCTGCTGGTGTTGCCCTTGCACAATCTGACGTAGCAGCTCGGTTTGTGCGGCCATCACTTCCACCAAACTGGGCGGGGGTGGTGGCGATTGTCGCGAGCGGCTGCCACCGGCACCAAAACCCTCGGGGTTGCCACGTGTTGATCCAACCATCTGAAACGTGAAAGGTTACCGTTAGCAACGCGATCCATATTACTTCCTTGATTCATAGATAATTGGTGTAGTCATAGACTTCCGAAGTCACAGCTAGACGTATGGACAGAATCTCTGTTTGCTACAAGAAAAATCATAGCCTGCTGTGGGTCCACCCCAAACATTTCAGACTTTTGCAGCAGTCAGAGAATTTAGGAATGCACTACTTTGGTATTTAACTTCGGTGCTAGAACTATGGCTAAGGTGGTCGAAAAGCTTGTCCTTTGCCTTACTGTCTTGGCTGTTTTTCAGCAGATTGATCGGTACGGTTTCGCCTATATCTCAAACTAGCGAGGTCCAATGATGCTGAATTTTTGTGAGAACCTAGATCACAAAACTTAGCACAAGTCTGGTATTCAACACTCAGCCAATAAATGCAAGGAGACATGGATAAAAATTCCGACAAGACTCAGTGATTGTGGATTTCATTGTTTACCAAGTTACAACGAATTCACCCAAGTTCATCGCCGTTCCTTACATGCTGAGGGTATCCACATGGTTCAGGTGTACCCAACACAAAAGAGTTACTCAACTCCTAGTTAGCCTATTACAACACTTGCCAAAAGTTAGGCTACCCTATCGAGGAGTATGTGCAAAAGTCCTCCTAGGTCGTCCTCTAGAAATCATCCAAGTCGTTGACGGACGACTCGCTGTGAGCAGGAGAGTGGGCTCCCATCTGAGGTGCCTGTGGTACCTCACCCTCGAAATCCATACCTGAGATACCATCAATCTCCTGTGGCTCCTCCTCATCCTCCTCCATGTCGTCCTCATGGGGATGGTCATTCTGATCATGATGCCACTGAATGTGCTCATTAGCATCCTCCAACTCAAGGTTCAGATCATGGAGCTGCTCCTCCAACTGTGCTATCGTGGTATCTCTCTCACCCATGAGAGTGTCCTGCTCCTGGATTTGGCCCTCAAGTTGGCCAATCTGAGCATCTCTGTCCTCAAGATCCTGACTGAGCTCCTTTATCTGCTCATCCCTGGTATCTGCCATCATATGGTAGGCCTGAGCAAGATCGGTGAGCTGCTCGAGTGCCTGACTCTGGAGAGTCTGAAGCCGGTAGAGTGCACTCATGCACCGCACGGAGGTATGGATAGTCTCCTGGGCATGGAAGTCTACCAAATACTGTGCGTGCTGCACCCTGTTGAGCCAAAAGGGGTCGTTGTCCTGGGCAGCAGGAAACAATCCAATGGGAGTGAGTGTGACAACCTCGGGACGCTGCGCACAAAATGTGGTGAGCGCCCTTATGGCTGCAAGCTCCCAAGTATCGGCCAAACGGCGACCAACAGCCTCAAGCTCCAAGGCGGGCCACTCCGGGTGTAGCGGGTGCGGAAAGATAGTCACGTTGACACGGCACTGGGTAACTCCATTTTCTGCAAACTCCAGTCCGGCGTAACGTGGGGGAATTAGATAGCCCGCGGTACGCAGAACATCCCACAAAATAGAGGGAAAGCCCTCCCAGTGGAGACACTGCGAGTGTACGTGCCCATCCTCATCCACCATCATATCAACAGGCTCGGCCATCTGAACAAAAGATCAAATGGAGTGAGATAGCGAAAAAAAAAACTGTGAGCAGCACAGGGACAGATTCTGTATAGTGTGCAAAAATAATCATAACTCCCACAGTTCTCATCCAAAATTCTCAAATTTCACCAGATCACTCCTAAGGTATTGGTGAACAACTTTGCTAGTCAACTCCAGAGCTAATTGGGTCTCTAAGATGGTCTTTCTTTTCAGGTTTTACCTTACTGTCTACCCAGAATTTTTCAGTGAGCAGAGGGCTAGAGTTTCGTATACCAGGGAAAATCTACCCAGCCAAAATTTACCAAATTTTAACAGCAGCTTCCTGGTTAAATTTGGAACAAGTTTTGTGTTGTGCTCTTTTGCAGAAAACTGCGGGAAGGGGGCCTAAAAATTTTAAGAGGCAGAAGGGCTTATTCTAGACAGAATTCTGACATTCCAAGGTTTCTGTTATTTCTTACTATCCATAAGTTCAGAATTTTTGATTTTTGAACAGGGAATAGAACACAAAATTTGGAACAATCCTTTCAACATGAACTTTACCAGAAAAGGTCATTTTCTTTGGTCAATAATTCGCTCTTTTCGGTCATGGCAGATTTGGGACAGTTTCTCTAGATAATCCTTATGCAACCATGCTTAGATACGCGCGGACCTTACCACTCTCATACAACGCATTTTTGTTTTCAGATACACATGTTTATGATGTATGCACGTCCTATTCGTCCTCACAAATAAAACAATTGCCAAATAGCTTTGGTCTTACGATGATAGTTTCGGTGGCATACACAATACGGCTCTCGCTATAATAGCTAGTCGAGTCTTTCTAATCGTGCCTTAACTTATCGTAATCGCGGTTAGTGTACCTGCAGAAGATCGACAAGCATATATATATCATGAACCTTTCATGCCAGCACTCATGAAAGCGTCCGTAATCATTACCGTTTACTTATAGAAACGATATCTGTACAATTCCCGCCGTACAGACGACGTTAACATACGCTATCGAGATAGCGTATTCACGGGGGTACCGTCATGAGACGGGGGTATGAACAGCGATCGCCATACCCTGCGCCGAACCTTCTACTCCCAATATGTTCAACTAACAGTTGGCATATTGGCAGCACCTCAAGTAAGCCACTGCTTGAGGGCAGCGTTCGGTTCGCATCACCGACAGGAAGGCCAAGCTCTCTCAGTTGGCTGAGGATCCTTACCTTCTTACCTTAGCGATGAGTGCGTCGTTACAGAATTTAAGGTCGGTTGTGCATGAAAGTAAGTTTTGACAGAAAGTAATGTGCTGGAAGTCAGTTGATACTATATATAGAAGTTAGATAGCCACCTAGTAAACTTTTCCCATAATCCCTTAGGGCTTTACGAACTAGGCACCATCCTTAACGTACCAACGCATTTCGCAACACATCCTTCTAGTCAAGTTTTAGTAAAATGAGTTTTTAAGGCTTGTAGCATTCTCTGGCGTATGTATTTCGGCTCTGGTGTCCGCTGTTGCCAGCTGTGGCACCAGCTACGGCTCTGATACCAGCTGTGGCAGAACCACCTGAATTAGTCCGGCTCAAGTGTATTAACCATCACCATTAAGGCATCCGCGGTTAACCTTACACTTCAAACGGAGTAATCCACTGGTCTGTCGGGTATAACCTCCCGATACAACCACGGTGAACGGATCGAGGGCCGTACATACAAATGCTCATGCGACGATGAGCCCAGAGAATACCACATTCCAGCAAATATTACATCATTAGCATAAGTAAATATTACAGGCCAAGCTTTTGAGGTTAGAAAACAAGTACTTCAATTAACATAAAAAAAAGTTCTTCAGAGTTAAGTTGCAGCGGAAATAAACAACGAAAACTACTCGACGATACAGGATGTCTCGATGAAGCCCGTACGAGACATCACTCGGCCTTATCTCCGTTGGACGGGGGCGCATCCCATTCCACCGACCAACCAGGGGGAAGAGTGCAGGGCCAAGTCAAGCTAGCAATCATGTCTTCAAAGGGCTCACCTGAAAACGAGTCACAAGCAAGACTGAGTATACTAATACTCAGCAAGACTTACCCGTGTAGTGGGAACTACTCCACTGACTCTAGACATGCAAGGCTTTTTGGCTCAGGGGTTTGTTTTGCCGAAAAGCATCTACAAGTGGGTCCTTACTTTCAACTTTTAGCTCAAGATTCTAGTTTCGTTAGCCAGTCTAGGTAAGCAGCTATCTAAAGCATACATGGTGAAGCATTAAATTTTTCATCCAACCAGTTCATTCATCATCATTGTTCCTCTTCTTACTCTGTGGGTAAAAATGGTTAAGCAGTCTCAATAGCCGTGAGAAACGGACGATTCGAATCGAATTTCTTAACCTTGCAAGGGAAACCCAAACACACGTCACGTGGTTACTCCCTAGAGTCACACGTGCAACTTTTCCCCTTTCTTTCCGGGTCGTGGATCGGGGCTACCCTCCGAGAGTACAAGAGCCCCACGCCACGGTTCGGCGCCGGGTCGTGACCACTCTCTGCACTCGCCATATGCACATGGGACCGAAGTTCAAAGGGTAGGATGCCGTCCCCTTGCCGGGCTGATCAGGTACTTAAGCTTACCGATTCCCATAATCTCGGCATGTGTTTAGTACGTTCAAAGACTTAACCATCACTACCACACCCTGCGGCCTTAGCATTTTTCACTAGACAGACGGGCCTCAATCGTAACCATCGTTACATAACCCGTCCGTGTCCTTATGATTGCAGCGTGTAGTAGTCATTCAACTCCTATTTTCTCGCGAGTGACAGGAAATCACTCGACTTTTACCGGAGTCCTATTAGCACAGCATTCTATCGAACCTTACGTCTAGTTTTCAAGCAAGGGTTCCTGGTATCATGCAACTAAGTTTTCATCCAACTCCTATAAACTTAATGCACAAGCAAAGAGTAATGAGTTGCATAAGTTCGGAAAGAATGGGTTATGCTCCGGGGCTTGCCTTCGCAGTTCGCTTGGGGATCTTCCGAACTTGGGCTCGGGTCTTCAAAAGCTTCAGTTAGATTTGCTTGAGCTTCACGCTGCTCACTCTCGGACGCGGGCACCAGCTCGTAGGTTCCGTCGGCGAGAGTCGTTGATTCTACATGAGTGCACAAGTTTAAGTCGTGGAAATAGCACTTGATTACCATTTGAGAGTAATTACTACAAGGGATAGTTTCTGGTTATGAAATTTTGGATTTAGGCACATCAAGGAAACATGATATGAAACTAAGTCTAATAAATAGTAAAGCTAGAGATGGAATTTGGGCCTGATCTTTTTACACAGTCCTAATCATCAAGCAACTAATTTGCTGCCCAAAATTTAGGGTCAGAATTGTTCTAGAACAGTGGGCAAAAAATAAGTCCATTAAAGCTTCTATTTAAAGTAGAGCAAAATATTTTGAGAATCTGAGAAAACTTTTGTAACAAAAGTGGTAGAGTTTGTTCTGAGGATTCCAGAACAGTTGAGTTTGCATTTTTCTGAATTTTCTATGATTTTATACGAATTTTACAAATTCACTGATTTTGAATCTAGGTTTGAAACTTTCTTTTACAACTAGGTCCTTGAATCTTACGCTCAGACCCTTCTAAAGATTTAAATCCTTGCAATTGGGTCCTCGGCGGCTCGGGTACAGCGGCCGGCCGAAATTCCGGCGAGGGGGCTCGCCGGCGGCGAGGGGCGGGGGTCGGGGAAGGTTCAGGGTTGCGAGGGCTACCTTGTGGGGGTGTTGTTCAGGTGGGGGACGGCCGGGAAGGGCTCGCCGGCGTTGGAGCAGAGGCGGCGGCGGCGCGGCTCGCGTCGACGGCGGTGCTCCGGCGGGCTTGGGGCGGCGTGGTCCGGTCGGTGAGCTTCAGTGTCGCGTGGGGAAGCTACTCAGGGTCTCGGCTTGGACGGAGGGGGTCGGGGTCGTGCTGTCCACGGCGAGCAGGGGCGGCGGCGGCGACGGCAGCGCGGGCGGCGGTGCTCCGGTGGCTCTGGGTGGCGTTGGGTGGGTCGGCGAGCTGCGGTGAGGTGATGTAGTGGTGGCTGGGGGCTCAGTTTGGGCAGTGGGCGGCGTCAGTGGGCTGTCCACGGACGGGTGGTGCTCGGCGGCGGCGATGGCGACGGCGAGGCGTTCTGGTGGCCGGGGGCTCGCGCGCGTGGCCGGGGTGGCGCTTTTATAGGGACAGGAGGGGGTGTGGAGGTGCCTGGGCGACGCGCGGGGCGGGGCACGGCAGCGGCGTGCACTGGCTGCGGCGGGCGGCGGCAGAACGCCGGCGCGGCGTGCGGCGAGCGGGCGCGGGCGACTGGGCGGCCGCGATTGTGGCGTGGGCGCGAGGAGATAGCGCGGCGTGCGGATTGGGGAGCAGCTGCAGCAGCGGCTCGGGCGGAGGGCAGGCGCGGCAGCTGGCGGGGCGCGGGGGCCGGGGCGGCACGGCGGAGCGCGGCCACTGGGCGGGCGGGCGGCGGCCTGGGCGCGGCAGCACGCGCGGGCGGGGACTGGGCGGCGCGGCGTTGGGGCGGGGCAAAGCCGGCCGTGGCGGGGTGGTGCGGCGGCCACTGGCCTGGCGCTTCGCGCCGGTCAGGCGACGCCGGCCACCTGGCGCGCGGCGGGCGGGCGAGCGCGCGCGGCGCGGCAGAGGAGGGGGGGGGGAAACGAGGGACCGAAGTGCAAAAATTCGAAAAAGTTCAGGGGCCTGGGTGCAAACAGGGCGTTTTCTCCTCTTTCTGATTTGAATTTCAAAAACTTTTGAACACGAAAGTTGTTCAAAATAAAAAGTTCTACAACTTTGGTTTCAGACAAAATCTCATTTGGCTTATGGTTTTAAAGTTAATTTAAAAATTTCAATTGTGTCCAAATGTGCCCAAATTTAATTTGAATTCCAACTGAACCCGTTTTAAATTCTTTCCACCCTCTCATTAGTTGGTTTAAACATAGAGTTAGGCTAATGTTATTGATTTTCGAATTGTAATTACCAGGGTTGTCACATCTGATTCCGAGGCCACCGCCGATGCCTCACCCATTGTTCAGCGCAAGAGGAAGGCCGTTGCCAAGGTGCCACAGCGTGCACGTGGATGTGGGAAGCCCACTCTAGGCCAAGGTTCTTGCCGTGCTCCTCATGTAAAGCATGTTGCACCGCGTCCTCAAGATGATGATAATGATGAAGAAGATGAAGATAGGGGTGATCTTGCATTTCTTGAGGCGTTTATCATTAGACATGGTCAACTACACCATCCATCCTATCTTGGTAACTGCATGGTCAACTACACCAAAGGGAAGCACAAGCTCTACAACTTAAGATATGAAGATTGGACAACTCTTGACAAGGAGCAGCAGGGCGACTCTCGTTTTTGGACTTGGTTTCACGCCGATTGGTATGAGTCCGTTATCATGACCAAGTCCTGCCCAACAACTGAGATGAAGTCAATTGATTGGAATCATCTTTTGGACATTGACTTGCCCGTCATGCAAGAGGTTGTGGACGCTTGTGGAAGGATGAATCTCATGCCTATCATGTCATTCTCTTGTGATTGGAATGAGGAAGTAGTTGCTCAGTCTTATGCAACTCTCTATGTCAACCTCCATGACAAGACATTTCATTGGTTGACCACTAGCAAGCACCTTCAAGTTGGGTATGCTTAGTTTGCTAGCATTCTCGGTTTTCCTAGTGAAGATCTTACTAGAGACAAGCTTCATGGGGAGGAAAACGTGCTAGGAGATGAGGAGATGGCTTTCATGTATGACCGTGCTTATGGTGACATCAAGCTTGGGACTGTTAGTGGCCTAACTCCGTATTACAAGCTGCTCAACAATCTCTTCCGTTACACGGTATGTCCTAAGGGAGGAGATGCGGATAATATTTCAAACATGTCAAGGAACTTGCTTGCAAGGATGGCCCCAGGTCATGAAGCTTTTAGTGTGTTTGATTTCATTTAGGAGGAGATCATTGTGTGCTCCGTGTCACCCAAGAAGAGTTGCAACTATGCCCCGTGTATCTTTGCCATGATCAAGGCAGTGACCAGCGCCGAGATCCTCACCGACAAGGGTCATCAAGTTTATAGGCCAAGCAAGGGTAGAATTGAGCGTCTTGTGAAGATTGGCAAGCATGCGCCTAAGCAATCTGCAGGGTCATCTCAAGGACCTAGTTCTCAAGCTCCATCAAGCTCTTGTGGTCCTTCTACATCTCATGGCCCTTCTACTTCACGTGGCCCCTTTACCTCCTGTGGTTCACCACCTAGAGTTCCAAAGAAGAAGGGTATTCTTGGCTTCATATCCAAAGGACTCTTTGCTTGTTTCAATGTGGGACGTCACAATGCCGAAGAGATTCATGCCCACAAGAAATATGTAGATGAGCAGCTCCTCAAGATTGAAGCTAGGCAAAAGGAGATTATGGCCAAGAGCGACATTCCACACTCACCGGTTCGGTCCCCTATGGACTTTCCTCCTCCACCCGTCTTCTCCAATCCTTGGGAGGGGATGAGCGATCCATCTGTGATGTTTGGTGCTCCTCAATATGGTGAAGACTTTGAGGAAGACTTGGGTGGGCGTGAGAAGTCAGATCAAGAAGAACAAGATGACGTTCTCACTGCCAACACTGAGACCGAGCCGGAAGACAACAACGACAACGATGGTGATGATGAGTAATGTCTATGGAACGGCCTCTCCTTTTTTGGTGCTTGATGCCAAAGGGGGAGTGAGCTCACCATAGGCCATTGATGGATGGTGGTTTCTCTATCTATTTATCTATCGTACGGTATCGTAGCTTGTGGACCATGAAGTTTTATGCCTTGTGGACATGTAAGACACTTATTATGTATTTGTGTTATGTGTGGTGTGCCAAGTGAGACTTTGAATTTGTAAGACTTATTCATGGCTTGTTATGTTAGTGTGATCCTAGAACTTAATGTTTGTGATGATCATGACTTGGTGTAATGCTTATTTCCACTTTATTGATTGTGATATATCATGTCATATGCATCACAGTTGAATATTATCACACTTTGCACCCCACGGATTCAAGGATATAGGGGGAGCTCTCTTAATTTGTGCAAGTGGCATTTGAGGCCATTTTTTATTTCATTATGAAAAATGCACATGTTAAGGGGGAGCTCAACTATATGATTGGTTCAAAATCGATTTATGATTTTATTTGTGAGCCTTAATTGTGTTGTCATCAATCACCAAAATGGGGGAGATTGAAAGTGCCTTTGGCCCCCTAAGTGGGTTTTGGTGTTAATGATATGCATAATTAAGGAGCTAATGAGATTATCGAGTTTTGAACAGGTTATGATGCAATAAAATGAAAAATATGCATAAAAAGACGCAAAATTGCTTAATGGACGGTGTTGGATCTCAAAGAAGAGTTTTATTAATTTTCTATTTTGAATTTGAGTATACAAAACACCATACTATTAAGAGGGATGCGAAAAGATGATCTGGAGATGCAAAAGTGTTTAGTTGGAAACCTAAAAACAAAAGAGTGACCCAATCCTTTTTAGAAACCTCAAACCAGCAAAGTCAGCCAGGTCGGAAGTTCTGACCTGGGGTCGGAAGTCTGTGGGGACTTCCGACCAGCGGTCCTCGACCATGATTAAATGTTGAGTCGGAAGTTCCGACCCCAGGTCAGAATTTCCAACCAGTGTGTTAACTGCATAGTAATGGCTAGTTTTTGGAACTCGGGTATAAATACCCCTTCACCCCCTCATTCATGGGTTGCTGACTCCACACGCAAGAAACACCTTCTTGAGCTTCCAAAACACTTCTCCACTCACTGCAATAGCTAATCCTTGCATGGATTCGAGCTAGAGCTTGGGTGTGAGAGAGATTGAGGTGTGAGATTTGAGCTCCTTGAGAAAGTGTGCAGCCCACAACATCCCTTGAGCACTTGAAGCATCTCCAAGCTTGCTTCTAGACAGTTCGGCGTCGCCCGTGGAGCGTCCTCTTGTGTGTGTGTGTGCGCCCCAAGAAGTTTGTATTACCCAATTCTTTGTGGATTTTGATAGTATGTGACTCAATCTTTCTTTGTGGTTGATTGAGTGAGGAAAGGGTTAGAGAAGACCTGGCTCTTTGTGAGCTCCTCAACGGAGAAATAGCTTCCTTTGTGGAAGTGAACTTTGGGATAAATCGCTTGTACCTTGTTCATATTGTTCATATCTAGTTCTTATTGACCTAGACCTTGTTTTGTCCTGATCTACGTATTCTTGTTGTTGAGCTTGCTAGGATTGGTTGCAGAAGGTTCCTAGCATCCCTACACAACTTTAGATTCAACTAGGTTTCGCAATTTCAATTTAGTTTTTGAATTTCATAGAATATCCTTTGTATTGTCAGAAGTTTCGACCAGGTGTCAGAAGTTTCGATCCATCAGAACTTCCTACACCGGATCGGAAGTTCCGACAGGGTTTAATTGCTGCGAAGAATTTTCAGGTTTTTACAGGTTCGCCTATTCACCCCCCTTCTAGGCATCACCAAGATCCTTTCAGGGGCAGGGGGTCCCTGGGGAAGGGCGGTAGGTGGGGGGAGCGGATGTCGGCGAGGACAGCGGCGGACCTTAGGATTTGGGGTTGCCAGGGCTTCCATGTCTGACGGCCCTAGAGGAGGGGGCCGGGGCGGTGGTGGCCCGGCGGTGGTGGCGGGTTAGCTGGCGGTGGGGGCGAGGAGAAGGAGGCGCGGTGGCGAGAAAGGTTAGGGCGGTGGCGGTGGAGAGCAGCGGCGGAGGTGCTGGGGCGGCTGCAGAGCCAGGGAGGCGGGGAAAGGTGGAGGAGCAGGAGGCGGACCGGAGAAAGAATAAGAAGGAAGTGCAACTATGATTTGATAAGTTGCAATCGCAGTCTACGATGGATAGATCCCCCTGATGACCCCCTGACCTCACCAATGTCTTGCACGCTGCCCCCGACACCTGAAATTCTTGGCTCCACCCCTGACGCCATCACCACGCGACAAAAACAACCACACAACAAACAAAAACCAGTTGGAGGACCTCACAACACATGCCACAACTACTTACCAAATAAGCAAATCTGTTGCATAACACCAACTACAACTTTTGTCACTACCTCCAGGAGCAAAAACCTTTAAACATTTTTATCGAAAACATAGTAGAGTTGTGCTTCTTTATTATATTAAGAAGAAGGGAGCTTCTGGTTCAAAGATCCATTTTTCCCGGAGCCGCCACCGGGCCGACGTGATGGCGATTGCGATCCTGCCCCCGTCCTAGTTTGCTAATCCGGCAAACCTGGACCTGCAACGCCAGGGATCACCGCGATCACGGCGCCCAAGCCCGTCTACCGACTCCCAGTCGACGACGGCCACCGCAAATCGACGGTTAGCCGTTCCGGGCGCCATCGACCACCAAACAAACCCTAGTTCCCGCAGGGTTATGCGCCGCTTAGGGTACTAGTTGGGATCATTTTTGGTACGCACCAATCTCTTGACTTGGGTGTGGTACCTTCGTTTTTCTACCCGGATCGTAGTGATGGCAGCGACCGGAGGAGGAGCAAATGGGAGCTCGGGATCTCATTCATCCCGAGGTCAAGATGAGGTCGACCCTAATGTTGTCGAGTTGCTGAAAAAACTCAACCTGACTGAGGAGGAAGGCGAGTTTGCAGTCTTCAGTGATGAGGAAGACGATGGGGTGATGGAAGCGACGGAGTGGGCACTGGTTGGAAAAGTTTTTCCCCTAGGGCAGTCCACAGATCCACGATCATCGGCGCCATGAGACCAGCATGGGGCAACCCATTTGGCCTCAAGATACGATCGATTGGCGAGAAGACGGAGAACCTGTTTGTGGCAGAATTTGGCTGCAAGGAAGACAGAGACCGCATATTGGCGAGTTCACCATGGGTGTTCGGCAAATATGTTGTAATCCTCCATGTGTACTATGACAACCTGAAACCATCAGAAATTTGGTTTGACCGGATGGAGATTTGAGCAAGGCTCCTTGATCTGCCATTGGGATCAATGAACCAACACAGGGGGGCCCAAGCGATGAGATTGCTCGGGGAAGTGTTGAAAATGGATGTGGACAAAGATGGCAAAGCAAGTGGCCCATTCCGGCGGGCTAGAGTAGCCATTGACATTAGCAAACCAATCAAATGGGGAGTTCTGCTGAAGAGGACTAAGGAGGGTACCCCAGAATGGTTTGACGCGCAGTGTGAGAAATTGCCATTCTTTTGTCGCTCATGTGGGCTGATAGGTCACTCCGACCTGGTGTGTGAGATACCAGCCCCGCGAGACGCAGAAGGAAAGCTACCATACAATTTAAAAATCCGTATGGATGATAGGAAGAAGAAACCCCAGAGCTTTGTAGAGGCAGCTGCGGAATATCGTGGCAGTGAGTCGCCCACGGGCTCAAAACACACCATGGAGTCCTGTAACAAAGCTGATGAGAGGCGTGCCAAGGAGGTGAGGGACTTTATGCAAAAGGAAACAGATGTGGAGGTCACATCTCCCTTGAAGGCACCAGCGGTGGGTGCTTCCAAGGGGAAGGACACAACGAAGAAGGGGATGAGTCGGCCACTGTACCATGCGAAGAGGGGCGACGAACATCAGGCAGTGAGGAAGAGGAAGTCAAAGAATGTGAATGCACAGGGAAGCTCTACACCGGACCTCAACCTACCTCCTGTTGACGTCGGCACCCTGGTACCGGCAGGCTTGGTGAGCTCACGGGTTAGCCAACTAGCCGAAAATCGAGAGGGGATTGAGGAGGTTCTAGAGGAGATGCAGAAGAAGCAGGAGAGATGCACCGCCACACAAAATGCGCGATCAGCAGCGGCTGCAGATGGCAGCCCCCGCCGGGCACAATGAATTGCCTAAGCGTGAACTGTCGGGGCTGCGGGGGGCCCGACGCAGTTCTAGAGCTCCGTCTTCTAATTGAGACGTGGAAACCCGCGGTGGTTTTTCTGATGGAAACAAGATTCTCAAAGGAAAGAGCCATGGGCTTGAGGAAAGCCCTAGGTTTCCCCAATGGCGAGGTAGTTGCAGCGAATGGTCTAAGTGGTGGCCTTGCGCTGTTCTGGAGAAGGGACGTCACGGCGGCGTTGCAAAGTAAGTCACGCTCGCATATTGATGTGATCCTCTCCTGTGATGATATGCAAGCGATGCAATGGAGGTTTACCGGGTTTTATGGCGAACCAAGAAGAGAATTACAGAAGAATAGTTGTATCTCATGAGATTCCTACGGGCACAGCTCAATCTCCCATGGTTGTGCGCGGGGGATTTCAACGAGGTGCTGGAAGTGAAGTAACATTATGGGGTGAACGAGAGGGAACCGTGGCAGATGGCAGGCTTCCAAGATGCTGTGGCGGATTGTGGTCTGCTAGACTTAGGCTTCACCGGTCTGCGGTACACATGGGATAACCGTCAGGAAGGTGATCACAACGTTAAAGTCGAGCTCGACAGAGCGTTCGGGGATCACAGGTTCTTGGAGGCGATGGGAGGGACGTCCAGCATATCCGACTGTTTCTTCAGATCATGCCGCCCTGCTCATCGAGATTAAGGAAAGTACGCAGCACAGGCGAAGAGGTCGGCGCAGAACCAAACTCTTCAGATATGAACAGATGTGGCAACGGCATGAAGGGTACAAGGATTTTGTTAATCAAGCTTGGGACCCTGGGTTAGGAGAAGGGAATCTACTCTCGATGGCGGCATCCCTCTCAAAACTACAAGTGTCCTTGGGAGCTTGGGACACTGATGTTTTTGGGTCGATTTGTAAGAAACTTCGATCTTTAAGGGATGAGATTGAGAAGGAGAGGAGCCACACCTTGTATCGCGGCCCGACAGAACGAGAGCACGGTCTGATGAGGGAGCTGGCGAGACATTAGCCCGGGAAGAGGAGATGGAACACCAACGTTCCCGAGCAGACTGACTCATGGCCGGCGACAGAAACACGGGCTTCTTCCAAGCAAAAGCTAGAGCTCATGCACGAACTAACCACATTCGAGCTCTCAGACGGTCAGACGGGTCTGAGGACACAGCAGGAAGGACTCGAGCAGATGGTGACTAAGTTCTACCAAGGTTTATTCTCGGCTCAGGATGATCTTGATCCGATTCTTGTGTGTTGCTACATGCCCACAAAGGTAATGGCCCACATGCGGGACATTCTGGCCCAGACATTCACGGTGGAGGAGGTGGAGTTGGCCTTGTTTCAAGTGGGCTCGAGTAAAGCACCGGGCGCCGACGGATTCACGGCGGGCTTTTTTCAAACACACTGGTTGCTGGTGAAAGAGAAGGTGTTGGCGGCAGTCCTAGGCTTCTTGAATGGGGGTGCCATGCCGGAGGTAATTAACCACACCATTCTGGTTCTAATTCCGAAGGTTGCTAACCCACAGGATTTAACTCAATTCCGGCCTATATCCCTGTGTAACGTCCTGGCCAATAGACTCCACATTATCCTGGATGATATCGTGTCGGAGGAACAAAGAGCCTTTGTCTCGGGGAGGTTGATCACAGATAACGTGCTCATTGCGTATGAATGTATACATTATCTGAGGAACAGAAAAGGGAAATCTGGAGCTTGTGCTATCAAGTTGGAGATGGCCAAAGCTTATGATCGGGTGGAGTGGAGGTATCTCCATGATGTGATGACCGCCATGGGTTTTCCAGAATCATGGTGCAGCTTGGTGATGAAGTGTGCCTCCTCAGTGAGTTTCACGGTTAGGGTAAATGGGGTTCTATCTCCGGCTTTCAAACCTACACGGGGAATTCAGCAGGGAGATCCTTTATCCCCGTATTTGTTTTTGCTTTGCTCGGAAGGTTTGACCGGCATGCTCAAAGCTAGAGGTCCACAATTTATTTCAAGGGGTATAAGAGTAAGCAGATATTCTCCATGGATTTCTCACCTCCTCTTCACTGACGACTGCTTGATCTTCACACAAGCATCGAAAATAGGGGTGGAAAGAATTTCTGAGATTCTCAACCTTTATAGTAGAGGATCAGGACAGCTGGTTAACAAAGATAAATCAGCAGTTTTCTTCAATGGGAATTGTGCTCAGGAGGCTAAACAGGAAGTGCACGATGCCCTGCAAATTCCCAATGAAGCACTCGGTTAAAGATACTTGGGACTCCCGACTGTGGTGGGAAAAGTATCCTATGGCACCTTTGATTATGTGGCTAACAGTATCAGGGGTTTCATTCACGGCTGGGGTGGCAGCTTGCTTAGCTGCGCCGGCCGAGAGGTACAGATCAAGGCGAACGCGCAAGCAATCCCAACGTGCC
Source organism: Panicum miliaceum (assembly GCA_032594955.1). Taxonomy (NCBI): domain Eukaryota; kingdom Viridiplantae; phylum Streptophyta; class Magnoliopsida; order Poales; family Poaceae; genus Panicum; species Panicum miliaceum. Next base: position 49,216,590 of record CM064057.1, on the reverse strand, counting down.
CAATGAATTGTTTCAAATTGCCAGCACCGGCATGCTAAAAGATGAATCAATATACATCTAACTACTGGTGGGGTAGTTCAATTGATAATCACAAGATTCACTGGCAGCGGTGGTCAAAACTTACAAGAGCAAAACGCGATGGAGGAATGGGCTTTCGTGACCTACCGCTGTTCAATCAGGCAATGTTGGGCAAACAAGGCTGGTGCCTGATGATGAGGCCGGAATCTCTGTGTGCAAGGGTGCTGAAAGGAAAGTACTACCCTTCATGCAGTTTTCTAGAGGCAACAAGAAGGAAGAAAAGCTCGGAAACTTGGCGTGCAATCCTGTTTGGCCTCCAAGCTTTACAAAAAGGCTTGAGCAAGAGAGTTGACCTGGTAACACAATTAATATCTGGTCGGACAACTGGATTGGAGGCATTGCAACGATGAGGCCAATTGCACGCCTTCCGGAAGTACAAGCTGAAAAGGTGTGCGAGCTGTTTATGCCGGAAACGCGACAATGGAATGTACACCTAGTTCCGGACTCTTTCAGTGCTCTAGATGCTGAGGAGATCCTCAAATTAAAGACTGGCGTGCGGATGAATGAGGACTTAACAGCTTGGGCATTTGAGAGGAATGGCCAATACTCAGTGAGATCTTGCTATAGATTACTCAAGCAGGAAAGTGATCAGAAGGAGGCTTTTGAGATGGGTGAATCAGGAGCATCAGAGAATGTGAATTGGTGGAAAAAGGTGTGGAAATTAAAAGTACCACCAAAAGTTCGGATTTTCTGGTGGAGAGCTCTAAATAACTTCCTACCAGCTAAAACGGAGCTAAAGAGAAGACATGTAGCGCAAGAGGACTACTGCAAAGCTTGTGGTGAGCCAGGCGAATCCCTGTACCATGTGGTACTCGGTTGCACTATAGCACACCGTTTTTGGCAGGAGGTCAGGGACATTACGGGCTGCAAGTTACTAGACCTGCATCCGGCCACATGGACGAAGGACCTTCTTTCTGGAGATGTATGTTCGCAAGATAAGGCAGCTCTGTTCATTTGTGGAGCTTGGTCTCTATGGTCGGGCCGCAATGCGCGGCGACACGGGAGAAACAGCTGGAATCCAGGGGCGGCAGCAAAACATATTGCCGCGATGGTTGAGGATTTGCTATGCTTGGGCACCAACCAGAAGATGGAGCATACCCGGCAAAGGGGGGTTTGGAAGAAACCAGATCCGGGATGGATGAAGGTGAACACAGATGCCTTTTTCATTCTGGAATCACATTCGGGATCTGTGGGAGCCGTGATCAGGGATGATGAAGGAAAGCTTCTGAGGGCGTGGGCAAGGTATCTTGAATACGTGCCTGATGTGTTGACAGCAGAGGCAGTAGCGGCAACAGACGGCTTGCTGATGGCGCGAGCTTGTGGCTACGACAAGATAGAATTGGAGTTGGACAACTTGTCTCTGGTGAAGCTCCTGCGCTCGGAGGCAGGTGAACAAAGCCCAATTGCGGGTCTTTGGCATGAGATTAGAGAGATGGGCAGGGATTTTATCTCTTTTAAAATTTCATTTGTACACCGGAAGAAAGGCAGCGAAGCAGCTCACATGTGTGCAAAGCTGGCGTTGTTGCCATCTCCGGTAAGCACCTGGTCGGAGGCATTCCCAACTTGTTTAATGGGAGTGGCCGACTCAGATCAGGGAAAATTTTATCAGCGAGAAATAAACGAGAAAGCCGATAATCACGTTTCTCGGTGGTGACCAGTTTGTAAAAAAAATTCGGCAATTTTGAAAATGTGCCCACCCCATTCCTTCTAGTCTATATATTTTCTCGTTTCGATGCATTATGATGTCTTATTATTGTTTGAAGATAATCTAGATTGTTTTATGTACAGTTTGAGAAATTTTTTCTCTAAATTTTATCCGAAAGAAGAATGATAAATCCGATAAATTTCCGAGAATGGTAAACGCGTTTATCGGCAATCTCCGATTTTTTTCCCTTACCGGTAAAGTTAACCTTGATTCAGATTGTAACCCTGTTGTTGCGTAATATAATCTCATGATCATGCTCAAAAAAATATTATATTAAGAAGAAAAAATTAGGTTTCTTACACCACGCGGAGCGTCACGCGCTCGCGCTAAAGACACATGACCTTGTAATTACGCTAAACAAAAACAACCCGGGTCAGAAACCTCTAAACTAACAGACAGAAAATGGAACCATGCACATCACAAAGCATCAAGTGGATCCTATTGTACACAGAGTCACAGATTCAACTGCTCCCAACTCAGCTTCGTCGTCCATTAGCACCACTGCAAAGCCAAAATTTTGACATCTACCAAGTCCTACAAGATAAGAAGCACGGCATGCTTCAACTCCAAGTCGCCTCCACGACACTAGCAAGATGATGAACTCCTCGCAGCTCCTGATCTCCTCCTCTGTCGGAGCGGCAGCTGCTAGCGGCCCAGCAATCAACCAGTCCCAATGGAGCTCGCACCTGACGGCACCATCCTCGCAGAGCACCCTCGGCACCGTTCTTGCGTGCGTCCTCTCCTTCCTGGCCGCGGCCGTCTCCAGCGCCGGCGGCGTCGGCGGCGGCTCGCTGTACTTCCCGATCCTCAGCGTCGTCGCCGGGCTCGGCCTCAAGACGGCGGCCGCCTTCTCCACGTTCATGGTCACGGGGGGCACGCTGTCCAACGTGCTCTATACCCTCCTCCTCCGCGGCGGGCGGCGGCCGCTGATCGACTACGGCATCGCCGTGGTGTCGCAGCCGTGCGTGCTCCTGGGCGCCATCGCCGGGGTGATCTGCAACGTCATGTTCCCGGAGTGGCTCGTCATCTCGCTCTTCTCGCTGTTCCTCTCCTTCGCCACCTTTAAGACGTACCGCACGGGAGTGCGGCGGTGGCGCGCCGAGACGGCGGAGCTCGGGAGGGTCCCTGACGCGGCGGGCGCTGAGGTCGCGGCCGCGGCGGAGGAGCCGCTCCTTGGACGGAACGGAGGCGGCGGCGGTGGTGACGGCGGCCGGCGCTGTCAGTGGGTGGACTTGCTGGTGCTTGTCACGGTCTGGCTCTGCTTCTTTGCCATGCACTTGTTCATCGGAAGTGATGGCGCCAAGGTACGAGCTGAGCTGAGCTTCATTCCCTGCCCTTCAAGGAACATAAATTTTTTTGATTCAAAAGTGAACTCATACCAATGAATTTTTAACTTCAATTTCCATCAATTGTGGAGGCTGAGTTCTTGTGAGTCACATGGAAATTCATATTTCAATTTTTTTGAAACTGTGAGGACACATTCTTGATCTGTTTCTTGATTCTTCAGGGAGCCTTCAACTTAAAGCCCTGTGGAATCGCATACCGGCTCATCACCGTGGCCCAGGTCCCTGTCGCCGTGGCTTTCACCGCGTGCATCGGGCACCGAAGGAGAAAGTCACAAGCTCACCACGGCGTACACCAGGTACTACTGCTGTAAAATATCAGAGACGCTATAGGAATTAGGTGGAACGCCTTAGCCTCTGGCTGGCCGGCGGCTTCGTGTTATATAGGCAAGGAATATCCCCTTGCGTGGATTACAAGGATACACAAGAGACCATCACGTCCAGCTCTAGGTTAGTTTAGATTACAACAACTCTATCTCTAAGCTACTTGCTATACAAGATACAAAACCTAACTAAATCTGAAGCCGGTACAAGTAAACTCTTGTGCACATTGCATTGATATCTCTAACAGCCCCCCTCAATCATAACCGAGCGAGGTTAAGATTGGGCTTGAAATTCTCTAATTGTCGAACCGTCAAGGCTTTAGTGAAATCATCTGCCACTTGATCTCCTGACGACACAAAATCAATCTCCAGCAAATTGCTTGCTACTCTTTCTCTTACAAAGTGATAATCCACTTCAATATGTTTAGTTCTAGCATGAAATACAGGATTAGAAGAAAGATACTTAGCTCCCATATTATCACACCATAACCGAGCCATAGGAGGACACTTTATGCCAATTTCTCTTAGCAATGTTTGAATCCACATGATCTCAGCCGTAGCATTGGCAAGTACTTTATACTCAGCTTCAGTGCTTGATCTAGACACAATAGCTTGCTTCTTGGCATTCCATGAAACCAAATTTGTTCCAAGGAAGATAGCAAACCCTCTAGTAGACCTTCTATCATCTAGAGAACCAACCCAGTCTGCATCTGAAAAACCACTGATTAATCTTGAATTACACTTGCTAATCTTGAGGCCAACCTTTGTAGTTTGCTTTAGATACCGTAGTATTCTTTTTACTGCCATCCAGTGAATCTCGGTAGGTGAATGAAGGAATTGACAAACCTTATTAACAGAGAACGCTATATCTGGATGAGTCAACGTCAAATACTGTAGTGCTCCTACTATACTTCTGTATCAAGTAGCATCATTTGTACCCAACGGTGTACCCTCATATGCTGAAAGCTTCTCACTAGTTGATAATGGTGTACTGACAGGTTTGCAATCCATCATGTTCACTCTTTTTAACAAGTCAGAGGCATACTTATCTTGTGTCAACACAATTCCATCACACACCTTAGCTACTTCAATGCCCAGGAAGTAATGAAGCTCACTTAAGTCCTTTAGCGCAAACTCCTATTTTAGACTCCGCAAAAGATCATTGGTTACTTCCTGAGTAGAGCTAGCAACAATAATATCATCAACATAAATTAGCACAAATAATATTACCTCCCCCTTGTTGAAGTAAAAGAGCAAAGTATCTGCCTTTGACGACTGAAAACCGAGATCAATCAACTTGGAACTGAGTTGGCATACCACACACATGGTGCTTGGTTTAAACCATACAAGGCCATATCCAATTTGCACACAAAATTTGGCATGCCCTTGTCCTCATATCCCGATGGTTGCCTCGTATACACATCTTCTTCTAGATCTCCATGAAGAAAGCCATTTTGAACATCAAGTTGCCTAAGATTCCACCCCTTTGAGACAGCAACAGAGGGAATAACTCTAATGGTAGACATCTTGACAACTGGACTAAAAGTGTCCTCATAATCAACTCCATATCTTTGTTTAAATCCTTAGCTACTAGCTGAGCTTTGTATCTATCCAAACTTCCATCAGACTTCAGTTTGGTTTTATACACCCATTCGCAATCTATAACATTTCTTCCTTTCTGAGGTGGGACAAGATGCCATGTTTTGTTCTTTATCAAGGCATCATACTGAACATGCCCATCTGTAAATACCTTTGGTTTTCTGATGCCATCTTGAAGTCTTGTTCTTGGGCGAGTTGGTGCTTCACTTGTTGTTGCCACAGGATCATCCACATGCGGGTTTGGTGTAGGCGATCCCTCATGTGCTGGTGGATCAGCCTGCTCCGCCGATCCCGAGGTGGATGCGCGCGTCGGAGACCCAGCAGGGGAACATTCCCCCCTTGGCGCAGACCCCGCAGCTCATGTCGGGGACGTCTGCGTCTGTCGCGTGTCGCTGTGCTGTTGGAGCGGAGAGGAAGGCGTGTCGCCCACGGCGGGAGCAGATGGCGCCGTGGCAGCTCCTGGTTGGCGAGGCGGAGGAGCCCGAGGCGGGCTCGCACCCAAGCTGCCTGACCCGCTGTCACCCCCAGATCCCATTGGTGATCCGGTCCAGTGAGAAGGAGAATCAACACCAGAACTCGTGTCCACCACCAGTACTCTTGTTTCTTCCTGTATTTGGCAAGTTTCTCCACAAAAATCATCAGGGTTAGAGGCATTAATAATTGAATCATCTATAGTTTTATCCCTGAGACAAGAATTATGGAGAGATGGTGGAAGAAGGAGAATCTTGGATTGAAGATGGGCACCAGCATTAGAGTGAAGTTTAGAAAAAGGAAATACTTCTTCATCAAAGATGACATCTCTTGAGATGTAGACTCGACGGTTGGCTATGTCAAGACACTTAAATACCTTGTGAAGATTGCTATATCCTAGGAAAGCACATTCCTTGGATCGAAAGGAAAGTTTGTGCCATTGTAAGGGCGCAAGTTACGCCAACACGCACAACCAAAGGTGTGTAGGGACTTATAGTCCTGCTTTGTTTGGAAAAGACGCTCTAGGGGCGTGTCAAAGTTAATAACTTTACTTGGCATGCGGTTGATGAGAAAGGTAGCAGCAAGAAATGCTTCATCCCAGAACTTGAGAGGCATAGATGCATGGGATAAAAGGGATAACCCTGCCTCAACAATATGCCTATGTTTGCGTCCAGCTGACCCGTTTTGCTGGTGAGCATGTGGGCAAGAAACATGGTGAGAAATACCCACCTTGGTGAAGAAAGAATTGAGTTTCTCATAACCCCCCCCCCCCCCCAATCGGTTTGAACGGCAATAATTTTCCGATCAAACATTCTCTCAACAAGATTTTGGAAGTCATGAAATTTTTGAAAGACCTCAGATTTAAACTTCAAAAGATAAATCCAAGTAAATTTCCTAAAGTCATCAACAAAGCTTACATAATATTTGTAGCACCCAACAGAATTCGGAGCAAGTCCCCAAACATCAGAGAAAACAAGCTCAAGGGGATGACTAGAAGAACTAGTAGATATGGGGTAGGGAAGTTGATGACTTTTTACTTGTTGGCAAGCATTGCACACTGAACTTTTATTCGAACTAGCAAAGGACAACTCATTACTCTTAAGAATTTTTTCAACGATAGGGACTGAAGGATGCCTGTCAAACCCGATTCTAGAAAGAACCAGATGCATCTCATATGTGCGCCAGGATCTTGTTCACACACATATGGTAGACGGAAAGTGTAATATATCAAAGACAATGCTCGAAAGGACTAAATAAAATAAAGTATTTAACAATATTACACTCCGTATAAAAGAGACACAAATGTCTTTAAACGATAAACCGTTATATCCTACACGAAGTCTTCAACAACTCCGTCTTCCACAGGCAATGACTGGTGAACGCAGGACCTAGAACTCCTCGTAGTCGTCGAAGATCTCCTCTTCAAAGTTCTCTTCTGAACAGCAGGGGGCAAGGGTGAGTACTCTTATGGTTGGTACTCAGCACGTGGGGTGAAAATGCAAGGCCATCAAGGATAGGCTAAGGTTTGCAACAGCGGTTGCTTTTAGTTGGTCAAATATTTATTAACAAGCATCTATTAACTAGGTTTAAGTTTATACCATCCCACTTTAGCAAAAACATAACGGTACCATCAACCAAGACATAAACCACGAACCACAATTTAATTAATCTTCAAGTTTAAATTATCATGTGAGGGTCCAAGCCACTCTTAACCGTGAGTACGGCTGTTATAACAGTTTTACACTTTGCAGAGGTTGTACACTTTATCCACAAATCGTGTTTCCCTGAGTCGCCCGGGTTTGCAAGGCCCTTAAACTCTTCCGAGGTGAGTGGCGAGGGTACACTACGAAGCCTTTACAAAGACATGTCGAAAGCAAAGCAGCCCGCTAGAGTTTTAGTAGCGGCGTGGTCCATAAACCTCCCTAATGGTCAGCTCCTTAGCAAAGGCAGCTACCCCAAGAGGACCGGGCTATGACCCCTATCACCGACCCCCTCCTTGCCCTTTCGGTAAGGCCACCAGCAAACTACACATCTAATTAATTGGCTAAGGTCAGAGCCATATGGCTTTGTGGTTGCACTGTTCACTTGGGTGGTTCTCCATATTCCCATTAAACAAAGTTGATCTTGCAATTACGCGATAACAACAATATGAAACGTGATCGACATTAACAAAAGAGTAAACCAATACCAATCCCAAAGTTTGCAACTAAGCATAACTACCCAACATAAATAGTAAACCCAGGTGTTTCAAGGATTGGGGTAAAAGACTAGGTATGTCCTTAGCATAGGTAACCCATCAAGTTTATGCAAGCAACAGTAAAGTAAAGTGAATTTTCATGCTGTTGTTGGGATCAAATAGAATATGCAGAGGGGGAAATCCACTTGCCTTCTTCAAGCAACTGCTGATTCTCTTCCTCGTAAGCTTGCTCTTGATTTGGCTCGAACGTCACGTTGTCTACGCGATCACACAAACAAGCATACACAAACAAATAAGAAACAATACAACAAACAATACAAACAGAAAGTAAAAAGATACTAAAGTTGTAGTTCATGATGCAAAGATCGTGTGGGCTCAAGAATAGCTGAAATCGGAATTGAAACAATGAAGCTATGGCTAAAACAGTGCTCTGGGGACCTAACTGCTAGAGTTTTGAGTCTCCCGAGGCTAGATCTGAAGAATTCGGGGGCTAAAACATAATTAAACCTTATACAGAAGGTCGGGGTGCAAAACTATAAGTTCTGGATGGCGGGTACTAATTCTAGAAAAGTTAGGGATCGGAACAGAAGAAGAAAGGGCTCAACTCTAATTATTTTTCTACTGATCTGGACTGCGGGTTGACTCCTGGAAAACCTAGGGGTCTTTCTGCAAAAGTTTCAGGGACGGCTAGGGTCGGGTGAATCTGGTCCGTTGGATCAGAATCGGCGGCAGGTCGGACGAATCGGCGGAGTAAGGGTCGGGCGAATCGGCAGTATAAGGAGTGGGTCGGATGAATCGGCTGAGTAAGAAAAAGGTCGGGTAAATCGGCCGTGTAAAGTGAAGATCACTTCTGGCCGTTAGATCTAGATCGAGCGGCAGAGGAAGGGTTGGCTCGACGGGGCAAAAAGGGGTTGGGCGAAGCGGAGTTTAACTGGGCATCAGCGGCGAGCGAGCGCGGCGGCGGACGGCCGGAGCTTCACCGAATCCGGTGTTCCGGGGCTCGATTCAAGTTGGGTTCATGCCGGGAAGTGAATGGGCGGTACGGTGAAGGTGAGGGTGATCACGGGTTGGCTGTGCGGCGGCTGTAAGCTGGCGGCCACGGCGGCGGGCGGAAACAGAGGTCCGGCGAGAAATCAAGTTGGCGGCGGAGCAAGAGAGAGAGGGGAAATTGGTGCGGCTTGATACTCACCAACTCGTGGAGCTCTGGCGAGAGTTGAAGACGGCGGAGAAACTGTAGATCAGCGAGTCGACGAAAAATCGGCGACACGGGACGGCGGCGTTCCTCCGAGGTGCAACTTCCAGCGGCGTGCGACAATGTTGTGTAGAGGAAAAGATTTGAGCTTGGCTCTGGTTGCAAAGCGGGGCTTTGGCAGGATTTTATAGGGGCGGATCGGCCGGGAGTAGGTAGGCGGTGCTGCGGAGTCGATCAGGACTCGGGTAAGAAGAAAGAGAGAGAGGCGCGAATGACAGCACGGAGTCGTTCCGGACTCTGGGTAAGGAAAGGAGAAAGAAGAAGAAGACGCCGACAGGTGGGTCCTAGCTGTCGGTGAGAGCAAGGGTCGGGTGAGGAAGTCGGCCACTGAGTTGGCCGCGAAAAAGAAAAGAAGTAGAGGAAAGAATTGGGCTGGCTGGAAGAAAGAAATAGGAGAAGAGAAGAAATAAAGATGCATGCACAATTTTAATTTATGATTTTTGTGAAAATACTTTTAGAAATTTTGACTCCTATATTTTTGGGTGTTACAATGCCCTAGACGACTATACCATCTATCAAAAGACACTTTATTGACGCTAAGAACCTGCTTTGTGCCCGGCATAGAAGGAAGGGGGTACAACCCCTTTCGACATGCTCCTTTAAGAAGAGTTCTTCTTGTGTCCCGATCCTTTATAAAAAAAGCAATCAGGGTGAAATTCTAAAAGGACATCATTATCAGATGTAAACTTGTCGACAGAAATAAGGTTCTTTTTAGTGGATGGAACATGAAGAATGTTTTTGAGATGAAGATCACGATTCAGGGTATGAACTGTAGATTGACCAATATGTTTAATGCTCATACCTGCACTGCTAGCGGTGTGGATTTGTTCGTACCATTGTACTTGTCTCGGGTTGAAAGCTTCTCCAAGTCTGCAGTGATGTTGTCTGTCGCGCCGGAGTCGATGTACCAGGAGGTGTCGACGTTGTACGTCTTTATGGCAGCAGCAACATGCTTCTCTTCAGGTACATAATCTTCATCAAACCGGTGCCAGCACCGATCTGCTGTGTGCCCCACTTTGAAGCACACCTGGCACGTGATCTTTTCACGCGATGAAGAGCCATTGTTGGTGCGGTTGTTGATGTGTCCTGAGCTGGAGCCTTGGCGTGGAGTGTAAATGGTGTTGTTGCCGTTGCCCCGACCGCGACCATCACCACGGCCACGGCCAGAGCCTCCGAAGCCACCACGATTGCGACCGACACCATTGCCGCGACCCCTGTTGGCCGCATTGACCGACGAACCGGAGTTACCTCCTCCATAAGCTCCATACGAGTTTCAAAAGCCAAAAGCTGGTTAAAAAGTTCACTTACAGAGACTGACTCCGTTCTTGCAACAAGAGCGGAGACGATTGGATTGTAGTCCATGTCGAGCCCCGTGAAAATGTAGTCAATGAGCTCATCATCATCGAGTGGCCTTCCTGCAGCGGCCATCTCATCCCCAAGCGTCTGCATCTTGTTGACATAGTCGGTGATGGACTGATTCCCCTTTTGGGCAGTTGCAAGGGCGAGACGCGTGTTTAGCGCACGCGCCCTAGTCTGCGATGAGAACATAGTCTCGATCGCAGCCCAAGCTTGAGCCGTCGTCTCCTTCATGACGACTTGGCCCAGCGCATACCGGCCGAGCGAGCCAAGGATGAAGCTCAGGACCTATTGGTCCTTGGCATACCACTCCCCGTATGCCGGATTTGGCACCTTCACGTCCTTGTCTTCTACCTTGGTGATGATCTCGATCGGGGGTGCAGGAAGATCACCAGAAAGATGACCGACCAGCCACGATCCCCTGACCGCAGCGAGGACTTGAGCCCTCCACATCGCATGATTGGTTTTGGAGAACTTCTCAGAGATTGCTACTCCTACCAATGGATTATGGACGGAGGAAGAGGAGGCCATGGTTGTGATTGGATTGGATGCTCTAATACCATGTAAAATATCAGAGGCGCCATAGGAATTAGGTGGAACGCCTTAGCCTCTTGCTGGCCGGCGGCTTCGTGTTATATAGGCAAGGAATATCCCCTTGCGTGGATTACAAGGATACACAGGAGATCATCACGTCCGGCTCTAGGTTAGTTTAGATTACAACAACTCTATCTCTAAGCTACTTGCTATACAAGATACAACAACTAACTAAACCTACAGTCGGTACAAGTAAACTCTTGTGCACATTACATTGATATCTCTAACAACTGCAACCATTACCATAAATCCAACACGATTAGTCACCAAAGAAGCTATAAAATTGTTCAGTTTTCCAGTGACAATCATCTTTGCTCGATGACGAACGCAGGCGATGTCGGCGAGCAGCAAGCTGGACGCGCTGCCGGCGTACGTTTTCCCGGTGGCCACTCTGCTGATCGGCGTCATGAGCGGGCTCTTCGGCATCGGAGGCGGCCTGCTCCTCAACCCCGTCCTCCTCCAAATCGGGGTGCCCCCAAAAGTAAGACCACGCGTCACAGCTCATGTTCATCGTCTTCTGCTCCCCTAAATCGGGACGCCCACTTCTGATCTCTGGAAGATTTTCGTTTTTCAGGCGGCGTCGGCGACGACGATGTTCATGGTGCTCTTCTGCGCCTCGATGTCCATGGCGCAGTTCATCATCCTGGGCGTTGAGGGCATCGCGAGCGCGCTGGTCTACGCCGCCACCTGCTTCGCGGCGTCCGTCGTCGGGCTGGCCGCGATCGAGCGCGCGGTGGGGAGGTCGGGGAGGGCCTCGCTGATCGTGTTCGTGGTCGCCGGCATCCTGGCCCTCAGCGCCGCCGTCATCTTGTGCTCCGGCGCCGTCCGCGTCTGGGAGGAGTACACGAGCGGCCAGTACATGGGCTTCAAGATGCCCTGCTGAGCTGAGCTGAACTGAACTGAAGAGCAGAGCCAAACGTAACAGCATTTTCTTTTTCTTTTTTTTTTGAAAGACCCGGACATCTTGTCCGGCATTCATTAATAAGAAGAGATAGAGTTTACAAGGCGCCAGAGGCGCCTTAATACAACTTCCTTCCCAGGCAGGGTGCTGGGAAGGCCCGGAAGGAAAAAAAACTAGTACTCACGCGAGGGAGGATCAACTAGAGAGCCGAGGTGTTTAGCCCCGGCAAAAACCCACAGTTTGACATTATCCTTCAGAAGCGCGACGAATCTATCAGCCGACACCTCTTCGTTCCTGAAAACTCTGTTGTTGCGTTCCTTCCACAAAGACCAAAGAGTTAGTGTAATCAGAGAATCCAGTCCCTCTCGCTGATGACTTGATGAGTTGAAGAGTTGGCAAAACCAGGAGTGTGAATCCATGTCGGTCGGCCAGTAGGAAGGGGAGAGCGATTGGCAATGTGACCAAGTCGAGATGGCGCTCCAGACCTGCTTAGAATATGGGCATTCGGCCACCAGGTGCAGGGCCGTTTCCAGGTTCCGCTCACAAAGCGGACAAAAATACGAATTGGGCCATTTGCGTTGTAAGAGTCTGTCAGCAGTCCAAATCCTGTTTTGTAGTAGCAGCCAAGTGAAAAACTTGCATTTGGATGGGCCCCAGGGTTTCCAAATGTTGGCGGCAACAGGCGTCTTCACCATCCCTTCTAGCTGGAAATCGTAGGCAGATTTGGCCGAGTAGATACCGGAAGCAGTTGGCAGCCAAATAATTTGGTCCTCCTCAGGTACATTCAGGTTCAGATGTTGAGCTTCAATTTGCGTCCAAAGATTGAAGAAATCAGATAGCAAGTCAGGTGTCAAATTGTGACAGATGTCCCTAATCCATCGATTGTCGTTCAGCGTTTCAGCAATCTTCCTATTTTTCCGCTTGCTGTGTTTGTAGAGTAAAGGGAAGATAGATGCTGGTGCTTGGCCGTCGAGCCAACTTGAGTGCCAGAATAACGCCTTCTTCCCATCTCGAACATGTACCTTTGTGGCGGCAGCGAACAGGGCACGGTCAGTATCATACACGGGCAAATCTGAGCCCGACCAAACGTAACAGCATTTTCAGTTTTGTTTTTTTGTTTAATTTGCATTAGCTAGGCTGTCAAAATAAAACTATGATGATGCTGCGACCAATGAAGTCGTGCAGTGGCATGAACATGTGGAGTACTCATGGTCGACCACAACATTTCTGTTAGTTTTAGATATTTTTTTTTCATTTTGTTCATCCAAATTCAAGGATGAATTCTTGGAGCCTCACTTATTCCACTGATCATCATGTAAACAAATGACAATGCTGATTGCTAATTGCTATCGCTCTCACTCACAAAAGCAATCAAACGAAACACTGAGACCTTTAGCACTTGACGTCACGAGACGAACAAAGGCGCACGCAGGCAACACCAACAGAGACCTCATCACCAGTTCAGTTGAGTTGAGTTCAGGCGCGCGCGGTTGCCTGCAGGTTCCTGGCGAGGATGCCCTCGAAGGTGATCCCGGGGCCGAACGCCAGGATGAGCCCCCACTCGCAGTCCTCCCCGTCCCCGGCCTCCGCCGCCGCCTTCCTCCGCCGGGTCTCCTCCACCATGTTCTCCAGCACGTACACGATGGTGTTGCTGCTGGCGTTCCCGAAGTCCCGGAGCGCGCAGCGGCTGGCGCGGAGCTTGTCGCCGCCGAGGCCGAGCCGGCCCTCCATCTTGGTCAGAATCGCCGGCCCGCCGGGGTGCACCGCCCAGAACATGTCGTCGTACCCCATCCCCTCGCCGCCGGCCCGCTCCGCCATCAGCTTCCGGCAGAAGTCCTCCACGTGCGCCTCGATGAGGTGGGGCAGCTCCCGCCCCAGCTGGAACTTGATGCCCTCCTCCGTGAGCCGGCCCTCGATGGTCTTGTCCGTGCCCGGGAGGAAGCGCTGCAGCGCGGAGTGGAGCTCGAAGAGCGGGCGCTCGCCGGGGGCCGGGTCGGCGCCGATGACGGCGGCGCCCGCGCCGTCGCCGAAGAGGGCGACGCCGACGAGGTCGTAGGGGCGGTCGGGGCTGGGCGGGCGGAACCCCACGATGGTGGTCTCGGAGGTGGCCAGCAGGACGCGCGCGCCGGGGCAGCTCTCGGCGAGGCCCTTGGCGACGCGGAGCCCCGCCACGCCGCCGGAGCAGCCGGCGAAGGCGAGCATGACGCGGCGGACGTCCGGGCTGAGCCCCAGGGCGCGCGCCAGGTGCAGGTCGCCGCCCGGGAACCGCGCCTCGCTGGAGGAGACGTAGACGAGGTGGGTGACGGAGGAGAGCGCGCCGCCCCAGGAGCGGACGCACGCCAGCGACGCCTCCGTCGCCATCTGCGTCACCGCCTTGTTGGAGATGTCCAGCCGCTGCTTCATCGTCGGCAGGCCCTCCTGCGCAAGCTCCGGGTAGCTCCTCAGGATCTCCTCCGACATCACCACGTACCGGGTCTTCACCGTCGTCGTCTTGCCTGCATCGATCGATCACCATCGCCAACAAAATCATGAACCCACGAAACCGATCTGTAGAAACATGCGAGATAATTGATCGAGTGCGTTGTAAATTACAGAGCCTGGTGAGCTTCTCCTTGAGCTCGGGATCGTCGCAGTTGGTGTTCTTCATGAAGCCATCGACGACGTAGTCCTGCATGACGAGCTGCTGCGGGAAGGCGTGGCCGAGGGCGAGGATCGTGGCCTTGCCGGGGTTGGGGGCCAAGGACGACGCCTGCTTGGGAGCGGCCGTGTCGGCGTCGTTGCTCACCATCGTCCCGTGAACAACGTGGTTCCTCTGCGAAATGGTGATTGGTGAGTAGCAGAGATCGATCAATCAACTAGCTAGAGGTTGAAGATGCAGCATGATTCTGGAGACTCTGCACATTTATAGCTTTCTCTGCTCACGACTTGGATACTGCACTGCAGTTGGGAGGCAACAAGGGCATGGTGATTGGAAAGCACGGTTGGTGCCAAGCAGACGAGCGATTGGTTGATTACCAGTAAATCTCATTCAGTTCATTCCGCTTTGTTTTTCCTAAAATGCCCTTGCGCTCTCCGCTCAAGCCATCCACACTCCCTCTTTAAAAGTTTTTTTTCTTTTTTTTGCGAAACATAGTATAGACGCAGACGCTCATATACACGCATACATACTCACCCCTCTAAAGCTGATCCAAAGCGACTCATGCTTACATCAGAAACTTCTTAGTTCTTTACAAATCTATAACTAAAATAAGTATGGACAAACTAAGAGAATTGACTCCTACAAAAAGATTTCAATATCAATTATGGAAAAAAATTACTAGTATACTCATCTTTCAATCACTACTACAACGTGGTGAGAGCTTCCTAATATACAGTCTGTGATTAGTATTTGTATACTCCCTCCGTCCTAAAATATAAAGCATTAAGGGGTTCAAAATTTGTACCCAAATATAAGGCTTCCTAGGGTATTTTGGAAATATAAGGTATCCCATAAAATTAGCAAAATGACAACCAAATAAGATATTAAATATGGGTGCCGAGCAGATGAGCGACTGGTTGTTTACCGGTACCAGTAAATGTCAAACTTTTTGACTGCGTGCGAGCTGAGCGTGATTTGCCAAGATAAAAAAAATTGAACGGAAGATCAAAAAATTGTGGGAAGTCGAAAACATTATACTATGGGTACCTCCTGATTTCTCTGATTAATGTGAGAGTTTCTTGAGAATATGTGATTACTATAGGTATATATTGGTATACAACAATTTTTAGACAATTTTGAAAAAAAAGAAAAATATAGATCGAAAGTGAAATATAGTAATGATATAAATGCAAAACTTTCACCATGGATCCCACATGTCTATTTCCACATAGTAACTCCAAGACAAGTCGAATCATCTACAGTAACTTTCAGACAATTTTGTGAAATTTTATACCGTGAATGTGATATTAAAGATAAAAATATGAAATATCACACTTTTTCCACGGGTGCCACTTGCTCATCTAGGCCGTCAACTTGCACACAGTAGCCCCAAAACCAATTAAAGCAGCTATAATCATTTTAAATTTGATATTAAAAATTATAATATGAACGTGATGTTAAGATTTTACATACCGAACTTCATGATTTATTGTGTCATCTTGGATGGACTTAGACTCGGATCATTTGGATTTGATTAGATTGGGTAACTGGTATTTTGTATTGGATTTTCTCAAGATGGACTCCTTCATTTGGATATGGATTACAAATTTACAATCCATTTCGTAGACCTGGGATTGAATTTGGATTATCCATAATCTAATTGGACTTTTCCAACTTGGACTTCATTACATTGGATTGGATCTTATTTGGACTTCCAAACTTTTGATATGGGCTTGGATTTATGTGAGGCCAAAATCCAATAGGCTTGAGTAGTGTTCTAACGTACACACTATCGAATCTCAAATTTCCTGGTGAGCTTCTATTATTGACGAGAGACCCACTTATTGGTTTGGCATACTAATTTGCATAAAGTATCTGGCTGTCACACTTTGTATACCCATCCTGTTGCTCTATTTTAGTTTAGTTTATGTGCCTAATCCTACAAATCCCAATGTTCCACTAGCTTTTTTAGATTAGCTTTTTTAGATTCCATTAGCAACTCTAGCAGACTCTTTAAATAAGCTCATTTTAAATATGGAGGGTGAAATAAAAAAATCACACTTCAGCAGATCTCTGGAGGGTCTCTAGGGAGCACCCTATCCGCTGACAAATGGGTACCATCCATTTTAGGAAGGCCTCATTTTAGGGACGTCTCCAAATCACTTCCTCCACCCTCTATTTCTGTAGAGTAGAGTCTCTAGGGAGTCCTCTATCTACTGATATCCGCCCTATCTACTGATATCCGCCCTATCTACTGGTATCCGCCCTTTAGATTAAAAAAATAGGATAAGATTTAGAGACCACTGCTGGAGTTGAGGTTAAAAAACTAGCCTAAAAAAATAGGAGCCCTTACTCAAGAACTAGAGCCCTTACTCAAGAACTAGAGGGGAGATACTCTTAGATGTTATATGCAATCAACAGCGAGACATCCATGATGACTTTGTCAACCTTAAAATCCGTCGCCTATCCGATTTCCTGAAAGAACTCGTAAGGATAGAATATTCTTGCGTGCGTCCATAGGATGAGTAAGTACGCGTATGTACATTTTCTGAGTGGAACATCCGGTGAAGAATAATGGAATGAACCCTAATGCTCCAATAAGAAGGAAACAATGCAGAACAACGAGAGACTTGAAACAAAATAAGCAAATCTTTCAAGACCCTGTCATGACCATTATTCGAGTTACGCCACTCACATTAGTTATTTACACAAGATTGGCGATTGAAGAATGAAAGCGAGAAGTAGGTTGAAGAAACATCCAGCTAACGTTGCGCATGAACCAAACCAGGCACGCCTTCTTTAGAATATCAAGGATTATATTACACATGACGTAGAGGCGTGAAACTGGTGGTTTTGCCGGTGTCTGGCTCAACATGTCATGGAGGGCTAAGAAATTTTAACCAAGGACATGCAGTCAGGAGGGTCCTAAAAGATAGTACTAGTTCATATTGCTTTATGAATATTTCCAAGGCACCATCAGGCTTCAGGGAGTGGCCACATTTTCCTTGGCAAGTGGGGCGATCTCCTCGCCCTCGATGCCCACATCACTTCCCTCGACCCCGAGGCCAAGAAGCACCTCCTCCCACTTCTTCGCAGGCCCCTGGATCAGAGAAGGGAGGGAGTTATCCTGTATCTTCAAAAAAAAGTTGCTGCACCGTAACGGTAAATAAACGGAGAAATCAGCATCTGTGCCTACCTTCCAGGACAGGTCCTGTGTCATGCAGTTCTGGATCATCTCATGGAAGGCCGGGGTGTCGTACTTTTTCAGAGCGCGTGTGACAGTTGATGCCACTGCTGCGACGTCAGCTGGATCAACAGTTTCACACTACAGGATAGCAAAGTTTATGATCAGGGACTATTTCTTGAGCGTGCGTGAGAGCAAAAGAGTCGGTGATTGCCTACTGTTCTTTACCTCAACATTGAACGAACCCATGTGGAATCCGGTGACACCCTCCTTAACTGTGTCTACAAGTCCTCCAGTTGATGAACAAATGGGGATCTGAAAAAAGAAAGATATTTGCAGAATTTTGTCATCAATGGTTATTTTTCTCCACCTTCTCTACTTAAATAAGCAGTATTTTCTAACAGTTTATAGAGAATTAAGATATACCTTTGAATGAACTCAAACTGGAAATGTAACAAGCCAAGTTAGAAATTCTTACCACTCCATATCTCATCCCTTGCAACTGAATGAGACCACAGGGCTCAAACCTACTTGGGACAATGATGAAGTCAGCCCCAGCAAACATCATATGTGCTAATGGGACGTTGAATTTCGCTATGCCTCTAGCATTGTTTGGATATTTCACTTCTAGCAGTGTCAATTCCTCCTCCATTTTCTTCTTCCCTGTACCCTGAAGAGAAAAAGAAAGTTTTCTCATCAACCATCAACTTGCATTACGGCATGTGAAAGCATTAGGATTCACTTATTAACTGAAACACACAAGAACAATTATCTGAACATTCTCGCCCACGAATTCTGGAATGGCTGAAATAAGTATGTCTGATCCTTTCTGTTCTTCAAGACGGCCAACAAAAACTATAACAGGGATGCTGGAGTCCACAGGCAATCCAACTTCAGCTTGCAACCTTTCCTTATTGAGAGCCCTTGCTTCAGTTACCTGACAAGTTATTTCATTGAGTAGAGAAATCTCCATATGTGGTAAGTGCAGGCAATGTCATAATAGTGACCTTACCGTTGTTGCATCATATTTCACACTGATGTACTTATCTGTCGAAGGATCCCATTCATAAATATCCATGCCATTTACAATTCCAGTTTCAAGGGGCTTTGTGCGAAGGACACCGTCCAACTCAACGCCTTTGTCTGGACCAGAAGTGAGTTCCTTGACATAATGTGGACTAACTGTTAGAACCAGATCACTCTCAATGATCCCTGCCTTCATCCAGTTAATCTTTCTCCCTAGTACAGGCTTAACATGTCTGCACACATTCACATTCTACCAGTGTCAAAGAAACTAGAAGAACATACAGAATATTCCTTATCTAATGAAGCAATAGAACATGAAGGCCCATACCCATCAATAAAATCA
This sequence comes from Panicum miliaceum, assembly GCA_032594955.1. Lineage (NCBI taxonomy): Eukaryota > Viridiplantae > Streptophyta > Magnoliopsida > Poales > Poaceae > Panicum > Panicum miliaceum. Next base: position 49,197,580 of record CM064057.1, on the reverse strand, counting down.
AATGACGGCAAGAAACTGTCAGGTAGATTAAGAACTTCGAAGTCTGCTCTGGCAAATCGACCTTGATAGGCAATGTTGTGAATGCAGAAAGCAACCTACAATATCACAGTTGACAAACAAAAAAAAAGTAAATATGAAAATATGTGAAGTATGAAGACTAAAAAGATAGGCGCTTTGCTCAATTTTTTCTTCAGTTGTAATTTGCTACCGTACAGTCCCCTAGTGGTCTCTCAACGTGTGTACAAACTTTTTATTCTTTCTTCTTAATGCAATGATACGCAGCTCTCCTGCGTATTCTCGAAAAAAAAAGACTAAAAAGATCACTCTGAAGAATTTCAATATTTTTGTGAGAATAAAACTCAATCCCTTAAGAGTGGGTGTTGGTTACATATATAGTCATGTAGTGATGGCTAGATTCGATTCATAACAAAGGCCGGATCCTAGACAGTTACAAGACCTAGCACAATACGTCATCCAACAATACCCCGCAGTCTAAACTGTAGCACTGTGGTCCGACAGAAGTAAAGAGAAGAAGTCACTGCTGATATCGAGAAGAATTTCAATACTTTTGGGAGAGTAAAACTCAATTGCTTAGGTGTTGGTTACATTTATTGTCCTGTAGTCCTAACTAGATTCATAACAAAGGACAGATCCTAGCAAGCCAACACATAATTACTCCCCATAAACTTAGTGCCCATTGCCCAAGATTGCTTTAAAGTCGAAGAACAAAAGAAGAAAATTGGATACCTTAGCATTCGCATAAATTCCATTTGGCTTATACATGCTCTTCAGATAGCAGGGCAGAACTGCAGTGTGCCAATCATTCGCTACGAAGACAACATCTTCACCTGATTACAAGGAGAACACATGAATGCTAGTAAGTAAGAGAGTGTGGCTATGTTAGTTCATCTAACAGACAGACCTACCATATGGTCCAGAGAAATATTCAGAATTGTTGAGATTGAGAACTCTTGGAGCCTCCAATGCAGCCTAAAAGAGTAGCTGGATTAGAAGAAATTTCACTAAAATAATATGAAATGGAGAAATTTGTTGGATTGCAATGTACTCTGGATAATCAAAATTCAAAAGTTGACTGGATTACTTACAAGGCACAAAAGGCAGAACCTCAACTGGTTATCTCGATAGTCAGATCCAGTAGTAGGACCATACAATTTTGCACCAGTCTTGCCCCATACCTGGTTTACATTATTCAAATGCAACATTGAAAGGTCACTACACCTAATTAGGTCATTCAATAAGCACACGGAAATGCAACTCAACGGACCTTTTCAAGAAACATAGGGTGATCAACAAAAACACGATCAACTCCTCTTTTGTAGCAGTGGAAGAAGCGAACTGTTTCTACTGTGTCACCAACATTTACCTACAAAAGTGAAATATTTTTTAGTGTTTTAGCATATAAAATGCCATTAAGCAGCCACAAGTTAAATGCAAGCTAAATAGCAATAAAGTAAAAACGTATACCTCAACAAGGACATTTGTATCCCATGCATCCTTGTATTGATCATAGCGAGGAGCTATGGTCATGACCCGGTGTCCCATGGCCTACAAAAAAAATGATACATACATAATGTAAAACACTGTATTACACAGAAATGTCAATACAATACTATCTCAAAACATAATAAATAGATACAGCACAGCCTGCATTAAGCATCATTATAGTAAGCAGAAACTATCTTGAGTTAGTCCGCTGCTATGTTTCAATTCAAGGGTGATCAGATATTATCAACAGGACCTAATTACCTAAGAATTTGGGAATACCAGAACATAACTGGTTTGCAGCATGAACTCAGGGAACTTGTGGTTATTGAAAGTAGCAATGTTTTGCACGAATACTTACTGCCAGAGCTGGGGGCAGTCCTCCTACAACATCACCGAGGCCACCAGTTTTGCACCATGGGTGTACTTCAGTTGCAACAAAAATTATGGTCATTCCAGTGGAACATACAATAGGTGCCTGAGACCTGGTAGTCTTTGGACGAATTCCATTATTTGTGGCTCTTCTCTTGGATAGCCATGTCTTACTTCGCATGGATTGGGAATGATTGCTTAAGAACCTAACTCCGCCGCTACAACATTGTTGGAATTGCATGTGAGGTGTCTGCTTGAGTGCACTGGGCCTATTTGTTTGGTAAGAACCATAGGCAGATATTGAACCCATTGTTGCAGCCATTCAATGGTGACCTGTCAAATGCCAATGAAGACAAAAGTTTTTTATGTCATTCTAGTTCAGATAAACATGAAAAACTACATTGCTTACACACATATTCTCAATTGAGAGCAGCACAAATATTTTTATGTTATATGTTTATAACATCAAAAACATGAACCTGAATTAAAAAAAAAACAATCTTCACAGACTGGCACACAGAGCATGTTATGCTGATGTAGAACAGATGTTATGTGACTAGATCCAAGTATAACTTTTAGATGTCTCAAACTCAAGGTGCTGAAGTTATTTAAGGGGACTAATTTGTGGGCTTGTGGGCATAGTAGCCCCATACCCTGAAAAGGCCTCCAGTTCAGTCTGAGACACCATCCAAGGGGAGGCCACTTTTGTTAAGGCCACATGTTACCCAAGATTCTAGCTAGATTTATGCAAGAAAGTTAATGAGGTTTGTGAAACCTAACTCACGATGCACTTCAGCACCCTCATACAGTAGCTCAGCTAGCCAGTTCGGTCATTTAACTCAGACAAGTAAGGATAAAGGGAAAGAACCTTTTTTCCCAAAAAAAGATAAAAAATTAGGTTTCCATTAATTTTAATTTTATTTTATTTGTTTAATTTAATTTAATTTTATTTTGGTCCAAGGTTTCCTTGTTTTAGTAATTGTGGCTTCCTACAAGGTAAAAGAAATATGAAAAGAAAAGATTCCTCATGGGTTGTACTACTAAAATAGACTCTAGTTAATACTACTCAACTGATAGGATATTTTGTTCGTCGAAGAAAATAGGAGATTTTTCATAATGACAACTATGGAGAGATGATTTTAGAAGAATTGTTTAATTTGACTGATGAGAATTTTTTTGCCAGGTGATATAGGGTCAACCAATGCATTTTAGGGTGTTACAAAAACATGGCAAATCCATAATTATCACAAGTCACAAATGTCGCTGTCCTAGGAACCTATGTTCATGTTGAAAAATAAGTGGACCCAGTTGGTCTTGACGTTACTTTCTTTTTATTCCGAACCATCTCTTTCTCCGGTCATAAAGATTAGTGACATGCAAAGTATCAAGACTCCGAAATTCAAACAACACAAAGCACAGTGCTGAAAATGAGTGAAACAGTTCAAAAACCCAGATCCTGCCATCACAAAATCATGCATGCAGGGGCATGTAAGACTAGAGTATCGATCCCATTAAGAAATTTGTTCCTCGTATGGAAGCATCATATCAGGCATACTTGCTGATCACAAGTGCCTCCCAAGAAATTCTAGCTACACAAGAAGTTTTTCTGGACAAGCTGACCCCAGGACTAATTTCTCGGACCCTCTGACGAACTACCTACCTGTGAAGTGGGGCGAAGCAAACTGTCGAGCATAACAGTTAACAGAGAACCTACTACTCTCCCAGATAGGCAGATACTGAAGTTGTAGATCACAGAATCAGGAGCGTGCAGGAGCAGGAGGCCCAGGATGGGTATTGGGGAAGAACGAGCTTCAGTTGGCACCTTGTGAGACAGTAAGCAGTAAGGTAGCAATCCCCAACTCCCCCCCCCCCCCCCCCCCCCAACCACCCTCCTCAAATCCCAAACCCAAGAAACAATAAAACTGCAGCAGTACACTACATTCCCACTGTTCTGAGTTTGCATCTCTCAGAAATGAAAATGGGGGAGAAAGAAGGCGAGGAAAAGTAAGAGAGAACGCGGGCTCCAAGAATGGGAATGCCGGATACCTTGCGCTGCTCCGCGCTGACTGCAGCCGCGGGAGGAAGGCGAAGCGGGCTGGCCGTCGGCTCGCGGGATTGCGGACTGCAGGGCGCGGGCGGGTGGAGGCTCGCTCAAGTAGAAGTAGAAGCAGGCGGCGACGGAGGGTCAGGGAAATATCGCGCGGGCGCCAGGCGGCGGCCGCGCAGTGGGTGGCGCACGGGCGCCACACGATGGCCTGCGCCGGCCGCCAGCACGGCCACCACCACACCACACATGGGGGGGCAATGGGCGGTGCCGCGCCTCGCCTCGGCAGCGTACCCGCACCGGCGCCGCGGGTCCGAGGCGCGTAGGCGAATATGCCGAGGCGAGCCGAGGAACGGGGGCCTCGGGCTCGGGGTGGAAAGGCGGGGCACGAGGGCCGTCGGTTCCCGCGCTGGGCCCCAGCCCGGGGAAAAGTGCGGGGGACTCGTGGTGTTCCCGTGCCCGTCCGCGGCGCGGGGCAGGGAGCAGGGGGAGCGTGAGCCGTTGGTTCGGGGAGGCCGGCGTCGGCGTCGGCGTCGGCTAGCGGGGTGGCAGCGACCGAGTGCAGGGTGCGTGCTGGGGGACACCGGACACGGGCAAACGACGACGGACATGTGTTGGGACGGGCCCGGCCCCCGGGTGAGGTGATCGCGTACGAGATTTTTTTTCTTTTCCTTGAAATTTTAAAAAAATTATTCTCGACGATTTTTTATCCACTATTTTTTCATGTTACTTGACTATGAGAGTATCCTGACCTTAAGAAATAAAAAAATTATTTTCTTCTCCTAGACCCCTGCCTCTTGACTATAAATTTGGGAACGAATTGCTCCACGCTCCATAAGAAAAATGTTGAGCTATCCCTCCACATAGTGGCGGAACCAGAAAATATTTGAAGGAGATCAAGAGGCTAAGTCAACATATAACCATGGCAGCCGCCGGCTGGGCACGGCGTCTGCGAATCTGCTATACCATCGAAAACGATTCAGATCCTATTTGTATGGCTAGGGTTCCTCCTAAAACAATTTGGCTGCAGTTTTTTGATGAAGCAGAAGCTTTTTTTTAAAAATATTTGGTAAAACGACTTCAATCGCCTAGGATCACGGTAGCCGCGAAAAGCTACAATTTTTTGCTTCAATCGCGCAGGCAAAGCCGTTTTGCAGCGTATTCACGGCTCCCGTGATGGAACCATTTTGAAAAATGGCCCTTTGGCACGGTTTCATCAGAAGATAGTGGTGAAGCTAGTGAGGAAAACATAGGCCCTCAGAATGTTACTTCTTGCTTGTTGTTGTTGCTGCTTGGGCTATCTGCAGGACTTTAATTGAAAGTGCAATGTGAGCTGCTAGATGTTAGACTTCATGCACAGCTATTTATCTAATTATCTGTTGCAAAGAAGAGGGGTGGTTAAATCTTTTTTGGGACGTTAGGGGGGGCCGTCGCCTCCACACCATATGAAGAAAGATTTGGAGCATAGCAAAATTCAGCAGAAACAGCCCAAAAATCCAGTATTTATGCACCGTTAATTTGTTGCTTCATTCGACGGTTGAAATTGCTCTTTAAGTGAGAGTGGGAGTGGCAAGTAAAGAAAATCCTGCTTTCTTGATGGATTTTTCTCATGCTTGTCTCTGATCGATTCTGACAAATAGAATTGTCAACACTACATGTATCATTTTTTCAAAAATTTGATGCCATCTCAAATTCTTTGAAGATTTCAGTCTTCTTTAAATGTTAGAGCTTCACCACCTGTCCACCTTCAGTATTTCGAGATTATGTTAGGAGCTACCATAAAAAGATTTTGAATTTAATTTTGATAGTACCATCAAGTTGGGGCCATTCAGTTTAACATTTCATCCCGAACTCCCAACACGTAGACAAATCCCACAACCCAAGGGCACTGGTTTGATGACCATGGCAAGCACGGGACTCACTTCTTCTCCTCTAATATATATGAGGACACTTAGCTACTGCCAACATTATCGGTGAAAATACTATTGTGGCACCACTTTCGTGGCCAGTATGAAATGACTGGGGAAGCACTGGTAGCAAGTGAGTGAGGAGATCGAGTGATCTTGTTGTGGACAGTGTTCCACCGAAAAAAAAAAGAGGGAACAAGACTGACCGGTAAGACCAGTAACCTGCACTTTGGAGAAATTTTGACTAAGGGTGTGTTTTGTTTCTGAAAAATTTTGGACAAAATTCACTGTAGCAATTTTCAACCAAAGATTAGAAGGACTAAATAGGATCTAATTATAAAACTAATTACACGGATGGATGGGAAATCGCGAGACGAATCTATTAAATCTAATTAATCCGTCATTAGAGGTTGTTTACTGTAGCACGATATTATCTAATCATTATCCAATTAGGCTTAAAAGATTCTCGCAATTTCACCCGGGATTATGGAATGGATTTTGTCAGTTATCCACATTTAATACTCCTAATTAGTGGTTAAATGTTCGGAGTTACTGTAGCGTTGGAAAAATTTTGGGAACTAAACAGGGCCTAAGATTTAAAAAATCTAGCGAGCTGAGCTATGCTCAGCTGTCCCCTTGTGGTTGAACCAGGAGGTGGGACTTGGGCTGTGCCGCGTCGGGTCTAGATTTCTAGGCACACTCTGGCACATCGTGTTGTGCCATGTTGGCACAATAAGTTTTTTATCGGGCTCAAGCACAACCCACAACACGTCAGCACGCGTTCGTACCATGCTGGTCCAAGCACGGCCCTCCAAATACTTTTACAATCGGCTTGTGTACTCGTTGTTGTTACAAGAAGAGATGGTCATACTAACCCACCATGCATATGCGTACTATTACTACCAACATTGAGAAAAAAGTTTCAAACTAATATAAGAAAAATAAGTAAACTTTAGAAAGAATGAGAAGAGAGAAAATTGGAAAAAATATACTTTATTAATTTTGTTTTGCATTAGTACACTGCATATGAAAGCAAAGCATCTTAATTAGAAAGCGCATAAACCATACACAGTGGAAAAAATACGTGATTTCCTTGAATAAATATGGTGACTGTTATTAGGAGCAACATTAACTGTTATATTAGAACAATGGACTACACGTGCGCCAATGCGCTATTTTCGTGTTGTGCTAGCCTAAACACGGTCCAAAATGCGTGTCGTGCCATATAGCCCATCGTGCTGAGATTCTAGGCATGGCACGGCCCAAAATTTTACAGGTCATGCTTTGGGTCGTGCCAAAAGATCGTGTTGTAGTCCGTTCAAATATAGCATGGTCCAAGTCCCAGCTCTAACCTGTTCACACGGGTTCGAGTCCTCGACTCGGCATGGGTGCTCGCATTTTTCTGAATTTATTCCAGAATTTAACCGGAGCTATTTTCAGTGGTAGACGATATATGTGTCGGCAATGATGCAGCAATGTTGATTTCGTTATTCTCTAGGATCTACTGATTTAGTCTCTCGAAGGTGCTCATAGGGGTAGGATTGTGTGTGCGTGTTCATAAGGATGCGTGTATATACGTGTACGTGAGTGTAAAAAATTTAAAAAATCTAAAGACACTACCGGTATGACCCGAAATTAAGAACTCTGGTTGTGGAGGGGCAGGTTATGCTGTTCACATTCACCCGGTTATGCAATAATTCGGGTATTCAAAATCTGCTCCGAAATTCGCTAGATCTAGCTGAGTGCAATGCATTAATTTTGCAACTGCAGAAAACAGTTTGGCTAAAAATGAATTATAAAAATAAATTGGACGTCTATTTATATATGGCCGTATTTTTATGGGAAAATCTGTTGGATTTTATGTGTTGTAAATGTTGTTCTCCAATGCTACAGGTGACAAGTGTGTTCCTCCCGTGGTGCATATGTCTCGAAAATAAAATATTATGCAATATGTGAGAACAGTATAATGCATGAAACATAGTAAAAGAGCATCTACAACATCATATGACAATATCTGCAACATTAGGAAATATGCCATATTTCCTCCATTAAAATCATGAAACATTTTGATACATCAAACCAAAATGTTTGCCATACTAAATGACAACACCTACTCCAATATCAAAAAATTCTACGGATGGTAAATAGCAAATCGCAAAATAATATTTTTTTGCTAATTCTTAATATAGTTATAGCTTTTACTCTGTACCTAGATATAGGTTATCTCGACATAGTTTGGAACGGAGGGAGTACATGATGTTTAAGGGCTAGTTTAGATGGTCTCAATAATTTCCTAAACGCTAAATGTTAAACAATCGGTCACCCTTTGTTTAGTGTTTAAACGGCGTTAAACGGCCTAAACGGTTTGGTATAGTAACACTAAAATATACATATTTATGTACGTAAATGCCAAATATGCTAGAAAGTCTATATATTTGTGTTGGCGCTAAAATTGGCCGGATAGGAATCGGCCGATGGTCTTCAGCGTCGGACACACGACCCGGGAGAATCTGCTTAGCTCCTCAATCTGACATGTTGATTGACAAGGAAATAAAGTATTAAATTCCAGGCGCTCCGATCGGCTGGAGTTCCGATCTGTCCTAAAGAGCGCGTCGGCGGCGAATCGGCCGATTTGCTATGAAGATGATCGGCTATGGATCAGCCGATAATCGCGTAATAATTGTAAAAAAAACTGCTGGAGCGATCTTAGACAATTAGTACGGATGCAACACTTGAAATAGATCTAATCGGTTGTAAGATGATAAATCGAAGAGGAACGATGACGAAGCCGATTATCCCGATCTCAAGCTGGATAACTGGTGATAATACTAGAATAACAGGTAAAACTTGCAATTCTAGTAAATATCGATAACTGGTGAATAAATCCAAATGAAACCACAGCGATGCGCCCGTAGTTAAAGCTCGGATATTACTCGATAAGCGGAACCTACCAATTGGCCAGAGATCAAGTTGATGCAGCCCTGCCAATCCGTACGAACTCGTGAAAGAAGAAAAGTATTGGCGAAGTCGCCGACTTGAAAGTAAATTGCTGGAAAAGTAGAAATATTGTTGTTGATTGATGTCTTGATGTTTGCAAGACCCTGACGACTCCTATTTATACTCTAAAACTAGGACTCCTGGTCGATCACGACTTGTTACAACCTTATTTAAAAAATAGGAAAATTACCATATCTATAATAACTTTTAAAGGAAACGGACTTCCGCAGAATCTTCCGCCGCCGTCCCCTAATCCAATCAGGATTCTTTTCAATTGCTCCTTGACCGACTTAGCGTTGCCCTGTTGACCAACTTTTGATCAGGACCCTCCGAAATAATTCCATCCTGGTGGCGCAAGCTGTATCACCAATCGGCCGATTTTCAACTGTTACCTCAATCGGCCGATTCCTTACTGTAGCCTTCAGATCTGCCGCATCGGCCAATCTTCTCCTCCTGACGCCGATTCAACACGTGTCAAAATCTGGCGTCAACACATGCCCCCCAGTTTCGGAGTAAAACATAACTTTTTCTTCGAAACTCTTTCTTTAATCCTTTCCTCCGAAATGGGCGCAGTAAAATCTCCTTCCGTTCCGTGGCACAATGATTGCAATTTCCTCGGACCGAGCGCGCGAAACGACTGCTCCTCTGGAATTCGTGTAGACGGCGCGGTAAAAATACCATCTTTGCCCTCGCTCTCCTGATTTTTCTTAAGTACTGGCCTTCTCCGTCTACTCTTCCCCACAAATCTAGCATTCTCTTCCAACGAACCACTGTTCGTCTTCCTCCAAGCTCTCTTGATCTCCAAGCGCTTCCCCCTTTCCGGCGATCTCATCCGCGGCCTGCTCCAACCCTCCAATGGCGTCACCATCGGCGACCGCTCCATCCACGGAGGCTCCATTGGCAACTCCTTCGGCGGCGGTGGCCCAATCGGTGGCTTCCCTAGCGGTCTCATCGGCGACGATGATTTCCATCCCAGAGGTAAATGCTCGAAATTTTTTCCTTTTCGCTTTTCTACTGCTTCAGTACTTTCCGGATCCTCTCTCAGTTTCTTCCCCTTTTCCCTTTTTTAGGCACTTAGGCACCGAATTACCATTCCACTCTCAGAATTCCCTGACCTCATCTGTTTGGGCCCTATGGGGAACCCCGATCCAACGGACCTGATCAGCCTAGAAACTCATAGAATCCCTTTTAAGCAATCATCCATGGATTTAGATCACTGGGTAGGCACTTTCAGATCCTGGCCAAACGAAATCCCCGGGTGGAGAAAATGGTACCAGAGGGTGGCCGGATCTTGGAAGGTTCAGTGGGAGGAACAAAAAATCGGCCAGTGCATAAACTTATCTTTGTCTCAGATGGAAAGAAACGAACCTCTGGTCATGGCAGCCTCTTATTTTTGTCTGATGCACTTAATGCATTCCTTTTCGGACATGGACCTATGACCCCGACCCTGGCCGATGTTCTGCTGTTGACCGGCCTCGATGTCTCCTCCGCCGATACCCCTTTCAATTATCTGTTCAAACCATCACATCGGCTAGAGACCAAAGGAATCGGCGGGTGGAAAGGGTATATTAGCAAAAACATGAAGACCGGAACAGTCTCACAGAGGGAGCATACTGCCTTTTTGATGATGTGGCTAGAAAAGCATTTCTTCTGTGGCAGAGCAGTTGGCCCCTCTTCAAACACCCAAACTTTAGCAGAGGCTTTGTCACAAGGATCGGCCATCCCCCTTGGAAAACATTTGCTGGGATCGGCCTATTACCTGATGCACCAAATCGGCACCAAGCTGTCGAAGGGAGAGCCGATCGGGAACTCTGGTGGTCCCTGGTGGTTCATCACCCTCTGGCTCAATTTACACATGAGCAAGGTCTCTCAGCAATGGATAGAGACCAAAACCTTCCCCAATATTGAGTCAGAGGAGAATCCATCCGTCCGACGTCGTTGCAGATCTTTTGGAGAAGCGGCATCGGCTTTCCCCGGCTGCCAGTTTACTGCTACCCGCACAGCTGAGTACTTCATATGCTTTTATAATGGCCTTAGTGAAGAGACCATCAGCTGGCACCCATATCAAGCAGTGGAGCCGATTTTTGAATTACCCACAAGTTACGATTTCTCCACCCATACTTTTGACAGAGAGCTTATGGATGTCTTGATCAAGCCGGGGATTCTGCCAGCCAATTTCTTCTCAGGAAAGGATTCTCCCACCTACGAGTTCTACAATCCATCGGCTGCGGCAAGGCAACTGGGTTTTGGCCAACTGCCGATTCGGGTCTACTTCGCCGGTCAGGTGAAATTCAGAGATTGACTGACCTCAAGTCTTGATTACAGTCGGCTGTGCGATTTAGTACCCGATTCCAGTACTATTGACCTGAATAATTGGTCAGTTGCCTCTTTTGCCACCCAACAATTCAAATTATGGTGGGCAGAATGGAAGCAACATCTTTTCTGTAAATCTCCATCGTCTTACTGCAACCTTCTAGACCCAGAGAACATTGATCCAAATGCAGCGGTATGTCCTTTTTTCTCAGCCGATTCCAATGTTATTTCTTTCCACATTGTCATCTTGTTATTAACTCATGTTCATCTCCTTAGTCTGAAAGCCATGTCCCTCCGATGCGAAGCCGAAGCGGCCGGCCGATAGATAGTCATCACCAATACACGCCGTATCCACTTATCGGCTTCCATGCTCCAACCATCAAGGATATCTCTACTGGCCGATTGAAGCGAGCACCGAAAAGGCCAACATCGAAGATAACTAGCCGTCGAGTGCGAGCTCGCATCGGATCGGCCGATCATACAGCAATAGCATCGGCTAAGGTTCCTCGTATCGGATCGGCCGACCAGATGGTAGTGGCATCGGCCGAGACTCCTCGTATCGGATCGGCCGACCAAATGGCGGTGACACCGGCCGAAACTCCAATCCCTTTACCTTTGCCGGTTGTCGAGATGGCCGATCCCCAAGTCACTGCCGAAGTCGGGGCAGCTGCAGCATCGCTATTAGTAGAAGTTGTTCAGGTAATCTCACTTATCTCATATATTCTTCAAGTCTTCTACTGACATTAACTTTCTTCCTCTGCCAGGCTGCGCAAGCTATTCCACCGCAATCTCCGCAGCAATCGGCTACGTCCCAAGTGGGAGCCGAAACTCCAGCAGCTCCTATCATCGAGGTAAATGATCTCTTACCTTCATCTCTTAACTTTCAGAAAACTTAACCGATCTTGATGCAGGCCGATTTGGGTATGCTAACTACAACCCCACAACAAGCATCGGCCGGGAAACCCACAGAGGCATGGCAAATTTCTCACACCATCTTATTTCGATTTCCCATAGCATACTCACAGGATCTTCTTTTATATCCTTTTCAGGAAGCTGGTCCAAGCGGAGCACTAATAATCATTGAATCTTCTTCTTCCGACGAGCCAACTGCACCAGCCCCTGAGACAAGGGAAACGCTTCCACCGGCGCAGGCAAGAGAAATTTGCTTTAAGGAGGTAACAAACTTACCATTAGAATCGGCTGATTTCCTTTTACTGCTTGCCTACCCTTTACTTTATTTCCTCACAGGAGCAAGACACCCCTAACAACAGCATCTTCTCCTTTGCCGTCTCCTTGCCCGATGACGAGGAAATTGCTTCACACCCAATTCCATTGAGCTCTACCTCCGATGATGTCCGCGCAAGCTCGAAAGCATGCGTACTCTCCTTCAAGATGACATCGGCCGATTGGTAGAAGATGCTTCGCCGATTCGTAAACTTTTCAACAAGATCAAAGCTCGAATCCCAGAAGAAGTATCAGAAAACTTGGAGCATGCCGCCTATATAGAGCATATGCATATTCCGGTTTCCAGGGCGCTGCGCCATATGGCCGACCGTGCCCAGATGGCAAAAACTCAGGAGGAGGTCGATTCATACAAGCACCGGACTCAGGAAGTACACCACAGGATCAACTTCCTTGAAAACTGTCGTCCGGACATTGTCGGCGCGATAGATCGGCTGAAATGGAGAAGAGCAGAGCTGGCCAAGGAGATGGAATAGATAACCAAAGAGATAGCCGCTGAAGAAAAGAAACTCCAAGAACTCCCATCCATCATCAGTGAGCTGAAGTAAGAAAGACATCATCTGGCCCGTGAAACGATAAGGCTTCGTCGCTGTGTGTCAGAAATCCCAGGATCGGCCGATGATGATCAGAGACTACTAGATTCGGCCGATCAAATTAGACGACAAGCAATTATAGCCATAGATGCTTTCCTTGGGTTGTAAAGAACATTGTAAACATTTATTGCTCCTTTAATGCTACTGTGCCGATTTGGTTTTGAACTGTTTCTTCAGTCAGCTTTGCATTTATGCATGTATTTACTCCGATAGGACGTGTCTCACCATCCATCTACCTCTCCTTCTTTTATAAGTAGACCCTTCACCATCTCCAGAGGCATACACATCACTTATCTTCTCTTTCCCTCTTTACTGTCCAAAACTGAACGGCAAGATGTCTTCTTCGTCCTCTTCATCTTCTTCCTCTGTCAACCAGGTATGAACTTCTCTTCTGCCTTTCTCCTAAGCATCTCAATCGCTCTGATGTTGGGTAACCCCTTTTATCTCTGTTTAGCCAAAACGTCTCAGCCCTGGTCTAGAACGAGCGATAGAAATCATGCATTCAGAAGAGCCACTATCACAGGCAGACAGAGATCTGATAAGAGCTCGTGCTGAAGAACTCAGAGATCATGTCCCCGCTGTTGTCCAGGAATACTGGGACCTTATACATGCTCACTTTTTGGTCCGCAAGCGACCATCTTCTGAAAAAAATCCTCCACTTCCCTGTAAAGCTAAAACCGAAGTTGCCATGGAAGATCTGGAGGAGAAGAAGACCACCTCCAGAAGTAAACATTATTCCTTGGTCAGTTGTGATGGTTTGAGGAATACCAAATCGATAGATAATATGGCTTTTAACAAATTCAATCATATCGGCCGATGTCACATTCCTTAAAGGAATTGCCTCCACCCACTTAGTAAAATAATCTGTAGCCACCAATATGAACTTATGCCCTTTGCTTGATGGAGGGTGAATCTGTCCGATGAGATCTATTCCCCAACCTCTGAACCACCACGGCTTAATTATCGGATTCATAGCCGATGCTGGCGCACGCTGTACATTACCAAACTTCTGACAGTCTCGGCATCCTTTGCAGTACTTGAAACAATCTTCAAGGATAGTCGGCCAATAATACCCATTGTTTCGGATCATCCATTTCATTTTGTGAGCCGATTGATGAGCCCCACATACGCCCTCATGGATCTCTCCCATCAGAACCTTTGCCTCTTCTTTTCCCAGGCACTTGAGAAGAACTCCATCAATCGTCCGATAAAACAAATCATCCTCAAGTAACACATATTTTGTAGCCTGAAAACGTGTTCGCCGATCCACTTTTTGGGATGGATTTTTCAAGTAATCGGCGATTTCCTTTCGCCAGTCCTCGGCCGCGAGCTCTAGCATCATCGCTCCCTGAATCGGCCGATACCCGGAGGCATGTTGGGCCAGCCTATTGGCCTCTTCATTATAATTTCTGGGGATATGCTCAATTATTGCAGACTTGAACTCTTTTAAAAGCTGAAGGCAATCTTCATAATATATCCTCAAGATATCATCTTTGCACTCAGATCGCCCCGTTAATTGATCCACAATGAGCATGGAATCTCCAAAATTTTGACTGCATCAGCTTTGACTTCCTTTAATAATTGTATGCCTTTCAGAACGGCTCGATATTCCGCCTGATTATTAGTTGCGGAGGCTTCTATCGACAGAGAGAAATTATAACTTGCCCCCCGAGGCGACACAAGAACAATGCCGTTCCTGATCCGACCCCACACGAAGAACCATCAAAATATACAGTCCATGGGACTGGTTCGACGGCGGCAATCTCTGGTTCACAATGCTGAGCTACGAAATCGGCCATTACTTGACCTTTGACGGCTTTGGCCGATTCGTACCTTAAGTCGAATTCTGACAGAGCCAGGATCCATTTTCCGATCCGTCCTTTCAAAATCGGCAATGATAGCATGTACTTCACCACATCATCTTTGCATACGACTATGCATTCTGCCGATAATAAATAGTGCCTGAGCTTGGTACACGAGAAGTATAAACACAAGCATAGCCGCTCCACCGGGGAATATCTTGTTTCGGCGTCTAAGAGTCTTCTGCTGACGTAATATACCACTCGTTCTTTCCCCTCAAACTCCTGTACCAACGCCGATCCAATAGCCTGTTCATCAGCCGATAAATATAATTTGAACGGCTTACCAGGCTGTGGTGGAACCAATACTGGAGGTGAAACTAGATACTGCTTGATATTTTCCAATGCCTTGCGCTGTTCTTCTCCCCATATGAATTCTTGGTCGGGCTTTAATTTCAACAGAGAGGTAAAAGCCTGAATTCGTCCTGACAGGTTGGATATGAATCTTCTGATGAAATTAACCTTGCCGATGAGGGACTGTAGCTCAGTTTTGTTTTGTGGGGCCACAACTTTGTTGATGGCGTCTATGGTCTTGCGGTTGACTTCTATCCCGCGCTCATGAACCATAAATCCTAAGAATTGCCCAGCCGATACACCAAATGCACACTTGTTTGGGTTCATCTTCAACCCATGCTTCCTTGTACACTCCAGTACTTCTTGTAAATCGGCCAGGTGTTCTTGGTGATCTTTTGACTTGACCACGACGTCATCTATATAAATTTCCACCGATGTAACAATGAGCTTGTGGAAGATGTAATTCATGGCCCGCTGATACGTAGCACCGGCGTTCTTCAACCCAAAAGTCATAACAACCCATTCGAATAAACCAAGATGACCTGGGCACCTGAAAGCCGTTTTCGAGATATCTTCTTCGGCCATTAATATCTGATTGTACCCTGCATTCCCATCCATGAAACTTATGACTTTGTGTCCTGCAGCAGCATCTATCAAGATATCGGCCGTTGGCATCGGATATCCATCCATTGGTGTAGCCTGATTTAAATTCCTGAAATCGATGCACACGCGTAACTTTCCATTTTTCTTGTATACAGGCACAATATTAGAAATCCATTCGGCGTAGCGGCACTGCCGAATAAATCCTGCTTCAATTAACTTTGTAATTTTGGCCTTTATATCAGGTAGAATCTTGGGGTTACACCGTCGTGCAGGTTGCTGATATGGCCGATATCCTGATTTTATAGGTAACCGGTGTTCAACAATGGACCGGTCTAGACCTGGCATCTCATGATATTCCCAAGCAAAGCAATCCTTGAATTCTTTTAATAAATGTATCAGTTTACACTTATACTCAGGATCCAAATTAGCACTAATATACGTCGGCCTTGATTTGCTGCTATCTCCCAAATCTATCATTTCCAATAAATCGGCCGACGTAAACCCACGCCCAAGCTTCCCGTCTTCTCGGACGAGCTGATCCATTTAATCTGAATCTTCAGAGCCGACTGCTTGGATCGGCTGTAGATCGAAATCGGACACTTTCAAGAAGTCAGTGTCCCAAGTCCTGCCAGATATGCACTTGACGTGCTCGCAGCTCCACTGTTGCATATCGGCCGCTGCAATGCTGTAGGAAGAATCGGCGGTGACTATCTCTGTGCTGTCGCCGACCCATTGCACGAGGCATTGATGTATTGTAGATGGGACACAGCAGTTTGCATGTATCCAGTCGCGACCAAGCAGCATGTTGTAGGATCCCTTGCCATTAATAACGAAAAAAGTGGTAGGAAGGGTCTTACTGCCGATGGTGAGGTCGACGCAGAGCGCTCCACGGGCGGGAGACACGTTGCCTTCGAAATCCTTTAACATCATGTCCGTCTTGATGAGGTCTTCATCGCCCTTGCCTAGCTTGCGGAACATGGCATACGGTATGATGTTAACTGCGGCACCTCCATCTACTAGTAATCTGGTGACGGGTCGTCCGTCAATGTAGCCTTTGAGAAACAACGCTTTAAGATGTCATCGTTTTTCTTCTTCTGGTTTCTCAAAAGTAGCCGTCATCGGCTCTAAAACTAGTTGTGCCATTTGTCCTTCCATTCTTGTTGCTTTGTCTCGATCAATGAATTCCATCGGCAATATGAACACCATGTTGATTTCGGCTGCCGATTCTTGATTGTTTGCTTCTTGATCGTTTTTCTTTGGGCGCCACACCCGAGACTTAACATTTCTTTTCTCTAGTATCTGCCTCTGTTCTTCCTCTTGATGCTCCCACTGGCGTAGGCATTGGATCCTTCGTTTCTGGGATCTGGATAGGCCATCAGGACACCACCTAGGATTAACTGGTTTGGCCGATGATCTGGCGTATTCCCTATCTGGTTCCCTTCCTAGGGGATCCTCGTCTGACACCCTGTCATCGGCCATCTCTTCCAGCCGATCGTGCACGCTGATCCTGCCCCCCAGTCCATCCTGTTGGTCGATCTTACTTTTTGACCGGTGGTACTGGTCAACTCTGCCCCCCAGCCGATCATGCACCGAAACACGCTGTTCCTCTCGTCCGCGCCAATTTCTGCTGATCGGCTCTGATCCTCTGTCCCTAGAGTGTGGCTTCGGGCGATAGTTGCAGCTCAATCCGTTACACTCCGGACAGTTATTGGCAGACGGCAATCTGATGTCGTTCTCCCAGCAATGGATGAAGAACGAACATTGCCAGTGATCTTCATGCCGGCGTATCATCTCTTCGTGGTATTTTGATTGTTCTTGCTACTGCCGATATTTACTGGGCTTGCGTGGTCGTTCTAGCCCCCGCCTGTTCCTTTTGATTTCTTCCGTTGTGATCTGCCTCCTGGGATCGACGGCGCCGCCCCTTCTCGCCGATTCTG
This sequence comes from Panicum miliaceum, assembly GCA_032594955.1. Classification (NCBI taxonomy): domain Eukaryota; kingdom Viridiplantae; phylum Streptophyta; class Magnoliopsida; order Poales; family Poaceae; genus Panicum; species Panicum miliaceum. Next base: position 49,179,916 of record CM064057.1, on the reverse strand, counting down.
ACGTCAGCATCTTGGTTTGACGTGAATTTCCTCCAGTGTCAACCGTGTTGGCCAGGAAGAGATGCTGATCTATCTTCATCGGTTTTGCCGATTTAGCTGGGGTTTCAAATTTGAGCCTCCCCTGCTCGATGGACGATTGTATCTGCTGACGGAAGACTTTGCATTCATTTGTATCATGAGAAATGGCATTGTGCCACTTGCAGTATTTCATCTTCTTAAGTTGATCGGCCGAAGGGATGGTGTGATGCTGAGATAGCTTAATCTGTCCTTCCTGGAGCAATAAATCGAAAATTTTTTCGGCTTTTGATGTGTCAAAGCCGAATGTCTCTGGCTCTTTCTTTCCGAAAGGGCATGATATCGGTTTTTTCCCTTTCACCCATTCTTCCAGGCCGATTTCCTCTTCCCCATCGAATTCAGATCCTTCCAAGTATGCCACCTTCTTTTGGAAATTCCTCCGCTGTTCAAACGGTCGGACCTCTTGCCCTGACAATCGGTGGACGATTTGGCTCAGGCTTTCAAACTCTTGGGCAGCATATCTTTCTTTGATTTGTGGCAGGAGGCCTTGGAAAGCGATATCGGCCAACTATGCATCGGTCAGAGCCAGACTGTAGCATTTGTTCCTGACTTCTCTGAACCTCTGTATATATCCCATCACCGGCTCATCGCTCCTCTGCCTGAGGCTGGTCAAATCCGAGAGCTTCATCTCGTGTACCCCTGCGTAGAAGTACTTGTGGAACTGTTTCTCCAGATCGGCCCAAGTAACAATAGAATTTGGCAGCAAAGTGGTAAACCACTGGAAGGCCAATCCAGAAAGAGACGATGAAACTAGCCGCACCCTCAGAGCATCTTGTGTGGCAGCCTCCCCGCACTGAATGATGAATCGGTTGATGTGCTCTACAGTGGACGTGTCGTTCATCCCCGAAAACTTGGTGAAATCAGGAACTTTGTAGCGGTGTGGGAACGGCAGCAAGTCATAGGCCGATGGATATGGCGTCTTGTAGGTGTAAGTTTGCACTTTTGGCTTCAATCCAAACTGGTCCTGGATTACTTCTGCTATTCTTGCCGTCCAGTCCACCTGCTGCTGATGAACAGCTGTCCGCGGTGCGGGCATGTGCTGAAGAGCTGGCACGGCTGGGTGATGAATCGGCGAATTTTGCTGAGCAGCCGATAGTTGATGGCGAAGTGAATCTGCCCCCCCCCCCCCATCGTACGTCATCATTGGCGCCGCGCCTCTGAATGCTTCTACAGCGCCTTCCCCCTTGCCGATTTCTGATGAGATCGGCTGATACTGAGGGACCGTCGGCCGAACGGCCGATTGGTGTGGCACCTGGATTGGATAACTCCCGCATCCGCTCGTTGGCTCGGGAAAAAACGTTGTTGCCGATGTTCCCCAAGGTACTGAGCTTGTGGGCAGCGATTGCACAGAAGCAATCTGGACGGGCTGAAACGGTGTCTGTGACGGGAGACATGGTGCACCGCTGTATCTTGGAGACACTGGGGGCAATGGAGTGTTGTACCCCTCGCGTTGCGTTAATATCGGCTGAGGAGCCGATTGGGACGTATATGGTGAGCTTCTGGCTGGCAGCGTAGTTGGCGGGGCATACGCTGGTCCCTGATAGCCTTGGACTGCTCCGTTGGCCAGAGAACTGACGACGGCATTATACACCGTGTTGGTCATCACCGAGGATTGATCAATGAATGCCTGGTAGACGGACTGTTGGATCATATCGGACATCTTGCCCGAGTCCTCAGCAATGGTGATGTGGCGGGGAACTGGAATAGGAGCCTTCTTGACAGCCTCCCCGCTTCTGGTACGACTGAACGACTGGAGCTACATCTTCTTGTAATCTTCTAGATGCTTGGCCAATTCTTCCCTCTGGTCGTCCTTGAGATCCACTTCTGTGACCTCAATGATGTTGCTGTCGGAGATTTCTGCGTTCTTCGACATATCAGATCTTGGATTTGGTCCCACCGGGCGTGCCAAAAGTGTGTTGGCGCTAAAATCGGCCGGATAGGAATCGGCCGATGGTCTTCAGCGTCGGACACACGACCCGGGAGAATCTGCTTAGCTCCTGTTCGGGTTATCGCCCTGGTGCGGTTCGCGCGGCGTGCCAAGTCAATCTGACCTGTTGATTGACAAGGAAATAAAGTATTAAATTCCAGGCGCTCCGATCGGCTGGAGTTCCGATCTGTCCTAAAGAGCGCGTCGGCGGCGAATCGGCCGATTTGCTATGAAGATGATCGGCTATGGATCAGCCGATAATCGCGTAATAATTGTAAAAAAAACTGCTGGAGCGATCTTAGACAATTAGTACGGATGCAACACTTGAAATAGATCTAATCGGTTGTAAGATGATAAATCGAAGAGGAACGATGACGAAGCCGATTATCCCGATCTCAAGCTGGATAACTGGTGATAATACTAGAATAACAGGTAAAACTTGCAATTCTAGTAAATATCGATAACTGGTGAATAAATCCAAACGAAACCACAGCGATGCGCCCGTAGTTAAAGCTCGGATATTACTCGATAAGCGGAACCTACCAATTGGCCAGAGATCAAGTTGATGCAGCCCTGTCAATCCGTACGAACTCGTGAAAGAAGAAAAGTATTGGCGAAGTCGCCGACTTGAAAGTAAATTGCTGGAAAAGTAGAAATATTGTTGTTGATTGATGTCTTGATGTTTGCAAGACCCTGACGACTCCTATTTATACTCTAAAACTAGGACTCCTGGTCGATCACGACTTGTTACAACCTTATTTAAAAAATAGGAAAATTACCATATCTATAATAACTTTTAAAGGAAACGGACTTCCGCAGAATCTTCCGCCGCCGTCCCCTAATCCAATCAGGATTCTTTTCAATTGCTCCTTGACCGACTTAGCGTTGCCCTGTTGACCAACTTTTGATCAGGACCCTCCGAAATAATTCCATCCTGGTGGCGCAAGCTGTATCACCAATCGGCCGATTTTCAACTGTTACCTCAATCGGCCGATTCCTTACTGTAGCCTTCAGATCTGCCGCATCGGCCAATCTTCTCCTCCTGACGCCGATTCAACACGTGTCAAAATCTGGCGTCAACAATTTGCATATGTAAAAGCTAAGTATTCTACCAAATAATTTTTTTGGAAGAAATTTAAATCCCACAACACTTCATATACTTACAATGCTAATTAGTTCAGTATTGATCGTGGTAGTTGTAATTCTCCTATTGACTAAATTATGAATTAAATGGTGATTTAGCTCATTTAATCACGTTTAACTCGAGTCTGTTTAGACGGTTTTTAACGGTTTAAATGAGTTTTTAACGGTTTAAATGGACTTAAACGGTTTAACTGTTTAATTCACAATTTATGGCCTAAACAACATAGGTGACCTCCGTTTACCGTTTAAATATTGTTTAAATGGACTAAACGGCCGTTTAGACGGACACGACTCACACTGCAAGTTCATGTGCGGGTCTCCCATAAAACATTGGCATTCTGCACCCATGCTATGAGGGCACCACTTGTTGGATCGTTAAGTTCAATTCAATTTGAGATGATTTTTGGGTAAATTTACCCGATGTTTATATATAAGAAGACCATGATTTAAATCAAAATAATCCGCGCACAAAATCTATTGCCCCGGCAACCATGAGCGCCGGCATCCCCTTGTCATCACAAAACAAAAGGAGCATCTACAGCGGGACGATCTGGGAGTCGCCCACGTCCGCGTCGTCTCCGTTCAGGGACTCGCCACCGTCACCGTGGTCACCGGACACCTCTTCCAGCGACCTCCCCTTCGGCTCCGGCAGCAAGCAGGTGAAGAGTATCCCCAGCACGTTGGACGCGGCGAGCACGAACAGGGAGGCTCGCACGCCGATGCCCGACGGGTACCCTGTCTCGGCCGCCTCGCTGCCGTCCGCCTTCTGCGCGGCGTACATGAACCCGAACGTCCCGACGATGGCGCCGGCCTTCCCCGCCGCGGACGATATCCCGTGGCACGTCGCGCGCAGGTGCGCCGGGAAGATCTCCGCCGGCACGATGAAGGTGGTGCTGTTGGGCCCGAAGTTGGCGAAGAAGAAGGTGAAGGTGTACATGGCCACCAGCCATACCCGCCGCCCGGGGCTCGTCAGGCCGTCGTAGAGGGCGGCGATGGCGAGCATGAACCCCGTCATCATGGCGAAGCCGAGGAACTGGATGGCCTTCCGGCCGACGACGTCGACGAAGGCGACGGTGAACCAGTAGCCCGGCAGCGTGCCGCAGAGCGCGATGATGGCGTGCGCGCGGGCGACGCGGTAGGCCTCCTCGAGGGCGCTCATGGCGCGCGCCTTGGGGACCCACTTCACGTCGCTGAAGATCTCCTCCTGGAGGATGTTCTGGGAGTAGAAGACGACGCCGAGCACGAACCAGCACGCGGCGGCGCCGAGGAGGTGGAGGCCGTGGCGGCGCGCGAAGCGGCGGGAGAGCACGCCGTAGTCCCGGCCCCTGGTGAGGCTCTCCACCTTGTCCGGCTCGCCGTCGATGTCGACCTCGAGCACCCTGGACATGTCGCGCGCGGCCCTGCCGGCGTCGCGGGCGACCAGCGCCGTGTAGCGCGCCGTCTCGGGCATCCGCGTCCGCCAGTGGTAGGTGAGGCAGGCGGGGACGGCGCCGGCCATGAGGACGATCCGCCACACGTAGTCGGCCTGCTTCGGGGTGGACGCCATGGGGTCCTCCTCGTACGCCGGCGCGCGGAACCGCGCCTGGAACGTGGCGGAGACGACGAGCGTGACAATGCAGCCGGCGAGGACGCCGAAGCCCTCCACGGCGAAGACGGCGGCGACGAGGGCGCCCCTGGTCCGCTTGCTGGCGTACTCGGCCACGATGGTCGCCGAGAGCGGGTAGTCCCCGCCGACGCCGACGCCGAGCCAGAAGCGGAAGAAGCAGAGCGTGGCCGTGACGCCGCCGGCGGAGTTGCCGAAGGAGAGGCCCGAGAGGAAGGAGCCCGCGGCCATGAGCAGGACGGTCTTGCCGTAGAACCGCTTGCGGCCGGCCCGGTCGCCGAGCCAGCCGAAGAGGAGCTGCCCCGCGACCATGCCGCAGAAGGTGGCGCCGTTGATCGCCGCCTCCAGCCGCGGCGGGAGCCGCCCCGGCTCGCCGCGGCCCGGGGCGTGGTAGTAGATGCGGCCCAGGAGCTTGGTTACCAGTGTGATGCAGAAGAGGTCGTAGGCGTCGGCGAAGAAGCCCGTGCCGGCGATGACCACCGCGCGCAGGTGGTACCGCTGCGTCCCCGCCACGTCCAGCGCGTGCAGCACCTGCAGCTTCTCCGGCGCCATCGCCGCCGCCGCCTCCCCGATCGCAAGCTAGCTACGCCGCCGCACGAGGGGATCAGCACCGGAGCTCGCGGCGGCTTATATAGGCAGGCGTGCATTTGGCGCGACGAATGGGACAACGGCAAGATACGAGAGGGGTGCGGCCGCCTCGGAACATGGCCGTGTAGAAGACACGGATGGTGACGGTGTGGTGCTGTGTCCGGCATGGCGCAGAAGCAGCAAGGAGCAGGTGGCGAAGGGGTCGGTTGCGCGAACGGAGAGTCCAAGGCGCGGTGGCAGTGGACTGGATCCGGCGCAACGGGAAGAGATGCAGGGACGAGACGACGTTGTTCGTGGGTAGAATATCCGGGGAAATGCTGGTGAATAAACCTCTTTGGATGTCCATTGGAGGCTTGTACTGGGTATTATTTTAACAAGATACGCGTTAGAAATTTGTGTACATGCTGTTTGTTTGAATATTGTGTTTAGGAACTTTAGAAGTGGCAACTGGGAAGGACACCTATCCTCTGCTGAAGAACTCAATCAATGCGGAAGCTCCTGACTATTGGGAAATGCTGCAGCTGTTGCACATTCCACACCAAGAACAAAATCATTATTCTTTTTATCTTTCCTATAAGTATCACCAAAACATAATGTTCCAGAGAAACTAACTTCAAAGGGGTTATTTTCTACGAGAATGTTAAAAACAGGATTCAGAACGCTGTCGTACCAAGATCAACCCATAAAGTACTCTTGGCAGTGGTGAAATCTTCAGAACCTGTCATCGACAACCGAATAGTTGGCATGGCTCCAACTCTGTCTGGAGCAGTTCCACTTCAAAACTCTAGGTGGAGTTGGAGCTGTCTAAATTTGGTGTTTGGCTTCGAGGGTGTTCTCAACTCCAAAAAACTTCGATGTGCATTGTCATCATTGCCCTTGGTTCACGGAACCCACATGTCATACTCTTTTTTTCTTATTTTTTTCCTACCCCTCCCACGCTGCGCGGAGGCGGCGCTCGTTCCGGCTATGGAGCACCTCGCGGCCACCTCCGGGAACGACACAACAACCACGTGCACGGCCCCAGGAGCACGCGCACGCCGCCGCCGCCGGCGTCCGCCAGCAGGCGGTGCGGCCACAGGTGGACCTCCTCAGCGCCGTCCACGTGCTGCCCCGGCCTCATGCAGGCGACAGACCTCCTTGGCGTCGCCCAGGTGCCACCCACCCGCGACATGCTTGAGTAGCGCATGGCGGTGCGGCTGCCGAACGCAGTCGTCGACGACCTGCTCATCCCTAGCTACTTGTACCTCATGGAGACGCTCTACAATGTGGGTGCAGGTGGCGGCGGTCTTTGGGAGGGTGGGGCTGGCAGGGAGGATGGAAAGGGGAGGGAAGGGGTGGCACTGGGCATGGGCGGCTAGGTGCGGCGGCGCGGCCCGCATGAGATGGAGTGGAGGGAGGGAGGGGGCGGCGGTGGCTTGGAAAAGAGAATAAACGAATCATTTTTTTTAACGGGTAGCAGTGGTGGGTAATTACCCCACAACTCCACGTTGAGGTCCATATTCGAGCTTTCTGGAGTTGCAAAAGAGTTACTTGAAAACTCCATGCCCATTTGTACTACAGCTTCAGAGTTGAAGGCGCTACATGGAATTTTAGAGCTGAGGTGTTTGGCTAGAAAATTGGTTGCAGTTAGTGGAGTTCAGCTCCAGAGCCATGCCAAACAGAATTTTATCACGAATGGGCTTCCAACTCTGGAGTCATGCCAAATTGGTTACAGTAACTGGAATTGTTATGCTTCCACCTTACTACCATCATCAATAATTACCAGCGAGATCCCCTTTGATCTTCTTACCAGAGCTTCCTGCGGGAGCTTCCCCGGTTCTTGATCATGATCATGGGCCGCCACAGTTGCCGTAAACTGTGCCTTCTGCCATCTGAAAACACAGGTTATTTCTTTTTTTTCATAAGCATCATAAAAAACGTGCATTCAGTTCTGCATGTCTTCTTTCACAAAACCAAGTCTGAATTATTCACTCCAACCACTGCCAAAGGACAAGATTCGATCCCCACTGCATGAAGAATCCAATGAAGTTCTCTACTTGTCAGCAATGAAATGTTCAAAATCATGTCATTGGCAATGGAAGAAGTTTATTACAATAATTTGACTTGTTCTGTTTTTCGGTCTCGAACTGTTTATTTGTTGATTGGTTTCACCAAGTTCGAAACAGAAATCAATCCCCAGGTAAAAGAAAGTAAGAAAGCGAACCGCTGACGACAACTCGGCATGACAAATAGACATTTTAAACAAAATCTTGTGAAAAGGCACTGCATGTAGGCCAGCGCAATGTGCATTATGCAACATGTCTTACCCAATGTAAACCTCCAAATCGTGTTGCCACTTGCAAGTTGCAATGCTTTGGTTGATAGCTCAAATAGGACTCTAACTGAGGCAGAGGTTACGAGAGAAATGGACAGATTGGAGCTGCATGGGAGAGGCCGCATGTGGTGGCAGCTAACACGGACCAGTAGCAGCTGCTTCCTGCTGCAGGCCTGTAACCGCTAGGGAAAGTGATAGAGGAGCAGTTAGCAAGGAGCCACGAGATGATGACTCATTCTGTTCGGCTGTTGCAACATGGTTCCATCTTCCTAGCAGATGACATACTCCGGAACAACGTATGGAACAAGCACCTAGAGATCAAACCATGAAAAGAGCAGGTGTTTGGCTATTTGTTGTACTACTACAGGACACAAATGCTTCGTGTTTTATAAACAAGGTTTGATCAACCTTTCGCTAGCAATGATTTTTGAAATATTTATTAGTTTGAAAACATAAAATTGATGTGTATAGATATCTTGAAAACTAGGTTTATAATCATATACATTCATCCGATTTCCCAATTATATCATGTCTAAGACATCCTGATCTTTTTTTTTTACTACTGAATGTTTGTTTAGACCTAGTTGAAAGATTGAAAAAAGGGGTTTCCTTGCTCGGCTCGGTGGAAACATATATACTCCCTAGCTTAAAAATAAGTGCATGGTTTAGTTTTATCCTAAGTCAAATTATCTTAATTTTGACCATATTTTATAAAGAAAGAGTATCAGCATTCAACACATCAAATAAGTATATTATGAATTTAGCAATATTTAGTTAGTGTGATAAATATTATAAATAGAACATTTTTATATAAATTTCATCAAATTTACTTGATTTAGGACAATACTAGAGTACAACCCTTTGGCTACAAAAGAAAGCTGGTTTTCATTTTTGATATTAAAGCTGTTTTTGTTTGGCTAGGAAGGCTTAGAGAAATAGAGAGAGAAACCTAAGAAATGACAAGAATCCGGCCCAGCAAGCAAAACTCACCGGCCCACAAAGCATCCTAATGCTGCAAGCCCACAACCGTGCTCCAGACCTACCTCCCCCTATCTCTGTTTGGCAGAGGGGCCCGTATAAAAGATTCGCAATTTCGCATCGAGAAGGAAACCTAAACCCTGGCCTCCCAAATCCCAATGGCGGCGGCGAACGGCGGTGCCTCTCGGCGCTCGCGGCCGAACGTGCTGGTGACGGGGACGCCGGGCACGGGGAAGACGACGACGTGCTCCCTCCTCTCCGAAGCCGCGGGCCTCCGCCACGTCAACATCGGCGACCTCGTCCGCGAGAAGAGCCTCCACGACGGCTGGGACGACGACCTCGAGTGCCACGTCATCAACGAGGACTTGGTAAGCCTCCTCCACCGCGGCCCCCCACCCTTCTCCCAACCCTGGCTCTTGTGTTCATCTAATCGTGTGTTCTGGACCGCAATTTCACCATTTCTCTTGTGTTTTAAATTAAAAATAAGGGTTAAATACCTGATTTCTCATGCGTGGATCCTGAAAATTGGAGGTTATTTTTGGGCTTGATTAGCGCTGTGAGTTGTCTTGTATTATGCCTTCCGTGTTTAGCTTTTAAGATGCGATAGTTTGATATTTGTGTTCTGCAATGTCATCCGCCCTGCGCCAGGGCAGGTTCTATGCTGGCATTACTGCTTTACTTAGTTGCTCGTTTGGGAAATATGGCCCCGTTCATGGTTAATTCGCCATTCTGCATCACCTGTCAGGACGCGTAGGCGACATTTTATATGCTTTTGCAGCAAACAAGTTTCCATTTTAAATTGATTGACCAGAACATTTTGACAGCCTTACTGCTCTTAAGCCTGTCAGACAGAAACGTCACCTGTCAGAACATTTGTATGCTTTACTGCTCTTAGCCACCAGTCAGACGAGGACACACAGCAGCAAGCCAGTGCAAATGGCGGACGTCACTAACTTAGGAATTACAATGATTAGTTCCAGGGTCTGTTATTTTCTTTTGGTCAGGTCTTAACTGATAAGTTAGTTTCTTAATTCGGTCAATAACAAAATAAACAAAAGCAGCCCGTGCCTCATTCTTGTTTACCTAAATCGGTTGAGTTTGAAGAAGGCTTCTGTCAAAGTGATTGTTACCTGTGGTATAGGATTTAACTGATGAACTTACAGCATTTTATCCTGTTTGTCAATGATGATTGTTGTAGACCTGGGATGTCTGTCTATGGCTCAACTGATGTTGTTAGGGCAAGTACATTGGAGCCGTCTAATAGGCGGTCTCATGCAATGACACGTCATCTTGAGACGACTAAACAGACAACCTCTACAATAGGTTGTCATCTTCATTGTCTCGTAGTAGTACCATATCCCTTTATTTGTGGAATTAAAAAGGAAATATTGTGAGTAGTATGACAACAACAACTCGTACAATGATGAGTAAGCGGTCTCATAGTCCTTAATTTTAGCCTACGAGGCAGTTGCTTCGCGAAACAACCGCCTCGTTCTCTCTCCTCCCTCTCTCTCCTCCACATCATCAAAAATCCTACGTGGATCTGCATGAGACAACCTATGAGACCGCTGACGTGTAGCAATGTACTTGCCCTTATTCAAGAAGACACAATCCACTAGTGCAACAATCCACATGGAATCACTCCATTCTTGTGTGGATGTTGCTCTTCCACTGGACTAAATTTTTCTTGAGACTGACATGGGTTTGTTTTGTGGACCTACAACCTAGCTCTACAACAAGGGTCACCCGGAACTGGGTTTATCAGCACGAGTTCTTTGGATAATACTATCTTTAGGTAGTTGCTATCTGAAATAATTATGTTACTGCCTATTGTGTAGGATTAACTAATTAACTTGCATCAGGTTATCCTGTTTGTCAATGATGATTGTTGTGGACCTGGGATGTCTGTCCATGTTTGACTGATGCTGGTATTCAAGAAGACTTGATCCATTTCCATTAGTGCAACATTCCAGAAAGAATCATTTTATTCTCATTGTGGATGGTGCTCTTCTACTGGATTAAATATTTCTTCCTTGAATCTAGCATGGGTCTGCTTTGTGGACCTACATCCTAGCTCTACAACAATGATCACCCGGAACTGGAGCTATTTGTGTAAATTCTTTGGACAATACCATCTATAGGTAGTTCCAATCTGAAGCTAGTCATGTTAGTACCTGTTGCATAGGATTAACTAATGAACATACAGCAAGTTATCCTGTTTGTCAATGATGATTGCTGTAGACCTGGGATGTCTGTCTATGACTTGACCGATGCTGGTATTCAATAAGAAGATATGATCCACTAGTGCAACATTCCACTTGGAATCACTCCATTCTCAATGTGGATGTCGCTCTTCTATTGGATTAATAACTTCTTTGAGACTAGCATGGGTCTGCTTTTTGGACCTACATCCTAGCTCTGCAACAATGATCACCTGGAACTGGAGCTATATGTGTAAGTTCTTTGGATAATTCCATCTGTCTGTAATTGCAATCTGAAGCTAGTAATGTTACATAAAACAGACGATTAGTATGATTCAGGTAGCTCTGTTGATAATTCTAATAATACCATATTCATTTTACCAGACTAAACAATTCAAAATTCTTACAAGTTTCGATAGTGAAAACGCGTTAGGTATGTATAGCATTTAATAATGCCTTCGCAAAAAAATGCTTCGTTCTTCAATTATGGTTGTCATAGTCTCATAGACCTTGGATGTCTGTCCACAGCTTGCTTCATGGCATGTTGAGGAAGAAAACACGATCTATAAATGCAGCATGCCACTCAAAACATTTTTTCCTTGAGATTGCTTTGTGGACCTACATCGCTGCACAGTGAGATTGGAGCAGTTGATTTCTTTGGATGATGGATAGTTCCTTCTCTGTGTATTTGTAATCATAGCTAAGGCAGTGAAATAAAAATTGTTCATCAGCTCTACCCGCTCACTCTGCTGTCAGTATTAATAGCTATAATATTAAAGAACTTTTAATAGAACATAGATTTGATGGATACTGTATCCTTGTTAAGGGTTGGTGCCTAGTACTATTTTTGGTATGGATTTATGAAAATGAAGCAAATATTCAACTTTGATGGTTCTGTTACGCATTCTTGTCTCTTTTGTTGTTTTTTGTATTTTTACAAAGATTTGGACCATGAAATTAAACCCAGGGCACAAAATAAGTCAGATACATACCTATTTCCTTTTTGAAAATTTCCTGGATGTCTTTATGTTTGTACAGTTACTCCCTTTCTGTGGTGGATGGTGTGTCTGGCTCTATGCAGCATTACAAAAGAAAAACAACTGTACTCTATCTTTGATAGATCTAGTTGGTATGATCTATTCTGCCCATAGATTGACGCTGTTTGCCTCAGTATGTTCACTTCCTAGATCCAGTTATTTTGAACAGGCAAAGCTTCTTGGTGCCTATGGGTCCTCATGTTCCCATTTATTCAGTTCGCTGAGAAGACTGTCAGTATACCTTATTTCTGCTGTTGGGTAGAAATGTGCTTAATGGTTGCTATATTTTTGGTTGCAGGTCTGCGACGAGCTTGAGGACATGATGGAAGAAGGTGGTATACTGGTAGATTACCACGGATGTGATTTCTTTCCAGAGCGTTGGTTTGACCTAGTAGTTGTGCTCCAGACTGATAACTCAATTCTGCATGATCGTTTGACCAGCAGGTAATTAATGTGGAATTTCCACAGCCATTCAGAACAACTGACATACCACGCTCATTATTTTTGATAAAATCTTATTCGCAGAGGCTATACGGGTTCCAAGCTCTCAAACAACATAGAGTGCGAGATCTTCCAAGTGCTCCTAGAGGAGGCGAGGGAGAGCTACAAAGAAGACATTGTGATGCCCTTGCGAAGCGACAGCGTGGAGGATATTAGTAGGAACGTAGGTACATTGACAGACTGGGTAAATAACTGGAGACCATCCTGATGAGCTAGTTGACCTGTTAAACCTATATGTTGCCCCAGGGTAGCCCCCCCCCCCTCCCCCCAAAAAAAAGAAAGGAGAAATGTACTGACGTGGATCGTATGCTTTGTGTATTGATTTGTATTTTGACGAAGTGGGTTTTTTTTTTCTAACGTATGTATGCCTTGGATTGTAAGAATACAATTTTGAATGTGTAAATTACTAGTTTGAATTTCAATTTTTCATAGAGATCCTTCACGCCAGTTTGATTATTTCCTTCCGAAGGCATAAAATGGTAATGTGGTTTACTGCAGAACAATCAAAACTAAAACCTCTCACACGATTCTTTTAAGTGTAAATTCCTTGTATGGCTTTGTTCCTTCTTTGATCCTGAAAAGTTCAAAATTCCTTCGTTGGCTCCATCTTTTATCTTCTATCCCTTCTTTGGTCTCCTGGTCTCCTGGTCTGCCATCAAGTTATGTCATTTAACTCGCATGAACAATAACTTGTGTATTTTCATCCCTCTTTTCTTGACTAAAATAACCTCCAAATCACCTCCAAAGTTTATAAAACAGTGATACAACCGATCGAGTTGAATCTATTTTGCAAAAAAAAAATATATGTAGCACTTACGGTCTTAAAATTAAAATTTAGCAAATTAGGCTACTTTTTAAGACTATCTGATTTTTATGGTAAAAAGTTATTGTCCAAAAATTAATAAAAAATACATAATATTTCTAAGATAAGATGTATTAGTTTATAAAATTATTTTGTACTACATGTTACTTAGATAATTTTGAAGTACTATAACAAAAATAAATTTAAACTTTCTTTCATAAAATAAATTTTTAACGGGACTTTAGAATTCTATAAGTAACATATGATACAAATAATTTTATACATTAATACATCTCATCTTAAAAATATTATTCATTTTCTCAATTTTTGAATAGTAGTTTTGTGCCATAAAAAATCAGATATTCTTAAAAAGTAGCCTAGTTTGGTGAATTTTAATTTTAAGATTGTAAATTCTATATATGTTTTTTTTTGCAAAATGGATTCATCTTCATCAGTTGTATCACTTTGAAAAGTTTTATGAATTTTGGAGGTGGTTTGGATGTCATTTTAGTAAAAAAAAAAGGGGTGAAAAAATCATAAGTTAATGTTCATACGAGTTGACGGCAGGGCCAAAGAAGGGATAGAAGATAACAACAGGGCCAAAGAAGGGATTTCAAACTTTTCAAGGCCAAAGAAGGACTACCATTTGTTTCAGGGCCATACAAGGAATTTACCCTTCTCTTTTAATGCATGTTTTCAGTGGCAGACCCACATTAGATAGTATAATTAGGATGCTACATCTACACCAAGTGTTTCTTAAATTATAATTTATGCAATTGCCAATTTATTTAAGGAGATTAATAAATACTATTTGAATTATTTCAATTGCGAGTAGGAAGCAAATCTTGATTGCAATTTTCAATCAAACATGTCTGCACTCTGTAGTCGGCTCAGAGCATTCACTTGATCTGTTCCTTGTTCTTTTACCTGTCTCCACCACCTATTTTTAATTTATTTAGTCAACTGGAAAAGTTAGCATGTTAAGGTGACAAGACAGATGGCTAGGTTGAGCTAGACATTTGTTTGCTTTGATAGGCGGGCAATTTATACGAAAAGAATTATAAGGAAAACAGCGAGTCGTTGATGTATTAAGATCATATTTGTGTATGGACCAACGTAAGGTTGTAAGTTGCATGACCATAATGACATGTATAATAGTATACTAGTAATTTTATTTTGAATTTTAATTTATGATATGGTTGCTTCGTTGAATATTGATCTCTTTCTATATCTTATCTATCGTCTATATCGTGAAAAATCTGTATGGCATACTACGAGCCTACTACAAGATTTCTGAGATATTCCAACATTTTTCTTACAAGTTGTCAACAGTTTTTAGTATATTTAGATACCTAGTTACTATAGCTATGAGGAATGAATTTGTTGAGATTTATGTTGTTGGTGATATGATAAAACTGCTGGGAAAGATGCAAGTTGTAACAGAAAACCCTTAGGGAGCTCAAGAAAAAAATAATAAGAGGTACTAAAACTATTAGCCACTCATACAAAACTGTTAGAAAAGATAGTATATCTCAGAGTGTACATGTACTTGTCCATGAGCATAGTTGTTAGAATCAGATCGGATTGGCTATTTGACCGGTGACAGAACAAATATGGTTCAGCCGGCAATTTTATGAATAACTCGACTGTTCTCCTTTAGCGGGCTGCTAAAAATCGTTGTTAAAGTTATATTTCCACAACTAGACTACTTTTGTCGTTTGTGTTAGACAACTCGTGAGCTAAAAGACCTTCACCACAATGAACCGACGCCCGGTCTAGTTCTAATAATTATGCCTATTAGGTCGCTAACATAGAATCATGTATTTAACTTTATATTCGAAATAAGAAATGATACAATCTACCAATTCGATCCAATTTTAACAATTATGTCTAGAACCGCTAGTAGTAGGTAACAATCTTTTTGACTTTATATTTGAAACGAGAAACGATGCAACGTCCTAACAACTCAGGGCTAAACAAAAAAGAAAAAGATTCGCACAATGCTGCGCTGGCGCATGGCCGTTTATCCCTAAAAACAAATGCAACACATAAAAGCTTACAAAGGAAGGAACTGGAACACACACACACACTTACACACTTACACACACACACTTACACACACACACACACATATATATATATATATATATATATGTAACGTGCCACTTTATGTTTATCATATAATCCGTATTTGCAATGGACGCACACGTGAAAAAAAAATTATACTAGTTTCCTTTCGTCCCAAAATAAATGCACTTCTAAAATTTAAAGTTTATCCTAAAATAAATGCGCATATATGAATAAGATAACCTAACTCTAGTTATTTTTTTACTTTCTCCATTCCTAAGGTGCAATAATTATATTTTTATAGATATATATATATAATTTCTTATTAACCTTAATCTCCGCACCAAGTGCATTTATTTTGACACGAAGAAGTACAAAGAAAGGAACTCCAATATATTTTTTTTGAAAAAAAAGGAACTGCAACACATGAAGGAGGCTTTACGGGGCTAGATGACACCACACACGCCCCAACAGTGGAGAGCCTCTGCTGCAGCCTGCGTCCCTCCCTGTGCGCGGGTCTGTCAGGAAGGGGCTGAGGGAGGCGGGGAGCAGGAGCGGCGCGGCGCGGCGCGGCGGAATGGCGGCGCCGCCGAAGGCCTGGAAGGCGGAGTACGCCAAGTCCGGGCGGGCCTCGTGCAAGTCGTGCCGGACCCCCATCGCCAAGGACCAGCTCCGCCTCGGCAAGATGGTGCAGGCGACCCAGTTCGACGGCGTCATGCCCGTGCGTAACCCCTCCCGCCCGCCCGCCCGCGCGGCTCGTTCTCTCCCTCCACGCTCTTCGCCGCCAATCGGTGTTGGTAGATTGGCGCGAGCCTTCGTTGGATCTTCGAGGGGTTCGGAAGGGTAGGGTTTAGGCGCGGCTCGGCGTTCTCGGCGGTTTCCGTGGGTTGGGTCCGGAATGCGGGCGGATTGGATTGGTGGTGGCGCGTTTGGGGGGCGTTTGGGATGCGAAGTCCGCGGCTCTGATGCGGGGTACGGGTCTATCTTGATCTGTGACTTGCCCCTGTTCATGGTGGTTGTGACGCCGGATTTTTGGCGCGTTTGATTAAAAACGGGGTTGCTTCTAGATTCTAGAATGTGGTGCTCGAGGTGCATTCGGTTGATGCTTGATCAGTTTGCCGGATTAAGCTTCACATTGAGAAATTTTTATGTATTTAGGGGAAAAATAAGGTGGCCTTGGATATATTCTGGGTATGCATGTCACATTGCCACCTTCATTACATCATGTTCTTTAACAAACAAGGATATAGTTTGATTGGCACTATCATTTTCCCTGATTTTAGAGGTATAGAATTGAATGTGCGCTGCCACGTCTTGGTGATGTATTTGTAAACTATGTCTATTTCTCTTTTTGGAACGAAGTGGAATTATTTTGCTTTTCTGTGATGGTAGAGTTGTATGATGCCTGTCCCTGTTTTCTCCTTTGCAGATGTGGAACCATGCCAAATGCATCTTCGGTAAGAAGAACCAGATAAAATCGTAAGTAACCATGTCTCTTACTTGTCAAGTACTCCCTCTATTCCAAAAGTAGGGTGTTTTAGTTTTGTTATAAGTCAAAGTTCTCTAACTTCATGGTGGATTTTATAAAACTGATTTTAACTAGTGAAGTTTGAATTAGGACAAAACTAAAACATCTTAAACGGAGGGAGTAGATTTTAGGCTTAACTCCCTAAAATTATTCAGCTTTGTTCTATCTTTTGAGTATTCACCATCAACATTTTAACGTGATTCATAATGTGCATTCAGTGTTGATGATGTTGAAGGAATAGATGCACTTCGATGGGATGATCAAGAGAAGATAAGGAACTATGTTGGAAGTGCCTCAGCTGCTACAAGTTCCACAGCTGCAGTTCCTGATAAATGTACCATTGATGTTGCTCCATCTGCTCGTACTTCATGCAGACGATGCAATGAAAAGATTACAAAAGGAACGGTAAGTATATTATGATTAATGAATTTTTTTATGTCAACATTTTTTTGTAAAGCATCACTGTATTGGATAACACACATGATTGCTTTTGGGTTGATAGATGATGCTAATTGTTTCTTTTGTTGTGTTCACAGTATGATCATGAACAAAATATTCCTTTCAGTGCTTTGCAGTCTTTAAGTATAATTTATATGTAGGCAGGAATTCCACGTTTTAGACTTTTTAATTGAAGGCAATTGCATACAATTTACTTCCTGTACACCTAGAGAGATGTGTGTGTGGGATGGCATAGTTTTTCCTTAACTCATAGAAGCGACGTCACACTGCATTTAGTGCCAAAGCTTTTATTCTTCTGTTGCGCTTGAAAATCAGGAAGAACTGTAAAGTAAAATCCTGTGAAGTCACCAACATGCTCCTTTATTCTCTAAAATGCCTGCCAATATGTATGTGTTGTTGCTAAGGTGACCTGTGAAAAATAATGAAATAGATTTCGAGAAAGTAGGAACTGATAGCAAAGTTAACTGTGTTGAATTTTTTTTTCCTCTATTTATTTGGCCTTCACAATTGTGTGCTCCTAATGTTGCTAAGGTGACCTGTAAAAAATAATGAAATAGATTTCGAAAAAGTAGGAACTGATAGCAAAGTTAACTATGTTGATTTTGTTTTTTTCTTTATTTATGTGGCCTTCGCAATTGTGTGCTCCTAATGAGGTGCTTGATCCTGCGATATATTCTGGACAGAAAGAAAAGTATCCAATGGTCCACTAATACTTAGCAACTTATGCTCTAAAACATGCTGTTTGTCTCAACTCAATTTATCAATAACAGTTTTATATGTTTGACTAGGTCCGTGTTTCAGCTAAGCTTGAAGGTCAAGCTTCCAAGGGTATACCATGGTATCATGTCAACTGTTTCTTTGAGGTGTCCCCATCTGCAACTGTTGAGAAATTCTCGGGCTGGGATACTTTGTCAGACGAGGATAAAAGGACTGTGCTTGATCTCGTTAAGAAAGATGTTGGCCATAATGGTAAGAAATCGTAGAGGTCTACCCCGCCTACCTTTATTAATTTCACTTATTAATCTGACTTTGTTTATTTGGTCGTCAAGAATCAACTAAGGGTTCCAAGCGCAAGAAAGGTGAAAGTGATATGCAGAGCTGCAAAGCGCCCAAATTAGATGAAAGTACATCGGAAGGCACTGTACAAAACAAAGGAAAACTTGTTGACCCACGTGATTCCAATGCTAGTTCTGCTGATATGCAACAGAAGCTTAAAGAGCAAAGTGACACACTTTGGAAGTTAAAGGATGAACTTAAGAAGCATGTATCGACTGCTGAATTAAGGGATATGCTTGAAGCTAATGAGCAAGATACGTCTGGACCAGAGAGGCACCTATTGGACCGTTGGTAATTTGCATTCTGTTTCCGCATTTTTTGGTAACAAATTTGTTGGTAATATTCTGTTTTTTCTTCCCTTTTCCATTTTTCTGAAGATCGATTGGCATCTAAACAAAAATACTGAACAGATCCTTGTCATAAGTGGACCTTAGTATTTCCAAAGTAAGTTACAATGATAAATGATGTATTGTACTTGTTAAGCAACATACCTCACACAAAGGATCACGTGAATCCTTGTATGGATCTCTTGTCCCATCAACTTGCCAGACCCTTCCATCTAAGTTGTCCTGATATTGCGTGCTCCAATTCTGAAAACTGCTGCAGACTGCAACACTGGTGGACAAAATGATGGACCACAGCAGATTCCAAGCGTGGGCTAGTGCAGATAGGGTTGGCATGCTGCAATTGATATTTGCAGTAGATATTGTTGGCTACATGGACATTTCTGGAGCATTACTATGTTTCTTACAGTTTTCTGAGGCTTTACTAGAACATTTTCATAGATGGCCCTACTTTTGATAACTCTGTTTTGTTTCCTGGCAGTGCTGATGGAATGCTATTTGGAGCATTGGGTCCTTGCCCAGTCTGTTCTAACAGCCTGTACTATTATAATGGTCAGTACCAATGCAGTGGTAATGTGTCAGAGTGGTCCAAGTGTACATACTCCACAACAGAACCTGTACGCATTAAGAAGAAGTGGCAAATTCCAGATGGAACAGATAATGATTATCTTGTGAAGGTATGCCTAATGAAACTTAATGCTTGTTTTTTGGCAGTTAATTTTTGACAAATAGGTATACCTTGCAGTGGTTCAAGTCTCAAAAGGTTAAGAAACCAGAGAGGGTTCTTCCACCAATGTCACCTGAGAAATCTGGAAGTAAAGCAACTCAGGGAACACGGTTACTCTCTCCTGAAGGATTGGATAAATTAAGGTTTTCTATTGTAGGACAATCTAAAGAAGCGGTAGTAAGTAATACTCATTAACTTTTATTTCCTGGTTGATGTCGTTATCCTTAGGATCATTGGTTATTTTCTGTCTTGCTTTCTTTTTTCTTTTAGTTACAAGTAGGTGCTATGTTAATTGTGTTGATCTTATCCAAACAAGACATTCATGTCTTTTCTGAAAGAATCCATACCAACAAGCTATCTTTCTATGAATTGCATCAGTGGAAGCGGCACCAGTTTTTCCGTGACCTTGCTTGCAAGCTTTGGCTTGCACCAGCCACAATAAAAACATGATTATTTAGGTTGTTTGTTCTCAGCATATGTTCTTACCACATTGTACAAGAGAATACGTTTGTGTATATTTGTTGCATCATAAATTTGATATTCTCGGTTGCAGGATGAATCCATTGAGAAGCTCAAACATGCTGGTGCCAACTTCCATGCCAGGGTTGCCAAAGGTTTATTTGTATCCCCTTTTCAGTCTAGAACTGAATTTTCTTGTAGCTCAGGCTTATGAACCTGTTGGATTTGTATGGCACTGGAGCCTAAGAGATTGCTTGTGAAACAGAAATGGGTGACTTAGTTAGGTCATTCTTTCTTAAAAAGTTTCGAAGAACCCCCTAAAGGTCAATTCAAGTTCCAATATATCCTTAGTTGCATTTACTACCCCACAATTCTAAGACTGGTGCAGAATCCCCGTGATGCTATGCCATGATGGCATGTTTGCGCTTTACCATAATTTGAATTTGGCTGCATAGTTGTTGGCTCCACAAACCAGACTGAGTCACAATCGAGGAGTCTGATTGGCCCTAGTGCATCCTTAAACCCTCAATACCTCCCACACTACCAACCTATGTAGAGCACCCAAAGTACTGACACATGGCATCACCTAAACACCGAGGTGGGCATTCTGCACTTTTCTTTTCTTTTTCTTGTTTTTTTAAAACGAATATATCTAGGTTAGAGTTATGAGATGGTAAATGTAACTAATAAACTTCAAGGGTGGTATTTGCAATGTGAAGTGTTTTTTAGAAAAGTGATGAATTATGCTTAAAGGGAATACTTGCATTGCAGATATTGATTGTTTAATTTCATGTGGTGAGCTCGACAATGAGAATGCTGAAGTCAGGAAAGCAAGGTCTCCCTCCCTCCCTCCCTCCCTCCTGTTTCAATTATAATTTAGCCTTCCTTTTGTAGCTACCTTCTTAATATAAAGCCACCTAGTTCCTCCTAGGTTGGTCTAGCTTTATTTAGCTACCGATGGGGTTCAAATGTCATGATACATGTATATCCATTTGTTTGCAGGAGGCTGAAGATACCAATTGTAAGAGAGGAATACATAGGAGAATGCATTAGAAAAAATAGAAAGCTTCCAGTTGATTTATATAAAGTAGAGAACACCTTGGAGTCCTCAAAAGGTGGTACTGTCACTGTTAAAGTTAAGGGCCGAAGTGCAGTTCATGAATCCTCCGGTTTGCAAGATACAGCTCATATTCTTGAAGATGGAAAAAGCATTTACAATACAACCTTAAACATGTCTGACTTGGCACGTGGTGTGAACAGGCAAGGACTCTTTCTCACAATATTTTCCTTTTGTGTTTCAGAACTTGTTTTTAGTTGCAATAGTTTAAAAGTTTCTTTCTATCGTTTACTCGCATAAGTTCTCTCCTCTTGGAAATAACCCCTTAAAACATATCGTTTACTCTTTCTATCGTGTACTTCCTTTTAATTTTGGTTGATTTGGGCAGCATATCTATCATTTTTTTGGATTTTGCCTGACCTTTAGTGTTTAGCGGAACAGGAATGCATCTACGAAGTAAATATCTATCTTGTCCATACTAATCAGGATGTAATAAATTCAAATTGTGATCTGGTAGCTTTTATATAGTTTAGCTTTTGGAACTTGGAAGCCATCCTTTTTTTTTTTGAGCATTTTCTCTATTCTATGTGGGTCTTGAACATGAATGGTAGACACTATTTTTGGTTATACGATTATTTTTTCCTGTAATTGAAGAAACTATGGAAAAATAGGAGAAAAAAAGATATCACAAATGTGTTTTTGAAGATACTAGTGGACAGAGAAGGCAAACCATGGTTAGTTTTTCTTTTGAGGATGAAGTCCTTCTCAGTTCACTGCTCTACTGCTTACTACCTTTGTTTTAGTCCACAATCTTTCTCAATCCATTAGTTCTATTACTATTACAACAACAATGATGATGAAGCCTTATAGTGCTTAGAGTTGAAACGCAACATGAGCCACCAATAAGAAGGGAAAAGAGATGAAACCGAATATGACCGAGTGGTTCTACTTCTAATACTTTTAACTTCATGTATGTAGTATGCCTACAATTAGTATGCACCTGCTAAAGTTTATCGTTCCTATCAGTCTACTACCCAGCGCAACATGAGCCACCAATAAGAAGGGAAAAGAGATGAAACCGAATATGACCGAGTGGTTCTACTTCTAATACTTTTAACTTCATGGATGTAGTATGCCTACAATCAGTATGCACCTGCTAAAGTTCATCGTTCCTATCAGTCTACTACCCAGAATTTTGAAACTTGCATACTTTTTCTGTTCTACTCCATCCCATAAAACAAGTCACCCAAGAAATTTTAGGACAAATTAACAAGGAAGTAAAATGACCTTGATTGCCCCTATTTATTAGCCATATTTGGTGCTAATTGACAATTGCATGCCCACATGCCATATTGCGTATAATGACTTGTTTTCTGGGACAAATTTTGAATCACAGAGTGACTTGTTTTTTGGGACGGAGGGAGTATGTCCTCTCAGAGATTGATTGATGCTAAAAAATGAAATACATATTGAAATGAAAAAAGAGAACTTAGCCTCATGTTGTAATTTTACTAATTGCTACTTTGTTATGTTTTTCCACATTATGATGTTATTGCTCTGGCCCCTCTCTTAATAATTTTTTTTTGTGAAGCTACTATATACTCCAGGTCATTGAAGAGGATAATGGGTCTGAATGCTATGTATTTCGAAAGTGGGGAAGGGTTGGGAATGAACGAATTGGAAACCAAAAGGTGGAGGAGATGTCAAAAGCTGATGCAATCCAGGAATTCAAAAGATTATTTCTTGAGAAGACTGGGAACCCATGGGAAGCTTGGGAACGAAAAACTAATTTCCAGAAGCAGCCTGGGAAATTTTACCCTCTTGATATCGTATGTTGTGAAAAACATCTAACATTGTTTTTACTGATTTTTTGGATTTCAACTGATTTATTAAGTGCAATGCAGGATTATGGTGTTAAGCAGGCACCCAAACGGAAAGATATCAGTGAAATGAAAAGTTCTCTTGCTCCTCAGTTGCTGGGACTCATGAAGATGCTTTTCAACGTGGAAACATATAGGTGCATTCTTGCTTCTCAAATGTCATGCTTGCCTACATTTGTTTGCTCCTTTTCTTGTATTAAAATAAAATAAACCCTTTTTTTCCAGAGCTGCTATGATGGAATTTGAAATTAATATGTCGGAAATGCCTCTTGGGAAGCTAAGCAAGGAAAACATTCAGAAAGGTTTGCTGATATCGTTCCTTGTGGACCTATTTTTCTTATCTTTCAAATTTATGATGATATAATGATGGTTACACTCGCACTACTTGCAGGATTCGAAGCATTAACTGAGATACAAAATTTGTTGAAGAACACAGCTGATCAAGCACTGGCTGTTAGAGAAAGCTTAATTGTTGCTGCGAGCAATCGGTTTTTCACCCTTATTCCTTCTATCCATCCTCACATCATACGGGATGAGGATGAGTTAATGATCAAAGTATGTGCTCGGTACCTACTTTTGTTCCTGTAAATTGAAAGAAGTATTCTATTATGCTTCTTACATTTCTTAATTCATGTTAACTTCTTCATATGGAGTAGATTGTTTTCCCCATAATTCCTTTGAAAATGCCATCTACAATGCTGCAATTAGTAGTTCATTGCTATGTGATATGTATTGATCCTTTGTTTCATGTAATGATAGCGATACCATTACACATGGTACTGCATTATATCATATGGAAATAAAACCACACCTTTTTGTTTAGTTAACCAAAGCAGTGTTCATACTGCTGCTATTTTGGTACGGATTCTAAATGTATCTTGTATTTTGCTCAATCTTTCTCTCTGCTGTGCACTTGCAATAGTTTTACAGAAAATTATGATACAGCAAGGGATTTTTTATTTCTTTTGCTTGTGACATAATGTCATTGTCATTGCCACTAGAAACAGTACCTTAGTCTATTTATGAGTCTACTTGTGTTGTTCATGATTCTCCAGTCATTCAGTTGTAGTTATTTTCCTTGAATATGATGAAAGAGCTTTCTTAGTGCTAACTTGCCTGTAACTTATGTACAGGCGAAAATGCTTGAAGCTCTGCAAGATATTGAAATTGCTTCTAAGCTAGTTGGCTTTGATTGTGATAGCGATGAATCACTTGATGATAAGTACATGAAGCTTCGTTGCAACATCACCCCACTGCCTCATGATAGTGAAGATTACAAGCTAGTCGAGAGTTATCTCCTCAACACACATGCTCCTACTCACAAGGTATGGTCCTATGTCTCTTCCGCACACAGTGCATTTTTGTTTGTGTTGCATGGCTGTTTTTATTCTGTTTATTTGGGGGGTCCTCTGCCAAACCTCATGTTATGTTCTTTTTTGAAGGACTGGTCACTGGAACTAGAGGAAGTTTTTTCACTTGATCGAGATGGAGAACTAAATAAGTACTCAAGATACAAAAATAATCTGCATAATAAGATGCTATTATGGCATGGTAAGCAATAGTTTGAATATGTACTAGTGGTAGCTTTCAGTGTACAATCATTGCGATAATCTAAATTTACTACTGATTGTTTACTAAATGCACAGCTCAGTATTTACATATTTATAGTTTATTCAGTAACATTTGAGAACTCTTAAACATTTCTGAAGAATTACCCTTCCCACTTCTCCGTAAAACTCAATTTGTAGGTTCAAGGTTGACGAATTTTGTGGGGATTCTAAGTCAAGGATTAAGGATCGCACCTCCTGAGGCTCCTGTTACAGGCTATATGGTTTGCTCGTTATTCATGTTCTATTTGTTTTAACTGTAGCATCAGTCAAAATGCTGGTTGAATATAATTATGTGTTGATGCTCCTTTTTGATTGGTAGTTCGGCAAAGGCCTCTACTTTGCAGATTTAGTAAGCAAGAGTGCACAATATTGTTATGTGGATAGGGACAATCCAGTTGGTTTGATGCTTCTTTCTGAGGTTGCTTTAGGAGACATGTATGAACTAAAGAAAGCCATGGTAAGCTTCAAAGCATTTTGGTGAAAGCAATTCTAATTGCTCATATTGGCATTTGTCCTTCCATTTTATCTTCTAGGGCATGTCGGTTGTTTTGGCACTCAAACAGGATCCTAGATAAAATAAGTTTGCTATAGATATCTCAAGACTCTAGTTCCCTAATTTGTGCCCATATTGCTGTATTGCATCACTGATCAACGGTTCTAACAAAATGGTCTAAAAGCTAGCACTTTGGTCTTCCTGTGATCCTATTTACACGTTCTACAGCTTCTTTAGTTTAGGGTTATATTATACTGGGGCTAGTAAGCACATCATTGATAGGACCTAGTGACAATTTATCATGGGGCTTTTGTTACTCATAATTCAAGTGCCATCATTTGGTTCCTTTTTCCGTGTTTATCCTGGCTTAGCGCGTCCTTGTTGATGCAGTCCATGGACAAACCTCCAAGAGGGAAGCACTCCACCAAGGGCTTAGGCAAAACTGTGCCGCTGGAGTTGGAGTTTGTGAACTGGAGGGATGATGTTGTTGTACCTTGTGGCAAGCCAGTGCCATCATCAGTCAGGAGCTCCGAACTCCTGTACAATGAGTACATCATCTATAACACGTCCCAGGTACGAACACGTTCTTCACCCTACGCCTTCGCTCTTATGGTTCATTGGAGAATGCTGCTTACCTTCTGTGAAACTGTGGCAGGTGAAGATGCAGTTCTTGCTGAAGGTGCGGTTCCATCACAAGAGGTGACTGGGAGACTAGATAAGTAGAGTTGGAAGACTAGACAGGTAGACTGGTTGACGCCGTCACTTAAGGTATGAGCAGTCTGGCTGTGTATATTCGATCCTGTTAACCTGTAATTTAGGTAGGTCATGTGGTGCTCGCGCTTGATCCATTTTGGGAAGTGTTGCTTGGGCATCAGCGCGAGTAGCAGAAACCGTCCACTACTGCATGTCTTTTGCTGTTAGATGACAGATTGCTGCTTCAATCTGTTTAGGAGTAATATGGCACCTGGAACCTCTCGTCTATCTTCATTTGCGTTGACTGTGCTTTCAACGGACCTATGGCGTGTTTGGTTCCAAGAGTGGGATGGATCGTACAAGTCCGATCCTAACTATATGAGGGGGCAAAACTTATTTAATCTGGTTACACAAAGTTATGTTTCACCTGTTGCAAAATCAAAGCAAAATCGGGATGTTACAAGCTTGTGCAAAATCTAAGCAGTGAGCGCACTTTCCAAGTGTTTAATCTTAAAATTAAGGATGAGGCTTTCATCAAATTTTAGTTTGAAACTGAAGCACTACTGTGGAAGCTAAACTTCAATTGCACTGGATCCTCAAGCATGTTTAGGAAAATGGAATAAACCGAGTCAGGCTATAAAATTTCATAACCCTGCACACCTATATGAAAGTAAAACCGGGACAAAAATTGCAGCTTGAGCTATCACTCCACAGTGCATGCACACCGGTGTCCTCGCCTTGTTCACTGGACACTGCCTCCGCGCCTCTGCCTGCCTGCCTCACCCTCACTCCCCAGTGGTCTCCCTCGCTCGCTGTGACGGCATGAGGCTCAAACAGAGCCCAATCAAAACGACATCCTGCCAGAACAGGCAGGCGATCAAACTCCAGCCTGCCGAGGGCATGATAGTTTAATCTGCACCAGGGACTCTCTGATCTGGTGGCTAGTGTTGAAGCAGGGGGTAAAGAATAGCCACATCAGTGGAAGTTTGTTGGAACACAACATTCACTGTTTGTCGGCGTCAGCTTGGTGGCTTCAAGAATTTCCCATGCACCCATACCCGCTGCATCTTCTTCCCGTTCTTTCGGTTCACTGACTTGACACAGCAGTATTCCAGCTCCAACTGCAGAGCCGTGTGGCAAATGTAAGTCAGCGTCTAATAATTTGTAAACTTGGATTTAAAACGGTGTATAAACTACATAGGTAATATATATTAAAGGGAACTACAATAAATGAATGATATAATAAGGGACCAGACAAAAGAAAATATAATTATAGCAGCCTGTTGTTGAATTTGGAAGAAACACTGAACCATGGAAGATCTGTACCTGTACCTACCTAACTACAATACAAAATAATTTACCACTGTTGCATACTGTAACTTATAAGTAATGAAAAATTCTTATGTAAAACTAAAGTGCATTAGATCCAAAATACAGAACATTTCCATTTCAATAAGCATAATAAACAATCAATTAAGTCATAAAAAGACTCAATTCAATAACTCGGCACACTAACATGAAATCATCAAGACTTGAAGGGCCACATTGGGCATGGTGGAAGTTAGTAGTCAAACTTCAAAAAGTAACATCTAACCCTGAAAACATGTTGAAGAATGAGATGTACCTCTACTAGCCCAGCAGCATGAAAGAGTTCTCTCAGTGTCCAATGTGAAGAAATATGACAAGGTGCCATCTGACCGCATATATTCCCGAAACCCTACTCTTTGATGAGGTAAGAACCGAAGCATCATGTCATAAAGACCTAATATTGAAAAAAGAACTGTTATAAAGTAGGTGGCCGAAGCAATAAGAAGCTATACCATTGTATGTGCGAGCAATTACCATAATCCCTAAACAGAAGAAGGCCACCTGGTTTCAGAACAGAAACACATTGCTCTATAGTACTTGGCATTATGGCGAAGGGTATGGCTGATAATGTGAATATCTGCCGAAAAAGAGAATAAAAGCGCTAACATATATTCACAAACACAAGTAGGCATATTGAAGGATTTTGCTTGACTACAAAATTTGCAATACAATTGGAAAGATACAGGCATAGGTGCACCATGATGAAAAATTAAAAAGGATGCAGAAAGCATACAACCAAACAAATAGCACCAGATGCAATTAACTTACCATGGTGATAAAATCCATGCCACTGACACAACATTGATTCTCTCTCAGGAAGCCTGTGCGCTCTTTTCTCATTTCATGATGACTATCTGAAAGCAAAAATGATATGCAGAGTTCAGAACTAGGTAATATGAAAAGAAAATTCAAAAAATGGAAATTTAATTAAATGAATAACCAAGTAAAATTCAGCAGACTTTCCATGTGAACTTTTGCAGGCATTGCAGAATAACCAATCTGGAAAAATTTCTTTAGAAACATCCATTAAAAAGGGGTGGAGTCTATCCTTGATATCAATCCCTTTTGTATTACATATAATCTCATTTGCCTTCTCAAGAGTGTCCTTACTACAGTCACAAGCAAAGATAGTGATGCTTTCACTAGACCTGGAGAAACCATACATTATGACAATGTCACAATTAGGAGTTAAGTTCCAGGTAATATAGTTCAACCAAAAGATGATAGAACAAACAAACAGTATCATATATTCAGGACAAGTACAGGACAGAAAAACGCTACATATTCAGAATCATATATGTTGGATGCAATCGTAGCTACTGCAACACATCACATTTGGAAGAAAAGATTTGAAGTATCAAAATCTATATCAACATGCAAAACTTACGAAAAAACTGAGTGCAGAACTACAAAGCGTCCATCCATTGTCTTTTATGAATCAGCTGACTTTTTTTTCTCTCTCCTGAACCAGCACGAGAGCTGCTGTCATTATTATATTAATAAGAAGATGAAAGGAACATATAAAGAAACAGGTTTGGACCAAAGGTTCAGAATGAAGTAGGTGACTCAGTGAATGTTCACAATCAAGCTAATTGGCTGAACAAAATAATAGTTCAGAAAACATTACTGCAGTATGGAAACAGCAGTACTACCATTCCCACATCCCACTTCTAAAATCTTGGCACAATCTTTGCTGTTAGGCAGTTCAGGAAATTCCTTGAGCAAATATCTCCTTTCCTGTGAAAAGGCAAGATATGAACATGAACTTAACATGAATCACAACATCTAGTGCCACAAACTCTCCGATTCATACTCAAAAGTCTGAATTGTTTTTGCATGTATCTTTGCCGAGTAATCACTCAGGCATGCCATTTTCTGAATCTAATCTATTAGTCCTGACTCCTGACTGGATAAGCAGATGCACAGTACAGAAAGGAAAAAGAAAAAAAGGCTTTTGCGAGGGGATGGAGAGGCAACCTTGAAGAACTTGCCGAACGCGTGGCGACGGTGGAAGCTTCTCCAGGCCTCCGACGAAGGCTGCGGCGGCGAGGTGGTGCACGCGGCGGGGCCAGGAAAGGGGGAGAGGTGGTAGGAGAAGGCGGGGTCGGATTCCACCTCCGCCCTGAGGTCCTCCCACTCGAAGTCATGCGAATGGTACTCCGCCTCCGCCTCGTCCTTGCCGGCGTCCCCAAGTTCGTCTGGTGCTTCTTCCATTTCCATGGAGGCCCTGCTTCGTTGACAAATTAGCGAGATCCACCTCTCCCTGTCCCTGTCCCTTCGATGACGATGACGGTCAGTCCGTCCCCGGGGACCTCAGCGAGGGAGCTCAAGCCGCCGGGAGGTGCGCCGCCGCTGAAGGGATGGGGAGGGGTGAGCAGGCATAAACCTCCGGCGGTACACATCGTTAAAATAAGAGAAACGGGAAAAAGATAAAAACGAGCAAAACGAAAAATTACCATTTTCAAAGGCATTATTCATACCTAATAAGAGAAACGGAAAAAAGATAAAAACGAGCAAAACGAAACATTACCATTTTCAAAGGCATTATTCATACAATCTATTCTACCCGTCCCATCCGGATTATCAACTCTCATTATCTTCTCTTTTGATAACTCTTACCTTCTTTGCTTTAAAAAAAAAACTCTTAGAGCAACTTCAGCAGAGACTAGACTCTACTCTAAATTTGAGAGCTGATGTTAAAAAATAAATTCCAGTAGAGTCCCTACTACGATTCCTACTCTAGGGAGGCGTCCAAATTCACCCCCACGACCCCAGGCCTGGGGGCTCTCCCTCCAGCCCGCATCTATCTTTTTCTCGGCGGGAAGATAAAACTCCGCGCGTTATTCTCCCGCGCGCTCGTCTGCCATTGTGCTTTTCCCATGCTGCCGCCGCCTCTTGCCCACAAGTCGACGACTCACGTCCTCCCCATCTGCTCCGCGGCCACGCGCTTGTTCCCTGCCTCGGTGACGTCCGCAATCCCAAGGTGAGCATCCGATCCGGCTCTTGCTCCTCTCTGGTTTGGATGGCCTTGGTCCTCATGCGCTGGTGATCCTTCGTTCAATTGAAAGGCCACGAACGGTGGGAATCCCGTTTTGTTTTGTGTTCACAGTAGATAGATCATGATTGGCCTTTGCTTGTCATCTCGTTTTGCACATGCTGCAAGATCATGGCTAGTGTACTCCGGTTGTCTATCAGTGGGAACTTATTATTGTTCGATCTGTTAGCTTTTTTAAACGAAATGCACATCTCATGGTTGGAATAGATCTCGAAGTTGCACACAAACAGTACTGTAGTAGTGCAATACTTAAATACAAAAATTTCGTTGTTGTACTATCATGGATGCGATTATTGTTTTTACTCTAGGCTAGCAATTTTAGTCATTGCCATATAGAGTTATGTGTAGTCATTTTGACAAGTAACGATGAGTAGGGATGAAAGCGGATCGGATCGGAGCGGATAATACCTGTTTCATATCCTCATCCATATTTTTTTATCGGATGCGGAGCGGAGCGGATATTACACGGATACAGTTACGGATACGGAGCTATGAGGATATAGGACGCGGTGCGGAGTCGGGTCGGTGTCGAACCGAATGCGGATTAATATGGTCGGATAATATATGTTTATGTGTAGTTTTTTACGTTGATTAATAATTCGTAAACCAAAGCTATAAAGCAGCAAAACATCATGAAATAAAATACTCACCTTTATAGTTCACGACACAAAGTTGATGGTGACACTTCAAACTTGACGTCCAACAAAAATCATTACAGGTTCTCAGTTTAGGCTTAGGTGTATAGAGCAAACATGTAAAACAAAATAAAAATATTGTCGATCAGCCGTAAGGGTTTACCGATGCATGTGCACATAATATAAATACTTGTTGGTTAATGGGCTATAAAAATATTATGTGTGTATTTGGACTGCGCTTAATTTGTACAAAGTGCTGGCCTGCTGGGCTCACGAAAGTAGTCGGATATCCTATTATAAACCTCGGATTATTCGCATTCAATTATCGGATAATCCATATCCTCCGAATTTTGCTAATACCATATAAAATCCGCATATAATCGAATTCGGATTATCCATATCCGCGTGGATATCAAAAAATCTTCTCCACGTCCACAAAATTCGGATTCGGATCGGATCAGATGCGGAAATTATCCGCTCCACTTTCATCCCTAACGATGAGGATTGACCTGTTGTATTCCAGTTGGCTTCATCAACTCTAGATATCAGTTCAAAATAAGCTATTTGCTTGCGTATTAACTAATGCTTTGGCGCAAGTAGTTTCTTTGGTCTATACCTGGTGCATTTATATGTCTTCACCACTATGAAATTTGTACGGAGTTTTTTTATTGCCTAGTAGTGTTTTTTTTAACTATGAAATAAGTTTGACAAGAAATATTGCATTATTAGTTTTCTGACTCACTCTAATACCCATATGTTTTCTTCCTGTGTAGTGAATTGCAGTGGAAGAAAGATGTGGTACTTGGACCAACATGTTGTCCGATGAGACCGACACCGATACATTAAACTTATCAATGCCACTTGAAGACATTGCTACTCGAGCTACTGGTGGAAAAGGAAGTGTCAAACGATCAAGCAACTACACTCAGAAGGAAGACATCCAGTTATGCATGTCATGGGAGAATATCAGCACAGATCCTATTGTTGGAAATGAGCAGCCGGGTATGGCATATTGGAAAAGGATTGCTGAGCATTTCCATGCCAACCGCACTTTCGAATCTGATAGGAGTGCAAACTCTCTTGAGCATCGTTGGGATACCATCAAGAGGGAATGCAGCAAGTTTCAAGCTTTCTATGAACAAGTTGAGCGCCGACATCCGAGCGGCATACCATATAAGGAGCATGTAAGTGCACTTTCTACTGATCCTTTTTTTTGTTGTTGTAGATTCCTTTTGAATGTCACTAACACTTGATTTTTGTTTTCAGCTTCTTGAAGCCCAGACCTTCTTCTCCGCGAAGGATCCAAAGAACAAGGCTTTTCAATTTCTTCATTGTTGGCTCAAGGTGAGGAATTATCCCAAGTTCCAAGCAATAGAACAATCACACAAGAGGCCAAGGTCGAGCAAGTCTTCCATGCCATCTGGAGGAGGTGCTGAAGAAGTGGGAGATGAGAGTGGTAAGAATCAAAGTCCGGATCCAACACAGGCAAACCAAAACAAGAGGGCAACTGGAAGGAAGGGAGCAAAGGAGAGGTTGAAGACCGGAGGAGATGCAGGACCATACAAAGAAACCATTCAAGAGTTTATCTTGGATAAGAAGGAGGAGAAGAAACTAAGGGAGGCGAGGTGGGAGGAGGAGAAAAAAATGAGGGAGGAGAGGTGGAAGGAGACAAAGGCGGTTCAAGAGCCGCAAGTTATCGTTGGATGAGCGCAAATTTATGTGGGAGCAAGAACAGAAGATCATGTTCTGTGATGTGAACTCTTTGGATCCGGATCATAAGAATTATGTGTTGACTATGAGGGCACAAATTGTAGCACAGAAGATGGCTGCCGTCAGTGGTGTGTTTGGTGCTAGTAGTGGTAGTGGAGGTGATGTCGGTGGAGGATACATTTGATTTATGTTTGGTAAATCTTAATTTCTTGAACTATGTGGTGTCTTGAACTATGCAATATTTTAAATTTGAATTCGAAATGTCCTATTTGAAATTGTAAATTTGATAAAGTTCAACTTTATGTATTATTAGTACTTTAGTTTGAATTATTGTGGTGTTAGATGGAGCAATACATTGTGTGTAATATATATATGGGAGAAAAATAGAATAGGGGCTCTAATTTAGAGACCCTTGCTGGAGTTGGATGTAGAAAATAAACCCCTATAAAGTAGGGAGAGCCCCTACTCAAGAAATAGAGGGTTTTGATTTAAGGGCTATTTCTCTAACCTCCTCGATTTTAGGGCCTATTTGGATTACAACATAAAGTTGCCACACCTAAGAGCATCTTCAACAAATTAGCTAAAAAAAAACTAGCCCAATTTATAGGTTTAGCTACTCCCAGAAATAGATTTGACAAATAATAGAGTATTCCAACAGACTCTGTATGGATGGCGAGTGAGGTACGCTATCTAAAAATAGAGAGTGAATAAGGTGGAATAAGTTGGAATGAAGAGCCACTAAATTTGAAAAGTAATTTACAGAGGCTATTGGAGATATTTTTTTATTTATAATAGCTAAATTTATCTTTACAAAACGATTTGACTAATATCACCCATAATAATATAGAGAGCATGCTCTCTATAATGCTCTCCACGTCAGATATAGCAAATAATATAGACGGATCTCCCAACAGAATAGCTATAACAACGTACTCGTGGATCCCACATATTACTATTTTTAATCCTGTCTTTCTCTTTGGTCCTCAAATATCTGACGCCTCCGTCTCTACTTTCTCCCCTGTCTGCTCGCCGCCGGTTGTTATCTGATAAGTGCTAAGAGCATCTGCAACAGATTACTCGTATCTCGTACCCAAAATATACACTTTCTCCATTACTAATTATTATTTTTATATTTTGGTAATGGTTGCTGCAGCAGATTACCAAAATTCAATAACCAAGAATAGACTAGAGGGATGACCTCTTTATTAGGGTGGAGGGAGATGTGTTTCGGTGATTACCAAAAATTTTTTGGTAATGGGGATTGGATTGGTACTGCTGGAGTACTTCCAATCACCAAAACGTTATTTTTTTTTATTGGAAAGAGGGATGAGTAATCTGTTGGAAAGAGGGATGAGTAATCTGTTGGAGATGCTCTAACTCATCACTGTTCTCCGCCTTCTACCCCGCGACAGCTGCTGGGCTTCGCCCCCACGCGCCTCGGTCCCGCGATGGCCTTCCTGCCACGACCACCTTCTTGCGCCGAGGTCCGGCTCGCCGGCCGCGGGCACCTACCCGTGATGGGCCGTCTCGCCGGCTGCACGCGCCTGCTCACGCAGAGGTCCGCCTCGCCGCTGCGGCGGCCTCCCTGTGCCGAGGTCCGGCTTGCTGGCACCTCCCCGTGCCGGGCCACCTTGCCGGCCGCGCGCGCCTCCCTTCGCGGAGGTCCGTGCTCTCCGGCCGCGGGCGCCTCCCTGCGCCGAATTTCGGGTCTCAGGTAGGGATGAAAATGGACGGGAACGGGAGCGGAATCAGTATATGCGGGTTACGGAAGCGCGCGGGAAGCGGAGAATTTATCGGAATATATTATTGTTTAATCACAGTTCGCCTCGCATGAATATAACACTACACATTCTTTTATGCAAGCTATTTTAAAAAAAATATAATTAAGATTTTATATTTTCCATGATTAACCATAAAGTGCACCGATTGATGTTGAGAAATAAGGGAGGATATTTGGTGTGTATATTAAATCTTTTCTGGATTTAATAAATACGGGATTATTCTAGATAAAAACGGAATCCCGCAAATATAGGTGGGATACACCCTTTCCCGCTTTCCATCCCATTTTCATATTTTTGCACCAATACAAAAACTGGTGGGATAAATATAGAAATACGGGCGCGATGGGATGAGATTTTTTTCCGTCCATTTTCATCCTTGTGGCAGGTTGAGGAGGAGAGAAGAGAAAGAGAGGTAGAGGAGAGAAGAGAGAGAAGAGTGGAACCCGCTCGGCGTGGGGAGATGCGCTATCGGCTCTCGCCAGGGCCAGCAATGTTCTTTTATCTCTTATAATTAATTTCTCTTACCTCCGCGTAGGATAAAATGTGACGACACAACTGCTATAGCATGCCCTTATCGGCCTGTTACGGCCGCTCTCAGTCACAATTTTAATAGGCATTGTTTAGTTGGTGTCTGTTTAATTTCTGAGAGCATCTAGAGCCTTTCTAAAATCTACTCTTTAAATAATTATTTATAGAGTCATTTGAGTACAAATTATTTTCTATATCCCTGCACTCTCCAACAGCTTTTCTATATCTTGTGCGTAGTCTAGAGAGTCATTCTCACTCTTCATCTCTAGGTAGCGAGAAATCCAGAATAGAGTGAGAAATCCGGAATAGAGGAGGTCTATATTTAGATATCCAATTGAAGAGACAGTTGGATGTAATTTTAACCAAAATCTCTATTCCTAAATATATAAAGAGTCTCTTGGAGATGCTCGAGCACCGTAAATCCATTTGCATTAAATTTTGCTTAAGGTTAGTTGATCTTATTTCTTGCCAAAAGTGTGGCAAGACTAGGTTAGCCACTTAGTTTTCAAAAAATATGTGGCAACACTAGTTAACAACCAAACATAATTTAAGATTATAGTTTATTGCTAAATTTGGGTAAAGTTACTTTATCGAATTGTTTGCCACACCTTGTTAACCTAGGAGTATCTTGCTACTTTTCTTTTTTGAATACTGACATGTGGCTTGAGTTGTAAAAGGAAAAATCTTGCCATTGTTTGTTGCTACAATCAAACAATTGCCAACTTGAACAAACTCGACTTGCTTTTTTTTTATAGGGGCTTTGGCGTTCTTGTCCCTGTTTCGGATTGAAATGATGATTTTGCCTCTATTTTTCGAGCTGTGCGATTTTACCCCTGCTTTTTGGAAATGAAGGGAGAGTTTACCGCTGTTCCGTTGTGACAACCCTGATAATTAAAAATTCCGAAATCAATGTCATTAGCCTAACTCTATGTGTTAAACCAACTAATGAGAGGGTGGAAAGAATTTAAAACGGGTTCAGTTGGAATTCAAATTAAATTTGGGCACATTTGGGCACATTTGAAACTTTTAAAATAACTTTAAAACCATAAGCCAAATGAGATGTTGCCTGAAACCAAAGTTATAGAACTTTTTATTTTGAACAACTTTCGTGTTCAAAAGTTTTTGAAATTCAAATCAGAAAGAGGAGAAAACGCCCTGTTTGCACCCAGCCCCCTGAACTTTTTCGAATTTTTGCATTTCGGTCCCTGGCATCTCCCCCCTCTGCTGCCGCGCCGCGCGCACGCGCCCGCCCGCCGCGCGCCAGGTGGCCGGCGTCGCCTGACCGGCGCGAGGCGCCAGGCCAGTGGCCGCCGCGCCACCCCGCCACGGCCGGCTTTCCCCCGCCCCGACGCCGCGCCGCCCAGTCCCCACCCGCGCGTGCTGCCGCGCCCCGGCCGCCGCCCGCCCGGCCAGTACCCGCGCTCCGCCGTGCCGCCCCGGCCCCCGCGCCCCACCAGTCGCCGCGCCTGCCCTCCGCCCGAGCCGCTGCCGCTGCTGCCCCCCCCCCACTCCGCGCCCGGCGCTATCTCGCCACGCCCACGCCACAATCGCGGCCGCCCAGTCACCGCGCCCGCTCCCCGCACGCCGCGCCGGCGTTCTGCCGCCGCCCGCCGCGCCCAGTGCACGCTGCTGCCGTGCCCCGCCCCGCGCGTCACCCAGGCATCCCCACGCACCCTCCTGTCCCTACAAAACCGCCACCCCCGACCGCCCGCGCGAAGCCCCGCCACCAGAACGCCTCGCCGCGCCATCGCCGCCGCCGAGCACCACCCGCCCGTGGGCAGCCCTCCACAGCCGCCCACTGCCCAAACCGAGCACCCAGCCACCACTACATCACCCCACCGCAGCTCACCGACCCACCCAACGCCACCCAAAGCCACCGGAGCACCGCCGCCCGCGCTACCGTCGCCGCCGCCGCCCCTGCTCGCCGTGGACAGCACGACCCCGGCCCCCTCCGTCCAAGCCGAGCCCCGGAGTAGCTTCCCCACGCACCAGTGAAGCTCACCGACCGGACCACGCCGCCCCAAGCCCGCCGGAGCACCGCCGTCGACGCGAGCCGCGCCGCCGCCGCCCCTGCTCCAACGACGGCGAGCCTTTCCCGGCCGTCCCCCACCTGGACAACACCCCCACAAGGTAGCCCTCGCGCCCCTGAACCTTCCCCGACCCCCGCCCCTCGCCGCCGGTGAGCCCCCTCGCCGGAATTTCGGCCGGCCGCCGCACCCGAGCCGCCGAGGACCCAATTGCAAGGATTTAAATCTTTAGAAGGGTCTGAGCGTAAGATTCAAGGACCTAGTTGTAAAAGAAAATTTCAAACCTAGATTCAAATTCAGTGAACTTGTAAAATTCGTATAAAATCGTAGAAAATTCAGAAAAATGCAAACTCAACTGTTCTGGAATCCTCAGAACAAACTCTACCACTTTTGTTACAAAAATTTTCTCAGAATCTCGAAATATTTCGCTCTACATTAAATAGAAGCTTTAATAGACATATTTTATACCCATTGATCTAGAGCAATGCTGACCCTGAATTTTGGGCAGTGAATTAGTTGCTGGATGATTAGGACTGTGTAAAAAGATCAGACCCAAATTCCATCTCTAGCTCTGCTGTTTGTTAAACTTAGTTTTAATTCATGTATAAAAGGAATGTTTTATCCCTGTAGTTAGGTGGTGAGTCACCCCTTGAAATTTTTCCTATGCTAATGTATTGGTAACTAGAAGCCATAGAAAAATTAGGAGAATTTTTATCTCACAGTAACCTATTTATTTGATTTATGTGCTAATAACATACATTAAATCAAGAAAATAGTACCTTAGTTTGGAAAATCCCCAAATTATTACTGGGAGTTACACTGTGGTAGAGGTTGCTGTGTAAAAAGTTTCATGGACAAAAACCCTGTGTAGGGCCCTGTAAAAATGAATCTTTGAAAAGCCTAGGTGTAGAATGTTATATTTTCTATGATCTAAATACTGCATGATAAATCCTACAAAAATTACAGTAGCTTCTGCATGCTTAAGTGAAAGCTCTGTAAAAATCTTAGACTCATTTGTTACACCAGTTGTTCTGTACAAAAAGAACAAGTGTCTAACAGCAACAATGAAATCTATTTTTCGGAATTAATCTGTTACATAAAATTGGCTGAAAATTTTACAGTAAGCACACCTTTCCTTGATGTGCCTAAATCCAAAATTTCATGACCAGAAATTATCCCTTGTAGTAATGACTCTCAAATCGTCATCAAGTGCTATTTCCACGACTTAAAATGTGCACTCATGTAGAATCGACGACTCTCGCCGACGGAACCTACGAGCTGGTGCCCGCGTCCGAGAGTGAACAACGCGAAGCTCAAGCAAATCTAACTGAAGCTTTTGAAGACCCGAGCCCAAGTTCGGAAGATCCCCAAGCGAACTGCGAAGGCAAGCCCCGGAGCATAACCCATTCTTTCCGAAATGATGCAACTCTTTACTCCTTGCTTGTGCATTAAGTTTATAGGAGTTGGATGAAAACTTAGTTGCATGATGTCAGGAACCCTTGTTTGAAAACTAGATGTAAGGTTCGTTAGAATGCTGTGCTAATAGGACTCCGGTAAAAGTCGAGTGATTTCCTGTCACTCGCGAGAAAATAGGAGTTGAATGACTACTACACGCTGCAATCATAAGGACACGGACGGGTTATGTAACGATGGTTACGATTGAGGCCCGTCTGTCTAGTGAAAAATGCTAAGGCCGCAGGGTGTGGTAGTGATGGTTAAGTCTTTGAACGTACTAAACACATGCCGAGATTATGGGAATCGGTAAGCTTAAGTACCTGATTGGCCCGGCAAGGGGACGGCATCCTACCCTTTGAACTTCGGTCCCATGTGCATATGGCGAGTGCAGAGAGTGGTCACGACCCGGCGCCGAACCGTGGCGTGGGGCTCTTGTACTCTCGGAGGGTAGCCCCGATCCACGACCCGGAAAGAAAGGGGAAAAGTTGCACGTGTGACTCTAGGGAGTAACCACGTGACGTGTGTTTGGGTTTCCCTTGCAAGGTTAAGAAATTCGATTCGAATCGTCCGTTTCTCACGGCTATTGAGACTGCTTAACCATTTTTACCCACAGAGTAAGAAGAGGAACAATGATAATGAATGAACTGGTTGGATGGAAAACTTAATGTTTCACCATGTATGCATTAGATAGCTGCTTACCTAGACTGGCCAACGAAACTAGAATCTTGAGCTAAAAGTTGAAAGTAAGGACCCACTTGTAGATGCTTTTCGGCAAAACAAACCCCTGAGCCAAAAAGCCTGGCATGTCTAGAGTCGGTGGAGTAGTTCCCACCACTCGGGTAAGTCTTGCTGAGTATTAGTATACTCAGTCTTGCTTGTGACTCGATTTCAGGTGAACCCTTTGAAGACATGATTGCTAGCTTGACTTGGCCCTGCACTCTTCCCCCTGGTTGGTCGGTGGAATGGGATGCGCCCCCGTCCAACGGAGATAAGGCCGAGTGATGTCTCGTACGGGCTTCATCGAGACAT
The DNA here is from genome assembly GCA_032594955.1 of Panicum miliaceum. Taxonomy (NCBI): domain Eukaryota; kingdom Viridiplantae; phylum Streptophyta; class Magnoliopsida; order Poales; family Poaceae; genus Panicum; species Panicum miliaceum. The sequence goes on along the minus strand of CM064057.1, from coordinate 49,140,786 downwards.
CCTGTATCGTCGAGTAGTTTCCGTTGTTATTTCCGCTGCAATTTAACTCTGAAAAACTTATTTATGTTAATTGAAGTACTTGTTTTCTAAACTCAGAATTAGGCTGTAATACTTACTTATGCTAATGATGTAATATTTGCTGGAATGTGGTATTCTCTGGGCTCATCGTCGCATGAGCATTTGTATGTACGGCGCTCGATCCGTTCACCGTGGTTGTATCGGGAGGTTATACCCGACAGACCAGTGGATTACTCCGTTTGAAGTGTAAGGTTAACCGAGGATGCCTTAATGGTGATGGTTAATACACTTGAGTCGGATTAATTCAGGTGGTTCTGCCACAGCTGGTAGGCCGAGTGATGTCTCGTACGGGCTTCATCGAGACATCCTGTATCGTCGAGTAGTTTCCGTTGTTATTTCCGCTGCAATTTAACTCTGAAAAACTTATTTATGTTAATTGAAGTACTTGTTTTCTAAACTCAGAATTAGGCTGTAATACTTACTTATGCTAATGATGTAATATTTGCTGGAATGTGGTATTCTCTGGGCTCATCGTCGCATGAGCATTTGTATGTACGGCGCTCGATCCGTTCACCGTGGTTGTATCGGGAGGTTATACCCGACAGACCAGTGGATTACTCCGTTTGAAGTGTAAGGTTAACCGAGGATGCCTTAATGGTGATGGTTAATACACTTGAGTCGGATTAATTCAGGTGGTTCTGCCACAGCTGGTATCAGAGCCGTAACTGGTGCCACAGCTGGCAACAGCGGACACCAGAGCCGAAATACATACGCCAGAGAATGCGACAAGCCTTAAAAACTTGTTTTCATAAAACTTGACTAGAAGGTTGTGTTGCGAAATGCGTTGGTACGTTAAGGATGGTGCCTAGTTCGTAAAGCCCTAAGGGTTTATGGGAAAGTTACTAGGTGGCTATCTAACTTCTATATAAAGTATCAACTGACTTCCAGCACATCATTTTCTGTCAAAACTTACTTTCACGCACAACCGACCTTAAATTCTGTAACGACGCACTCGTCGCTAAGGTAAGAAGGTAAGGATCCTCAGCCAACTGAGGGAGCTTGGCCTTCCTGTCGGTGATGCGAACCGAACGCTGCCCTCAAGCAGTGGCTTACTTGAGGTGCTGCCAATATGCCAACTGTTAGTTGAACATCTTGGGAGTAGAAGGTTCGGCGCAGGGTATGGCGATCGCTGTTCATACCCCCGTCTCATGACGGTACCCCCGTGAATACGCTATCTCGATAGCGTATGTTAACGTCGTCTGTACGGCGGAAATTGTACAGATATCGTTTCTATAAGTAAACGGTAATGAATACGGACGCTTTCATGAGTGCTGGCATGAAAGGTTCATGATATATAAATGCTTGTCGATTTTCTGCAGGTACACTAACCGCGATTACGATAAGTTAAGGAACGATTAGAAAGACTCGACTAGCTATTATAGCGAGAGCCGTATTGTGTAAGCCACCGAAACTATCTTCGTAAGACCAAAGCTATTTGGCAATTGTTTTATTTGTGAGGACGAATAGGACGTGCATACATCATGAACATGTGTATCTGAAATCAAAAAAAAAAATGCGTTATGTGAGAGTGGAAAGGTTCTTGCGTATCTAAGCATGGTTGCGTAAGGATTATCTAGGGAAACTGTCCCAAATCTGCCACGATCGAAAAGAGCGAATTATTGACCAAAGAAAACGACCATTTCTGATAAAGTTCATGTTAAAGAAATTGTTCCAAATCTTGTGCCCTATCTTCTATTCAAAAATGAAAAATTCTGAACTTATGGATAATAAGAAATAACAGAAACCTCGAAATGTCAGAATTCTGTCCGGAATAAGCACTTCTGCCTCTTAAATTTTTAGGCCCCCTTCCTGCGGTTTTCTGCAAGGGAGTACAACACAAAACTTGTTCCAAATTTATCCCAGAAGCTGCTGTTAAAATTTGGTAAATTTTGGCTGGGTAGATTTTTCCTGGTGCACGAAACTCTAGCCTTCTGTTCACTGAAAATTCTGGGTAGACAGTAAGGTAAAACCTGAAAAGGAAGACCATCTTAGAGACCCAATTAGCTCTGGAGTTGACTAGAAAAGTTGTTCACAAATACCTTAGGAGTGACCTGGTGAAATTTGAGAATTTTTGGACGAGAACTGTGGGAGTTATGATTATTTTTGCACACTATACAGAATCTGTCCTTGTGCTGCTCACAGTTTTCGCTATCTCACTCCATTTGATCTTTTGTTCAGATGGCCGAGCCTGTTGAGATGATGGTGAATGAGGATGGACGCGTGCACTCGCAGTGCCTCCACTGGGAGGGCTTTCCCTCTATTTTGTGGGATGTTCTGCGTACCGCGGGCTATCTAATTCCCCCACGTTACGCCGGACTGGAGTTTGCAGAAAATGGAGTTACCCAGTGCCGTGTCAACGTGACTATCTTTCCGCACCCGCTACACCCGGAGTGGCCCGCCTTGGAGCTTGAGGCTGTTGGTCGCCGTTTGGCCGATACTTGGGAGCTTGCAGCCATGAGGGCGCTCACCACATTTTGTGCGCAGCGTCCCGAGGTTGTCACACTCACTCCCATTGGATTGTTTCCTGCTGCCCAGGACAACGACCCCTTTTGGCTCAACAGGGTGCAGCACGCACAGTATTTGGTAGACTTCCATGCCCAGGAGACTATCCATACCTCCGTGCGGTGCATGAGTGCACTCTACCGGCTTCAGACTCTCCAGAGTCAGGCACTCGAGCAGCTCACTGATCTTGCTCAGGCCTACCATATGATGGCAGATACCAGGGATGAGCAGATAAAGGAGCTCAGTCAGGATCTTGAGGACAGAGATGCTCAGATTGGCCAACTTGAGGGCCAAATCCAGGAGCAGGACACTCTCATGGGTGAGAGAGATACCACGATAGCACAGTTGGAGGAGCAGCTCCATGATCTGAACCTTGAGTTGGAGGATGCTAATGAGCATATTCAGTGGCATCATGATCAGAATGACCATCCCCATGAGGACGACATGGAGGAGGATGAGGAGGAGCCACAGGAGATTGATGGTATCTCAGGTATGGATTTCGAGGGTGAGGTACCACAGGCACCTCAGATGGGAGCCCACTCTCCGGCTCACAGCGAGTCGTCTGTCAACGACTTGGATGATTTCTAGAGGACGACCTAGGAGGACTTTTGCACATACTCCTCGATAGGGTAGCCTAACTTTTGGCAAGTGTTGTGATAGGCTAACTAGGAGTTGAGTAACTCTTTTGTGTTGGGTATATCTGAACCATGTGGATACCCACAACATGTAAGGAACGGCGATAAACTTGGTGATTTCGTTGTAAGTTGGTAAACGATGGAATCCACAATCGCTGAGACTTGTCGGAATTTTTACCCATGTCTCCTTGCATTTCTTGGCTGAGTGTTGAATACCAGACTTGTGCTAAATTTTGTGATCTAGGTCCTCACAAAAATTCAGCTTCATTGGACCTCGCTAGTTTAAGATATAGGCGAAACAGTACCGATCATTCTGCTGAAAAACAGCTAAGACAGCAAGGCAAAGGAAGAGCTTTTCGACCACCTTAGCCATAGTTCTAGCACCGAAGTAAATACCAAAGTGGGGCAGTCCTAAATTCTCTGACTACCACAAATGTTTGAGATGTTTTGGATGGACCCACAGCAGGCTATGATGTTTCTCGTAGCAAACAGAGATTCTGTCCATACTTCTAGCTCAGACTTCGGAAGTCTATGACTACACCAATTAATTATGAATCAAGGAAGTAATATGGATCGCGTTGCTAATGGTAACCTTTCACGTTTCAGATGGTTGGATCAACACGTGGCAACCCCGAGGGTTTTGGTGCCGGTGGCAGCCGCTCGCGACAATCGCCACCACCCCCGCCCAGTTTGGTGGAAGTGATGGCCGCTCAAACCGAGCTGCTGCGTCAGATTGTGCAAGGGCAACACCAGCAGAGAGGTGGGCACCATGCTCACCAACCACAAGCTGCAGGATACACGGATTTCCTAGGGACCCAGCCTCCATTGTTCCATAAGACCGAGGAACCCCTGGACGCAGATGCATGGATTCGCACCATAGAATCCAAGTTCACACTACTTGTGGCCCCATGCTCAGAGGCCAACAAGGCTCGTTTTGCCGCGCAACAGCTTCGCGGTACCGCTCGACTGTGGTGGGACCACTATTTTGCGATGCTCCCGGCTGATCATGTGGTCGACTGGAACGAATTCAAGACCGCATTCCGGGCACATCATATTCCCGAGGGTCTCTTGGAGAGGAAGTTGAATGAGTTTCTGGCACTTACCCAGGGCACCCGCACCGTGTTACAGTACGCGCAGGCGTTCAACAACCTATGCCAGTATGCGGGGTATCACGCTGATACGGATGCCAAGAAGCGTGATCGATTCCGTCGAGGTCTGAATACCAAGCTCAAGGAACGTCTGAACTTAGCCAGGGCGGACACCTACAACGAGTTGGTCAATATGGCCATTACCCAGGAGGACTGTATCATGGCACACCGGGCAGAGAAAAAGAGAAAGGCACCCGCAGGACCATCAAGTGCCCAACCACCAAGGTATCGCATCGTACAAAATACCGCACCCACAGCTCCACCAAGGGCCCCGCAGCCAGGAAGATGGATTGCCAGACCCCCACAGCAGCCAGGCATGGTACGACCCCCGATGCCTCCGCAGAATGGTCCGAGGCCCGTTCTCCAGCAGTCTCTTCGACCTAGCCCCATGAATCGCTGTTTCAAGTGCGGGAGTTCCAGCCACTTCGCGCGAGAATGCCCTCAGCCTGGACAGCCCAACCAAGGTCAAGGATCCAACCCGAACGCTAAGAACAGGGGCAAGAGACAAACCCTGCAAGTCAAGCAAGGACGGATTAACTTCACCACGCTTGCAGAGCTTCCAGAAGGAGCCCCAGTAATGTCGGGTACATTCTCTATCCATAACAAGCCCGCCGTTATATTATTTGATTCTGGTGCATCGCATAGTTTCATAAGTGCAAAATTCGGTGCAAAAGTAGGCTTGGATGTTTGTCACACAAAAGGGTCATATATGATATCAACACCGGGTGGTAAAATTGCTTCAAACCAAATGGTCAGACAAGTACCAGTCAAATTGGGTAGTAAAACCATCGACACGGACCTTGTCCTTTTACCCCTTGACGGCATGGACATTATTTTGGGAATGAACTGGATGGCTATGCATGGAGTCACACTGGACCTTTCTTCCCGAGCCGTTGAGATAAATTCACCTAGTCACGGAGCCACTACCCTTTACCTACCATTCATAGATTGCACGAATTCCTGTGCTTATAAGATGGAAGGACTTAAGCTAGAGGAGATTCTTGTGGTGAACGAGTATGCCGATGTTTTCCCGGATGACTTACCAGGAATGCCACCGGATAGGGATATTGAGTTCGTTATTGAGCTACAACCAGGCACTGCACCTATATCCAAGAGACCATATAGGATGCCCCCTAAAGAATTGGCCGAGTTGAAACTTCAACTCCAGGAACTGCTGGACAAAGGTTTTATTCGCCCTAGCGCGTCACCTTGGGGATGTCCAGCCCTATTCGTAAAGAAGAAGGATGACAGTTTGAGATTATGTGTGGACTACCGACCTCTCAATGCGGTAACAGTTAAAAATAAATACCCGCTTCCTCGCATCGATGTACTCTTCGACCAATTAGCTGGAGCCAGAGTCTTCTCAAAGATTGATCTTCGCTCGGGATATCATCAGATCAAGATTCGCCCGTGCGATATTCCTAAGACTGCCTTCTCCACACGATATGGACTATATGAATTCTTGGTCATGTCCTTTGGACTCACCAATGCCCCTGCCTACTTCATGTATCTCATGAATTCGGTATTCATGCCCGAACTGGACAAATTCGTCGTAGTGTTCATCGACGACATTCTTATCTATTCAAAGGATGAGGAAGAGCATGCCAAGCACCTTCGCATTGTTCTTCAGCGACTCAGAGACCATCAGCTCTATGCTAAGTTTTCTAAGTGTGAATTCTGGTTGGATACTGTAAAGTTCTTAGGTCACACGATCTCCAGCGAAGGCATAGCTGTTGACCCCAGCAAGGTACAAGAGGTGATGGATTGGAAACCCCCTACCTCTGTTCATCAGATTCGCAGTTTTCTCGGCTTAGCCGGTTACTACCGTCGCTTCATCCTGGATTTCTCTCGAATTGCTAAGCCCATGACCGAACTGTTAAAGAAGGAAGTAAAGTTCGTATGGGATGAGAAGTGTGAAGAAGCCTTCCACACTCTCAGAGAGCATCTGACTACTGCACCTGTGTTAGCTCAACCCGATAATACCAAGTCATTCGATGTGTATTGTGACGCATCAGGTACTGGTCTAGGATGTGTGCTCATGCAAGAGAATCGAGTGATTGCATATGCCTCACGAGCCCTTCGGCCCCACGAACGGAATTATCCCACGCATGACCTTGAGCTCGCAGCCGTCATTCACGCTCTGAAGATATGGAGACACTATCTCATGGGTACACAGTGCAATATCTACACGGATCATAAGAGTCTCAAGTACATCTTCACACAAGCCGATCTGAATATGAGACAACGAAGATGGCTAGAATTAATCAAAGATTATGACCTTGAAGTGCACTATCACCCCGGTAAGGCTAATGTAGTCGCGGATGCACTAAGCCGCAAGTCCCATTGCCATTGCTTATCCATGGAGTCCTACCATGAGACATTATGTGCAGACATGAGGAAGCTTAACTTGGAAATAGTTTCCCAAGGCACTCTAGATCACATCTCAGTTGAGCCCACTCTTCACGACCAAATCGTCATGGCACAACTACATGATGAAGGAATCAAGATCATCAAACAAAAACTCTCTCTAGGTGAAGAGAAGTATAAGTGTTTCCGCCAGGACCATAAGGGAGTTCTATGGTTCGAAAGTCGGATAGTCGTTCCGAAGGATCGTAAACTCCGCAAGCAAATTCTTGATGAGGCACACCTCTCCAAATTCTCTATCCACCCCGGCAGTAGCAAAATGTATCAGGACCTAAGGCAAAACTTCTGGTGGACTAGAATGAGAAGGGAAATTGCTACGTATGTCTCGGAATGTGACACATGCCAGAGAGTAAAAGCTAGCCACTTAAAGGTGGCCGGTACACTTCAACCGTTACCTATACCATCATGGAAATGGGAAGACATAAGTATGGACTTCATCGTGGGATTACCAAACACTTCCCAGAGACATGATTCCGTATGGGTTATCGTTGATAGACTCACGAAGACGGCACATTTTCTTCCGGTACATACCACCTATTCTACCAAGAAATATGCCGATATTTACCTCGATCGTATTGTTTGCCTGCATGGAATACCTAAGACAATCATTTCCGATCGTGGTCCCCAGTTTGTAGCACGCTTTTGGGAACATCTGCAAACGTCTCTTGGCACAAAGCTGATTCGCAGCTCAGCATACCATCCTCAGACCGATGGACAAACAGAAAGAGTAAACCAAATTCTTGAAGACATGCTGAGAGCTTGTGTCATTCATTATGACAAGAATTGGGACAAATGCCTACCCCTGGCAGAGTTCTCTTACAACAACAGCTACCAAACGAGTTTGAAAATGGCACCATTTGAGGCCCTGTACGGACGAAGGTGTCGAACCCCTTTGAGCTGGTCACAAACCGGAGAACGTAAACTAATTGGACCCGACCTGGTAATCGAGGCAGAGGAGAAAGTAAAAGTAATACAAGCAAATCTTAGAGCCGCACAAGCCCGACAAAAGAGCTATTCGGACAAAAGGAGAAAGCCTCTAAAGTTCGAAGTTGGCGATCATGTCTATCTTCGAGTTTCACCAACCAAGGGAGTGCGAAGATTTGGAATCAAAGGCAAACTAGCTCCCCGTTATATTGGTCCTTACGAAATCATGGAGAGCTGCGGACCCGTAGCCTACAAATTACGACTGCCCCCTCAGCTCACGGCCACCCATGATGTCTTCCACGTATCTCAACTCAAGAAGTGTATTCGAGTCCCTACCGAGGTTGTGGAACAACAAGAAATATCGTTGGAACCCGATCTCTCGTATGTCGAACACCCAATTAAGATTCTGGATCAAAAGGAAAGAGAGACCAGGAAGAAAGTGATTAGAATGTATAAGATACAATGGAATCGCCACACGGAAGAAGAAGCCACCTGGGAAACGGAAAGCTACCTGAACCAACATTTCCCTGGGTTTCTGGTCTCAACCACTGGTATGTGCACCCACGCCCACACTAAGAATTACCGAATCTCGGGGCGAGATTCTTGTTAAGGGGGGAAGGCTGTGACAACCCTGATAATTAAAAATTCCGAAATCAATGTCATTAGCCTAACTCTATGTGTTAAACCAACTAATGAGAGGGTGGAAAGAATTTAAAACGGGTTCAGTTGGAATTCAAATTAAATTTGGGCACATTTGGGCACATTTGAAACTTTTAAAATAACTTTAAAACCATAAGCCAAATGAGATGTTGCCTGAAACCAAAGTTATAGAACTTTTTATTTTGAACAACTTTCGTGTTCAAAAGTTTTTGAAATTCAAATCAGAAAGAGGAGAAAACGCCCTGTTTGCACCCAGCCCCCTGAACTTTTTCGAATTTTTGCATTTCGGTCCCTGGCATCTCCCCCCTCTGCTGCCGCGCCGCGCGCACGCGCCCGCCCGCCGCGCGCCAGGTGGCCGGCGTCGCCTGACCGGCGCGAGGCGCCAGGCCAGTGGCCGCCGCGCCACCCCGCCACGGCCGGCTTTCCCCCGCCCCGACGCCGCGCCGCCCAGTCCCCACCCGCGCGTGCTGCCGCGCCCCGGCCGCCGCCCGCCCGGCCAGTACCCGCGCTCCGCCGTGCCGCCCCGGCCCCCGCGCCCCACCAGTCGCCGCGCCTGCCCTCCGCCCGAGCCGCTGCCGCTGCTGCCCCCCCCCACTCCGCGCCCGGCGCTATCTCGCCACGCCCACGCCACAATCGCGGCCGCCCAGTCACCGCGCCCGCTCCCCGCACGCCGCGCCGGCGTTCTGCCGCCGCCCGCCGCGCCCAGTGCACGCTGCTGCCGTGCCCCGCCCCGCGCGTCACCCAGGCATCCCCACGCACCCTCCTGTCCCTACAAAACCGCCACCCCGACCGCCCGCGCGAAGCCCCGCCACCAGAACGCCTCGCCGCGCCATCGCCGCCGCCGAGCACCACCCGCCCGTGGGCAGCCCTCCACAGCCGCCCACTGCCCAAACCGAGCACCCAGCCACCACTACATCACCCCACCGCAGCTCACCGACCCACCCAACGCCACCCAAAGCCACCGGAGCACCGCCGCCCGCGCTACCGTCGCCGCCGCCGCCCCTGCTCGCCGTGGACAGCACGACCCCGGCCCCCTCCGTCCAAGCCGAGCCCCGGAGTAGCTTCCCCACGCACCAGTGAAGCTCACCGACCGGACCACGCCGCCCCAAGCCCGCCGGAGCACCGCCGTCGACGCGAGCCGCGCCGCCGCCGCCCCTGCTCCAACGACGGCGAGCCTTTCCCGGCCGTCCCCCACCTGGACAACACCCCCACAAGGTAGCCCTCGCGCCCCTGAACCTTCCCCGACCCCCGCCCCTCGCCGCCGGTGAGCCCCCTCGCCGGAATTTCGGCCGGCCGCCGCACCCGAGCCGCCGAGGACCCAATTGCAAGGATTTAAATCTTTAGAAGGGTCTGAGCGTAAGATTCAAGGACCTAGTTGTAAAAGAAAATTTCAAACCTAGATTCAAATTCAGTGAACTTGTAAAATTCGTATAAAATCGTAGAAAATTCAGAAAAATGCAAACTCAACTGTTCTGGAATCCTCAGAACAAACTCTACCACTTTTGTTACAAAAATTTTCTCAGAATCTCGAAATATTTCGCTCTACATTAAATAGAAGCTTTAATAGACATATTTTATACCCATTGATCTAGAGCAATGCTGACCCTGAATTTTGGGCAGTGAATTAGTTGCTGGATGATTAGGACTGTGTAAAAAGATCAGACCCAAATTCCATCTCTAGCTCTGCTGTTTGTTAAACTTAGTTTTAATTCATGTATAAAAGGAATGTTTTATCCCTGTAGTTAGGTGGTGAGTCACCCCTTGAAATTTTTCCTATGCTAATGTATTGGTAACTAGAAGCCATAGAAAAATTAGGAGAATTTTTATCTCACAGTAACCTATTTATTTGATTTATGTGCTAATAACATACATTAAATCAAGAAAATAGTACCTTAGTTTGGAAAATCCCCAAATTATTACTGGGAGTTACACTGTGGTAGAGGTTGCTGTGTAAAAAGTTTCATGGACAAAAACCCTGTGTAGGGCCCTGTAAAAATGAATCTTTGAAAAGCCTAGGTGTAGAATGTTATATTTTCTATGATCTAAATACTGCATGATAAATCCTACAAAAATTACAGTAGCTTCTGCATGCTTAAGTGAAAGCTCTGTAAAAATCTTAGACTCATTTGTTACACCAGTTGTTCTGTACAAAAAGAACAAGTGTCTAACAGCAACAATGAAATCTATTTTTCGGAATTAATCTGTTACATAAAATTGGCTGAAAATTTTACAGTAAGCACACCTTTCCTTGATGTGCCTAAATCCAAAATTTCATGACCAGAAATTATCCCTTGTAGTAATGACTCTCAAATCGTCATCAAGTGCTATTTCCACGACTTAAAATGTGCACTCATGTAGAATCGACGACTCTCGCCGACGGAACCTACGAGCTGGTGCCCGCGTCCGAGAGTGAACAACGCGAAGCTCAAGCAAATCTAACTGAAGCTTTTGAAGACCCGAGCCCAAGTTCGGAAGATCCCCAAGCGAACTGCGAAGGCAAGCCCCGGAGCATAACCCATTCTTTCCGAAATGATGCAACTCTTTACTCCTTGCTTGTGCATTAAGTTTATAGGAGTTGGATGAAAACTTAGTTGCATGATGTCAGGAACCCTTGTTTGAAAACTAGATGTAAGGTTCGTTAGAATGCTGTGCTAATAGGACTCCGGTAAAAGTCGAGTGATTTCCTGTCACTCGCGAGAAAATAGGAGTTGAATGACTACTACACGCTGCAATCATAAGGACACGGACGGGTTATGTAACGATGGTTACGATTGAGGCCCGTCTGTCTAGTGAAAAATGCTAAGGCCGCAGGGTGTGGTAGTGATGGTTAAGTCTTTGAACGTACTAAACACATGCCGAGATTATGGGAATCGGTAAGCTTAAGTACCTGATTGGCCCGGCAAGGGGACGGCATCCTACCCTTTGAACTTCGGTCCCATGTGCATATGGCGAGTGCAGAGAGTGGTCACGACCCGGCGCCGAACCGTGGCGTGGGGCTCTTGTACTCTCGGAGGGTAGCCCCGATCCACGACCCGGAAAGAAAGGGGAAAAGTTGCACGTGTGACTCTAGGGAGTAACCACGTGACGTGTGTTTGGGTTTCCCTTGCAAGGTTAAGAAATTCGATTCGAATCGTCCGTTTCTCACGGCTATTGAGACTGCTTAACCATTTTTACCCACAGAGTAAGAAGAGGAACAATGATAATGAATGAACTGGTTGGATGGAAAACTTAATGTTTCACCATGTATGCATTAGATAGCTGCTTACCTAGACTGGCCAACGAAACTAGAATCTTGAGCTAAAAGTTGAAAGTAAGGACCCACTTGTAGATGCTTTTCGGCAAAACAAACCCCTGAGCCAAAAAGCCTGGCATGTCTAGAGTCGGTGGAGTAGTTCCCACCACTCGGGTAAGTCTTGCTGAGTATTAGTATACTCAGTCTTGCTTGTGACTCGATTTCAGGTGAACCCTTTGAAGACATGATTGCTAGCTTGACTTGGCCCTGCACTCTTCCCCCTGGTTGGTCGGTGGAATGGGATGCGCCCCCGTCCAACGGAGATAAGGCCGAGTGATGTCTCGTACGGGCTTCATCGAGACATCCTGTATCGTCGAGTAGTTTCCGTTGTTATTTCCGCTGCAATTTAACTCTGAAAAACTTATTTATGTTAATTGAAGTACTTGTTTTCTAAACTCAGAATTAGGCTGTAATACTTACTTATGCTAATGATGTAATATTTGCTGGAATGTGGTATTCTCTGGGCTCATCGTCGCATGAGCATTTGTATGTACGGCGCTCGATCCGTTCACCGTGGTTGTATCGGGAGGTTATACCCGACAGACCAGTGGATTACTCCGTTTGAAGTGTAAGGTTAACCGAGGATGCCTTAATGGTGATGGTTAATACACTTGAGTCGGATTAATTCAGGTGGTTCTGCCACATCCGTGAAGACCAGTTAACAGTGTTAAAATTGTTATGAAAAGACTAGTTTGCCCATGCGGATTCGCCCATATTGTTATATGAACTTGGTGATTTTACCCCTGTTTTTTAAATAGAAGAACCAGAGAGCATTTTGACGAGTTTTGTCAAACAAATTCAAACCAGATTTTGTCAAGCAAATTCAAACCATATTTCAAACATGAGAGAAATTTGATAAAAATCTTCAAAACTTTGGCAGCAACATGACATAACGCGCATTGAACCTCAAGTGCACAAACATGATCAGAAATTATTCCAACAAAAGCACCATAACACACACACATATATGTCCACCAAAGGCACTAGATCATGATCCATCATATCCAAACAGGGGCACCATCATATCCAGTTCATTCCCCACATACAAGTAGTCCAACAAAAGCAAGAATACATATCCAACAAAAGCAAACATCACATAGAATCTATGGATCTATACCTAATAATGCAGCCAAACTTCCTCTCCTTCCTCCTCTTCCTCTTGCTCCTCCTCCTCCCCTTCCCCTCCCTGTTCCACTTGCTCTTCCTCCTCCCCTTCCCCTTCCTCTTCCTCTTCCTCTTCAATCACTTGCACTTGCACTTGCACTTCATATCAAGGTAGTAAAATTGTGTTAGTAAACAAGTTGATAATAAAGCAAAGAATAAAGTGATTTTATTATGCAAAATAAATGTTTGTGCTAATCCACCACTCACTTTGATGTTTGTGCTACACTTGGGTCACTACTTCCTTCTCCTGGTTCATTTTGTGAAGATGAGAGCTTTCTCTTTTGACTAGGAATGGGACCTCCCTGACAATGCTTAGCTGTATGGCCTAGATCATTGCACTCAGAACATATCTTTCTTTTCTTACTAGTGCCAGCCTCATCATATGCCTTGGTCCTAGATTTTCTTGGTCTCCCAGGTTTTCTTCTCAACTTAGGCTTCTTGATTTTGTAGCCTAAATTAACATGTGACTAGCTATCTTTGGATGTCATTGGATTGAAAGAACATGCATATGCCTTTCTGAATCTGTCAACATAAAAGTACTCATGCACAAACTCATCCATTTGCACCTTCCCACTAAGCTTTGTAATAAAAGCTAATGCATGGGTGCAGGGTTTTCCAGTTACTTGCCAAGCTCTGCGAGTGCATGTTTTTTGCTCCAAGTTGACAGCATGCCTAAATCTATTAATAGTTACTTCAGCTGTCCCAGCCCCACATATTAGTACTCATGGCCCTTGATAGTCTTGGATTTTGCATTAGGAGCATTGGTAATAGATGAGATGATTATTCCTAACATGTTTTTACCAATCTTGGCTCTCAAAATAATTTTCTCGATGATCATTTGTCTTATCCTATCATGCATATTGACAATGTGATAATCCTTGGTTTTGGACACACAACTATTGAAACATTCAGATTGGTTGTTATTGATGTAATCTACCTTGCAATCTTCGCTGAGTTTGCTTCTACTCCACACATACGGGTGATTGTCATCCAACCAAGAAAGTGCACTAGAATCCTTCTCCTCTATCTTCCCCATGATGTAGTTGAACTTGTGAGTTGTGAAGCTCTTGGCAGCACACCACATCTTCTTACCATAAAGCTCACTATTGAATACATTCTTCTTCATGTTCTTCCACAAGTGCCTCATACACTCTCTATGTTCCATTCCTGGGACACATCCTCTACATCTCCCTCTATTCCTTTGCCCGCATCAGTACTAATGACCAAACCTGTAGGAGTACCAATTACTTTCTTCAAGTTGTTGACGAACCAAGTCCAGCTTTCTTTGTACTCGGTCTCAATCACACCATATGCCATTGGAAAAAGCCAATTATGACCATCAACTGCCACAACTGCAGCCAATTGGCCTCTTGACCTTCCTGTCAGGTGAGTAGCATCCATGGCAATGTAGGGCCTGCATCCTTGCAAAAATCCATCAATACATGGTCTAAGAGCCACAAAGAATCTCATGAAACAAACTTCACCATTATGCTCTTCAGTGTCTAGCTCGACAATGCTGCCAGGTATTGAGCTCAGCAACTCAGCTTGATATGTAGGTAGCAGGTCATAACTGTCAGCCCACATCCCATATATCATGTCTAGTGCTCTCAACTTGCCTCTAACAACTGTATAGTATTGATTTCCATAGAGTACTTTTTCTTGAGCCTTTCTTGCAACTCCTTTGGACCCATTTCAGGATCATCTCTCAACAAATCCACCACTCTATTGGCTACCCATTTATTCGAGGCCAATGTACTTCTTGCTTGTAGATGCAAAAAACTTCCAATTGCAACCAGAATTAGCACTCTTGCAGATTGCTCTAAATCTGGTCTTGTCCTTTTTCACAATTTCAAAAGCATGATCATTCAATATAGCATGGTGTGTAACCGTAGATTTGCACTGATCCATATCCGGAAAGACTACATCAACCAATGCATAGATCATCAACATCATATGAAAAGGGGGGAGGATCAAACTCATCATGCTCATCAACTATTTCACCATTAGGGTCAAACTTAGAGTTAGAGCAATCATCATCAGAGTCAGAAAATGCAGCCAAATCCGTGTCATAGCTGCTATCACTTACTGCCACAAGTGAATCTGTGTCAGAGTACTTGCTCTCCTCATAAACACCTGCACTCTCATATGTGGCTCTCTTCTTTTTGGATGTGGTTTTGCCTCTCACATTTGTGGCTGTGTCTTTTGTGGCTTTCTCAATTGTGGGTAGTCTATTTCTTACAGAAGGGTGGCACCTACGTTTTGTTAGAGAACACTGCAATGAGCCCTCAAAATCATTTGAGCCCTCAAAATCATTTATGTGGGCAAGAATATGAACTATTCCTTTGTCTACATTGAGTTCAAACCACTCAAACACGGCTCATTAGAGTTTATCTCAATAGAGTCACTCTCCAACTCACGCCACAAAGTTCTATGTTACTTTGACCCCCACATGTAGTGCTCAGCAATGAAATCAACTAACTGCAACATCCCATAGCTATGTGTGTCAACAATTAATGTTGGCAAAGTTTTACCCTCCAGTCATGACTTTGGCCCCCCATCTGGCATGCTGAAAAAAGACCGAACTCTAACAACCAATTGCATATCTCTGTGATTTTACCTACAAATCACAACACCGATTATAAAGTTAGCCAAATCTCTCTAGAAGCCAAATCTATGAAAAATAGAAATATTATGACCCCAATCATGAATTACCTTGATTCTTCCATGACCGGGTCGGAACAGATGAGGATGAGGTAGACGCCCGCCCGCATCCGCGCGCCAGGGACGCACGCGCCCGTGTAGGGGCCCACCCACGTCGGGGTGCACACGCCCGCGCAGGAGCCCACCCAAGCCGGGGCCGCGCGCGCGCCCGCATCGGGCCGCTGCGCGCACCCGCGCCTGGGAGCCGCGCGCGCCCGCGTAGGGCCGCCACGTGTGCCCACACGCCGCGCTAGGGCGACGCTTGCCCCCTGCCGCTCGCCCCCTCTCCTCCTGCTGCTCGTCCCCTCGCCTGCCGCTGCTCACTGCTGCCGCTCACCCACTCGTGGCTAGATCTAAACGTATGGGGATGAGAAAGGAGAGAGAGCTTTTGGATAGGGTTAAGGGTACTATGATGTTTTCCCATTGCTCTGAAATTTTCACCAATTTGTTTTCATGTTTTTTGGCCATCCAACTAACAGAGTCAAAACCAAGGGTAAACGGACGCTTCATTTCCAAAAAGCGGTGGTAAAATCGCACAATTGAGAAAATGAGGGCAAAATCATCATTCGAATTCAAAACAGGCGCAAGAACGCCAAAATTCCTTTTTCATAAAGTGTAGCAAGGTTTGGCTTCAAACCAAACCACTTGTTGGTCATTCTAATCCACATTCATCATCACTGGCCTCATTCGGCCATCACATGTCGCTCGCTTCCTACTTTAGTTTAAGGTCTTCAATAGTGCTACACCAAAACCCTTTTTGTATCTGCTGCTATGATTTTGTCCCCTAAGATAATAATTCCCCCCCCCCAAAAAAATAATAATTCTACATTATAGTGCCACTATGGTTGGCCTTGTACAACTCTCTCTATTATGGATTTATGAGAATTCTAACTTGTTAAATCCATTAGAAAATCATAGACACTAGGACAAAAGTGTCACCTAATCATTTCATGGATATACAAGAAGCCATAATGGCTGATAGTTTTCTTGTGCTTCAAATGGGATGATGATAATAATAATAATAATAATAATAATAATAATAATAATAATAATAATAATAATAATAATAATAATAATAATAATAATAATAATAATAATAATAATAATAATAATAATAATAATAATGCTCATGGGAGCTCACCTTTCTTCTCTCCCGACTCTCAGGGTATATATCTAGACCTATGGAGATCAAAGCCGCACAAGCTACACATAAAACCATCTCTTCATGTAGACACCTCTAAATACTTAACCCTATAAATTGGAAGCCTCTCCATTTAGTCAGCTCTCACTTTTTTGCTTTTGTTCAAATTCCATGAGTGCATTGATATACACTACCGGAAACCGGATGTTTGCCGAGTGTTTCTTAGTTTGCTGAGTGCATTACTTCGGGCACTCGGCAAAAAAACACTCGGCAAAATAATTACACTCGGCAAATCAACTCTTTGCCGAGTGCCGAAAAAAACACTCGGCAAAGATGATGGTTTTCCGAGTGTTTATTTGGCACTCAGCAAAGAAATAAGTTTTTTTTTCTCTTCCAACCTCAAAACTTTTCGTACTCTCCACATACAACATGTGTTACTCCATGTTAAAATTTGGTATATTTTTGTATTTGTTTGCTGTAATTAATTAATTATATTTCAAGTAATTTTTTGAATCAAGTCAAAATTGAACTGCAAGTGATTCAAATAATTGAATTAAATGAGTAGAAAAATGATATTCATGTTATTTAGCCCAATTTGAGGCCTTACCCATGAAAAAAAGAAATTTCGAACATCTTATTTAGGAAACATGACCACAAACGTGTGTCTGAATGATTTTTTCATTCTAAAAAAAGCTAATGAAGTCTGAAAATCATGAGATTTGTTATGATGTGATGGTATCACACGTGGAGGCTGTGATAAAAAATTGAGGTGATTTCGCATATTTTGTCACGTATGATATTTACAAAATCGAAGCATCTCGCAAGAAGAATCGTAGCGTTGAGAAGAATTCGATAAGATTTGGAGTCAAAATGACAGTCGAATTGTGGGTTGACTTCAAAACTTTGTGTATAGGCAATAGAGAATATAGATTGTTTCATGTGAAATTTTGATAATCTTTTGGATCTGTTTGATAATTTCAATTTATTAAGTGCAATTATAGAATTGGTTTTTTCACGAACGTGCCTGAGCACGTATTTCATTAAGAGGGAAGCAATACGACAATTACAATCCTTAATAGACAGAGGCTATTAAGGCGGAAACAAAGACCAACAAGCAAGTGGTGGACGATCTCAACAACAAACAAAAATAGCAAGAACAATTGGGGAGGAGACTCACCCGAACCCACAAACCTAGCCATAACTATACAACTGAACCTGATAAAGGATACTACAATGTCCAGGGTGCAGAGGTCTACAATGGAAGAAAAGTGGCAAAGCATCCACCCGACCAACCAACCTCGGCGGCAAAGCATCCGCCTGAGACGATCCACAACCAACACGAGAACGGCAGCAAAGCATTCGCCAGAGCAGAATGGTGGTAAAGTATCCGCCAGCGAAGAGAGGGGCGGCAAAGCATCTGCCAGACGACGACCAACACTACTCGAACAATGTAGATGCAACCGAGCACGAATAGACGCAGAAGCGGAAACTCTCCTAAGAGCTTCCACCACTAGCAGACGACCGCCACCAGCCAAGCTTCCAAGATGACACCTCCAGGAAGGGAACGACATCACAGACGCCGTCGTCGTACGACCAACATGGTTAGGGTTTTCACCCGGAAAGCTCATTGGAGAGGAGGGAAGAGGTGGGAAGAATGATGCCTCCAAGAAGGTGCACGACGCCCCAGGACGTTTTTGATGCTCGCTATAGACCAATTTTGAGCATCAATTTGATCAGAAAATTGGGATGACTAGCATACTTAACTTGTATATTTATCTAGAATAATAACGTTTCAACATTCCCCTTGGAGAATTCGCAATACATGGAAATTGAGCAGAAATCAAGTGTAAACAAGCACTTCAATCCAAGGCAAATGGTGTGGACCAATCAGAGCGCGCAGTTCAGCCTCCCATGGATCAAAGGGCCCACAAACAGGCACAACCGACCTAGGACAGAATCGACTCACCCATAGGAGTGACCAAGGCCCACGTGTCAGCACCACAAAAGAAGCTGGAGGCAGTGGGCGCCTAACCTGGTTCGGCTGAACCAGGCCGGGCCCCACCGACCTTCCTCTTCCACGTGGAGCTCTCCCATTGGTCCTCCATGTCGGTTCAGGGTGCTAGGGGGTGAAGGGGCGCCGAGAAGCTGCTGCACACCCCCCTCACTCACCTCTATAAATATGAGGGGGGAGGGGTGCTACTAAATGAGACACACCACAAGTTGAAGCCTCTCTCAAGTTCCTCTCTTGCTTAGTCTTTAGGATAGTGGAGTTTAGGTGAAGTAGCTCTTCTTTGGTTCCCGAGTCTTTCCTAGGAGTGTTCGGTATGGGTTTTACTCTTCCTCTCCTTTGTAATATTCGGAATTCCATAATAGAGTTATCTTCTAGTAGCTGTAGGAGGTGCATAAAATAGCCGTGAGGATCTAGTGGCCACCTAGCCATATCCTGTGCGGTCTCCCGGTGATGCCTGGGAGCCTAGAGCCCGTTCCTAATCATGTGTATGTATGTGAGTGCTTATTATAGACTGTATGCTTAGTTAGGAGTACATAAGTCCTTAGATTAGCTTTCTTCTTCCTTTCTCCCTTCCTGTAAGCTTTGCATAGAGTAGAACTTGAGTAACTTGTGTGTCACACTACCTCTTTACCATATATATTATCTTACCCCTGTTTATTCAATAGAATCCATGCTAGAACAATCAACGCACTAATCTATTCCAATAACCGCTGCCTTCCATCCGAAAATATAAATACGACCCCGTACTCAGGGGTAAAATGCTACAACGGTATTCCGTGTGCTTGCAGATCCTTCTGTAACGTAAGAAATACCCAACAGGCATTTCTAGCGCTGTTGCCGGGGAATGGGTTTTATGTCCATACTTGGTGACTGCGTTATAAAATGCCAACAAGCATTTTTGGCGCCGTTGCCGGGGAAGGCACTGGTTAAAAGAATAGATCAAGTGGTTGATGAAATTCTAAAATGGTGTTCAATTGTCTAAACAGGCTAACTTGGCTTTGTCTTGTCTCTTTTTGTGTGAAGACAGGGTAGTGTATGACTGGTTTCGATCTGCCGCAAAATTTCACTCCGAATTTGGAGTCACTCTTCAGAAGAGTTGGACCTCGAGTCGTTCCTCCTCAGATTACTCTCTTGACAGGCGAAACAGTCAATATTGCACCATCAACTTCCAAGACTATGGCTCACAAGACTCTCCGTGATTACTCAGGTCCTTCGGCCGACAATGTCCCAATCGGGCCAAATGTTAATGCTGAAGCTGAAAATTTTGAGATCAAGACGGGTCTAATCACGATGGTGCAGGCCAACCCATTCTTTGGCAAGGCCAATGAGGATGCCAATGCACATCTCCAACAGTTCCTGGAACTGTGCAGCTCTTTTGTCATCAAGGGAGTCATGAAGGATGCAATCCGACTTTGTCTGTTTCCATTTTCCCTTCTGGGGAAGGCGAAACAGTGGTTCTACACCAACAGAAGGGCAGTCACTACTTGGGATGAGTGTGCCAAGGCATTCCTCATGAAGTTCTTCCCGTTGGGTAAAACCAACGCTCTTCGGGGAAGGATTTCCAGTTTTCAGCAAGTGTCAAATGAGTCAATAACTGAAGCTTGGGAGCGGCTTCAGGAGTACGAATTTGTGATCAATTTGCATTCATCTTAGAAGCCGCGTCCTGTTAGGTCTACCGTGACAAACTTCCAAAAAATTTTACGGAACTGTTTTTTCCTGTGACGAAGAAACGTTCATCATAGAAGCATATTTTGCTTCTGTGACGAGTTGCAAAACGTCATGAAAAGCCGATTCCATGTGTTCCAGGCCACACTGGCAGCTGACATGGCGCCGTCCATGTTGCCGGTTGACGTATCATCCATGCTGGCAGTTGACATGGCAATATCCACGTTGGTTGTTGACATGTCATCCATGCTGTCAAGTGACGTGTCAGGTGTCACGTGCCGCAAAGGGGTCCGAGATGTGACGACCTTGCACAACGCCACGTGTCACTATTTGGTCAGCCCACGTGTCACTATATTGTCCGCCTAGGTGTCACTATCTAGGCATCCCACGTGTCCTCGCCTGAGGTCGACAGGTGTCACTATTCGGGCAGCCCACGTGTCACTATTTGGTCCGCCCACGTGTCACTCTGCGGGCAGCCACGTGTCCTTGCCTCAGGTCGACACGTGTCACTATTTTGCCAGCCCATGTGTCCACGCCTAAGGTGGACACGTGCCGCCTTGCGATAGTGGCACGTGCCATTCCAGGACGTCGCCACGATTCATTACCAGACGGAGCCACGTGTCCTCTTCTCATTTGTGCGCGTGTCGCCCTGCAGCTTGGCCACGTGGCCTTGACCGATTCAACCACATGTCTCTTTCTTATGTGTGCACGTGTTGTTGTGCTGCTCGTCCACGTGGCCTTCTCCTGTTCGCCAGCGTGTCGGTTTTAAGGATGGCCACATGTCGTTTCCTCGTTACGCCAAGTTTCGACTTCCTATTTGCCCACGTGTCCTTCCGCGCTTGTGCCAATTATCCTTCTCCTGTTTGTCCACGTGTCCTTTCCTTGCTGGCCCATGTTTCGTTTTCAGGTTCTTCCACGTGTCGGTGCCCTAGCTGTCCACGTGGCCGCTCCTGGCTGACCCACGTACCGTTTTCCTATTCTGCCACATGTCGATGCCTTGTTTGTCCACGTGTCATTTTCCTGTTGTGGCACGTGGCGTTCCTATATGGATCCATTTCGTCATAGTACCATTTTCGTCACAAAAGTATTTCGTCATAGAACAATTTTCATCACAACACCATTTTCGTCACAGAACCATTTTCGTCACAGCACCATTTTCGTCACAGAACTATTTCGTCACAGAACCATTTTCGACACAACACCATTTTCATCACAGAACCATTATACATTATACATCAGAATTGTTCCACAAATAGTTTCATTACATGACCACAATTAGTGGGGCACTGTTCAGAATCATATTACGACATAAATGGGAATATCCAGGGTCACTACAGTTCCACACACATAGGATCAGAGCTGAAGAGAGGTACCAAAGTTGCTTTGAGCCTGGATGAACCGCGAAAGAAGGCAATGACTATCTTCCTGTTGCTTCTTCAGCTTCTCATACTGTCTTTGGGTTCTCTCACGCGCTTCATGTGCCGCTTTAGTCTCCCTCTGTAGTGCATCACTCTTCGTTAGTAGATCATCACTGTTCCTCTAGAGTTCTTCCACTCGTTCATGCATAACAGATGAACCGTGTCTTTCAGCATCAAGTTCTTCACGAAGCAAAGCTTCAGAAGATGACCGATGCCTCGACCTCGAGGAGGGAGCGGCTATACCAGCATTCTTCAAGAAAGTGCTGTTGGAGCTGGTCTGGGAGAGGGCCTCGGAAATAACCTCAACACTAGGCAATCTTGACTGCCCATCAGCAACAGTGTCTGCTTGTATAGTTTCCATTAACGTTTACAAAAGGTAAAGATGAACTATTAGCCTACTGATTATATTGGATAAACAATCTAGAAAAAGGAATATTAAACAAACTGGGAACAAAGGCAGATTGGATAACTGGTACTAAAAATTGTTAACAAACCTCAGAAATACAGGCAACCATGCACTTTAATAATATATGATGTGGCATGTACAGAGTGTTGGACAAAGAAGGACAAAACTCTTGCTGAAGGAATGTACGGGGACTTACAACTGCGTCTCTAGCCGCGGCACTCAAACCGTTCTTGCTGCTGGTATGTCAGACCTTGAAGGCTAACACGGCATCCACTTCAGTGGGTTCGACATCTTCATCAACTTGGAGCTCTACATCCTCGGTGACTTCAGTGGGTTCGGCATTGTTGCTCTTGTTCTAGTGCATATGATGTACCAAATGCATGAATCAAACTTAAAGAATAATGGGACTTGGCACAAGAGACAGACAGAAGTGCAACAATAATGGAAAGCAGAAGAATGAGGATGTTACATTAGAAGCGTGCTGACACTTACATATGAATGCAACTGCGCAACGTAGCAGCGTGATCCTGTTGCTGAAGGTAACAAGACTCTGCCCCGGTTTAGCTTGTTCTTCTCAGAAACCTCCTTCATGAGATGTATGTGTTTGTCTCCATCATAAGTTTACACCGTTGTGCATCAGTCATGTTGGAGACCGGAAAACACACGAAGAGAAATTACCCTATGGTGTGCTTTTGACCACTTGTCAACAAGTCGGCACCACTGTGCATCAGTCCTGCTGGGGATAGGAGAAGTTATGCGGATCTCATTTGCAGCGACGTCAACAAAGTATTTCTGCTTCAACTTATACGGTGTCTGCCATATGGATTTCTGGAACACACTGCTACAAGCATCTGTTGTTGGCTACTGCCTAGTGTCAATTGCTAAACTTCCCTGGTGATTAGAATCCAAATCAGACTTACATGTAAGAGTTGAATGTACAACAGGGACTAGTAGGTAGACACTCACAGATAGCCTTCCCATGAAGCCATCGAAAAGTTCAGGCTGTTCTTTGTATTCTTTCCAATGGGTCAAGATAGGAACTTGAGACCTAACAGCAACACCAACCTCTGATGAAAACTTGGCAGCTTGCGCCGGAACATGGGGCCTTTTGTTCCCCTCAAGAACAGAGATGCGCATCCTTGTCCCCATAGCTTTGTTCATCCTGTTAAGCAAGACTCCCCGTGTTGCTTCCCTCGCCTTACTCCAGCCACCTCCTTGTGTAGGTGCTACAGAGATTTCATTCAAATTATCATCATTCATCAAATATAAAACCATGAGCGCTAAAAAGCTTTAGGGTCAACGAACCAACCTTTATCTTCAATGATGGCATTACCATCATGTTCACATTGTGCCCAGTCTCTGAAAGGACTTGAACAACCATTAAAGTGCTCATTACAGGTAGTGTTTTTTGGTACTGCTGGCGATTCCTCCTGCACAACATTGTCACCACCGCAACTGTTTTCTGCAATTGGCTGCAACCTTTCATGCACAGGCCGTTGAGGTGCTCCTGCAATGTCCAGCCTTTTTCATATCCTTGATGAAGTTTCCTGCATGACATGTGTTGGTGGGATTGACCTCACCCTCTTGGATTGTCTTCCCCCAAGACCCAGGGCAACACTTGTTGTCCCCACCTTCCTACGCCCATGGCCATGTAGATTTCCAAAGGCATAACTTGTAAGCATGTCAATAAATTAGAAGCACTTGTAAGTAGTGGAAATATGTAGTCACCGTATTGGGAAAAAAATAGTGCTGCTTGTAACCATAGAAAATATCTAGTTCATGCATCCCCCGCCCCACAGCCAAGTATAGAAGATGCACCTCATTTCGTAGGGTTGTTCGCTCCTCCTCTAAGTCCGTATGATCATCTCCATTGTTGGGCTCTTCTTGAGGGATGTAATCTGCATCACCGCCAGACCTTCTCCCCTTGTTGCCTTCACTACAACCCTTTGAAGTTGTTTTTCTTCCAGTACTAAGAGTTGCTCTTAATTCAGTCAATCCACTCGTCTTCAATACTCTGTTCATGATGTGTAGGTTCTAACATGTGTGAAATAGATTTTGAGTGTTAGGGAGCATGCTAGAACCTCCAATCACGACCCGTGGATGATGTGTCCCTACATAGAACCTCAGACCGTTTGAAGTAGGTTTTTTTTCAGGAAATGCATTAAGAGATGCTTTTATAGAAAATAATCTATTCTATGCTAATACTATGTAATTCTCCTGATGCGGATGTGCCGTTGCATTTCGTATTCACGGCAATCCTGTTCACTTTGTGTAGGTTCTAACATGTGTGAAACAGATTTGAAGTGTTAGGGAGCTAGGTTGATTAAATATTTATGCTTTGAAGTTGGAAGTAGAATGCAGGGCCACTAGAATCTACAATACCGAACCGTATCCCTACCTAGAATGACATAGAAGGTAGATGGATTTTGCATACCTCTTGCTGCTTGGCCTCGGGTTTCGACCATTGTGAATCGTCGGGTAGCCGCGCGTCGAAGATGGTGCGGCTGCTATGATGCTTCTGTCGTCATCGACGTTGATGAGCGTCATCAAAGGGGTAGCAGATCCGGTGTGACAGTAGTTGCGGACGAGGAAGCAGATCCCGTGTGGCGGTAGTGGCCGAAGTGGAAGCAGCTCCGGTGCGGCGGTAGTGGACAACGGGGAAGGAGCTCCAATGCGGCGGTAGTGGCAGAAGGGGAAGCAGCTCCGGTATGGTGGTAGTGGCAGGCGGGGAAGCAGATCCTGTGCGGCGGTAGCGGCCGACGGAGAAGCAGCTCTGGTGTAACCGTAGTGGCGGATGGGGAAGCAGATCCGGTGCGTCGGTAGTAGCAGACGGGGAAGCAGCTCCGGTGCGGCGGTAGTGGCGGACGGGGAAGCAAATCCGGTGCGGCGGTAGCGGCCGACGGGGAAGCAGCTCCGGTGCGTGCAGCGTCGTCGACGGGGTTGAAGCTCTAGCGCGGTGGTCTCCGGTGGAGTAGAGGGGTCGAGTGCCGGCGTAGAGGGGAAAGGCGAGAGAGATTGAGGTGAAAGTCGAGAGGTGGAGAATGGATCGAAACTCGAAAAGGGGCAGAGGATATGGGGCGTGCGAGCAAGATTGTCACAAATACCCTTTAGAGTTTGGTTACCGCCGGAGCGGTGTGGCTTTTGCTTGAGGGGTACAAGGGACATTTCGAGCGAAAAAGTTTCAGCTTCGGCGGCAGAGTTGGCGCCAGGTGAAAATTTCGGAGTGTGGTGTCCCCTCTGACGCATGGACCCCACATGTCGGTCTTCTTAGAATGCGTTATGAATGCCGCACCCATTTCTTGTGAACAAGACTCTTTCTCTTTTTAATCTTCGATTTGAAATTTGGATTTGTCTTTCTCCCTCGTACAACATCGAAATGACTTGATTCTTTTTGTAAAGTGAATCTAAAATGAAGCTCGATCCAATCGTTGCTTTGTGTCACTCTCTTTCTATGGAAATCCACTCTTCCTTTGAAAATTCCATGGTTCTTTTCACTCTAGCTTTTGCCATGAATGTGGAAACATAGACATCAAAGTCAGTAGTGTTCATCACACACAGATGCATATGGAAGCACTTGCGCTCATCACCTAACATAAGATTACTCACGCCTACATTCTACTTCAATGCATAACCAACTCCCATGGCAACAAGGGCTACAGCCAGCAGACAGAAGAAAATCATAGCTTGGGTCAATTTCTCCAGCTTTGCTTCCAATCCGTTGCTCTTCAGCATGGCACCTCCTGTTGCAGGGCTCCCAGCAGCATGAATATGCTCCATGGATTGGACTTCTTGAATCAACAAAATGTAGGTGGGCCATCTTTTCTTTAATCAAATCATTCAAGTAACCTCTCTGCCATGTGAAGTAGCCACACCACTGAAAAAACAAGAAACCCTTGCTTAAACCCTATCACAGATCTGAAAGCACAAAAACCAAATCAAAGCTAAATCCACTAATCGGGCATTTAAAATACACCCTACCTATGTTCTCATTCTCTTTCCTCGATCGGGCCTCACACATTCTTGCCCTCTTGCAGGTCCAGCACATCATCATGGGCAAGCCAGTCTCCTCCCCAACAAGCGAGGGCATTTGCCTTCTTTCGGATGAGGACATTGCAGCATGAGACATCCTTCCGCGCTGGTGGCAATGGCGGGCGGTCAGACAGGCCAGATTCCGGCAGCAATGGCGGGCGGCGAGCAAAGAAGCAGCAGTGAGCCGCGTCTGCCTAAAGGATAAGGCATAAGGCAGGGACAAAAGGGTCCTTTGGCGTGGGATGTGCGGAGACACATCAGCAACCTAGACTTAAACGCATTGTGAGAGTGAAATACTGAATGGATGGAAATTACTTAAATATCCCTGAGCGTCTCCCCCTTTCCCTGCCTACTTCTCCCTTCCTGTTTTGACTCCGGCAAACAAGGCGAGCGGAATGATCCCTATTGAGCTAACCAGCAACAATGACTCCGACTCAGGCATGGGTTTCCCCACAGTGGCAGATCTGCCGGTGCCGGCCAAACGCCCCTGTGGTCGCCCCCCGAAGGCTGATAGGCCCTCCTCGGCCTCACTGTCGGTCAAGCGTCCCTGTGGTCACCCGCCGAAGGCAGACTCGCCCTCGTCGGCCTCCCCGCTGGCCAAGCGCCCCCGTGGTCAGCTGCCGACGGCAAAGTCGCCCTCCTCCCACATGCCGCCGGCCAAGGGTCGACGTGGACGCCCGCCGAAGACAAATGTGGCCTGCGTCGCCTCGCTGCCGCATAAGCGGGCCCGAGGCCGGCCATGCTAGAAGGCGCTGTCCGAGGCCAAGATGTCTGCATGCATCGATGACTTCTCCACCGGCTACGACGACTCTGACGAATCCTTTGACAAATTGGAGTTCATGAGGAAGCGCATGCATGAGATAGGTGATGAACTATACGAGAAGAACAAGATGCTTGCAAAAGCGAAAGCCAAGATTGCTGCACTTGAAGACGAACTTGGGCTTTGGAAATCGAAAGCAAAAAAAAAAAGGCAGAGGGCACTTGTGGAAATGCAAAGGAGTGATGTGGATGGGTAGTCATTGACAATAACTGTGATGTTATTTTGGTGATGTGGAATTGGTAGATGCTAGTGTTATGTATGAATTTGGGAAGTTCCTATCTATGAATTTGGGATGTTGTTCCTTATCTTTGGTGAACCAATTGTGATTATACTCCATGTTTCGCAAATATGTAATGTTCACGAATACTCTGGTGAAAAATTGAGTTAATTTGTCATTTTTATTCCATCACAAATACTGTGGTGCAAAATTGAGTAAGTAAATTTGTCAGCAAAAAATAGGTCCAACAAATGAATCGAACTGGAGACCTCAGGCTTGTGGTGGGCTTTCCCAACCACCAGACCGACTGCACGCTTGTGAAGGTCATGACTTTTCTACGTTATAGTAGAATAAGGAAATTGACATGTGCCACCTAGGCGGTGCAGAGGCGGGCATCACCTGCTGCTCCACGTGGTAACGCGTGATTGGCTGAGAGGCATAAGAGTTTGTAAATAGTCCATCTTTCTCGTTTTAATCTAGAATTAAAACTTGTAACTAGTATTTCTCCCTCATAAGAACTCCAAATTTGATGATTCTTTTTCCTAGTTTTATATAAAATCACACTCTACCATTTCA
Source organism: Panicum miliaceum (assembly GCA_032594955.1). Taxonomy (NCBI): domain Eukaryota; kingdom Viridiplantae; phylum Streptophyta; class Magnoliopsida; order Poales; family Poaceae; genus Panicum; species Panicum miliaceum. Next base: position 49,112,976 of record CM064057.1, on the reverse strand, counting down.
TGGTGTCTTTATTCTAGTTAGTTTCTATTTCTCAGATCTTTTATCTAGCACATAGTTTTATACACCAAAGTAGAAAAAAACAAAATGATATTGCATGAGAATTGCAAGTATAACTTCACATTCTCTAATTGTAAGGTCAATATGAGTTTGTGTCAAAATTTGAGGTGTATATGATGTCAAAAGTATTGTGAGCTATGCAAACTTGAAAGTTTGAGTTAAGTTCTAGGGAACTATGTGGGAGATGTATTCATTTGTTAACAATGTATGGCCTCGCTTTGTTAAAACCATTTGATTTTTTTTCCTCAGGCTTATGGTCCTAAAATGTGTTGATGTGTTAGTTTGTAGAATTTTCTAACAAACTTTTGATATTATTATTTCTTTTGTACTATCTTAGACTTAGCAGTTTAAATTATCCATACGAAACAGTTGAATTTTGTTTCAATATCTCATACTTAGGCTATAATAGTATATATTTTCCTAAATATATTTTTTCTGTATTTTTTCGAATCTTATTGGTGGCGGACGTAGATCAATTTGAGCATACTTTTCAAATTTCTTGTAACGGTAACTATGAAGAACGTCTGTGTTAGATGGGCTGAGAACTTATCGTGGGCCATTTTCTAGTCAAGCCCGATTCATCATAGCCGTTCATCTTCCCATCGACGATGCAGATGCCACAGCCACGTTGGTTTCCGTCCCGGCTCCAGTTCTTCCTCGCACGGTCTTCGAGGAGCGCCGGTTGGCATCAATGACCGGCGCCAGCGGCCATAACTTCCACCACCGGCTTCCTTAGGAAGGAGGGGAAGTCTTCCTTCCTAAGGAAGCCGAGGAAGTTCTTTATTTAATCGCCATTTCCCCCACCATCGGTGTCCTCGCCAGTCGCCAGTTCCACTTCCACTAGACCAGTCGCCAGTCGATCGCCTGCTCGTCTGATGCCATGAAGTGAACCGGCTATTCCTCGGTCGAGGCCTCCGCTGCCGGGTCGCACCGCCTCTCCCCCTCTGCCCACGCCTTCGGCTTCCCGCCGTGCATGGAGCGACCCTACGGCGCCTCGTCATCGTCGCGTGGTAGTTTCTTGTTGCGCTCCGACGCCGGCAAACTCAACCCGCCGTCGCCCGCGGATGTAGGCCGCGGAGGCACTGGGGGCTCCCCAGGGCGTTCCCAGCTTCCTCCGGCGGTGGTGGGGCCTTCCTTCTCCACCCCCGCGTCCTCGTCGTTGTCGTCGTAGCCCTCATCGTTGACGGTCACCCTTCTTGCGCCCGACTATGACTCCGACTCCCAGATGGAGATGGACTCGTTTACCCTTCCTACGGCCTTCTTCTATGACTCTAACACCCTTCCTGCGGCCTTCTATGACTCCGACACCCAGACGGAGACAAACTCGTTCACCCTTTCTGTGGCCTTCTATGACTCCGACGCTGACTCCGACACCCAGATGAAGATGAACGAGTCCGATGACTAGAACCATGGCTACATAAAACCAGTCCCCCGCGGCTCCGCTTTGCGCGTCTACCACCGCGCCGACGGCATCTACAGGTGCCTTGTCTGCCCTGGCTTGAGGCAACGATGGACCAGGCCGAAAGAGGTCAGGGACCACGTCGTGGGAAAGGCCAACTCCTCGGCCCTGAGGGCTGAGAACAAGAAGAAGTACAGCTGCCACCGCATCCTAGCCAGGAACAAGGGGTGGATGTGTGCGAGCCGCGCTACATGCGCTGGTCACGGGGAACGTGGAATGCGGTGACTGCCTACGCACCAGGCCTCACCGCTGTGGCATGTGTCGTCATCGTCGATTACCGCTCCACATGTGCTAAGTTCCAAACGGGAGCTACTCTAATTTCAGCCGTTTTGTGTCGTAGCTTAATTATTAGTGTCTGTCATCTTCGTCGTCCTAGCTTAGCTTGCAGTTTAGGAACTCGATCGATCGGGTTTTGAAACTCCATGTGTGCTGGTTATGTATATATATATATGTTTTAATGAATGTACTCGTCTTAATTAATTGGAGTTCAATTGTTACTACGAATGAAAATAGTTACGCATGATTGAGATTATTAACTCGGCATAGATCCAAATTAAAGCATACAATGCAAGCAAATTAACGGAGAACAAAGCTTCCCCAGTCATGCGCGTCTCGGAGGATTCTGAGGCGTTGGATCCTACCGCAATGGCCACGATCCCTAGTCAACGAATGGTCGTTTGGTTGACCCATATGTCCTCAGTCAATCAAAGGCCAAGATGTCCTCTCTGACCCATTGACCCCACATGTCGGTGATGCGGGCGGCCATGGAGAAAAAACCAAGCATTGGGGGAAGTACTGTAACTTGCGCCGATGGGAGAAAAACCCCAATTTTGATGGGACGTATTGGGGGAAATGCGCCGTGTGTCCTCAAGGATGAAGGCAAAGGGGTGGTTTGGCTTCTTAAGGAAGAAAGTTGGGACACGACAGTTGTTTCCACCCAACAGCCACTGACATATCGGGCCAACAAGCCTTGGCCCACAAGCATGTGACGCGACGCGCCGACCACGCGTCGGTTCGGCTTGTCAAGGAAGAAACTGGGGACACGACAGTTGTTTCCACCCTATAGCCACTGACATATGGGGCCCACAAGCAAGCTACACGACGCGCTGACCAGGAGCCTCGTGATTGGCTGAGATGCATAAGAGCTTGTAAAGAGTCCATCTTTCTCTTTTTAATCTAGAATTAAAACTTGTAACTAGTATTTCCCCCTCATATGTACTCCAAAATTGATGATTCTTTTTCCTAGTTTCATCTAAAATCACACTCTACCATTTAGTGGTGTCTGTGTTCTAGTTAATTTCTATTTCTTAGATCTTTTACCTAGCACATAGTTTTATACACCAAAGTAGGAAAAAAACAAAACGATATTGCATGAGAATTGCAAATATAACTTTACATTCTCTAATTGTAAGGTCAATATGAGTTTGTGTCAAAATTTGAGGCGTATATGATGTGAAAAGTATTGTGAGCTATAAAAACTTGAAAGTTTGAGTTAAGTTCTAGGAAACTATGTGAGAGATGTATTCATTTGTGAACAATGTATGGCCCGACTTTGTTAAAACTATTTGATTTTTTTTTCCTCAAGCTTATGGTCCTAAAATGTGTTGTTGTGTTAGTTTATAGAATTTCTTGACAAACTTTTGATATTATTAATTTTTTTGTACTACCTTAGGCTTAGGAGTTTGAATTATCCATATGAAATAGTTGAATTTTGTTTCCATATCTCGGACTTAGTCTATAATAGTATATATGTCCTTGAATATATTTTTTCTGTGTTTTTTGAATCTTATTAGTGGTAGACGTAGTTCAATTGAGCATCTTGGAGGATTCTGAACCGTTAGATCGTAACGCAATGGCCACGATTCCCAGTCAATGAATGGTTGTTTGGTTGATGTACATGGTCGTCCCCACCAGCCAGTCACCCGGTGGTCGTCCAAACCCAATCCAACGCCCCCCCATTCCTACTTGACGGCTGCATAGATAGCGGCGGCTAGCGGATCCCGATTGACAATGCTGGGGAGGTGTCCTTGTGTCCCCGGCGCCTTGGGCGGAGACATCCTTGTGCTTACCCTTTCCTTGCCGCCGCTAGTCCGCTAGTGCGCACGTTCGCTATGCAGGCGTGCGTCACGGAGTCCTCCTTGATCCGGCGGTACCAATCCGGCCTACTGGAAGTAAGTACCCACTTCCGCAACCATCAATTTGTCCAACATGATTATAGTTTGGTCTGCTAGTGTTGAATTTTGTCTTGCACACATGTCGAATGGTTGTTTAGCAGCTACCTGCCTTGTTTAGGAACTTTCAATATCGATGGACATAACATGGATATCTAGTGTAAGAAAATTCACACCTTCTTACATCCATGGAGTCGAGAAATTCATGGAATTTGTTAAGCAATGATTCACTGAACAGAGCAATAGACGTTGCCCATGCTCCCGATGTGTAAATCTATAAGAATTGGGTAAGCATGAGGTCCATGACCACCTTCTTCTGTTGGGGATGTCACCTACATATACAAGGTGGACTCATCATGGGGAAGCTGCAAATGCTGCGCCTATTGATGAGTTTTCAGAGCAGGTGCATGGACATGAATATGACTATGGGCTTTCAAGAGGATGAATTTGACCATTATGATGGGATTGATGTGGTTGAGGAAGCCAATAATGATAATGAAGAAATGCCAGACCTGGAGATGATATCAGAATTGTACACAGTTGCGGAGGAGGATGGACAACAGCCGAAATTTATGAGAGTGCTCCAAGATTTGAAGTGGACTCTTTGCCCAGGTTCTAGGCACTCAAGATTCTCTTTTGTTGTGAGGCTGCTTCTTATCAAGTCGCGCTATCGAATCAGCAATACAACATTCAACGGAATATTGAAGCTGATGTCCTTATCATTCTCTCGGTTCGAATTACCGTCTACATATGATGAGGCAAGAAAGTATCTTCGTAAATTGGGCCTTGGATACGACACGATCCATGTGTCCTATAATAACTGTGTGTTGTTCAGGAATGATTATGCCAAATTGGATGTCTGCCTAAAATGCAAGGAATCTAGATGGGAGGACAAGGATGGCTGCAGGCATGTTCCTCGTAAGGTTTTGAGGCATTTTCCACTAATCCCAAGGTTGAAGAGGATGTTTGCTTCAAGCCGAACAGCTAAGGACATCCAGTGCCATAAGATGAAGCGGGCACCGGTTGATGGCCAAATGAGCCATCCATCTAATGGGATGGCATGGAGACACTTCGACGTCAAGTATCCAGAGTTTGCAGATGATGCAAGGAACCTGAGACTTGCCGTCACTACTGACGATTTCAATCCATTTGGCAAATTTAGCATGACATATAGCATGTGGCCAGTGCTTGTTATGCCCTTAAATCTTCCACCATGGCAATGTGCCAATCCTTTGAACTGCTTCATGTCTTTCCTGATCCCAGGTCCAAAATTGCCAGGAAAGGATTTTGATTTATTCTTGGAGCCTCTTATAGAAGAACTTCTTCAGCTCTGGAGTGGTGTCAGTACATACGATGCTGCTAGTCGTTCAAAGTTTAATCTGCGAGCAGCTATGCTTTGAAGCATAAATGACTATCCAGCATTAAGCACCCTGTCAGGTCGAACTAGAAAAGGTTATTTTGCATGTATTCATTGTGACAAAAACCCATTGTCACGGCCAATAAGGAAAAAGTTCTGCTACATTGGTCACTGTCGTTACCTTGACATGACACATCCTTGGCGGAAAAACAAATTTTTATTCGATGGGACGATAGAGATGCATGGGGCACCAGGAAAGTTCAGTGCAGAAGAGGTCGCTGAGCTACTAGAAAGGGTCAGCAATGTCAGCCCAGGTTTACGTAATAATGCACCAAAAAAGAGAAAGAGTGGAGAGGATGGAGAGTGAGTAATTTATAACTGCAAAGCTGGGTGGTGGAAGCCGCCATATTGGAAATTCCTACTGCTGCCCCACAATCTTGATGTGATGCTCATAGAGAAGAATATATGTGACAACCTCCTTGGCACATTGCTGAAACTGGAGGGGAAGACAAAGGACACACTAAATGCTAGGCTAGATTTGGCCGATATGAGCATAAGATCTCATTTGCACCCTTACCAGGATGGTAACGTGGTAAAAACTCCACATGCTTCCTATGTGTTGAAACCTGCACAACGAAGTGCATTTGTTAACTTCCTCAAAGGTGTCAAGTTTCCAGAAGGATATGCAGCTAACCTAGGAAGATACATTGCTCCTGATGGTTCAAAGCTCAAAGGCCGGATGAAAACTCATTCTTGCCATGTCCATCTACAAATAATCATACCTGCTGGCTTAATAGGCATCGTGCATCCTGATGTATATGAAGCAGTTGCAAAGCTTGGGAACTTCTTTTGGGAGCTGTGCACTAGAAATCTGAGGACAGTAGTCGTGCAACGCCTAAAAAAAGAGATCCCACTGATCTTATGCAAGCTTGAGAAGATCTTCCCTCCTGCCTTCTTTGATGTGATGGTGCACTTGGCAGTCCATCTAACTGATGAGGCACTGCTTAGAGGCCCTGTACAGTATGGCTGGATGTATCCGATTGAACGGCGGCTTGGCACATTGAAGAATTTTGTAAGGAATAGGGCTAGGCCTGAAGGATCAATTGCTAAAGCCTACATAGAATGTGAAGTCTTGGCATTTTGTTCTATGTACACCGACGATGTCGACACAGGTCCTGAATTTGAAGGGCCATTAGATGGTGACATCTCTGTATTCATGCATGGTGCTTGACTTGTTGGCGCGGATCGGATGAAATACATCCCTAACAATCTCATGGACAACCAATTTGGTTTGTACTGAATAACTGTAAAGAAGTTGAGCCTTATGTGAAGTACGAATATGTTGTACTCTGTCCTTATGTATATTATGTATATGTTGACCGCTGTTGATTCCTAATAATGTTTAAGCTTTGTCATATAGCATGCACAAGGAATTGTTGCTGCAACAAGGGGTACGAGATATCGATATCTAGAAAAGGCAACTGAAAGAATTTGCTAAATGGTTTGACGATCATGTAAGTTAATTAATGACATGCTATCATTTTGGAAGTCACTGACATCACACTAGACTCAACTACTTTATACGCTTGGCTGTAGATTAAGAAGCTGCTTAGACAGGATCCTAATCAGGTCAGTGATGGATTGGTTGCACTATCTCGTTCTCCTGAAGTCCGAGTCAAGATCTGCTCAGCTTGCACTGTCAATGGAGTACGCTACAACACCGCTGACCGTGAGAAAAATCAAAAGACACAAAATAATGGTGTCATGACCAAGGGGATAGATAGAGGTGAAGAAATTTTTTTTATGGTGTACTCAAAGAGGTAATTGAGTTGCTATACAACTCCAATCTGGAATACCGTCAGATAGTTGTTCTATTTCGATGCGATTGGTACAATTAAAGGGGCAAGACTGTAGGCATTAGAGATGATGGACATTGAGTCCATTAACATCAACTCGTTTTGGTACAAGTCTGATCCTTTTATTTTCACGACACAAGCCAGCATGATATTTTATTTGCAGGATAATGATTTAGGCAAAGATTGGCGAGTTGTGCAGAAAATTGAGCAGAGGGGCATGTATAACGTGCCTGAAATGGATGCTGACGTACTTCAAGATGATTACTGTTCCGATACGAAGTGTGCAGTGCGTGAAGGTGATGCAGAGGCTAAGGATGTGCACTAGGAAGAGCATGATGCAGTAGACACAGTCAATAAAGCTAATTTAGCAGAACTTGTAAGAGACAGGACTGCCGGTCAGGCAGAACATGAGGATGAAGATGACACTATCTTGGAGTACTGTAGTGACAGTGGCGACAATGTGAATGGTGTACATGATGTAGCCGAAGACGATGACGATGATCTATAGGAGTTTGCATTGCCTTTGGTCATGTGTGTGGTGTTGTTGATTGCCTATTATTGGATTAATTCATGTAATAATAAAGATGAATTTTTTATGATGATTATTGTTGTGTTATTGGATTAATTCATGTAATAATAGGAGTTTGTACTTTAATTTGAGGGAAACATAAGATCTTCATTAACCATACTTGTATTTACATTGCAACAAGGACCTCCTGAAGCAAAAGCAAGAGAAAAGCAATACCACATAGGAGTACTACACTGGCTCACTCTAGAGCTAAACGAACACAAAAGCAATCAAAATCAGAGGTGCATGCGCAACCAGTCCTAGCAACCTAGTAGGAGCGAAATCCCTTGCGTAGAATTTCGACTTCACCTTGAATCCTATAGTCCTCGCTGCAATACTTGGTCAATCCTTGAGGCTCCCATGGATTGACAGGACTGCCGCACATGCCGCCTGTGCACGGAAGATTGCTGCGCGGCGCCGCCGCCGCCGCTCGCTCCGGTGGGTCCAAGATCCTGCGCCAATGCATTCGCCAGATGCGCTCCCTGGCCTCTTCGCGCTAGTGCAAACACCCGTCGTTGCGAAACTGAGGTCCGCCATCCCCGCGGCCCGCCGCTGACACCGCCACCGCTTCTTCCTCGCCCTTGACCTGTCTCATGTACTGCCTCGCAGCATCGTCGCTCACGGCGCCGTCATTGGCCCTGTAGAGGAGGATGGCGGCCACATAGGCCGCCAGATTGTGCCCGAACTCGGCGGCGCGTTGGAGCTCAACAGTGCATACCGGGGCCAAGGGCGTGCCTTTACAGAACGCGACTTCCATTCTGGTTAGGATGCATGCCTCCGGGTTGCTGACTTTGGTAAGACAACCAATGAGTGTGGCGTAGCCAATGAGGTCATCCCACGACATGTCATCGGCGAACCGCCCTAGTGCGACGCGCCGGTCGCATTTGGGTTCGCCGCACACGCAGAGCATGTGGCGGCAGGTGGCTCGAAGCGCGCGGAGGTCGTCCATTGGCTTCTCCGAGGTGGCCGCGAGGCGGCCCGCGATCTTAATGGCCAGATCGATCGGGAGCTCCGCCTGCGACGACCGGTGCCGCCGCCTCGCCTCCATTAGTGTGCCGGTGTCATCGACGATGTCGTGGAACGCCGGGCGCGTGGGCGTCGGCGAGACGGAGCAGGAAGTTACGCGGGAACAGCAACCGTCTTCGCGCCAAGGGATTGCACAGTGTGCTCACCCGTGAGATTTTTGCTCAAAAAGATTGAGAGTGGAGAGTGGCGAGTGGAGTTTGTCGGTGTTCCTCAACTTATATAAATGAAATACCTAGTCGATGTGTTGTCGCCGACAGGTGGGCCATGGTTTGTGGGCCACATATGTCAGTGGCTGTTCGGTGGAAACAACTGCCATGTCCCCAATTTCTTCCTTGAGGACACGCGACGCATTTCCCCCAATTCATCCCATCAAAATTGGGGTTTTTCTCCCATTAGGAATGCCTGAAGCAATAGCAAGTTACAATACTAATTAAAGTAGCATAAGATGTTCATTAATCATACATATATATTTACATTGGACACAAGATCCTTGGACCTCATGAAGCAAAAGTAGCAGAAAATTAAAGCAATACATACACTACACTTCTTCAATCTAAAATTAGCCACAAGAACCACTTTATTTTGCCACGCATCCGGCAATCCTCGCTGCAATATTGTCTCCATGACCATTCTAGAGCCACTCCGCAATCCTCGCCAGCGCACGGAAGATCAGCTCACGGCGGTGCCGGTGCCACGCGAATGGACTTGCGCCGCCACCTTCTCCATACCACATGCGCGGCCCTCCAGCAAATCCTAAAACACTCCCTGAACATGTCGTCGCGAACCCCCGCCGGCCGCGGCCATGTGTTGTCCACGACCATGGCCGCCTATCTCATGTACTGCCTAGAAGTAGCGTCGACGCCGGCGCCGCCATTGGCCATGTACAGGAGGACGACGGCCACATAGGCCGCCACTTCATGGCTGCCCATGGCGGCGCGCTCGATATTCTCGTTGAGGACTGCCAGGGGCGTGATCACAGGTCCACGGAAGACAACATTCACCCCATGAGTGAAGCTGGCCTCCAGATTGCCAAGTTGAGCCAGGCGAGCAACAAAGGCGTGGTAGGCATCGGGGGTGTGCCACGCCATGTCAGTCAACCCCGCTACGTTGATGCGCCGGCCAACTTCAGGGTTGGGGCACACGAGGTGCATGCGGCGACAGATTGCTCAAAGTGCGCGGAGGTCGTCCATTCGCCGCTCCGAGGTCGCACTGAGGTGGCCAGCGATCTGTATGGCCACATCGGTAGGGAGTTCTGCCATTAGCGACAACCGGGGCTGCCTTGCCGCCATGAGTGTCGGCGTCGTCAACGACGTCACAGGGCGTGGATGGAGCTACAACACATGGACGGTGGCGAGCCAGAGAGCTGGATAGGCGTACCCGCGTGTGGATGACGGCGAGCCGGAGCGGTGGATAGGTAGAGCGGCGCGTGGACGGCGGCGAGCCCTAGCGCTGGAGGGGGGCGAGCTAAGCTACAGTTCGAGTTCTTGGTCGAGACATTGAATGCGTTGCCACTTGAGTGCGTTGCCACTTGCTAGGAAGTTTAGGCGATGCCGTGTCTCGGGGGGATGGCAACCTCATCGGGAAGGTGCGCGGTACAGGAACCGTCGCAGCCTTTCCAGGGATAGGAGAGGAAGACGATCGGGGAAGATCCAGGGGGCCTTTTCCTCTTCCTTGGCCAGATCCAACGGCATAGTCAATGCGCCGCATCACTTGCTTATGGGCCATTGCTTGTTGGCCCGATATGTTAGTGGCTGTTGGGTGGAACCACCCCTTTGCCTCGGGATTTTTGTCCATTGCCTCTCCTGTCGACAGGAGGTCCAGACGGCGCCGCGTCTCGGGAGGTGCGCCGGGCCGCGACAGGTGGGACCCGCATGTCAATCTCACAGAAGACACCCGAGGAGAAGGTGCCTCCTGGTCAGCGCGTCAGCTCTCACGAGGGGAAGGTGCGCCTCCTGGTCGACGCGTCCCGTCACTTGCTTGTGGGCCATGGCTTGTTGGCCTGATATGTTAGTGACTGCTGACTGGAAACAACTGCCGAGTCCCCACTTTCTTCTTTGAGAAGCCAAACCACACCGGTGCCTTTTTGCCTTCTTCCCCCAAATTGTCCCATCAAAGGTGGGGTTTTCTTCCATCGCCGCCCGCATCCTTCTCGCCCACCTTCATTGTGAAAATGGCGAGCCGCAAACAGGCGTGTGATGTACAAGATGAGTTATCGCAAAGCCCAGCGCGACCTCTAGGCCGTCGGTGAGGCGGCGCGGCCCATCATCCACCACGGGGAGCAGCCCGCCAGTCATCAATGCGCCGCCCGCCTCACTCGTCGACGATGCGGCCGACAAGCTCGGAGTAGAAGACGTGCCACCGGGCTTTGAAAAGCTCTCCGCCGGCCGCAGGAGCCAACGGGATGATGCAGCGCCAGCCATCGATGCGGCGCCCGCCATGGTCGATGCGGACGTGAAGCTCAAAGGTGCCACCACCTCATCAACATTGCACGGCAATGACTCAGTGAGCTAGACTCTTCCAGTAGATAAAGATTCACTTTTGTTAGATTGACATTTATTTTTCTGTTGCAATCAGATTCCAACTAAATGTAGAAAGGTTCAGTCCATATTTTGGTACACATTATTGATAGAAGCATATAATGATATACTCCCTCCGTCCCGAAATATATCTATCCTAAGCGTTCAAAATTTGTCCCAAATATAACAATCTAAGGATATATAGGGGCCACCATTCAACCGCTGGTGCCGGCGCCGCCGGAGCCGCCACATCTTCACCGATGATTCGCCTACCGAGTCTGAGCCAGACGTGCAGTACAATTCGGCAGGCTTTCCAGCAAGCTTTGAAAAAATCAATTTCGCGGCTTTCACGGGAAGAAGGTGAGCAATGCTACCACAACATATTGGGGTTCAAAGTTTCAGATAAGTAATGATAGATGAAGATATTATGTGCACAAGGATATATATGTGTAATATAAATGCACTGGAGTAAAATGTGCTATATATATAGAAATATGTAACTGTCATGGTGGATATGTTCTATGTAATTGCATTATGACCCTGTTTTGCTTGTAATGATGAAGCATGCTGGGGAGAAGTATAACATTGTTTTCCCAAGGATGGCATGTTCGATGCTCATCAGTCTTGCCAGCGATGACGACGACGATGTTCCTACCCTGTCTAATAAAGAGGTGATTTTTCTACCCTTTAAGTATGTACTGCAATTGGCATGAACAATGCAGTTTATCTTTTCCACACACGCTAACTGATTGAACCCCTTCTAAAATATATAGCAGATCCGAAAGAAATCCGAGGAGCTTCGCTTTGCTATCAAGCGGAAGCTGATCAAGCAAGAGTGGTACACCGACAGCGAAAACGACAACGACGAAGACTGAACAACCAGATCTATTGCAGTACCATGGTATGTTAAGAACAATGCAAGTATCTAGATGTGTATGTATATGCTACCTTGTTAATTATGCTAACTTATATATGCTCTTGTGTCATTTGCTGATTGAATTGGTTTATGGTGTGATCAGTTTGGTCCCTTATCGAAGACTATTTATATAGTTGTGGAAAATTGAGAAAGTTTGTTGTATTTTTTTGAGGGTAACATAACATGTTCATTAATCATACCCACAAGGTCCATGGACATCAGGAAGCAAAAGCAACAGAAAAGCAATAGATATATATACTTGTACACTGCATAACACATTATATAGACATTTTGTACAATGCATAACAGGGTGAAACATAAATAGCTAACAACATACTATATTGTGTCCATTGCATAGAAAACAAACTGGGGCACCATCTGGCCATGACCGATAGTTTTTGGCCTTTGCCCCAGTACACTGAATGTCTCAAACTTTGGGCCATTACAAGTTGGTTTGTTGCCCATTACATTACATAAGTAGGCCATACAAAATAAAGTTTGAGGCCAATTGCAAGAGTTTATGCTCTTGGCAAAATAGGACTTCTCAGTAATAACTTCCCTTTTCTAGTCTTGCTCTAGTCATCTTCTTGGCAGGGACTGTTCACGCCTGCACGAAGAGGAAGCTGATCGACCTAAGGATGATCCCCGAGAATGCAGAAGATGTCCTCGCACAGGCTCTGGATCCTGCATTCCTCGTTGTAGAAGTACGACCACTGGTACCATCCGTTGTGGCCAGCGGGCACGCCGCACCAGCACTGCACCCATCCGACCGGCTCCCAGAACGGGGACGCGCACACGCACTGGTGAACATCCGTGCAAGGCACTGGGCTAGGCACGGGGACTTGCTGGTCGAAGTTAGGCCATACCTCCATCCACAGCGTGTCAAAGGCTTCCTCAACTGGACGCCCAAGACCGCGGTCATTCCAGACAGCGAGCGCCGGGTCGTCATTCGCCGCCTTGGCCAGGAGCTCCTTGGCCCAGAGGTCGGCCTCGGCGCCACTATTTTCTAGCCATAGGAGCATAGCGAGCATGTACGCCACCGGCTTGTGGTCCCCGGGGGATCCTTATCTAGCTCATCCAGTGGTGCATGAAGAACCCCGTCGTGCTCTCGGAACACGACCCTCATCCCCTTGATGAAGCGAACCTCTAGGTTGCCCGCGGTGTAGGTGTTCACGATCAATTGCTCGTCAGTCTCCGCGTCGTCCGACTGCTGCAGCGCCCGCCTCAGGTTGAGGCTGCGGCGCACCAGCGGCGCGTCGCACACCCTGTCTCGCACGACAGAGCAAGCTCCCCTAAGGTGATGAAGATCAGCCATGGGGAAGCTGGATGATGCCGCGATGCGGGCGGCAACATCGATGTCGATCTCTTTTGAAAGGTCGGTGAGGGATCTCGCAGGCGTCATAGGCGAAGGGACGAGGGTTTTTTGGAAGGAGGGCGAGAGCGCAATGGCGAAGGGAGTAGGCCTACAGTAGATCAAGGGTAAGGCAGAAGTTTGATCTTGAAATCCCATCTTTGATATTTCTTCAATTCCGCTCTTGGGGATGGCAACCGTCTCGGGAAGGTGCGCGGGAACAATAACCGTCTGGGCCTTCCCTTTTCCACAGCGGGCATTTTTCTCTTCCTGGGCCGGATCGAGTGGATCCTGGTTCCACACTCAAACCTGGGCTAAATGGCACAACTTTGAAATAGGCCCAGGCCTTATTAGCTGTCCCCGCACACGTACACATGGACGGCCTGGTCCTACCTCTGCAGTGGACCCCGCGTTCACATATTTGACCCATAACCCTGACACGTGGGGCTTAGGGTCCCAACCAGCACACGTGGCTTTCTGGTAGACATGCTGGACCTGTCAACTCGGACCCATAGATACATGTGTTAGCCACGTTGGCCAGCTGGGCACGTACACGTACACGTGGATTGCCTTGTCCCACCTCTGCAGTGGACCACGCGTTCACATATTTGACCCGCAAACCTAACACGTGGGCCTTCGGGTCGAACCCAGCACACGTGGCTGCCTGGTAGACATGCTAGACCTGTCAACCGGGACCCACACATACACGTGTTATCCACGTCGGCCAGTTGGGCCCGCACACGTACATGTGGACGGCCTGGTCCCACCTCTGCTGTGGACCCCATGTTCACATATTTGACCCACAACCATGACACGTGAGCCTTCGGTTCACAGTCAGCACACGTTGCTGCCTGGTAGACATGATGGACCTGTCAACCGGGACCCACAGATACACTTGTTAGCCACGTCGGCCAGCTGGGTCCGCCCTCGTACACCTGGACACCAGGGTCACACCTCTACAGTGGACCCGAGTTGACACAGATACATAGACTTGATAGCGCACCCTTTTTGTGATGATACGACATGCCGTTCTGTGACGCTCGTTTTACTTTCGTCATGGTTGAGTAGGGGCTGAGGGTTGCCGCCGATGAAATGTGACAAAGTTGGAAACGTCACGCGGAATTTCATCACGGATGCGCCGATTTCTAGTAGTGCCCTTCCTGTAAGCTTTGCATAGAGTAGAACTTGAGTAACTTGTGTGTCACACTACCTCTTTACCATATATATTATCTTACCCCTGTTTATTCAATAGAATATCCATGCTAGAACTAATCAACTCACTAATCTATTCCAATAACAACTGCCTTCCCTGCGGAAATATAAATACGACCCCGTACTCACGGGTATTCCGTGCGCTTGCGGATCCTTCTGTAACGTAAGAAATACCCAACAGGCATTTCTAGCCTTGTTGCTGGGGAATGGATTTTATGTCCATACTTGGTGACTGCGTTATAAAATGCCGAACACTGTCGCCGCCGGAGAGCCCGGCCGACCGCTAGAGAGGCAGCCAGTGGGGGGCAAACCATCGCCTAGACAGGCGATAGGAGGCCGACACCCCAGGCCAGAGGCTCGCGACCAGCAATCAGCCCCCACGAGGACGGTGTGCACAGAGGTCGACGACGGCCTGCCCCGAGGCGAACAGCGCGGCCACAGGCCCCCGGCCACCAGAGCAACCTGAGGGCGGCGACGGTGCGGCCCAGAGTGCCGGCACAAGGGCGCAGACCGTAGGAGGAAGCGGCGCGGCCATGCGCCCACGCCCACCTGAGCGGCGGCGACACCAGCGCGACACCGCGGGATGCGATGGCGGGACCGGCCACAGGAGTGGTGGCAACACCCCAGGAGGCAGTGCGGCACCAGAGCGTTGGCCCCAGGGTGCGGCGGCCCGGCACCTGAGGCAGCGGCGCGGCCAAGCGCCCCCGCCCACCCGAGCTGCGTGGCGGCACTGCCACACGCCCGACCGAGTGGAGGCTTCACGGCACCTGAGCACCTGCCACCAGAGCGCAGGCCCCAGGGGTCGTGGTAGATCTGTCAGACCCAGGGCAACGGGACTGCACACTTGACATACATATTCTTGTAGTAGGGGATGGAACATGGGCCATACCTTATCATCATTGTAACTAGTGGAATAGGGATAGGACTAGTCGGACGTAAGGAAACTACCCGACAACGTACTCGGGTAGGACTCCTCAGGCCGTCCCCGACTAGGACTTCCATGTAACCTTGTTCCCCCAGACACAACGTGCGTACGCATAACCTTCAAGGCAATTCAAACCACACAGGACGTAGGGTATTACGCTCTCGGTGGCCCGAACCTGTCTAAACCTTTGTGTTCCTTGCACCTTCGAGTTCCTGATCTCGGCGACACCCTACCTACAACCTACCACCTCAGGGTTATCACTCGTTGGGCTTGGCGATAAAACACCGACAGCTGGCGCGCCAGGTAGGCGTATTCATCGAGCATCCATCGGAGAACTTGATGGCACCATTCTTGCTTGACAAGGGCACAACTTTCATCTTCGGCTCCTGGATTTGCGTCACCAACAGCTCGGGCGGTTTCGACAGCCACCTAGCCAACACCATGGAGCCCGAAGCATTGAGCGGTTTGAGCGGACTCGACGAGTTCATCGACAACCTCGATGAGATGCAACCGTATCTCACCTCGTAGATCGAGGAGAATTCCATCTAACACGTTTTCGACTCGTGTCCCAACACAACTCTCTGGCTCGGATCCGATCCGATCTTGGGAAGAGCGTACCCGATTCTGCTTCGAACTACGCAACGCGGCCTCCAGATATGAGGAAGCTCTATGGTCCCAGTCCCTCTCTGACCTGCATGCGGATTTGGATCTCCTACTCACGCTCGGAGACGAGGATGCCACCGCTAGCCGGGAGGCTCCTGTTTTTGACACCTACTCTGATTCAGATGACGAGCCCGACTCTTATGCGGTCAGTCATCTGGGTTTGAGCATCATGACTATTGCGCAGGGAAGATTCGTGTTCTGGAAGGGCTTCGAGCCCTCCGAACTACTCGATGATGACGCTCACCTGGTAGCCACCATCCAACAACTGCCTTTTCAACAAGGCAGACCACTTTCCACCATCCAGGAGGAAAGATCCGGCTCCACGGCTTCAACTGTACTCGTTACTACCGACTATTCAGGCGACTACTTGCCTGAACGCGAGATCTACATGGCTTCAGTCCACAACCTCAGAGACGACGAGCTGGGCATCGAGTTTGATATTGAACTCGAGGACGAAATCTCCGCCAACCAAGACACCTCCTATGATCCCCAGGACAAGACTGATGAGCAAAAGCAGACACGGAAGTGGAAGAATGCCAGAAGGGCCAAGCGTAGGCGTAACGCTCAGGAACGCGCTCGCAACCCGCATTGGCGAAGAAACCTATGTGGAGACTTTGATGCAACGGCCGACAAAGAATTTGTCACCCCCATGGGTAACATCGACGAGGCATCTCTACTCCTGCAGCAAATCCCACAAACGGACGCAACCCAGCGGATCATGCGACTTGTCAAACAAGCCGTAGTTCAACTCGATAAGTTGGACCCGCTAAAATCCATCCAGCACACACGTTCCAGATTGGAACGCCTTGGTAGCTCCGTACCCCAGGGTAGTCGTACTGCCGGATGTCATCCCAACCCCCGCAACAATCGACAAGCCGAGTAGGAGGTACAGCAGCAAGGCCCTAGGCTCAGAGGAGGGGGGCAACCCGCGGGAGGCCAAGGCCACCAGGGTAACCAACCACCCCCCACCTCCCAGCGACTTAAGGCAACACATCAACAGCAACCGCGATGCGCGCACCGTCATTACCAATCGACAACGCGAATGGTTTGAGAATGCTGCTCGTGATGACAATGATCGCTTTCCAGCTTTCACCAAAAACATCACCAGCCGCGAGATCCCTCGGGATTTAATGCCCACAAACATCCCGAAGTACGATGGGAAACAGGATCCGCGGTAGTGGCTGCGATGCTACTCCGTGGCCATTGAACTGTGCGGGGGCTCTAATTCGACTAAAGCCCTCTACTTCCCACTAGCCCTGGAAACCGCACCACTTACATGGCTGGTAACCCTCCGGCAAAACTCCATCGACTCCTAGGAGGCCCTGAAGCAGATCTTCGTCGACAACTTCCAGGGCTCCATGATCCCAGCAGGTACTCATCATGACTTGTTGCAGGTCAAGCAGGAGGAGAACGAGACCCTGAGGTCGTACACGTGCCGCTTCTTCGACACCCGCGCAACCATCGCCAACATCGCCGACGAGGAGGTCATCCGATGCTTCCGCAATGGACTGGCTATGAAGCAAACGTACAGGGAGTTTGGGAGGAACCTCCCGACTACCGTACTCGAGCTCCGTGACATGATGTAGCGATGGGCGGACCAAGAAGACAAGGAGAACGAACGTTTCCCCAAGCGCAAGGGTGACAAGGGCAATAACAACAACCGCTCCGACAACTCGGGTGCCGCTCGCAAGCAAAAACCCGAAGACCAAGTGGCCAACGTCAAGCGTAACCCTCGCAGCAAGAAGTCGGGCAAGCTCCAGGATCAGTAAGAAAAGATCCTCCACAAGCAATGCCTCAACGCACCTCCTCCTCCTGATGACAAGGAGAAAGACAAGGATAAGGGGGACAAAGGCAACAGCAAATCAGGACCTCCGGGTTTCCAGCACCCGACTAATACCTTCAACGTCATCTTCGGAGGCGAAGATGACCTCCTCACCAAGCGCGCGCAGAAGCTTTCTGAGACACAGCGAGGTCCCGATCTCTTTCTCCAGAGAGGATCAGTGGACCAGCTTCTCCGAGCCGGGAAAACTTCCGCTCGTTCTGGACCCGGTAGGCACGGGCTCTACCCTGACTCGAGTACTCATTGATGGGGGAAGCGGGTTAAACTTGCTCTTCCCGAGTACTCTAAAGAAAATGAGGCTGGACATCGGCAAGATGCTCACTCCCAGCAAGGCTCCATTCTACGGGATCGTTCTGGGTAACGCGGCTACACCGATCGGCTCGGTCACACTGCCAGTTACTTTTGGGGTAGCTGACAACTTCCGTATGGAGTACATAAAGTTCAAAGTCGCAAACTTTGAATCTTCGTACCACGCCATCCTGGGTAGGCCCGCCCTGGCCAAATTCATGGTGAATAAGAGGCCAAGCCAGTGGAGGGTAAAGCCAAATCCCGACGTCGGCATCAAGACCATCCAGCTTCAGAAGGGTGACTCGTCTAAGACCGCCCTCGTCGGCGGGCACCTGGACAGCAAATAGGAACTCGCGCTCGTCAACTTCCTTAGGGCTAACCGAGACATTTTCGCCTGGAAACCAGCGGATATGCCAGGTGTGCCCAAGGAGTTGATCGAGCATGCCCTAAAAGTCGATCCCAAGGCCACTCCGAGGAAGCAACGACTACGTCGTTCCTCCCCAGAAAAGAGGCAGACCATCAAAAAAGAGCTAGCTAAACTACTCGCAGCTGGACAAAGAGGTGTACCACCCAGAGTGGCTGGCCAATCCTGTACTTGTTCTTAGAAAGAATAACAATGAATGGAGGATGTGTGTCGATTATACCGATCTCAATAGGCACTGCCCGAAAGACCCTTTCGCGCTTTCCCGTATCGATCAGCTTATCGACTCCACCGCCGGCTGCGTCCTGCTCTCCTTCCTTGATTGCTACTCCGGTTATCACCATATTTCCCTCAAGGAAGAAGACCAGATCAAGACTGCTTTCATTACCCCGTTTGGTGCCTACGCATACACGACTATGTCGTTCGGGCTAAAAAATGCGGGTGCGACTTACCAGCGGGCCATCCAGCTATGCCTCGCTGATCAGCTACATCACAACATTGAGGCCTACGTGGATGATGTGGTTGTCAAGACCTAAAATCCCGACGAGTTCATCTCTGATCTCGAGGAAACCTTCAACAGTCTGCGCATATTTCAGTGGAAGCTCAACCCGACTAAGTGCGTCTTCGGCGTACCTTAAGGGAAACTCCTTGGTTTCATCATCAGTCACTGAGGAATAGAGGATAACCCTGAAATGATAACCGCCATCACAAGCATGGGGGCTCCACAGAAGATCAAACACGTGCAGAAGCTCACCGGCTGCATGGCGGCATCAAACACGTGAAGAACGGGGTCTACCCTTCTTCAAGCTCCTCAAGCGACAGGATAACTTTGTTTGGACCGAGGAAGCAGCGCAGGCATTGGAGGGTCTCAAGGATCACCTCCAGTCGCCCCCCATCCTCATGGCTCCGAACCCAGGCGAGAACTTGCTACTTTACATCGCTGCGACTACTCATGTAGTCAGCACGGCTATTGTGGTGGAGTGGAACGAGGAGGTCCATGCATTTAGTGTGTAGCGGCCAGTGTATTTCGTCAGTGAAGTCCTTTCTGAGCAGAAGGTTCGTTATCCTTCGATTCAGAAACTTCTCTACGCTATACTCATCACCTCCAGAAAGCTTCGTCACTACTTCGACGAGTACAAGATCTCAGTTATCACCGATTTTCCATTGGCGGATATACTCCACAATCGGGATGCCACCGGACGTATCTCCAAGTGGGCAGTGGAACTAGGAGCTCTTAACATCGACTTCAAACCAACTACCGCCATCAAGTCGCAAGCTCTTGTCAATTTTTTGGCAGAGTGACAAGAAAATCAAGTACCGACTCCAGCTAATTAGCCAGAGCATTGGGTCATGGACTTTGATGGATCCCTCAAACTCAAGGCGGTGGCGCAGGAGTACTATTTATCAGCCCGACTGGTGAGCAACTTAAATATGTATTTCAGATACTATTTAAAGTTTCCAACAACGAAGCCGAGTACGAGGCACTACTCCACGGGGTACGCCTGGCTATCTCCTTTGGCATCAAGCGACTACTCGTTTTTGGCGACTCCTTACTGGTGATCCAACAATGCAACAAAGAGTGGGATACCAACAAGGAGACCATGGACGCCTACGTCACATTAATCCGCACACTTGAGAACAAGTTTTCAGGGCTCGAGATTCGTCACGTGCTTCGCGACAACATTATTGGGGCAGACGTACTCTCAAAGCTAGGCTCTGAACGAGCTAAAGTTCTGGCTGGAGTTTTTGTTCACGAACTCCACCATCCCTCAATTCCGAGAATAGAGCCAGGCACCATCGACCAAGGCCCCGCGGAGCCTAGTCGTGAGGTCCTGATGATCGATGTGGACTGACGTTCACAGTTCATTGACTTGATCAAGGAAAAAAAGCTAGCCCCCAACATTGACCCTAAGAGCGCCGAGGCTATCCGACTTGTCAGGCGAGACAAGGGCTACGTTCTGGTGGGGGATAAGCTCTACAAGCGTGGATCAGCGTTAGGGATTCTCATGAAGTGCGTGACTACCGCAGAAGGGTGAGAAATCCTGGAAGAAATTCATGAGGGCGCGTGTGGCAATCATGCAACCTCCCATACACTAGTCGGTAAAGCTTTCAGGTCTGGGTTCTATTGGCCTATGGCTTTGGCAGACGCCGAAGACATCGTTCGCCGATGCACGAACTGCCAATTCTTCAGTAAACAGGCTCATGTCCCTGCTCACAAATTGATCACCATGCCACTTTCTTGGCTATTTGCTTACTGGGGCCTCGACATGATCGGCCCATTGACAACAGTGCTAGGAAGTTTCACTCATGTGTTGGTGGCAATCAACAAGTTCACAAAGTGGATCGAGTACAAGCCAATCACAACTCTCACGACGGATAGAGTTGTTACCTTCATTTGTGACATCCTCCACCGCTTTGGCTTTCCTCATACAATCATCACTGATCTGGGCTCCAATTTCACATCACATGAGTTCTTGGAGTTTTGCGAACGAAGCGACATCGAGGTCAAGTATGTGTCGGTCACTCACCTGAGGGCCAATGGCCAGGTGGAGCGCGCCAACGGCCTAATACTCAATGGACTCAAGAAAAGACTCTACGATGAGAATAGTAAAAAGGGAGGCAAGTGGATTCACGAGTTATCCACAGTCGTCTGGGGGCTTCGTACTCAACCGAGTCAAGCCACTGGACAGTCACCTTTCTTTCTCGTCTATGGGTCAGAAGCAATCCTTCCAGACTGGAAATGTATGAGGAAGGAGAAGCTGACGAGGCAAGACATATGGAACTCGATTGTGTTGAAGAAGTCAGATGAAATGCTTTGCTTCGATCAGCTCGGTATCTACAAGGTGTTCACCGTTACCATGACCGCAACATCCAGGCAAGATCCAGATTCGGTGAGCAGGAGGGCCGGATTCGGTCCCGGCGGCTGGAGACGGGGCATCGAGACGGCGGTTTGAAGGCCGGGGGAGGAAGACGGGGGAAAGTGGGAGAGGGAGATGCGGGAGGGAAGGGGGGAGGGAGTGAGCTCCGCCGCCGCCTAGAGGATTGCCGGCAGGGCAGCGGCCACCGGAGGCAGCCTGCGGCGCAGGGGTGGACAGCAGTGCAGGGTCGCCCCCCGTGTCGGCTGGGAGAACGACGCCGGGGGGGCACCAAAATCAATCAACAACGCAGTGAACCGAAAGATATATATACACATCGCGATTATAGAATTGTAATTGATACAAATTGTATTTGAGCTATAACTGCATAAAATAATAGAATAATATTATTAGAAAAATCAGATATATAATATAGAGTGAATTTGACAAGGTATTTTAAAAGTGCAATGGAATAAATTTAGAGGAACATGTTATGGAAAAGAAGGTTTGCCGAGTGTTTTTTTAATCTGGTACTCAGAAAAGATGTGGGTTTGCCTAGTGTTTTTTTTGACATGCAACAAACAAAGTAAGTTTTTTTTTTCATTTGACACGTCATCGATCCAAACCCCTCAAATGGTGCTCTCCCATTGGTCCAATTAATGTCCCCTGGATCATCTCTCTCCCTCCTCATCGGATAAGGCCCCTCCCTCCCCCTCTCTCTCCCTCCCTCACTCTCTCTCTCTCTCTCTCTCTCTCTCTCTCTCTCTCTCTCTCCCCCCCCCCTCCAGCGGGCACGACAGCGTCCGGGCATGATGGCTCGAGCGGCGGGGTGCAGACGGCCGGCCGGGGCCTTGAGCGCCGGCTAGCGGGGGCACCAGCACCGACCGGCGGGGCCCTCCCCCTCTCCTGGCGCCGCCCCCCTCCCCTCCTCTCCCGACACCGGTGGCGCCCTCACCTCCCTCCTCTCTCTCTCTCTCTCTCTCTCTCTCCCCCCCCCCCTCCGGCGAGCACGACGCGGCGTCCGGGCAGGACCGCTAGGGCGGCGGGGCACGAACGGCCGGCGGGGGCCTCGAGTGCCGGTCGATGGGGGTGTCAGACCCAGGGCAACGGGACTGCACGCGTGGCGTAGAACATTCTAGAGTAAGGGGTGGGGCATGTTCCAGACCTTATCCATACTGTAAAGTACTCGTAATTGGGTGGCCAGGGATTGGTTATAACATCCACGCTGGAGGGTCGCTTCGTGTAGTGGATGGGCATGAAACCCTCCGAACTACTCGGAGACGACGAAAGATTGGTCGCTCACCTTGACTCTCTGCCTTTCCAAGATGGCAGATCACTCGGTGAGACCACCCCCGGCGGAACTGTACTCGTAGACTATAGCTCCGACGATCCATCCACACACCGCCACGTCTTCATGGCGCAATCCGACGAATACAGCACAGGCACCGCAACGAAAGGCCGGAGCAGATCTCTGAGGATGAGCACACTGCAGATGCCGCCAACGAGTCCGCTCGGGACCGTGAGGCCCGCAGGCTGCGCAACACGAAGTGTGCCAAGCGCAGAAGGGACGCCAATGATCGGCGCGCACGGATTCAACGCGACCTCAACGCTGAGTTTGCAGCAGCACAGAACGCCGGGTTCAATACCCCTGTCACCAACATTGCCGGTATGACCGTACTGTTAGCTAGCAACCCCGACTCGCAAGTCAAGACCGCCGTTCGCATGGCGCAGCTGGCATTGCTGCAGATCAACCAGCAGAACCTGATGCCCTTGTTTTCCCGTGGAAGGGGCGAGGGCGAGGGAGAAAGCCAAGTCAGCAGAACACCAGGGGGCCACCCTAGGCGACAAGCTGCTCCCTCCAACAACCAACAGGGAAGTCGTGGTCCGCAAGGAAGCCGTCCCGCAGGAAGGCGACCAGCGACCCACGCACCACACCTGTAAGGCGCTGTTCACAACTACCGACGCTTGGAGCTCGAAAAGCTTCCAACGAGCGACCTCCTCAACAAGATCAACATGGGGCGCGATGCTCGCTCCATCATCGATAATCGGAGGAAGGAACGCGCCGGAGCCGAGGGAAACACTACACGGGACGACAACGATCGCTTCCCCGCTTTCTCCTCCCGCTTCGACAACTACAAGTATCGGAGGGATTCAAACCCATCGGCATCACCAAGTACGATGGTAAGCAATCTCCTCAACAGTGGATATGATGCTACTCCACCGCCATTGAAGTCGCAGGAGGCACCAACACCACCAGGGTCGTCTACTTCTCGATGGCCCTAGAGACCGCCCCACTCACTTGGCTGGAGAGCCTAACCAAGAAATCCATCGACTACTGGGAGCAATTGCGGAACGTCTTCATGGACAACATCTAGGGGGTGATTGCTCGGGCAGGTACTCAACACGACCTGTCCAAATGCAAGCAAGTAAGCAACGAGCTCCTGTGCTCGTACACTCGCCGCTTCTTTGGCACCCGAGCTACGATTGCCAACATCTCGGAGAGCGACGTCATCGACTGCTTCCACAACGGCCTTACCGACCAGGCTCTGTTCTGCGACTTCGGCCGTAACCGCCCCAAGACTGTTGCTGCCCTCCGCGACATGATGCAGACCTGGGCAGACCAAGAGGAGCAGGAGCATGATCGATTCTTGAAACGCGGCAACGACTACAGCAAGCGCAACAACAACCACCGCAATGACAGAAGCCAATGGGACTACTCGAGATCCTCCCGAAAGCGCAAGCCAGAAGATCTTGTCACGGCTATCAATCGCGCCTCGCGAGGCAAGAAGTCATCCAATCTGCAAGAGGAATTCAACAAACTCATGCAGAAACAATGCCCATGGCATCCACACTCAAAGCATGCTGCGTTCGATTGCTACCAGCTCTGGAAGTCCCTCAACGGCCCCCCTTGGAGAAGGGCGACAAGAAGAAGAAGAAGGAAAAGGACGACGAAGACCCGGAGAACAAGATAGACGCCGGCAAATTCCCGGACGTATCCAAGGTGGTCAACGTCATCTTCGGTGCCGAGTCAGGATTTGTCTCCAAAAGGACTCAGAAGCTGCACCGCCGCGAGATCATGTCTGTTGAGCCGGCGGTATCACGACCCCTCCGGTGGTCGGAGGTCCCCATCTCATTCTCTAGGGCTGATCAGCGGACGAGCTTTTCTGAACCGGGCAAACTCCCGCTTATCCTAGATCCAGTGGTCACGGATGTCAGGCTCACTAAAGTACTCATCGACGGAGGCAGCGGCCTCAACATCATCTTTGCGAGTACCCTAAGGAAGATGGGGGCAAATTTCATCGACATGCTTACCCCCAGCAAGGTTCCCTTCTACGACATCATACCTGGGAACGCAGCTACGCCGCTTAGCACGGTGGTGCTTCCCATCACCTTTGAAACGAGGGAAAACTACGGTACCGAGTACATCAAGTTCAAAGTGGCCAACTTCCAAACCTCCTATAACACCATTCTGGGCAGACCTGCAATAGCCAAATTCATGGTCGTACCGCACTACGTTTACTTACTCCTGAAGATGCCAGGAAAGAGTGGGGTTCTCACCTTCCGCGGCAACCTGGAGAAGTCCTACGACTACGACCAGAAGGCCATCGAGTTCGCCTCAACCACGCGTGTACCACATACTTCAGGTGAAGTACTCGCGATTGCACAACAGCTCTCCAAAACAGGGCTAGAAATTCCCACAAAGAAGGCAAACTACTCGAAGCTGCAACCCACCAGAGAACTCGCCTTGAAGTCCATCAAGCTGCAGGAAGGAGACTCGTCCAAGACAACCCTAATCGGGTCACAGCTCAACCCCAAATAGAAAAGCGAGCTCATCGGTTTTCTTAGGGCCAACCGAGAGATATTCGCGTGGAAACCAGCGGATATGCCAGGGGTGCCCAAGGAACTGATCGAGCATAGTTTGAAAGTAGATCCTGATTCTACCCCCAAAATGCAGCATCTCCGTAGATTCGCTCAGGATAAGAGGGAAGCAATCAAAAAGGAGTTGGCCAAACTACTCGCGGCTGGTTTCATCAAAGAGGTGTACCACCCAGAGTGGGTTGCCAACCCCGTCCTTGTAAAGAAGAAGAATAATAACGAATGGAGAATGTCTGTGGATTATACCGATCTCAACAAGCACTGCCCGAAGGATCACTTTGGGCTACTGCGCATTGATCAAGTAATCGACTCCACTGCCGGCTGTGTACTCCTCTGTTTCCTTGACTGCTACTCGGGCTACCATCAGATTGCCCTCAAGGAAGAAGATCAAATCAAGATCGCCTTCATCACACCCTTCGGGACTTATGCCTACAAGACTATGTCCTTCGAGCTGAAGAACACGGGGGCTACGGACCAGTGGGCAATCCAAATGTGCCTTGCAGACCAACTACACCGCAACGTCGATGCCTATGTGGATGACGTGGTCATCAAGACCAGAATTCCCGAGGACCTAATTGCGGACCTGGAGGAAACATTCAGTTGCCTCTGGAAGTTCCAATGGAAACTCAACCTGACCTAGTGCGTCTTCGGCGTACCATCTGGGAAACTACTCAGTTTCATCATCAGTCATAGAGGGATTGAAGCTAACCCGGAGAAGATTACCGCCATCACCGAAATGAAGGCTCCAGCAACGATCAAGGACGTGCAGAAGCTAACAAGGTGCATGGCAGCCTTAAATAGATTCATCTCACGACTTGGGGAACGGGGCCTTCCCTTCTTCAAACTCCTGAAGCAGAAAGACAAGTTCCACTGGACGGAGGAAGCTGAGCAGGCTTTGCAGGACCTCAAGGAACACCTGCAGTCACCTCCTATTCTCACAGCACCACGTCCAGGGGTGAACCTGCTGATGTACATTGCAGCAACTACTCATGTGATCAGCACAGCCATTGTGGTGGAGCGAAACGAGGAAGGCCACGCATTTGCATGAAGAGGCCAGTCTATTTCATCAGCGAAGTACTCTCTGAATCGAAGGTACACTATCCTTCAATTCAGAAACTACTCTACGCAATACTCATAACATCAAGGAAGCTCCGCCACTCGACGAGTACAACATCTCAGTTGTTACTAATTTCCCGTTGGCAGATATACTCCACAACCGGGATGCCACTGGCCATATATCCAAGTGGGCAGTAGAACTGGGGGCTCTTTCAATCAACTTCAAGCCAAGGACAGCCATCAAATCCCAAGCATTGGTCGATTTAATGGACAATGTACTTTGATGGCTCACTCAAGCTCGAGGGTGGTGGGGCAGGAGTACTTTTCATCTCTCCAAAGGGTGAACAACACAAGTACATCTTTCAAATCCTTTGGAAGGTTTCCAACAATGTGGCCAAGTATGAAGCACCACTACACGGTATCTTCCTGGCAGTCTCACTGGGTATCAAACGACTACTTGTGTACGTCGACTCGTAGCTAGTCGTGCAACAAGTCGACAAAGAGTGGGACTACACAAAGGAGGAGATGGACGCATATGTTATGGAAGTGCGCAAGCTGGAGAACAAATTTGCTGGCCTGGAGATTCATCACGTCGTCCGGGACAACAATGTTGAAGCAGATGTACTCTCCAAGCATGGATCCACTCGAGCACAAGTCCCAGCAGGAGTATTTGTCCAGGAACTCAAAGAACCGTCGATCAAGACCACGAATCAAGCAACCACCTGTTTGGGATCATCGGACCCCAGTCAAGAGGTCATGACGTCGGAGGTCGATTGGCGGGGGACTTTCATCAAATTCATCAACGAAAAGAAGCTACCCCTGGGGTGACAAAGAAAAGCCTAGAAGCAATACGCATCATGAGGCGCAGCAAGGGGCTTGTCATCGTCGGAGATAAGCTCTACAAGCGTGGAGCAAGCTCAGTGTGTTCCCAGGGCATGGGGCCGTAATATACTACTCGAGATACACGAGGGTACATGCGGAAACCATGCAGTGTCCAAGACATTGGTCGGGAAGGCCTACATGGCAGGCTATTGGTGGCCAACAGCAGTTTTCGACGCCGAGGATCTCATACGAAAGTGCCAGAAGTGCCAATTTTTCGGCAAACAGTCTCACGTCCCGCGCACAACCTCATCACCATACTGCCTTCATGGACCTTCGCATGTTGGAGCCTTGACATGATTGGACCTCTTACTACAGCTCCAAGAAGCTTTACACATGTATTGGTGGTCATCGACAAGTTTACCAAGTGGATCGAGTACAAGCCGATTACCAAGCTCACTCCAGACAGAGCAGTCGACTTCATCTCAGATATTATGTACTGTTTTGGCTACCCTAACACCATCACCACAGATCTAGGCTCAAACTTCACGGCAAACCAGTTCTGGGAATTTTGCGAAACAACATGATTGAAGTGAAGTACACGTCAGTTGCACACCCAAGGGCCAATGGACAAGTCGAGCGGGCCAACGGCTTGATTCTGGATGGCCTAAAGAAGAGACTCTATGATGAGAATAGCAAAAAGGGTGGCAAGTGGATATATGAGTTGCCTCATGATGTCTAGGGGCTTCAAACTCAACCATCGAAAGCCACAGGATATACCCCTTTTTTCCTTGTCTACGGTTCCGAAGCTATACTCCCAGAAGATCTTATGTGGCTCTCATCCAGAGTCGAGATGTATGACGAAGGGGAGGTGGACGAAGCTCAGCAACTAGAACTGGATAATGTTGATGAAGCCAGATGCAATGCCCTCGTTCAATCAGCCCATTATCTGCAAGGCATCCAGCGCTATCACGATCGCAATGTGCGAGAGCGGTCGTTCGATATCGGTGACTTGGTCCTCCGCCGTATTGAGGATGAAACTAGGCTACACAAGCTTAATTCACGGTGGGAAGATCCTTTCACCGTGTCGGAAGTCACAAGACCAGTGTCATATCGCCTGCAGTACCCTGATGGCCAGGAAGTTCCCAACTCCTGGAACATAGAGAATCTCCGGAAATTCTACGCCTAGTAGAAGTTGTAAAAGCAATTAGCTAGCTGCATGTCAACATTTTTATGAAGAGTTGATTTCGCCATAATTCGACTACTTTCTGCATATTTTAACTCGGGGGCTCCGCCACGAGTTTTTACATTTTTCGCCTACGTTAAAAACTCGAGGGCTCCGCCACGAGTTTATATGTTTTCTCGACTACTTATACTTGGGGGCTCCGCCACGAGTACTTGTACTTAGCTCGCTTATGCTCGGGCTCCGCCACGAGTACTTGTGTCAAGTACAGCCTATAAGGCAGAGCACTCAACGTACTCTCACAGTTCTGGCCGCTTCTATGACTACTTGAAAGAGAGCATTAAGGCACCCGCCGAAGGCGTCACCAAGCCCAACACACGACCACGTTATTTCCCTGCTACAAGCGGGACGTTAACAACTTAGCCGTTCAGGCTCTCAAACTGACAGGCTAACCTAGCGTACCGCATGATCGAGTAAATCTAGGTTAAGTCCTTTGGCTCTACGAGCACTTTTACGGAACGTCAAATTACATACTACATCCAAGCCGATGCTCTTGGAGTAGCTTAACCCAAACGTATCCAACTACTCTAAGTCCTACAATCGTACCAGCAAACATCACACAAAGATATACGCTGAATAAAGATCAACTAGGCAAATTTATATACATATCAACAAGTGGCATAAGTGTTCATCATGACACATTGTCGGTGATACTAACCATCTTGCTCCAAGCTCTCAGCTATCTTGTCAGCAAGGGGCTCGACTTCTTCACGGAACTTCGTGAATTGCTCAACAGAGCAGTCGGCCGCCATGCCTTCAGCGAGTGGTTCAAGCTTCGCCTTGGGCCAGTACGACCTCACCAACGCGAGCGCCTAAGGTATGTAGGTCCTGGTGGCCTCCGAGATGTAGCTGGCAACCTTCTGAGGAGTCGCACGGAGCTTCTCTAACAATGACTGCTCACCAGCATCATCTTCTGTCGGAAACTCCACCATCTCCACGACAGCCTGCGCAGCAGTCTTGAATTCTTTGAGTTATTTTGGGATAACATCCTTTTCCTCAAGCATATTCTTGATCTGCTGCATGGCATTACGGAATTGGACGCTTGTATCCTGGAGGATCTTCTCAAGACGCTCAACGTCATATGTGCCACGGTAAACAAGATTATTCAAATCTATTATCATGTTTTATTTCTTTTGCAAAGTAGATTTGAGTTCTGCAGCAAGAGACAAGTGGAAGTATCCAGGAGTCTCAGGAACTACTCGAACAATCGCAAATAAAGACATCAAGACAAGGCGACAAGTTACCTTTGTGAGTCTTGGCAATCTTCTTATTTTTCTCAATGAGCTCAGCCTTTTCCTTCTCAAGATTCTGGATATCATTTTTAAGAAGCCAAGATTCTTGAGTGCGCTCTTTCTTCAATTGCTCGAGTTCATTGCAGAGGTCGATCCTCTTCCGAATTTCTTCGCGAATGTGCTCATCCTTTTCCGCTAATTTACGATGGCCATCCTCAATGAACTTAAGTTTCTCAGACTTTTCTTGGGATCGGTCCATCAAGTTCTACAAAGCAGAGTATAGCAATTATCACCACTCAAAGTAAAACAGGGGATGAAGAAAACTACACGAGGAAGATGAAAACTTACGGTGGTGAACTCATACAAGTCCTTGAAGACACCTTGGAGATGTTTTCTTTCCTCCTTGGTCAGATATGGGTCATCAATAAAATCCGACGCGATGGTATGCTGCCAACCATATGGCATCACCAGCAGGTCTTCCCTCTCCGATGCATCAGTGTTGAGTTATGAACTACTCGCGGCGCCAGCATCTCCTACGCCAGGGCCACTCGTACCCACGGCCTCGATGGTGCTGGCACCAGGATCAGCATTACCCGCGGCACTGGCATCTCCCGCACCAGACTCCTTGGGTGGTTCGCCTGCCACTTCACCCGCATTCACTAGTTGACCTACCGGTAGTTTGGTGCTGGGAGATGGAGGAGGCAGGATGGGCTCACCTTCGGGTAGTTCCGGTGCAGGGGTCTCCACCTCCACTCGCTCTGGCTCGGTTTCTTTCTCTGCCTCGACATTGGTGGCTGGAGAAGGAGGAGGAGCAGCGCCGGTCTCCAACGCTGCAACATCCGCCTCTTTCCCAGACTCGGGGGCTTGGGTAGCTGGGGCATCGTCAGGTTCCCCCAAGCCTAGAGTAGAGGAAGGGCTGGACAAAGGACAGTCATATAAACTACTCGATAAGATGAATTACAAAACGGTACAATTCTAAGTATTTGAGACTCACGTGGAGGATCTCTTGGTCACCACCTTCCTCAGTTGTATAATTCGGGGCCCCCTGAGTACCCGACTTCCCCGAGCCGCCAGCAGGCTCCTTTGATTGAGCCTCCGGGGCACTCGCCGGGATCGGGTCCGCTGCACCAGGCTGGACGTCGACCACTGGTGCAGCATCATCCCCAGTAGGGCCTAACTTTCCCCCATCCATGGAACGCTTGGACAGGGGGGAGGCGGGCGGACTGCAAATAGAATAGAGGAAAACTAGTGAAGAACATCAAAATTATCAAGGAAAGTACTCAAGGATCATATTTACCTTGGGTTGTCGTCTGACAGGCTGGCGATGGAGAGCTTACGCTTCCTCACGCTCACCCGCGGCTTAGTTGGGTGGCTCGAGATCTCCATGCTGCTACTCGATTCCTTGCCAGATTTCTTCAAGGAAGCTGCCAGACGAAGATCATCGTCAGAATTCATCATTTCTTCATCAGTTAAGGGGTCACAGTCTAAACGACTGGTCTTGAGCATCTAGAACGCACTTGGCTTGAGGTGATCTGCCCGAGGCAAGTCAGGATTTGGAGCAGTAGAATGGTACAGTTCAGTGTGCCCCTGCAGAAAATAACGACAAAGAGTCAATACTCAGTGATACTTCACAAGTTCTGCAAGTAATCGACAAACAAATTACTTACCGGTTTCGGTGGACTCACCGCACTGAAAAGCTTCGGGATGTAAGGAACCATGTTCACATCAAGTAGTACTCTGCGAACACAGTCAAGAGCCGTTTGCGAAGGGAGAATTTCTGCGGAAAGGTGAGATGGATCGTTACTTCCTAAGTACTCAAATCCATATCGACACCTCTTCTGCAGTGGCATGATACGTCTCTTGTACATGGAGGCCATGACGGCCACGCCGGTTACACCTGATTCCTTCTGCTTGCTAATCAGTTGGAGCAGTTCATTGACTTGCAGCAGTTGGTTGGGATTCAACTTCTCGTTCCACTCGGGCCTCCACACTGCCTTCCCTGGAGTTCTCTCGGGCAGTGCGGGTGGATGGTTTCCAATGTAGAACCACAGGGACCTCCAACCCGAGTGGTTTGTGGGGACCGAGTACTCAATATACTCCTTCCCCTTCCCCTGCTTGAATTGGATTCGGGCTCCACCAACAAGGTATTGCTTCTCCTTAGATGGTTGTTGGCGGAGATGGAAGAAGTAGCAGAAAAGATCAAAATGTGGTTCGATGCCAAGAAAAGCTTCGCAAAAATGAACAAAAATGGAGAGGTGGACGATAGAGTTAGGGTTCAGATGATGGATCTGAATACCCCAATGATAAAGGAGGCCGCAGAAGAAATTAGATGCGGGGAGGGCCAATCCCCTTTCGACAAAATGCTCGAAGATGACAATCTGATCTACATCTTCTTGTGGAACGAACTGGCGAAAGGAAGGTTTCCACTGAACCATTTCCTCCGATTGAAGAAGACCTTGAGCAACTAAGTTAAGAAGATCAGCACGGGTGCACTTACTTCTCTCCCAATCGCCAGTGGTCGACTCCTCCTTCTTCCCCTTAGACGCATGTTTCTTGTTGCCCATCTTGAATGTCACGAGCCGCTTCACTCGCATACGCTCGGGGGCTTCGAAAAAGGGGTGCAAGGACTCATTGATGGAGTGGATGGATTTTCTGACTAGTTTGACTAGTTTGGCTGGCTGTTTAACCCTAGATCTAAAAGTGACTGGCGGTGCAGGAGGATGAGAGGGCAAAATGGCTAAGGCAGAAAGTGAAAGGGTAAAAACCCTAGAGTCACCGCGCGGTTAAACAGCCAGCGGGTAGGCCTAGATTTACTATTCGAAGCTGAAGAGTTTCTCTACTAAAAAGGTGTGTGATTTGTTTTGAGCAGTATGTTGGGAATAAGTTTTGAGGAGTTTATTTCATTAACCATTTTTTCAGGGACCTTATCCCCCAAAAAGGGGGTATTCGAATTTCGAACCAATTGATTTCTAAAATTTACCATCAGAGAAAATTACACATTTCACACATATTTTGTACACAACACTGTTCAGTATGCCACGTTGTTTTGGATCCTTTTTCCAAACCTTGGGATTTGGATTCAAGGCTTGGGGGCTGCGGGACACGTGTCATCGATAGCTTATTTTTCAAAAATGTTTGGAAGATAAGATCAAGATTCAAGACTAGTGGGACCCTCAGCCTGATTTTTCGATTCAACCTAAGGCTCGAGGGCTACTCCATATGGAGTGCGATTTGTATCGCACCCCATAGAAAGAAAAGACTTGAAAGTACTCGGGGCTAGAGCACCTCACAGCCTCGAGCGGCCAAGGAAGGTACTTGAAAGACACCTTCAAGATGGAGTTTCAGCAGAAACCGAAGGATGACTTCCAAGAAGTACTCGAACCCTGCAGTACTCGGCTATGAAGAGCTCGGGGGCTTGTTAGACCCCGGGCCACGGGACTGCACGCGTGGCATAGAACATTCTAGAGTAAGGGGTGCGGCATGTCCCATACCTTATCCATACTGTAAAGTACTCATATATAAGTATAACTAGTCGGTACAAAAGGAAACTACCCGATAGTACTCGGTTAGGACTCCTAAGCTCGTACCAGACTAGGATTTCCATATAACCCTGTCTCCCTAGGATATATAAGGGTGGGCAGGGACCCCTCCAAAACATAACGCATAACCCCAAGGCAATACAAACCATACAGGACGTAGAGTATTACGCATACTACGGCCCAAACCTGTCTAAACCCTTTTGTTCCTTGCACCATCGAGTTCCTAATCTCGGCGATACCCTAACCACAAGTCTACTACCTTAGGGTATTCCTAGGTAGGCTTGCCGATAAAACACCGACAGGGGGCACCAACAGCAGCCGGCAGGGCCCTCCCCTCCCTCTCCTGGCGCCACCCCCTCCCCTCCTCGGGCCCCGCCGGTGTCATGGTGGTGGTAGTGGCGGGCATGGTGGCGGCAGTGGGTGGCCGTGGTGGCGGCGGCATGGTGGTGGCGGCGGGCGGCGTGGTGGTGGTGGTGACGAGCGTGGTGGTGGCGGCGGCGTGGTGGTGGTGGCGGGCGTGGTGGTGGTAGCAGTGGCGTGGAGGTCGTGGTGGTGGCGACGGGTGTTTTTTTTCCAAAAATTCTTTGCCGAGTGTCGGTTTATTGGCCCTAAGCAAAGTATTTGCCAAGTGCTCGACAAAAAACACTCAGAAAAGACAGCTTTGCTGAGTCTGCCTTCACCGAGTGGTGTTTGCCGACTGTAACACTCGACAAATTAAAGCTTTTGCCGAGTATTTTTCTGGCTTTGCCGAGTGTTTTGGACACTCGGCAAACCTTCTGTTCCCATAGTAATAGATCCATATATATGTGCATTGTTTTAGAGATGCTCTAGGGATAAAATTAGAAAATCAAGTGATTATTATTAGTCAGTATTGTTCGCCTAATTGTGTTGTTTATTGCTGTTATGTTAGAAAATCTACTCATGTTAGAGCATCTCCAAGAGTTTCTAATATTTTCTTCCCAAAACTTGTTGTTTGCCAACTCCCTAAATAGGTATGGAGAGGTAAAAAAGAGTCCATCTATATTAGTTCCCTATTTTCACTCCCAAAAATTAGAAGTTTTGGCCCCACAATGATAATTCGGCGGGAAACGATTCCTCGTCGCGCCTCTTTTCCGGCCGCCACTGCTGCAGCCTTCCGCCCGCCTTTTTGCCGTCTGCCGCCTCCTCCAGCCGCCGCCCCTACAAAAAATTATGAAATCAACAATGTCTAAAACTATGTATTGAGCATCATGTATTGTCTAAAAAAAGAGCATCATGGCCTATGCCATCATGGCTTATGCCTACGCAATCATGGTCTATGCCTACACCTGCGGCCAGAGCATCGTGGCCTATATGCCTGGCTCGAGCGCCCGCCGCTGACGACGTCGCCGTGCCCAGTGCCTACACCGCCCCACATCATCATGACACCGAATCCCGTCCACCTTCGTGTGCCGGTCCTTGGTGGAGGTCCGCTTCGGCGGCGCTGCCTCCACAGCAGGTAGCCAGGCAGCGACCGATGGCACGCTGGGCGATGCGGCGGCGAACCTGGGCACCAACAGCAGCCAGCCCAAACCCTAAACCTTACAAACCGGATAAAAAACCATACCTGAATCGTACCCTAGGACGGCGGTGGCCTGCTTCCTCGAGGAAGATGGCGTGAAGGAGGACAACGTGGGCGGGGAGAAGACGCGTCGAAGAAAAATCGGCCGCGGGGAACCCGATCGGGAGTCACGGGGTCATGCGCATCTTTAAGCACAAAGATGGGCAATATGTCAATTGTTAGAAGATGGGGAATTAGGATAGGAAACTATTGGATAAGGTTTTTTTTTCTTTTTCCCCAAGAAAAGAAGGATAGGGAAGAGATATAGGGAACTCTTGGAGATGCTCTTAGAAAATCTCTTATGTGCACTGTTGGGAAGAAGAGGGATATTATGTTGGTTAACGTACATTTTCAGATGGTAGGTTTGTACTTGCCTTAGAGCAAAAGTTTATTTGAGAGATAGGAGAGAAGGTGCTTTCAAAGGCTTTTTTATAACCGAACCAACAAGTGTCCAATATACTTAATAAGAGTCCCTTTGTTACATAACTCTTGCCATCCTTGTATTCTTAGAGCATCTCAATTATTTTCCCATTTTTCTCCCCAAATCTTATTGTTTGTCAACTAGCCAAATAAGTATGGGGAGGCAAAAAAGATACCATCTCCAAGTGTACCCCATTTTAATTTCCGAAATATGAAAAATTGTGGCCTCACAAGGTGCGAAATTGCCGGCCAGCAACAACTGTCCAATCCATCGCATCACGAGTTCAGAAAAAAAGAAAATCCATGGCATCACGGCCATCCTCCACTATCCCCCCTTCCAATCGATCGCAAGCTCTGCACGTTGTCCTGTCCGTGGCCGTGGCCGGGGCCACGTCCATCTCGCCGCTCTCCCCGTGCACCCTCTCTACCTGTGGGGCCATCCCCCTCACGCCGCTACCCCCGACGACGGCCCCCAGCCGCGGTCAAAGTGGAGGGCGTCCGTTGGGCTACCCAGACACCATTGTTGCCATCCGAAGCTTCACCCCAACATTTCTCCAGTCTTCCCTCGTTGTTGGCGGTCAATTTTGATGATTTTTACCGTCAACGTTTCTCCGGTTTTCATGGTTTACAAAGCAAAACTGAGTTAAAACTAACCACACTAACAAGTTCCACAAGTTTTTTCACATTTATCATTTCAGGAACTTAGTGTGTGAAATTGGGCTGAATTGGGAGAAATCCCAGGCCGGCCGGCCTACCCTAGGCCGGTCGACCTGGCTCTGCCCCTCTGGCCATGTCACTGATCAAGGAGTCAAGAAACACACCCAGGAGGATCAGGGATCGTGCACTTGAAGTCGGTTTGATCCGAGGACCCGAAAGGCTTCACACACGGATCAAAGGGCCCACATGCATGTCCAAAATCGTTGCTTAACGAAAAAGCAATAGTTACCAACCTCAAGAAGCGATCAGGGACGTCCACGCGAAAGGCGGTGCCAAGTGGCACCATCCCCAGGCCGGCCGTTTAGTTTTGTAGTTGAAATGAGAAGTTCAAAGTAGTCAAAGTAGTCGTCGGTGAGTCGCCGAGCGTCCTCATGAAGTTGAAGTAGGTGAAGTAGTCGTCGGTGCATCGGCATCGCAAGTAGGATTCGTGCCGAGTAGTTGAACTAGTCGGCGACGCCAGCAAGAGAAACACGGAGTTGTCGAAGTAGTCGACGATGCAAGCAGGAGAACCCTCGAGTTGTGGAGGTAGTCGGCGATGCAAGCTGAAGTCGAGTGAAGTAGTTGAGGTCATCGCTACAGTGTGTCGACATTGTGACGCGAGCTGAAGTCGAGCGAAGTAGTCGAAGTCGTCGCTGCTGAAGTTGAACCGGGTCGTCGGGGTCGGCGACGATGGTGCATCAACGTGTAGCAATCCGCCACGTTGAGTGGATTGATGTTGAAAAAGAGGTCCTTCCAATTTGCCTAATGATCGCGGCGATCGCCCCTACCTGGCGCGCCAGCTGTCGGTGTTTTACCGGCAAGCCTACCTAGGGATACCCTAAGATAGTAGATTTGTGGTTAGGGTGTCGCCGAGATCAGGAACTCGATGGTGCAAGGAACACAAGGGTTTAGACAGGTTCGGGCCACAGTATGCGTAATACCCTACGTCCTGTATGGTTTGTATTGCCTTGGGGTTATGCGTTATGTTTGGAAGGGGTCCCTGCCCGCCCTTATATATCCTGGGGGGACAGGGTTACATGGAAATTCTAGTCTGGTACGAGCTTAGGAGTCCTGACCGAGTACTCTGGGATAGTTTCCTTCTGTACCGACAAGTTGTACTTACATACGAGTACTTTATAGTATGGATAAGGTATGGGACATGCCCCACCCCTTACTCTAGAATGTTCTAGACAACGCGTGCAGTCCCGTTGCCCCGGGTCTGACAGCCGGCCCCACATGTCATCCTCTGGTGTCCAGACTTCGCGTGGAAGTTAAGCAACCGCCAAGGTCGCGTGGTCTTGACGCCTTTCACCGATTACCGACCTCTAGTTGCTATAAATAGAGCACCATTTCTCATTTGTAAGACACACCATCCAAGAGAGAAGTGAGATTCTTAGTAGCTTCAGTCCGAGTGTAGAATAGGGAGAGTATGAGGTGAGAGCTTGTGCAAGTGCTGAGCTAGGAAAGGACCCGGGGTTTTCTCGTGGTCCTTCTCCACTTTGTATCCACCTCAGGGGAATATTATCAAAGTAAGTTCCTCGTTTATCTTTAGTGTCTCGCTAGTTCTTCTCTTTACTTTCAGTACCTAGTTAGTTTACTTCTTTGATCTGCGGGATCCCTTGCCTGCATGGTTCAGCAAGCTTGGCCATTTGGGGTTTCTTCTTGCCTTAACGTGAGGCGGAAGTCGGTAACTAGATAGTTGAAGCGTGGTGCTTAGGCTTGATAGTTATCTTGGGTTGTGTTCCACCCCCACGGAACTGATGTGGTAGGCAGCAGGTGGTGATAGCCCTATCCGTCCCTTGTAGTCCACCACGTTCAGTGTTTTCACAGCACTAGATCGTTGACCGAGTTGGACCCCCCATTTCTCCCTTAGTCTGTGGTCCTTCCGCCCCAGCCGTCGAAGCAGATCAAGTTAGTATAGCTTCAAGTTATCTGGGTAACCAGTTGGCTAACTGAAGTTAAGCCCTCTACCCTCTTACCTCCTCTTTCTAGGTGGGTCCGGTTGAATAGTTCTAGGATTGGTTGCGTCTGTCATTCCTTGGATTCGATATCCCAGGTAAACTCCCTGGCGAAAGCTATATCGGTATCTGTGCGCTTGCGGATTAGTACGTAAAGGCTAAGGAGTGCCAACAAGATTTCTAGCGCCGTTGCTGGGGGATGGTAGCAATACTAGTTTTAGAGCTTTTTCAGCCATACACCTTTCCGCCCATATCATCTACCCCATGGAGTTCGCTCCTAGTTATCCGGCAGTTCCGTACCGCGAGTACTCGGAACTGCCACCATCTTGCCACCCCATATTAAGTGATGGCTACGAGATCCGTCCCAGTTTCGTAGCCATGGTTTGAGATCATTCCTTTTCTAGTAGAAAGGATGAGTGTCCCTATGCTCACCTGCAGGATTTCGAGGAGAATTGTTCTCTCCTCATTTTACCCGGTATGTCTCAACACACACTATGGTGGAAGCTATTTCCGTTCTCTCTGACGAGAGCAGCCAAGAGTTTGTACCACCGGATGGCAGGGAGAGTTGCAGGAGATTGGATTGCATTAAAGGACGAGTTTAGTCTGTTCTTCTATCCTATCTCCAAAGTGATACCGCATCGCCTCCAACTTTTGTCATTTCGACAAGGCGATGAGTCACTTGGAGTAGCCTAGGCAAGATTCTTGACTTTAGCCACCACACAACGTTCCAGAGGAAATGCTTATGCAACACTTCGTTCAAGGGTTGAAGCCGGAGAGTGCACAGTTTCTGGATAGCGCTTTCGAGGGATCGACCATGTACAAGACAGTGTTTGAGGCAAAGGAAATTCTAGAAAGAGTCCTTAACAGTACTCAGTACACGGGGAGTCTTTGATGAGTTACCCAAACCAAGTGATCAGCCCAGAGAGAAGCAGCAGATACACCACATTTCAGCTGCATCCTATCCACCTCCACCATACATAGAGGAAATCACCGAACCACCCAAGACCTTCGATTCAGAGCCGCTCATCGAAGATATGCCTATGTTCGTCCCTAATCTCTTCACAGAAGAAGAGTATATGGAGTTGTGCAATTCAACAAAGTTGCCCAAAGAACACAGGAGTAAGTGCTCAGGATCTGAGGCGTTCGTTCCAAAAGCTACCCCGCAGATTGAGGGCCTTACTGCGGTCATGAGCAAGGAATAGACAGAGGAAGCCGAATCAAGTAGCAGCACTATAAGACTCTACGATGATTTCAGAGTGCTCCTCTGCGCTATTGGGGACACTATCCAATGAGAAGTTCCATACGACCCGAAAGTCAGGGTGAATGTGATGTCCAAAGCCCTGGCACGTCACATAGCACTAGAAGGACCCCTGGCTTTCTCGCGTAAGCACCTGAAGTGGATCGACGGCCAGATCATGGAATGTTTAGGCATTCACCGAGTTATTCCCGTTCGCATGGGGATCAACAAGGTGTACCTGGACTTCCATATCTTCGATATCCTGGAAGTTGAAGAGTTCTTCTTGATTGGAGAGCCAATAGAGCCACTTGTCAACCCGAACAGAGACTGAGCACGGCTCGAGGTTAAGGTTGGCAAAGATATCATCCCGATAAGCGTAGTACGTTCATGCAACACATTTGCCGAGGCTAGGCCAGAGAAAGACCCAGTGGAGGAATCAGTGAAGATCATTCAAGAAGGGATCACTCAGCCCATTATTGAAGACGATGTCATACACTTTACAAAGAAAATAGAACCGGACAGCCAGAGTAAGCTCAGTGTAGAGGAGAAACCACAACCTTCACTACCTGAGTTGAAGCCGCTGCCTCAACAACAATCGGGCCATGCCAATTGTCATCAATGATGAGCTGACAGAGAGTAAAACTCGGCGGCTCTTAACGGTCCTGGAGAAGTACAGATCTGTCATTGGGTACTCTTTGCAAGACCTAAAGGGGATCAGCCCCAATCTATGCACCCATCGCATCCCTATGGAACCAGACCATAAGCCGTCCAGAGAACAACAAAGACGACTAAATGATGCAATTAGGGAGGTAGTCAAGAAAGAGGTTCTCAAGCTACTACACGCGGGCATCATCTACCCTGTGCAAGACAGTGAGTGGGTCAGTCCAGTTCAAGTAGTCCCAAAGAAGGGGGCATGCCAGTAGTCCAAAATGAGAGAAATGAGCTCATACCTCAGAGGACAGTTACTGGATGGAGGATGTGCATCGATTACCGGATGTTGAACAAGGCTACCCGGAAGGATCACTTCCCCCTTCCCTTCATGGACGAAATGCTTGAATGGCTGGCCAAGCACTCATTCTTCCGCTACCTCGACAGATATTCTGGTTATCATCAGATTCCTATTCACCCTGATGACCAGAGTAAGACTACCTTCATCTGCCCCTACGACACATTCGCTTACAGGCGAATGTCATTTGGTCTTTGCAACGCACCTGCTTCATTCCAACGGTGTATGATGGCGGTATTCTCTAATCTGATTGAGAACATCATGGAACTCTTCATGGATGATTTCTCAGTCTATGGCAAGAGCTTCGAAGATTGCCTTGAGAATTTGGATAAAGTTCTCAAGAGGTGCTAAGAAATGCACTTAGTTCTCAATTGGGAGAAGTGCCATTTTATGGTCAGAGAAGGAATTGTCCTTGGACATAAAGTGTCAGAAAAAGGGATAGAAGTGGATCGAGCCAAGATCGAAGTCATCGAGCAGTTACCACCCCCGACAAATGTCAAGGGAGTTCGGAGTTTTCTAGGTCATGTTGGCTTCTATAGGAGGTTCATCAAGGATTTCTCCCATATTGTCAGGCCTCTGACAAGTCTCCTGGCCAAGGAGACCCCATTCAACTTCGACGAAGACTACCTCGTAGCCTTCTATACCCACAAAAAGGCACTGGTGTCCGCACCCATCATACAACCGCCGAATTGGAGTCTTCTATTAGAGATCATATACGATGCAAGTGACTACGCCATCGGCGTAGTGCTCAGTCCATGCAAGGATAAACAGCATTATGCCATATCTTATGCAAGCAAGACATTGATCGGACCTCAGTTAAACTATGCAACAACGGAGAAGGAACTTTTGGCGGTGGTGTTCGCAATTGATAAGTTCAGATCCTACTTGGTCGGTGCTAAGGTGATAGTATATACAGATCATACTGCACTGAAGTACCTCCTTACCAAGAAGGATGCAAAGCCACGACTCATCCGTTGGATTCTGCTCCTACAAGAATTTGATTGGAAATCAAAGATAAGACAGTAGCAGACAATTGTGTGGTAGACCATCTCTCAAGAATACAATTCAAGGGATCAAATCTATCGATCGACGATTACTTGAGAGATGACACTCTCCTGAAGGTCTCTACATCCAGCCCATGGTATGCACACTTAGTGAATTTCATGGTGGCCGGATATATACCTCCAGGAGAAGACAGAAAAAAATTGATCCACCTCAGCAAGTATCACCTGTGGAACGACCCCTATCTTTTCAAGGTTTGTGCTGATGGTTTACTCCGCCGCTGCATCCCGCTATGTGGGACCCGCAAGATTCTCGAGCGTTGCCACTCCTCACCTTACGGAGGGCGTTACGGAGGGACACATGCTAAGGTTTGGCAGAGTGGATTCTTCTGGCCAACCATGTATGGAGATGCAAAAGAATTTGTGCGGCGATGCCCAAGATGTCAGAAGCACAGGAACATCTACTCCCAAGATGCTATGCCGCTGAAGAGCAACCTTCAAGTAGAGATATTCGATGTCTGGGGAATTGACTTCATGGGTCCCTTCCCGATATCAGAGTAGTGTGAATACATATTGGTGGCCATGGACAATGTGTCCAAATGGGTTGAAGCACTTCCCTGCGTTGCGGCCGACTCGAAGAACTCTAAGAAAATGTTCCAGGAAATTATATTTCCTCGCTTCGGAGTTCCAAGAGTCGTGATCAGTAATGGTGGCTCACACTTCATTGATAAGACATTCAGGAAGTGCCTCAGCGAGTTGGGAGTAGACCACCGGGTTGCAACTCCGTACCACCCTCAGACAAGCGGTCAAGCAGAAACATCGAACAAACAGATAAAGAACATTCTGCAGAAGACAGTAAATGCTATGGGGAAGGGATGGAGGAGCAAATCACATGGAGCACTATGGGCTTACAGATTAGCTTTCAAGACCCCAATAGGTATGACACCATACCAATTGGTTTATGGCAAGACTTGCCATCTGCCGGTTGAGCTAGAATTCAAGTCCCATTGGGCGATCAAGAAGTGGAACATGGATCTCCAATCAGCTGGAGTGAAACGACAAATTCAATTAGCTGAATTGGACGAATGGAGGGAGAAGACCTACCACAGCTCCAAGTTATACAAGGAATGGACAAAATGATGGCATCACAAGCGTATCAAGATCAAGCAATTCAAAGTGGGAGATAAGGTACTTCTCTTTAATTTTCGCGTTCGTTTGTTTGGTCATGGTAAGCTTAGGAGTAAGTGGGAAGGTCCTTATCTGGTTATAAACGCGGCCGATCACGGTGCTATAACCCTCCAAGATGATGACGGAAATGTTTTCAAGGCCAATGGCCAAAGATTGAAAATATTTCTTGAGCCCGAAATACCTGAACTCGAAGAAATAGACGTCTACGAGTTATCCGAGCTAATCTCGTCTATGGTCATCGCCGGACCTTAAAGAGGCCGTACCCTAGGTTAGATTCTTTTTGTTCCTTTCTTTTCTTTTCTTTTTTTTCCACCTTTTCTAGCCAAAACCCAAGAAAAATAGGAGAGCACGAGGAGAGAAGAACCTTCGTGAAGCCCGGAGCCCACACCTAACAGGGTGGGGCCAGCCGGCCTCTACCAGGCCAGCCGGCCTGGCTCCGAGTCGTTTTGTGTGGTTTCAAATTTCAAAACCCCTTATCTGTTCTCCTCGTCGGGAATTTTGGGGGATCGGATCTTGAAACTCCCTTCTTATACCGAAAGGCTTCAGTTCAACTTCATTCCAAAGCCTTTCGCCATCATTCACCTCCTGAAACCTGAAACCCGAACCCTATCAAGATCACACCAATGGCTTCGCAATCCTCCCCCAAGACATCGAGGTCGGAGGTGAAACCCCTTGTCTCTCCTTCGGCACCCTCTAAGTCCAGTCACAACCGTGCACCTCCCAGCGGTGCACGAATCTTCAAACCAGTTGTGCTTGCGGAGGCCTTCTCATCATCGCCGGCAGGCCAGCTAGCTGAAGACCAGGCCAGCCGGCCTAGGGGAGGTCGGCCGGCCCCATCTTGGCGCCGGGCTCCGCCCCATCTCGCGAGATCGTCCCCCAAGACTCCTGGGTCAAGAGTGGTCATGCCCTTCGATGTGACCACACCTGTAGCCACGCAGAAAGTGATCGACACGCACCTTGTTCTCTCGACATCGAGTGAACATGGTGTGCAATTCGAGTACCTTCAACTGGTGGAACCTCGGATGCCTCGACACAGCTCGAACAGTGAGGAATATTTCGGGGATGACGAGGGTAGTGAGGGTAGCGATGAGAAGGAGGAGAACGCGGAGATTCGAGCGCTGCGAGAGCAGCTTGCAGCCCTCGAATTGAGGCTATGGATTAGGCTAGATTAGGATTTTAGGCTAGGTTTTAGGTGTTGCCATTTATTTCTTTCCTTTTAATTTTTTATTTCAATCATTTGTATTCCCTGCAGCACCCCACTTTG
Organism: Panicum miliaceum; assembly: GCA_032594955.1. Lineage (NCBI taxonomy): Eukaryota > Viridiplantae > Streptophyta > Magnoliopsida > Poales > Poaceae > Panicum > Panicum miliaceum. The sequence continues at coordinate 49,069,381 of CM064057.1, read as the reverse complement.
AATTTAAATAAAAAGGAATTTTAAACTTCAATCATGCCTTGTCTCGTGCGGTTAATGCACACTTGCATGTCAACCACACACCACTGGACTAAAAATTTCGTCGAAGTGCATCAAGATTCGCAGGTTCCAGAACGTTACAAACCCACTGCACGAAAACGAGCGCGATTCAACCTGAACCAGGCCGGCCGGCCTGAGAGTACAACAAAAGTGCAAAAAGGGCACGATGCACCGTCATGTTGGATCTGAGCCTGACTCTGTGGGAGCTGCCCCTCGGGCAGGGGCCACAGAGCCAGGCCGGCCGGCCCCACCTGGCAGCCGCAAGCATGGCACCTCCTCGTCACGACGGTTTGCAATCTCTGTACCTCAGTCCTTCCTGCCTTTGGTTCAAATTTGTATTCTTGCTAAATAAATTAAAATTTGATTAAACCAAACAGGAAGAGATGAATTCCTTGCATGAAAATCAAAGAATGATTGAATTCTATTTCGTTTGCAAGTACTCTAACCATTGGAACTATATGTTTAGGATTGCCTGATCTTCCTCTTATTGATTTCTATGATATATCGATTTGCAAACACTGATTTTCTAAGTTCAAAGTCTTGGAGAATTCATCAGAACAAAGAGGCAACTCTTGGCCTTATCAATTCCCATCCAAAGCCATATATATTGACAAAATCTTTTGAGCCCCACATAGCCTTTCTGTACCCTTGAGCTTGATCAAATCTTTTCACCTCATTAGAACTATTGTGCACACTGATACTTGTAGTCACTCACGTACACGATCAAAGTCTGAAAGTCCCAAAAGAGTGTGATCCTCAAGCAGCTCGCCATTCCCCTGAAAGAAAAGAAACCGATTCAGGAAAGTCATCCGACTCGAGTCAAAAAGAAAAGAGAAAAGGGGAGATGGGCGACGCTCGAGTACTTACCACCAAAGGACAATCAGTGTACACATACACGTGACTAAGTCTCTATCGACACATGGTTTCCCTGAGATAAAATATTTGAACTTGCAACAGAGGAGATACAGAATGTGCAATAAAACCCTACCCGAGCTCCTCATATCAACCTTTACAAGTAGGAGGAATTATGTGAGGTGTCAAAAGATCCATACCTCGCCCTAAGCGAGTGAGTGCCTTGAGTGAACAAGAGTATGCCTCGAAGTTCCGAAAGAATTTCTCCAGGTACTAAGAATAAATGGAATCAGGTTTAGCGATGACTTGTTCTGGAGATCAATATGTGGAAGAAAAGGCATTAGCCACCTGGAATCCAAGGTATGAGTAACAACTTCGAAATATATTCAAAATTCTTTGAGCATCATGACCCTAGACTTGCTTAGTCCCCGGGTTCTATTTTAATTATTTTGCTCGGGACGAGCAAAAGTCTAGGTGTGGGGGTGTGTTGGCGGTCGATTTCGATTATTTTTACCGCCAACAATTCTCCGGTTTTCATGGTTTACAAGATAAAACTGAGTTAAAACTAACCACACTAATAAGTTCCGCAAGTTTTATTGCATTTATCATTTCAGGAACTTAGTGTGCGAAATTGGGCCGAATTGGGATCCCAGACCGGCCGGCCTACCCTAGGCCGGCCGGCCTGGCTCTGCTCCCTCTGGCCATGTCACTAATCCAGGAGTCAAGAAACACACCCAGGAGGATCAGGGATCGTGCACTTGAAGTCGGTTTGATCCGAGGACCCGAAAGGCTTCACACGCGGATCAAAGGGCCCACATGCATGTCCAAAACCATTGCTTAACTAAAAAGAAACAGTTACCGACCTCAGGAAGCGATCAGGGACGTCCACGCGAAAGGCGGTGCCAAGTCGCACCATCCCCAGGCCGGTCGGCCGGCCTAGGGGAGGCCGGCCGGCCCCACATGTCATCCTCTGGTGTCCAGCCTTCGCGTGGAAGTTAAGCAACCGCCAAGGTCGCATGGTCTTGACGCCTTTCTCATTTGTAAGACACACATCCAAGAGAGAAGTGAGATTCTTAGTAGCTTCAGTCCGAGTGTAGAATAGGGAGAGTGTGAGGTGAGATCTTGTGCCAGTGCCGAGCTAGGAATAGGAAAGGAGCCGGGATTTTCTCGTGGTCCTTCCCCACTTTGTATCCACCTCAGGGGAATATTATCAAAGTAAGTTCCTCGTTTATCTTTAGTGTCTCGCTAGTTTTTCTCTTTACTTTCAGTACCTAATTAGTTTACTTCTTTGATCTGCGGGATCCCTTGTCTGCGTGGTTCAGCAAGCCTGGCCATTTGGGGTTTCTTCTTGCCTTAACGTGAGGCGGAAGTCAGTAACTGGATAGTTGAAGCATGGTGCTTAGGCTTGATAGTTATCTTGGGTTGTGTTCCACCCCACGAAACTGATGTGGTAGGCGGCAGGTGGTGACAGCCCTGTCCGTCCCTTGTAGTCCACCATGATCGGGTCTTTTCATAGCAGTAGATCGTTGGCCGAGTTGGACCCCCCCATTTCTCCCTCAGTCTGTGGTTCTTCCGCCCCAGCCGCCAATGCAGATCAAGTTAGTATATCTTCTAGTTATCTGGGTAACGAGTTGGCTAACTGAAGTTAAGCCCTCTACCCTCTTACCTCCTCTCTCTAGGTGGGTCCGGTTGAATAGTTCTAGGATTGGTTGCGTCTGTCGTTCCTTGGATTCGATATCCCAGGTAAACTCCCTGGTGAAAGCTACATCGGTATCTGTGCGCTTGCGGATTAGTTTGTAAAGGCTAAGGAGTGCCAACACTCGTCGTCCTTCAATCCCAAAACGGATTCGCGGTGAGCCCCTCAACCCGTTCAGCCTGTTTCCCCTCCGTTTCTCGCATCGCCGACGCCGGAACATGGCCTCGCCGCCGCGTGCTCGTCAGCATCCGCCGGGACAAGCACCTCCGGCCTTCCCTCGTCGCCCTTCGACCTCAAAACGGATTTGCGGTAAGCCCCTCAACCCGCTCAGCCTGTTTCCCCTCCGTTTCGCACATCGCCGGCGCCAGAACATGGCCTCGCCGCCGTTGTCAACCCGCCGCCGCATGCTCGTCAGCATCCGCGGGAGTCGGATGGGAACCTATGAAGGAATGCGCATATTTACGCACACGGTCAGCTAATTTGCCAATTGTTAGGAGATGGGGAAGTAGGATGGGGAACTATTGGAGAGGGTTTTTTCTACTTTTTCTTAAAAAAATAAGGATAAGGAGGAGAGATGGGGAACTCTTGGAGATGCTCTTACTTCTCTTTTGTTTTTCGATATTTCTTCTCCTATCTAGGGTTATATATATGGTAATAACTTTATCTCAGCCGGCCGCACGTTTGTACTACTGTACAGCAACCTAAACTTGCCATCCACCCCAAGCAGTGTTTATCATAGTGGGCCAATGGACACATGCAAAAAATTTCAAAACTTAAAAAAGTTATAGTTCTAAACTATCCATCAAATTCAAATTTCTATTGCACACGTGTATCTCTTGTGAATATACCTTCAAAACAAGATGCTTTATGTATAATGGAAAAATGCCAAAATAAATTAGTTAAAATGCTCAACTAATCTATTAAAGTTGCCTATTACTAATCATGCAATAAATATTCACCCAACCAAGTTTTTACCCTCATCCACTAATCGCACTAAACAAGCTATCTTCACATCATGAACACCAATATCCACTTAACTGAACTCAGACATGTGAAGCAACATTGTGTAAAGTTATAAGCAATTTTTCGCAAATATTATAAGCAAATTAGAATACCTAAAAAGTATTTTGAAGCTCTTATTGAAACAAATACAATTGTATAATCAGATTTTGATTTCGATGCTCCATTTTGAAACTACGGTTTTTTTTCTCCCATCACATGTGCATGCATGCGTTTCCGTCATTTGTCATTTTTCCTTCTCTCCTTTGCCTTCTCATATGCATGTACGCACTCACTGGTTGAGCAATTTTGTTTATATTCTTTTTATTTCCAAAAGTATTAAGGCCGTATCAGAGGCTAGTTTTACGGCTGGCTGTAAGTTAGCCGGGTCCTATATATATTGCCAGGTCTCAACTGTGATCGATCTTCACTAAAATAAAATGAGTTTACAATGTGAATTCAACGTAAGTTTTTCAGCACAAAAGAATACGCATGACTGCCCGTGTAAAATCTGCGTAAGTTTTCAACAAAAAAGACCTGCTGCCATGCCATGGGTACGTAGGTTTGATCGGGAGAAGTACTAAAGCAACAATAAACTTCCTGACAAATTCGATGTGGGGATTCTTTTGCGGAGGGATAATCTTAAGCTCGTTGAGATCTACAAAGGAATCACACAATATTGCAACATCATCGGCTTTATTTGGTTCTACCGCGCTTTTCTGTGGTCAGATACATGGAATAGTGAGGTAAAATTAACATCTGAAATATCCAGAGTTAACTAATCCCATTCAGAAAATTTTGTATGTTTAAGTTATCTTTTTTGTATTCTGTAAAATCCAATAAAAATGACTTGCCGTGTGGTATGGGGAACTCTCCCCACGGTTTCTGAGTAAAAAAGGGTGAATTCTACCCAATACATCCTTAGTAAGACGAATGAACTAACTGAATTCACTGCAGATAAAATTAAACTTGGAATGCAGATCCAACAACATTCTAAAGTCCAAGTGATAAATAAAAAAGGGTAGAAACTTGACAATATGACGTGTCTCCCATGGTTTTTCCATGTATGCATCCCTCAAAAATTGACTAGTCCAACAAGCCGGGTGACATGATATTTTTTCCAACGCAAAATAGAAGACCGGGCCCCAGTTTTAGTTTAATGTTATCTTAACCATATAGTAATTCCTACTGGAATATGTTGTAAAAATAGTATCATAAAAAATGTATTTTTCTTGCTACAAGCAACAAGAACTCTACAATGAGCTAAGTTGCTGTTGAAGAGGTCAGCAGCTAACCTCCAGATCGTCGGAGATGTGAACAGGTGGAAAGCGAGTGGTGTCTCGCAACTTACGTCCAACTCATTACCCAACCACTCCGCACAAGAACATTTCGCTGCCGTCCGTCCTATTTCTATATCTTCGTTCTTCTCTGTATGTTTGGAACCTTGGATCTGCAGACTAGCTTGGTGAGGGTGACTAGGCCGTGCCGTATGATTCTTTTGTCCGGCTATATGCAATGGTCAGTCCTGGCCAAGTCTTCCTCATAGAGTGAGGAAGAAAAGGTTCATTTTTTATCCGGGGGAAGAATCATGGCCCTGGTCGGTCCTGGTATCTTCGATATGGTTTTACCGAGTAATTCTCAGCATCATCTTAAAAAGGAAGATTCTCAGCATCAAGAGAAGTAAATGGCATATTATTTGGTTAGTTAGTTGCTTACTGCGAAAAATCGATGCATAATACGATCTAGTAGTTAAAACCGAAGAAGAAGTGTTCTTGAACAATGTAAAGCTAAATTTCGATTAAACTGATTAGCTCATTACATACTCATGCCCATTCATTCCAATATTTACATCATCCACAGAAAGTTAAAATCCTCATGGTATATGCCATCAATATATATTATTTTATTTGAGAAAAAAAAATTCATGTCTAGTTATATCGTTAAAATTGGAGTGAAATTAAGGCATATAAATAACAAGTGCTGCATGCATGCATGCATGGTAGTTATTTTTCTTTTTGGAGGACTTCATTTTCTCAGAGCATCACAAGAGTACCCAAAATACATCCCAAAAATTCTTATTTTGGAGATAAATGAAAAAATATGGCTCCAACAGTAGCCTATCTCGATCTCAATTTCTCCGCAGTTCCAAAAACAACGCCGTCCAGAGCTATATTTGTGCCGCCAGGATGAGTTCCCAATTGCGAAAAATTTCGCCTCGCGCCTCGCGGCAGTCCCCGTTTGCGCCATCCCGCCCCGCCATCGACCCTCCCCTCTCCGCCTCATCTGCAACTTAATTTCCCCCAGCCTGCTCCCTCTGCACATCATCAGAAGCAAGCAGGGACGACTGAAGCGTGGGCCCATAGATGATGAGGTGGTAGGGTTTTGAATCCAAATTTAGGAACTGTTGGAGGAGGGTATGTATTTTACTCCTAAAAACTTTTAGCTAGCTCCCAAAACTAACATTTTGGGACTTTATTTTTTAGTCATTGTTGGAGATGCTCTCACAATAGAAGAAAAGGTATGGTATATATGTTCAGCTGGCTCATAAGAACTAAGAAGAATGTGCGCTCATATGTAGATATAAGACGTTAACAAAAGGCATTTGAGACAAAAGGATCAGACAGACTAAGTATTACGACAATTTGACTGAATCAATGCATGAACGGTAATTCCTGGAAAAATCTTCCGCGCTTCTCGGCGGACATCAGTCGTTCCCCTAACAAATAATCTTTTAAGTATTCTTAGTTAGTCCCCAGGGATCAATGAAAGGAAAACCCATAGTAGGAAACTCTCCCCGGATGTGACTTCTTTGCTTGGTTGAGTAATGGCAAGGGCAAAGTAAGTATAGGTCATCCCCCATATAGTTTAATTACCTAGTGAAAATTAAAGTTAATTTCGTACAGGATTAAGAAGAGAAATGTCTTTTCATCAGAAAGAGTGTTCAGATCTCTCTCAACTCTGAAGCCTGCAGTGGAGAGTGGAGCCTTGATATAATGCATATAAGAATTAATGTCCAAATCAAAACCGGACAATCGGCATCACCGATCTTAGTATCGACAAGAAATCGGTAATTCCTGGCATATAGTTTATCATGTGCACACGAGCAAATCACTGTCTTCTAAGACTATATCACATGTTGGATTGGAAAAATATCTGAAATTGAGATTAGATCAAGAGAGTGACATACATATAAAGGGACCGCCGGCTGCATCAGAGCATCCGGGTGAAAGCAACAGAAAGTAGTCCAAAACTAACATCGGAACAGAAACGGCGGATCCAAAAGCAAGTAGCTAGCATATGCATCCAACGACTTCTCTTGTATGCACTGTCTTATAAATTATAATACAGTTTTGTTGCTACCTTCTGCAATGGTATATGGCCGATCAATTAGATTTGTAAACTATGCTTCTGAAGAATTGAGTCATTTTTGTAAATGATTCCTTATTGGCACCATATGTAAACTGATCTTTTTTCAAACAACATTCAAATTCAAATCTTAGATACAAGAAAAGTCAGAAAACAACCTAGCATTAGCAATCGCATGCAAGTTAAACCAGCAGTGTAATTGTGTAGATATTAGATTTTGTATGTTGTACACAACCAGTTCACCACGTATACCGGCACACGCACGCACATGTATGTGTGTGTGTGTGTGTGTGTATTCCACGCCAAACCCGAGAACAAGAACCGTTCGCACTGCAGTCGGCAAGGAGGCAGGGCGGCCGGGAGGCTGCACTGGCAAGCAAGCTAGCAAGGCCGGCCGGCCGCGGCCGGCCGAGTAGTTTTCTCGCCCTTGTCGCCATCCAAACGCCCAGAGCTAGACGTCAAAGCCGTGTCGATTACTCCCCAAATAAAACTCTGCAACTTGCAGCTGCACCTGTCACTATATAAGGCACCTGCCATTGTTCCGCTCGGAGTCTCCGACGACGCTCCTCTCTCCAAACCCTAAGAATTTCCGGCCACCATCGTTCACTCGTCACCAGCAGCTAGCTATAGCTTTGACACGGTCCGTGTACTCGATCCATAGCAAGTGCTCGATCCGATCCTTAGCTTCTTTGCTCCATGGAAGGTGGCTTCAACAAGGCCGGCTCACCGGAGGCGTCAGGCGAGGGCACGCGGCGGGCGCCGGCGGGCGCCTACTACGAGTGCTCCTTCTGCAAGAGGGGGTTCACCAACGCGCAGGCGCTCGGCGGCCACATGAACATCCACCGCAAGGACCGCGGCGGCAAGCCTGGCGCCGCGCCGCCGCAGCAGGACGACGCCGGCGGCTCCCGGACCTACGGCGGCGGGGACGTGCACCTCGGCCTCTCCCTGGGGAGGAAGGAGGATGTCGATCTGGAGCTCAGGCTTGGGGGCTATCCCTATAACTAATTAATTGCAGAGACCCCCCAAACTTGCTAAAGTAGTAGAGCCGGAATCAGCTGCTATATATATGTGCTGATTACTATATAGGTACGGAGCTACTTGTTTTGCTGCTCGATTTCTCATTCAATTTGGTAGTTTTGTTCTTGATTGTCCACTACCGGAACTTGATTGAGGAAGAAGTGATTGCCGTAGCAGGATCAAATAATTTCTGGAGGTCCTAGCTTGTTTGGTAGCTGATGATGATGTATATAAGTGTGGGGAATGCGCACAATACGGAAGAAATTTTTATAGGTCCTCTTCATCTGTTCTCCTACTATTTGGACCTCAATTACTACTTACCCTTGTGAAGAACTTTAATTAAGAGATGATTTCTGATGCTTTGTCGTATTAATGGGTACTTTGATTTTCCCGTGGTGCATTGTAACTTCCGTTTCTGACGGAAAAGACTAGATAGTAACAAGAGTGGTAGGTTAAAGGAAAAAACATTATTACTACCAGGATATTTGGATCAGGCCCCATTGTAGCACCAAGATAATTAAGAACAAGCTATTCAAATTAATGTGTACATGTTCATCCCAGCTGCGTCGAAACTTTATTTTGGATTATTTTTCTTGACTTTCCTCCAAAGAATAGTATGAAACTATTACAATAAATTCTCCTTGGTTCAAATAAAAATAATATTTCTGTGTTATAAAAAGCAAGCTTTGTCTGTGCAATATTTACTTCTGGAGTTATATATTGTAGCTATCAATAACTTGCTCAGTAGTCCGTCTCCTCCTTTAGCTATCTTATGAAGGAAATGTAATTTATCTTAGAGTACTCTTTATATTATATTATATTATATATTATACATCGAATCTCTTTCCCTATCTAAACTATTATTATTGATTTACTAATAGTAAGGGGAGATCCGTTTTAGATGGTGTCTTTTTTTTCTACGTCGCATGAGCACTTCTGCATATAATTTGAGATTTGTATTTGTCTCACAATGTCAATACACGTGGACCTGAAAAATACTTGAATTATAGTTATGCTTCAGATTTTCAGTACACATGGCTGTTCATATGCTGAGATCTTCGGATGCCTAGAGGTTTGTATTTTTTGATACAAGCTAAGTTGATTATTGGATTATTATTTTCTCACCTAATGATTTTGCTCCCTGAAACAAAATGGAAAACATTAATAACTAATAATACCTGCAGAGACCATATACCCTATTACCCTACGAGCTGCACTGAGCTTGTAGAGATGTAAGAGGCAGAAATTGGCAAATCAATTGAACATAGATGTGCTACTGATTGGCATTAGTCAGATATTAAAAATAAAGAGTAAAATGCACTACCGGTCCTTCAACTTGTCTCGTAATGCTATCTAGATTTTCAAACTTTAAAAATACACATTTATATCCTTAAACATGCTAATTGTATCACGTGATGTCCAAATCACCATTTTTCAGTTAAAATGGAAGTACTTTTGCTGACGTGGAGCTTACATGTGGGTCAAAAAAATTAAATTTTTTAATACTAAACTCTTATATTTTCTAAACTTTATGCCCAAACTTTTTCCCCAATGTTTCCTCAAAATTCCTTTTTTTGTTTTATGATTCTTTTAACAAACTTTGTCATATGAGTTTCATTCTCATGCAAATTTTGCATACAGATGTTTTGTATTTGAACATATTGTACAAATATTTTATATGTTTTTTTGCGTGTATACGTTTTGTATATAAGTTTGTATTTGAACGAATCATATAACTTTTGGTTTAGCTTAAGCAATTGTGATTTGGACCTCGCATGATATGATTACCAAATTTAAGAATCTGAATATGCATTTTGTAAGTTTAGGGATCTGAATGACACCTCATGTCAAGTTTGTGGACTGGTGGTGCATTTTTACTTTGAAATGAATAAGGTGTAGACAAATGATTCAGCTGTATAGTAATTATATGAATTTAAAGTAACTGTAAAATTTGAGCTAATTATAAATAAAACATATTTCAGCTGACCAATGCGTTTACTATATAGCATCTCAACTAATTTGTTACATATCTCAATACCGCAACATTAATAAGATGGTCAACATTAATCCGAAGAGTGCAAACCCACAAATGTTTTACGCCCAAGTTGATCCAAAAATGGTACTGAAGGTCTTGATATGCCACAATTTCAGTTTGATCCAGCGATGGGACTTCCTGCACTATATACCAAATTCAGATTATAGAAATGACCCTCTAGACAAGACCCTATTTGTTACACAATCATCACATGAACAAGACCTGTCTGCCTCGTGCCTATTGATTGACTTTTGTCCCTTTTATTAATCTCTACTACAAAATATATGGGAAAAGGCTGAACAAAAAACTTATAAGTTCTACGCCTTCTGTTCCAAAATAATTTATGCTATTTTTTCATTTTGTCCTAAATCAAACTTTTCTAATTTTGCCTAGAATTGTAGATACACTAACAAGTAATGAGACATACTAGGATTGTAGATACACTAACAAGTAATTAGATATACTACATGATGGTCTAAACGAAATTGATTTGATGCTATAGATGTCCGTACTTTTTTTTAATGCCATATAAGTTTGATTTGGAATAAAACTAATATGACCTACATTTTGAACCGAGGGAGCATGGAAAACTATTTCAAGAAAGACCATGAGCGGACAAATATAATAATCACAATATAACACTGATACTTATGCTCTCGATTTGGTATAAGATCTCTCATATTGTTTAATGAGATTTTAGGCCCTGCAAAAGTTTGGTGGATGGTCTTGGAAGGATGGGACTCTTTAAACTTGGGATCTGAGCCTACCAGCATAGAGGAAAAAGGCCACCTACATGAGAAAATCTAGGTTGAGGAAGGAGTAAATGACAAATAAAGCAATTCAAGGACATGCTACACTGCAATTTTTTCGTACTGTCAAATCAACAACACGCAGGCGATCAATTGTCTCTCCCAGTGGTGAATCTAGAATTTCTTGTTAGGTGGTCCAATAGAACACTTTTTTAAAAATATTTTAGTGAATAAATCCATTTTAATCTGTAAAAAATATAATTCTCTACCTTTCACATTCTCAATCCAACTATCAATGGTTGTACATAATAAAATAATTACTAGCTATTTTTTCTATAAGTAATAATAAGGGTAGATATGAAAAAAATAGAGAATGAGGGTCTTTGGGCCAAATCTTAGGGTGGGCCGGGTGCCCCGACCCACCCCTAGATCCGCCCATGTTCTCTCCCCACACTTCCTCCGCATATGGTGGGCCATACTAGATAAATCTCACCTCTGTCGCTTTCTTTTTTCATTTCTCCATTTTCTTCTTCTCGTCTCCTCTCGCAATTCCTTTTTCGTTCCCACTCTCATTCATTCCCTAGATCTAGCTTCAGGGAGACCGCGCTACCCAAAGGAGCCATGGCGAGTGGCAACACGCTGGAGTAGCTGCGAGCAGCAACATACGAGAAACAAAGACTCGGCAGATCCCATCCAACCTAGTTTTAGCGTAGCGGCGGCGGGCACGATGGCGAGCTCCCCAAGTGGGAACGGCGGTGGCAAGGCCGGAGTGGCCAGATTTGTGCGGGGTGCTACCAGATCTGCTCACCGGAGGGGCCAGATCCGTATGGGTGTCGTCTGATCCGGTCTCCTGGGCGACCTAATCTGCGCGGATGTTGCCGGGAGGTAGGTTTTATTTTCTTGAATATATTTCTATAACTTTCTTTCTTTGTAGTCTTGTTCTTGATTTTTTTCAGTGTTTGTCTATTACTATTTTATTTTTGAATTTTGTTCCCTACTTTTGCTTCCAAAAATTATTTTTGACTTTTTCAATTTTCTCAAAATTTTCCAAAATCTGTTTCATAATTTTGCCCTAAATATTTGTTTCTAAATTTTTTCTCTAATTATTGTTCCATTTTTCATTTTTGTTCATAAATTTATTTTCCTATGAAAAATTGTCTATAAATCTATGTATTCGAACAAATTTCAACAAAAGGTTTTTATACAATTCGTATGCATATGAATTTTGTATATAATTTTAGTTTGGATATAACTTTTCTTTGTTTAAAAGGGGAATGAAGAGGCACACATGAGGCAGAGAATGTGGTCAGGAGGGGGGACGATCCGGACCTGCTGCTGTTGGTCATCGACGGTAACAAGTCCCCTTCACTCCAAATAAGTGGTCTGCAAACTAGCTACCCTATGATATACTCCAATCTCATAACTCATACGAGACATAACTAGAATGTAAAAGATTTGCCCCATTATATTCTAAAACTTATTTTGACCCATCGCTGATTTTCCTTGTTTAAATCAGTGGCGTGCAGGATCTTTAGACTAGATGGATTTGAGCTGTGTAAATGTGGCACACACGTTTTTCAGAAAAAAGTAGTAATGACAGAATTAAGGCGATGAGCTTCTGTGTGAGAAACTGAGAACACAGCCAAAGGATGGGTCACAGTACTTGTACTACCCTACAGCTTCTGTCTTAGTGATCAGTGCCCCTCTTGAATTAGAATCAAACAAATACAGTTCGGCTAGAACTGGAAACGCCTGGTGATGAAGTCCCCGCGTAAGCCAACAGAGCATGCAACACAATGTGTTAAGCAATACTTAATGTGCATGCTAGCTATCAGTGAGGAAGAAACGACGATGTGCATTGCCAATCCCCAGCTGGTCAACACTGATCCTTATTGCATTTTCAAATTTCATCATGAATCTAGTAGTATTAATCTTATAGTCTTTTATACGGATGGTAAAGTTGCGTCTGCGTCTGTACTATATTTCGTAAAAATCGTAAAAAAAAAAACTAAAAAAGTTTGATCGGCATGAAAGCCTAAAATGACAAACCTTATATTTTTTTAGAGACTATAGATGCACCCTATATTTGAGAAGATTATAGTGGCATGTGGGAAATGTTTTGAGTCGCGCTTCTAATAGTTACTTTGCTCTAGGAGAAAAACAAGAACAAATTGGATACTAACGCATTGAATATCCAAACGGGCACAGCAAGCATCCTATGGATGTAGCCAGCCGTCCGGATGATAGTTGTTTCCACTTCTCCAAATATAGCTTCACAGATTGTAGATGATCTTTAATTTACTGCTGCGATCCATTGAAATTTATATATGTTGATTTCCTATAGTAACATCTTTTTTCTTTTTCAAATTCGGCTATAAATTACTGTCGCCTATGCGCTTCACCATACCATTTCTATTACACAAGTTCAAAATTCTTTTTGGTGCCTGTTGCTGCCTAGTCATCCACTATGGCCACCATGGGAAGCTCAACCATTTCTTTGCTCTTCTTCTTGATCCCAGTTCTTCTGCCAGGTATTGATCTCATCTTCCAACATAGGAATAATCTAGATTTTCTATGATACCCCATGGTTATTTTAAGGTTTTATTATCATGGTCATTTCCTTGAGGATGAGATGGGAGTAACCTATTTTGATCCAAAATTATCTTGAATGTCGATGTACTACTGCCACTGATAATGAAGCTGATCACATTTATTCCCAGGCGCCATGGCAACGATTTTCGTGTTCACAAACAGGTGCCTGGAGACGATCTACCCCGGCGTGCAGACGAACCCGAACCCGCCGGCGTTCCCGACCACCGGCTTCGCGCTGCCGCCCGGCCCCGACGCCGCCTTCCCCGGCGTCCCCGCCGGCTGGTCAGGCCGCATCTGGGGCTGCTACCGCTGCGCCACCGACGCCTCCGGCAGCTTCGGGTGCTCGTCCGGCGACTGCGCCACGGGGCGCGTCGAGTGCAACGGCGCCGGCAACCAGGCGCCGAGCACGCTGGCCGAGTTCGCGCTCAGCGGCCAGGGCGGCAGGGACTTCTACGACATCAGCAACGTCGACGGCTTCAACGTGCCCATCCAGGTAACAAACTTAGCCACAAGATACACCATCTGATAAATGATAGCAATGAGCCAATGATAGATTGTGACGATGCTGCAGATCCTGCCTTACGGCGGCCAGAGCTGCGCGACGGTGACCTGCACGCCAACATCAACGCGGCGTGCCCGCCGGAGCTGGCGGCGCGGGCGGCGGACGGCGGCACGGTGGGGTGCCGGAGCGCGTGCGGGGCGTTCAACACGGACGAGTTCTGCTGCCGCGGGGAGTTCGGGAGCCCGGACAGGTGCAGGCCCAGCAGGTACTCGCAGTTCTTCAAGGCGCAGTGCCCGCAGACCTACAGCTACGCCTTCGACGACGGGAGCAGCACCTTCACCTGCGCCTTGGGCGGCAACTACCAGATCATCTTCTGCCCCTGATCGATCTCGTTTTACTGATCTGCTGGATCAGTAGCGTTTGGGATTCTTTCGAATTGAATAATTGTTGTTGCATTGCATCCGTCGAGCTACTACTTTTCCTAAGACTACTACTGTGTGCTTCAATGGCGCACTAGTGCCTTCAACTCGATCCTTTCTTTCTTCTCCTTTTGCACTTTTCTTCTCGGTACACTACTCATCCTAACCGTTTGCTTGTGCCGGCTGGAAATTGGATGTATTCCGCCTGACATTCGGCACCCACTCCCTCACTATTTCCTGAATATATTTTATAGAATTTTTTGGGACACAAAAAAATAGAAGAACTTATTTGAATAATTTTTTTCCAGATAACTTGATTGAAGAAGATTTTTTCAAAAACATTTTTCGAGAAAAAAACTATTTGAAGGAGATTCACTCAAAAAAATTGCACTATTTGTTATTTGAAGAAATATAAGAGTTTGTCCAACTCTGGTGAAAATCTTTTGAAAAAAGTTGTCCTGAAAAGTTTTCCTAAAAAGTTGTCATGGAAAGTTGATGAAGTTATCCAAAAAGATTCCCGAAAAGGCGAAAACTTTCTGAAAAAGGAAAGTAACATGTATAATAGTTAAAAAAAAGTCAGGATTTCTCGTTTCTCGGTCGGAATCTGTGCGTCAAGCCTCCCTTGTGCATTCGACTTTGCGGTTTCCCCTGTCTTGTGTCATCTCTCTTGTTCCTATGCATGAAATGCATGTGGACCCAGCGTATGTACACACACCCTCTTGTCTTGCTAGCCTCCTTGCATGGTCGCTGGCTCCTCCTCTCTTGTCCAAACTAGCGGAACCGGCCTTTACTCTCCATAATTCTTCTCCAATGGAGCAAGAGATGAGATACGAGACAGAATAATCATCTCATCCTGCATGAAGGAAGCGCTGCAAATTGTGGCATCGACGGCATCAAGTCCCATTATTGTCGTAGCTGATCACTAGGTGAAATTTAGAGTTTGGTACATCCGCAAGTGTTTGATGTTTTATTCGGTATGGAGTTTAGCCCTCGAGTTCCAAAACCATAAAAAGTACCTTAAACTACAAAACCATTTATATTTCACCCTTGAGCTAGTTTGGTAGGTGGTTTTCTGCATGATGGCAGCTAGGTCACTTGTTTCCTATACTTACATGCTTAGGCTACTTAGAAAAAAGATTAAAAAATAAGCAGCCCCTCGTTTATTCCTTCTTTCCTCTTTGATAGCAGGCACCACTACTCTTTTTAATTAATTTCTACTTTACTGGTGAAAAGGATGAAATGACAACAGGACGACAACTGATGTGATTGTAACATGGCAGAAACCATCTACAATACCAGCTCAAGGGTGAAAATGCAGTTTTAATGTTTGGTTTTAGAGTTGAAGGACCAAAATGAGAGTTTGAAGACAAAAATGGACTTTATCTTTGTACTTTATTTCACCAATAAAATATCATTAGATAATTTTAAAATTTTTAAGCCATTTATAATTTTGTAAAAAAATCAAATCCTACTTAGCTATTAGTCATGTCACCCTGTCATTCAAAACCACTCAGAGATCAATTAGGGTTGGAAAGTGAATGTTGGTTGTTGATGAGGGTTGAAAAATAAACGGATTCATAGTTGAGGGTTGAAAACTTGGCTCGGCCTATTATCATGGCACACGACATTGGTTTCACCCATTGCGTGTGGGGCGGGATAGGGTGAGTTAATTAGTTGAGTTTTTGGGTGGGTTTGGGTTGGCAGTAGAGTCTCATAAGCTTTGGGTTGGGGTTGGAGTGGTTGAGGGGTGGATTTAAACACATTAGCAGGTCTAGGTGCTGCATGTTAAAACACCTTCTAAATTGAAAATGACTTGATGCTGAGAGGGAGTATAGTTGTCATGGCACGAAAACCACATGATCATTCATATTTTAAAAGTTAGCTATTTATAATGGTTAGCTAATGGATATACCTCGATCTAAAATGGAGATTTTTCCTAGTTAAATCTCACCCTGATATGAGTTTAGCATTTATATCTGAGTCAACCAATGGATATGCCAAGATTGCCTGTCTGTAGTATTCATATTCAAAAGATCTTAGAATAAGATAGCAATTTATGCCGGAATTGACGTTATCCTTAGGCAAGGGACTACGGATCATATTAGTTTGCACATAGACCATATTGTAGCAAACTCTCCCTATAAATACATAGGAGCTTCACAATTCTGTGATGCCCAAAGTGCTTAGAATTTCTTTCTCCCCCTACCTTGCTGGTTGTCCGCCAAGGTCATCGATCATGGGAAACTCGTGGAACATTTTGTTGCTCTTGTATTTGGTCTCTGTTTTTGCGCCAGGTACAGATCATCTAACATGTGATTCCAGTCCATAGGTATATACTCACGTTTTCAGTGCATATTTTACATCCAAGACCGTCATATCATGGAAAAATCACTAAATTAAACGACGCATCCAATGCGTAGTACCATGCTTAACAGTTAATTGTTGCGAAAACATTTATTTTTTTATGCTAAAATACTGGATTTTATGTCCAATTGCATTATATATACCGTGCCGCGTGACCATTAGGTTTACTCCCATTGCATATTCATACATATTAAATGAGAGCTATATATACGATTTTTTTGGTTAACACATAACAAAAAGTTAAAAGAAGATCGTAGAGATACGGTTTATACTCAATATCTATAAGACTAAGAAACCTTTGTTTACGTTTTGGAGCTACTATCTCATAGACACAAACACATGGAGCATTGTCTTAGTGAATCGTAAGATTTTTTTTATATACATCAATTTAATGCTCTCCTTGTGATATTGCAATTTTTGGATACCACACAAGCCTTGAACATATATAATTTAAAATAAAAACATGTTTTGTGTAGCAACTGAACAATAAGCCTGTGGTAGTAACCAAACTGAATATTATTTCAGGCGCAATGGCAGCGACGTTCGTGTTCAGAAACAACTGCAACGAGACGATCTACCCCGGCGTGCAGACGGACCCCGGCAGGCCGGCCTTCCCGACCACCGGCTTCCAGCTTCAGCCCGGCGCCGAGGCCCAATACCGCGGCGTCGCGGGCACCTGGGCCGGCCGCATCTGGCCTCGCCACCGCTGCTCCCCCGGCGGCGCCTCGGGCGGCGGCGGCGGCCTGTCGTGCGCGTCCGGTGACTGCGCGGGGAGGCTCGAGTGCGCCGGCGCGGGCAACTAGCCGCCGAGCACGCTGGCCGAGTTCACGCTCGGCGGCTCGGGCGGCAACGACTTCTACGACATCAGCAACGTCGACGGCTTCAACGTGCCCCTCCGGATCGGGCCGGCCGCGCCGGCGCCGGCTGCGCGACGGTGACGTGCGGCGCCGACATCAACGCGACGTGCCCGCCGGAGCTGGCGGTGAGGGCGGCGGACGGCAGCACGGTGGGGTGCAAGAGCGCGTGCCTGGCGTTCGACACCGACGAGCACTGCTGCCGCGGGGAGTACGGGACCCCGGACAGGTGCAGGCCGAGCAGGTACTCAGAGTTCTTTAGGCAGAAGTGCCCGCAGGCCTACAGCTACGCCTACGACGACAGGACCAGCACCTTCACCTGCGCCACCGGTGCCAGCTACAGCATCGTCTTCTGCCCTTGACCGGATCGGCGTGTTTCAAATAACATTTGTGTAACGAACTGGCATCATGTATGTAACGAAGAATTTCACCATAATAGCAAAGAACATGTTTGGTGCCATGGTTTTAACTCTCTTCCTGAAGGCTATTATGTTTTGAAGGCTTTGAGTCTTCAACAACCAGTGCTAATGGGCTATGGGATTGAAGAGCTTTAGCACCATGTTCTCATGAGAGCACCTTCAAGCACCTAGAAACAATAAACAACAATGTGGCATGGCACTAATCAGTATCACAAAACAAACAGTGTGGCACTAACCGTAATGCAGATCCCTGCCTCAATTTCAAGTTTCAACAAGTACTCTGGAAGTGTAAGATAGATAGAATATTGGCATTTAGTAGCAGGCAAGGTTTTGGACAAACAACCATACAATAGGTCGCCTGTACTGCTTTGTCGAGCAATCATTAATGACAATTAGAATGAAGCAATGTACAACATGGGAACTGCCTAACCTGTTACACAAAACCTAGTCTCTTGTCTAGCTTAGTTCTGTTATGCAGATGCTGAAGTTGACTCCTCTATGCTGAGTTGCTGACAGTGTTATGCAGATTCTGTTGTGTTTGGACAACGATTTACAATAGCGACAGGAGGTCAACGCAGCCTTGGTAGATAATGTAGATGGCACAGTTTCGACATTTTACGGCGGCATCCTAAGCACTCTGACATTGACATGCCCGTGTCGGTCAGGGGCTCCACAATATATCTTCTGGCTGCCCGGTTTGACCTTGCAGATGCCACAGTTTTGACTATTGACAATGGCAACCTGACATGCTGTACCATGTCTATAACACTGAATATCAGATCAACCAGGGCCTTTACATAATCTTCTAGTTTCTCCTTAGACTATGAGTTAGACTAACTATGAGTTTAACTCGACTCATCTTAGAGTTTCTATCTCTCCAATAATCTTATTTGTCCAACCTTGCTTGTCATCCAAACCAGCAAAATGAATCATGAAGTCTCCATCTGAATAAACCCCTGAAAATCCAATATGGTGTGAACAAACCATAGAGAGGCCATACATGATAGTAAAAAACTTCCTTAAGAAGCAAAGTGGAAAACTTAGTTCAGCTGATAATTGCAATTTATTGAGAATCAATGAAGGGATAGCCGACAGTGTAAGGTGACAGAGAACAATTAGTGTGTAATTTTGTGGTAAATACCGATTGACATGTGCTACATGAGGACTAGAACAATGGTAAGCAGTGCATAAATGCTTGAGACGTGTCACCTTCTTGTTTACAAGTAAAACTATACTGATTTAATTTAATACAATATCGTTCTTCAACATTTTTGCAGTATCATTTAGCTAACAGTCTATAAAATCAATTTGCCAAAGCTATCAAAAGAGTCGGCAGATAAACCTAAAGGACTCCTAGGAAGTATCAAAAGAGTCGGCAGATAAACCTAAAGGACTCCTAGGAAGTTATGTCCTCAATTTAATACGACGAATTATAACATTCAAATGCAAATGCTCATTACATATGGCAATGCAGACTAGTAGACTGGATGAGAGAATGTGAAAACCTTTCCATGCAGTGGGCAGGTGGAAGATGAGGCGGTGGGCCGACTTCCGTGTGAGGACACAAGGGTAGGAATTGAAGAGGCACTGTATTTTTGCTATTCGAACATGCGCTTGCATTTCTTCAGCTGATAAGTGATCAATTAAATGCTTGAGTGCTGCATTATCTCCACTTTTTGTGGAACCAAACTGTATAAATGAAGTCTGGCTCCACCATGTATCCAAAAACCTCTCCATTTTGACCTCCTTATGAAGAAAACTCCTGCATGAGAAGCGGTATGCTATTATAGCGTCATGGTGAATGATGAAAGAAAAAAAAATTGTGAAATCATGCTACCGGAAAACAGAGAAAAATGAAATGGCCATTCAAAATGTATATTTCTAAACATCAGATTCTTCTGAATATGCATTACTGTAGGTGAGGAACACTCAAACTCAAATTAATAAATGCAGTTTCAGACTCCATTATATTGACATTAAGATGAGTTGACAATTTGGGATCATAAAGATGCCTCTTTGGGGTTGGACATGACGAAAATGTAGTGTGTCACAAGTCACAACAATTTGCTCTCTAAGCAATTCTAATAATAAACAAAAGACACAATATTCACGTGTTAAGTCTCCCATACCAGCATTCACACCACCAAAATCTTCTGTCAGAACAAGATCAGGTGAGTCATCAAAATCACTATGTCCTGTCACTGAGAACAAAATACTCTCCTGCAAACCATGTCATGAAAAGAGAAAAGTATGTCAACAAGATAAGCAACCTTAGGTGAACATCCCATCTCAACCGGTGCATACACTAGATCCCAATACTCCTTCAGAAATAATTGGTTTGATCAAGATTTCAAGAATGCATATGCCAAGTTTCTTTTTTGAAAAAAAAAAATATCCAACTGGATGGATCGACCATGAAGTACAAGCATCAGAGACTCACCAGCGGGATTTCCGGGTTAGTAACCAGTGTATCCTGTAAAAACCAAGATAAAACATCAACCGGTGCAAGAGACAAAAAATCTTCCTTGTATGCTGATAGTATAATCAAGATTCAATCCAGCAGTAATTAAGTAGCAGCGGCGACCCACCGCGTCGTTCCAGAAGAGCCAGTGGTGGCGGCGGAGGTGCGCGCGGAGCGCGAGGACCTTGCTCCAGCTGGGCGGGCGGGCGGGGTCGACGGCGGATGCGGGGAGCGCGACGAGGCGGTACCCGTGCGCCGCCGCGTACGCGCGCTTGTTCCGCGCGGTGGCCGCCAGCACGCCGCGGAAAGACCGCCTCCCGCGCGACCCGCTCGCGCCCTCGTCGGCGAGGGTGACAATGGCGAGGCTGAGGCGGGGGTCCCGGACGAGGCGGTCGGGGGCGCCGGGCAGGCACCGGCGGCCGAGAGGGTTGGCGCGGCGGAGGAGGAGCGCGGGGAGCTGCGAGAGGAGGGCCAGGAGGAGAGCGAGCGGGAGGAGGACGAGGAGCCGACGGAGGCGAAGGAGGTACCGGTGGTCCGCGGAGCGGCACGGCCGCGGCCGCTCGGCCATCGCCGGGAGGCGCTTTGCCCGTCGCCTGCCTCCGCGCGGTGGTGGTATGCGGCGGCGGCGCACTGGCGCAGTGCTTTTGATTTTCCGCTTCAAAGAATGTACGGAGTAAATGCGGTCAACATCCGGTCAACAGAAATGGCTAGACATCCAGAAGGTCTCCTAAGTGTGCTCAAACAAAATTTATTTCTTATTTGTCAGAAAATATACTAGAATACAGTACAACCAGAACATTGATAGCCAATATTTCGAATGTTTGATAAGACGTCAAAAACGTTACGTTTTCATGGCCGGAGGGAGTACAGTTTCAAAATTATCATATGAAACCACAGAAACTTCACGCACAGAAGATAAGATATTGCTAGCTGATATTGGACATGCTCACAAATTTGTGAACAATGTATTCAATTGAAAAGCAAGTACATTAACCCTAGGTTTTTCAAAAACGAGAAACGATTGAAAACGAGAAAATGCGGTCCCCATTCTATCAACCCTGGGTGCGTGCTCACTCTTTAATTATCTGCGATTATATTTATTAAGGGTATAGATATTTTTCTCGAATACGCAGAAAATCTGTGCATGTCTGTAGTAATATCCCATATCCTCTATGTTTAGAGGAGTTATTACTATTTTTTAAGATTAAGGAAAACATCTGATATTGAGCATTCAAAATTGAATATATACGACCACAAAAGAGCAAAGTCAGAAGTTACACGAGTATTTAGACTTCAAACCTCCAACTGAGAAATATAAAAGATCAAAAAGGAAGAAATTAAGAAAGAAAGTTTAAAATACTAAGCTTGAGGACCAAAGAAGGACGTAGAGGAATTATTACAGTTAAGAAGACTTAAGATAAGTGTCTCGGGTAAAGTTTTCTTTTCACACTTATACTGTTCATTCTTTTTGGATTTGTTTGCAGTATCTACTCCCTGGGTTATGCGACGGAGGCCAAGGACAGCCACAGATCAGGAGAAAGTGAGAGCTTACGCTGTGAGCATCTCCGTTGCAGTGTTGATTGGTACCATTTTTTGGGTCCGTGATCAAGTGCTAGCTGGTGCTGCACACAAGATCCTCTCGAGATAGAGGATGCTCGTCGTGCTGAGAAACAGCACCAGCTCGCTGGGCGTGTTTAGTAATCTTTAACAGTGCTTTTGATTTTCCATTTCAAAGACAAATATAAATGCGGTGAGACTAATCAAAGACTGCTTTATTTACGAATTATTTTTTTTACAAAGAGAATATTATCATATGACATACCCGCCCCACCTCCGGTCAACAGAACATGGCTACTTGGTTAGACATTCAAATGGCAAAGTATTTCTTATTCAAAGAATTTAGAATATATTTGATACAATAAACTCATAACAATGATAATCAATATTTCAACAGTTTGATAAGATGCCAAAAAATTATGTTTTCATGACCGGAGGAAATATAACATTTTGAAAATTATCATATAAAAAACATCAGAAACTTCGAGCAGTGAAGATAGCTGATATTGGACATGCTCACAAATTCGTGAGCTATGCATTTAATCAAAAAGCAAGCACATCAACCAAAGTAGGACACTGTTTGGACTTTGGGCGATCCGCCATTGCCTTCTATTTCAGCTTCTTACTGAAGTCTGGGAGATCGACGAGTTGGATCCTTGAGATACCCTGTGCTTCTTCCCTCTCCTTCGGTATGTTGTATCCCCATGTTACTGCCTACATAGCATCCAGTAATACGAGAAACACAAATTAATTTTGACCAAGAGTGAACCATTGGGGTTAGGGAGGAAAACATCACTTACCCAGGTAGAGGTTCCATTTATCCAGCGCTGGTTCTTTGATCACATTCTTCAAAGTCGCAAGTCGGTCCTCGATGAAACTATTCAAGGTACAACCAAAACAAAATGAAACAACAATCATTCCACACTTCTTTTACTGTTGTCCATTGCATATCGCATATGGATGCCCAGAACTAGTTTATGGGCTGCAGTATATGGTATTCAAATTCAACCATTCAAACTATGGACTTACCGAAGTGTTAGGCCTTGGTGCTGCGGCATCTGCTGCAGCTGCTGGAGAACTTTTACCTTCGGACTGAAGAATGAACTCACAGATTCAGTACTGAAAAATCATGGACAGGCATAGGTTAAGGAAAAGAAAATAAGCACCATACTAACCCAGTGCCAAGGCCATATACCCTTTCAGAGGGAAAATCTATTCCAGCCAATTCTTTCAGTAGTGCTTCAGCAAATCTACTCTGAAAGATGACCAATAAGTGATCAGCAGAAGATCAGCATTCTGAGTTACCTACAGAGCAGTACTGTGAAAACAAATTCTAAAATATCCATTATCGAAAAATATCTATAAAAAGGCAAAGTCTAAATATGGTTGTTAAAATCATTTTTTGGAATAGTTCAGGTTTTCATAAACATCTACAAAAAACAGAAACTGAAACCATGAACACATGAAATAGAAGATCGCAAAAAGTTAGGTCGCACAGCAGAGAAATATAGAAGATTGACCTGTTTTGTTGTAACTATGTAAGTTTCAGAGCTTGAAAGCTTTAGTGCATCAGCTGTCCCAGGATAAAATCTGCAGTCACATTGACCTACCAATGAGTTGCACAATAGGCTTTGTTCGATATGTGTAATGAACATGAGACACTTCAGATTCATTACATTACATCACTTCAACTTTTTTGAGCGAATTAGCTGTAAAACTGAAAACAGAGACAGTGGGATGAATATGAACCAATTGGAAGCGACTAATAAAATTGTGACCATTCATGTCAAACAAAAATTTCACATACAGCATTAAAATTAAGTTAGCGTGTAAGACAATCGCACAGGCAAGCAATGAGCCAATAACACACAGCAAAGCACATTTGTGTGCATATGCATGCGCATGCAGACACACATGCACAGAAATGGCTAGGGTGCAGACATGGAGCCAATAAACAAGAACTCGGGATTAGTGATCAATTTTCTTTCCGACTTATTCAATAGACATAGCCACTAATCAATATATCACATTGAGTAATACAAACTAGAAAGTCGTTTACTACTTAGACCCACTTAGATATGATGAGGCCTCTGCTACTAATTTATCAAATTATCTTTGTAAGCTATGTATAAGGGAACTACTATAGAAATGTACGATCTGTATTTCATCCATGTGGTCATGGACCTGAGAGTGTTTCTGGAAGTTTTGAAGTATTCCTCACAACTGAGGATTGAGCATAGAACACTAGAATATCTAGAGATGGTTGTCCCCATGGAGTATATACCTCTAAGTCCCAACTACCAACAGTAAAACACAAAGTTACAGTTAGATCTAACTTATCTCCGAATACATATTGGTCAGACCAAATGAAAATATACACCAATTATTTCATAGATCAGGCACCTGTTAGCAGCTATCCAGCCAGACAAATCATTTTCAATCCAGTCATCTCTTACGCGACCAAAGAGATCTACAAGAGACTCCCTATCTTCTTGCCACTCATCCATGAGTGTGGGCTTCAGTTTTAACCAGTTATCCAATATTTCTTGGATGCTAAGCCCCTCTGCAACCTTGCAAATATCACCTTAATATAAAAATTCAATCAATCTATAAGCTAGAATCATTTGCCTATTCTGTTACCACCTAAGACAGTATGATAATATTTGGTCGTGAATACACTACAGATGAACACTGCAGAACTTACTGATGATTTCCGAACTGACGGTATCTGGATCTCAACGAGCAACCTAACAAGCAACAGGTTCTCATATCCTGTTTCCACCACCGGACGGAGCTGAAATAGTGGAAAACATTTTACATATTACTCGTACATTGTAAACAATAGAATTGTGAAACCAATATGAGAACATCTATTATACTTTATGAGGATGAGAAGCTTAATTTATTCATAGCACCATTCTTCTTTAAATCAGAAAGCATTAACTATCATCAGTGGTGCACTATCCTTATTCCATAGTTGTCGCAGATACTCGTAGCATGTGGATTTTTCAAATGTTTAGGCAAGTGTGGACCAAAAGTTCCTAACATTCATATGGGATCACTTCATATGGTGGATAGGCGAATGATGGGGACAATTCACTTTGTTTGCTTGGTGAAAAAACTTAAAGCTATGGAGGAGTTGACTTTCATGAACTTTCCAAGTTTCATGGGTTTTCAATATAAGCAAAGGGGGATCAGGGCTTCAGGACAGGACACTGAAAGACATGAAAAAACCAATCAGATGAGCCAGGTGCACATTGTTCCAAGCCACTAAACTCAATGATCCATCAAACTAACTTTTTTGTCCATTCTTTTAGTTCTCCATTTTTTTGGTAACATTCTTGTTAACTAAAGCTGCTGGCTGCTGCTGTAACCTGCATGATTAGAGCCAGTTTTTGCTGTTGCTGTAGTAAGCTGCATTGCGGACATAGAATATATTCACTACTAAGAGGAAGATTTATTAGTTCCCACATCTCCATAAAAGATGCTTCCAACTAACTATACATTCAATTTTTTTTAAAAAAAATCGGGCGCTCTGCAAAATCACAGCAATGCTCAATGGAGCTCTGAAATGCTAGGGTGTGCTACCTTGGTAGCTAAAAGCCTAAAACCATGTGGTCAACGAAGGCTTACGGTGTACATCTGCTCCACTATCCACTCCTCCATGGCGGAGTCAACCTGCTCAAACACCCACGGCCACCTCACCTTCGCGGCCTGCAAAAGCACACCAAATCGAACACAGTTACTCATTTGACTCATATCGTGCACGCAAGAACCAAGAGGGAGGAGGAGACCTTGACGGCGGAGAGGGAGCTCTCGCCGCAGCTGTCGCACAAGACGCCGTCGAAGTCGAGGGCGAACAGGTCGCCGCCCATCGCGGCGCGCGGGGGCCTCACCGCCCTTACTCCCCTCCTCCCCGCTCCCCCGGGCGGGGGAACGGACCGAACGAAGTAGGGGCGGACCCTCCCTACAGGCAAGGTGGAGCGGCAGCCCAAGCTTCCGGCGGCCGGTAAAGCCCCCACCACCCTCTCCAGTCGGCCAGGTGCCGTGCCGAGGACACGAACGGCGGCCATGGCGTGCGCGATGCTGAGGAAGAAGAGGCAGCCGAATTAGGACGGGGCTATGGGCTTTAAGCTTTGGTGGGCCAGAAAGTAACGAGGGAGAGGAAAGGGAGTGAGAGACGGCCCAGCCCACAGAAACAATTATACGGAATATTCAACTATGTCAACAACAATCATTATCTTTTCTTGTTACTGAAAGTTTGTTTGAGTTTTCAAAAAAAGAAAGAAAGTTTGTTTGAAGGACTGCCTATTTCCTTTAATTTATGATTGTGACATCTGCCTCAATAGAATGATTTTCAGTTTTACTAGTAAATATAACTGTACGTTGTCATGTGTGAATCGCAATGAATATATTAATTAGCATACTATAATACTAAAAATGTTTTTTTCCACAAACATGATATATTATACGTTATATGTATGTATTTTTATTATAATTAAAGAATATTAACTCTTATCTCGCCATCACAAGGATCGGTAAAAACAATGCTAAACGTGGAAGATATGAGCTTTGAAAGATATTATGGGGCTTAACACATAAATAAAAACTAAAATTTAAGAGTTTAAACGTGAAATGTATGAGCTTTTACTCTATAAAGTAGAGGACTATCAGGTTCGATTTCACTAAAAAGGCAGAGGAATTTTCTATATAATGTTAGCATGATCATGTATAGTTATTAGACCACCGACTCATCTCTAGTGTAAATAGACAAATAGAATGAATTCTACATCCTCACAGTAAACGTGCTGATGGCAATGATGGCCGGATTTATTCTATCTTGAACCCTAGGTTGGGAGTTTGAAATAACAGATTGCATTTTTGTTTGTTTTTATCTAGTTCGTGTCGGTTAAAGACTTATGTCTTTTCTGATTTTACTCAATGTGTGTTAATTCTACATGGTTTCAGACTTTTGGTATCGAGTCTCGCACCCTTCAGCAGTACATGATGGATCAAAAGTCAAAGGACGGACGATCCGCTCTCTGAAAAGTAGAATAGAAACTTTTTACCAAGATTTCCCCTCGAGAGTATGGATGTATGTCTGGGGAATATCGCTCTCTCAAGATCAAGTGCATGGGGAGAGAGGGGAGGGAGGGTGTATCACTCTGTTTGGCAGACAAATTTCGGTAGATTTTAACTGATTTCGGTTGATTCAATAATATTTTAAATAATATTCTAAGAGAGAGAATAAGTCAAAAAAAGTCGAAAGAAGATAAGCTGAACAGATTTACATGTCTGTGTGATCAGACGGCCCCTACATCTGATTGGGAAGCCCCCGCGTCGCCCACTCGCACGGGTGACTCGGGCGGCAGGGAAGCCCTGGCCACCGCCGCCGCCATCCACCCCTCCTCTGCCCTCGCCACTGCCGCCGGAGGAAGCTACCCGGAAGCCTACGCGGCTCCCTAGGATGACGGTGGCGAGGCTCTCGCCCAGGGGGGTCACGAGTGCCCTGTGCGGGGAGGGAGCTCGGTGGCCGGGATGGCGCCGTGGCCGAGCGCACCGGAGGTAGCGCACGCGAGCGTGAAGAGGCTGCCATTGGGGGCGTGGCACTCGGTGGCCGGACGACGCTGTAGCGACAGGTGGGCGATGTTGCAGCGGCCGGGATGACGCGGCGGGAGTCGATTTGGTGGGGGTGCGGGTCCCGTTTCCCGGACCCGGCTCTCCTGCAGCTGCGGCCGCCGCTACCCGTGCGGATCCAGTAGGGATCCGTTCGCCGGCAGTTGTGGCAGGGCGGTGGCGGCGGCTTGTGCGGCACCGGGGCTGGCGGCCGGGGTCGGGGGCGGGGGCGGCGCCCATGGTGGTGGGGCGTGCGCCTCGTGGCTGCCGGCGGGAGGTCGATTGCCACTGCAGCAAGTGCTAGTGCCGGCAACAGTGATCGGCGAAAGCCTCGACGCGCGCCGGTGTCATGCGTGCGTGGAGTTAGATCCGTCCCCATGTACTACCTGGTTGGAGAGGGTGGCGGCCGACACAGCGATGCGGCTGCCTCGTGCAGCTGGCACGTCGTTGCCTCTCTGAAGAGGCTTCCGTAGGGTGGCGGGACAACGTTGTTGATAAGGATGGTTGGCGAGGGGTCCGGCTTCTTAGCCCGACATCCGCGCTAGTAGGGTCATGGGTGAAAGTCTCGGCGACGGCGACGCCGATGGGTGTCGCTTTCCCTGCTGGGGAACGTCCCCCTAGTGTGTGACATCCGAGGGTGAAAACCTAGTCTTTTTGAAGGTGCGATGGTGGCGTCATTGGTGTCGCTCCTTCCTGAACGCATCGTATTTGGATTTCGTTAGGCTTCAAGGTCTCCTGGGTGGATGCTCTCGCTTCTTGGCACTTGGTCCACGCACGAAAAGCAAGTTTTGCAACGTGAAGTCGAAGCTGCTGCGTTGGGGGCGTGGCTTGGCAACGATGTCATGCAGCAACCTCCCCGCCCCCTCCGTCGTAGTCTGGAACTGTTGGGAGTCTACATCCGTTGGGGCGAAGCGTGAGTTCACGACCAGAAGTCAGAGCCGCTCTTCACAGGGTCGAGCTTGGCAACGATAATTGGTTGTGACTGGTTGCTTCGGAATCATCGGTGCATGGTTGGTTCGTGGGTGGCCTGCCATGGAAAGTCGGAGCTGCTAGCGGCTTTTTCCACGCTCGGCAACTAGGGCTGGATAACGATCACCCGAAAGGGATAAAATGATTTGGATTTAGACATGTGCAAACACAAATCAAGCAAAAAGCAAAGATCGGTCAAGTCGATTCAGAAGTTTGCGGCACAACATAGGTGCTCTCTCTTCCTGTGCTTGTTCTTCTACCACACGCCTGCCGCTTGACTCTGCTTCACTTCTATAGAATCAGCAGCTCATCTCTGCTGCCTCTTCTCCACTCGAAGCAGCAGCATCCCTGACGCCTTCCTTGTCTGCTCTCTTCTCTCTCGCCCACAGTCAACAACCAGCAGAGCAAATCCACATTACCATCCAGCTAACTTTTCAATCGGACTAGCATCAACAAC
This sequence comes from Panicum miliaceum, assembly GCA_032594955.1. Classification (NCBI taxonomy): domain Eukaryota; kingdom Viridiplantae; phylum Streptophyta; class Magnoliopsida; order Poales; family Poaceae; genus Panicum; species Panicum miliaceum. The sequence continues at coordinate 49,040,400 of CM064057.1, read as the reverse complement.
ATCTCTCCTTCCTCAGTAGCAGCACATGTAGCCAGAGGCCTGGAGCAGGGGGCAACAAGAAGATGGGAGGAGAGGGGAGGGGAGCGTCGAAGGTGCGGCCGGCGGCGGCGGCGTGGAATGGTGCGTACGGTACGGGAGACAGGAGTGAATGGTTGAGCCTGAGCCGCTAACGGAGGGTAGTCACGGATGCAGGTCATAAGGAGGTTAGGGTTAGCTTGGTGTCCTGTTTCAGTTTTGTTGGGCTGCTTGCGCTCCAGGCTGGCCTGCTTGGACCTCATGTTTCCTGGCTCGCTAGCTCGTTACAGTAACAAGCAAAAGTGTTAGCTCGAGCTGGCTCGTTAGTGTGCCGAGCCGAGCCGAGCGGGTCTCGAGTCGAGCGAGCTAACGAGTTATGACCTATGAGCTTTTCGTCCCTTTATCGGCAACGATGACCTATAGCATGTTGTGTTTGTGCTCAGTTGCATCGTGTGGGCTGTTTAGCTTGTGGTGAGTCTTTTGACCTTGTTGATCTAACCTTTCTTATATATTTTTTTTATCTTAATTAAGCGGCTGAGCTTCTGTCTTTATTTCTATCTTTATTTCAAAAAGAAAAGATAGGACAGCCCATACAACATTGCGAAATCTGGCGTGATTGATTTGAAATCAGAGAATTGTTGGGGATCGGTGGTGGTCCGTGGTCAGGAGGCTCTGGAGCCTGGACCCGCGCATCTGTCGTGGTAGTGTGGTACCATGTCCGAATCACGTCCGTGCGCGTGGGTCCACCGTGACACCCGAATCCCTGCTGCCATGCCATCAATCATCAGTTATATTTATCTGGGAATTACTAGGAAAAAACTTGGGGAAATAGGAGATTGGGATACGGATTCGCGTTGTAAATCGGTTGTCTCTCCAACACCCCTACCGAACAAATAAAATTAATTAGTGCACAACACCAGAGGGTGAAAGAAAGAAAAGAAAAGCTCCAACCGCCAAATTGCAGGCTCCTCCCCCCGAGCCAAATCCCCCTCGCCGCCGCCGCCGTCGGCGGAATCGACCGAGTACCGACTCCCCCTCGCCGGAGAACCCGTCCCCCAGCGTCGTCTTCACCTCAGGTACCGGCCTTGCTCCCCCCCCCCCCCCCCCCCCCCCGCGCGCCGTAGGCCCTTGTTCGTTGATTGCGTGCCCGCTGGTGGCGGTCGCCGCGCTTCTCGATCTGTTCTTGGGTTCCGCCACGGCGACGGGAGGAGGCTGCGGCGGGTTCGCGCGATGCGGTTCCTCGGTCCTGGAGTCAGCTGGTTCTCGTGGGATGGCAGCCGTATCTGGGTATACCGGTCTGCGCGGCGGCTGCGTTAGGGATGGGCGGTCGCGTTCTCGACTGATTCTGGTGCGGCTTGAATAGGCCGGAGGAAAAATCTCGGTGACGTTCGTAGCTGTTAGCCTACTACCATGACGTCCGTAGCTGTTAGCCTGCTACCAGGGCGTTCTGAGGTGGTCTTGTGTGTAGATGAGGTGTTCGATGCTGCTCATACTTGCGCCCACCAGCTGTTTGATGAACTGCCTCCGCGCTCATTGAGTTCGCCCCCTTTTCCTGCTCGAGCCCATTGTAGGCTGTAGCCTCTTTGTGGCCAACCAGGATAATATCGTCAGGAAAATGCTGAATTGAATGTGGGGTTGACTGTGAAACGTTGCCTCTGCGGGGCTTCTCAACTTTAGCTGGCAAGGTTTTGCTAAGTAATTTGGTCAAGCAGGGCAGATAGCATGACAGACTCGTATGGGCCTTACACGGGAGATAAGGATAAGCCCATTGCAGGATAGTATGGCATATGCAAGAAATTTAGATAGTTGCTTAGTTTGAGAAATTCTTGACTTGTGTTGGTGTCAATAGCGACCTGAATCTTTGATTATAAGTGATATTACAGCCTATATGTGAATCTGTGATCCACTGATCCTGTAATGTTAATGCTGATGTAAGTGCTAACAGTATGAAGGCTCTAAATAAGGCCTTGTTGGTGTGAGGGGAGGTGGGAAACTGGGAGTGAGAGGGAAGTTCGGGAGTTCTGTGAGCCTAGGCACTAATGCATCTAATGGCCATAAGTGTAGTGAGCATTTAATTGTGTCATTTAGATTGGCATATATTATAAGATGCATCTTCATGACTTAAACACCAAAATGAATGAACTATTTAATTGTGTCGTTTAGATTGGCATATATTATAAGATGCATTGATGCAATATAATGATCTGCACTAACATCCGTTCTTTTGAATTTTCCCATCTAATGTTGAGTTTTGGTGTTTGTGGTAGGTTTGTATGCATGGCAGATGACAATGAGGTCACTGGAGTGTCACCTGTGGCTGATGAATGGGATCTGCTACCTCTGACTTCTTCAGTATATACCAGCCCATTATTCCGAAAAGGATTTGATCCTATTAATTTTCCTGGATATGGGGATGTGAGTAATAGTCAGGATGGCACACATACTGGATTATTCATGTCAGATGGCTTTGTCTTCCCTCCAAGTGAGCATGAGAATTTGCCAATTGAACCTGAACATGAGATTTTGCCAGTACAACCTGAGCATGATGAATCAAATACAAACAGCAATGGTAAGGAAGGCAGATGTGCTGGGCGTAACGATGATGAGTGGTGCCATGTATCACCAGAAGAAGTTGATGGCATGAGTAATGACAATCTATCTGTCAACAGCGACTTGCCTGCTGCCAATGAAACTCCTTTACCGGAATCCAAATCCACAGAAACAAATGCTAAGCAAGATAGAGATCACACAACCTGCAAGGCTGATATTCCTTGTGAAGGATGGTGGAAAAGGAAATCCACTTATCTGTTTCACCATATAAAGGGAGTGACTACAGTCTGCTCAGTTGTGGCAGCTGGTGCTGTCGTGGGTTTTGTTGTGATGAGTCAGAGGTGGCCGCAGGACCATTTGCACCTTCATCAATTTCAGTTCAGCGTCAACGGTGAGGTATGCCATTTATCCTTTATCTGAAAAAGCTTTGCTAGGAGTGCCTTTTTTCTATTGTACCTTGTTTTTCTTGTATGTTTCTAATTATTTGGTGGCGATATAACCTCTGCGATACATTATGAAATATACTGATGACAAAGAATCACACAATGCTCTTCCAGTGTCCTGTTTGTTGTTCAAAGTGCTTCCATTGCAAAAATGGACTCACTTAACATTTATTTTCTAGTCTCAACATTTCAGTTTGCTCCCATTGCATTCAAGTTTGTCTCACTTACAGCTGTTGTCCATTTTGTTGAACAGACATCCTCTAGACAGTACTAGGTTTGTTGACAAGGATCTTAATTGATCTGTTCGTTATAATTTATGAGTTTACATAAGATGCTTCCTGTTGGACCACAAATTTCCAGTTAAATCATATCATGGTTCACCATATACTGTTATTTTTGCCAAGTAGCCATTTGTCTCTATCATATTGGGTTTTTTTTATAGATCGGCTAATCATATGGTTGGATGATGTTCATTCTGTTTGACAGAGCATGAGCCGAGTCATTGGAGCATTCAGCCGTTTGAAGGATGGGCTTCCAGGGAGTGAGCAGCTTAGGTCTCTGCTGCCAACTCGCGTACTCCCGCAACAGCCGCTTAGCGCTTGAGCACTACTGGTGCCGGAATTAGGTGGCAGGGACTGCTTCTAGTGAAAATTTTTTTCCGGAATTCGGTGGCAGGGACTGCTTCTAGTGGCAATTTTTGTTGCTCATATGATTTTAAGACAGTGCAATTCTTTCTTGTTCTAGTACGACCGTTGATTTTATCCTTCTGTAAATTTATGGTTGAGACTTCAAAGGCACAGAAATATTACTATTTGTAGTCCGTAGCAACTGTAAAATACAAGGTGGGAACACACACATTAAGGGGCATTGGATCACAGCGGGCTTGGCTATCCTGTTTCTTTATGTACGATGTGATGCGCTTGTGTTTTTTGTTCGTGCTCATGAGCTTGTGAAGCTTCATATTTAGTCTAGTGGTAACGCTTTCCAAACAAAAAGTTCCAAAGTCTAGTTGAAAATTATCCCGAAATTCTTAAAAGTTTTTATTCAGTTGAAGGTCCTTGAAGTTGAGTTTCTTGAAGCAAGGACATTGAATTGGAGTTTATGTGCATCTGGATATTAGATTATCTTCCTTTCCTGTCTTCTGGACTGTAAAAAACTTCGGCCAGAGGAACAAAAGTTTATATAGCCTTTTTTTTTTAATTATTACCCCTTTTGGGCTGGAGTGGAGGAGAATGTGTTCAGCGCTAGTGGACTAGTAGCAAGTTCTCAATCAGCCCTCTTTGAAGTTTGGATCCTATGGGTAAACTTTAGACCTAAACTTTAATCCATCATTATAAAGGGAAAAGTCCATTTACACCCCTCGAATTATCACAAAAGTTCAATTTTCAACCTTCAGCTACAAAATCGGATAACAAAGGCTATTCAACTGTCGAACCGGGCAAATTTAACCCTTAGGGTGGTTTTTCATTTTGTGAAAATTAAAAATATTCAAATCTAAACTAAAAAATTTATAAGTAATTAATTTTAAGTTAGAAAATATGAAACTAGTACCAGACTAAAAATGTAACCTATTTATTGGCACTCAACTTCTCAGTTATTTGGATCTAAATTTTTTATATTATTAGTATTTATTTGCTTGTAGTTATGGCTATTATTTTTGAACAAATGAGATTCGAATAGATCAATAATAGGTAGGTTATAATTTTTGAAAACTTTTGGTACCCGTTTCATATTTTCTGATTTAAAATGAATTAGTTTTGATTAGATCTAATTGCAATTTTTAATTTTTAGAAAAATACAAAATCACCTTTGAAACCACTCTAAGGGTCAACCTTGTCCGGTTTCGACAGTTGGATAGCCCTTGTTATCCAGTTTTATGGTTGAAGGTTGAAAATTGGACTTTTGTGATAGTTAGAGGATGTAAAGTGGGCTTTTCTCTATTATAAATAATAAAAGGGGCTATAAATAGATTAATAATGAAATGATTTTTCCCTCAATTATGCAACTGTAAACATTAGTTTTTTATTTTAAAAAAAATACATTATAGATGAGACACTCACAAACATGCACTTACATTCACTCTTAAGAAAAGTAAAATCTTCAATCACATCATCGAGTTTAGTCCTCTCCAAAATCAGTGTCATGTTGTAAGAGCATGAGTGCATTGAAACGGGCTGTGTAAGAACCTGAGATGGGAGAAGATAATAAAGTTACAACGGAACCTAAGATACCCAATACTTCCTCCATCCCGTAGAAACTATCAGTTAAGGAAATTTCAGATATGCTAGTAGCAGTAGAAAATAACTATGTTACCCCAATAATTATAGCAGTTATGATTGAAGATCGTGCTGTTTATTTGGTTCTCTAAATTCTCAATAAATGCAAATGCATTAGAACCAGAAAAGTAACATTATTTGATTGGCTCCATACCCTTTTCTATATAATTATTTCTTAGTATTTGATATTACTTTAATTAGATGGACTTTACTACAATCTAGATAAACATTCTTTATTGATAAAATTTAAAGGCTAAAGGAACCGTCTTTGTGAGATGGAATGGGTAGATGTGAGAGTGTATTGAATGTGCAGTTTAACCATCTCAGGAATATTGCGAGTTTTATAAGGAGGATTCCTAGGGAGGAAACAATTTTCTCCGCAGTTTAGGAGTTATTTTTTGTCAACAAATTGACGTTACCAACCTACCGATCTACTGTAGTAATTTCCGACAACACGGTTAAAAATTAAGCGGGCTGCCACGTACCGTCAGAGTTCCGTGTACTCTTCTCCGACTGGCGACCTGCTCAGGAGCCCCGGGAAACCCCGCGCGCACGGCACGCATCCAACCATGTACGGGCTCATGAATCCGACTCGAATTTGAGTGCTACCCTAATAATAAATTCATTTGATGACCGCCACTCCAAAGCCGTCGCGTTGTTCGTCAGTTGCAAGAATCATCCGGTTCTCTCCTCCACCGCCACCTCGCCGCGGCAAGAATCCGGCAGGAGGGCTTTCCTCATGGTCATGGCAGCGGCGGCGACGCGCAAGCGCCCGGCGCCCGACGGTACGGACGCCGCCCCGGCGGCCGGCGGCGAGAGCAAGCGGGCGCGGATCACGCTCGGGAGCCTCTACGACTACGAGAAGCTGGAGGTGCTCGGGGAGGGCAGCTTCGGCGTGGTAGTCAAGGCGCGGCACCGCGGCACGGGCGAGGCGGTGGCCGTCAAGCGGGCCAGGGCCTCCGACCTCCGCGCGGTCCTCCGCGAGGCCGGCTGCCTGGCGGCGTGCCGCGGCCACCCCTCGGTCGTGGGCATCCGCGACGTCGTCGAGGACGCCGCCACCGGGGACGTGTTCCTCGTCATGGAGTTCGTCGGCGCCAGCCTTCGGCGCCTGTAGCGGGCGGCGGCGCGGCCGCGGCTCCCCGAGGCCGGGGCCCGCGCGGTGATGCGGCAGCTCCTGCGCGGCGCGGAGCGGATGCACGGCGCCGGGATCATCCACCGGGACATCAAGCCGGACAACATCCTCGTGGGCCCCGGCGGCGCGGTCAAGATCTGCGACCTGGGGCTCGCCACGCCGGCGAGGCCCGAGGGGGCGGCGTACCCGGAGCGCCGCGTGGGCACGCTGCTCTACCGCTCGCCGGAGCCGCTGGCGGGCCGCCGGGACTTCGGCCCGGGCGTCGACATCTGGGTGCTCGGGTGCGTCATGGCCGAGCTCCTCACCGGCCAGTTCATGTTCGACGAGGACACGGAGGAGAAGATGATGGACAAGGTGATGGACCTGCGTCACGCGCTCGCCGAGAGGGGGCTGCAGGCGTTCGACGAGTGGCCGGCGTTCCAGGGCCTGCTGGAGCTGTCGTCGGGAGCGCGGGAGGTCCTCGCCGTCCAGCCAAGCGACAGGCTCACCGCCACGGCTGCGCTCCAGCATCCGTGGTTCGCCGAGGAGGAGGAGGAGGAGGAGGAGGAGGAGCGTCCTGCCGCCACCTGCCGCAGAGCAGCTCGGAGCAGCAGTAGTGCTAGCGTAGCGACCGTCGTGGTCTGAGAGCTCCTGAGGATTGAACTGATTGTTGTAATCTTATTCGTTTGTTCATTATTTTTGTAATCTTTGGTTATTCCTTATTACCGGTTGGCATGATCCATGAAGATGAAGCAATGCATATGTTGATCCCTTATCCCTTGTGAGCTGTTCAATCAAAACTCTGTTGATGCTACCATGCATACTATGCTATGATGACTTGGCAACAGAATTGTTTTGAGCACCTTGTATGTATTCAAACAATCAAACATCCGTTAGAGCAACTCCAAATGACCTGGCAAAAGAGATTGGATCCGTAAAAATAAAGAAAAGAGGGTGAAATGGCGATCCAACGGAATAGCCATCTTCCTCTCCTAGCTATCTGGCTCGGGATCCCGTCGCCCTCCCTAGCCAAAAGTACTGAGACCGTCGCCCTCGCCATTCCCCTCCTCCCGTGAGCTCCTGCGCCCTTCCCCTCCTCTTTCCCGCGTGCTCCCTCGCCCCCGCACCTTCATCTTCTCCAACGCGCAGCTTAGGTCAGAGCGCCAACCGCCATTGCAAACCTCAAGCTTGAGCTCCACCCGCATCTCAAATACTCCCCACATAGGCCGCCAAAATCAAATCCCTTGCACCAGCAGCTAGCCCACGACCTCCTCTACGGATCCCCCGCACCGGCCAGCCGAATCCCACGCTAGGGAGGCCGCATGCTGGTGGGCAACTGCCGCCCAGACAAGCCATAATTGATCTCTGAGGTGAGCCCCCGACCAACTTTTGGTTCCAGCCCAAACAACCACCAAAATGGGTTTGGCTCACCTCCCACATCATGGTGCTCCTCTTGGTTTCTCGCATTTGCAACCCAATCGACGGGAACGCCGGCTTCACCATTGTGGCGTTGAAAGGAATCGGTGCTCGTAGGCCAAGAGGGGAGGGGGTGAATTATGCAAACTTAAAACCTTAACCTATGGCTCAATCTAGTTTGCACAAAATTTAAACTAAAACATGCTATCTAGATGTGCAATTAGGGTTCTTCTAGTGTGAAAACCTCATCCCAAAGAGTTTTGCAACCTATAGCTAAGCCTAGCAAGATACTACACTAAGAATGTAAAGGTACACAAGTTGCAATATGAAATACGGAAGATTAAGAGTAAAGGATGAGGGGAAGCAAACTCTCGACACGAAGATTTTTTCCGTGGTTCGGTTAGGCACAAAGCCACTCCTACATCCAAGTTGTTGAAGCACTTACAAAGAGTATTGCTTCCCGACAACCAAATCTCTTCCGGGACTCTTCTTGACTTGCCACCAAGGCTATGTCAAGTCACCATGGTCACCTTGATCCCGCTTTCCACTAAGGAGCTTCTCCACGAAGGATGGAGGTCTCCACGTCCCACGCACAAAGTCATTGTCGCCACTCCACACCAACCCGAAGGGTCGAAGACTTGCCGGCGAGCCACCAATACTCCAAGAGGCTGGCACACCAAGATATAACTTGTGGTTCACTTTTAGAACCAGCACACAAGGTACAAACCTTGCTCTCTCACTCTCTCAAGAGCTAAACCTAGCACTAACTCTCACAAAGCTTGTGCTAAACCTAAAGATGCGATCAATATGCTCTTGGGTGGGTTGGAGGTGTTCTCTGGTGTGTATGGGGTTCCTCAAGACTCCAGCACACTCAAATGACCCGGGGTGAGGCATATATATAGACCACCAACTCAAAGTAGCCGTTACTAGCCGTTTTGCCTTTTCTGCGCATAGCGTCGGTTTAACCCACCACATGCGTCGGTTTAACCAACCCCTCTAAGTCCAAATAATAGCCGTTACTGCTCTGACACTTGAAACTTGCTTGCATCATTGCACCGACCTGGTGTCGGTTCAACCGGTCGTGAAGTGTTTGCTTAGCGAACCCCGAAAAATGCTACCGAGTAAAATGTGCAATGCACATACCGATGCACCGACGCCTCTTGGCTGCGTGTCGGTTTAACCGGTCGTAAAGAGAATCCCTGAGCTGAGGTTGCATAGCTCTCTGATGCAACTGTCAATGCACCAACACACGTAGTGTCGGTTTAACCGACCGTGAAAGACTTTTCTAAGTGAAGTTTACATGCTCTCTGATGATACTGACATTGCACCAACTCAGCAGAAACTGACCCGTCGGTTCAACCGACCGTGAAGAGATGTTTCTGACTTGAGCAACATACTAATCCCAATTGCACCAACTCGTGCAAATTTGATGCCGTCGGTTCAACTGACCCGTTGACTGTTTCTGCCACTTGTCCAAATTGTCACTGAGATCATTTGGACCCTCAAAATATATTCTATCTCTACATTTTCATTGGTCCATTATTGGAGATGATTTGGACTATCTTGGAGATGGTTTGAATTCCATCCATGGAACCTAAAAATCCTACAAACTTGAGCTCACAAACTCATTAGTCCCATTGATCGTGTTGTCACTCAATCACCAAAATTACAATATGACCTAATGGGGCCATTTTCCTTACAGGCATCTTGGTGACTGTGCCACCAATTGGCATCGCCATGTCCCGGTCGCTCCACTACCTCGCCAGCTGCTTTATCTGCGTCACCTTGATTGCCTCATCATCCTGAACCCGTAGGTATACCCCTTCACGGCCAGCGACCTACACATCGCTGGGAACGTCCAACCCTAGGTCATGGGCACTATGGTCACGGTGTCTCTAGGAGAAAAGGACTCGCGGTGTAGGAGGAAAATGGGGACGACGTGGACCTGATTTCAATATGAAGAGTTTGATTTGGCTAGTTTGTTGGAGTGTACCGAAATATGGAGATGGAATCTTGGCTAAATGGATAGATAAATGGAATTATATATGGAGAGTGAGATTCGGCTAGGCTCTCGGAGTTGCTCTTATTGTTATGTAATGTGTTGTTAGCGTGTATAGAAGATCTTTGTGGAGTGATCAGGACTTGTATCGGCCTAGGGTTACTTGTGTTTTTTGTAGAGATAATCGTGTTGTAACAAACTCTTTGGCCGGCTCTCCTGATCGCTATCCCTGGTGCACGACGCCTATATATGTAAGCCACCCAAGGAGCTGTTCCTTGGATCATTGAATTAACACGCAACACATCCGAGACCCAAGCTAGGGCTCGGTGTTTCCTCCATTAGCGCCAAACCGTCCTAGATCCCACCAACAACATGTTGACCTCATCGACATCCTTTCCATACAATCCTCTCATCGTGCACTCCGTCACCGAGAAGCTCTCCAAGGTGAACCATGCCCTCTAGAAAGCTCAGGTGCGGTCTGCCATGCGTGGTGCTCGCTTCGAAGGTCATCTCACCGGCGCTACTCCGGCGCCCGATGTGGAGATCATCGACAAGGACGGGAAGAAGGTGCCTAACCCGACATTTGAAGAATGGGAGAGAAGAAATCAACAGATCCCGAACTTTCTATCCACGTCGCTGGGAAGGACATCATGACACACGCCACTTCATCAAAGACAGCGGCTGAAGCATGGAAGTCCATCGAGGCCATGTTTGCCTCACAAACCCGAGCGCAGGTTGTCAATCTTCGCATTGCCCTGTCCACGACAAAGAAAGGTAACATGTTAGTGGCTGATTATTATACTAAGATGAAGGGTTTTGGTGACGATATGGCAGCAGCAGGACGTCCACTTGATGAGGGAGAACTCATCGAGTACATCATCACTGGCTTGAACGGAGAGTTCGAGTCCCTGGTCTCGGCCCTAGTCGCAAGGGTCGAGCCTATCAGCATGGAGGAATTGTTTTCCTAGATGCTGTCCTTCGAGACCAGGATGGATCTCATGCATGGCGGCGATTATGGCTCGGCCAACTGGGCTGGGTGTGGCAGGCATGGAGGCTCCCGAGGAAGCAACCGCGGTGGTCATGGTCGGGGCAATTTCCCTGGTCGTGGCCGCGGCAACGCCGGCAACAACAACAACTCCGGCAACAGCTCGCGTCAAGGGAACTACTCCAACAACCAACCCAACAAGAAGATAACATGCCAGGTCTGCTACAAGAAGGGCCACACTGCTACTGAGTGTTGGTACCGCTTCGAGGACTATGTTCCGGATGAGAAGCATGTGGCAGCGGTGGCTACGTACAACATGGACACCAACTGGTATATGGATACTGGTGCCGGTGACATGATGACTGGAGAGCTAGAGAAGCTCCACATCAAGGACAAGTACCATGGTGGTGATCAGATCCACACGGCTAGTGGAACAGGTATGCAAATTAGTCATGTTGGTTATGCTACGGTTCCTACCCCTAGTCGGGATATTCATCTCAATAATGTCTTATATGTTCTTGAAGCAAATCAAAACTTCATATATGTCCATCGTCTTACTGGTGACAACTCGGTTTTTATGGAGTTTCATCCAAATTTCTTTTTGATCAAGGACCAGGCCACAAAGAACACGCTGCTTAGAGGGAGTTGCGATAGGGGGTTATATCCTCTTCCTGTGCCCACATCATCTGCAATAAAGCAAGCCTGTAGTGCTGCCAAGATACCTCTCTCTCGATGGCATAGCTGGCTTGGTCATCCTTCTTCTTTTATAGTTAAACAAGTTGTCAATAAAATAAACTCCCCTGCCTAGATATGTCTCCTAGTGATTCTGTATGCGATGCTTGCCAACAAGCAAAGAGTCACTAGCTGCCATATCCTAGGTCTGTCAGTGAATCTCAGTTTCCTCTAGAACTTGTATTCTCTGATGTGTGGGGCCCTCCTGAGTCAGTTGGGAGAAAACAATATTATGTTAGCTTTATTGATGATTACAACAAGTTTACATGGATCTATTTGCCGAGATATAAATCTGAGGTGTTTCAAAAGTTTCAGGAATTTCAGGCAATGATTGAGAGGCAATTTGACCGAAAAATTCTCACCATGACCGAAAATATTATGTAGGCTTATCCTTGCTAGCCCATGCATCTATGCCCTTAAAATTTTGGGATGAAGCACCTTTTTGCCACATATCTTATTTATCGCGTACCCAGCAAAGTCATCAACAACACCACACCTCTAGAACGCCTTTTTCACCAAAAACCTGAGTATGAATCTCTGAGAACCTTTGGTTGTGCTTGCTGGCCTCATCTTCGGCCCTACAATACAAGCAAGCTGGAGTTCGGGTCAAAGCAATGCGCTTTCCTTGGGTTCAGCGATATGCATAAAGGGTTCAAGTGTTTGGATGTTGCTTCTGGATGAATTTATGTTTCCCGTGATGTAATTTTTGATGAGTCAATTTATCCTTTCAGTACTCTTCATTCCAATGCAGGAGCACGACTCCGCTCTTAAATCATTCAGGTCTCTCCATCGCTTTTTCCAGGATTTATGGGGGAACCGGTAGTAGACCACGTGACTAATAATGCACGTGAACCTACCAATCAGTTTCATGAAGATTGCAGTAAAAATCCTGGAGAAAATCGGTGTCAATCTGCAGCAAATAGTGAAGAAATGGAGGGAACAAGCAGCGGCGTGAGACACGAGGATTATCCGCACGAAAATCTGCAACAGCAGAGGGCCCGATCCAGCTCAGGATCGCCGCATGCAGGCGCGCCACGCGAATCTTCCACGATCCGCACGCATACAGCTCGTCTCCGTGAACCTGGAAGTAGCACGCGTCGGTCTGTCCCCTCGACGACGGGCAATGCTGCACCAACGGGCGACAGCGACGACATGCGTCGGCGGGCGGATGGAGTCTCTGATCCGCTGCATGCGCGGACACCTGAAGACGCGACAGAAGACCCTGGAGCGGGATCTTCTGCGGCTGAGGAGCAATCGTCTGTGTTAGGATCTCCTGAGATGATGGAGGAGCGGCCACCGGCGCCTACACGACCTCAAACTCGTTCACAACATGGCATACGACGTCCCAAGGTATACACAGATGGTACTGTTAAATACGGCTGTTTTACATCTTCTGGTGAGCCACATAATGTTGAGGAAGCTTTAAGCAATAAGAATTGGAAAGATGCTATGGCACTAGAGTATGATGCTTTGGTTAAAAATAAAACTTGGCACCTTGTTCCACCTTTGAAAGGGAGAAATGTGATAGGATGTAAATGGGTGTACAAGATTAAGAGAAAAGCTGATGGGAGTCTATACAGATATAAAGCTAGGCTGGTAGAAAAAGGTTTTAAACAACGTTATGGCATAGATTATGAAGATACTTTTAGCCCAGTTGTTAAAGCAGCCACTATTCGTACTGTTCTTTCAATTGCCATATCAATAGGTTGGAGTTTGAGGCAGCTTGATGTCCAGAATGCTTTCCTTCATGGTTTGTTGGAAGAAGAGGTCTATATGGAGCAACCTCCAGGTTTTGTTGATGATTCTAAACCATCCTTTGTGTGTGTTGACGTTTCCTAGTGTCACGAAATAAATCCGCAAGCGCACGGATGACGTTGTAGCTTTCACCACCCAGGAGTATTCCAAGGGTATCGTATCCACTGAGGAATGTGTGTATATTCTCTAAGGTTCAGGTTCGTCCAAGGACACCGGACCAATTAGAGGCAAGGGCCAGAGAGGATTTCTAAGGCTAAAAGTCGAAGAAAAGATAGAACTGTCCTATCTGCTTGCTTCGGGCTACTAGCTTCCCACAGAATAAGACTGGTGAGTTCTAGTACTTTAGCACTGGGATATACCTTCCGCTGGATAGACAGGGTTGTCACCATCTGCTACCTACCTCATCTAACCATGGGATATACCACAACCAACAGGTAAGTCTAGTCTAGACGCCACGTCTACACTATCGTCACTAGCTCTAGTCTTAGCTACAAACTAGAGCTACCCACTAAACTAGTGAACTATTGATCCGGCAAAAAACTAGGGGGAACTAGCTCTAACTTAACTAAGAAACTAAAGCACAGAGGAAGTCATGAACACTTACTATGATTGAAAACCATCCGTTGAGGTACAAGATGGAGAAGAGCGCCGGTGGGCCCACCGGCTTAGTCAGACCCGGGGCAACGGGTCTGCACGCGTGGCGTAGAAGTTTCTAGAGTAAGGGTGGGGCATGTCCCATACCTTATCCATACTGTAAAGTACTCATACGCGGGTACAACTAGTCGGTACAGAAGGAAACTACCCGAGAGTACTCGGTTAGGACTCCTAAGCTCATACCAGACTAGGGTTTCCATGTAACCCTATCCCCCCAGGATATATAAGGGCGGGCAGACTAGGGTTTCCATGTAACCCTGTCCCCCCAGGATATATAAGGCCGAGCGGGGACCCCTCCAAAGCACTTCGTGCATACGCATAACCTCCAAGGCAATACAAACCATACAGGATGTAGGGTATTATGCATACTGTGGCCCGAACCTATCTAAACCCTTGTGTTCCTTGCACCATTGAATTCCTGATCTTGGCGATACCCTGACCACAAGTCTACTACCTTATGGTATCCCTAGGTAGGCTTGCTGGTAAAATACCGATAGCTGGCATGCTAGGTAGGGGTGCTCATCGAAGATCCACCGGCAAATTCGATGGCAACTTTCAGCTTCACCAGCGCTGTGCCCCTTGCGGGCACAACTTTCATCTTCGGCTCCTGGGTCCATGTCTCTGATGGCACAGGCGACTTCCGTCGACACCTCGTCGAAAAAAAGCCGGAGGCATCTGCAGCAACACCAAGCAGCGTTCTCGACGAGTTCATTGACAACCTCAACGAGATGCTGCTCCCTGACCTCGCCAGGGAGATCGAGAAGCTGTCCGTTATTGACGCGACTCTGACTCGTGCTGCATCAAGCTTCCTCGGATCGGACTCGACTCCATCTGAGGAGTAGTGTGACCGATTCCCCTTTGGTTTACACAATATGGCCACTGTTTACCAGGAGGCCATGAAGTCCAAATTCTACTCCGCATTGGAGAAGGATCTGGATGAACTACTCGAGCTCGGGGACAAGGATGCCACCGCATGCCGGGAGGCCCCTATCTTCGACGACTATGACTCGGACTCCGATCCCGAGGCCGAATCCTACTTGGGTGGCCAGGGCTTGGTTATAACCTCCACACTGGAGGGTCGCTTCGTGTACTGGAAGGGCATGAAACCCTCCGAACTACTCGAAGATGACGAAAGATTGGTCGCTCACCTTGACTCCCTGCCTTTCCAGGAGGGCAGACCACTCGGTGAGACCACCCCCGCTGGAACTGTACTCGTAGATTACAGCTCCGACGATCGATCCACACATCACCACGTCTTCATGGTGGAATCCGATGAATATAGCGACAGGCACCGCAATGAAAGGCCTGAGCAGATCTCTGAGGATGAGCACACCGTAGATGCCGCCAACGAGTCCGCTCAGGACCGTGAGGCCCGCAAGCCGCGCAACAGGAAACGTGCTAAGTGCAGAAGGGACGCCAATGATCGGCGCGCACAGATTCAACGCGACCTCGACGCCGAGTTCGCAACAGCACAGGATGCCGGGTTCAACACTCCTGCTGCCAACATTGCCGGTATAACCGCAATGTTAGCTGGCAACCCCGACCCACAAGTCCAGACCACCATTCGCATGGCGCAGCGGCACTGCTGCAGATCAACCAGCAGAACCCGATGCCCTTGGTTTCTCGGGGAAGGGGCGAGGGCGAGGGAGAAATCCAAGTCAGCAGAACTCCAGGGGGCCACCCCAGGCGACAAGTTGCTCCCTCCAACCAACAGGGAAGCCGTGGTCCGCAAGGAAGCCGACCAGCGACCCACGCAACACATCCGAAAGGCTCCGTTCACAACTACCACCGCTCGGAGCTCAAAAAGCTCCCAATGGGGCGACCTCTGCGACAAGATCAACATGGGGCGTGATGCTCGCTCCATCATCAACAATCGGAGGAAAGAACGCGCCGGAACAGAGGGAAACACTACACGGGACGACAACGATCGCTTCCCCACTTTCTCCTCCCGCTTCGACAACTATAAGTACCCGGAGGGATTCAAACCCATCGGCATCACCATGTACGGTGGTAAGGAATCTCCTCAACAGTGGGTACGATGCTACTCCACCGCCATTGAAATCGCAGGCGACACCAACACCACCAAGGTCGTCTACTTCCCGATGGCCCTGGAGACGGCCCCACTCACTTGGCTGGAGAGCCTAACCAAGAACTCCATCAACTCCTGGGAGGAACTGCGGAACGTCTTCATCGATAACTTCCAGGGGGCGATTGCTCAGGCAGGTACTCGACATGACTTGTCCCAATGCAAGCAAGAAAGGAACAAGCTCCTGTGCTCGTACACTCGCTGCTTCTTCGACACCCGAGCTACGATTGCCAACATCTCTGAGAGCGATGTCATCGACTACTTTCACAACGGCCTGACTGACCAAGCTCTGTTCCGTGATTTCGGCCGCAATTGCCCCAAGACTGTTGCTGCCCTCCGCGACATGATGCAGACCTGGGCAGACCAAGAGGAGTAGGAGCATGATCGGTTCTCAAAATGCGGTAACGATTACAGCAAGCGCAACAAGGACCACCGCAATGACAGAAGCAAGCGGGACTACTCGGGATCCTCCCGAAAGCGCAAGCCAGGCCATCTCGACGCGGCTATCAATCGCGCCTCGCGAGGCAAGAAGGCATCCAATCTGCAAGAGGTGTTCGACAAACTCATGCAGAAACAATGCCCGTGGCACCCACACTCAAAGCACTCTGCTTTCGAGTGCTACCAGCTCCAGAAGTCCCTCAACGCCCCGCCCTTGGAGAATGGTGACAAGAAGAAGAAGAAGGACAAGGACGACGAAGACCCGGAGAACAAGACAAACGCCTCTGAATTCCCGGACGTATCCAAGGTGGTGAACGTCATCTTCGGTGGCGAGTCAGGATTTGTCTCCAAAAGGACTCAAAAGTTGCACCGCCACGAGATCATGTCCATCGAACCGGCGATACCACGACCCCTCAGGTGGTCGGAGGTCCCCATCTCATTCTCCAGGGCTGATCAGTGGACGAGCTTTCCTGAGCCGGGCAAACTCCCGCTCATTCTAAATCCAGTGGTTGTGGATGTCAGGCTCACAAAAGTACTCATCGACGGAGGCAGCGGCCTCAACATTATCTTTGCGAGTACTCTAAGGAAGATGGGGGCAAATTTCATCGACATGCTTACCCCCAGCAAGGTTCCCTTCTACGGCATCGTGCCTAGGAACGCAGCTACGCCGCTTGGCACGGTGGTGCTTCCCGTCACCTTTGGGACGAGGGAAAACTACAGTACCGAGTACATCAAGTTCGAAGTGGCCAACTCCGAAACATCCTACAACGCCATTCTGGGCAGACTTGCAATGGCCAAATTCATGGCCGTAACGCACTACATTTACTTACTCCTGAAGATGCCAGGAAAGAGTGGGGTTCTCACCTTCCGCAGCGACCTGGAGAAGTCCTATGACTGCGACCAGAAGGCCATCAAGTACGCCTCGACCACGCGTGTACCAGATACTTCAGGTGAAGTACTCGCGGTTGCGCAACAGCTCTCCGAAATAGGGCTAGAAATTCCCACAACGAAGGCGAACCACTCGAAGCTGCAGCCCACCGGAGAACTCGCTTTGAAGTCCATCCAGCTGCAAGAAGGAGACTCATCCAAGACAGCCATGATCGGGTCACAGCTTGACCCAAAATAGGAAGGCGCGCTCATCAGTTTCCTTAGGGCCAACCGAGACATATTCGCGTGGAAACCAGCGGACATGCCAGGGGTGCCCAAGAAACTGATCAAGCATAGTTTGAAAGTAGATCCTGATGCTACCCCCAATAAGCAGCATCTCTGTAGATTCGCTCAGGACAAGAGGGAAGCAATCAAAAAGGAGTTGGCCAAACTACTCGCGGCTGGTTTCATCAAAGAGGTGTACCACCCAGAGTGGGTTGCCAACCCCATGCTTGTAAAGAAGAAGAATAATAATGAATGGAGAATGTGTGTTGATTATACAGATCTCAACAAGCACTGCCTGAAGGACCACTTCGGGCTACCGCATATTGATCAAGTAATCGACTCCACTGCCGGCTGTGTACTCCTCTGTTTCCTTGACTGCTACTCGGGCTACCATCAGATTGCCCTCAAGGAAGAAGATCAAATCAAGACAACCTTCATCACGCCCTTCGGGACTTATGCCGACAAGACTATGTCCTTTGAGCTGAAGAACGCGGGGGCTATGTACCAGCGGGAAATCCAAATGTGCTTTGCGGACCAACTACACCGCAATGTCGAGGCCTACGTGGATGACGTGGTCGTCAAGAGCAGAATTCACGAGGACCTGATTGCGGACCTGGAGGAAACATTCAGCATCCTCCGGAAGTTCCAATGGTAACTCAACCTGACCAAGTGCATTTTCGGTGTACCATCCGGGAAACTACTCGGGTTCATCATCAATCATAGAGGAATTGAAGCTAACCCGGAGAAGATTACCGCCATCACCGACATGAAGGCTCCAGCAACGATCAAAGATGTGCAGAAGCTAACAGGGTGCATGGCGGCCCTAAACAGATTCATCTCACGACTTGGAGAACGGGGCCTTCCCTTCTTCAAGCTCCTGAAGTAGAAAGATAAGTTCCACTGGATCCACTCGTGAGTCCCAGCCGGAGTATTCATCTAGGAACTCAACAAACCATCGATCAAGACCACGAATCAAGCAGCCACCGGTCTGGGGTCCTCGGACCCTAGCCGGGAGGTCATGATGTCAGAGGTCGATTGGCGGGGGACTTTCTTCGAATTCATCAAGGAAAAGAAGCTACCCCCTAGGGTGACAAAGAAAAGCCCAAAAGCAATACACATCTTGAGGCGCAACAAGAGGCTTGTGATCGTCAGGGATAAGCTCTACAAGCGTGGAGCAAGCTCAGGAGTACTCATGAAGTGTGTTCCAAGGTCATGGGGCAACAATATACTACTCGAGATACACGAGGGTGCATGTGGAAACCACGCAGCGTCCAAGACATTGGTCGGGAAGGCCTACAGGGCAGGCTACTAGTGGCCAACTGCAGTTTCCTACACCGAGGATCTCATACGAAAGTGCCAGAAGTGCCAATTCTTTGGCAAACAGTCCCACATCCCGGCGCACAACCTCATCACCATACCGCCCTCATGGCCCTTCGCATGCTGGAGCCTCGACATGATTGGACCTCTGACCACAACTCCAAGAATCTTTACACATGTAATGGTGGCCATCGACAAGTTTACCAACTGGATCGAGTACAAGCCGATTACCAATCTCACTCCAGACAGGGAAGTCGACTTCATCTCGGACATTATGTACCGTTTTGGCTACCCTAACACCATCATCACAGATCTGGGCTCAAACTTTATGGCAAACCAGTTCTAGGAATTCTGCGAAAACAACTTGATTGAAGTGAAGTACGTGTTAGTCGCACACCCAAGGGCCAATGGACAAGTCGAGCGGGCTAACGGCTTGATTCTAGATGGCCTAAAGAAGAGATTCTATGATGAGAACAACAAAAAGGGTGGCAAGTGGATATATGAGTTGCCTCATGTTTTCTGGGGGCTTCGAACTCAACCATCAAAAGCCATAGGACATACCCCTTTTTTCCTTGTCTACAGGTCCGAAGCTATACTCCCAGCAGATCTTATGTGGCTCTCTCCCAGAGTCGAGATGTATGATGAAGGGGAAGCGGACGAAGGTCGGCAACTGGAACTGGATACTGTTGATGAAGCCAGATGTAGTGCCCTCGTTCAGTCAGCCCGTTATCTGCAAGGCATCTGGCGCTATCACGATCTCAATGTGCGAGAGCGGTCGTTCAATATCGGTGATTTGGTCCTTCGCCGTATTCAGGATGAAACTAGGATACACAAGCTTAATTCACGGTGGGAAGGTCCTTTCATCATGTCGGAAGTCACAAGACTAGGGTCATATCTCCTGCAGTACCCTGATGGCTAGGAAGTTCCCAACTCCTGGAACATAGAGAATCTCCGGAAATTCTACGCCTAGTAGAAGCTATAAAAGCAATTCGCCAGCTGCATGTCAGCATCTTTTATAAATAAAGAGTTGATTTCGCTGTAATTTGACTACTTTTCTGCATGTTTTAACTCGGGGGCTCAACCACGTGTTCTTACATCTTTTCACCTACATTAAACTTGGGGGCTCCTGCACGAGTTGATATGCTTTTTCGAATACTTATACTCGGGGGCTCCGCCACGAGTACCTGAACTTAGCTCGCTTATGCTCGGGGGCTCCGCCACGAGTACTTGTACTTAGCTCATTTATACTCGGGGACTCCGCCACGAGTACTTACGTCTAGTACAACCTATATGGCAGAGCACTCGACGTACTCTCACACTTCCGGCCGCTGCTACGACTACTCGAAAGAGAGCGTTAAGGCACCCGCCGAAGGGGTCACCAAGCCCATCACATGGCCATGTTATTTCCTGCTACAAGCGGGATGTTAACAACCAAACTGACATGCTAACCTAGCGTACCGCATGATCGGGTAAATCCAGGTTATGTCCTTTGGCTCTACGAGCACTTTTACGGAACGTGAAGTTACTAACTACATCCAAGCCGATGCTCTTGGAGTAGCTTAACCCAAACATCTCCAACTACTCTAAGTCCTATGATCGTACCAACAAACATCACACAAATATATACGCTGAAGAAAGATCAATTAGGAAAACTTATATGCATATCAACAAGTGGCATAAAGTGTTCACCATGATACATTGTTTTTGCTGCTAACCATCTTGCTCCAGGCTCTCAGCTATCTTGTCAGCAAGGGGCTCGACTTCTTCACGGAACTTCATGAATTGCTTAACAGAGCAGTCGGCCGCCATGCCTTCAGCGAGTGGTTCAAGCTTCGCCTTGGGCCAGTATGACTTCACCAACGCGAGCGCTTGAGCTATGTACGTCCCGGTGACCTCCAAGATGTAGTTGGCAACCTTCTGAGGAGTCGCACAAAGCTTCTCCAACAATGACAGCTCGCCAGCATCACCTTCAGCCGGAAACTCCACCATCTACACGAGAGCCTGTGCAGCAGTCTTGAATTCTTCGAGTTCTTTTTGGATGACATGCTTTTCCTCAAGCATATTCTTGATCATCGCGGGATTTGACGCTTGTATCCTTAAGGACCTTCTCAAGACGCTCGACGTCATCTGCGCCACGGTAAACAAGGTTCTTCAGATCTATAATCATATTTTCTTTCTTTTGCAAAGTGGATTTAAGTTCTGCGCACAAGAGAAAAGAAGCGGTATTCGAGAAGTTTCAGAAACTATTCGAACAAACAACGAATCAAAGACAACAAGACAAGGTGACAAGTTACCTTTGTGCGCTTTGGAGATCTTCTTGTTCTTCTCAACAAGCTCGGCTTTTTCCTTCTCAAGATTCTTAATTTCACTTTTAAGCCACCAAGTTTCTTGAGTGTGCTCTTTCTTTAACTGCTCGAGCTCATTGCGGAGGTCGATCCTCTTTCGGATTTCTTCGCGAATGGCTTTATCCTTCTCCGCCAACTTACGATGGCCGTTCTCAATGAATTTAAGCTTCTCAGACTTCTCCTAGGATCGGCCCATCAGGTTCTACAAAGCAGAGTATATCAATTACCACCACTCAAATTGAAACAGGGGATGAAGACAACTACTCGAGGAAGACAAAAACTTATGGTGGTGAACTCGTACAAGTCCTTGAAGACCCCTTTAATTTGTTTTTTTTTTCTCCGCGGTCAGATAAGGGTCATCAATCAAGTCTGCTGCGATGGTGTGCTGCCAACCATACGGCATCACCGGCAGGTCTTCCTTTTCCGATGCATCAGCGCTGGGTTCAGAAGTACCCACGGCGCTAGCATCTCCTTCGCCAGGGCCACTCGTGCCCGCGGCCTCGGCGGTGTTGGCACCAGGGTCAGCATTACCTGCGGCACTAGCATCTGCCGTGCTAGACTTCTTGGGCGTTTCGCCTGCCACTTCACCCGCATTCACTAGTCGAGCTATTGGCAGTTTGGTGCTGGGAGATGGAGGAGGCAGGATGGGCTCACCTTCTTCTAAAGCACTACCTAGGCAGCACTAAGCCTCTAAGGAGACCTCCAACTCCAAAAGTGAGAGAGAAGAGAATGGAATGGTGTGTCTCATTTAGTAGCCCCTCCCCTTGTATTTATAGGGGTGAAACAGGGTGCTCTCGGCTGACAATGTAGGGGACTCACGCAGAACCGCTTTTTGGAAGAGCTGAGGACCCGCAACGTGGAAGCTTTAAGGCGGTGGCGGTGGAAGCTCCAACCAGGTTCATCTTCACCTGAGTGACTGGTAAGTGGGCCCTATGGTCTCTAGTGAGTGAGTTGACACAACCTTATGTCGGTTACACACTCTGATGGGCCCTTTGATCCGTGTGACGCTGAATGCTTGTGCCTGATTGGTCGGAGTGGTGTTGCCTTGGATCGCGGGTGTGTGGCCTTGCTCTTGAGGTGTGTTTCCTGGTTTGCTTGAGCTGCATACACATATACACCAACACATATAGAATTTTGTAATTGAATATCTACTCTTTGTTGGTCAACGCGCTCCAATCTGTCGGCATTTTGTGGCTTGGACCCTGGAACTTGTTTTACCTGCATTTCTTGCCCAAATCCCTACATTGCAAAATCTCCAAGGGAAATGTGGAAATGATATTATTCGGGTTAAATATGCAGGTTAAGTATGCCAGTCATCCCTATTTTTGGGTCAAATTGACGCTCAAAATTTGTCCGTAACGAGCGCAACAAGATCCCCCACACTTCCTCTTTGCTCGTCCTCGAGCAAAGCTTAGGAATAAGGTGGAACACCACTTCCTTTTGATATGATACCTACATATAGATTATTCCAAACTTCACCCTTACCTGTGAATTTTGATGTGTCTACCATAATAGTTTGGGAAGTTGAAAAACGGAATGGTATTGACTTGGGTCTCCTCCACTTCTTTATTGTATGACTGGGTGTTTTGAAATATTTTCGAAAGGACCAACCATAGCTTTACTCCTCCATGGGATCTCTCATTTCGCTCAGTGTGTTTATAACCTCACTAAGGCATTGCCTCTTTTCAACCTACTTCTAAAGATAGCTTTTGTGGAGCTCATGGTAGGAGATTGGAAGCATGCACTTGTTTTACACATACTGCAAAATCAAAAATTGGATCCACGGAGATGACATGTCATACAAGCTGATATAGATTGTGCAAGTGTATGGAAGGTGGATGATGAAGCTGACATGTCATACAAGCTCTCTCTCCTTTATTTGTAGGAGTTGAGGACATGGCTATCATTTTTTTCTTGGACCTTCATGTGTCCAAATTTTTTTTCTTTCTTTTTTTTTTCAACTCTTGGACCATCATGTGTCCAGATCTTTTTTTCTCATTTTTTCATATAGCCCATGAATCTTTTGTAACATTGTTAAGGAGAGAGATCATCACATATGGAGTTTTATTTTGTGGATGGATAGGATGGAATGGCTAACTTCGAGTGTAGAAGTTTAGCATGTGGAGTGTACGTGATCTTGATCAAGAAAATATGAGATGACAGCTCACTAGGGTCACAAAATTTGATGAAGCTCAATGCTACAACAAGGCACATATGTATAAGGTTTCATTCATAAAAATCGACATATGGCTTTGGTAGGACAAACACGAGGAGTTTGTAAAGCTATGGAGGGGTATTCTTTTCTCTTTTTTTTTTTCAAATAAAATTTTCCAGACATAAAAGCAGAGAAAGCAGGGATTCCTTCATCAAACCATATGTCAATTTTCTACAACTTAACAATTATGAGTTCCCTAAAATATGATTCATAAGCTCAAGTTCAGCAAGGAATAAAATATATGCAAGCCAATCAAACTTGAAGCATGCGACTAGCGAGCACCATTGAGTTTAATTTTTATTGTTAGCAAAGAATTTTATTTAAACTCATGGATCAGGGAGATTTGAGGGGTAGAGTACACAAACCGTCGCGATGGGTTCTAAACCTTTTGCATGCTGATTTTTTCGGTCTTGTGCATCTGTCTGTGGGAGATCTTGAATGGATGTTCGTCAAAACTCTGGGAGATCCCCCCCACACTTGTTCTTGTACCTGGTGCTTATTCAAAAACAAAAAGGGTGGAAACAAAATAATGGCTCTGCCGGTTTTAAGAACCAGGGAGCCCTAACATTCATTGGAACTAAAATTTTAATCTCACCATGAGACTTACTCAAGCAAGGGCGAATTGACGTTGCATCAACATGAGCAAAGAAGGGTGTACTTATGGTGGAACGAGTGTGATATGTTCCTCCTTCCTATGTTACGCAACGTGAATTCGATGCCTTGGCTTATCTTTCTATTTGAATTCAGCTCAACGACTTACCCATTTGGATTTGAAGTTCAACCAAGATCTGCATATACAACCAAGATCTATACAAGCATTGACTCTGAAGTTCATCAATCAAACTTGACACCACGCCTAGTTTGATTAAAGAAGGCTTTTTAACCTAAGCACCATGCTTAATTTAAAAAGTCTATGAGTGTAGTTCGAACATACACTCAAACCAGAGCAACCGAGCATAGAAAAAGGAAGCATGAAAATATGATCAAGCATTATTCAAAGAGAGAAAAGCATGAGTAAGAGAGTGGTGATCCTCGGGTTACCTCCCGGAAGGACTTTGTTTAAATTCAAAAAGCAAGACATACCTGGAGGTGCTTACCATGACGTTTTGTTGATGAAGAACATGCCACCGTGGTAACTCCTCTCTTTTTTTCTTTCCTTTTATGGGGCAAGATGCGAGAACCAACATCATCTCCAAACCAAGGTAAGAGTTGGCATGAAAGGAACATACTTGGGATCTCACATACCTCCCCCACACTTGGAGTTTGCATTGCTGAGCAACACAACTCAAGTGTGTGGAGCTCAAGTTTCCCTACATAATGTTCCCTCCCCAAGAATTACCATAGTGTTGTAGTCGGTGTAGCTCTCATGTTCTTTGGCATCACCTGTCCTTTGTTCTTTTTAATCTTCACCTGAAATGGTTAGCGACCAAAACTACCCGAAGGAAAGACGCATCCTAGAACATTATCTTGCTTTTATTTGAAAGGGGAAAATCAAATGATAATCCGGGTTATCTCTCGGTAGTGCTTTGTTTATGGTAAGAAGCTCGACCATGGGAACTTCCTCCTACAGCTATCATTGGTGACGTCGTTCCCTTCTCATCGCCAATTGTTGATGTTTCAAGAAGCTTTAGCTGCAAGGTTTGTGCCACAAAGCATCCACGAAATTTGCAATGCTTATGATAAACATATGCATCTGCAACCAACCTTTTGAAGAGTTTGGAGAAGAGGACCGCAAGGTGGCTATAGTCCTCGTGCGTGCTCAGAGCACTAAGCATGCCTGACTGTGGGGAGGCATTGAACAAGCATGGTTCTTGGGGTATTTCAAGAATAGGGCTCCCATGCTCATCTATGGAATTCTTCTTTTCGGACTCCAGAGTCGACGCCTCACAACATTCCACGGCCCATGAGATCTCCATCTCAAGAAATTCATCGTGAGAGATTGTAGTTGAATCTCGATCGTGGTCGAGAACAACGTACTCTGGGCCAGCGGGAGAAGGATCAAACTCGATCGAGGGTGATGATGATCGTTCATCTTCACAAAGGTGAAGAATTTCTTCTGAATCATACTCTTCTGAAGTCACGGATTTTGCAACTTCAAAGAGAATGGGTTCAGATGATATGAACGGAGATGTATGCACCATCTTCTCAAGTGTCTTTTGCTTGGGAAGAGGCTTCGCCATAGGATTTTCTGAATAGAAGGTAGTGATGGCAGAAACGGATTCCCTAAGCTTTTCATCTAGGCTCCCATGAGATGTATCAAGAAGTTTTTCAAATGGGTAGCCTAGGAGAAGATCAAGGTCAAGGATATCGAAGATATGAAAGTCTAGGTTGACCTCGATCTTGTCTATTGAGAGCATCACAACACTTGCGACCCCCCAACATTCAAGGATGTGTCCAAAGGGACATCTCTTGATGAGCTTGTCAGATGGTTTTAGCGTAACATCGCCCAAAAGTGTGTACGCTAAGTGCCATGGCATGATGTTAACCTCCATAAGGGGGTTAAGATGGGCGTCTATGGTAATTCCCCTTATAGAGTAGGGGATTATCGTGGAAGGTGAACTAATCCAAATTGCTTCGGAAGAGTGTCTCAAATCACCCGACGATTTCTCCTTTGTGACCTCCTTGAGATTTGCTTTGTTGAGAGGATCGAGAGGTACAGGGGTTACCGTAGGCTTGAGGGAAGGTTCGTGGTTCGGGAGAGGGCTCAACAGACAAATCTTTGGATTTCGGAGATAAAAGCTTGGATTTGGCTGTTGAGAGACTCTCATGTCTTGGCTCGGATTCCTCTCGACAGGGTTCGTTATGATCGCTAGGGAAAGACAAGTCTTCTAAGAGGTCACCTAGAATCTCTATTCCTTCTGTCAAAGCTTTGTGCGTAAACGAACCTCCGGTGGCGACATCAAAATCAAGGGCAGATTCCCTATCTAAACCAGAGCAAAAGATGTCTAATGATACATCTTCGGGTACAAACAAGTCTGGGCTAGATCCCAAAAGGCATGAGAATCTAGCCCACGTTGCACCTATGGACTCCTTCTCTAATTGCTTGAAGCTGAGGATGTCAAACGGTAGGGATTCTATGTGTTCTGTAAGGGAGAATGAGTAACAAAAGGCAACTCTAAATTCTCCCCAATTTCTGATCGTACTCCCTATCGTGCGAGTGTACCATTGCTCCGCCTTCCCTGTGTGTGAGAGAGGAAACAACTTCCACCGCAATGTTTCCTGTGTCATACCTGGGATGTCCAAGCATGAGCACAGTTCCTCAAACTTTTGCAGATGATCGTCAGGATCTTCATTAATTGCTCCAGAGAAGGGTCGATTCCGAAACATGACTATAATCCGAGGATGGAGTCCGTAGCCAGATGAAGGGGTTGATCATGAAGTTGGTAAGTGCTTATAGAACTCACCCCTTGGGATAGAGAGCTGTTCAATGGATAGCTTCTCCATGGGTAGCAGGGGTAAAGGTAGAATCAAAGAAAAGAAAATGGTACGAGGGCGAACTAGGTTCGAAGAGAATTTAACAACCGTTCCCCGACAACGGCGCCAGAAAGCTTGTTGATGTTTCTTAGCATCATGAATAAATCCGCAAGCGCACAGATGACATTGTAGCTTTCACCCAGGAGTATTCCAAGGGTGTCGTATCCACTGGGGAACGTGTGTATATTCTCTAAGGTTCAAGTTCGTCCAAGGACACTACACCAGTTAGAGGCAAGGGCCAGAGAGGATTCCTAAGGCTAAGAGTCAAAGACAAGATAGAACTGTCCTACCTGTCGGTACTTTTACCGTCAGCCTACCTAGGGATACCCTAAGGTAGGTGTTTATTTGGTGAGGGATCGCCGGATCTGGAACTTGAAGGTAAACGCGAGGACACAAGACACAGATTTAGATAGGTTCAGGCCGCCAGAATAGCGTAATACCCTACATCCTGTTTGGGGTGTGGTATATTGCGCCCTGCGCTTGGTGTTGAGTTGTCTGTTGGCCACTCTGTTCTGGTTCTGCCTAGCTAGGTACCCCTGCCCTCCTTTATATATCCCAGAGGGTGGGGTTCCTAGTAGGATTACAAGGTATGAGTCCTAGTAGGATTATAGGGTAGAGTCCTAGTAGGAGTTCGAGTTCTTTTCCTCCGCGGGTAGCTTCCTTGCGGTACCCAGGGGATCTATCCCTGACACTACCTGCTTGCTTCGGGCTACTAGCTTCCCACAGAATAAGACTGGTGAGTTCTAGTATTTTGGCACTGGGATATACACGAAAGGGGAGGTTCTGCTGGATAGACAGGGCTGTCGCCATCTGCTACCTACCTCATCTAACCATAGGATATACCACAACCAACAGGTAAGTCTAGTCTAGACGCCACGTCTACACTATCGTCACTAGCTCTAGTCTTAGCTACAAACTAGAGCTACCCACTAAACTAGTGAACTATTGATCCGACAAACAACTAGAGGGAACTAGCTATAACTTAACTAAGAAACTAAAGCACATAGGAAATCACGAACACTTACTATGATTGAAAAGCATCCGTCGAGGTACAAGATGGAGAAGAGTGCCGGTGGGCCCACCGGCTCCTCCCCGACTCCCCCTGACTTTCTCCCTAATTCTAAAGCACTACCTAGGCAGCACTAAGCCTCTAAGGAAAGCTCCAACTCCAAAAGTGAGAGAGGAGAGAATGGAATGGTGTGTCTCATTTAGTGGCCCCTCACCTTGTATTTATAGGGGTGAAACAGGGTGCTCTCGGCCGACAATGTAGGGGACTCACGCAGAACCGCCTTTGGGAAGAGGTGAGGAGCCGCCACGTGGAAGCTGTAAGGCGGTGGCGGTGGGCCTTGTTCGGCCGACTCACCTAGGTCGGCCGACCCAAACCTGGCTCCAACCAGGTTCATCTTTGCCTGAGTGACTGGTATGTGGGCCCTATGGTCCCTAGTGAGTGAGTTGACACAAGCTTAGGTCGGTTGCACGTTCTGGTGGGCCCTTTGATCCGCGTGACATCGAATGCCTGCGCCTGGTTGGTCGGAGTGGTGTTGCCTTGGATCGCGGATGTGTCGCCTTGCTCTTGAGGTGTGTTTCCTGGTTTGCTTGAGCTGCATACACATATTCACCAACACATAGAATTTGGTAATTGAATACCTACTCTTTGTTGGTCAGCGTGCTCCGATCTGTCGGCATTTTGTGGATTGGATCCTGGAACTTGTTTTACCTGCATTTCTTGCCCAAATCCCTACATTGCGAAATCTCCAAGGGAAATGTGGAAATGATATTCGGGTTAAATATGCAGGTTAAGTATGCCAGTCATCCCTATTTTTGGGTCTAATTGATGCTCAAAATTTGTCCGTAACGAGCGTCAACAAGATCCCCCACACTTCCTCTTTGCTTGTCCTCGAGCAAAGGTTAGGACTAAGGTGGAACACCACTTCCTTTTGATATGATACCTGCATATAGATTATTCCAAACTTCACCCTCACCCTTCCCCCGGTCGGCCTCCTCCCCACGCCGCCGCCCACCCCAGACGGCCTCCTCCCCGCGACCACCCGCGGCGGCCTCCTCCTCACGCCGTTCAGCCTCCTCCCCGCACCCGCCCGTGGTCGGCCTCCTCTGCGCACCGGTCGGCATCCTCCCCCGCGCCCGCCCGTGGTCGGCCTCCTCCCCACGCCGGTCAGCATCCTCCCCGCGCCCACCCGCGGTTGGCATCTGTTGGCACTCCTTAGGCTTTACGAACTAATCTGCAAGCGCACGGATACCGTTGTAGCTTTCACCATGGAGTTTACCTGGGATATCAAATCCAAGGAACGGCAGACGCAACCAGACCTAGAACTATTCAATCGGACCCACCTAGAGAGAGGAGGTACGAGGGTAGAGGGGTTAACTTCAGTTAGCCAACTCGTTACCCAGATAACTAGAAGCTATACTAGCTTGATCTGCTTCGGCAGCTGGGGCGGAAGGACCACAGATTGAGGGAGAAATGGGGGTCCAACTCGGCCAACGATCTACTGCTATGAAAACACCCGAACGTGGTGGACTACAAGGGACGGATAGGGCTGTCACCACCTGCCGCCTACCACATTAGTTCCGTGGGGTGGAACACAACCCAAGATTAGTATCAAGCCTAAGCACCACGCTTCAACAATCCAGTTACTGACTTCCGCCTCATGTTAAGGCAAGAAAAAACCCCAAATGGCCAGGCTGGCTGAACCACGCAGACAAGGGATCCCGCAGATCAAAGTAGTAAACTAACTAGATACTGAAAGTAAAGAGAAAGACTAGCGAGATACTGAAGATAAATGAGGAACTTACTTTGATAATATTCCCCTGTGGTGGAAACAAAAGTGGAGAAGGACCAAGAGAAAACCCCGGCTCCTTTCCTAGCTCGGCTCTGTCACAAGCTCTCACCTTACTCTCTCCCTATTCTACAACTGAACTGGAGCTACTAAGAATCTCACTTCTCTATTGGATGATGTGTCTTACAAATGAGAAATGGAGCTCTATTTATAGCAGCTAGAGGTCGGTAACCGGTGAAAAGCTTTAGGACCATGCGACCTTGGCAGTTGCTTAACTTCCACGCAAAGGCAGGACACCAGAGGCCGCCAGGTGGGGCCGGCCGGCCTCCCCCAGGCTGGCTGGCCCAGGGTTTGTGCCAAGTGGCACCGACCTTCTCGTGGACGCTCCTGATCGCCTCCTGAGGTCGGTAACAATTGCTTTTTAGTTAAGCATCCGTTTCAGACATGCAGGTGGGCCCTTGAATCCGTGTGTGAAGCCTTCGGGCCCTCGGATCAAACCGAATTCAAGTGCATGATGCATGATCCTTCTGGGTGTGTTTCTTGACTCCTGGATTGATGATGTGGCCAGATGAGGTGGAGCTAGGCTGGCCGGTCTAGGGGAGGCCGGCCGGACTGGGATTTCTCCTATTTCGGCCCAAATTCGTACACTAAGTTCCTAAAATGATGAAGGTAACAAAACTTATGGAACTTGTCAGTGTGGTTAGTTTTAACTCAGTTTTGACTTGTAAACCATGAAAATCGGAGAAATGTTGTTGGTAAAAATCATCAAAATCAACCGCCAACACACCCCCACACCTAGACTTTTGCTTGTCCCGAGCAAAATGATTGAGATAGAACCCAGGGACTAATCAAGTCTAGGGTCATGATCCTGAATGAATTCTGAATATATTTCGAAGTTGTTTCTCATACCTTGGATTCCAGGTGGCTAATGCCTTTTCTTCCACCTATTGATTTCCAGAACAAGTCATCGTGAAACCCGATTCTTCTTATTCTTAGTACCTAGAGAAATTCTTTCGGAACTTCAAGACATACTCTCATTCACTCAAGGCACTCACTCGCTCAGGGTGAGGTATGAATTTTCTGGGACGTCACATTATTCCTCCTATTTCTAAAGGCTTATATGAGGAGCTTGGGTAAGATTTTGCGGCACAATCTGTATCTCCTCTTGTTGCAAGTTCAAATATTCCGTCTCACAGAAACCATGTGTCCTGAGAAACTTAGCCACGTGCATGTGAAAAGCAATTGTCCTTTGGTGGTAAGTACTCGAGCATCATCTATTTCCCCCTTTTTCTTGACTCGAGTCGGATGGCTTTCCTGACTCGGTTTCGTTTTCTTTCAGGGGAATGGTGAGCTGCGTGAGGACCACACTTTTCTAGACTTTCAAGCTCTGAACGTGTATGTGAGTGACTAAGAGTCACAGAATGCACAAAGTTCTAATGAGGCGAGAAGATTTGATCAAGCTCAGGGGCACAGAAAGGCTATGTGGGGCTTAGAGAAATATGTATATGGCTTGGATAGGATTTAATAAAGCCAAGAGTTGCCTCTTTGTTCTCATGAATTCTACAAGAATTCGAACTCAGAAAAATCAGTGTTTGCAAGTCGTTATATCATAAAAATCAATAAGCAGAAGATCAGGCGATCCTAACATAAAGATCCAAGGGTTAGAGTACTTTGCAAACGAAATATAATTCAATCATTCTTTGATTCACATGCAAGGAATTCATCTCTTCCTGTTTGGTTTGATCAAATTTTAATTGGTTTTAGCAAAAATACGAATTTGAACCAAAGGTAGGAAGGATTGAGGTTGAAAAGGCGCAAACCATCATGGCGAGAAGCCGCAGCGCTGGCGGCTGCCAGGTGGGGCCGGCCGGCCCCTGCCCGAGGGGCAGGTCCCACAGGCTCAGCCTCGGTTCCAACTTGACGGTGCATCGTGCCTTTTTGGCACTTATTTTGTACTCTTAGGCCGGCCAACCTCGTTCAAGCTGCCCGGCTCAGGTTCAAGTCAAATCGTGCTCTTTTTTGCGCAGTGAGTTCGTACCGTTCTGAAACCTGCGAATCTTGATGCACTTCGACAAAATATTAGTCCAGGGGTGTGTGGTTGGCGCACAAGTGTGCACCAACCTCACGAGACAAGGCATGATTCAAAATTAAATTCATGTTGACGGCCGTTATTCGACCTTCGTCCGTCAACATCTCGAGAATAGTTTAGAGTTTTGCATTATGTTCCATGCATATTTTATTTAAACTAATAAAATTCCAAAAGTTTTGGATGAGTTGTCTATGCAGGAGCAAGTGTACCAAAAATGGGCCAGTTTGGGAGAAATCCCAGGCCGGCCGGCCTCCTCTAGGCCGGCCGGCATTGTCCCCCCTCATCTGGCCACGTCATCGATCCAGGAGTCAAGAAACACACCCAGGAGGATCATGCATTGTGCACTTGAAGTCGATTTGATCCGAGGACCCAAAAGGCTCCACACACGGATTCAAGGGCCCACCTGCATGTCTGAAATGGTTGCTTAACTAAAAAGCAACTATTACCGACCTCAGGAGGCAATCAGGAGCGTCCACGAGAAGGTCGGTGCCACTTGGCACAAACCCCAGGCGGGCCTGCCTGGGTGAGGCCGGCCGGCCCCACTTGGAAACCTCTGATGCTCAGCCTTCGTGTGGAAGTTAAGCAACCGCCAAGGCCGCGTATTCTTGGCGCTTTTCACCGGTTACCGACCTCCAACTGCTATAAATAGGCTCCCCATCCTCACTTGTAAAACACACACTCAGAAGGAGTTCTCTCTTCACTTCAGTTCTAGAGTTAGGTTTAGTAGTCTGGGAGTTAGAGTCGAGACGAGCTTGTCTCGGGATTCCGGAGTCATCCTCGGAAGTCTGGTATAAGCTCTTGTATCCTTCCTTTGACATTATCAGTATAAGTTATCTTCTTTATCTTATCGAGTCAGCTTTACTTTCCGTATTTATTTATTTATTTCCAAGCTCTTGCTTGTGTGCAGAAGTTCTTTCCTTTAGCTTAGGCTTTGTTCTAGTGTTAGTTTGTCAGGACCTTATCTTACGGGTTTTCTCGCCCGGACTAGGGGCTCAAGTTAGTTCCCTAGGTTGAGGGGGATTTCTCTTGAGTGATGTCTGGTGCAGACGTGGTGTCTAGCTTAGTGTTAGCTAGGAAGTGTATTCCACCCCACGGAACTGATGTGATAGGCGGCAGGTGGTGACAGCCCTGTCCGTCCCTTGTAGTCCACCACGTTCGGGTGTTTCCATAGCAGTAGATCGTTGGCCGAGTTGGACCCCCCCATTTCTCCCTGAGTCTGTGGTCCTTCCGCCCCAGCCGCGGAAGTAAGCTCTGTTCTCCCGATAACTAGGTTAGTTCAGGTTTAGTTTAGAGAGGCTAGCTCGTTAGTTTAGAAGTGTTTTAGGAGTGTTTATTGCTCGTTGTCCTCCCAGCTACTTACCGCTCTAAGGTAGAGTCTCCTGTGTGTCGCTCGGTCATTGCCTGGCCACTTATCCTATCATTTATCTAGCTTACCCTGCTATCTAGCTGGTGATTATCCCCAGTAAAGTTTACCATCCATTCAATTGATATTCTTTAGGCCATAGTGCTTCCCTGTGGAAATTCGATGCCCTGGAATACTCCAAGGTGAAGTGCTATAGTGGTGTATTCTGTGCGCTTGTGGAATCTCTATTCTATTGGGCATAAGAAACGCCAACAAGCATTTCTAGCGCCGTTTCTTGGGAAGCAATTTGGTGCTAAGATATCATTGAATCGTTTGGCAAATTTTGTTGTTTTTATTCACCGCTAGCTTTAGCGGGCTTACCATTGCTCTCTTTGTCTTTTTGATATATGCAGAGCAGTGCATGACCGGTTTCGACCTACCAAGCAACTTCACTCTGAATCCAGAAAGAATTGGGCGTATTGTTTGGCAAAGAACTGTCTCACCTCAGAAAAGGCTTACCTTAGGAGGAAGTTCATCAACGTCTGTCTCAATAATGGCTCAGAAGACACTCCGTCAGTACTCGGCCCCATCCAGCAGTCATATCCCTATTGGTTTGGACAACACCCAAGGCACTGATGGCTTCGAGCTGAAGACTGGACTTGTCATCATGGTCCAAGCTAGCCCTTTCTGTGGGAAGGCAACTGAAGATGCCAACGCTCACCTCCAGAACTTCATGGTAGTGAGTAGCACAATCAACCCCAAAGGCACTACACTGGATAACGTTCGCCTTCGTCTGTTCCCATTCTCTTTGCTGGGAAAAGCAAAGGCGTGGTTCTACACTAACAAGGTAGACTTCATCACCTGGAATGATTGCTCCAATACATTCCTGGCCAAGTATTTCCTAGTGGGCAAAACCAATGCCCTTAGGAACAGGATTTCAAGTTTCCAACAACTCCAAGATGAAACCATCCCGGAAGCCTGGGAAAGACTGCAGGATTACATAGCAGCTTGTCCACACCATGGCATGGAAGAGTGGCCGATTATTCAGAACTTCTTTCATGGCCTGAGTTAGAGAGCGCAAGACCACATCGATGCAGCAGCAGGAGAAGCATTCCTCTCTCGCAGGATTACATAGCAGCTTGTCCACACCATGGCATGGAAGAGTGGCTGATTATTCAGAACTTCTTTCATGGCCTGAGTCAGAGAGCGCAAGACCACATCGATGCAGCAGCAGGAGAAGCATTCCTCTCTCTGGATGTTGCACGGGCCAAGACACTCATAGACAAGAACGCCTACAACCAAAGTTGGAAGGGAGATAGGCAACCAGCCCGCCCGAAAGGAGTATACCAGATCGATGGTGTAGATATCCTGGCAGCCAAGATGGATCTCCTCATGAAGAAGCTAGAATCTCTGAACCAAGAGGTCAATCAGATCATGGACTCGAGGATCACATGTGAAACATGTGGTGACACTAGGCATTCGGGCAATAGCTGTCCACTAACACAAGAGGATGTGAATTTCGTTGGGAATAATTTTCTCAACAATTCAGGATATCGTCCTCAACAGCAAGGGTTGAACTCCAAGCCCAACCTCCCCTTCGGTCAACAGCAAGGTAACAATTTTAATAACAATTTTCAACCTTCTCTAAAAGACCTAGTTTACGACCAGAAACAAATTAATGATAACATTAGCAAGAAGTTTGAAGCTAATGATAAAATTTTGGAGTCTTTGGCCGCACAACTAGAGGGTTTTAACTTTTTTATTAAAAACCAGTTGAGCTTTAATCAAATGATAGAAACTCAAGTAGCTCAACTGGCCTCATCCTGTCCTAACCCTAACACGGGGAAGCTGCCCGGGCAACCAGAAGTTAACCCAAAAGAGAAAGTGAATGCGGTGACTACGCGGGCTGGAAAGTCCATGCATTATCCACCTCTTCCACAGGATGCAGGTTCACGGCGGGACACCGTAACCGCCAGGGATACCATTGCTGAGGACGAGGTGCAGGAGGAGGCATATAGAAGCACCTTTGCTACCCACGGAGAAGGTGAGGAAGCCCCAAGGGCTCCTCGAGAATACTACAACACAACTGCCTTACCGTTTCCGAAATGGAGAAGGAAGCCGGTGGCCGACGAACAATTCAGCAAGTTCATCGAGGTAATCAGGAAGTTGTATGTCAATATACCATTGCTTGATGCTATGCAAGTACCTATGTATGCCAAGTATATCAAGGATATTCTTGGAAACAAGAAGAACTTGCCGACCACCGAGGTAGTACAGCTCACAGAAGAGTGTAGCACAACTATACTCAATCCTCTCCCGGAGAAAAAGAAAGCCCCAGGATGTCCCACCATCACATGCTCAATCGGGACCCAACACTTCAAGCACGCACTCTGCGACTTGGGAGCAAGCGCCAGCGTTATGCCTAAGTAGTCCATGACAAATTTAATCATCATTCGCTTGCTCCTACTGCCATGTGTTTGCAGCTAGCGGACCAATCAGTTCGCTACCCCACGGGGGTCGCCGAAAATATTCCGGTGAAATTCCAGAACTTTTTTATTCCCATAGACTTCGTTGTCCTAGACTTGGAAGTCGACACCACGACCCCTCTCATCCTAGGGAGGCCGTTCTTGAGCACAACAAACACACATATCGATTTGGGAGCTGGAGAAATTCAGCTCAACATCAATGGGCAGAAAGAGAAGTTCTCCTTCAGACCGAAGGTAGAACAATGTTCCCAAGTTAAGACAGTCAACCAGAAGCAACAATCCGAGAAAAAGCTTGACAAAGAGCCCGAGAAAAGATCCAAGAAGAAACCAGAGAGTCTAGCCATTCCTGTCATTGAGAGCCTCATCGAACTCATAGAAAGCATACGAATTCGGGAAAAGGAGATCAAGGTGCATAACCAACGGAATGCGAAGCGACGGATCCAGCGTAAGAAATTTCTAGAATCAGAGAAGAAAGAGGTCGAAGTAGCTACGCCTACGAAGAATGTGTGGTGTGAGAAAGTGTCACCACCGACAGCAACCCCAGCAGGTGAGGACAACCAAACTCAAGGTATGGAGAGTCCCGCTCCGGACTCAAAACCCGAGCTCTCGCCATGAGGTAACGTGGTAGTTATCCATTTCTCGCATTGCATATAGGATAGTTTATTTTCCTTCATTTTAATTTCAAAGCATGGCATGTTTGAATATTGGCAAAATGCATCATTAATTTTTGAACTTTGCTTTTATTCTGCATTGCATAAAAAAGTCAGAAAATTCTGGCCGAGATGCAGGCCGGCCGGCCCCACCTGTCACTCTCTGGCCCGGGTGCAGCTTGTAGTAGAAACACTAACGTGCAGGAGTAGAAGGAGATGGGCATTATAGCAATCAAGAGTGCGGGAACATGCCAATTAACCCCATCATGTGAGATTGGTGCATTTTGCACCGTACCTGTCTCGTCGAGCTGTAGTGATCGCCCAAGTGCACATGCCAGCAACAGCCATGATGGGTGAGGAAGCAACCAGAGCAAGGAGCAGGCGAGTAGCTGCCGCACCAGGGCGTCCGGCCCCATGATGGCCGGCCGGCCCCCTCCTCGCCGCTGCCGTCATGTCACCACCAACCGGAGCATGATCACCTGCAAGGCTACGAGTAGAGTGATGAGTTCGAGCCCCGGGCACCATTATTGGAGCTGGCCGACCTGGTCCAGGCCGGCCGGCCTGCCCCTACCGCGCGCCTATAAAACCCGACGCTCCCGAAATCCCTTGGCACACCAGCAGCTCATATTCTTCTGCCCTTTCCCGAGCTCGAAATCTCTTCTCCCTCTCTAAGCATCTTTAGTTAAGTAAGCCCTTGGGCTAATTAAATAAAGAGCGTAAGTGCAAACACCCACCAAAAACAAAATAAAATCAGTGCTAAACCTTCACTTTAGCTGCAGAAAAATACCAAAAATATTTCCATTTGTTTTGAATAAAACTCTTGGCGCTTGAACGAGAACATTTGTGGAGGTTAATCCCCCACAAGGATGACTAACAACTAACCCCTTTTGTTTAGTCCTTCGGGTATATTTTTTTGTGTGCGCTAACCTTTTGCAGGCAATATGTGGACGGCCACGAAGAACAAGCTCAAGAAGCTCAGCCCCTCCAGCTCTCGGCGCTCGTGCAGGACGACATCCTCCAGGGATAATATGTCAGTTGACTCAAGTCACCGGGATACTAACTCCCAGGAGGACGCAACCCCCACAGTGCTAAGGAGCCACGTTCAGGGTCGTATCTGCGTGCTCACTCCTGGTGAATAGCTCGTGCCGCAGAAGGACTACGAACGGGAGGCTCTGGACCTGCTGAAGAATCAGACGTACCACCACGTCAGGATCTTCGAACCCTTCTTTTTCATAAAGACGGGTTTGAAGGTGGACATGACCCAAGCATTCGGCTACGCAGGGTGGTACAACTTTGCTGCCATGACAGAACCAGGTTTGAAATTTCTAACTATGGAATTCCTCATGACTCTTAGTTTCGAAGAAGTCGGTAAGACCACTAAAATTTATTTCCGTTTCTTCGATGAGCAATTTAAATTAACGGCGAAAGAACTTAGTGTTGCTCTAGGCTTTGATAAAAAGTGCTTGATAGATCCAAGTATTTTGGCTAAAACTTATAAATAGGATCGGACCACATGGTGGAATGAAATTTCTGAGGAACCTGTGAGTAGCAAGAATAGCATAGTGGATCTATATGGTGGAACACCCACACTCCGACCTGCGCCTTTGCAGTCTCCCTGAGCTGCAGTATCTCTTTGAAATGGAAAAGAAGGTAAAGCTCTCCCCAGTCATGAGCATGCTTGCTCACTGACAGAAGATGATCGCCGGTAGAAGTACTAGTGATGTAACCACCTTGGTCACGCGTATTGCTATGCATGTCAAGGCACTGGACAATGCCGAGGTCACTTACTTGCCATGGGAGGATGAGTATCAGCTTAAGATAGGTGATGAGGAAATCACCACGCTGGACATGCACGAGCTGGCCTCATCAACGAGCTACAAGTCGTCGCCAACATGGGCTGCGAGTTCGGTTCGGATTCAGCCGACAACCCTGCACCGAAACGGTGATATCTCCCTCATACGGCATCCAAATGATGTGATCTTGGATGCGTTGGAAATCTGAAGATGAGATGCTTCTTTTGGTTCTAGTCCCAGCTCCAGAAGGTTCGTGGATCATTCTATGTGATCATGACAAGGTGCTGCGTCACCTGTGTTTTGGGCCCTTTCAGGCTTTGTATCGTGTCAAGCCTTAAGCCCATGTTGTGGGTGCCCCCCTGGCCACCCCCAACCCTAGGATGCCCCCTTGCTGTCTGTTGACGCCAGATTTTGACACGTATTGAATTGGCATCAGGAGAAGAAGATTGGCCGATCCAGAAGATCTGAGAACTACACTAAGAAATCGGCCGATCGGGGTAACAGTCGAAAATCGACCGATTGGTGGCGCAGCCCACACCGATAGGATAGGATTATTCCAGAAGATCCTGGTCAAAAGCTGGTCAACGAGGTATGCTAAGACGGCCGAAAAGCAATTGAAGAGGTTCTGACTGGATTAGGAAGCGGCGGCGGAAGATTCTGCGGGAGTTCGTTTCCTTTTTAAAGTTATTATAGATATAGTAGTTTTCCTGTTTTAAATAAGGTTGTAACAAGTCGTAATCGACCAGGAGTCTTAGTTTCAGGGTATAAATAGGAGTCGCTAGGGCTTTGTAGAAACAACCAACATCAATCAACAAAATACTTCTACTTTTTACCAGTACTTTACTTTTCAAGTCGGCGACTTCGCCAATATCTTTTTCTTTCACGAGTTCGTACGGATTGGCAGGGCTGCATCAACCTGATCTCCGGCCAATTGGTAGGTTCCGCTTATCGAGTAATATCCAAGCTTTAACTACGGGCGCATCGCTGTGGTTTCGTTTGGATTTATTCACAAGTTATCGATATTTACTAGAATTACAAGTTTTACCTGTTATTCTAGTATTATCACCAGTTATCCAGCTTGAGATCAGGGTAATCGGCTTCGTCATCGTTCTCCTTCGATTCATCGCCATACAGCCGATTAGATCTGTTTCAAGTGTTGCTTCTATAGTAATTGTTTAGATTGCTCCAGCAGTTCTCTTTATAATTACTATACGATCATCGGCTGACTCATAGCCGATCATCTCTACAGCAAATCGGCCGATTTACCGCCGACGCGCTCCTCAGGACAGATCGGAAATCCAGCCGATCGACGCGCCTGGAATTTAATACTCTATTTCCTTGTCAATCAACAGGTCAGATTGACTGGCACGCCGCGCGAACCGCACCAGGGCGATAACCCGAACAGGAGCTAAGCAGATTCTCCCGGGTCATGTGTCCGACGCTGAAGACCCATCGGCCGATTCCTATCCGGCCGATTTTAGCGCCAACACACTTTTGGCACGCCCAGTGGGACCATCCAAGACCTGATATGTCGAACAACGCAGAAATCTCTGACAGCAACATCATTGGGGTCACAGAAGCTGATCTCAAGGACGACCAGAGGGAGGAATTGGCCAAACATCTAGAAGATTACAAGAAGATATACCTCCAGTCGTTCAGTCGTACCAGAAGCGGGGAAGCAGTTAGGAAGGCTCCTATTCCAGCACCTCGCCACATCACCATTGCTGAAGACTCGGGCAAGATGTCAGAGATGATTCAACAGTCCGTGTATCAAGCATTCATTGACCAATCCTCGGTGATGAGCAACACGGTGTACAACGCCGTCGTCAACTCTCTAGCTAGCGGAGCCGTTCAAGGTTATCAGGGACCGGCATATGCCCCTCCAACCACCCTGCCGGCCAGAAGCTTACCGTATACATCCCAATCGGCTTCTCAGCCGATATTGACGCAGCGCGAGGGGTACAGCTCTCCACCACTTCCGGCGTCTCCAAGATACAGCGGTGCACCATGTCTCCCATCGCGAGCGCCGCTTCAACCCGTTCAAATGGCTTCTGTGCAAACACCGCCTACAAGCTCAGTGCCTTGGGGGGCATCAGCCACGACGTATTTACCCGAGCCAGCGAACGGGCATCGCACTTACCCGTTCCAGGTGCCGTACCAATCAGCCGCCCGGCCGACGGTCTCCCAGTACCAGCCGATTTTACCAGAAATCGGCAGGGGGGCATCAGCCATGACGCATTTTCCCGAGCCAGCGAACGAGCATGGCACTTATCCGTTTCAGGTGCCATACCAATCGGCCGTCCGGCCGGTGGTCTCTCAGTACCAGCCGATCTTACCAGAGATCGGCAGGGGGGCAAGCACTGTGGAGGCATTCAGAGGCGCGGCGCCAGCAGCAACATACGAAGGGGGTGCGGACGCGTTTCACCAGCAGTTATCGGCCGTTCAGCAAACTTCGCCGATTCATCACCTGGCCGAACCAGCCCTTCAACACGTGCCCGCGCCGCGAACAACTGTTCATCAGCAGCAGGTGGATTGGACGGCAAGAATAGCAGAAGTAATTCAAGATCAGTTTGGGCTGAAGCCGAAAGTTCAAACTTATACTTACAAGACGCCGTATCCATCGACCTTTGACTCGTTGCCGTTCCCACACCGCTACAAGGTTCCTGATTTCACCAAGTTCTCAGGGACGGATGACACATCCACTGTGGAGCACATTAACAGATTCATCATCCAGTGCGGAGAAGCTGCCACGCAAGACGCTCTGAGGGTACGGTTATTTTCATCATCTCTATCCGGATCGGCCTTCCAGTGGTTCACCACTTTACCGCCAAATTCTATCGTCACGTGGGCCGATCTGGAGAAACAATTCCACAAGTACTTCTATGCGGGAGTACACGAGATGAAGCTTTCAGATCTAACCAGCCTCAGGCAGAGGAACGATGAGCCGGTGATAGGGTATATACAGAGATTCAGAGAGATCAAAAACAAGTGCTACAGCCTGGCCCTGACCGATGCACAGTTGGCCGATATCGCTTTCCAGGGCCTCTTACCGCAAATCAGAGAGAGGTATGCCGCCCAAGAGTTTGAGAGCCTAAGTCAAATCGTCCACCGATTGTCAGGGCAGGAGATCCGACCACTTGAACAGCGGAGGAGCTTCCAGAAGAAAGTGGCGTACTTGGAGGGACCTGAATCTGACGCGGAGGAAGAAATCGGCCTGGCGGAATGGGTAAAAGGAAAAAAGCGAATATCCTGCCCCTTTGGCAAGAAGGAGCCAGAGACATTCGGCTTTGACACGTCCAAGGCCGATAAAATTTTTGATCCACTGCTTCAGGAGGGACAGATCAAGCTGTCGCAACATCACACCATCCCTACGCCCGATCAGCTGAAGAAGATGAAGTACTGCAAGTGGCACAACGCTACTTCTCATGACACCAATGAATGTAAAGTCTTCCGTCAGCAGATACAATCGGCCATTGAACAGGGGCGGCTCAGATTTGAAACTCCAACCAAATCGGCAATGCCGATGAAGATAGACCAGCACCCTTTCCCGGCCAACACGGTCAACGCTGGAGAAGAATCAAGTCAAACCAGGGTGCTGATGTCAGATTCGGCAAGAAAAGACGGCGTTGTCGATCCCAGGAGGCAAATCACGACGGAAGAAATCAGAAGGAACAGGCGAGGACCAGAACGACCACACAGACCTGTCACCTCCCGATTTCTACTTAGTAAATATCGGCGGCAGCAGGAACAAGCACAACACCAGGAAGAGATGATACGCCGGCGTGAAGATCACTGGCAGTGTCCCTTCTTCATCCACTGCTGGGAGAACGACATCAGACTGCCCTCTACCGATAACTGTCTGGAGTGCAACGGATCAAACCGCAACGATCGCCCGAAGCCACACTCTAGGGACAGAGGATCAGAGCCGATCAAGAGAAATCGGCGCGAAGAACGGCGCGTTTTGGTGCATGATCGGCTGGGGGGCAGAGTTGACCAGTACGGCAGGTCAAAAACCAAGATCGGCCAGCAAGATGGACTGGGGGGCAGGATCAGAGTACACAATCGGCTGGAAGAGATGGCCGATGATAGGGTGTCAGACGAAGACCCCCTAGGTAGGGAACCAGACTGGGAACACGCCAGGTCATCGGCCAAACCAGCGAACCCCAGGTGGTGTCCCGATGGCCTATCCAGATCCCAAAAGCGAAGGATCCAACGCCTACGCCAGTTAGAACATCAAGAAGGAGAGCAAAGACATGTGCCAGAAAGAAGGAATGTGAAATCTCGAATTTGGCGCCCAAAGAAAAATGATCAGGAAGCAAACAGCCAAGAATCGGCGGCTGAAATCGATATGGTTTTCATACTGCCGATGGAGTTCATGGCGCCAAGCGATCGGGACAAAGTGGCAAATACAGAGGAAGAGCAAATGGCACAACTGGTGTTAGAGCCGATGACGGCTATGTTTGAGAAGCCAGAGGAAGAGAAACGACAGCACCTCAAAGCACTGTTTCTCAAGGGCTATGTCAACGGAAGACCCGTCACCAGACTACTGGTAGATGGAGGCGCGGCAGTCAACATCATGCCGTATGCCATGTTCCGCAAGCTGGGCAAGGGCGATGACGACCTCACCAAGACGGACATGATGCTGAAGGACTTCGAAGGCAACGTGTCGCCTGCCCGCGGGGCATTCTGTGTCGACCTCACCATCGGCAGTAAGACCCTCCCCACTACTTTCTTCGTCATTAATGGCAAAGGGTCCTATAATATGCTGCTCGGTCGCGACTGGATACATGCAAACTGCTGTGTCCCATTTACTATGCATCAATGCCTTGTGCAATGGATCGGCGACAGTACAGAGATAGTCGCAGCCGATTCTGTCTACAGTGTTGCAGCGGCCGATACGCAACAGTGGAGCTGCGAGCACGTCAAGTGTATATCTGGCAGGATTTGGGACACTGACTTCCTGAGAGTGTCCGATTTCGGTCTACAGCCGATCCAAGCAGTCGGCTCCGAAGACTCAGAATAAATGGATCAGCTCATCCGAGAAGATGGGAAGCTGGGGCACGGGTTCACGTCGGCCGATCTGTTAGAGATGGTAGATTTGGGAGATAGCAGCAAACCGAGGCCGACGTACGTTAGTGCCAATTTGGATTCTGAGTACAAATGCAAATTGATAAAATTGTTGAAAGAGTTCAGGGATTGCTTCGCTTGGGAATACCACGAGATGCCAGGACTAGACCGGTCTATTGTTGAACACCGGTTACCTATAAAATAAGGATATCGGCCGTATCAGCAACCTGCACGGCGGTGTAATCCCAAGATTCTACCTGATATAAAGGCTGAGATCACAAAGTTGATTGAGGCAGGATTTATTCGGCAGTGCCGTTACGCCGAATGGATTTCTAACATTGTGCCTGTATACAAGAAGAATGGAAAGTTGCGTGTGTGCATCGATTTCAGTAACTTAAATCAGGCGACGCCAATGGATGGTTATCCGATGCCAACGGCCGATATCTTGGTGGATGCTGCCGCATGCCACAAAGTCATAAGTTTCATGGATGGGAATGCCGGGTACAATCAGATATTAATGGCCGAAGAAGATATTTCGAAAACGGCTTTTAGGTGCCCAGGCCATCTTGGTTTATTTGAATGGGTAGTTATGACTTTTTGTTTGAAAAACGCCGGCGCTACATATCAACGGGCCATGAACTACATCTTCCACAAACTCATTGGTTCATCAGTGGAAATTTATATAGATGACGTCGTAGTCAAGTCAAAAGATCACCAGGGTCATCTGGCCGATTTACAGGAAGTGCTGGAGTGCACAAGGAAGCATTGGCTGAAGTTGAACCCAAACAAGTGTGCGTTTGGTGTATCGGCCGGACAATTCTTGGGATTTATGGTCCATGAGCGTGGGATAGAAGTCAGCTGCAAGACTATAGACGCCATCAACAAAGTAGTGGCCCCACAAAATAAAACTGAAC
The DNA here is from genome assembly GCA_032594955.1 of Panicum miliaceum. NCBI lineage: Eukaryota > Viridiplantae > Streptophyta > Magnoliopsida > Poales > Poaceae > Panicum > Panicum miliaceum. The sequence goes on along the minus strand of CM064057.1, from coordinate 48,996,301 downwards.
TGCAGTCCCTCATCGGCAAGGTCAATTTCATCAGAAGATTCATATCCAATCTATCGGGACGTATTCAGGCTTTTACTCCTCTGTTGAAATTAAAGCCCGACCAAGAGTTCACATGGGGAGAAGAACAACGCAAGGCACTGGAGAATATCAAGCAGTATCTGGTTTCACCTCCGGTGTTAACCCCGCCACAGCCTGGTAAGCCGTTCAAGTTATATTTATCGGCTGACGAGCAGGCTATTGGATCGGCATTGGTACAGGAGTTTGACGGGAAAGAACGAGTGGTGTACTACGTCAGCAGAAGACTTTTAGACGCCGAAACAAGATATTCTTCGGTGGAGCGATTATGCTTGTGCTTGTACTTTTCATGTACTAAGCTCAGGCACTATTTGCTATCGGCAGAATGCATAGTCGTATGCAAGGATGATGTGGTGAAGTATATGCTATCATTGCCAATTTTGAAGGGGTGGATTGGAAAATGGATCCTGGGTTTGTCAGAATTTGATCTAAGGTACGAATCGGCCAAAGCCGTCAAAGGTCAAGTGATGGCCGATTTCGTAGTTCAGCATTGTGGACCAGAAATTGCCACCGTTGAACCAGTTCCATGGACTCTATATTTTGATGGTTCTTCGTGTGGGGTCGGATCAGGAATCAGCATTGTTCTTGTGTCACCTCGGGGAGCAACTTATGATTTCTCTCTGCCGATAGAGGCTTCTACAACCAACAACCAGGCGGAGTATCGAGCTATTCTGAAAGGCATCCAATTGTTAAGGGAAGTCAGGGCGGATGCAGTCGAGATCTTTGGGGACTCCATGCTCATTGTGGATCAGTTAACAGAACGATCCGAATGCAAGGACGACATCTTGAGGGTTTATTATGAAGATTGTCTTCAACTTTTGAAAGGCTTCAAATCTGCAACAATTGAGCACATCCCCAGAGATTATAATGGAGAAGCCAACAGACTGGCTCAACATGCTTCTGGGTATCGGCCGATTCAGGGAGCGATGACGCTAGAACTTGCGGCCGATGACTGGCGGAAGGGGATCGCCGATTATTTGAAAAATCCATCCCAAAAGGTGGATCGGCGAACACGTTTTCAGGCTACAAAGTATGTGTTGCTTGAGGATGACTTATTTTTTCGGACGATTGATGGAGTTCTTCTCAAATGCCTGGGAACAGAAGACGCAAAGGTCCTAATGGGAGAAATCCATGAAGGCGTGTGTGGAGCTCATCAATCGGCCCATAAAATGAAGTGGATGATCAGGAACAATGGATATTACTGGCCGACCATCCTGGAAGATTGTTTCAAGTATTACAAAGGATGCCAAGACTGTCAGAGGTTTGGCGATGTGCAGCGCGCACCAGCATCGGCTATGAATCCGATAATTAAGCCGTGGCCGTTCATAGGTTGGGGAATAGATCTCATCGGACAGATTCATCCTCCGTCTAGCAAAGGGCATAAGTTCATATTGGTGGCTACAGATTATTTTACCAAATGGGTGGAGGCAGTTCCTTTGAGGAACGTGACATCAGCCGATATGATTGAGTTTGTTAAAAGCCATATTATATATCGATTTGGTATTCCTCAAACCATCACAACTGATCAAGGGACAATGTTCACTTCTGGAGAATTCGGAGAGTTCGTCGCCGATATGGGGATTAAATTATTAAATTCCTCTCCATACTATGCTCAAGCCAATGGCCAAGCGGAGTCATCTAACAAGGGGATAATCAAGCTAATTAAGAGGAAGATAGAAGAACAACCCAAGAAGTGGCATATGTCTTTGGCTGAATCTTTATGGGCGTACAGGATGGCTTGTCATGGGGCCACCAAAATATCCCCTTATCATTTGGTTTATGGCCATGAAGCAGTCTTACCATGGGAGATAAGAACAGGGTCAAGACGCATATCGCTACAGGATCAGTTAACGGCCGATGATTATTCCTTTCTCATGAAAGATGAACTTGACGATTCGGCGGGTTTGCGGTTAAGAGCTCTAATCAGCATAGAGGAGAACAAGAAAAGGGTGGTCAGATGGTATGACAAGAAGGTCAAAGTCAAACAGTTCTCTCAGGGAGATCTGGTATGGAAGCTGGTGCTGCCGATAGGATCTAAGGATCCCAAATTCGGTAAGTGGTCACCGACTTGGGAAGGGCCGTATAGAATCGGCCGATGTGCTCCCGGAAATGCATACATTCTGGAGACGATAGAAGGGGAGGAATTCCCAAGAGCTCTGAATGGATGATATTTGAAAAGGTACTATCCAAGCATTTGGGTAGATGCATAACTTACAGCAAGATATATCAAGATTACATGGCCAACATGGTGTAAGTCGCCCTTAGAATAAAAACACTACTGGTTACGCCTGCGTTGGATTTCTCTTTCGACGCGACCTAATCTTATCATGAGGGAGAGCCTTTCATCTTTCAAGTCCTTTGCAGTGACTCCAGCTTCAGCTTGGTCGCAGAGTTCTTTCAGCAGGCGGGCCTTCTCCTCTTCCAAATCTTTCATGGTGGCTTCAGTCTTAGCTTCAGCAAGTCGGTGTGAAGATGAGGAACTCTCGTCAGAGGATGGCATTTGTTCAAAGCAGACGAGATCCATATGGTCCAAGATCGATCGGACACTGGCAGGAACATGATCTTTGAGTTCTTTGGAGTGAGCTTTTATCAGATCTATATCAGCTTGCGACAAAGGCTTGCCTGAACGCATGATTTCGATCTCTCTTTCCAAAACAGGGCTGAGACGGTTCGGCTGAAAGAAGGAATAGGCAAATATGTTGGAACAAAGTGAGATGTCTCAGGAAGGGATGGAGAGGAAATTGATACCTGATTAACGGAAGAGGAGGATCGAGAAGACATTTTAATGCTTGACCAAAGACGGCGAGCGGCGGGTTTCAGAAGGAAAAGAAGACAAGCCAGATGAACATTTTTGGAAATAATACGAAGAGTCGTATTTATAGAAAGGAAGAGACAGAGGGTTGGCAAGACGTGTACCGTCGGAGTAAATGCATCAGTAAATGTAAACCTGCCAGGGGAGACGGTCAAAGTCTGAATCTACACGCCAACATAAATCCTGTTACCGGATTCCATGTCATAGAGCTGATTCTAGAAAAAGATCAGATGCAGAGGGAAAGGTAACACAACTGATTCCGAGGTTTACTCTTGTCGCAATGGGGAAGCTTAGAGAGAAGGATTAAAGAAAGAGTTTCGAAGAAAAAGTTATATTTTACTCCGAAACTGGGGGGCATGTGTTGACGCCAGATTTTGACACGTATTGAATTGGCGTCAGGAGAAGAAGATTGGCCGATGCAGAAGATCTGAGAACTACACTAAGAAATCGGCCGATCGGGGTAACAGTCGAAAATCGGCCGATTGGTGGCGCAGCCCACACCGATAGGATAGGATTATTCCAGAAGATCCTGGTCAAAAGCTGGTCAACGAGGTATGCTAAGACGGCCGAAAAGCAATTGAAGAGGTTCTGACTGGATTAGGAAGCGGCGGCGGAAGATTCTGCGGGAGTCCGTTTCCTTTTTAAAGTTATTATAGATATAGTAGTTTTCCTGTTTTAAATAAGGTTGTAACAAGTCGTAATCGACCAGGAGTCTTAGTTTCAGGGTATAAATAGGAGTCGCTAGGGCTTTGTAGAAACAACCAACATCAATCAACAAAATACTTCTACTTTTTACCAGTACTTTACTTTTCAAGTCGGCGACTTCGCCAATATCTTTTTCTTTCACGAGTTCGTACGGATTGGCAGGGCTGCATCAACCTGATCTCCGGCCAATTGGTAGGTTCCGCTTATCGAGTAATATCCGAGCTTTAACTACGGGCGCATCGTTGTGGTTTCGTTTGGATTTATTCACAAGTTATCGATATTTAGTAGAATTACAAGTTTTACCTGTTATTCTAGTATTATCACCAGTTATCCAGCTTGAGATCAGGGTAATCGGCTTCGTCATCGTTCTCCTTCGATTCATCGCCATACAACCGATTAGATCTGTTTCAAGTGTTGCTTCTATAGTAATTGTTTAGATTGCTCCAGCAGTTCTCTTTACAATTACTATACGATCATCAGCTCACTCATAGCCGATCATCTCTACAGCAAATCGGCCGATTTACCGCCGACGCGCTCCTCAGGACAGATCGGAAATCCAGCCGATCGACGCGCCTGGAATTTAATACTCTATTTCCTTGTCAATCAACAGGTCAGATTGACTGGCACGCCGTGCGAACCGCACCAGGGCGATAACCCGAACAGGAGCTAAGCAGATTCTCCCGGGTCGTGTGTCCGACGCTGAAGACCCATCGGCCGATTCCTATCCGGCCGATTTTAGCGCCAACACTGTCATAAACTCAGTAGCTGTGACAACCCTGGTAAAAATTTCATTTCTAAAATCAGTATCATTAGCCTAACCCTATGCTTGAACCAACTAATAAAAGGGTGGAAAGAAATAGAACGAGTTCAGTTGGAATTCAAAATTTAATTGGAGCACATTTGGTTACTTTTGAACTTTTAAATTTAACTTTCAAACCATAAGCCAAATAAGATTTTGCCTGAAACCAAAGTTGTAGAACTTTTTATTTTGAACAACTTTCGTGTTCAAAAGTTTTTGAAATTCAAATCAGAAAGAGGAGAAAACGCCCTGTTTGCACCCAGCCCCCTGAAGTTTTCCAAATTCTCGCATCGAGGCCCTCGCGCCCCTGCCCCCTTCTCTCTCCTCCCCGCCCGACCGCCGCGCGCCAGGTGGCCGGCGACGCCTGACCGGCGCGAGGCGCCAGGCCAGTGGCCGCCGCACCACCCCGCCACGGCCGGCTTTGCCCCCTCCCCACGCCGCGCGGCCCAGTGAGCGCCCGCGCGTGCGCACGCCGCTGCCGCGCCCAGCCCCGCCGCCCGTCGCGCCCAGTCACCGCGCCCCGCCGTGCCGCCCCGGCTCCCGCGCCCCGCCAGTCGCCGCGCCCGCCCTCCGCCCGAGCCGCTGCAGCTGCTGCTCCACCACTCCGCGCGCCACGTTATCTCTCGCGCCCACGCCATATCTCGGCCGCCCAGTCACCGCGCCCGCGCTGCCGCACGCCGCGCCGGCGTTCCGCTGCCGCCCGCCGTGGCCAGTGCGCGTTGTGCCGTGCCCCCGCCCCGCACGCCGCCCAGGCCCCTCCGCACCCCCTCCTGCCGCTATAAAAGCCGAGCCCCGACCGCCCGCGCGAGCCACCGCAGCCCAGAGCACCTCGCCGCCGCCATTGCCGCCGCCGAGCGCCGCCCGCCCGTGGACAGCCCTCCGCAGCCGCCCCCTGCCCGAACTAAGCCCCCAGCCACCACTACATCACCCCACCGAAGCTCACCGACCCACCCAACGCCGCCCAGGACCGCCGGAGCACCGCCGCCCGCGCTGTCACCCGCCGCCGCCGCCCCTGCTCGCCGTGGACAGCACGACCCCGTCCTCCTCCGTCCAAGCCGAGCCCCTGAGCAGCTTCCCCACGCGCCACTGAAGCTCGCCGACCGGACCACACCGCCCCAAGCCCGCCGGAGCACCGCCGTCGACGCGTGCCGCGCCACTGCCGCCTCTGCTCCAACGCCGGCGAGCCCTTCCCGGCCGTCCCCCACCTGAACAACACCCCCACAAGGTAGCCCTCGCACCCCTAAACCTTCCCCGACCCTCACCCCTCGCCGCCGGCGAGCCCCTCGCCGGAATTTCGGCCGGCCGCCGTACCCGAGCTGCCCGAGGACCCAATTGCAAGAATTTAAATCTTTAGAAGGGTCTGCGCGTAAGATTCAAGGACCTAATTGTAAAAGAAAGTTTCAAATCTAGATTCAAATTCAGTGAACTTGTAAATTTCGTATAAAATCGTAGAAAATTCAGAAAAATGCAAACTCAACTGTTCTGGAGTCCTTAGAACAAACTCTACCACTTTTGTTACAAAACGTTTCTCAGAATCTCAACATATTTTGCTCTACATTAAATGGAACCTTTAATGGACTTATTTTGTGCCCACTGTTGTAGAACAATGCTGACCCTAAATTTTGGGCAGTAAGTTAGTTGCTTGATGTTTAGGATTGTGTAAAAAGATCAGGCCCAAATTCCAATTCTAGCTTTACTGTTTATTAAACTTAGTTTCATACCATGTTTAAGTAGAATGTTTTCTCCCTGCAGTTAAGTGGTGAATCACCCAATGAAACTTTTTCTATGCTAATGTATTGGTACCTAGAAGACAGAGAAAAATTAGGAGACTTTGTATCTCACAGTAACCTATTTATTTGATTTATGTGCTAATAACATACATTAAATCAAAAAAAATAGTATCTTAGCTTGGAAAATTCTCAAATTTTTACTAGGAGACACACTGTGGTAGAGGTGGCTGTGTAAAACGTTCCATGGACAAAAACCCTGTGTAGGGTCCTGTAAAAATGAATCCTTGAATAACCTAGGTGTGCAATGTCATATTTTCTATGCTCTGAATACTGCATGATAAATCCTACAAAAATTACAGAAGCTTCTGCATTCTTAAGTGAAAGCCCTGTAAAAATCTTAGACTCATTCGTTGCACCACTTGGTCTGTAGAAAAAGAACAAGGATCTAACAACAACTAAGTAATATATTTTTCATAATTAATCTGTTACATAAAATTGGCTGAAAATTTTACAGTAAGCACATCTTTCCCTGATGTGCCTAAATCCAAAATTTCATGACCAGAAACTATCCATTGTAGTAATTACTCTTAAATCGTATCAAGTACCATTGCCACGATTTAAACTTGTGCATTCATGTAGAATCGACGACTCTCGCCGACGGAACTTACGAGCTGGTGCCCGCGTCCGAGAGTGAGCAGCGTGAAGCTCAAGTGAATTTAACTGAAGCTCTTGAAGACCCGAGCCCAAGTTCGGAAGAGCCCCAAGCTAACTGTGAAGGCAAGCCCCGGAGCATAACCCATTCTTTCCGAAATCATGCAACTCATTACTCTTTGCCTGTGCATTAAGTTTATAGGAGTTGAATGAAAACTTAGTTGCATGATATCAGGAACCCTTGCTTGAAAACTAGACGTAAGGTTCGATAGAATGCTGTGCTAATAGGACTCCGGTAAAAGTCGAGTGATTTCCTGTCACTCGCGAGAAAATAGGAGTCGAATGTCTACTACACGCTGCAATCATAAGGACACGGACGGGCTATGGAACGCTGGTTACGATTGAGGCCCGTCTGTCTAGTGAAAAATGCTAAGGCCGCAGGGTGTGGTAGTGATGGTTAAGTCTTTGAACGTACTAAACACATGCTGAGATTATGGGAATCGGTAAGCTTAAGTACCTGATTGGCCCGGCAAGGGGACGGCATCCTACCCTTTGAACTTCGGTCCCATGTGCATATGGCGAGTGCAGAGAGTGGTCACGACCCGGCGCCGAACCGTGGCGTGGGGCTCTTGTACTCTCGGAGGGTAGCCCCGATCCACGACCCGGAAAGAAAGGGGAAAAGTTGCACGTGTGACTCTAGAGAGTAACCACGTGACGTGTGTTTGGGTTTCCCTTGCAAGGTTAAGAAATTCGATTCGAATCGTCCGTTTCTCACGGCTATTGAGACTGCTTAACCATTTTTACCCACAGAGTAAGAAGAGGAACAATGAGGATGAATGAACTGGTTGGATGAAAATTTAATGCTTCACCATGTATGCATTTAGATAGCTGCTTATCTAGAATGGTTAACGAAACTAGAATCTTGAGCTAAAAATTGAAAGTAAGGACCCACTTGTAGAAGCTTTTCGGCAAAACAAACCCCTGAGCCAGAAGCCTTGCATATCTAGAGTCGGTGGAGTAGATTCCACTACTCGGGTAAGTCTTGCTGAGTATTAGTATACTCAGCCTTGCTTGTGGCTCGTTTTCAGGTGAGACCTCCGAAGACATGATTGCTAGCTTGACTTGGCCGTGTACTCTTCCCCCTGGTTGGTCGGTGGAATGGGATACGCCCCCGTCCATCGGAGATAATGTCGAGTGATGTCTCGTACGGGCTTCACCGAGATATCCTGTATCGTCGAGTAGCTTCCGTTGTTTATTTCCGCTGCAACTTAAACTCTGAAGAACTTATTTATGATCATTGAAGTACTCGGTTTCTAAATTTAAAACTTGGTCTGTAATATTTGCTTATGATAATGTTGTAATATTTGCTGGAATGTGGTATTCTCTGGGCTCATCGTCGCATGAGCGTTTGTATGTATGGCATTCGATCCGCCCTACCGTGGTTGTATCGGGAGGTTATACCCGACAGACCAGTGGATTACTCCGTTTGAAGTGTAAGGTTAACCGAGATTGCCTTAATGGTGATGGTTAACACACTTGAGCCGGATTAATTCAGGTGGACGAATAGGACGAATAGGACGTGCATGCATCATGAACATATATATCGGAAATTGAAAATGCGTTGTATGAGAGTGGTAAGGTTCTTGCGTATCTAAGCGTGGTTTGCATAAGGACTATCTAGCGAATCTGTCACAAATCTGCCATGACCGAAAAGAAAGATTTATTGACCCAAGAAAATAACCTTTCCCGGTAAAGTTCATGTTGAAAGAATTGTTCAAAATTTGGTGTTCTATCTTCTGTTCAAAAAGGAAAAATTCTGAACTTATGGATAGTGAGAAATAACAGAAACCTTGGAATGTCAGAATTCTGTCCAGAATAAGCCCTTCTGCCTCTAAAATTTTTAGGCCCCCTTCCTGCGGTTTTCTGCAAAAGAGCACAACACGAAACTTGTTCCAAATTTACCCAGGTAGCTGCTGTTAAAATTTGGTAAATTTTGGCTGGGTAGAATTTCCCTGGTGCACGAAACTCTGGCCCTCTGTTCACCGAAAATTCTGGGTAGACAGCAAGGTAAAACGGAAAAGAAAGACCATCTTAGAGACCTATCTAGCTCTGGAGTTGACTAGCAAAGTTGTTCACAAATACCTTAGGAGTGATCTGGTGAAATTTGGGAATTTTTGGATGAGAACTGTGGGAGTTATGGTTATTTTTGCACACTATACAGAATCTGTCCTTATGCTGTTCACAGTTTTTCACTATCTCACTCCATTTGATCTTTTGTTCAGATGGCCGAGCCTGTTGATATGATGGTGGATGAGGATGGACGTGTACACTCGCAGTGTCTCCACTGGGAGGGCTTTCCCTCTATTTTGTGGGATGTTCTGCGTACCGCGGGCTATCTAGTTCCCCCACGTTACGCCGGACTGGAGTTTGCAGAAAATGGAGTTACCCAGTGCCGTGTCAACGTGACTATCTTTCCGCACCCGCTACGCCCGGAGTGGCCCGCCTTGGAGCTTGAGGCTGTTGGTCGCCGTTTGGCCGATACTTGGAAGCTTGCAGCCATGAGGGCGCTCACCACTTTTTGTGCGCAGCGTCCCGAGGTTGTCACATTCGCTCCCATTGGATTGTTTCCTGCTGCCCAGGACAATGACCCCTTTTGGCTCAACAGGGTGCAGCACGCACAGTACTTGGTAGACTTTCACGCCCAAGAAACTATTCATACCTCCGTGCGGTGCATGAGTGCACTCTACCGGCTTCAGACTCTCCAGAGTCAGGCGCTTGAGTAGCTCACTGATCTTGCTCAGGCCTACCACATGATGGCAGATACCAGGGATGAGCAGATTAAGGAGCTCAGTCAGGATCTTGAGGACAGAGATGCTCAGATTGGCCAACTTGAGGGCCAAATTCAGGAGCAGGACACTCTCATGGGTGAGAGAGATGCCACGATAGCACAGTTGGAGGAGCAGCTCCATGATCTGAGCCTTGAGTTGGAGGACGCTAATGAGCACATTCAGTGGCACCATGATCAGAATGACCATCCCCATGAGGACGACATGGAGGAGGATGAGGAGGAGCCACAGGAGATTGATGGTATCTCCGGTATGGATTTCGAGGGTGAGGTACCACAAGCACCTCAGATGGGAGCTCACTCTCCTGCTCACAGCGAGTCGTCCGTCAACGACTTGGATGATTTCTAGAGGACGACCTAGGAGGACTTTTTGCACATACTCCTCGATAGGGTAGCCTAACTTTTGGCAAGTGTTGTAATAGGCTAACTAGGAGTTGAGTAACTCTTTTGTGTTGGGTACACCTGAACCATGTGGATACCCTCAGCATGTAAGGAACGGCGATAAACTTGGGTGATTTCGTTGTAAGTTGGTAAACGATGAAATCCACAATCGCTGAGACTTGTCGGAATTTTTACCCATGTCTCCTTGCATTTCTTGGCTGAGTGTTGAATACCAAACTTGTGCTAAATTTTGTGATCGTGGTTCTCACAAAAATTCAGCATGATTGGACCTCGCTAGTTTGAGATATAGGCGAAACAGTACCGATCAATCAGCGGAAAAAAAAAACAGCTAAGATAGTAAGGCAAAGGACGAGCCTTTCGACCACCTTAGCCATAGTTCTAGCACCGAAGTTAAATACCAAAGTGGTGCATTCCTCAATTCTCTGACTACTGCCAGAGTATGAGATGTTTTAGATGGACCCACAGCAAGCTATGATTTTCCTCGTAGCAAACAGGGATTCTGTCCATACTGCTAGCTGTGATTTCGGAAGTCTTTGACTACACCAATCATTTATGAATCAGGGAAGTAATATGGATCGCGTTGCTAATGGTAACCTTTCACGTTTCAGATGGTTGGATCAACACGTGGCAACCCCGAGGGTTTTGGTGCCGGTGGCAGCCGCTCGCGACAATCGCCACCACCCCCGCCCAGTTTGGTGGAAGTGATGGCCACTCAAACCGAGCTGCTGCGTCAGATCGTGCAAGGACAGCACCAGCAGAGGGGTGGGCATAATGCTCACCAACCCCAAGCTGCAGGATACACGGATTTCCTGGGGACCTAGCCGCCCTTGTTCCATAAGACCGAGGAACCCCTGGACGCAGATGCATGGATTCGCACCATCGAATCCAAGTTCACACTACTTGTGGCCCCATGCTCAGAGGCCAACAAGGCTCGTTTTGCCGCGCAACAGCTTCACGGTACCGCTCGACTGTGGTGGGACCACTATTCTGCGATGCTCCCGGCTGACCATGTGGTCGACTGGGATGAATTCAAGACCGCATTCCGGGCACATCATATCCCCGAGGGTCTCATGGAGAGGAAGTTGAATGAGTTCCTGGCACTTACCCAGGGCACCCGCACCGTGCTGCAGTACGCCTAGGCGTTCAACAACCTATGCCAGTATGCGGGCTATCACGCTGATACGGATGCCAAGAAGCGTGATCGTTTCCGCCGAGGTCTGAATACCAAGCTCAAGGAACGTCTGAACCTAGCCAGGGCTGACACCTACAACGAGTTGGTCAATATGGCCATAACCCAGGAAGACTGTATCATGGCACACCGGGCCGAGAAGAAGAGAAAGGCACCCGCTGGACCATCAAGTGTCCAACCACCAAGGTATCGTATCGTGCAAAATGCCGCACCCACAGCTCCACCTAGGGCCCCGCAACCTGGGAGATGGATTGCCAGACCCCCACAGCAGCCAGGCATGGTACGACCCCCGATGCCTCCACAGAATGGTCCGAGGCCCATCCTTCAACAATCTCTCCGACCTAGCCCCGCGAATCGCTGTTTCAAATGCGGGAGTTCTAACCACTTTGCACGAGAATGCCCTCAGTCTGGACCGCCCAACCAAGGTCAGGGATCCAACCCGAACGCCAAGAACAGGGGCAAGAGACAGACCCTGCAAGTCAAGCAAGGACGGATTAACTTCACCACGCTTGCAGAGCTTCCTGAAGGAGCCCCAGTGATGCTGGGTACATTCTCTATCCATAACAAGCCTGCAGTTATATTATTTGATTCTGGTGCATCGCATAGTTTCATCAGTGCAAAATTCGGTGCAAAAGTAGGCTTGGATGTTTGTCACACCAAAGGGTCATATATGATATCAACACCGGGTGGTAAAATTGCTTCAAACCAAATGGTCAGACAAGTACCAGTCAAATTGGGTAGTAAAACCATCGACACAGACCTTGTCCTTTTACCTCTTGACGGCATGGACATTATTTTGGGAATGAACTGGATGACTATGCATGGAGTCACACTGGACCTTTCTTCCCGAGCCGTTGAGATAAATTCACCTAGTCACGGAGCCACTACCCTTTACCTACCATTCCTGGATTGCACAAATTCCTGTGCTTACATGATGGAAGGACTTAAGCTAGAGGATATTCCTGTGGTAAATGAGTATGCCGATGTCTTTCCGGATGACTTACCCGGAATGCCACCAGACAGGGACATTGAGTTCATCATTGAATTACAACCAGGCACTGCACCTATATCCAAAAGACCATATAGGATGCCCCCTAAAGAGTTGGCAGAGCTGAAAATTCAACTCCAGGAACTACTGGACAAAGGTTTCATTCGCCCTAGCGCGTCACCTTGGGGATGTCCAGCCCTATTCGTAAAGAAGAAGGATGACAGTTTAAGATTATGTGTGGACTACCGACCTCTCAATGCGGTAACTGTTAAAAATAAATACCCACTTCCCCGTATCGATGTACTCTTCGATCAATTAGCTGGAGCCAGAGTCTTCTCAAAGATTGATCTTCGTTCGGGATATCATCAGATCAAGATTCGCCCATGCGATATTCCTAAGACTGCCTTCTCCACCCGATATGGACTATATGAATTCTTAGTCATGTCCTTTGGACTCACCAATGCCCCTGCCTACTTCATGTATCTAATGAATTCGGTATTCATGCCTGAACTGGACAAATTCGTCGTAGTGTTCATCGACGACATCCTTATCTATTCCAAGGATGAGGAAGAGCATGCCAAGCACCTTCATATTGTTCTTCAGCGACTCAGAGACCATCAGCTCTATGCTAAGTTTTCTAAGTGTGAGTTTTGGTTGGATACTGTAAAGTTCTTAGGTCACACGATCTCCAGCGAAGGCATAGCTGTTGACCCCAGCAAGGTACAAGAGGTGATGGATTGGAAACCCCCTACCTCTGTTCATCAGATTCGCAGTTTTCTCGGCTTAGCCGGTTACTACCGTCGCTTCATCCCGGATTTCTCTCGAATTGCTAAGCCCATGACTGAACTGTTAAAAAAGGAAGTAAAGTTTGTATGGAATGAGAAATGTGAAGAAGCTTTCCACACTCTCAGAGAGCATCTGACTACTGCACCTGTGTTAGCTCAACCTGATAATACCAAGTCATTCGATGTGTATTGTGACGCATCAGGTACTGGTTTAGGATGTGTGCTTATGCAAGAGAATCGAGTGATTGCATATGCCTCACGAGCCCTTCGGCCCCACGAACAGAATTATCCCACGCATGACCTTGAGCTTGCAGCTGTCATTCACGCTCTGAAAATATGGAGGCACTATCTCATGGGTACCCAGTGCAATATCTACACGGATCATAAGAGTCTTAAGTACATCTTCACACAAGCCGATCTGAATATGAGACAACGGAGATGGCTAGAATTAATCAAGGATTATGACCTTGAAGTGCACTATCACCCCGGCAGGGCTAATGTAGTCGCGGATGCACTAAGCCGCAAGTCCCATTGCCATTGCTTATCCATGGAATCCTACCATGAGACATTATGTGCAGAGATGAGGAAGCTTAACATGGAAATGGTTTCCCAAGGCACTCTAAATCACATTTCAGTTGAGCCCACTCTTCACGACCAAATCGTCATGGCACAGCTACATGACGAAGGAATTAAGATCATCAAACAAAAACTCTCTCTAGGTGAGGAGAAGTATAAATGTTTCCGCCAGGACCATAAGGGAGTTCTATGGTTCGAAAGTCGGATAGTCGTCCCGAAGAATCGTGAACTCCGCAAGCAAATTCTGGATGAGGCACACCTTTCCAAATTCTCTATCCACCCCGGCAGTAGCAAAATGTATCAAGACCTAAGACAAAACTTCTGGTGGACTAGAATGAAAAGAGAAATTGCTACGTATGTCTCAGAATGTGACACGTGCCAGAGAGTGAAAGCTAGCCACTTAAAAGTAGCCGGTACACTTCAACCGTTACCTATACCATCCTGGAAATGGGAAGACATAAGTATGGACTTCATCGTTGGACTACCGAACACTTCCCAGAAACATGATTCCATATGGGTTATCGTGGATCGACTCACGAAGACGGCACATTTTCTTCCGGTACACACCACCTATTCTACCAAGAAATATGCCGAGATTTACCTCGATCGTATTGTTTGCCTGCATGGAATACCTAAGACAATTATTTCCGATCGTGGTCCTCAGTTTGTAGCACGCTTTTGGGAACAACTGCAAACGTCTCTTGGCACTAAATTGATTCGCAGCTCAGCATACCATCCTCAGACTGATGGACAAACGGAAAGAGTAAACCAAATCCTTGAAGACATGCTGAGAGCTTGCGTCATCCACTATGACAAGAATTGGGACAAATGCCTACCCCTAGCAGAGTTCTCGTACAACAACAGCTATCAAACGAGTTTAAAAATGGCACCATTTGAGGCACTGTATGGACAAAGGTGTCGAACTCCTTTGAGCTGGTCACAAACCGGAGAACGTCAAATAATTGGACCCGACCTGGTAATCGAGGCAGAGGAGAAAGTAAAAGTAATACAATCAAATCTTAGAACCACACAAGCTCGACAAAAGAGCTATTCTGACAAAAGGAGAAAGCCCCTAAAGTTTGAAGTTGGCGATCATGTCTATCTTCGAGTTTCACCAACCAAGGGAGTGCGAAGATTTGGAATCAAAGGCAAACTAGCTCCCCGTTATGTTGGTCCTTACGAAATCATCGAGAGCTGCGGACCCGTAGCCTACAGATTACGACTGCCCCCTCAGCTCACGGCCACCCATGATGTCTTCCACGTATCTCAACTCAAGAAGTGTACTCGAGTCCCTACTGAGATTGTGGAACAACAAGAAATATCGTTAGAACCCGACCTCTCGTATGTCGAACACCCAGTTAAGATTTTGGATCAAAAAGAGAGAGAGACCAGGAGGAAAGTGATTAGAATGTATAAAGTACAATGGAATCACCACACGGAAGAAGAAGCCACCTGGGAAACTGAGAGCTACCTGAACCAACATTTCCCTGGGTTTCTTACCTCCACCACTGGTATGTGCACCCACGCCCACACTAAGAATTACCGAATCTCGGGGCGAGATTCTTGTTAAGGGGGGGAAGGCTGTGACAACCCTGGTAAAAATTTCATTTCTAAAATCAGTATCATTAGCCTAACCCTATGCTTGAACCAACTAATAAAAGGGTGGAAAGAAATAGAACGAGTTCAGTTGGAATTCAAAATTTAATTGGAGCACATTTGGTTATTTTTGAACTTTTAAATTTAACTTTCAAACCATAAGCCAAATGAGATTTTGCCTGAAACTAAAGTTGTAGAACTTTTTATTTTGAACAACTTTCGTGTTCAAAAGTTTTTGAAATTCAAATCAGAAAGAGGAGAAAACGCCCTGTTTGCACCCAGCCCCCTGAAGTTTTCCAAATTCTCGCATCCAGGCCCTCGCGCCCCCCCCCCCTTCTCTCTCCTCCCCGCCCGACCGCCGCGCGCCAGGTGGCCGGCGACGCCTGACCGGCGCGAGGCGCCAGGCCAGTGGCCGCCGCACCACCCCGCCACGGCCGGCTTTGCCCCCTCCCCACGCCGCGCGGCCCAGTGAGCGCCCGCGCGTGCGCACGCCGCTGCCGCGCCCAGCCCCGCCGCCCGTCGCGCCCAGTCGCCGCGCCCCGCCGTGCCGCCCCGGCTCCCGCGCCCCGCCAGTCGCCGCGCCCGCCCTCCGCCCGAGCCGCTGCAGCTGCTGCTCCACCACTCCGCGTGCCTCGTTATCTCTCGCGCCCACGCCATATCTCGGCCGCCCAGTCACCGCGCCCGCGCTGCCGCACGCCGCGCCGGCGTTCCGCTGCCGCCCGCCGTGGCCAGTGCACGTTGTGCCGTGCCCCCGCCCCGCACGCCGCCCAGGCCCCTCCGCACCCCCTCCTGCCGCTATAAAAGCCGAGCCCCGACCGCCCGCGCGAGCCACCGCAGCCCAGAGCACCTCGCCGCCGCCATTGCCGCCGCCGACCGCCGCCCGCCCGTGGACAGCCCTCCGCAGCCGCCCCCTGCCCGAACTAAGCCCCCAGCCACCACTACATCACCCCACCGAAGCTCACCGACCCACCCAACGCCGCCCAGGACCGCCGGAGCACCGCCGCCCGCGCTGTCACCGCCGCCGCCGCCCCTGCTCGCCGTGGACAGCACGACCCCGTCCTCCTCCGTCCAAGCCGAGCCCCTGAGCAGCTTCCCCACGCGCCACTGAAGCTCGCCGACCGGACCACACCGCCCCAAGCCCGCCGGAGCATCGCCGTCGACGCGTGCCGCGCCACTGCCGCCTCTGCTCCAACGCCGGCGAGCCCTTCCCGGCCGTCCCCCACCTGAACAACACCCCCACAAGGTAGCCCTCGCACCCCTAAACCTTCCCCGACCCTCACCCCTCGCCGCCGGCGAGCCCCTCGCCGGAATTTCGGCCGGCCGCCGTACCCGAGCTGCCCGAGGACCCAATTGCAAGAATTTAAATCTTTAGAAGGGTCTGCGCGTAAGATTCAAGGACCTAATTGTAAAAGAAAGTTTCAAATCTAGATTCAAATTCAGTGAACTTGTAAAATTCGTATAAAATTGTAGAAAATTCAGAAAAATGCAAACTCAACTGTTCTGGAGTCCTTAGAACAAACTCTACCACTTTTGTTACAAAACATGTCTCAGAATCTCAACATATTTTGCTCTACATTAAATGGAACCTTTAATGGACTTATTTTGTGCCCACTGTTGTAGAACAATGCTGACCCTAAATTTTGGGCAGTAAGTTAGTTGCTTGATGTTTAGGATTGTGTAAAAAGATCAGGCCCAAATTCCAACTCTAGCTTTACTGTTTATTAAACTTAGTTTCATACCATGTTTAAGTAGAATGTTTTCTCCCTGCAGTTAAGTGGTGAATCACCCAATGAAACTTTTTCTATGCTAATGTGTTGGTACCTAGAAGCCAGAGAAAAATTAGGAGACTTTGTATCTCACAGTAACCTATTTATTTGATTTATGTGCTAATAACATACATTAAATCAAGAAAATAGTATCTTAGCTTGGAAAATTCTCACATTTTTACTAGGAGACACACTGTGGTAGAGGTGGCTGTGTAAAACGTTCCATGGACAAAAACCCTGTGTAGGGTCCTGTAAAAATGAATCCTTGAATAACCTAGGTGTGCAATGTCATATTTTCTATGCTCTGAATACTGCATGATAAATCCTACAAAAATTACAGAAGCTTCTGCATTCTTAAGTGAAAGCCCTGTAAAAATCTTAGACTCATTCGTTGCACCACTTGGTCTGTAGAAAAAGAACAAGGATCTAACAGCAACTATGTAATATATTTTTCATAATTAATCTGTTACATAAAATTGGCTGAAAATTTTACAGTAAGCACATCTTTCCCTGATGTGCCTAAATCCAAAATTTCATGACCAGAAACTATCAATTGTAGTAATTACTCTTAAATCGTATCAAGTACCATTGCCACGATTTAAACTTGTGCATTCATGTAGAATCGACGACTCTCGCCGACGGAACTTACGAGCTGGTGCCCGCGTCCGAGAGTGAGCAGCGTGAAGCTCAAGTGAATTTAACTGAAGCTCTTGAAGACCCGAGCCCAAGTTCGGAAGAGCCCCAAGCTAACTGTGAAGGCAAGCCCCGGAGCATAACCCATTCTTTCCGAAATCATGCAACTCATTACTCTTTGCCTGTGCATTAAGTTTATAGGAGTTGAATGAAAACTTAGTTGCATGATATCAGGAACCCTCGCTTGAAAACTAGACGTAAGGTTCGATAGAATGTTGTGCTAATAGGACTCCGGTAAAAGTCGAGTGATTTCCTGTCACTCGCGAGAAAATAGGAGTCGAATGTCTACTACACGCTGCAATCATAAGGACACGGACGGGCTATGGAACGCTGGTTACGATTGAGGCCCGTCTGTCTAGTGAAAAATGCTAAGGCCGCAGGGTGTGGTAGTGATGGTTAAGTCTTTGAACGTACTAAACACATGCCGAGATTATGGGAATCGGTAAGCTTAAGTACTTGATTGGCCCGGCAAGGGGACGACATCCTACCCTTTGAACTTCGGTCCCATGTGCATATGGCGAGTGCAGAGAGTGGTCACGACCCGGCGCCAAACCGTGGCGTGGGGCTCTTGTACTCTCGGAGGGTAGCCCCGATCCACGACCCGGAAAGAAAGGGGAAAAGTTGCACGTGTGACTCTAGGGAGTAACCACGTGACGTGTGTTTGGGTTTCCCTTGCAAGGTTAAGAAATTCGATTCGAATCGTCCGTTTCTCACGGCTATTGAGACTGCTTAACCATTTTTACCCACAGAGTAAGAAGAGGAACAATGAGGATGAATGAACTGGTTGGATGAAAATTTAATGCTTCACCATGTATGCATTTAGATAGCTGCTTATCTAGAATGGTTAACGAAACTAGAATCTTGAGCTAAAAATTGAAAGTAAGGACCCACTTGTAGAAGCTTTTCGGCAAAACAAACCCCTGAGCCAGAAGCCTTGCATATCTAGAGTCGGTGGAGTAGATTCCACTACTCGGGTAAGTCTTGCTGAGTATTAGTATACTCAGCCTTGCTTGTGGCTCGTTTTCAGGTGAGACCTCCGAAGACATGATTGCTAGCTTGACTTGGCCGTGTACTCTTCCCCCTGGTTGGTCGGTGGAATGGGATACGCCCCCGTCCATCGGAGATAATGTCGAGTGATGTCTCGTACGGGCTTCACCGAGATATCCTGTATCGTCGAGTAGCTTCCGTTGTTTATTTCCGCTGCAACTTAAACTCTGAAGAACTTATTTATGATCATTGAAGTACTCGGTTTCTAAATTTAAAACTTGGTCTGTAATATTTGCTTATGATAATGTTGTAATATTTGCTGGAATGTGGTATTCTCTGGGCTCATCGTCGCATGAGCGTTTGTATGTATGGCATTCGATCCGCCCTATCGTGGTTGTATCGGGAGGTTATACCCGACAGACCAGTGGATTACTCCGTTTGAAGTGTAAGGTTTACCGAGATTGCCTTAATGGTGATGGTTAACACACTTGAGCCGGATTAATTCAGGTGGTTCTGCCACAGTAGCCACCGCACATTAGGGTTCAGGTTTTTGTTTATTCTAGTTTTCCATTGAGAAACAGATCTTGTTCATTGTAACTGTGATGTCGAGTCCTTTTGCTGTGAATTCAGGGCCCCTGTTCTTGTTCTTCACCAATGTGGAGATTAGTTCTTTTGTGATTCAAACTCGAACCCCATCTCGTTATTTGCTTCATACACATCTGCAATTTCAGATTGCGTGTTTACTCTCTCTTGCTTGTGTTCTTCGATTTGCTTGCAGGATAGCCTTCTCGGCAAGGTCAATCAGTGCTTGGTTGATAACCAAGGAGCAGTGGTGTAACGGTTGTAGGACTTCGAATCGTGTTTGATTAGAAGCCCAGATTGCCAATGTCGAGTCTCCACCAATCAAATCTACCAATACCTCGGGCCAGTGTTACATCAGTAGGTGTGGAGCCTTTTGTGCAGGGGCACATGATGCGCGAAGGGCCAGGTAACTCGCTGTTTATGACTTACCCCGGGTATGATAGAGAGGTCGAGCTCCCATGCCCGAGACTCTCTCTCTACTCGGTGAAAAGTTATCTCTTGCAGATGAAGAAAAAGGAGCCAGCTCGTCACAGCGTCGCCGGTACAACAACTCGGCGACAAACACGATCAAGCACTCAGCAGCATGAACAAGCAGAGCCCTCTCACCATGCTGGAACCTCCCACATGAGCTTTGAAGAAACATATGAGTATTTTACTCAGGGAGGTACGAGCACTGCTGGAGGAACATCGGAACAAGGTGCAGCCCAAGAACCCTACTACCCCCCAGGTATGCAGTATTCTTATGGTCCGCAGGTTGGTCCGTCGAGCTCAGCATGCTACGTGTACGAGAACCCGATCATGCATGGGATCACCGATCTCACGACTCAGGTCAACACCATGGGGGCAGCAGCAGGACAAGCTCAGCACCAACCTTGCACACAACACCGAGCTCACCAAGCAGAACTGGAGTATGAACACCTCTCTACTCCATGACACCACCAGCATCTTTACCCACTTAGGCCTCGGCCAGCAGTTGCATCAACCACAGCAGCCTCAGCATCCACCACAGCAGCACTACCCATATCCTCCTTACCCGTATCCACTAGAGTAGCAGCACAACCCTCAGCAGCAGCCACGCCCGTAGCAGTACTATCCGTACCCGCCGTAGTACTATCCATATCCACCACTACCATATCCATACCAGCAGCCACCATGGAACCCAAGCCGGTAGAACTGAGCTTCATTGAAGCTTGGGGGAGCACCCAGGACTGTGATTCATCAAAGCTTGGGGGTGTATCCAGGTAAGTCGTCCAACCCATCCTTTTCATTCTGAAGTCACCATGCTAAAAAAAATGATGAATAAAATGAACTCCCAACTTATATGTGTGGAAATCCTTGCAAACTCTACCTTCGGAAATGATGAATAGTTTTTCTATTCATGTTCTGCAAGTGCCTCATTTATAGCTTGTTACTCGCTTAGTGCTTGATCTTGTTGGTAAACCCTGTTTTGGATTTATGGGAGCATGAACATGACTTCCATGCCTAAGTTGTTGAGAAAATTGAGATAGTGAAATTGGAATCAAACTGCATGCTCTAGTAGGGAACCTCTCGGAATTACTTTAAAAATGAAAACATTGTAAAGAGTTCCCCTTTGGTTTAAATGTCCTATCCAGAGCCGAAAACATTTACTGCCATTTTAAGCCACATACGCTATCTTGAGTTGCTTTGAGCCTTGTCGAACAGTGAGTCCGTCCAAGGAAAGGCACCATTCCCCTCTTTTTTTTTGACTCGAGTCAGATGGCTTTCCTGACTCGGTTTCTTTTTCTTTCAGGGGAATGGTGAGCTGTGTGAGGACAACACTTTTCTGGACTTTTAGGCTTTGAACGTGTATGTGAGTGACTAAGAGTAACAGGATGCACAAAGTTCTAATGAGGCGAGAAGATTTGATCAAGCTCAAGGGCACAGAAAGGCTATGCGGGGCTTTGAGAAATATGTATACGGCTTTGGATAGGATTTAATAAAGCCAAGAGTTGCCTCTTTGTTCTCATGAATTCTACAAGACTTCAAACTCAGAAAAATCAGTGTTTGCAAGTCGTTATATCATAAAAATCAATAAGCAGAAGATCAGGCGATCCTAACATAAAGTTCCAAGGGTTAGAGTACTTTGCAAATGAAATATAACAATCATTCTTTGATTCACAAGCAAAGAATTCATCTCTTCCTATTTGGTTTGATCAAATATTAATTGATTTCAGCAAAAATATGAATTTTAACCAAAGGCAGGAAGGACTGAGGTTGAAAAGGTGCAAACCGTCATGGCGAGAAGCCGCAGCGCTGACGGCTGCTAGTAGAGGCCGGCCGGCCTGGGTCTGTGGCCCCTGCCAAGGGGCAGGTCCCACAGGCTTAGGCGGTTCCAACATGACGGTGCATCATGCATTTTTGGCACTTTTGTTGTACTCTCAGGCCGGCTGGCCTGGTTCAAGCCACCTGGCTCAGGTTTGAGTCGAATCGTGCTCGTTTTCGCGCAGTGAGTTCGTAACATTCTGAAACCTGCGAATCTTGATGCACTTCAACAAAATTTTAGTCCAGGGGTGTGTGGTTGGCGCACAAGTGTGCACCAACCTCACGAGACAAGGCATGATTCAAAATTAAATTCCTCTTTATTGAATTTAAATGGAGTGCTGCAAAGGATTACATTTGATTGAAATAAAATTTAAATGAAAGGAAATGGCAGCACCAAAACTAAACCTAAAACTCTAAACCTAATCTAATCCTAAAGCCTCAACTCGAGGGCTGCAAGCTGCTCCATCAGTGCTCGAATCTCCGCTTTTTCCTCCTTCTCGCCGCTGTCCTCGCTAGCCTCGTCATCCCCAAAATATTCCTCACTGTTCGGGCCGTGATGAGGCATCCGAGGTTCCACCAATTGTAGGTATTCGACTTGCACATCACGTTCACTCGATGACGAGAGAACCAGGTGCGTGCCAATCACCTTTTGCGTAGTTTCAGGCTTGGTCACACCAAAAGGCATGACCACTTCTGACCCTGGAGTCCTGGGGGACGTCCTCGCGAGATGGGGCGGTACCGGGCACCAAGATGGGGCCGGACGGCCTCCCCTAGGCCGGCCGTCCTGTTACTCAGCCTGCTGGCTTGCCAGCGGCGGTGAGAAGGCCTCTTCCAGCACGACTGGTTCGAAGATCCGTGCACCGCTGGGAGGTGCACGGTTGTGACCAGACTTGGAGGGTGCCGAAGGAGAAACAATGGGTTTAGCCTCCGACTTCGGTGTCTTGGGGGAGGAATGCGAGGCCATTGATGCAATCTTGAGAGGGCTCAGGTTTCAGGAGGTGAATAATGGCGAAGGGCTTTAGAATGATGTTGAACTGAAGCCTTTCGGTATAAGATGAGGGTTTCGAGATCGGATCCCCCAAAATTCCCGACGAGGAGAACGGATAAGGGGTTTTGAAATTTGAAATGACGTGGAAGGGCTCAGAGCCAGGCCGGCCGGCCCCTCCTTGTCAGCTGTGGGCTCCGGGCTTCGCGAAGGTTCTCCTCTCCTTGTGCACTCCTGCTTTTCTGAGGGTTTTGGCTAGTGTTGACGCTCGCTACGGACCAATTTCGAGCGTCAATTGGGATGACTAGCATACTTAACTTGCATATTTATCTAGAATAATGTCGTTTCCATATTCCCCTTGGAGAATTTGCAATGTAGAGAAATTGAGCAGAATTCAAGTGGAAACAAGCACCTCAATCAGAGGCAAGTGACCTCGACCAATAAGACCGCGCCATTTGGACTCCAATGGATTGAAGGGCCCACCAAAGAATGCAACCGACTTAGGACAGCGTCCACTCACGCACAGGAGTGTCTACAGGAGTGTCTAGGACCCCCATGGCAGCCACCCAAAGCAAGTTGGGCTTAATCTGGGCCAAGCCCAGGTCGGCCGACCCATCAGGGAGGAACCGACTTACCTCCTTTGACGTGGCGTTTCCCTATTGGCTCCTAACATCGGTTTGGCAAGGCTTCAGGCATTTGGGCGCCAAGGAGCTGCTGCACACCCCCCTCTCATCTCTATAAATATGAGGAGGGGTGCTACAATAGAAGACACCACAAGTTGAAGCCTCTCTCAAGTTCCTCTCTTGCTTAGTCTTTAGGATAGTGGAGTTTAGGTGAAGTAGCTCTTCTTCGGTTCCCAAGTTTGGCCTAGGAGTGTTCGGTAAGGGTTTTACTCTTCCTCTCCTTTGTAATATTCGGAATTCCTTAATAGAGTTATCTTCTAGTATAGTGTACTCATATAGTATATGTTCTGTCTATTCAGATGTGTGTGCTATGCTTAGTTTATATCTAGGACTTATATCTTGCATGATGAGATGTGGTAAGACATCTAGGCTATGGCATTGATTCCAGTCTCTAGTGTGATGTCGGGCCATCCGAATGGTGGGGGCTCCGGGCGGGGAATTAGAGTATTGCTTATTAGTGTAGACGTGGTGTCTGGGCTAATCAGTGTTGCTGGATGTGGCTCTATACCATGGTTAGATGAGGTAGGCGGTAGGTGGTGACAGCCCTGTCCGTCCAGCGTAACCCTCCCCGTTCGTGTAGTAGCTGTAGGAGGTTCATAAAATAGTCGTGAAGATCTAGTGACCACGTAGCCATATCTTGTGCGGTCTCCCGGTGATGCCAGGGAGCCTAGAGCCCGTTCTTAATCATGTTTTATGTGTATGAGTGCTTAGTATAGACTGTATGCTTAGTTAGGAGTACATAAGTCCTTAGATTAGCTCTCTTCTTCCTTTCTCCTTTCCTGTAAGCTTTGCATAGAGATAGAACTTGAGTAACTTGTGTGGCACACTACCTCTTTACCATATATTATCTTACGCATGTTTATTCAATAGAATATCCATGCTAGAACTAATCAACACACTAATCTATTCCAATAACCGCCGCCTTCCCTGCGGAAATATAAATACGACCCCATACTCACGGGTAAAATACTACAACGGTATTCCGTGCGCTTGCGGATCCTTCTGTAACGTAAGAAATACCCCATGTCATTTCTGGCGCCGTTGCTGGGAAATACTTATCCTAGTGATGACGCTACGAAATGCCAACAAGCATTTCTAGCGCCGTTGCAGGGGAAGGCACTGGTTAAAAGAATAGACCAAGTGGTTGATGAAATTCTAAAATGGTATTCAATTGTCTAAATAGGCTAACTTGGTTTTGTCTTCTCTCTTTTGTGTGAAGACAGGGTAGTGCATGACTGGTTTCGATTTGCCGCAAAATTTCACTCAGAAAATCCGGAGTCACTTTTGGGAAGAGTTCAACCTCGAGTCATTCCTCCTCAGATTACTCTCTCGACAGGCGAAACAGTCAATATCGCACCATCAACTTTCAAGACTATGGCTCAGAAGACTCTCCGTGATTAGTCAGCTCCTTCGGCCAACAATGTCCCAATCGGGCAAAGTGTTAATGCTGAAGCTGAGAATTTTGAGATCAAGACAAGTCTAATTACGATGGTGTAGGCCAGCCCATTCTGTGGGAAGGCCAATGATGATGCCAATGCACATCTCCAACAGTTCCTGGAACTGTGCAGCACTTTTGTTATCAAGGGAGTCACCCAAAGGATGCAATCCGACTCCGTATGTTTCCATTTTCTCTTTTGGGGAAGGAAAAACAGTGGTTCTACACCAACATAAGTGCAGTCACTACTTGGGATGAGTGTGCCAAGACGTTCCTTGCGAAGTTCTAACCGTTTGGTAAAACCAACACTCTTCGGGGAAGGATTTCCAGTTTCCAGCAGGCGTCAAATGAGTCAATAACTAAAGCTTGGGAGCAGCTTCAGGAGTACATCCTAGCGTGCCTCACCATGGGATGGACGCTTGGCTAATTCTACAGAACTTCTACAACGGGCTGACTCCAACATCCCGTGATCATATAGACGCTGCTGCAGGTGGTGCTTTCTTCTCGCTAATCATTGACTGGGCCAAAACCTTGATCGAGAAGATGGTGTCCAACAAAGGGAGGAATGACCAACATCTCCAACCTCACTAGCGGGGCAAGCACTCCGTCAAGGAGATGGACATGATCGCCACTAAGCTCAACCTCCTCATCAACAAGATTGATGAACGCTCCCAAGAAAAGGCTCAAACTCAGGTACTTCAAGCCTTAGACTCTCGTATAACTTGCGAGGTCTGTGGGAACGTCGGACATTCGGGGAACGACTGCCCCGAAACCCAGGAAGAAGTCATGTTTATGAACAACAACAACGGGTTTCGTCCACAAGGAGGTCAGGGGTGGAACCAGTCGTGCCCCTACTACCAAGTAGGTAATGGTAATTCAAATTCAATTAATCCTAACCAAACTTCTTTGAGGGATCTTGTCATAAGCCAAGCAAAGACAAACGAAGCAATTCAAAAGAAGCTTGCCGCTAATGACAAGACCTTGGAGACCGTCCAAGCAAAGATGGATGGCATCTCCTCAACACTCAAGAACCAACTCACCTTCAACAAGATGTTTGAAACCCAACTCGCTCAGCTGGCCTCCGCTGTCCCTTCTGCAGAGACAGGGAAGATCCTGGGGCAACCCGAGGCTCCCCTGGAGAGCGTTAATGCAATAACTACAAAATGGGGTAAGCCATCGCGTGGTAAATTCTTTACTAACTATGCAGAAAGACTCGAACGCCCTCGAAAGAGTTCTTGGGGCAATTTAGCGGTAACCATAAAGGAGGATCCCGGAACCCCAATGATCAACTGCTCTATATATGACCATTATTATGAGCATGCCCTCTACGTCCTTGGAGCAAGCGTCAACATCATGCCCAAGGTAACTTTCGAAGAACTAGCCTACCCTGCTCTTTCCCCGACTTACATGTGTGTGCAGCTAGCCGACTCCACGATACGATATCCCGAGGGAATTTTGAAGGATCTCCTGGTGCGAGTCCAAAATTCATTCATCCTCGCGGACTTCATAGTCCTTGACGTGGAGGGTGACTTAGGAATCTCGCTCATTCTTGGGTGACCATCCCTAAGAGACGCCAAGGCCAGAATAGATGTGGGGACTGGAAGAATCAGCTTCCGGATTGGGAAGAGGACCATGAAGTTCAAGTTCCGCAATAGACATGAACAAGTGTACCTGCTTCATGTGGATAGCAAAGAACAAGGGCTAGGGACAGAACCGGAATGGTTTGAAGACTGGGAGATACACAGTCTCACACCCGAGGATCCAACTCCCACACCACCAACAACAACAAAGAAGACCAAGAAGGTGTGGAGAAAGAAGAAGTCGTCATCGTCCGCGACATCCTCTCTAGGTATGCACGATTCAACCTCAATTTAAACAGGTGTGGAGAGGGTCCTGCTCATCGGGCCTTAAACCAAGAGCTAGCTTGGGGGAGTGTCCGTGTTTTACCGGCAAGCCTACCTAGGGATACCCTAAGGTAGTAGACTTGTGGTCAAGGTGTCGCCGAGATCAAGAACTTGATGGTGCAAGGAACACGAGGGTTTAGACAGGTTCGGGCCGCAGTGTGCGTAATACCCTACGTCATGTATGGTTTGTATTGCCTTGGAGGTTATGCGTATGCACGTTGTTGTTTTGGAGGGGTCCCTGCCCACCCTTATATAGTCTAGGGGGACAGGGTTACATGGAAATCCTAGTCTGGTATGAGCTTAGGAGTCCTAACCGAGTACTTTCGGGTAACTTCCTTCTGTATCGACTAGTTGTACTTGCTTACGAGTACTTTACAGTATAGATAAGGTATGTGACATGCCCCACCCCTTACTCTAGAATGTTCTACGCCACGCGTGCAGTCCCGTTACCCCAGGTCCGACAAGCCCCCGAGCTCTTCATAGCCGAGTACTGCAGGCTTCAAGTACTTCTTGTAGTCATCCTTCGATTTCTGCTGAAACTCCGTCTTGAAGATGTTTTCCGAGTACTTTCCTTGGCTGCTCGAGGCTGTGAGGTGCTCTAGCCCCGAGTACTTTCAAGTCTTTTATTTCTATGGGGTGCGATGCAAATCGCACTCCATATGGAGTAGCCCCCGAGCCTTAGGTTGAATCGAAGAATTAGGCTGAGGGTCCCACTAGTCTTTAATCTTCTTTCTTTATCTTCCAAATATTTTTGAAAAATAAGCCATCGATGACACGTGTCCCGCAGCCCCCGAGCCTTGAGTCCAAATCTCGAGGTTTGGAAAAAAGGATCAAAAGAATCTGGCATGCTGAACAGTGTTATGTACAAAATGTGTGTAAAGAGTGTGTAATCTGCCTTGATGGTTTATTTTGGAAATCAATTGGTTCAAAATTTGAAAAACCCCTTCTTTTGGGATAAGATCCCTGAAAAATGGTTAATCAAATAAACTCCCCAAAATTCTTCCCAAATAACCGCTCATAACAAATCACGCACTTTTTTAGGGGAGAAAACTCTTCGACTTCTGAACACTAAATCTGGGCCTACCCGCTGGCTATTTAACCGCGCGGTGACTCTAGGGTTCTCACCCTTTCACTTTCTGCCTTAGCCATTTCGCTCTTTCACCCTCTTGCACCATTAGTTGCTTTAGATCTAGGGTCGAGAGCCCCTTTGAGCTCGTCCTCCATCCCTAGCCAATCTAATCGGAGAAGCCATCCTCTCCACCAGTGAGTCCTTGTGCCCCTCTCACAAAGCCCCCAAGCGCAGGCGAGTGAAGTAACTCGTGACATTCAAGATGGGCAACAAGAAACCGACGTCCAAGGGGAAGAAGGAGGAGTTGACCACCGGCGATTGGGAGAGAAGTAAGTGCACCCGTGCTAACCTTCTTAACTTGGTTGCTCAAGGTCTTCTTCAACGGAGCAAATGGTTCAGTGGAAACCTTCCTTCCACCAATTTTTTCTGCAAGAAGGTGTAGATCAAACTGTCCTCTTTGAGCATTTTGTCGAAAGGGGATTGGCCCTCCCCGCATCTGATTTCTTCCGCGGCCTTCTTTATCATTGGGGTATTCAGATCCATCATCTGAACCCTAACTCCATCATCCACCTCTCCATTTTTGTTCATTTTTGCGAAGCTTTCCTTGGCATGGAGCCACATTTTGATCTCTTCTGCTACTTCTTCCACCTCCGCCACAGTACCTTGTTGGCGGATCTGGACTTCAATTGAAGCAGGGGAAGGGGAAGGAGTATATCGAGTACTCGGTCCCCACAAACTACTCGGGTTGGAGGTCCCTGTGGTTCTACATTGGACACCATCCACCCGCACTACCCGAGAGAACTCCAGGGAAGGCAGTGTGGAGGCCCGAGTAGAATGAGAAGTTGAATTGCTCGAGCTGATTAGACAATAGAAGGAAGCAGGTGTGACCGGCGTGTATGTCATGGCCTCCATGTACAAGAGGTGTATCATGCCACTGTAGAAAAGGTGTAGATTTGGATTCGAGTACTTAGGGAGTAACGATCCATCTTGCCTTTCCGTAGAAGTTCTTCCTCCGCTGACGGCTCTTGATCGTGTCCGCCGAGTACTACTCGATACGAACACGGTTCTGTACATCCCGAAGCTTTTCAGTGCGGTGAATCCGCTGGCGTCGGTGAGTAATTCATCTGTCGATTACTTGCAAAATTTGTGATGTATCACTGAATATTGACTTGTTGTTGTTATTTTCTACAGGGGCACACTTAGCTATACCATTGTCCTGCTCCCAATCCAGACTTGTCTCGGGCGGATCACCTCAAGCCAAGTGCGTTCCAGAAGCTCAAGACCAGTCATTTCGATCATGATCCCTTAACTGATGAAGAAATGACGGATTCTGATGACGATCTTCCTCTGGCAGCTATCTTGAAGAAATATTGCAAGGAAGCGGGTAGCAGCATGGAGATTTTGACCCACCCGACCAAGCCGCGGGTGGGTATGAGGAAGTGGAAACTCACCCTTGTTGATCTGTCAGACAACAACCCGAGGTAAGCAATGTCCTCGAGTACCTTCCTTGTTGCAGTGATGATGTTCTTTGCTGAGTTTTCCTCGTTTCTGTTTGCAGTCCACCCGCCTCCCCCCTATCCAAGTGTTCCGAGGACGGGGGAAAGTTAGGCCCTTCTAGGAATGATGCTGCACCAGTAGTCGATGTCCAGCCTGGTGCAGTGGACCCTTCTGCTGTTGACACTGTGCCGAGCACCAGCAACCCGACCCCGACGAGTGCCTCGGAGGCTCAATCGAAGGAGCCTGCTGGCAGCTCGGGGAAGTTGAGTGCTCGGGGGCCCCGACTTCTGAAATTGAAGAAAGTGGTGACCAAAAGATCCTCCACGTAAGTCTCGAGTACTTAAACTTTTACAGTTTTGTAATTCATCTTGTCGAGTAGTTGATATGACTGTCCTTTGTCCAGTCCTTCCTCTGCTCTGGACTTGGGGGAGCCTGATGATGCCCCGGCTGCCCAAGCCCCCGAGTCTGGGAAAGAAGTGAAGCGTTGGAGACCGGCGATGCTCCTGCTCCTCCTCCCCCCTCCTCCGGCCACCAATGTCGAGGCGGAGAAAGAAGTCAAGCCGGAGCGAGTGGAGGTGGAGACCACTGTGCCGGAACTACCCGAAGGTGAGCCCATCCTGCCTCCTCCGTCTCCCAGCACCAATCTGCCAACAGCTTGGCTAGTGAATGCGGGTGAAGTGGCAGGCGAGCTGCCTAGGGAATCCAGCGCAGATGACGCCCAAGCCGCGGGTACTTCGGGCCCTAGCACCAGCACCGTCGAGGCCACAGGGGTAGAGGGCCCTGGCACGGAGGATGCTGGCGCCGCGGGCGCCTTAGGAACCAGCACGGATGCAGCAGAGAAGGATGATCTGCTGGTGATGCCGTACGGCTGGCAACACACCATCGCGGCAGACTTGATTGATGACCCGTATCTCACCGCTGAGAAGAAATAACAAATCAAAGGGGTCTTCAAGGACTTGTACGAGTTCACCACCATAAGTTTTCATCTTCCTCAAGTAGTTTTCTTCATCCCCTGTCTCTCTTTGAGTGGTGGTAATTGATGTGCTCTGCTTTGTAGAACTTGATGGACCAATCCTAGGAGAAATTCGAGAAACTCAAATTCATTGAGGACGGCCATTGTAAGTTGGCGGAGAAGGAGGAGCGCATTCGAGAAGAAATCCGGAAGAGGATCAACCTTCGCAATGAGCTCGAGCAGTTGAAGAAGGAGCGCACTCAAGAAACTTGGCTCCTTAAGAGTGAAATTCAGAATCTTGAGAAGGAGAAAGCTGAGCTTGTCGAGAAGAACAAGAAGATCTCCAAAGCGCACAAAGGTAACTTGTCGCCTTGTCTTGTTGTCTTCGAGCCGTTGTTTGTTCGAGTAGTTTCTGAAACTTCTCGAATACTTCTTCTTTTCTCTTGCGTGCAGAACTGAAATCCACTTCGCAAAAGAAAGAAAATATGATTATAGATCTGAAGAACCTTGTTTACCATGGCGCAGATGACGTCGAGCATCTGGAGAAGGTTCTTGAAGATACAAGCGTCCAATTCCGTGATACCATGCAGTAGATCAAGAACAAGCTTGAAGAAAAGGATGTCATCCAAAAGGAACTTGAAGAATTCAAGACTGCTGCACAGGCTGTTGTGGAGATGGTGGAGTTTCCTGTTGAAGGTGATGTTGGCGAGCTATCCTTGCTAGAGAAGCTTCGTGCGACTCCTCAAAAAGTTGCCAACCATATCTTGGAGGCTACTAGGACGTACATAGCTCAGGCGCTCGCATTGGTGAAGTCTTACTAGCCCAAGGCGAAGCTGGAACCACTCGTTGAAGGCATGGCCCGACTGCTCTGTGGAGCAATTCACGAAGTTCCGTGAAGAAGTCGAGCCCCTTGCTGACAAGATACCAGAGAGCTTGGAGCAAGATGGTTAGCAGCAAAAACGATGGATCATGATGAACATTTTAATCCACTTGTTGATATGTATATAAATTTGCCTATTTGATCTTTCTTCAGCGTGTATCTTTGTGTGATGTTTTCTGGTACGATCGTAGGACTTAGAGTAGCTGGAGACATTTGGGTTAAGCTACTCCAAGAGCATTGGCTTGGATGTAGTCAGTAACTTGACGTTCCGTAAAAAGTGCTCGTAGAGCAAAAGGACTTAGCCTGGATTTATCCGATCATGCAGTATGCTAGGCTAGCCTGTCAGAACGGTTAAGTTGTTAATGTCCCGCTTGTAGCAGGGAGGTAACGTGACCGTTTGATGGGCTTGGTAACCCCTTGGGCGGGTGCCTTAATGCTCTCTTTCGAGTAGTCGTAGCAGCGGCCGGCACTGTGAGAATACGTCGAGTGCTTCTGCCTTATATGCTATATTAGACGCAAGTACTCATGGCGAAGCCCCCAAGCATAAGCAAGCTAAGTACAAGTACTCGTGGCGGAGCCCCTGAGTATAAGTCAGCTAAGTACAAGTACTCATGGCGGAGCCCTCGAGTATAAGTAGTCGAGAGAACATATAAACTCGTGGCGAAGCCCCCGAGTTTAATGTAGGCGAAAGGATGTAAGAGAGCTACTCCAA
Source organism: Panicum miliaceum (assembly GCA_032594955.1). NCBI lineage: Eukaryota > Viridiplantae > Streptophyta > Magnoliopsida > Poales > Poaceae > Panicum > Panicum miliaceum. The sequence continues at coordinate 48,964,720 of CM064057.1, read as the reverse complement.
GAGCATCGGCTTGGATGTAGTCAGTAAATTGATGTTCCGTAAAAAGTGCTCGTAGAGCAAAAGGACTTAGCCTGGATTTACCCGATCATGCGGTATGCTAGGCTAGCCTGTTAGAACGGTTAAGTTGTTAATGTCCCGCTTGTAGCAGGGAGGTAACGTGACCGTGTGATGGGCTTGGTAACCCCTTGGGCGGGTGCCTTAATGCTCTCTTTCAAGTAGTCGTAGCAGCGGTCGGCACTGTGAGAATACGTCGAGTGCTTCTACCTTATAGGCTGTATTAGACGCAAGTACTCATGGCGAAGCCCCCGAGCATAAGCAAGTTAAGTACAAGTACTCGTGGCGGAGCCCCTGAGTATAAGTCAGCTAAGTACAAGTACTCATGGCGGAGCCCTCGATTGAGATGTGATGCAGAGTGGGCTCGATTGAGATGTGATTCAGAGTGCCTTGGGAAATCATTTCCAAATTAAGCTTTCTCATTTCCGAACATAATGTCTCATTATAGATTTCCACTGATAGGCAATGGCAATGGGCCTTGCGGCTGAGCGCATCCGCGACTACACTAGCCTTGCCGGGGTGATAGTGCACCTCAAGATCGTAATCCTTGATTAATTCTAGCCATCTTCTTTGTCTCATATTCAGATCGGCTTGGGTGAAGATATATTTGAGACTCTTGTGATTGGTGTAGATATTACAACGAGTGCCCATGAGATAATGTCTCCATAGTTTTAGAGCATGAATGACTGCTGCTAACTCGAGATCATGGGTCGGGTAATTTTGCTCATGGGGCCGAAGGGCTCGTGAAGCATAGGCGATAACTCGATTTTCTTGCATAAGCACACAACCAAGACCAGTGCCAGATGCGTCACAGTAAACATCGAATGGCTTGGTGTTATCAGGTTGAGCTAACACAGGGGCTGTGGTCAAACGTTCTCTGAGAGTGTGGAAAGCTTCTTCACACTTCTTATCCCATACAAACTTTACTCCCTTTTTCAATAATTCAGTCATAGGCTTAGCAATCCTGGAGAAATCTGGAATGAAATGGCGATAGTACCCGGCTAAACCAAGAAAACTGTGAATCTGATGAACGGAGGTAGGAGGTTTCCAATCCATCACTTCTTGTACCTTGCTGGGGTCAACGGCTATGCCTTCGCTGGAAATAGTGTGACCCAAGAACTTCACACTATCCAACCAGAATTCGCACTTAGAAAATTTAGCATAGAGCTGATGGTCTCTGAGACGCTGAAGAACAATGTGCAGGTGCTTAGCAGGATCTTCCTCATTCTTGGAATAGATAAGGATGTCGTCAATGAAAACTACGACGAATTTGTCGAGCTCGGGCATGAATACCGAATTCATGAGATACATGAAGTAGGCAGGGGCATTGGTGAGACCAAAGGACATGACCAAGAATTCATATAGCCCATATCGTGTGGAAAAGGCAGTCTTAGGAATATCGCATGGACGAATCTTGATCTGATGATATCCAGAGCGAAGATCAATCTTTGAGAAGACTCTAGCTCCAGATAATTGATCAAAGAGAACGTCGATGCAGGGAAGTGGGTATTTATTCTTAACGGTTACCGCATTGAGAGGTCGGTAGTCCACACATAATCTTAAACTGTCATCCTTTTTCTTTACAAATAGGGCTAGACATCCCAAAGGTGATGCGCTAGGACGAATGAAACCTTTGTCCAGTAGTTCTTGGAGTTGTGTTTTCAGTTCGGCCAATTCCTTAGGTGGCATGCTATATGGTCTTTTGGAGATAGGTGCAGTGCCTGGCTGCAGTTAAATAACGAACTCAATGTCCCTATCTGGTGGCATTCCGAGTAAGTCATCCGGAAAGACATCGGCATACTCGCATACCACTGGAATATCTTCTAGCTTGATTCCTTCCATCACGAAAGCACAAGAATTCGTGCACTCCCGGAACGGTAGGTATAGGGTAGTGGCTCCGTGACTAGGTGAATTTATCTCAACAGCTCGGGAAGAAAGGTCCAGTGTGACTCCGTGTAGAGCCATCCAATTCATACCCAAAATAATATCTATGCCGTCAAGGGGTAAAAGAACAAGGTCCGTGGTGATGATTTTACTACCCAACTTGATTGGTACTTGCCTTATCATTTGATTTGAAGCAATTTTACCACTAGGTGTTGATATCATATACGACCCTTTTGTGTGACAAACATTCAAGCCTACTTTTGCACCAAACTTTGCACTAATGAAACTATGTGATGCACCAGAATCAAACAATATAACTGCAGGCTTGTTATGGATAGAGAATGTACCCGTCATCACTGGTGCTCCTTCAGGAAGTTCCGCAAGGGTGGTGAAATTGATCTGTCCTTGTTTGACCTGAAGGGTCTGCCTCTTGCCTTTGTTCTCTTTGTTCTGGTTAGAGTCTTGGCCCTGATTTGGCTGCCTAGGCCGAGGGCATTCTCGGGCAAAATGATTGGAACTTCCACAATTGAAACACCGATTGGCGATGTTTGGATGAAGGAATTGTTGAGCAACGGGCCTTGGTCCAGTTTGCTGAGGCACAGGGGGTCGTACAACACCTTGTTGCTGCGGGGGCCTGATAATCCAACGCCCTGGCTGAGGGGCCTTCTGTGGAGCTGTAGACGCAGCATTTCGCACCAAGCGATACCTCGGTGGCTGAGCACCCGAGGGTCTAGCTGGCGCCTTCCTCTTCCTTTCAACACGATGAGCCTCAATACAATCCTCTTGAGTGATGGCCATGTTGACTAGCTCATTATATGTATCGGCCTTGACCAGATTCAGCCGTTCCTTGAGTTTAGTACTCAGACCTCTGCGGAAACGATCCCGCTTCTTAGCATCCGTGTCCGCGTGATAGCCCGCGTACTGGCACAGGTTGTTGAAGGCCTGAGCATACTGAAGTACAGTCCGGGTACCCTGGGTGAGAGCCAAAAACTCATTTAGCTTTCTCTCCATAAGACCTTCTGGGATATGGTGTGCCCGGAACGCAGTTTTGAATTCGTCCCAGATGACGACGTGATCAGCGGGGAGCATAGCAAAATAGTGGTCCCACCAAAGACGAGCTGTACCGCGAAGCTGCTGCGCGGCAAAGCGAGCCTTGTTTGCATCCGAACATGGGGCCACAAGTAGAGATAACTTGGACTCGATTGCGCGAATCCAAGCGTCCGCATCCAAGGGTTCCTCCGTCTTGTGAAACAAGGGAGGCTGGGTCCCAAGGAAATCCGTGTAACCCGCAGCTTGAGGTTGGTGAACATTGTGTCCACCCCACTGTTGGTGTTGTCCTTGCACGAGCTGAAGAAGCAACTCGGTTTGAGCGGCCATTACTTCCACCAAGCTGGGTGGTGGTGGTAGCTGTGGTTGTGATCCACTTGCGCTAGCACCAAAACCATCCGGGTTACCACGGGTTGCTCCAACCATTTGAAAAGGTGAATGTTTATCATTAGCAACGTGATCCATATTGCTTCCATGATTTGATGAGGACATCCTCCACTATTACCTGCTGGCAAAGACGCAACAAAAGGGGCCGAGTGGCCCAGTTGTAGTCGGGCGGCGACCGTGTGAGCCTCTGAATAATCCCACCTTGCTTAGCTTGGGAGGAGGAAGCCACCTTAAAAGGGAGAGTCACCCTTCCCCTATTGGACTAGTCTTTTAGGGAGATTGGACCTTTCCCCGAGTGGGTGTGCCTAAGAACTGTTGGGGTCCGGGCAACCTTAATTTATTGGGTCTCGGCCAACCCCACCTGGGCCGGATGCATCATTTGGTATCAGAGCTGGGTCCTTGTTTAAGGGGGTGGGAATGATGAGGACATCCTCCACTATTACCCGCTGGCAAAGATGCAACAAAAGGGGCTGAGTGGCCCAGTTGTAGTCGGGCGGCGACCGTGTGAGCCTCTGAATAATCCCACCTTGCTTAGCTTGGGAGGAGGAAGCCACCTTAAAAGGGAGAGCCACCCTTCCCCTATTGGACTAGTCTTTTAGGGAGATTAGGCCTATCCCCGAATGGGTGTGCCTAAGAACTATTGGGGTCCGGGCAACCTTAATTTATTGGGCCTCGGCCAACCCCACCTGGGCCGGATGTATCATGATTCAAAAAGATTAACGTGGAAAAGTAGACTTCCGAAAGATCATGGATAGAATCGTGGGCATAAAACTGTCTGCCACAAGAAATTTATAACTCTTAGTAGGTTCATCCAAAATTTCTCATATTTTGGCAGTGGGTAGGTAATTTAGAGATGTACAACTTTGGTATTCAGCCAAGATGCTACATCGATTGCTAAGATGGTCAAACGATTCACTCTTTGCTTCGCTGGTTTGGTTGTTTTTCAGCAGAATGAGTTATAGTATCTTGCCTATAACTCAAACTAGCAAGATCCAATAGTATTGAAATTTTGTGAGAACCTAGATCACAAATTTTAGGACCAGTTTGGTATTCAACACTCAGCCCAGAAATGCAAAGAGACATGGGTAAAAATTCCGACAAGTTTCTGCAATCGCAGATTCAACTGCTTTCCAATATCACAATCAAACCACCACGTTTCTAGCCATGGCCTACATGATTAGAGTATCCAATGGTCAAGTTGTACTCATCAAAAAAGAGGTACTCAACTCTTAGTTAGCCTATTACAACACTTGCCAAAAGTTAGGCTACACTATCGAGGAGTATATGCAAAAGTCCTCCTAGGTCATCGGCTAGAAGTCGTCGAGGTTGTTGACGGACGACTCGCTGTGAGTAGAAGAGTGAACTCCAATCGGAGGTGGCTGCGGTGGCTCACCCTCAAAGTCCATTCCTGAAACACCATCAATCTCCTGTGGCTCCTCCTCATCTTCCTCCATAGCCACCACGTCGGGAGGGGCATTCTGATCATGGTGCCACTGAATGTGCTCATTAGCATCCTCCAACTCAAGGTTCAGATCATGGAGCTGCTCCTCCAAGTGTGCTATCATGTCATCTCTCTCACCCATGAGAGTGTTGTGCTCCTGAACTTGGCCCTCAAGTTGGCCAATCCGGGTGTCTTTGTCCTCAAGTTCCTCACTGAGTTCCTTAATCTGCTCATCCTTGGTATCTGCCATCATGTGGTAGGCCTGTGCAAGATCAGTGAGCTGCACAAGCGCCTGACTCTGGAGAGTCTGAAATCAGTAGAGTGCATTCATGCACCGCACGGAGGTCTTGATGGTCTCCTGGGCATGAACATCCACCAAGTACTGTGAGTGCTGCACCCTGTTGAGCCAAAAGGGGTCGTTGTCCTGGGCAGCAGGAAACAACCCAATAGGAGTGAGCGTGACGGCCTCGGGGCACTGCGCACAGAAAGTGGTGAGCGCCCTCATGGCAGCAAGCTCCCAAGTATCAGCCAAACGGCGACCAACAGCCTCAATCTCCAAGGTGGGCCACTCCGGGTGTAGCGGGTGCGGAAAGATGGTCACGTTGACACGGCACTGGGTAACTCCATTCTCTGCAAACTCCAGTCCAGTGTAATGTGGGGGAATTGGATAGCCCGCGGTGCGCAGAACGTCCCACAAGATAAAGGGAAAGCCCTCCCAGTGGAGATACTGCGAGTGAACGTGTGCATCCTCATCCACCATCATAGCAACAGGCTCGGCCATATTAACAAAAGATCAAAGGGGTGAGATAGCGAAAAACCGTTAACAACACAGTGAACAGGTTCTGGACAATGCACTAAAATAGCCATAACTTCAACAGTTCTTGTCCAAAAATTCTCAACTTTTACCAGAACATTCCTAAGGTATTTGTGAACAACTTTTCTAGTCAACTCCAGAGCTAGATAAGGCTCTAAGATGGTCTTTCCCTTAAGGTTTTACTTTACTGACTACCCAGAAATTTCAGTGAACAGCGGGCCAATGTTTCATGCACCAGGGAAAATCTACCCAGCCAAAAATTACCAAATTTTAACAGTAGCTACCTGAGTAAATTTACAACAAGTTTTGTGTTGAACACTTTTGCAGAAATCTGTAGCAAGGGGGCATAAAAATTTATGTGGCTGAACTGCTCATTTTGGACAGAAAACTGACATCTCAAAGCCTTTGTTGTTTCTCATTATCCATATGTCCAGAATTTTTCATATTTAGACAGGAGGTAGAATACAACTTTTGGAACAAAACTTTCAACATGAGTTTCTTCAGAAAGGGTCACTTTCTAAACTTAATAAATCCATCTTTTCAGATAAGGTAGAAAGTGACAGATTTGCTAGATAATTCTTATGCAAGACAAATGTGTGGCGCATGAACCTTACCACTCTCACGCATCGCATTTTCATTTTCAGATTTATATAGTTATGATGCATGCACGTCCTATTCGTCCTCACAAAATAAAACAATTGCCAAATAGCTTTGGTCTTACGAAGTTAGTTTCGGTGGCACACATAATACGGCTCTCACTATAATAGCTAGTCAAAAATTCTCTAACCGTTCTTAAACTTATCATAATCGCGGTTAGGGTTCCTGCAGAAGATTGATATAGCACATATAAATCCATTGAAGCTTTCATGCCAGCACTCATGAAAGCGTCCATATTCATTACCGTTCACTATAGAAACGGCATCCGTACAATTCCTGCCGTACAGACGATGTTAACATATGCTATGAAGATGGCGTATTCACGGGGGTACCGTCTTGAGACGGGGGTATGAACAGCGATCGCCATACCCTACGCCAAACCTTCTACTCCCAATATAATCAACTAAAAGTTGGTATATTGGCAGCACCTCAAGTAAGCCACTGCTTGAGGGCAGTGTTCGGCTCGCATCACCGACGGGAAGGCCAAGCTCTCTCAGTTGGCTGAGGATTCTTACCTTCTTACCTTAGCGATGAGTGCGTCGTTACCGAATTTAAGGGTCGGTTGTGCATAAAAGTAAGTTTTGACAGAAAGCAATGTGCTGGAAGTCAGTTGGTAATATTCATAAGTTAGATAGCCACCTAGTAACTTTCCCATAATCCTTAGGGCTTTACGAACTAGGCACCATCCTTAACGAACCAACGCATTTTCCAACACAATTTTTGTGGTCAAGTTTTAGGAAAACATGTTTTTAAGGCTTGTTGCATTCTCTAGCGTATGCGTTTCGGCTCTGGTACCAGCTGTGGCAGAACCACCTGAATTAATCCGGCTCAAGCGCGCTAACCATCACCACGAAGGCAATCAGGGCTAACTCGCACTACAAACAGAATAATCCACTGGTCTGTCGGGTAACCTCCCGATACAACCACGGTTTTGCCAATCGAAACCACACATACATGTACTCACACGAAGGTGAGTCTAGAGTATACAACATTCCACAAATTTTACAACACCTGTTCATCACAAATTATTATTACAATGGAGTTCAAATTCGTAAAACAAGGTACTTCAGAGTTTGAAATAACTAAGTTCTTCAGAGTTCAAAGCAGCGGAAAAGATAACGACAACTACTCGACGATAAAGGATGTCTCGATGAAGCCCGTACGAGACATCACTCGGCATCATCACCATTGGCTGGGGCCGTATCCCATTCCACCGACCAACCAGGAGGAAGGGTACAAGGCCAAGTCAAACTAGCAATCATATCCTCGAAAGTTTCACCTGAAAACAAGCCACAAGCAAGGCTGAGTATACTAATACTCAGCAAGGCTTACCCGACTAGTGGAATATACTTAGCCGACTCCTAGACCTGCAAGGCTTTTGGCTTGAGGGGTTTGTTTTGCCGAAAAGCACATATAAGTAGGTCCTTAATTTCAAATTTTAGTTCCAAGTTCTAGCTTTCTTTAACCATTCTAGGTAAGCAACTATCCAATAACATACATGGTGGAAGAATTATTTTGCATCCAACAAGATTAATCATCATCATTGTTCCTCTTCTTACTCTATGTGGTAAAAGGGTCAAGCAGTCTCAATAACCGTGAGAAACGGACGATTCGAATCGAATTTCTTAACCTTGCAAGGGAAAGCTAAACACACGTCACGTGGTTACTCCCAGAGTCACACGTGCAACTTTTCCCCTTTCTTCCTGGTTGTGGATCAGGGCCACCATCTGAGACTACAGAGCCCAACTCTGTACCCACCATGTGCGCACATGGAACCGAAGTTGAGATGGTGGGATGCTGTCCACTTGCCGGTCCAATTAGGTACTTAAGCTTACCGATTACCATATTCTCGGCATGTGGTTAGTACGTTCAAAGACTTAACCACCACTACCACACACTGCGGCCTTAGCATTTTTCACTAAACAGACGGGGCCTCAATCATCAATATAAACATCGTACCATAGCCCCGTCCGTCGACCTTATGATTGCAGCATGTAGTAAGCATTCAACTCCTATATTCTCGCGAGTGACAGGAAATCACTCGACTTTTACCGAGTCCTATTAGCATAGCATTCTATCGAACCTTACATTTAGTGTTCAGAGCATGGGTACCTAGGGTCATGCAACTAATTTTCCATTCAACTCCTACAAACTTAATGCACAAGTAAAGTAGAGTAATAAGTTGCATAAGTTTAAAAAATAGGGTTCATGCTCCGGGGCTTGCCTTCTTGGGAAAAGCTAGCTTGGGGCTCATCCGAACTTGGGCTCGGGTCTTCGAGAGCTTCAATTAGATTTACTTGAGCTTCACGCTACTCACTCTAGGACGCGGGCACCAGCTCGTATGTTCCGTCGGCGAGAGTCGTCGATTCTATATGAATGCACCAATATAAGTTATAGTGACGATATATGACGATTATTTTCATTCACGTCAAAGTTGTAGTTCACAAAACATCGATTTGGTTGTGAAGTTACTTAGTTGAGATTTCTGTGGGCAATTGTTAAAATAGTATAACTTAAACTATTAACTTCATTAAACAAAAGGGGTTGTGATATATATTGGCAACTTAAATTTTCTAACCACAACATGGATTAACCACAACTTCTGGATTAGGTATCTTCTGGTGATGAAATTTTTATTTAGAGCACATTAAGCAGAGAAAAAAGCGCTGCAAAAATTTCAAACATTTTTACGCAGCAGATTAATTATGAAAAATGCATTACACAGCCACTGCTAGAACTTTGTTATTTTCATACAGAACAACACATTCAAGTATTTACACCAAAACTTTTACAAGGAATTAATCTATCCATATGTGTGTTACTTTAAAGTTTTCAGATTTTACTGTGAAAAATACAGAGCATAATAAATAGGACAAGATACAACTAGTTTAATGAAGATTAATTTCTACAGGATGGTTTACAGGATTTCGGGGTATGAAACTTTTTATACAGCAAGAGCTACTCTAAGGTGTGCTACGGTAAAAAGTTAAACATTTTCCAAGCAAAGAAACTAATTATTTGAATTAGTGCATTTTTCCTACCACAAAATCATATAAATAGGTTACAGAGAGTAAAAAGATTCTAAAATTTTTTTTGTGGTATTTAGGCATCAATCTAACAGCTCTGAAAAATTTTCACCACATGAATCACAACAGAACAGCTGTTATAATTAGTTTTATTAACTCATGCCATAAACAAGTTTTATTACGAAGTTTAGTTAGAGATGGGTTTTGGCCCTAATATTTTTACACTGGCCTACAAAGCAAGCAACCAATCTACTATTAAATTTTCAGGTTTAGACTTTGCCTACCTCAGGGGGTACATTTAAAGTCTATTAAACCTTCAATTTAATTTAGAGCAAGATTTAGCAAGAAACTGAGGAAATGCATGTAGCAAAAGTTGTAGATTTTCATCTAAAGATTCCGGAACAGTTGAGTTTGCATTTTTCCGATTCTTCTACGATTTTACATGAATTTTACTAGTTCACTGTTTTTGAATTCAAAGTTTACACACAGGTTTACAGATATGCCCCTGGAAACTTGCGTGAAGACTCTTTTAAAGATTTCAATCAAAGCAATTGGGTCCCTGGGCGGCGCTGGCACAGCGGCCGTCCAGATTCTGGCGAGGGGGCTCGTCGGTGGCGAGGGAAAAAGGGTCGGGGAGATCCAGGGAGGTGAGAGCTACCTCGGGATGGCCTTGGTCGGGGTTGGGGGTGGCCGGAGGTGGCTCGTCGGCACGGAGCAGAGGGGCGGCAGCGGGGCGAAACGTCGACGACGGTGCTCTGTCGAGAAGGGAACAACGTGGGCTGGTCGAGGAGCTTCGCGGCGTCGAGGGGAACCCGTTTCGAAGCTTGGCTTGCACGGAGGAGCTTCGGCGTGGGCTGTCCACGGAGCAGCAAGGAGCGGCGGCGGCGCGGGTGGCGCTGGCGGTGCTCCGGCGGCACTGGGCGACGATGGGTGGGGCAGTGAGCTGCGGTGGGGTGTGGTGGGGGTGGTGGAAGACTCAGCTCTGGCAAGGGGTGGCCGGAGAGGTGAGCTCCACAGGAAGCTGGGCACGACGGCGGTAATGGTGGCGGCGGTGGCGTTCTGGTGTCTGGGCGCGCGAGGCGGACTCAGTGCGGCCTTTTGTAGGCAGCAGAGTGGCGGGAGGAGGGGCGGAACTGCACTGCGAGGCGCGGGCGCGGGCGGCACGACGGGGGCGCGTTAATGGTCGCGACGGGCGGCGAACAGAGCTGGCGCGGTGTGCGGCGGGCGCGGGCTGAGGATTGGGTGCTGAGGATTTGGCGTGTGGAGCTGGAGATCACGCGGCGCGCGGGTTGGGCGAGGAGCTGCAGCAGCTGCCTTGCCGGGCGGCGAGCGCGGCGACTGGCGGGACGCGGCGGAGACACGGGCACGGCGCTACTTGCCCATTGGGCGCGGCGGGCGGCGAGCAGCGGCGCGGGTCGCTGGCGCACGCATGGCATGCGCGGACTGGGGAGGAACACGGCGTGCGGGCGCGGCCAGGCATTGGCTTGGCGCCTAGCGCGGTCAGGCATCGTCGGCCAACTGGCCTGTGGCGACTGCGCGGCGGCGAGGGTCGGGCGAAGCGAGGGCCGCAGCAAAGCCGATGGTCGGGCGAGCGTAGGGTCGGGCGAGTGAAAGTGTCGGGCAAAACGAAAAGGGTCAGGCGAAACGAAAAGGGTCGGGCGACACGAGGGTCGGGCGACGCGAGGGTCGGGCGAGGCGGAGAAGAAGGGTCTGCAGCGAAATAGCAGAAAAGCAGGGGTTGGTTTGCAAATCCAAGTGTTTCTCAAATTTTTGTGTTGCAACTCGAAAATCCTTCAACACGAAAGTTGTTCAAAATGAAAAGTTCTACAAGTTTCGTTTCAGGCCAAAGTTTATTTGAGGTCTAGTTTAGAAGTTATTTTAAAAACTCATTTCATTGAAACTTCTCTTAATTACTTATGCACCGTGTTAAGCTAAATAGGCTTATTTCGTAATTTAAACACTTGAAGTGTTACACTTCTTTTTCTTGATGAATTCAAAAAAAGTCCCTCGCCAATCGACCGCCGACATCATGACCTCTTGGCTGGGGTCCGAGGACCCCAGACTGGTGGTTGCTTGATTCGTGGTCCTGATCGATGGTTCTTTGAGTTCCTGGACTAATACTCCTGCTAGGACTTGGGCACGAGTGGATCCAAGCTTGGAGAGTACGGCTACTCCAACATTGTTGTCCCAGACGATGTGGTGAATCTCCAGGCCAGCAAATTTGTTCTCCAGCTTGCGCACTTTCATAACATATGCGTCCATCTCCTCCTTTGTTTAGTCCCACTCTTTATTGACTTGTTGCACGACTAGCATCGAGTCGCCGTACACGAGTAGTCATTTGATGCCCAGTGAGACTGCCAGGCGGAGACCGTGTAGTAGCACTTCGTACTTGGCCTCATTGGTTGACACCATCCAAAGGATTTGTAAGACGTACTTGAGTTGTTCACCCTTTGGAGATATGAAAAGTACTCCTGCCCCGCCACCCTCGAGCTTGTGCGAGCCATCGAAGTATATCGTCCAATGCTCTGGGCGGCTGGCTGGGGTTGGTACTTGATTTTCCCGCCACTCGGCCATGAAATTGACCAGTGCTTCGGATTTGATAGCTGTCCTTGGCTTGAAGTTGATTGAAAGAGCTCCCAGTTCTCTTGCCCACTTGGATATACGACGAGTGGCATCCCGGTTGTGGAGTATGTCCGCCAACGGGAAATCAGTAACAACTGAGATCTTGTACTCGTCGAAGTAGTGGTGGAGCTTACTTGATGTTATCAGTACTACGTAGAGTAGTTTCTGAATTGAATGGTAGCGTACCTTTGATTCAGAGAGTACTTCGCTGATGAAATAGACTGGCCTCTGCACGCCAAACGCATGGCCTTCCTCGTTTCGCTCCACCACAATTGTTGTGCTGATCACAGCAGGTTCTCCCCTGGACGTGGTGCTGTGAGAATAGGAGGTGACTGCAGGTGTTCCTTGAGGTCGTGCAAACCCTGCTCAGCTTCCTCCGTCCAGTGGAACTTGTCTTTCTGCTTCAGGAGCTTGAAGAAGGGAAGGCCCCATTCTCCAAGTCGTGAAATGAATCTGTTTAAGGCCGCCATGCACCCTGTTAGCTTCTGCACGTCCTTGATCATTGCTGGAGCCTTCATGTTGGTGATGGCGGTAATCTTCTTCAGGTTAGATCCAATCCATCTATGACTTATGATGAACCCGAGTAGTTTCCCGGATGGTACGCCGAAAATGCACTTGGTTGGGTTGTGTTTCCATTGGAACTTCCGGCGGCTACTGAATGTCTCCTCCAGGTCTGCAATTAGGTCCTTGGGAATTCTGGTCTCGACGACCAGGTCATCCACATAGGCCTCCACATTGCGGTGTAGTTGGTCTGCAAAGCACATTTGGATTGCCCGCTGGTACGTAGCCCCCGCGTTCTTCAATCCAAAGGACATAGTCTTGTATGAATAAGTCCCAAAGGGCGTGATGAAGGTGGTCTTGATTTGATCTTCTTCCTTGAGGGCGATCGGATGGTAGCCCGAGTAGCAGTCAAGGAAACAGAGGAGTACGAAGCTGGCAGTTGAGTCGATTACTTGATCAATGCGCGGTAGCCCGAAGTGGTCCTTCGGGCAGTGCTTCTTGAGATTGGTATAATCAACACACATTCTCCATTCATTATTATTCTTCTTCTTTACAAGGACAGGGTTGGCAACCCACTCTGGGTGGTATGCCTCTTTGATGAAACCAGCCGCGAGTAGTTTAGCCAACTCCTTTTTGATTGCTTCCCTCTTATCCTTAGCGAATCTACGGAGACGCTGCTTTTTGGGGGTAGCATCAGGATCTACTTTCAAACTTTGCTCGATCAGTTCCTTGGCCACCCTGGCATATCCGCTGGTTTCCACGCGAATATATCTCGGTTGGCCCTAAGGAAACTGATGAGCTCGCTTTCCTATTATTGGTCAAGTTGTGACCCGATCATGGCTATCTTGGATGAGTCTCCTTCCTCTAGCTGGATGGACTTCAAAGCGAGTTCTCCGGTGGGCTGCTGCTTCGAGTGGTTTGCCTTCTTTGATGGAATTTCTAGCCCTATTTCGGAGAGCTGTTACGCAACCTACTTCTCCTGAAGTATCTGGTACACGCGTTGTCGAGGAGTACTCGATGGCCTTCTGGTCGCAGTCGTAGGACTTCTCCAAGTCACTGCAGAAGGTGAGGAACCCACTCTTTCCTGGCATCTTTTTGAGTAAGTAGACATAGTGCGGTACGGCTATGAATTTGGCCATTGTAGGCCTGCCCAGAATGGTGTCGTAGGAGGTTTTGAAGTTGGCCACTTCGAACTTGATGTTCTCGGTACGGTAGTTGTCCCTCGTCCCAAAGGTGACTGGGAGCACCACCGTACCAAGCGGCGTAGCTGCGTTCCCTGGTATGATGCCATAGAAGGGAATCTTGCTGGGGGTGAGCATGTCGATGAAATTTGCCCCCATCTCCTTAGAGTACTCGCAAAAATGATGTTGAGGCCGCTGCCTCCGTCGATGAGTACTTTTGTGAGCCTGACATCTGCGACCACCGGATCTAGGATGAGAGGGAGTTTGCCCGGCTCAGAAAAGCTCGTCCACTGATCAGCCCTGGAGAACGAGATGGGGACCTCAAACCATCGAAGGGGTCGTGGTACAGCCGGCTCGACGGACATGATCTCGTGGCGTGCAGCTTCTGAGTCCTTTTGGAGACAAACCCTGACTCTCTACCGAAGATGACGTTGACCACCTTGGATACGTCCAGGAATTCGCCGGCGTCTATCTTGTTCTCCGGGTCTTTGTCGTCCTTGTCCTTCTTCTTCTTCTTGTCGCCCTTCTCCAATGCGGAGTAGAATTCGGCCTTTATGGCCTCCTAGTAAGCAGTGGCCGTTTTGCGCAAACCGAATGGGAATCTGTCACACTGTTCCCCAGATGGAGTCGAGTCCGATCTGGGGAAGCCTGATGCAGCATGAGTCGGAGTCGCGTCGAAAACGAACAGCTTCTCGATCTCCCTGGAGAGGTCAGGGAGCAGCATCTCATCGAGGTTGTCAACGAACTCGTTGAGATTGCTGCTTGGTGTTGCTGCAGATACCTTTGGCTTGTTGTCGACGAGGTGCCGACGGAAGTTGCTTGTGCCGTCAGAGACACACACCCAGGAGCCGAAGACGAAAGTGGTGCCCGTAGGGGGCACGACGCTGGTGAAGCTGAAAGTTGCCATCGAATTCGCTGGTGGATCTTCAATGAGCAACCCTACCTGGCGCGCCAGCTGTCGGTGTTTTACCGGCAAGCCTACCTAGGGATACCCTAAGGTAGTAGACTTGTGGTCAAGGTGTCACCGAGATCAGGAACTCGATGGTTCAAGGAACACAAGGGTTTAGACAGGTTCGGGCCGCAGTGTTTGTAATACCCTAAGTCATGTATGGTTTGTATTGCCTTGGAGGTTATGCGTATGCACATTGTTGTTTTGGAGGGGTCCCTGCCCGCCCTTATATAGTCTGGGGACACAGGGTTACATGGAAATCCTAGTCTAGTACAAGCTTAGTTGTCCTAACCGAGTACTTTCGGGTAGTTTCCTTCTGTACCGACTAATTGTACTTGCTTACGAGTACTTTACAGTATGGATAAGGTATGGGATATGCCCCACCCCTTACTCTAGAATGTTCTACGCCACGCGTGCAGTCCCGTTGCCCCGGGTCTGACAGGGAGTCCCTCCACCAAGTGAAGTGTATCCTTTACTGCTTTCAATAAAAAATATAAAAACTCTAAAAAACCAAACAAATATTTCCTGCTTTAAATTTACCTTATCCATATGCATGGTAAGAATGTTTTAGTCTTCCTAAGTTGAAAGGATGAATAATTGTTATGCTCTTGCTTGTCTGTCTTTCTTAAGTTCTAAAGCATGATGTTTTCTAAGTTTGAGTTTGCTGGCTGTTTAAACCTTTGTGCCATGAACCCGAACATTTGGTGGGTTGCACATGCTTTATCCAAGTCTAGATTGTTGTGAGTTTAGATATGGAAGATGGAAATTTATAATCTTTACCTAAGTGAAGCATGATGTCTAGAGTATTTTGTTTTCAAAAATTTAAAAGGGAAAGACAAGTTGCTCAATGATGTTCCAAGTCCTACCAAAGCCATATGTTATTTACATTTTAAAATCCTACACATATGATGCTTGCTATTTCAATGAGCTTTGTCAAATTGTTGTGACCCTAGTGAGATACTTTTCATATCCTCTTGATCAAGATCACACACACGTTACACCCATTGCGACATTCCTACACTGGGAATTACCAAATCCATCCATCCACCAAATAAATGCTCCATGAAGTTTGTGGTCTCTCCTCGTGTTATCCCTGAAAAAAGAAATTAGGCTTGGTCATCCCTGAAAAAAAAACATAAAAGAGAAAAAGAAAAGATGGCATGCCAAAGAAGAATGAACCCAAAAAAATGGAGAAAGAAAGAATAAGAAGGGGATAGCCATGTCTAAAGAAAAATACAAAAACATAAAGAGGAGAGAGATCACAAACCAAAAAAAAGGAGTAATCATACCTCTCATCCATCCACACACATGCACCTCTTGATCTTGGGATATGACTAGTTTTCTCCATGGATCCACTCTTTCTCTTGGCAATATAAGAAATGCATGTATGCTTAATCCATTCCGTGCTTTGAGCTCCACAAAAGCTTTTCATCATGAGAAAGGAGAAGTGCCTTGGCAAGGATTCATACACTATTGAGCGACCTGGGTGAATCATTCGAGGAACTTAGTCTTGTTTTACTATTTCCAAATGAAAACCTCCAGATAGATTGTTGAACAAAGGTGAGGTAAGTACTGCTCTATCGACTGTTCTAACTCTCAACAGCTCAAGACGAGGAGAAGCTCACAAGCCCCATAGATGATGAAGGTAACAAGGGCCAGGTACTAATGCCAACATTACTCATTCCCAAGGAGATCATTTATGCCTCAGACTTGACATGACAACAGGTAATGAGTCTAAAAATTTTCTGATCAACATCCTGATTTGTCCTATTTTGCTCGGGACGAGCAAAGGATAGCTTGAAGGTTCTTGTTGACAGTCACTACGGACCAATTTCGAGCGTCAATTTGATCAGAAAATTGAAATGACTAGTATACTTAACTTGCATGTTTATCTAGAATAATTTCATTTCCACATTCCCCTTGAAGAATTTGCAATGTAGGGAAATTGAGTAGAATTCAAGTGTAAACAAGCACCTCAATCCAAGGCAAGTGACGTCGACCAATCAGAGCGCGCCATTTGGACTCCCTTGGATTGAAGGGCCCACCAAAGCATGCAACCGACATAGAACAGCGTCCACTCACGCACAGGAGTGACTAGGACCCACATGGCAGCCACCCAGAGCAAGTTGGGCTCGATCTGAGCCAAGCCCCGGTCGGCCGATGCATGTAGGTCGACCGACCCACCAGGGAGGAACCGACTTACCTCCCTTGACATGGCGCTTCCCCATTGCCTCCTAATGTCGGTTTGGCAAGGCTTCAGGCATTTGGGCGCCGAGGAGCTGCTGCACACCCCCCTCACTCACCTCTATAAATATGAGTGGGGGGTGCTACAATAGAAGACACCACAAGTTGAAGCCTCTCTCAAGTTCCTCTCTTGCTTAATCTTTAGGATAGTGGAGTTTAGGTGAAGTAGCTCTTCTTTGGTTCCCGAGTCTTGCCTAGGAGTGTTCAGTATGGGTTTTACTCTTCCTCTCCTTTATCATATTTGGAATTCCTTAATAGAGTTATCTTCTAGTATAGTGTACTCGTATAGTATATGTTCTGCGTATTCAGATGTGTGTGCTATGCTTAGTTTATATCTAGGACTTATATCTTGCATGATTAGAGGTGGTAGGATATCTAGGCTACGACATTGGTTCCAGTATTCGCATGTTTGCTCTAGTGTGATGTCTGTCCATCCGAAGGGTGGGGGCTCCGTGCGGGAGATTAGAGTATCGCTTATTAGTGTAGACGTGGTGTCTCGGCTAATTAGTGTTGCTGGATGCGGCTCCAAAACATGGTTAGATGAGGTAGGCGGTAGGTGGTGATAGCCCTGTTCGTCCAGCATAACCCTCCCCGTTCGTGAGCTGTAGGAGGTGCATAAAATAGTCGTGAAGATCTAGTTGCCACCTGGCCATATCTTGTGCGGTCTTCCGGTGATGCCTGGGAGCCTAGAGCCCGTTCCTGATCATGTGTATGTGTATGAGTGTTTAGTATAGACTGTATGCTTAGTTATGAGTACATAAGTCCTTAGATTAGCTCTCTTCTTCCTTTCTCCTTTCCTGTAAGCTTTGCATAGAGATAGAACTTAGTAACTTGTGTGTCACACTACCTCTTTACCATATATTATCTTACCCATGTTTATTCAATAGAATATCCATGCTAGAACTAATCAACACACTAATCTATTCCAATAACCGCCGCCTTCCCTGCGGAAATGTAACACCCAAAAATATAGGAAATAAAATTTTAAAAACATTTTTTATAAAAGCCACAAAATAAAATTTATGCATGCATCTCTCTCTCTTTCTCTTCACCCACTCTCTTCCAGCCCGGCCCAAATCCTTCTCTCCTCCTCTTCTATTTTTCTTCTCCTCTCCCCGCGGCCCAACCCAGCCGGCCCAATCCGCCTCACCTCTCTCTCACTGACGCATTGGACCCACCTGTCGGCGCCCTCTCTTCCCTTCCTTTCTTCTTCCTCCCGCTCCTCTCTCTTTCCTTTCTGCCGTGACACCAGACGCGCCCGTCGCCCGTCGTCCGCGCCTCCCTCCCCTTTCCTTTTTCTTCCTCACCCCGAATCCAGTTCGCCCCTGCGCCCCGTCGCCCGCGTCTCCTCCTTCCTTCCCCGCGACGCTGGCCTGCCATAATGACCGCGGTACCCGCCCCTTTCCTTCGCAGGCGACCGCTGCAACTCCGCCTCGTCAATCCCGGCCGCCGCGTGAGCCGCCGCCTTCCTTTCCCCGGCCACTCCGCCTCCTCCCCTCCCCTATAAAACCCACGCCCGAGCCCCGCTGCTCAGCACCTGCATTACACCCGAGTCGAGCTCTCCGTCGCCGCTGCGTCGTCAACCCACTGTCCCACCGCCCCTCCGTCGACTGCGACCATTGCCGGAGCCCCGCCTTGGACCCAGAGCCGTTGTCAACCCCTTCTTTCACTCCGCACTGTCGCAAACCGCTGGAAATCGCTCACAGGAGGAACGCCACCGCCCGTGCCGCACCTCGTCGTCGACCCACTTTTTCACCTCGACTCCGCCGTCTTCAACCCTCGCAATACTCTCGCGAGGAAGTAAGCACCAAGCCGCCCCCGTTTCTCCCCTCTCTCTCGCTCTGTCGCGGCCCCGATTGCTCGCCGGAGCTCTGTCTCCGCCCGCCGCCATGGCCGCCAGTCTACGGTCGCCGCACGGCCGTTCCGTGACCCCCACCACTTTCGCTGTGCCGCCCTCTATCTCCCCGGCTTAACCCCAGCCTGAACCGAGCCCCGAAGCACCAGATTCAGTGAGCTCCAGCCGTCCACCGCCGCCGTCGCTCGCCGCCGGCACCCAGCGCCGCCTACCGATTCGCCCGACCCTAACTCTACGAGTCGACTCGAGCCGACCCTTACTCTGCCGCCCGATCTAGATCTAACGGCCAGAACAGATCTGAGCCGCGCACGAGCCGCCGCCCTCGCCCGACCCTTACCTTGCCGCCCGATTCTGATCCAACGGACTAGATTCGCCAAACCCTACCGTCCATGGAACCTTTGTAGAAAAGCCCCTAGGCTTTCCAGAAATCAACCCGCAGTCCAGATCAGTAGAAAAATAATTAGAGTTAGGTCCTTTCTTTTCTGTCCCGACCCCTGACCTTTCTAGAATTAGTACCCACCGTCCAGGACCTCCAGTTTTGCACCCAGACCCTGTGTTTAAGGTTTAATTATGTTTTTAGTCCCAGGTTTCTTCAGATCTAGCCCCTGGAAGTTCAAAACTCTCACAAATAGGCCCCTCGATCACTGTTTTAGCCATATCTTCATCGTTGCAACTCCGATTTCAGCGATCCTTGCGCTCACGCGATCCTTGCATCATGAACTACAATAATATCATCATTTTCCTCTCTTTTTGTACTGCTTGTTGTACTGTTTCTTATTTGGTTGTGTATGCTTGTTTGTGTGATCGCGTAGACAACGTGACGTTCGAGCAAGACCAAGAGCAAACTTACGAGGAAGAGAATACACAGCTATTTGAAGAAGGCAAGTGGACTTCTCTCCCCTGCATATTATATTTTATCCCAACAATAGCATGATAATTCACTTTATCTTAATGTTGCTTGCATAAACTTGATGGGTTACCTATGCTAAGGACATACCTAGTCTTTTACCCAAAGCCTTGAATCACCGGGGTTTACTATTCATGTTGGGTAGTCACGCTTAGTTGCAAACTTTGGGAATGGTGTTGGTTTACTCTTATGATAATGTTGATCATGATTCATAATGTTGTTATACTGCGTTAATTCAAGATCAACTTTATTTAATGGGAACATGGAGAACCACCCAAGTGAACAGTGCAACCACAAAGTCATATGGCTCTGACCTTAGCCAATTAATTAGATGTGTAGTTAGCTGGTGGCCTTACCGAAAGGGCAAGAAGGGGGTCAGTGATAGGGGTCATAGCCCGGTCCTCTTGGGGTAGCTGCCTTTGCTAAGGAGCTGACCATTAGGGAGGTTTATGGACCACACTGCTACTGAAACTCTAGCGGGTTGCCTAGCTCTCGACATGTCTTTGTAAAGGCTTCGTAGTGTACCCTCGCCACTCACCTCGGAAGTGTTTAAGGGCCTTGCAAACCCGGGCGACTCAGGGGAACACGATTTGTGGGGAAAGTGTACAACCTCTGCAGAGTGTAAAACTGTTATAACAGCTGTACTCATGGTTAAGAGTGGCTTGGACCCTCACATGATAATGAAACTTGAAGATTAATTAAATTGTGGTTCATGGTTTATGTTTATGTTTTTGGTACCTTTATGTTCTTGCTAAAGTGGGATGGTATAAACTTAAATCTAGTTAATAGGTGCTTGCTAATAAATACATAACCAACTAAAAGTGCTCGCTGCTGCAAACCTTAGCCTATTCTTGAAGGGCTTGCATATTCTCCCCCACTTGCTGAGTACCAACCATAAGAGTACTCACCCTTGACCAACTGCTGTCCAGAAGAGAACTTTGAAGAGGAGAACTTCAACGACTTCGAGGAGTTCTAGGCATTGCGTTCACCAGTCATCGCCTGTGGAAGACGGAGTTGTTACAGACTTCGTTTAGGGTATATCGGTGTATCGTTTAAAGACCTTTGTGTCTCTTTTATTCGGAGTGTAATATTGTTAAATACTTTATTTAGTTACTTTACGAGCATTGTCTTTGATATATTACACTTGTCCATCTATTATGTGTGTGTGAATATTATCCTGGCGCACACATGAGATGCATCTGGTTCTTTCTAGAATCGGGTGTGACAGAAGTGGTATCAGAGCTATGTGACTGTAGGACGCTAGCCTAGTTAGAAATGGTCGAAATTAAGGATTTATCATCTAGCAAGCCATGTTAGCATCAAAAATTTCCTTGTGTTTATTTTATATTTCCGCATAAAAACCTATGTTTACATGAACTTTTTATCATTTTATTTCTTTTAAAAAATATTCTGAGTTTTATTCTCACTCTGTCAGATGGCCAGGACTTACCAGACTGCTCGCAAGCGCACCGGAGGTCGCCAGGTTCACATTTCTCCAGCTGAGCCAGCTCCTCCCGCCCCATTTCCAGCCCCTGTTGAGGAGGAGGAAGCTATGGAGGAGGAACCCGCGGAGGCCTACTACTTCATGGATGGGGATGATGGCCGCATCATGGCGGTTGATGAAGAAGGGAATCAGTTACTTTACGAGCATTGTCTTTGATATATTACACTTGTCCATCTATCTGTTTCTTTCTAGAATCGGGTGTGACAGGAAATATAAATACGACCCCGTACTCATGGGTAAAATGCTACAACGGTATTTCGTGCGCTTACGGATCCTTCTATAACGTAAGAAATACCCCATGGCATTTCTGGCACCGTTGCTGGGAAACACCTATCCTAGTGATGATGCTACGAAATGCCAACAGCTAGAAAAGGTGGAAACAAAAGAAAAGAAAAGAAGAAAAAGAATCTAACCTAAGATACGACCTCTTTAAGGTCCGACGATGACCATAGACGAGGTTTATAGCTCGGATAACTCGTAGATGTCTATTTCTTCGAGTTTCGATATTTTGGGCTCGAGAAATATTTTCAATCCTTGGCCATTTGCCTTGAAAACATTTCTGTCATCGTCCTGGAGGGTTATAGCGCCGTGATCGGCGCTGTTAATAATTAGATGATAAGGACCTTCCCACATACTCCTAAGCTTACCATGACCAAAAAAACGAACGCGAGAGTTGTAGAGCAGTACCTTATCTCTCGCTTTGAATTATTGGATCTTGATTCGCTTGTCATGCCATAGTTTTGTCCGTTCCTTGTACAACTTGGAGCTGTGGTAGGCCTTCTCCCTCCATTTGTCCAATTCAGCTAGTTGGATTTGTCGTTTCACTCCAGCTGATTGGAGATCCATGTTCCACTTCTTGATTGCCCAATAGGACTTGAATTCTAGCTCAATCGGTAGATGGCAAGTCTTGCCATAAACCAATTGGTATGGTGTCATACCTATCGGGTCTTGAAAGTTGTTCCATAAGCCCATAGTGACTCGGATAGTTTGCTTCTCCATCCTTTCCCCATAGCGTTCACTGTCTTCTGCAGATTGTTCTTGATCTGTTTGTTTGACATTTCTGCTTGACCGCTTGTCTGAGGGTGGTATGAAGTTGCAACCCAGTGGTCTACTCCCAACTCGCTGAGACACTTCCTGAATGTCTTATCAATGAAGTGTGAGCCACCATCACTGATCACGACTCTTGGAACTCCAAAGTGAGGAAGTTTAATTTCCTGGAACATTTTCTTTGAGTTCTTTGAGTTGGCCGCAACACAGGGAAGTGCTTCAACCCATTTGGACACATAGTCCATGGCCACCAAGATGTATTCGCACTTCTCTGATATCAGGAAAGGACCCATGAAGTCTATTCCCCAGACATCGAATATTTCCACTTGAAGGTTGCTCTTCAGTGGCATAGCATCTTGGGAATTCATGTTCCCGTGCTTCTAACATCTTGGGCATCGCCGCACGAATTCCTTCGCATCTCCATACATGGTTGGCCAGAAGAATCCACTCTACCAAACCTTAGCATGGGTCTGGAATGCTCCGTAATACCCTCCATAGGGTAAGGAGTGGCAATGGTTGAGAATCTTGCGGGTCTCACATAGCGGGATGCAGCGGCGGAGTAAACCATCAGCACAGAGCTTGAAGAGATAGGGGTCATCCCATAGGTGATACTTGCTGAGGTGGATCAATCTTTTTCTATCTTCTCCTGGAGGTACATATCCGGCCACCATGAAATTTACTAAGTTTGCATACCATGGGTTGGATGTAGATACCTTCAGGAGAGTGTCATCTCTCAAGTAATTATCGATCGGTAGATTTGATCCCTTGAATTGCATTCTTGAGAGATGGTCTGCCAAACAATTGTCTGCTCTTTTCTTATCTCTGATTTCCAGATCAAATTCTTGTAGGAGCAGAATCAAACGAATGAGTCATGTCTTTGCATCCTTCTTGGTAAGGAGATACTTTAGTGTAGCATGATCTGTATATACTATCACCTTGGCACCGATCAAGTAGGATCTGAACTTGTCAATGGCGAACACCACCACAAAAAGTTCCTTCTCCGTTGTTGCATAGTTCAATTGAAGTCCGGTCAATGTCTTGCTTGCATAAGATATGGCAGAATGTTGTTCATCCTTGCATTGACCGAGCACTGCGCCGACGGCGTAGTCACTTGCATCCCACATGATCTCGAATGGAAGACTCCAATTCGGCGGTTGTATGATGGGTGCGGACACCAGTGCCTTTTTGAGGGTATAGAAGGCTACGAGGCAGTCTTCGTCGAAGTTGAATGGGGCCTCCTTGGCCAGGAGACTTGTTAGAGGCCTGACAATATGGGAGAAATCCTTGATAAATCTCCTATAGAAACCGGCATGACCTAGAAAACTCCGAACTCCCTTGACATTTGTCGGGGGTGGTAACTGCTCGATGACTTTGATCTTGGCTCGATCCACTTCTTAAGCACCATGCTTAATTCGAAAAGGTCTATGAGTCGGGCCTAGGAACGCGCAACAAACCAGAGCACACAAGAATAGATAAAGGCAGCACGAAGGCATGACCAAGCTTTATTCAAGGAGAGATAAGCATGAGTAAGAGAGTGGTGATCCTCGGGTTACCTCCCGAAAGGGCTTTGTTTAAAGTCAAAAGCAGGACATACCTGGAGGTGCTTACCATGGCATTTTGTTGATGAAGAACACAATTGCCACCGTGGTAACTCCTCTCTTCTTCTTTTTTTCTTTTATGGGGCAAGATGCGAGAACCAACACCATTTCCAAACCAAGGTAAGAGTTGGCATGAAAGGAACTTACTTGGAATCTCACATACCTCCCCCA
This sequence comes from Panicum miliaceum, assembly GCA_032594955.1. Taxonomy (NCBI): domain Eukaryota; kingdom Viridiplantae; phylum Streptophyta; class Magnoliopsida; order Poales; family Poaceae; genus Panicum; species Panicum miliaceum. The sequence continues at coordinate 48,940,831 of CM064057.1, read as the reverse complement.
CACTTGGAGTTTGCATTGTTGGGCAACACAACTCAAGTGTGTGGAGTTCGAGCTTCCTTTCATAGTTGTCCGCTCACCAAGAATTATCATGGTGTTGTAGTTGGTGTAGCTCTCATGTTCTTAGCCATCACTTGTCCTTTGTTCTTTTTAATCTCCACTTGAAATGGTTAGCGACCAAAAATACCCGAAGGAAGAATTTATCCTAGAACATGTTCTTGCTTTTATTTGAAAGTGGAAAATAAAATGATAATCCAGGTTATCTCCCGGTAGTGCTTTGTTTATGGTCAGAAGCTCGACCATGGGAATTTCCTCTTGCAGCTATTCATTGGTGATGTCGTTCCCTTCTCACCGCCAACTATTGATGTTTCATGAAGCTTTAGCTGCAAGGTTAGCACCACAGAGCATCCACGAAATTTGAAATGCTTATGATAAACATATGCATCCACAACCAACCTTCTGAATATTTTGCAAAAGAGGACCTTAAGGTGGTTGTAGTCCTCGTGCGTGCTCAGGGCACAAAGCATGCCTGACTCTGGAGATGTATTGAATGAGCATGGTTCCTTTGGTATTTCAGGAATGAAGCTTCCATGCTCATTTATGGAATCCTTTCCCTCGGACTCCAGAGTCGGCGCCTCATAAAATTCCATGACCCATGAATTCTCCATCTCAAGAGATTCACCATGAGAGATTGTAGTTGAATCTCGATCGTGGTCGATAACAACGTACTTCGGGCTAGCGGGAGGAGGCTCACGCTCGTTCGAGGGTTATGATGATTGTTCGTCTTCACAAAGGTGAAGAGTTTCTTTCGAATCATACTCTTCGGAATTCGCAGATTTTGCAACTTGAAAGAGAATGGGTTCAGATGATACGAACGGAGATGTATGCACCATCTTCTCAAGCGTGTTTTGCTTGGGATGAGACTTCGCCATAGGAATTTCTAAATAGAAGGTAGTGATGGCAGAAGCGAGTTCCCTAAGCTTTTCATCTAGGCTCCCTTGAGGTGTATCTAGAAGTTTTTCTAGAGGGTAGCCTAGGAGAAGATCAAGATCAAGGATTTCAAAGATAAGAAAGTCTAGGTTGACCTCGATCTTGTCTATTGAGAGCATCACGGCACTTGCGACCCCCCGACATTCAAGGATGTGTCCAAAGGGACAACTCTTGATGGGCTTGTCGGATGGTTTAAGCGTAACATCGCCCAAAAGTGTGTACGCTAAGTGCCATGGCATGATGTTAACCTCCATAAGGGGGTTAAGATGGGCTTCTACGGTAATTCCCCTTATAGAGCAGGGGGATGATCGTGGAGGGTGAACTAATCCAAATTGCTTCGGAAAAGTGTCTCACATCACCCGATGATTTCTCCTTCGTGACCTCCATGAGATTTGCTTTGTTTAGAGGATCGAGAGGTACAGGAGGTACCGTAGGCTCGAGGGAAGGTTCTGTCAAGGGATTTTGAGATCGATCCGTGTGGATAGAAAAGGGCTCCTCCCATAAGAGATTCGAGGTGTTTATGTGATTTCTAGATGGATCATCCTCGAATTGAGAAGAGAACATCGAAGGTTGAATTTCTTCTCCCTCTGATGTTCCTGCTTCGGGAGAGAGCACAACAGACAAATCTTAGGATGTGGGAGATGAAAGCTCGGAATTCGTTGTTGAGAGACTCTCATGTCTTGGCTCGGATTCCTCTCGACGGGGTTCGTTATGATCGCTAGGGAAAGATGAGTCTTCTAAGAGGTCACCTAGAATCTCTATTCCTTCTGTCAAAGCTTTGTGCGTAAACGAACCTTCGGTGGCGATGTTGAAATCAAGGGTAGATTCCTCATCTAAACCCGAGTAAAAGATCTCTAATGATACATCTTCGGGTATAGACGAGTCTGGGTTAGATGCCAAAAGGCATGGGAATATAGACCACGCTGCACCTATGGACTTCTTCTCTAATTGCTTCAAGCTGAGGATGTCAAATGGTAGGGATTCTATGCGTTCCATAAGGGAGAACGAGTAACAAAAGTCAACTGTAAATTCTCCCCAATTACCGATCGTACTCCCTATTGTGCGGGTGTACCATTGCTCCGCCTTCCCTGTGTGAGAGAGAGGAAACAAGTTCCACCGCAATGTTTCCTGTGTCATGCCTGGGACTACCAAGCATGAGCACAGTTCCTCAAAATTTTGCAGACGATCGTCGGGATCTTCATTGATTGCTCCAGAGAAGGGTCAATCCCGAAAAGTGGCTATAATCCGAGGATGGAGTCTGTAGCCAGATAAAGGGGTTGGTCTTAAAGGCGGTAAGTGCTTATAGAACTCACCCTTGGGAGAGAGAATTGTTCAAGGGATAGCTTCTCCATGGGTAGCGGGGGTAGAGATAGAATCAAAGAAATGAAAAAGGTACGAGGGTGAACTAGGTCCGAAGAGAATATAGCAACCGTTCCCCGGCAACGGCGCCAAAAAGCTTGTTGACGTTTCCTAGCGTCACGAAATAAATCCGCAAGCGCACGGATGACGTTGTAGCTTTCACCCAGGAGTATTCCAAGGGTATCATATCCACTGAGGAATGTGTTTATATTCTCTAAGGTTCAGGTTCTTCCAAGTACACTACACCAGCTAAAGGCAAAGAGTAGAGAGGATTCCTAAGGCTAAGAGTCAAAGATAAGATAGAACTATCCTAGTTGCTTGCTTCGAGCTACTAGCCTCCCACAGAATAAGACTAGTGAGTTCTAGTAATACGGCACTGAGATATACCCGAACGGGGAGGGTTACGCTGGATAGACAGGGTTGTCACCACCTGCTACCTACCTCATCTAACCATGGGATATACCACAACCAACAGGTAAAGACTGATCTAGACACCACGTCTACACCGTTCCTTACTAACTCTAGAGTCGTTCCTATTCTAGATGCATCCACTACACTAGCGAACTATTGATCCGACAAACAACTAGGGGAAACTAGCTCTACACTTAACTAAGAAACTAAAGCACAGAAGAAGTCACGAACACTTACTATGATTGATAAGCATCCGTCGAGGTACAAGATGGAGAAGAGCGCCGGTGTGCACACCGGCTCCTCCCCGACTCCCCCTCACTCTCTCCCTAATTCCTAAGCACTACCTAAGCATCACTAGCCTCTAAAGAGAAGCTCCAAACTTCAAAAGTGAGAGAGGATGGAGAGGTGAGTTGTGTCTCCTTTAGAAGCCCCTCACCTTATATTTATAGGGGCGTCCAAGGGGTGCTCCAGCCGGCAAACGAGGGGCTATCACCAGGAACTGACCTTGGCATCTAATGAGGAAGTGACAAGTCAAATAGGTAAGTCAGTTGTGGCTTTGCTGGGTCGGCCGACCTGGGCCTAGCCCAGATCGGGTCCAACTTCGCCTGGGTGACTGGTAAGTGGGTCCTATGGTTCCTGTTTGATGAGTTGGCGTGGCCCTATGTTGGTTGTATGCTCCGGTGGGCCCTTTGATCCATGTGGCTCCGAATGGTGCATTCTGATTGGTCGGAGTGGTGTTGCCTTGGATTGAGGATATGTTGCTTTGCTCTTGAGGTGTGTTTCTTGATTTGCTTGAGCTGCATACACATATCCACCAACATATATGGAATTTGGTAATCAAACACCTACTCTTTGTTCGTCGGCACGCTCCGGTCTATCGTCATTTTATGGCATGGATTCTGTAGCTTGTTTTACCTGCATTTCTTGCCCAAATCCCTACATTGCAAAATCTCCAAGGGAAATCTGGAAATGATATTATTCGGGTTAGATATGCAGGTTAAGTATGTATGTCATCCCCATTTCTGGGTCAAATTGACGCTCAAAATTGGTTCGTAGCGAGTGTCAACACTGCGTGACAAGGCGCTGTACCTCAAGTACACAACCTCTAGTATCCTGTCCGGGTGGCACGCGCAGTGGTTCTACATCTGGAACCACCAGCCCAGCCTCCCCAGATGGGACAACTCCCCGCCCCAGCGCTAGGAATGCTGGCTGAAGAAGCTGACGGAGGAAGAACGCCGTGACATCCCCGAGTTGATGAAGTGGATCAAGGCCCTGAAGGACAACGGTGTCACTGGGGAGTCTATGGCGTACTCATTTATCGAGCGGCGCATCTAGCCCCTCCAGCAACGCGTCCACCTTGGTTTCGAGTACCAAGGTATTCGAGACCCTTCACGGATGGCCAGGGATGTGCCATCCGTCGAAGAGATCATGCGCTGGGTCACCCGCCTATTTACAGGGGTGAACTCGGAGCCCTACATCCCAAGGCTATTCGGCGCGGACAACTCGCCGGATCCGGTAAGTGTTGACCTGAGTACCTTATGATGTAGTCTTGTTGACTGTGAAGTCACTGATAACTTGCTTTTAACTGTAGGCCCACTTGGAACGGTTCAGGTCTGACCCGCCTGAGCCAATTTTCGAGGAGCCAGCCCATGATACGCCCGCTGCAAGAGACGCGGGCGATGCTGCAGCCAACCCGCCACGCACACAGCGAGTGGCGATGAGGAAGCAGAGAGCTGCTGCGGCGTTGAACACAGCAACCAGTCGCCAGGCGACGTATGTAATCTCTACTCTTTAGCTGCTTGATCTTGCCATTCTTCCACAAGTACTTAGGTAATTTACTCCTGTAGTGGCACTGAGGAGAACCCCGAGCCCCCGAGGCAAGGGGTAGTCGATGAGACTGGGGAGAGGAGTCCGGCAGCGGGGCGATCCCTGCCAACAACTAGCCCACCGGCCTCCACCCGCACTGGGAACAAGAGCGCGTCGTGAGGGCTGGTCGTACCTATGGTACTCCCCCTCAGGAAGCCCGCGAGGTTGGTAACCAGAAGTATTGAGTTGCAGCGTTTGTGTTAATGTTTGAGTACTAACACAATTGTTCAGGAAGCCGGAGACTCCCAAGCCAGCGACCTCTAGCACTGCCCAGGTTGGCACGAGTGAGACTCGTTGCCAAAGGAGCCTGCGGCCGCAAGTACCGCCGAGCCTCCAATCGTCCAGAGGTGGAGCCGGAGATGGAAGCCCCCGGGACTACTCCCGGGGCGACCCTTGGAGAAGGTACTCGGATTGATCAGCAGGCGGCCTCGAGTACCCGAGACCAGCAGGAGGTCCCGGAGAGTTCTCGGGCGCAGCCGCAAGAGGAGGTCCCGGAGGACTCCTGTGTACCCGAGCAGCAGGAGGGAGAAGTCCCTCCTCCACGGGCTGAGCTCTTCAAGGACCCGCTGCTAGAGCCGGAGACAGTCTCACTCATGCTCAAGTTGGGGCACTGCTTCACCGATTACACCAAGGTATGTAGTCGAGTATTGCTCTAGGCTTGATATCCTGCTGTAGAGGCATACTGACTTGTTGTTTTCCTTTGTGTAGAGCCTCAATGAGCGCTCAAGGGAGAAGTCAGCTCTGCTGAGCCAGATCGGGGACGTGCTGTGTGGCAGAACCACCTGAATTAATCTGGCTCAAGTGTATTAACCATCACCATTAGGGCAATCTCGATTAACCTTACACTTCAAACGGAGTAATCCACTGGTCTGTCGGGTATAACCTCCCGATACAACCACGGTAAGCGGATCGAGCGCCATACATACAAACGCTCATGCGACGATGAGCCCAGAGAATACCACATTCCAGCAAATATTACAACATTATCATAAGTGAATATTACAGACCAAGTTTTGAGTTTAGAAACCAAGTACTTCAATGATCATAACTAATAAGTTCTTCAGAGTTTAAGTTGCAGCGGAAAATAAAACAACGAAAGCTACTCCGACGATAAGGATGTCTCGATGAAGCCCGTACGAGACATCACTCGGCATTATCTTCGTTGGACGGGGGCGTATCCCATTCCACCGACCAACCAGAGGGAAGAGTACACGGCCAGGTCAAGCTAGCAATCATATCTTCGAAAGTCTCACCTGAAAACGAGCCACAAGCAAGGCTAAGTATACTAATACTCAGCAAGGCTTACCCGACTAATGGGGTATACTTAGCCGACTCCTAGACATGCGAGGCTTTTAGCTTGAGGGGTTTGTTTTGCCAAAAAGCATATATAGTAGGTCCTTACTTTCAGATTTTAGCTCCAAGTTCTAGCTTTCTTTAACCATTCTAGGTAAGCAACTATCCAATATCATACATGGTGAAGCATTAAATTTTCATCCAACAAGTTTATTCATCATCATTGTTCCTCTTCTTACTCTGTGGGTAAAAGTGGTTAAGCAGTCTCAATAGCCGTGAGAAACGGATGATTCGAATCGAATTTCTTAACCTTGCAAGGGAAACCTAAACACACGTCACGTGGTTACTCCAAGAGTCACACGTGCAACTTTTCCCTTCAATTCCCGCTTCACGGAACAGGCCCACCGCCCTCGACTACACGTCCCCATGGACCACGGACGCAGCCGGGCCATGGCGGCAGATGCACCCGCCATTAGCTAGATGTGAACGAATTCAAGACAGTGGGGAGTATATTCCGGCCTCGGTTCAATCCAGTACTTAAGCTTACCGATTACCATATTCTCGGCATGTGGTTAGTACGTTCAAAGACTTAACCACCACTACCACACACTGCGGCCTTAGCATTTTTCACTAAACAGATGGGCCTCAATCGTAAACATCGTACCATAGCCCGTCCGTGTCCTTATGATTGCAGCGTGTAGTAAACAATCAACTCCTAATTTCTCGCGAGTGACAGGAAATCACTCGACTTTTACCGAGTCCTATTAGCATAGCATTCTATCGAACCTGGCATCTAGTGTTCAGAGCATGGGTACCTAGGATCATGCAACTAAGTTTTCATCCAACTCCTATAAACTTAATGCACAAGTAAAGTAGAGTAATAAGTTGCATAAGTTTAGGAAATAGGGTTCATGCTCCGGGGCTTGCCTTCTTGTGAACAGTTAGCTTAGGGCTCTTCCGAACTTGGGTTCGGGTCTTCGGCAACTTCAGTTAGATTCACTTGAGCTTCACGCTGCTCACTCTCGGACGCGGGCACCAACTCGTACGTTCCGTCGGCGAGAGTCGTCGATCCTATATGAATGCATGAGCGTAAGTGGTGGTGATAGTTAACTGACATTATTTCCTTCACGATAAAGTTGCAGTTCATAGGGCATAAGTTTTGCTGTGAAGTTATTTACTTTAACATTTCCTGGGCAATCGTTAATAGAGTTTATCTTAATCTATTTAACTTCATTAAAGAAGAAGGGGTTGTGTTATATTGAAAACTTAGTTTCTTTTTAAACACAACATGAGTTGAACACAATTACTAATCTAGTTAGCTTCTGGTAATAAAATTTTTATTCAAAGCACATTATGCAGAGATAAGATCACTGTAAAAATTTCAGACATTTTTGTGTAGCATGTTAAATATGAAAAATGTAAAACACAGCCACTCCTAGAATCTAGTTATTTTTATACAGGAGAAACCATGCAAGTATTGATTCTACAACTTTTACAGGGGGTTTCTATAACCATATTTGTGCTACTGTAAATTTTTCAGATTTTATTGTACATGATATAGAGCATAATAAATGGGACAAGCTACACTCATGTTATTAAAGATGAGTTTCTACAGGATGTTATACAGGGTTTCTATGTACGAAACTTTTTGTACATCTTGAGCTACTCTAATGTGTTTCATAGTAAAAAGATGAACATTTTCTAAGCGCTTTACTAATTATTTTGAATTACTGAAGTTTTCCTACCACAAATTCATATGAACAGGTTACATATAGTAAAAATGTTTCTAAATTTTTCTATGGCCTCTAGATATTACTACAACAACACAGAAAAAGTTTCATGACAGTAAACATCACAGAACGGCAGGAAAAATTAGTTCTATCACTTTATGGCATAAAACAAGGTTGGACAAAATGTGTATCTAGAGATGGATTTTGGTCCTGATCTTTTTACACAGTCCTAAACATCAAGCAACTAACTCACTGCCCAAAATATAGGGTCAGAAATGATTTACAACAGTGGGTACAAAAGAAGTCCATTAAACCTTCCATTTAATCTAGAGCACAATATATTGAGAATCTGAGAAACTTTATGTAACAAAAATTGTAGAGTTTCTTCTAAGGATTCTAGAACAGTTGAGTTTGCATTTTTCTGAATTTTCTACGATTTTATACGAATTTTACAAGTTCCCTGATTTGGTTAAAACTGTCTTTACAGAGGGGTCCCTGAAAACTAGCAGAAAACCCCCTAGGAAGATTTGGGCGTTTGCAATGTGGTCCCTGGTCGCGATTCACGGCGGGGGAACATCTGTCCGGCTGAATTCCGGCGAGCTGGGTCGCCGGCGGCGAGGGCAAGGTGGGGGAGCACGGAGAGGGAACCAGGGCGCACCTATTGGTAGTCTTGGAGTGGCTCGGGGTGGCTGGTGGCGGGCTGGCCGCGGAGAGCAGGGGCAGCGGCGGTGGGGCGGCGCGGACGGCGGCGCTCCGGCGATGAGGGCGGCGGGTCTCGGGCTGGGAAGCTTCAGCGCATTGAGGAGGATCCGTTTCAGCGCCTGTCTCGGGTCGAGGAGGGGCGGAGGAGGGAGTTCCACGGCGGCGGCGTGGGGCGGAGCTCGGCTCTGCTCTGCTCTGGCGGGGAAGAAGAAAGGAGGGGAGGGAGGGGCGCTGCGCCGGGCTTTATAGCCAGTGGAGCTCATGGGGGCGGGCTTGGCACGGCCAGAACGCGGGGTGGAGGGGGCGGCGAGGCTGGGCGCCATTGGGTGCGGCCGGCGGTGACCAGAGGTGCTGTGTCGCGTGCGAACTACGCGGGCAGGCGACTGGGCGAGCGAGATAGCGGCGTGGGCGAGGGAGATGGTGCGCGACGCGATTGGGCGGGCTGGGGCGGCACGACGGGGCACGCCGTTGGGTGGCGGGGCAGCGGCCAGCGACTGGGCGGTGGTGCGGTGCTGCAGGGCGCCGGGTTGGGCAGAGGCATGGCGTGGGGGGGGGGGGGGGAGAAGAAAGCGCGGCCGTGGTTGGGCGAGCGGGGGCGGTGCAGCAGGGCGCCGGGGGTTGGCTCGGCGCCTGGTGCCGCGCAGGCGTCGAGGGCCAAGTGGCCGGCGGCGGTCGGGCGAGGGAGCGGTGCAGCAGAGGAGTGGCAAGGGCCTAAATGCGAAAATTTGAAAATTTCCAGGGGGCTGGTTGCAAACAGGACGTTTTCTCCACTTTCTAATTTGAATTTCAAAATCTTTTGAACATGAAAGTTGTTCAGAATAAAAAGTTCTACAAGTTTCGTTTGAGGCCAAAGTTCATTTGAGCTTTAGTTCCAAAGTTATTTTAAAAACTTAAAGAAAACTCTATTCGGAGGGCGCGTCATTTTATTTCAAAATTTCATTTTCTTCCCTAGGCTTCAACTAAACTTTTATTGGTCATGCTAATACTGGTGTGCTCATTTAATTTCATATCCATATTTGCTTTGATGTGAAAGTTATCCAATTTGTTTCATTAAAGTACATGCGTTTATGCACATACAAACTTTTAAAGGTAAAAGCAAAACCAAACTTAATCCATTCCTTTTATTTTCTTAGTTAGTGATGCATTTTATTATGCTAATAAGACTTGTTTAACAATTAAAACACCTGAGGTGTTACATGCTGCCGCGTACCCATGATGCAGAGGACAGCATGGAGGCTGAGAAGGCCAAGAACACCAGGCTCCAGGAGGAGCTCGTGGCCCTGAAGACCTCGTATCGGGATGCAATAATTGATCAGCAGCGGAAGCACGACCTTGCGATCAGAAAGGTCAAGGACTTGACCGCCCAGAAAGAGAGTAAGTAGTCTGTTCCTCATACCCGAGTAGTGTTATCTGTCTATCTTTCTTCTGAGTTGCATACGTGTACTTTTTCCCAAAGTATGCTCGAATTGAAAGAGCCTTAACTGACTGGAAGTGTGACATACGAACTTACACAAGAGAAAGAGCAGCTGAAGAAGGCGCTGGAGGAGCTCCAACTCAAGTACTCGGACTTGGATGAAGAGCACACGACTGTAGTCCGCCAACTAAAGGATGCTGATAAGCAACTCAGGACGGATATGCAGTGGATCCAGTCGCTGAACCACGACAAGGAGGGCCAGCAGAAAGAGTTGGACGAACTCGGGACAGCAGCGTACTGGTTGTGCGAGTTCTTGCACCCTCTCACAGATAGGCATTCCTTGGTGCAGCAACTGGTCAATGCTTCGACAAGCATTGCCGGGTATGCGTCTGGCACTGCCAAGCTTGTGCTAACACATGCCTTGGCAGTGGTGAAGTCGTATTTCCTAGGTATGGACGTTCGCCCGTTTGCGGAGGGCGTCTCCGGGGAGTGCACCGAAGAACAGTTCAACGAGTATCGTAGCGAGGTGCAGGACGTCGCTCACCAGATAGTCGATGACCTCCCACTCTTTTGAGTTGTAATGAACTGTGTATGTTTTGTGAGAAAAACAACAGTTGCTCATGTAATGTAATGGTGCTTGTTTGATTGCTATTTTTGTTATGCCAACTCATAGAGTAGTCATGTGAAAATGCAATCATTTAAGCTTTTTGAGTACGCTGGTAGAGTTGCCCTGAAAGCACCGTTTTAGTTGGTAAACTATGTACTAGACGGTGCTGCTGTACAGAGTTGCGTTCATAGAACCTCTATGTATAGGTGTGAGAACCTCTTCAACTTTACCCTGTAAGACCTTGCCCCGTAGCTGGATTAAGCTGTGAAGGAAGGTAGTCGGAAAGAACGCCTAACTCATTCACAGGTATAGCCCGAGAGGCTATGATTTGGTTAATCGCGACGGAAGGTACTCGTGGCATAGCCCCCGAGTGTTTTTCGAGGATTAGTGTGAAATAGCGTATTGACATAACTCATGGCGATAACCCCCGGGTTTGCTCAATGTTGCTTAGGAAGAATAAAAACACAGTAGTCGTTTGGGGAACCGAAACAACCATGTATTATTATACTGTGTTGCGCTACAGCTGACAGGTTTGGTACAAGTTTCTTAGGAATAGAAATGACGTAGGTGCTCGATGTTCCAAGAATTTGGAACTTCCTTGCCGTCAGAGTACTGTAGTCGATACGACCCTGGTCTTGTAACTTTCGTGACGATGAAGGGTCTTTCCCATCTAGAGTTGAGCTTATGGAGCCCAGTCAAATCTTGGATGTGGCATAGGACCAAGTTTCCAACATTGAAGGATCTTTCCTGGACGTTGTGGTCATGATACCGGCGAACGCCTTGTAGGTAACGGGCTGATCAAAGTAGGGCGTTGCATCTGACTTCTTCAGAGCAGTCGAGTTCCAGATGCCTTGCCTCCTTAGCTTCTCCTTCCTCATACATCTCTAGTCTGGGTGATTCCCACATGATATCCGCTAGAAGAACTGCTCCTGACCCGTAGACGAGAAAGAAAGGTGACTGTCCTGTGGCTTTACTCAGTTGAGTGCGAAGCCCCCGGACAACTGTGGGTAACTCGTGAATCCACTTGCCTCCCATTTTGTTGTTCTCATCGTAGAGTCTTTTCTTGAGTCCATCGAGTATCAAGCCGTTGGCGCACTCAACCTGGCTGTTAGCCCTCAGGTGAGCGACCGACACGTACTTGACCTCAATACCACTTCATTCGCAGAACTCCCAGAACTCGTGTGATGTGAAATTGGACCCTAGATCAGTGATGATTGTGTATGAGGGAAACCAAAGCGGTGGAGAATATCACAGATGAAGGTGACTACTCGATCCGCCGTCAGTGTTGTGATTGGCTTGTACTCGATCCACTTTGTGAATTTGTTGATTGCTACCAACACATGAGGAAAACTTCCTGGCGCTGTTGTCAATGGACCGATCATATCAAGGCTCCAGCATGCGAACGGCCAAGAAGGTGGTATGGTTATCAGCTTTTGGACAGGGACATGAGCTTGTTTACCAAAGAATTGGCAGTTCGTGCATCGGCGAACGACATCTTCAGTGTCAGCCAAAGCCGTAGGCCAATAGAACCCGGACCTGAAAGCCTTCCCGACTAGTGTACGGGAAGCTGCATGATTGCCACAGGCGCCCTCATGAATTTCTTCCAGGATTTCTCATCCTTCTGTGGTAGTTACACACTTCATGAGTATCCCTGATGTTGAACCACACTTGTAGAGCTTGTCCCCCACCAGAACATAACCCTTGCTTCGCTTGACAAGTCGAATAGCCTCAGCACTCTTGGGGTCGACGTTGGGGGGTAGCTTCTTTTCCTTGATCAAGTCGATGAACTGGGAACGCTAGTCCACATCAATCATCAGGACCTCTCGACTAAGCTCCGCTGGTCCTTGGTTGATGGTACCTGGCTCTATTCTTGGAATAGAGGAATGGTGGAGTTCATGAACGAAAACTCCAGCCGGAACTTTAGCTCGTTCAGAGCATTGTTTTGAGAGTACGTCTGCCCCAACATTATTGTCGCGGAGCACGTGACAAACCTCGAGCCCTGAGAACTTGTTCTCGAGTGTGCGGATTAATGCGAGTAAGCGTCCATGGTCTCCTTGTTGGTATCCCACTCTTTGTTGCACTGTTGGACCACCAGTAAGGAGTCGCCAAAAACGAGTAGTCGCTTGATGCCAAGAGAGGCAGCCAGACATAGCCTGTGGAGTAGTGCCTCTCAGCTTCGTTGTTGGAGACCTTAAACAGTATTTGGAATACGTATTAAGTTGCTCACCAGTCGGGCTGATGTAGAATACTCTTGCGCCACCGCCTTCGAGCTTGAGGGAGCCATCGAAGTACATGACCCAATGCTCTGGCTGGTCAGCTGGAGTTGGTACTTGGTTTTCTTGCCACTCTGCCAAAAAATTTACTAGAGCTTGCGACTTGATGGCGGTGCATGGCTTGAAGTCGATGTAGAGAGCCCCCAGTTCCACTGCCCACTTGATCATACGCCCAGTGGCGTCCCGGTTGTCGAGTATATCTGCCAACAGGAAGTCAGTGACAACTGAGATCTTGTACTCGTCGAAGTAGTGGCGAAGCTTTCTGGAGGTGATAAGTACAGTGTAGAGAAGTTTTTGAATCGAAGGGTACCGAACCTTTGACTCAGAAAGGACTTCGCTAACGAAGTACACTAGTCGTTGCACGCCGAACGCATGGCCCTCCTCGTTCCGCTCCACCACAATAGCCGTGCTGACTACGTGAGTAGTCGCAGCGATGTAAAGTAGCAGGTTCTTGCCTGGGTTCGGAGCCTTGAGGATGGGGGGTGAATGGAGGTGGGCCTTGAGGTCCTCTAATGCCTGCGCCGCTTCCTCGGTCCAAACAAAAATGTCCTGCCGCTTGAGGAGCTTGAAGAAAGGTAGTCCCCGTACTCCAAGTCAGGAGATAAATTTGTTTAATGCCGCCATGTAGCTAGTGAGCTTCTGCACATCTTTTATCTTCTGCGGAGCCCCCATGCTTGTGATGGCGGTGATCTTTTCAGGGTTAGCCTCAATTCCTCGTTGACTGACGATGAAGCTGAGGAGTTTCCCTTGGGGTACGCCGAAGAAGCACTTAGTCGGGTTGAGCTTCCACTGAAATATGCGCAGACTGTTGACGGTTCCTCGAGATCCAAGATGAACTCGTCGGGATTTCTGGTTTTGACAACCACGTCATCCATGTAGGCTTTAATATTGCGATGTAGCTGGTCAGCGAGACATAGTTGTATGGCTTGTTGGTAAGTAGCACCCGCGTTCTTCAGCCCAAAAAACATAGTCGTGTATGCGTAGGCATCGAACGGGGCCATTAAAACAGTCTTGATCTTGTCTTCTTCCTGAGGGAAATCTGATGATAACCCGAGTAGCAATCAAGGAAGGAGAGCAGGACGCAATGCCTGTTGAGATCGGTATAATCGACACACATCCCCCATTCATTATTATTCTTTTTAAGAACAAGTACGCGGCTGGCTAACCACTCTGGGAGGTACGCCTCTTTGATGAAACCAGCCGCGAGTAGTTTAGCTAGCTCTTTTCTAATGGCCTGCCTCTTTTCTAGAGAGAAACGACGTAGTCGTTGCTTCCTCAGAGTGGCCTTGGGATCAACTTTCAGAGCTTGCTCGATCAACTCCTTGGGTACACCTGGCATATCCGCTGGTTTTCATGCGAAAATGTCTCAGTGGGACCTAAGAAAGTTGACAAGCGCGAGTTCCTATTTGCTATCCAAGTGCCCGCCGATCAGGGCAGTCTTGGATGAGTCACCCTCCTCGAACTGGATGGTCTTGATGCCGACGTCGAGGTTTGGCTTCACCCTCGACTGGCTTGGCCTCTTGTTCGCCACCTCCAGCTCTGTCTCGGAGAGTTGTTGTGCGGCCGCGAGTACTTCGGATGAAGGCTCTGGCACGCGCGCTATTGCAGCATACTTGATCGCCTCCTGGTCGCAGTCATAGGAATTCTCGACGTCGCCGTGGAGAAAGAGTACACCCTTGGTACGTGGTATTTCCAAGACCAAGTAGATGTAATGGGGTACCGCCATGAACTTTGCCAAGGCAGGCATGCCAAGGATGGCGTGGTACGAAGATTCAAAGTTTACGACTTCTAATTTTATGTATTCTGTATGGAAGTTGACAGCTGTTCCGAAGGTAACTGGCAGTGTGACCGAGCCGATCGGCGTAGCCGCGTTACCCGGGACCATCCCGTAGAACGGAGCCTTGCTGGGGGTGAGCATCTTGCCGATGTCCAGCCTCATTTTCTTTAGAGTACTCGGGAAGAGCAGGTTTAACCCGCTTCCCCCATCGATGAGTACTCGGGTCAGGGTAGAGCCCGCGACTACTGGGTCCAGTACGAGCGGAAGTTTTCCCGGCTCGGAGAAGCTGGTCCATTGATCCTCTCTGGAGAAGGAGATCAGGACCTCATTGTGTCTCATAGGACGCGGCACTGCTGGCTCGACTGACATGATCTCGCACCAAAACAGCTTCTGCGCGCGCTTGGTGAGGCCCTGACTTGTCGTTCCCCATCCTCCTTGTCCTTGTCTTTCTCCTCATCGTCAGGAGGAGGCGGTTCGTTGAGGCTTTTGCGGAGGACGGTGCACTGGAACATTGTGTGCTTGGCCTTCGGGTGATGTAGCACTGGCCCGATCTTCCGATAGGTATTGGTAGGTTCGATTGGTGGAGACTCGACGTTAGCGATCCGGGCTTCTAATCAGACATGATTCGAAGTCCTGCAACCGTTACACCGCTGCTCCTTGGTTATCAACCAAGCACAACTTGATTGACCTCGCCGAGAAGGCTATCCTGCAAGGGAATCGAAGAACACAATCAAGAGAGGGTAAACACACAATCTGAAATTGCAGATGTGTATGAAGCAAATAACGAGATGAGGTTTGAGTTTGAATCACAAAAGGACTAATCGCCATAGTGATGAAGAACAAGAACAGGGGCCCTGAATTAAAAGCAAAAGGACTCAACGTCATAGTTACAATGAACAAGATCTGTTTCTCAATGGAAACCTAGACTAAACAAAACCCGAACCCTAATATGCCGTGGCTACTGAGTTTATGAAAGCAAAGGGGGCATCCTAGGGTTGGGGGCGACCAGGGAGGGTGCCCACAACATGAGCTTAAGGCCCGACACGATACAAAGCCTGAAAAGGCCCAAAATAGGTGACATAGCACATTGTCATGATCACACAGATTGATCCACGAAACTTCTGGAGCTGGGACAAGAACCAAAAGAAGCGTCTCATTGTCAGGTTTCCAACGCATCCAAGATCACCTCATTTGGACGCCGTATGAGGGAGATATCGCTGTTTCGGTGCAGGGCTGTCAGCTGAATCCGAACCGAACTCGCAGCCCAAGTTGGCGACGACTTGTAGCTTGTTGATGAGGCTGGCTCGTGCATGTCCAGAGTGGTGATGTCCTCATCATCGGGTGCATCGGGTATTTCTTGTGAAGGATCTTCTCATATTGATCCTGGAGCTTGCCCGACTTCTTGCTGCGAGGATTGCGCTCGATGTTGGCCACTTGATCTTCGGGCTTCCGCTTGCTGGTGGCGCCCGAGTTGTTGTACAGGCCCTTGTCAGAGCGGTTGTTGTTGTTGCCTTTGTCGTTTTTGCACTTGGGGAAGCGTTCATTCTCCTTGTCTTCTTGATCCGCCCATTGCTGCATCATGTTGCAGAGGTCGAGTATGGTAGTCGGGAGGTTTCTCCCGAACTCGCGGTACGCTTGCTTTGTGGCCAGTCCGTTGCGGAAGCAGCGGATGACCTCCTCGTTGGCGATGTTGGCGATGGTTGCGCGAGTGTCGAAGAAGCGGCATGTGTACAACCTCAGGGTCTCGTTCTCCTCCTGCTTGACCTGCGACAAGTCATGACGAGTACCTGCCGGGATCATGGAGCCCTGGAAGTTGTCGACAAAGACCTGCTTCAGGGCCTCCCAGGAGTCGATGGAGTTTGGCCGGACGGTTTCCAACCATGTAAGTGGAGCAGTCTCCAGGGCCATTGGGAAGTAGAGGGCTTTAGTAGAATTAGATCCCCCTCACACTTCAATGGCCACGGAGTAGCATCGCAGCCACTGCCACGGATCTTGTTTCCCGTTGTACTTTGGGATGTTCATGGGTTTGAAGTCCCTCGGGTACTCGCGACTGGTGATGTTTTCCGTGAAAGCGGGGAAACGATCACTGTCGTCGCGAGCAGCATTCTCAAACCGCTCGCGTTGCTGATTGGTGATGACGGTGTGCGCGTCGCGGTTGCTGTTGATGTCCTACCTTAGGTCGCCGGGGGGTGGGATACCTGGTTACCCTGGTGGCCTTGGCCTCCCGCGGGTTGCCCTTCTCCTCTGGGCCTAGGGCCTTGCTGTTGTACCTCCTGCTCGACTTGTCGATTGTTGCGGGGGTTGAGATGACCTCCGGTAGTACGACTACCTTGGGGTACAGAGCTGCCATGGCGTTCCGATCTGGAACGTGTGTGTTGGACGGATTTTGGCGGGTCCAACTTATCGAGTTGGATTGCGGCTTGTTTGACATGTCGCATGATCCGCTGAGTTGCATCCATTTGTGGTATTTGCTGCAGGAGTAGTGACGCTTCATAGATGTTACCCATGAGAGTAACAAATTCTTCATCTGCCACTACATCAAAATCCCCTCGCAGGTTTCTTCACCGGTGAGGGTTGCGGGCGCGTTCTTGAGCATTGCGCCGGCGCTTGGCCCTCCTGGTGTTCTTCCACCTGTGTGCCCGCCTTTGCTCCTCAGTTTCGTCTTGGGGAGCATCAGCGGTGTCTTGGTTGGCGGAGATCTCGTCCTCGAGCTTGTTGTCGAACTCGATGCCCGGCTCATCGTCTCTGAGGTCGTGGATTGAAGCTATGTAGACTTTGCGCTCCAGCGAGTAGTCGCCAGAGTAGTCGGTGGCCAGGACAGTCGAGGTGGTAGTCCTGGATGTCTCTTCCTGGATAGGAGAGAGAGATCTGCCCTTTTGAAAAGGCAGTTGTTGGATGGTGGCTACCAGGTAAGCACCATCATCGAGTTGTTCGGATGGCTCCATGCCCTTCCAGTACACGAATCTATCCAGCGCGGTAGTTGTAATGCTCAAACCCAGATGACTGACCACAGAGGAGTCGGGCACGTCATCTGAATCCGAGTAGGCATCGAAAACAGGAGCCTCTCGGCTAGCAGTGGCATCCTCGTCTCCGAGCTTGAGTAGGAGGTCTAAGTCCGCTTCCAAGTCGGAGAGGGACTTAGATCGTAGGGCCTCCCTGAAGGTGGAAGCCGCGTTGCGTACCCCAAAGCAGAATTGTGTACGCTCTTCCCCAGATCGGGTCGAAACCGAGCCGGAGAGTCGTGTCGAGACACGAGTCAAAAATGCATCAGTGACAGAATTCTCCTCGGTCCCCGAGGAAAGAAGTGGATGCATCTCGTCGAGACTGTCGATGAACTCATCAAGTCCGCTCGAATAGCTCGATACTTCAGGCTCCGTGGTGCTGGTCAGGTGATTGTCGAAGCCACCCGAGCCGTTGCCAATGCAGATCCAGAAGCCGAAGAAGAAAGTTGTGCCCTTATAGAGCACTGCGCTGGTGAAGTTGAACGATGCCATCAAGTTCTCCAGTGGATGCTCGATGTCAGACTGTCACACCCGATTCTAGAAAGAATCAGATGCATCTCATATCTGCGCCAGGATCTCGTTCACACACATATGGTAGACGGAAAGTGTAATACATCAAAGACAATGCTCAAAAGTAACTAAGTAGAGTATTTAACAATATTACACTCCGTATAAAAGAGACACAAAGGTCTTTAACGTTAAACCGTTATACCCTATACGAAGTCTGCAACAACTCCGTCTTCCACAGGCGATGACTGGTGAACGCAGGACCTAGAACTCCTCGAAGTCGTCGAAGATCTCCTCTTCCAAGTTCTCTTCTGAACAGCAGGGGGCAAGGGTGAGTACTCTTATGGTTGGTACTCAGCAAGTGGGGTGAAAATGCAAGGCCATCAAGGATAGGCTAAGGTTTGCAGCAGCGGTTGCTTTTAGTTGGTCAAATATTTATTAACAAGCATCTATTAACTAGGTTTAAGTTTATACCAACCCACTTTAGCAAAAACATAAAGGTACCACCAACAATAACATAAACCACGAACCACAATTTAATTAATCTTCAAGTTTACTTATCATGTGAGGGTCCAAGCCACTCTTAACCGTGAGTACGGTTGTTATAACAGTTTTACACTCTGCAGAGGTTGTACACTTTACCCACAAATCGTGTTTCCCTGAGTCGCCCGGGTTTGCAAGGCCCTTAAACACTTCCGAGGTGAGTGGCGAGGGTACACTACGAAGCCTTTACAAAGACATGTCGAAAGCTAGGCAGCCCGCTAGAGTTTCAGTAGCGGCGTGGTCCATAAACCTCCCTAATGGTCAGCTCCTTAGCAAAGGCAGCTACCCCAAGAGGACCGGGCTATGACCCCTATCACCGACCCCCTCCTTGCCCTTTCGGTAAGGCCACCAGCAAACTACACATCTAATTAATTGGCTAAGGTCAGAGCCATATGACTTTGTGGTTGCACTGTTCACTTGGGTGGTTCTCCACGTTCCCATTAAACAAAGTTGATCTTGAACTTACACGATAAAACCACAATATGAAATGTGATCAACATTGCCAAAAGAGCAAACCAATACCAATCCCAAAGTTGGCAACTAAGCGTAACTACCCAACAAAGTAGTAAACCCAGGTGTTTCAAGGTTTGGGGTAAAAGACTAGGTATGTCCTTAGCATAGGTAATCCCATCAAATTTATGCAAGCAACAGTAAGGTAAAGTGAATTATCATGCTGTTGTTGGGTTCAAATAGAATATGCAGAGGGGAAAATCCACTTGCCTTCTTCAAGCAACTGCTGATTCTCTTCCTCGTAAGCTTGCTCTTGATTTGGCTCGAACGTCACGTTGTCTACGCGATCACACAAACAAGCATACACAAACAAATAGGAAATAGTAAAACAAACAATACAAACAGAAAGTAAAAAGACACTAGAGTTGTAGTTCATGATGCAAGGATCGTGTGGGCTCAAGAATCGCTGAAATCGGAGTTGGAACGATGAAGATATGGTTAAAACAGTGATCTAGGGGCCTAACTGCTAGAGTTTTGAGTCTCCCGAGGCTAAATCTAAAGAATTCAGGGCTAAAACATAATTAAACCTTAAACAGAGGGTCGGGGTGCAAAACTAAAGGTTCTGGACGGCGGGTTCTAATTCTGGAAAAAGTCAGGGGTCGGGATAGAAAAAGAAAGGGCTCAACTCTAATTATTTCCTACTGATCTGGACTGAGGGTTGATTCCTGGAAAACCTAGGGATCTTCCTGCAAAAGTTTCGGGAACGACTAGGGTCGGGTGAATCTGGTCCGTTGGATCAGAATCGGCGGCGGATCAGACGAATCGGCGGAGTAAGGGTCGGGCGAATCGGCGGTAGGAGAAGTGGGTTAGGTGAATCGGTTGAGCAAGGAAAAGGTATGGTAAATCGGCCAGGTAAAGTGAAGATTGTTTCTGGCCGTTAGATCTGGATCGAGCGGCAAAGGAAGGGTCGGCTCGACGGAACAAAGAGGGGTCGGGCGAAGCGGAGTTTAACTGGGCATCGGCGGCGAGCGAGTAGGGCGGCGGACGACCGGAGCTTCACCAAATCCGGTGTTCCGGGGCTCAATTCAAGCTGGGTTTATGCCGGGGGGTGAGTGGGCGGTACGGTGAAGGTGAGGGTGGGTACGGGTTGGCTGTGCGGCGGCTGTGAACTTGCGGCCACGGCGGTGGGCGGAAATAGGGGTCCGGCGAGAAATCTGGTTTGCGGCGGAGCAAAAGAGAGAGGGGAATCTGGTTGGCTTGATACTCACCAACTCGTGAAGCTCTAGCGAGAGTTGAAGACGGCGGGGAAACTGCAGATCGGCGAGTCAACGGAAAATCGGCGACACGGGACGACGGCGTTCCTCCGATGTGCAACTTCCAGCGGCGCGCGACAATGTTGTGTAGAGGAAAAGATTGGAGCTTGGTTCTGGTTGCAAAACGGGGCTTTGGCAGGATTTTATAGGGGCGGATCGGCCGGGATTAGGAAGGCGGTGCTGCGGAATCGATCAGGACTCGGGGTAAGAAGAAAGAAAGAAGGGGCGCGAACGACAGCACGGAGTCGTTCCGGACTCTGGGTAAGGAAACAAGAAAGAAGAAGAAGGCGCCGACAGGTGGGTCCCAGCTGTCGGTGAAAGCAAGGGTCGGGTGAACGAATCGGCCACGGAGTTGGCCGCGAGAAAAGAAAAAGGAGAAGAAGAGAAAAGGGATTGGGCTGGCTGGAAGAAAGAATAGGAGAAGAAAAGAAATAGAGATGCATGCACAATTTTAATTTATGATTTTTATGAAAATACTTTTAAAAGTTTCAACTCCTATATTTTGGGTGTTACATAGACCCGGGGCAACGGGACTGCACGCGTGGCATAGAACATTCTAGAGTAAGGGGTGGGGCATGTCCCATACCTTATCCATATGTAGAGTACTCTTAAGCTAGTACAACTAGTCAGTACAGAAGGAAACTACCCGGGAGTACTCGGTTAGGACTCCTAAGCTCGTACCAGACTAGGATTTCTATGTAACCCTGCCCCCCGGGATATATAAGAGCGGGCAGGGACCCCTCCAAAGCATATCTCATAACCTCCAAGGCAATACAAACCATACAGGATGTAGGGTATTACGCATACTGCAGCCCGAACCTGTCTAAACCCTTGTGTTTCTTGCACCTTCGAGTTCCTGATCTCGGTGACACCCTACCTACAACCTACCACCTTGGGGTATCCCTCGGTGGGCTTGCCGGTAAAACACCGACAGCTGGCACGCCAGGTAGGGGGGTTCATCGAGGATCCATTGCAGAATTCGATGGCGACGTTCAACTTCACTAGCGCCGTGCTCCCTGTGGGCACAACCTTTGTCTTTGGCTCCTGGGTTTGTGTCTTTGACGGCACAAGCGAATTCCGTCGGGACCTTGTCGACGACAAGCTGGAGGCACGTGCAGCAACTTCCAACAGCGCCCTCGACGAGTTTGTTGACAATCTCGACGAGATGTTTCTCCTTGACCTCGCCAGGGAGATCGAGAAGCTGTCCGTTTACGACACGACTCCGAATCGTGCTACATCAGGCTTCCTTGGATCGGACTCGACTCCATCTAAAGGAAAGTGTGACCAATTCCCGTTCGGTTTGTGCAACATGGCCACTGTCTACCAAGAGGCCACCAAGTCCGAATTCTACTCTATTGGAGAAGGATCTGGACGAACTACTCGAGCTCGGGGAGAAGGACGCCACCGCATGTTGGGAGGCCCCTATCTTCGAATACTACGACTCAGACTCCGATCACGAGGCCGAACCCTACTCGGGTGGCCAGGGATTGGTTATAACCTCCACCCCGGAGGGTCTCTTCGTGTACTGGAAGGGCATGAAACCCTCCAAACTACTGGGAGACGACGGAAGACTAGTCGCTCACCTTGATTCCCAGCCTTTTCAAGAGGGCAGACCACTCGGTGAGTGTACCCCCAGCGGAACTGTACTCGTGGACTATAGCTCCGACGACCCATCCATCCACCGCCACATCTTCATGGCGGAATGCGACGAGTACAGCGATAGGCACCGCAACGAAGTGCCAGAGCAGATATCAGAGGATGAACATAGCGCGGATCACGCCAATGAGACTGTGGAAGAGCGTGCCGCTCGCTAGCTACGCAACAGGAAGCGTGCCAAGCATAAAAGGGACGCCAATGCACGCCGCAACCGCGCCCAACGCAACCTCGAAGTAGAATTCACGGCAGCACAAGATGCGGGCTTCAAACACTCCTGTCGCTAACATCACCACTATAACCGCGGTGCTAGCAGGCAACCCCGACCCACAAGTCCAGACAGCCTTGTGCTTGGCTCAGAAAGCACTCATCTAGATCAATCAGCAAAACCCGATGCCCTTGGTCTCACAAAGGCGTGAGGGCCAGGGTGAAAGCCAAGCCAGCAGAACACCTGGGGGCCATCCCAGGCGCCAAGCTGCTCCATCCAACAACCACCAACAGGGGAGTTGCCCTGCTGGCCCGCAGGGGAGCCACCCCACTGCCTCACAAGGAAGCTGCCCTGCTGCTCCCCAAGGAAGCCGCCAAGCACCCCAAGCATCCGTTGGCAACTACCACCGCACAGAGCTCGAGAAGATGCCAACGGGAGACCTCCGCGACAAGATTAAGGCCGGGATTGACGTCCGCTCCATCATCGACAACCGGAGGAGGGAACGTGTCGGAGCCAAGGGGAACACGCCGCGCGGGACGACAATGATCGCTTCCTCGCGTTCTCCCCCCGCTTCGACAACAACAAGTACCCGGAAGGATTCAAACCTATCGGCATCACCAAGTACGATGGTAAGCAATCCCCTCAGCAATGGGTACGCATCTACTCGACAGCCATTGAAGTTGCAGGCGGAACCAACACCACCAAGGTCGCCTACTTCTCGATGGTCTTGGAGACCGCTCCACTCACATGGCTGGAGAGCCTCACCAAGAACTCCATCGACTCCTGGGAGCAACTGCGCGACATCTTCATCGACAACTTCCAGGGGGTGATTACATGGGCAGGTACTCGACATGACCTGTCCTAGTGCAAGCAAGAAAGGAACGAGCTCATACACTCGTTCACATGCCGCTTCTTTGACACCCGGGCCACGATCGCCAACATCTCGGGGAGCGATGTCATCGACTGCTTCCACAACGGCCTCACTGACCAGGCTCTGTTCCGCGACATCGGGCGCAACCGTCCCAAGACCGTTGCTGCTCTCCGTGACACGATGCAGACTTGGGCAGACCAAGGGGAGCAGGAGCGCGACCAGTTCTCAAAGCACGACAACAACTACTCGAAGCGCAACAACGACCACCGCAACGACAGAGGCCAGCAGGACTACTCAGGATCCTCCCAAAAGCGCAAGCCAGATGATCTTGTCACGGCTATCAATCGCGCCCCGCGAGCCAAGAAGAATAACAACAACAACAACAACAACAACAACCTGCAAGAGGAATTCGACAAACTCCTGCAGAAGCAGTGCCCATGCCACCCACACTCAAAGTACGCTACTTTCGAGTGATATCA
Source organism: Panicum miliaceum (assembly GCA_032594955.1). Classification (NCBI taxonomy): domain Eukaryota; kingdom Viridiplantae; phylum Streptophyta; class Magnoliopsida; order Poales; family Poaceae; genus Panicum; species Panicum miliaceum. The sequence goes on along the minus strand of CM064057.1, from coordinate 48,917,386 downwards.
ACTCCAGAGGTCCCTCAACGCCCCGCCCTTGGATAAGGGCGACAAGAAGAAGAAGAAGACACGAACAACGAGGACCCGTAGAACAAGACAGATGTTGGGGATTTCCAGGATGTATCCAAGGGGGTCAACGTCATCTTCGGTGGCGAATCGGGGTTTGTCTCCAGGAGGACCCAGAAGCTTCACCGTCGCGAGATCTTGTCCATCGAGCCTGGGGTACCACGACCCCTTTGGTGGTCGAAGATCCCCATCTCATTCTCCAGGGCGGATCAGTGGACGAACTTTTCTGAGCCAGGCAAGCACCCACTAGTCCTAGACCCTGTGGTCACGGACGTCAGGCTCGCGAAGGTACTCATCGACTGAAGCAGCGGCCTCAAAATCATTTTCGCGAGTACTTTAAGGAAGATGGGGGCGAACTTCTTCGACAAGCTCACTCCCAGCAAGGTTCCCTTCTACGGCATCGTACTTGGGAACGCAGCTACGCCGCTTGGCTCAGTGGTTCTTCCCGTAACCTTTGGGACGAGGGAAAACTACCGTACTGAGTACATCAAGTTCGAAGTGGCCAACTTCGAAACTTTGTACAACGCCATATTGGGCAGACCGGCAATGGCCAAGTTCATGGCCATACCACACTACGTGTACATACTCCTAAATATGCTAGGAAAGAACAGTGCCCTCACCTTCCGCGGCGATCTGGAGAAGTCCTACGACTGCGACCAGAAGGCCATCGAGTATGCCTCGACTACCCCTTGTACCACATACTTCAGGAGAAGTACTCGCGGGTTGCGGAGAACCTCTCCGAAGTGGACCTGGAGGATCCCTAGAAGAATGCTAACCACTCGAAGGTACAGCCCACTAGCGAACTCGTACTGAAGACCATCCAGCTCCAGGAGGGAGACTCGTCCAAGACAGCTCTGATTGGGTCACAACTCGACCCCAAATAGGAAAGCGCGCTCATCAGTTTTCTTAGGGCCAACCGAGACATATTCGCGTGGAAACCAACGGATATGCTAAGGGTGCCCAAGGAACTGATCGAGCATAGTTTAAAAGTAGATCCTGATGCTACCCCTAAAAAGCAGCGTCTTCGTAGATTCGCTCAGGATAAGAGGGAAGCAATTAAAAAGGAGTTGGCTAAACTACTCGCGGCTGGTTTCATCAAAGAGGTGTACCACCCAGAGTGGGTTGCCAATCCTGTCCTTATAAAAAAGAAGAATAATAATGAATGGAGAATGTGTGTTGATTATATCGATCTCAACAAGCACTGCCCGAAGGATCACTTTGGGCTACCGTGCATTGATCAAGTAATCGACTCCACCGCTAGCTGTGTACTACTCTGCTTCCTTGACTGCTACTCGGGCTACCATCAGATTTCCCTCAAGGAAGAAGATCAAATCAAGACCGCCTTCATCACGCCCTTTGGGACTTATGCCTACAAGACTATGTCCTTCGGGCTGAAGAACCCGGGGGCTACATACTAGCGGGCGATACAAATGTGTTTCGCAGACCAACTACACCGCAATGTTGAGGCCTATGCGGATGATGTGGTCGTTAAGACCAGAATTCTCAAGGACCTCATTGCGGACCTGGAGGAAATGTTCAACAGCCTCCGGAAGTTCCAATGGAAGCTCAACCTAACGAAGTGCATTTTTGGCGTACCGTCAGGGAAACTACTCGGGTTCATCATCAGTCACAGGGGGATTGAGGCTAACCCGGAGAAGATCACCGCCATCACCGATATGAAGGCTCCAGCAACGATCAAGGACATGCAGAAGCTGATAGGGTGCATGGCGGCATTGAACACATTCATATCAAGACTTGGAGAACGGGGCCTTACCTTCTTCAAGCTCCTGAAGCAGAAAGACAAATTCCACTGGATGGAGGAAGCTGAGCAGGCACTGCAAGACCTCAAGCAACACCTACAGTCGCCTCCCATCCTCATAGCATCACGTCCAGGAGAGAATCTGCTGATGTACATCACCGTAACTACTCACGTCATCAGCACAGCAATTATGGTGGAGTGCAACACGGAAGGCCATGCATTTGGAGTGCAGAGGCCAGTTTATTTCATCAGAGAAGTACTCTCTGAGTCGAAGGTTCGTTACCCTCCAATTCAGAAAGTACTCTACGCAATACTTGTTACTTCAAGGAAGCTCCACCACTACTTCAACGAGTACAACATCTCAGTTGTTACTGATTTCCTGTTGGCGGATATACTCCACAACCGGGATGCCACTGGTCGCATATCCAAGTGGGCAGTAGAACTAGGAGCCCTCTCAATAAACTTCAAGCCAAGAACAGCCATCAAATCCCAAGCATTGGTTGATTTCATGGCCGACTGGCAAGAAAATCAAGTGCCAAGACCAGCCAACTGACCAGAGCATTGGACGATGTACTTCGATGGGTCGCTCAAGCTCGAGGGCGGCGGGGCTGGAGTACTTTTCATCTCTCCAAAGGGTGAACAACTCAAATATGTCTTGCAAATCCTTTGGAAGGTGTCCAACAACGAGGCCGAGTATGAAGCATTACAACACGGGCTCCGCCTGGCAGTCTCCCTAGGCATCAAGCGACTACTCGTGTACGCCGACTCTCTTCTGGTCGTGCAGCAAGTCAACAAAGAGTGGGACTGCACAAAGGAAGAGATGGATGCATACGTCATGGAAGTGCGCAAGTTGGAGAACAAATTTGTTGGCCTGGAGATTCACCACATCGTCCAGGACAACAATGTTGGAGCAGATGTACTCTCCAAGCTTGGATCTACTCGAGCACAAGTCTCAGCCAGGGTATTTGTCCAAGAACTCAAAGAGCCATCAATCAAGACCACGAGTCAAGCAACCACCAACTCGGGACCCTTGGATCCCAGTCGGGAGCTCATGATGACGGAGGTCGACTGGCGGGGGACGTTTATCGACTTCATCAAAGAAAAGAAACTACCTCCTGGGGTGACAAGAAAAGCCCAGAAGCAATCCACATCATGAGGCGCAGCAAGGGGCTTGTCATCGTGGGAGATAAACTCTACAAGCATGGAGCTAGCACCGGAGTACTCATGAAGTGTGTCCCGAGGGGCTGAGGCCACAACATACTACTCGAGATACACGAAGGTACTTGCGAAAACCATGCAGTGTCCAAGACACTAGTTGGAAAGGCTTACAGGGCAGATTACTGGTGGCCAGCAGCAGTCTCTAACGCCGAGGACCTCGTACGGAAGTGCCAGAAGTGTCAGTTCTTCATCAAGCAGTCGCATGTCCCGGCGCACAACCTCATCACCATACCACCCTCCTGGCCCTTTGCATGCTAGAGCCTCGGCATGATTGGACCTCTAACTACTGCTCCAGGAAGCTTCACAAATGTGTTGGTGGCCATCGACAAGTTTACCAAGTGGATCGAGTACAAGCCGGTCACCAAGCTCACTCCAGACAGGGTGGTCGACTTCATCTCGGACATCATGTACCGCTTTGGCTACCCCAACACCATCATCACACACCAGGGTACCAACTTCACTGCAAATCAATTCCGGGAATTCTGTGAAAACAACGCGATTGAAGTGAAGTACGTGTCAGTCGCGCACTCAAGGGCCAATGGACAAGTCGAGAGAGCAAATGGCTTGATTCTGGACGGCCTAAAGAAGAGACTCTACGAGGAGAACAGGAAAAAGGGTGGCAAGTGGATATATGAACTGCCTCATGTCGTCTGGGGGCTTCGAACTCAGCCATCGAAAGCCACAAGACATACCTCATTTTTCCTCATTGACGGGTCAGAAGCTATACTCCCTACAGACATCATGTGGCTCTCTCCCAGAATTGAGATATACGACGAAGGAGAAGCGGATGAAGCTAGGCAGCTGGAACTGGATACACTTGATGAAGCCAGAAGCAGTGCCCTAGTTCAGTCAGCCCGCTATCTGCAGGGCATCCGGCGCTATCAAGATCGCAATGTACGCGAGCGGTCGTTTAACATCGGTGACTTGGTCCTCTGCCGCATCCAAGATGAGACTGGCCTACCCAAGCTCAATTCCCGGTGGGAGGGTCCCCTCATCGTGTCAGCAGTAACAAGACCAGGGTCATATCGCCTCCAGTACCCTGATGGCCAGGAAGTTCCTAACTCCTGGAACATAGAGCATCTCCGGAAATTCTACGCCTAGTAGAAGTTGCAAACAATTCACCAGTTGTATGTCAGTATTATTACGAATAAAGAGTTAATTTCGTCGTAATTCGACTACTTATACTAGGGGGCTTCACCACAAGTACTTATACTCGGGGGCTTCACCATGAGTCCTTGTACTTAGCTCACTTACGCTCGGGGGCTCCGTCACGAGTACTTGCGGCTAGTACAGCCCATGAGGCAGTATATTCGAGTACTTAACGTGCTCCTTTTATTTTGGCCGTTGCTACGACTACTCGACATAGAGCGTTAAGGCACCTGCTGAAGGTGTTATCAAGCCCATAACTCGGTTAAGTTATTCCCTGCCAAGACTCAGGATAAGTAAACCAGCTCGGGTACCATTCGACTGGGTAAATCCAAGCTAGTCCTCTACTCTACGAGCACCTTTTTGGAACGTCAAGTTATTGACTACAACCAAGCCGATGCTCTTGGAGTACCTTAACCCAAATGTCTCCAAACTTTCTAAGTCCTACGATCATACCAACATACATCGCAAAAAGATACACGTTGATGAAAAGATCAATTAGGCAAATTTATATACATATGAAACAAGTAGCACAAATGTTTTGATATCATAACATTGTTCCTACTAAATCTAACCATCTTGCTCCAGGCTTTTGGCGATCTTGTCGGCAATGGGCTCGACTTCTTCACGATACTTCGTGAATTGCTCCATAGAGCAATCGGCCGCCATGCCTTCGGCGAGTGGTTCCAGTTTCTCCTTGGGCCAATACGACTTCACTAGTGCGAGCGCCTGTGAAATATATGTCCTGGTGGCCTCTGCGATGTAGCTGGCAACCATTTGGGGAGTCGCTCGAAGCTTCTCCAGTAAGGATTGCTCTCCAGCTTCACCCTCGGTGGAGAAATCCACCATCTCCATGACAGCTTGTGTAGCAGACTTGAAGTCTTCGAGTTCTTTCTCCATCTGCTGCTTGTCAGCGTGCATGTTCTTGATCTGCTGCAAAGCCTCCTTGTACTGGACATCTGTATCCTCAAGGATCTTCTGCAAGCCCTCGACGTCATCTGCGCCACAGTAAACAAGATTCTTTAGATCTATAATTAAATTTTTTTCTTTTGCAATGTGGATTTCAGTTCTGCGTGCAAGGAAAAGAAGAAGTATTCGAGGAAGTTCTCAAAAACTACTCAAACAACACACCACTTAAGGACAACAAGACAAGGCAGCAAGTTACCTTTATGCGCTTCGGCCGTCTTCTTGTTCTTCTCGACGAGCTAGGTTTTTTCCTTCTTAAGATTGTCAACATCTTTCTTGAGGACCGAAACCTCTCGAACCCGCTCGGCCTCCAGCTGCTCGAGTTTCTTTTGCAATTCCGTGTTCTTGAGAACCTCTTCCGAGATCCTGCGGTCCTTCTCTTGCAACTGGAGGTGGCCGTCCTGAAGGAGTTTCAGTATATCTGACTTCTCCTGGGACCGGTCCATCAGATTCTACAACATACAAGCAGCAGTCAGTACTCATCACACAAAAGTAGAGGAAGTGAAAACTACTCAAAGAAGGTGGATACTTACTGTGGTAATCTCGTACAAATCCTTGAAGACGTCAAGGACATGTTCCCTTTTCTCCTTGGCAAGATAGGGATCCTCAATCAAGTCATCCGCCGCCTTCGCGCTGGGCCCTGACGTACCCGTGGCGCCTACATCCCCCGCACCAGGGCCTGATGTGCTCGCGGTCTGGGCGATGCTGGTGTCAGGGTTTGAAGCACCCGCTGCATTAACATCCTGGGCGTCTAACTTCTTGGGCAGCTCGCCTGCCACTCCACCCACGGTTACTAGCGTTGCCTCGGGTAGAATAGTACCGGGGGGCAGAGGAGGCACGATAGGCTCACCTTCAGGGAGTTTGGGCGCTGGCGGGTCTAACTCCATTCGCCCCACACCAGCTCCATCTGGCGCAACTTCTTTCTCCGCGTCGACATTGGCTGCCGGAGGAGACGGAGGAGGAGGAGGGGCACCCGCATCCAACGCTGCAACATCCATGCTCTTTCCTTGCTTGGGGGCTTGGGCAGCAGGGACTTCTTCAGGATTCCCCAAGCTTAGAGTAGAGGAAGCGCTGCAAAGAAGACACGCGTCAACTACTCGACAAGATGAATCACAAAAAGTGCAAATACAGGTACTCGAGACTTACGTGGAGGACCTCTTGGTCACCATCTTCTTGAGGCCGGCTAGCCGGGGCCCTCGAGCAGTTCCTTTCCCCGACACGCCAACAGGCTCCTTTGGCGGACCCTGCAAGGCGCTCGCTGGGATAGAGCCACTCGGGCTAGCCGCAACATCAACAGCGGAAGGGTTCGCCACACCAGGCTGGACATCAGATTCCGGTCCGGCATCATCCCCAACAGGGCCTGACCTTTCCCCATTCTTGGAACGCTTGGACAGGGGGGAGGCGGATGGACTGAAGACAAAGTAGAGAAATATCAACAAAAAAACACCAAAAATCGACAAGGGAAGTACTCGAGAACAGAACTTACCTGGGGTTATCGTCCGAATTCCCACCAAGGACCAGCTTGCGCTTCCTCACTGCTGCGCGCGGCTTGGTTAGGAGGCTTGGCACCTCGAGACTACTACTCGACTCCTTGCCCGATTTCTTCTACAAGTCTGCCAGAGGAACACCATCGTCAGAATCTGTCAGCTCTTCATCAGTTAGCGGATCACGATCTAAATGACTGGTCTTGAGCACCTGAAACGCACACGGCTTGAGATGATCAACTCGAGGCACATTAGGATTTGGAGCAGGGCAACGATACAACTCCACATGTCCCTGCAAAATAATACAGCACAAGATCGACAGTCAGTAATAATTCGCATCTACAAGGTACTACAAGTACACGACAAAAGACTACTCACCGGCTTTGGTGGATTGGCTGCGCTGAACAGCGTCGGGACATATGGGACTGTGTTAGCATCGAGTAGTACTTGTTGAACATGGTTCAAGGCCATCTGCGAAGGGAGGACCTCTGCAGTCAAGCGAGATGGGTCGCTACTTCCTAAGTACTCGAACCCAAATCGGCACCTCTTGTGCAGCGGCATGATTCGCCTTTTATACATGGTGGCCAGAATAGATACTCTGGTTACACCAGCATCCTTGTGCTCCTTGATCAGCTGGAGCACTTCAATGACTTGCATCATCTGATTGGGGTTCATCTTCTCATTCCACTCGGGTCTATGCACTGCCTTCCCTGGAGTTCTCTCGGGCAGCGCAGGCGAGTGGTTGCCGATGTAAAACCACAAGGATCTCCAGCCCGAGTGATTTGTCGGAAGCGAGTAATAGATGTACTGCTTCTCCTTCCCCTGCTTGAACTGGATCCCAGCTCCACCAACCAGATACTGCCTACCTTCAGAGGGTTGTTGGCGGAGGTTAAAGAAATAGCAAAAAAGATCGAAATGGGGCTCGATGCCCAGAAAAGCTTCACAAAACTGTACAAAGATAGAGAGATGAACAATCGAATTAGAGTTTAGGTGATGGATCTGAATACCCCAGTGATAAAGAAGGACGCAGAAGAAATCAGAGGCGGGGAGGGTCAATCCCCTTTCAACAAAATGTTCAAAGAGGACGGTCTGATCTACATCTTCCTGTGGAATATATTGGCAGAAGGAAGGTTTCAAATGAACCATTACCTCCGACTGAAGAAGGCCCTGAGTGACTAAGTAAAGAAGATTGGCTTGGGTGCACTTGCTTCTCTCCCAGTCGACGGTCGGTGAATCATCTTTTCCCCTTGTTCGCCTACTTCTTGTTCCCCATCTTGAATGTCACGAGTCGCTTCACGCGCATACGCTCGGGGGCTTCAAGAGAGGGGGGCGCGCGCACTCGCGGATGAATGGGATGGGATCTCCGACTAGTTTGGCTGGGGGGGAGGCGACCCCAAAGAGCTGCGCGAACCCTAGATCTAAGTGGTTGGCGGCGCAGGAGGGCGAGAAGATGAAATGGCTAAGGCAGAGACTGAAGGGGTAAAAACCCTAGAGTCACCGCGCGGTTAAAATAGCCAGCGGGAGGCCCAGATCTACTGTTCGGAAGCCGAAGAGTTATCTCCCCTAAAATAGTGTGATTTGTTTTTTGAGTGGCGATTCTGGGAAGAGTTTTGGGAAGTTTATTTGATTAACCATTTTTTCAGGGATAGACTCCCGAAGAAAGGGGTTTTTTGAATTTTGAACCAATTGATTTTCGGGGAAAATTGTCAAGGCAGATCACACTAAAACTAATATACATTATTTTTACTCAAATTGTTGTACATAACACACTTCAGTATGCCACGTTCTTTTGGATCCTTTTTTCCAAACCGCGGGATTTGGATTCAAGGCTCGGGGGCTGCAGGACACGTGTCATCGATGGCTTATTTTTCAAAAAATTTGGAAGATAAGATGAAGATTCAAGACTAGTGAAACCCTCAGCCTGATTCTTCGATTCAACCTAAGGCTCGGGGGCTACTCCATATGGAGTGCAATTTGCATCGCACCCCATAGAAAGAAAAGAGTTGAAAGTACTCGAGGCTAGAGCACCTCACAGCCACGAGCAGCCAAGGAAAGTACTCGAAAGACATCTTCAAGACGGAGTTTCAGCAGAAACCAAAGGATGTCTTCCAGAAGTACTCGAAGCCTGCAGTACTCGGCTATGAAGAGCTCGGGGGCTTGTCAGACTCGGGGCAACGGGACTGCATGCGTGGTGTAGAACATTCTAGAGTAAGGGGTGGGGCATGTTCCATACCTTATCCATATATAGAGTACTCGTAAGCTAGTACAACTAATCGGTACAGAAGTAAACTACCCGAGAGTACTCGGTTAGGACTCCAAACCTCATACCAGACTAGGATTTCCATGTAACCCTGCACCCCCGGATATATAAGGGCGGGCAGGGACCCCTCCAAAGCATATCTCATAACCTCCAAGGCAATACAAACCATACAGGACGTAGGGTATTACACATACTGCGGCCCGAACCTATCTAAACCCTTGTGTTCCTTGCACCATCGAGTTTCTGATCTCGGCGACACCCTACCTACAACCTACCACCTCAGGGGTATCCCTCGGTGGGCTTGTCGGTAAAACACCGACACTCGATGAACACCCCTACCTAGCGCGCCAGCTGTCGCTGTTTTACCGTCAAGCCCACCGAGGGATACCCCAGAGGTGGTAGGTTGTAGGTAGCGTGTCGTCGAGATCAGGAACTCGAAGGTGCAAGGAACATAAAGTTTAGACAGGTTCCCCTACGTCCTGTGTGGTTTGTATTGTCTTAGAGGTTATGCTTATGCACGATGTGTTTTGGAGGGGTCCCTGCCCGCCCTTATATAGTCTGGGGGGACAAAGTTACATGGAAGACCTAGTCGGGGACAGTCTGAGGAGTTCTACCCGAGTACATTGTCGGGTAGTTTCCCTACGTCCGACTAGTCCTAGTTCTATACGACTAGTTATAATGAGGATAAGGTATGGCCCATGCGTCATCCCCTACTACAAGAATATGTACGCCAAGTGTGCAGTCCCGCTGCCCCGGGTCTGACAGCGCCCTCCTCTTCATCCTCCTCTCCTCCCCCCTACTCACGGCGCGCGGCGCAGGAGCGGCCGGGGGTGGGCGGCGCGGCGGTGGGGAGAGGCGCCGACGGCAAGAGTATGTGAGTGTGTGAGTGAGCTAAGTGAGGGAGAGGGAGGGGTGTGTGTGCTAAGTGAACAAATTGAAGTTTGCCATGTGCCCAGATCCAAGACACATGGCAAAGACGTGACTTTGCCGTGTGCCGTCTGAACGTCCCCTTTGCCGTGTGCCGGGTCCCAGGCACACGGCAAAGGCACCGAACGTCCCCCACCATTATTTCATGCAAACAAAACTTCTTTTCGCATTATTTTTTGAACACGGTATTTGAAATTTCTTTTCAAAATTAAGATAAGGCCTTACACTGGACTCAATAACATGAATATAATTTTTGCACTCACTGTATTCTGTTATTTTATGTACTTATAGATCAAATTCAATTTATATCAATTAAATAGTATAATTGCAGTTGATAGATTAAAATTATCAAACGGATCCGAAAATATACCAAAATTTAACATGAAGCAATCTATGTTGTCTATTGCCTACAGAAAAGGTTTAGAATTTAAACTCAAATTTGAACGTTATTGTGCCAGGAAACCTAACCACATCTTTCTCTTCTATACGGATCTTCTTCGGGTAAGCTTCAGTTTACGAGCATCGTACGTGACAAAACGTGCGAAACCTTCTTAAATTTTTATTATCACAGACTTCACACATGATAGCATGAGATATCGATAAATCTCATAATTTTCAGACTTCGTTTGAATTTTATAGAATTTAAAAACTATTCGGCTTCATGTTCGTGGTAATGTTTCGTGAACACGATTTTTGAAATTTCGTTTCAACTACTAGATAAGGTCTTACACTGGACTCACTATCATGAATATAATTTTTTTCACCCACTTTATTCTATTATTTCATGCACTTGCAGTTCAAATTTAACTTATAAAAAAATCCAACGAATGCAATAAATTTATTAAATATAGCAAACAATTCGAGAAATGCACCAAATTGGAACATGAATTACCAAGCAATGTATATGGAGTGGAGAAAAAAATTGGAGGGCAGAAGTTGGTTTTTTTGTTTCTTTGTCGTGTGCCTACCACTAGCATACGGCAAAGCCACCCTTTTGCCGTGTGCTGGTAGCAGGCACACGGCAAACACACTACTTTGTCGTTTGCTGCTACGAGGCACACGGCAAACACACTACTTTGTCGTGTGCCTCCGTTAGGCACACGGCAAATACTAATGGCCGCCCCCCCTCCTAACGTCCGTCGACCGGCCCGGACACGTGTTTAATTATTACCGTGTGTCGGGGGTATGGCACACGGCAAACTTATTGTTTGCCGTGTGTTGGTTAGTAGGCACACGGCAAACAACTTCTTTGTTGTGTGTGTCATCGGGCACACGGCAAAGAGGAAGTTTGGCGTGTGCTTTCTTTTTGCCGTGTGTTTTTGATTTAGCGCACGGCACAGAGGCTCTTTGCCGTGTACCCGATATTTTGTGCACGGTAAAGTTTCGAGCACACGGTAAACAATCAGTTTCCTGTAGTGAATATTAAGGGTAAAATGACTAACACTGGCAAGGCAACATTAAGGGCACACCAAGGATGGATGACTAGCACTTGCCGATTCAGCTTCGTTCCTGTTGTACCTCATTACCTTGCAATCAAACCACCAAATAGCACCACCAATACTATGCAAAGTAGATCCATCTTCCTACTCTGTTCTCCTATCAGAAAGCGGGAGGAACGCGTGGTTAGCTTTCAGAACTACCATCATACTTGGCTGAAAGCCTGAAACTGCAATCGAATATCTGCTCTAGCTAGCCTGGTACCCGCACCATTAGCAGGATTTTGTTATGGTTCTCGTGACTCTAAAATAAAAGTCTGATGCGTGTGCCAACGTATCTCTCCTCTATCAAGCTGAACCACGGTTAGGTGCTGCACAGCCGCAATGAGAAATTGACAAGTCCTGCCAGGCTTGACTTGGGCGCCTCTAATACGCGTCTTGTGGCAAGTTAGTGACAAAACAGAGGGTGATGTCCATGCTAGTAGCTAGTAGATACCAGTGTTGTTTAGCTTCAACAACATGCGTGTACGCTAAAACGTGTACTGATGAACTGGTATCTTATATCTTATCTCCATGGCAATCAATGAACGCACGGCGCCGCGTCCAGCCCTCCGGCCACAACCCCACAACGACACATGTATATTAGTATATATAGACACAAGCCATGTTCTCTTGAAGAACAACTCGGAAGGCAGAGAGAGAGAGAGAGAGAGAGAGAGAGAGAAGCGTCCATGGCCATGGCCGGAGGTGTGTATGATCGTCTCTGTCTGATCGCCTTGTTTGCCTTCCTCCTCAGCACACATGGTAAGTAGTACTCTCACATATTCCTTTTTCCATTATATTTGAGCTTTTACAGATTTAGCATATATAATTGATGCAGTAGCAAAGACGTCTCATTCGATCTTAATTCCCGCCTCCTCTTAATCTCTTATATCCTTCTTAAAGTACTATTAATGCTGCTCTAGACACCCACAACAAATAAACAGAACGCTGCAAAAACCTACAAATTGGGAAACTCTGTCATGCGTGGGGATGAAATAAATGTGCAACCGTATATAGGCTGCATTTTAGTGGTGCATTTCAATTTTTCGCCAACTTCAGTGGCATTTGGTATGGTACTAATGCTGGATGGAGTCCAAAGCTGCTCATAGACTCGAACTCTCATGACATGCATCCATTTGTTCTTCAGAATTCATGCGATCGGAATATTATGTAATATTTCACATGTTTCCATTTTCATGTTTTTCGTGCTATGTCCATAACGTACGCACATGTCTTCGTTTGTTTGTTGCTAGCTATGCCTTCTTTCCCTTATCCTCTTGTTTTTGTTTGTTGCTAGCTAGATATACATTTTGTTTGTTTGTTTGTTTGTTTTTGTATACAAGAAAGCAACCCTGTAGTAGAAAAATGACAATTGTAATTCCAGTTGTTTACTCCTCTTGCTTTTTGTTTGCACTACTATTGAGAAACAAGAAACAACACCTCAGATCCAACTTCTTTGATACTCACACTTCGAAGAAAGAAATGACGACGCGGTGTAAGTTTCATGTGGCAATGCAGTGTCCAAAAATAGCAACCGACCTGCTATAAATGTTTATCAAGAGGTAGATGGGAAGCAAGATGCATAAAAAGGCATGTAACAAGCAAAAGCAGTAGTGTATATAGGACTACCAATTTTAGTTGCCACAATAATATAATGGAGATCAACCCATCCCAATAGTACCTCAAGAAGATGCAGGAGTAGTTTGCTGGTAGTCGCAACCGGTTTTTAGTTAGCACCACTGAATTATATTAGTTGCCACTAAAAGTTTCCATTGGAGCTCAAGCCTTTCACACTTGCTTTGATCTGCATTGATCTCATTGTTGATGAAATACGGATGAACGGATGATCCATGAAGCTGCATGGATCTCTTCGATCTACATTGTCCGTTTTTTTGTGGCAACGGTGGATATGAAATCCGTATCTTGACTTGACACGCCGTTCTTTCTACACGGGACACAGGTGCGACAGCGGTGACGTTCACCTTCCGCAACAACTGCCCGGAGGCCGTCTGGCCGGCGACGCTGACCTCCAGTGGCCCCGCGTTCCCGACCACCGGCTTCGCCCTGGCGCCGGGCGTCTCCCTCTCCTTCCCCGGCGTGGGCGCCACGTGGTCGGGCCGTGTGTGGGGCCGCTACCGCTGCAACGCCACCACCTCCGGCGGCGCGCGCTTCTCCTGCGAGTCCGGGGACTGCGGGACTGGGCAGGTCGCGTGCGGCGGCGCCGGCGGCGCCCCGCCGGCCACGCTGGCGGAGTTCACCCTCGGCGGCGGCGCCAGCGACTTCTACGACGTGAGCAACGTGGACGGCTTCAACCTGCCCATGGACATCGAGCCCGCGGCCGGCGGGCGGTGCCAGCGGACGTCGTGCCCGGCGGACATCAACCGGGTGTGCCCGAGCGAGCTGGCGGCGAAGAACGGCAGCGGCGCGGTGGTGGGCTGCAAGAGCGCGTGCCTGGCGTTCGGCAGCGACGAGTACTGCTGCCGCGGGCGGTTCGCGTCGGACACGACGTGCAAACCGAGCGAGTACTCGAGGCTGTTCAAGGACCAGTGCCCGCAGGCCTACAGCTACGCGTACGACGACAGGAGCAGCACCTTCACCTGCAACGGTTGCGTGGACTACCAGGTCACCTTCTGCCCGGGCTCCGGGACGAGCTAGAGGTTCGGAGCCACGACGTGCCCGTGCTGCCGGTCGATCACGGGAAGAATTAATAATTCTTTTCTGCTGGCTTAGAGCGTGACCATGTTCAAGTTTTGCGTGTATGTAAGCTTGAGTTGTGCACGTTCGCAGCAGAGCGGGTCTTTAGCATTTGTATAGCACGCGGCATGCCTTGACGACGTGCGGGATGGCGCACGAGAGGAGAGGCATGGCGTGCTTCTCGGACGATGGCCGGTGGCCACGTTTGAGTCGAGTTCTGTAGTCTGTACTGGACTACTAGTGGTCTTTATATTCAACTAATAGAGTCTGAAAATCGCGCTAGCACCAAAACGAGTCTATTCACGGGTGTTCGTGTGAGTTTGTTGTGTTCATCGGTGAGCTCGCCGGCGACATGGTGACGTTAACCAGCAAGCGGAAAACCGTCCATTTCAGTTGATCTTATAATTAACACATTGGTCAAGAGTTGCATGCTTATTTTTTAAGGAAAACTGCTATTTAGTATCCTTTGATTTTCAAGGGAGAAATTGTTGCCTTATTTTTGCGTCCTGAATTCTGATTCATATTTACCAAAATGCTTAATAAAAATGGCTTCCCTGCCTCAATCCCTCTCCACTTTTACAGCACCTTTTGTGCACATGCCATGCATATACTCTGATGATGCAAAAGGGCATGTAGCCTAGTGGTTACAAGAGTCTCGGTAGCACCTGAGGTTCTGAGTTTGACTCCCCGTGGGAGCGAATTTTCTAGGATTTAACGGCGTTTGTGCTTTCAGTGATAGGCAACGTTCCCGTCGACGGCGAGGTATCTGTGGTGACTTCATCAATCTCGAGGATTTGTCGGCTCAGTCTCTTGAAGTTGCTCATGGGGATAAGGTTGCGTACGTGTATTCATAGAAGTGAGTGTGCGTGCGTGTTTGTCAGTGTCTGCATCTGTACTGCGTTTTTTCAAAAAAAAACTATACTAGTGATTCCGTAAGAGCGCCGAAGCACAAATATGCAGCATCCAGATATATATATTAAAAAAACAAAATTATGGATAAATAAATTTAATATTTAAATATCCTAATGAAAAATTATAATAAAAAAATACAGTAATGCTTCGCAGGGATCTCAATCCAATGTGTACATTTCCAAAGAAAAAACGAGAAGAAACATAGTACCTTGTTTTTTTTAAAAGAAAAGGTCGCCATCCAATGTGCAAAACTCCACATGGCCAATCAGAAACTGAGAACAAACTTGGGATGCCGTGGCAAAACATCCATGTGCTTGATCTGGCATTCTGGCCTAATGTGAAAAGCTAGCTTCATGATAACTCTCTTTCCATTATATTTTCAGGTTATAGTATAAGCTAGCTCTTCTTTTTTTTTTCTTCAAGTTGAGATATCATATAATCAGCTATTGAATACCCAAACTGAGGACATTGCGCAAAGAACTATCCACGACTATACTATTATTAGATCTTACAAAGACTTGTGCAGATTGTTTTTTGCGAAGCATGCTATCCTTGCATGTGCCCTCAGAACAAATTGAAGCAGCAAGGCACCTTTCAGCTGCTTCAGCATACAATACATACACAGCACGCAATAGATGCAGACATGACAAGGTCAGCTCGCGGCCGGCAGCTACCAGCAAACGTGTGCCTCTCAGATTCTCATAGCCAGCGGTCCAACGATGCGCTGCCACTTGCCACCTTCAACTGAAAGAAGCGTTCATCCACTCGTGCAAGGAACTTTGTTCCCAAAACAGACTGGGAGAAAGCATGATCGAGGCTTGCAAAGCTGAAAGTCTAACTCCAAGCAACGTTCAGAAGCAAAAATCAAAAGGAGGCGTAAAAGAGTGGGGTTTAGAATTTCTGAAGACAAATTTGTTACCAAATGTTTGATTTTTGTTTTTTGGCTCTGAGTTAAAAGAAAAAAAATAAAACACTACCAATCCTATGTCAGATCATTGCAATTTATTTTATTATACTGATGAGATCTGCTGCCATCATTATTCACTTTCAGATAATTAAGGATGTGTGAACGAACAATTCACTTATGGGCCGCATTTGTAAGAAACATCATGAACAATTAAACTTCACAACGAAGGTCGATCACCAACTTGGTATAAAGTCCAAATTACAAATAAATAAACACATTTGTTCCTCAAAAAAACTTAAGGATGAACAAATTTGTACCTCAAACGCAGGCAGGTATAAAAAATTGTATGCATGTCAACCCAATCCAATCATGTGCAGGTGTAACAAACTGAGACAAGCAGCCAAAGAAATGCAGCAACAAGACACCGTAAATAACATTAAAGAGGAATGCCTTCTGCACCTGGGATAGATTGTTTCACATAATACACAGATTAAATAAACTAAAGAAAAAAATCGTAGTCTTGGCCATTTGTATTTACAAAGATAGCTTGAGTGGAACCACAACCACCAACAAATTTCTACAGAAGAACTACTATTGTTTCAATCAGTAGTGGCTTCTGTGCGTGTACTGCAGCCACTGCCGCCTTCTTGGCTCCGTCGATGGATCTATGCTCCTCCCTGGTTCTCGGGTTCCAGTATATGACCGATCCAGGAGTGTGCGACGATAGCCACGAGAATTGCTGCGATGTCCAGGGTGGCTATTTGGGAAGCCCCGTCGCAGCAGACTCTGTGTCCTTGGTTGCCGAATCCCCTGCCAATCTGAATGGAAGCTACGCCTGTTGCTGAATGAAAGCCTGGGTGAAACTCTGTTGTTCTGTGGCAGATGCCTTGGCAAATTACGTCTTTCGTCTGGCCAAATGCTAGGTGATCCTAGCGCATTATTTGGCCAAACACTTGGGGAATCAAGTCTGCTACCTGGTGATTCAACATCACCTCTATCTGACCACCACTCTTCACTACTTTCATCACCCGAGTCTATGTCTGGGGACATGTCATCTCTAGTCTCAATAACATAATCACCAACTATTATTGCCCCAGGTATCTGCGACCTGATTGCGCTGATGACATCACCAACCTCCTGCTCACGCTCAATGCGATCCCAAGTTCTCTTCCTTGACAGATCTACATGGGAAGGCTTTGTAAGCAAGTGAGTATTCCTAGCATGATCGCGCAGCTGCTCATAGGTTCCAACAAATTTGCAAGAATCATGGGAGCAAGTTCTCAACTTCCTGTCCAGATACTGTCTCACATCACCAGCAGGGATCCAGCCAAATACAGATCCTCTACAGAGAGGACATTTCACTTCAGCAGAACTTTGCATAGCATCATGACATTCCCCTATTACAATGTTTCCTTCTATAGATAAGGCTGGGTTTTCATATTCTTGATAGTTAGCAAACTCCGGCTCAGATCTAGATATTCCATCTGGATTTTGACCATTGTTTACATTGGAACGATAAGACGCTTCATTATCAACATATCTTCTGAGTCTTGGGCTCCTTGAACGTCTGGAAATGATATCATAGTGAGCTCTTGGTTGCACAGTTCTGATATTGGAGTTTGAAAGCACCGAATAGGTTGAGTGTGAAGCACGGACCTTACTATCACCATTCATTTTTCTGAACCGGTCAAGGCAATTAGAGTGTCGATGGCTTGTGTTACAAACGTAACATCTGCAGCCATTCTTGTATGAACTGCATATAAGTAAAACAGCATTGTGGGGTTGCTCCATACAAATAGGGCAAGAAATCCTGTCCCATTCCATATGCAGAACAGTGCATGATGTGACTGTAGATCTGTTACTTTTCTTACTTGTCATCTTGAAACCAACTGTGTCGAATTCACTTAATCGTTAGAATTGTTGAAAAAAATTATTGTGTCAAGTTAAGAAAAGCAGTTTGGAGTGGCAAAAGGCCATGAAACATGTTTTTATGTACTCATGGAAATAGTAAAACTTTCAGATATTAAAACACATTTGCTTATCAGGTTAACATTTGAGATAGTTTAGCAGGTACAAGACTACAGTTTCCAACAAATATTTTGGTTCGAAAGAGAGTATTCTGCTGTAAAGAGATCGTGCCTTGAAAAGTTATTAATAATATTTCTCAGAAGGTAACAGAGTATAAACCAATTGACAAAAGTAACTACATTAGGTACTGGAATCCAGCGGAGAGACTGTAACTGCTGATAATAAACACAATACTAAAACAAGTTATGAATAGACCATGAACTATCTATTTGTTCCAAAAGTAAGGCAAAATTTTACTACCCAAGGAAAAAATTTCCAAAAAATTACATGAGCACCCTTGACACAGAAAAAATGACATAGAAGGCTGACTGTATGCGGTGGTCTTATTGAGCCCATTTCTTTATTAACATAAGCAAATCAACAAAAAGAACCTATGACATCTCGTGCATAAGAATCTGTTGATTTAACTTGTACACAGAAAGTTAACACTAACCTATAAGAAGCAGTTGTATGTACTGATCACTTGAAATGGATCAAGAGCGGTGGTGGTATTGGCACAAATTAGTCCCTGAAATAATGTGTGCACTGTCAGATCACAGTTAGAGGATTATGTTACTAGCCACAATATGCAAATCAGATCACAGTTAAACATTGTTTTGCTCGATTGTGATACCTATCTATATCTATATAACCAACGGAATATCAAAAGCATCCAAGAGTTGTAACAGAATCAAGTAATGAAATGTCTCAGGCATTTTCAAGACTGAAGTTCTCAATAATTGATCGGTTATCACATTAACCAGAGTACGAGCAAAATTAATAGTAAGTTGCAAGTCAATTAACCACTCAACACAGCCTACAGCACACGATGAGACTTCTAGCAGATAAATTAATGATAAGTTGCAAATCAATAATGAAGCCTACAGCATGCTATAAGCAGGAGATATATATATGTCAGAATGGGTTACTTATTGTGGAGATTGAACCTACTTTGTATACAGCAAAGACCAAGCAAGCACAATTTGACCCCTAAATTCCGTAGATCGAACACCCACAATCACCATCGGAATTACCGAAGCCCCCAATAATCCCTCAACTCACGCGTGACGAACCACCCCCAATCGCCCCCCAAATCCAAACCCCAAATCATCGAAGAGCCCGCCGCCAACCCCCAACAAATCTAACCAGAATCAACGGCACCCGATCGCCCCCGGTCCTAACCGCGGAACCACCCCACCGATCGATCGACCCACCTACCTAAACCGCGCCGGCGGCGCGGATCGATCAGGAGCAGCAGGAGGCGGGACGGGCCGGGAGGAATCGGAGAAAACGAGGGGGAAAGGGTGGGAAATTTTACCGGGGGTTTGACGAGGCGAGGAGCCGGATCGGAAGCCTTTTTCTTCGCTCGCTTTCTTCCAGATTTCTTCTTTTCTCCGCTCACGGAACGGCCGCCTGCCTCGCGGTTATATAGCCGAGGGGAGGGGTCGCTTTGGTTGGATTGCTGTTGGTGGCCGCGGTTGGTTTATTTCGCGGCTCCCATTTCCGACCCGGTTCCGTTCCGTTCCGTCACGCCGGGTGGCCCGCCGTCCTCCCTGTCACACGCGCACCGGCTGTGGGCCCCGCCGGCCGGTGAGCGTGGGGAGCCAGTGGTCCACCATGCCGCCGTCTACGACTCTACGGTCTCTGCGCTTTTGATTCTTTCGTGTAACCGAACAAGACCTAAGAAACATGCCCTCCTCTATAAAAAGTTAAAAACTAAAGAAGCCATAACCTTCTCTAGCTAAAACCGCGAACCATTTCCAAACATTTGGGAGCTGTTTCTCTACGTGTGAAAAAAACACTATTGATAAAAGCAAACCTCTCCAATTAATTGATGTTTCTTTCGTTCACATTTGGAACCTGAGTAAGAGAACTATATGTATAATGTAATGCAAAATTCAAATAGGATCATGAGTCCTTTCTTTATTTTATCGGAAAGGCTAAATTTGATTCATTTTTTTTAAAAAAGATGAAACTAAAAAGAACAATTAGGTCATTGTAGGATCCCATCGTGTGCATGACTAGTTCTGTTAGGGAAGAGCGCCATGGAGTATAACTATTATTTATGCTGAAGGTTTTTATTTGCATGACAAAGTCCTTAACTCTATGTTCTTTGTTTCGAGTTGGTCCTTGTGATGACCAAACCAACCTTGGTTGAAACTTATGGGACTACAAGTTGCCTATTTGTGGTTAGTCATTTCATTGACAAAACTAAAGAAGTCCTACACTCTGCTAGATAATACTGCAAAACATCTCTATCAAACATAGGAATTTGGAAAAATAGTACTCACTATGTTCCAAAAACATAAGATGTTTTAATTTTATTCTAAGTCAAACTTGTCTAAGTCTGATTAAGTTTATAGAAAATCACAATAAAATTTATAAATATATGCACTACCAAGATATCTTCTAGATTTTCTTTGAAATACATCTGTGAAGATAAAATTAGATCATTGTGTTTAAGTTTTATTTTGAATTTAAGAATATAAATTATAGAGTTTTGCAAAAAAAAATCTTGAAAAATATTTAACCTTGATTTTTACATGTGTTTTGACACTATCATTTTTTTCTAAAGTTACAATTTACTTTAATTTGTTCTAGGATTTATTACAAAATTTCAGGCAATAATGGGTTCTTGTTTGTTTTGCTCAGTACTTAATATATGTACCAAACTAATGGAGTTAAATTTTTCCAGAAGAATGACGAATTTGATTTGAAGAAGGTTTCCTTCACAAGTTAACCAGATGACAATTATTTAGCCCTTGACAGCAATATAGAAATTGAAATCTGCCATGGTGATTTTGAACATAAGTTATACACGTAGCATATTGCCAAACTTTATTAAATATTCTCCATTGTCTAGCAATGTTAGTTAGCTGTTACCCAGCTCAAGTCCAAACAATCAGGGCGGCATAATTCACTGAAACTTCACTAGTAACAGCGAGAAAATGGCCTGTGCCAGGTATTTTCTTCAAAACCAGATCTTGATCTTTGATCTTCTATCATATAAGAGTTCTCAGCCATCCGATTATTGTACCAGAAGTTGCCCCCAGGGGATTGTTCATGATAGCTGCTCACTTTTTAGTTATGTATTATCTAGAGTTGATAAATAGTATAATCCATTATTCCAGTTTTGTGGTAACCCTAAAAGGGTGAGTATAATACTTGGGGCAGTACCTCCTTTGATTTAACCGTGGTTTGCTACAGCAAAGAGGAAAAATGGAAAAAAAGAAGAAGAGGGTGATAAAAAAAACAGCCAGGCAGGAGCCAAAGTCTGTAAGTATAATACCCTGTACACGCAAATCACAAGCTATACGTACATCAAAAGGGAACATCAAATAATTACAGTATATGAAGAACGAAATACCCTACACTAGGCGAACACAACAATTGTAAAGGTTGAAAAAGGACAACCAATGTTGGTGACTTCCCTTGTAGCATGTGGTGCAACAACTGTTGCCATGATGACAAAGGAGTAAAAGAATTGCTCGAAAATGCAGAGTTAGGAAGCAATGCCAAAACATCTCTTTACAGGGAGAAGCAAGGGGCGCATGAAGGTTGATGGTGGTGCGCTTGGCGTCGTCTCAGAATTTCTTTGTCGCGGAAGATGTTTCAGAAAGGATTTAACAGCCCCATCAACACCGTTTTCTGATTCAATTGCCTTTGCTAGCTCAACAGCTCTTTCCTTTACCTGTCGCCAAATAAAGCAAAATACAAATTATAACTTTCTAGAGCTTTCACCTGTTATCCTGGAACCTCTATGCATCTTCACAAATGCTAACTTTCTCACAAATGGATGAGTTGTCCTGCCCAAGACAGTATAAATGAAGGAGCATTTGACTACTTTCTCAATCCTCGTGCATAAGTCTAAACTTTCTCAATCCCAATACAGTATAAATGAAGGAGCATTTGCAAGAGTATATTGGATAATGGACAATAGATGTTAGATACACTTAGTTTTCAGTTTAATGTCAAAGTGCAGACACTAGACTGCAGGTAGTCAATGCATTATTTTCAAGCACAAGGTCGTTTATATGATCCTTAAGCTTCCCATCCTATATCTTGAATTCTAGATAATGCTAAGCTACAGTAGTTTGATAGGAGGTTCTTTTTTGAAATAAAATATAGGAGTCATTACTAGTAATAGAAACACATATACATATTCCAAAACAATCTTACATGGTGTGTGTTGTGACAATACAACGATAGTTTGTGTCCAAGGCAGGTGAACCTAGGGGTGCATGGGAGAGGGCCCTCAATTTTTTTAAAAACGAGAGGACTTTTTTGTTTATTTATTGCAAATTTGTAGTTTCTATGATGTGTATTAAATCCTTGCCATGCTGGGGTGCCACCATCACCACATGGGGCGGTAAACTCACAAAACTAGCCACAGGAAGCTTTTGATACCACATAAACTTTGCAGGGGCTAAATTAGTGCAGAACCTGTAGGGTGGTTTATGCAAAAAAATCCTTACAAACAGTTAGTGATCAAAACACATATCAAATTTTATTTTATCTCTTCAAACTAGTGAGTGCCTAGGATTCAGCAATTAGGTCAAGGCAGATGATAGTAAATGTTGCACAAATGCTTCTCTGTAACAACAACATTAGTGCATAACTTGACATAACAATAAACACTAATCAGCATTACAATGTTTACCTTTGGATCAATCATAAATTTGATTGCATCAACCAGTGAATGCAATTGTAATTGCTCCACAGGTACAGGTGGTGCTCCCAATCCTCTGGTATGCACCATGCTGCCCCAAAAGAATTGATCACCAAAGAATGGGATGATGGTAGTGGGACACTGCAAATTAGTGGTAATAAACATCAGCAGCGGGGTGGTAACGGATCATGGCCCTAGTGCTCTCTTCACAATCCAACTTGGCCCTTATGTATATTTAGCTCAAAATTGTATAAGATTAGAGCCCAGACCTTAGATTATCTAGGCTAAAAACTTAGGGCCCTTTACCACGACGCACAGAGTCCTGTGGCAAATTGGTGGGAATTAGAGAGAGGGAGGGAGTACCGCAGCTTTAAGACCCGCTGCAGTGGTTCCTGCACCACCATGGTGTACCTGAAAAGGACAAAGGCCATTGCAAGTTATACTTCGGCCCTGATTGTTTCCTCAGATTATATATCTAGCTCATGGTCTAAGGACATCATGGTAAAAGGAGACCCTGGACCACCAAAATAATCTGAAATAAGCTGGCTACCATGTTGTCCTTAGACCATAAGCTAGATTCTACAAATATAGGAGGCAAACAAACAGGCCGCTCGAATATAACTAAGAGTTTTTTACATAGATAATTACTTAGCATAGCAATATAACACTCTGGGAAGGCAAAAAATAGGAACAAGAAACCATGCTTATCAATCAAAGATTATTGTATTATTTAAACAGTGCCATAACGCAGCACATAAGAAAAGCAGAACTATTTCATAGATAAAAACAAATAAAGGAAATGTCAAGCACTTTCAATGTCACAAGGCACAACTTATTTCAGTCCCAAGTGCGCAAAAATATAAGGAACATCGGTTGCATTTGGCTACCTCTGTGGCTCTATTGAATTAAATGACCAGAATCCCATTTATTCCAATTGGATTTTAACCTTTGTGTAATCCCTATTCAACCCATTATTTCCATCCTCTTTTAAATTTGTCTAGAATGCTTAATATGAATTCCAACACAACATAACCTAACGCCCTAACATGTAACTAGGAAGGCATATTATACACATGATTTGCAAACAGCAAAGCTCATCACTAATTCTGCATAAGCTTTGCATCATGTTAAACCACCATACTTGATTTTGGCAAATAAACATTCCGAAAAGAACAAGCCTTACCACAGCTTTGCATTGCAGAAAGAGCCAATCATGTGGAACGTTGTCAAGTACATATACAAAATCCTTTGATTCTTCCACTGGAAAAAAACATATAGTTAGACATGCAAAGGATATGAAAGTGTAGAACAAGCTAATATATCAAAAGCTAACTATTATAACTTACAATTTCCAAGCCCACCCCAACCTTTATTAATGATTCCTCTCTGTCCAGTAATTTCTAGTGCTTCCACAATGATTTTTGTCAATTTATCTGGTTCAGGAATCGGCTGGAAATACAGAGTGATCAGTAATAAACCAGAAGTGACAAATAAAAAAAATATGTAGCAATAATTATCCACAAGGCCAAAGTGTCACAAGATAATTGAAACAAAACAATAACAAGGTTTTCACTTGACATGGAGTAAATAATGATTCCTGATAGGCATTGTACAGCAACAAATATCCATGAATATCATGGACAAAGAAACATTTAATCTCAGTTTCAACTATGTAGATGAGGTTTGACTTCATCAATCAAGTCGCCAAAACCTAGACATGTCTGAAAGTGTTGGAATGTCTCCTAAGGTTAAACTTCATCTAGGGAACTCAAAGAAAGTCAGCTTAAGAGCAATACAAGGATATCAAGGTCTAACTTCATGAAACTCAGCTAGTCAGCTTATAAGAATAATATAAAGGTTTTAAGTCATTTTGTCAATCTATATGTAATGACTTCCATTAGAAAGATATGTTTAGGTAAAACAATTGTAACCAATTCTATTAGTTCAGTATATCAATCTTCAACTTGTAAAATGTCACTGAAAATTGTACAGTTGTCAAAATTGCCACCAATGGTGAGGCTGAGTGGCTGATATACATTCCTACCATGCTTGATCCTACATAGAGACATCCAGTGGCATTTCCAAACCTTAAAACTGTGCGGTCCAATTTAAGGTTTATGAAGTGATTGTGAGCACATCTTTTTCTTTCACAAGATTTAGTTACAGGTCAGCTAAACCTACAAACACAACTTTCCATCTGTTCTACACAATAGATGAACTATGAATGGGCGAACATAGAGTAAACAGTATAAACAAATAAATCATTCATCCAAATAGAAAAGTAGAAGAGCTTAAAGCACAATTGTGACTTGCAGATAGTAACAAAAGTGACAGCAGTAAAATACATTAATTTTGAGCACTAAGTAAAAACTTACAAGGCTACCAAAACCAATGTAAATAGGCTTTTCACCGCTGCCAAGCCGCCTCAAAAGTGGCTCAGGAGGCTCATAATTTGAAGCAAGATCAAGGAAGCAAAATCCAACAACGTCAATTTTAGGTCCCCAGTCTGAAAAAGAGGTGCAGGTCAAATTTTAAGCATATAAAAAAGATCAGTTAATAACAAAAGTAAGAACTAACAAGTTCCTGCCCAAATTTAGTTCCTGAAACTGACAGATGTGTTTTACAGATATTCATGGGAGTTCATTGAATACAAAATAAACAGCGAGCATGCTTGTTTTGATTGTAAAGCTGCATGACCTTTTTTATGCACAATAATCTTGATGAGGCGAAACAGAATGTTCCAAGAAATTTTAAATTCTTGTTGAATTTAGATTGGTGTCTTATCAGAGGACGAGATTAAGACCTTTGGGTTTGGGGACAAGGTAAGGGCTCCAGATATATGCATGAGGAATATCATTTGAATAAGCATGGGTACCACTTAGGTAAGTAACTGGTCTTAATTTCAACTTCCTTTTCTGGAGATCATTTATCATATCCCTTATGCCTAGCCAGACAAAAGAGTCAACAATCTGGTACGAGAGCTGCAACCAAAGATTCAACGAGTGGATGATGGGTTCCATATAATAATTGTCTCTAAAGAAAGAGTGAGGAAGTTCATCAAAAGATAGAATGTCTGCTCATAGCAGCTCTATCATATTATAAAGTCATGACCCTTGCAACAATAGAAAACCAACATTACTTTTGACCCATATTCACGAATTAGTATGAACAGGAATTTACAAATATGACTTGTCTTATTTTTCTTTATGGATCTGAACATATGAAACAACATAGACTTACTCTATATCCTGCAGATTGCTTCACGCGTGAGAAAGGATGTGGAAATTCACAGGTAGGCCTGGCAATAAACTAAAGATCATCAATAACATGGTTGAAGTTAAAACCTAGGGCTTGTTTGTTTCATGTCCAACTTTGGCTAACAAAAATTTACATAGCAAAACTTTTGTCCAGGGTCTTGCTTGATAACATTAGGACAACAGCTGCCAAAAGAAACATATATAGGAAAGGAGCAAATGGGCATGGGCTTGCCACAAGTTTGGCAACCATCCGTACAAACCACATGGATGCAAAACTGTTGGGGATAGCCGGATTTTGGCAAGGCAAGTTCAGAGGGAAGGAGGGAGGGAGGGAAAGAGAGGGAGCACTCACGTCCAAGGCATTGTGAAAATTATGTGAATTGGTATATTGAGGGCCTATGCCACATGTACGTGTCCTGGAGAAGCACTAAGTTAGGTCAGCAGTTGAAGTAATGTAACAAATAAAATGCTCTAAGGTGGAAAGTTCCCTCAAAGATAAAACCATAGCCTGTTATTCACCCTCAATTGCTATAAGTGCAAGAAATCAAAATGGAAATAATATAAATAGGAACAAAAAAAAGATTACCATATGCTGCAGGATTAGCTATTATAGCATCCGCACTGAAAGAAATGCCAGTATCAATGTCTGGATCCTTGCAAGCAGGAAGCAAGGAGAATATGATGTCCCTAATCTGCTTGCGCTGGATAGGAATTTCTGATGGAGTTGCGGGCAAGAATCCTTTATTCTTAACCATGTCTGCTCAAATTACCAACCCTGTACTGTTATGCAAGATCTATTTATAGCAAACTCCAACGTGAAAGTGCAAAAACAGTAAGAATATATTCACATACATCCCGCAAGAACTTTTGGATCTCCACCAAGGGGATAAAATTCCAGTCCAGTAGCCATCACAAAATCCTTAAAGTTGGCATGGGTTGCTAGTCTAACACGATGACCATAGTCCCGCCAACAGAAATAAATGTTACTCCACCTTTAACATAACATAAAAATAATAAGCACATTGCAGTTATATGGTGAAAGTCCTAAATCAATAATTAGTATGGTGCCCTCCTTGTCCTGTACTGGACCCTTGAATATTTGCTGCCAGTGAACCATAACGCACGCACGGCAATAACATTGTACAGTCTATTTGATTATTTTTCTCAAATATACAGGAGAGCGGCGGCCACGATTTCAGAGCCTATATTTTATTATGACATGCTCTAAATTCTTAGCTAGCTAGCTTATTCATCATATAAAAAGTAGGGCCAGATACTCATCCTCTAAATGCACATCTTATAAGAAGCATGAATCAATATAAGTTTTAGTGGAAGAATCATGAAATATCAAAAGAAAACAATAGGATGTCAACCTGCAACCGTTTTCCTATAGCTATGAATGGCTGCACATCTCCTCTCGTACCAACAATCAGCATAACAATTTGCATCAGTGGCCTGTGCTGCAGATCTGAGTAGTCCAATTGTTCCCCACCAAAGGCCACACAGTGGTTATCCGCCGAAGGAAGATCGAGTGATGCAGTCTCAAGATTGGTGGGGATATCAACAATTACAGTTCCATCATCTTTCAGTGTAGCCATTCGACTAAACAATTTCAGCTGCAATGAAAACAAACAGGGATGCAACCGGTAGAACCTGTCATTTGATTACAGAATTACAACATAATGGAAGCAATAGGAGGCTGATAATTAACTATGAGAATTGAAAATTCACAAGCAAAACAAGTGGGGGCTAGAAACTAGTTCAAGTTGCTAGAAATTCTGCAATGATTACAGCTGTCCACACTGCTTAGTAATTTAGGTATGCTCATAATACTGTATGGTTTCTTTTCCTTAGAAAAACAATTGCATGTTACAGTACCAAAAGAAAAAAAGACTCACATAAATTTTGTCACACATGCAACAGTAATGAGCAAAACGACATTTTCTAGCAAAGATCAATAAACTGGAAAATTTGGGAGAGTAAAACTGAATCCCTTACAATGTGTGTTGGTTACATATATATATAGTCCTAGAATCCTAGCTGTGTCTGGTTCATAAGACAAGAGTCCGTATCCTAGAAGGTTTACTAGCCTTAGAACAATACATCATCCAACAAAGATCACAGATCAACCTACCTTCATTTTTACGGATATCTTCTTATCCAATATGGAAGATGTTTTTTTGCTACCTTTAGGCCTAGATCTTTCGGAATTAGACAGCTCTAAGGGTGACTCAGAGCATTCAGTATTGTCCATCTCGCTGGAGCTTGTACCCTCATCTCGTGGGAAACAATTATTCGACACTAGAAGAACAAAATTCCAAACAGTTACACAACCAGTAAAGTTGAGCTTCTTCAAAATACTTGCATAAATAGTATATTGCTAAAAACGCTCAAATGAAATAAACAAATCCAACCTAGTTCACTAGATAAGAACCAACAACAAATTTAACAACTCCAGAAGCTAACATACTGTTTGTCCTGATCTCTTTACTTTGCATTTTGACCATTGTTTGTCTATCAAATTATATCATTGAATATCCTATATTTCACTCTTTGTGGCCATGTTTTTATTCCTTATTCAGAATGGGAGAAAATTGAAGGGGAAAAAAATACAATCAGGTAAATGACGCATCACATAACTGCAAATCAAAAGGTTAATATATATGACCATGGTGAACTACTTTGAACAGAGGAACTACTCAAGAGTCAAGACCAGTGTGGAGCACATAAGGAATCCACAGGTGGCAACAAACACTGCAAGGTAAATCTTCAATACATCGAACAATCACAAGTATGCAGTGCTCCTATTTAGTGTTGATCACTAGAAGAAAATGGTATAATGGCCAAAAAAAAAGAGAAAACCTGTCATTTTATGTCTGTGAGGACAAAATGTCAAAGTCTGGGCCACTGTTCAGGCAAAGGAATCAGGGGACCAGGCAGGAAAATTCCCCTGCACCCTGACTCTGTCCACTTCCAAAAGTTTGCTTCACCACAAAAATAAAACCGGCACACAAAAACCAAAAAAAAAAAACTGCTGCTCCCTCCACCTCCTCTGCTTTCCGTTTCCTTCCCATTCTCCCACCGAACAGGTCAGCAATCCTCGAGGCGACAACATTAGCCAAAACCCAGCGGCAAGCTCGCATAAACCCTAACGCCCGCTTCCAAAATTGACAGCTCCAACCCAAGGCCAAGGTTCCGCGCAACAATGCCGCACCGATACGCCTCCTTACCAAATCTTATGAGTCAAAAAAAACCGGGATCAAATCGGTTTCATAATCCACCGCCGCTATCATAGACACAGAATTCTAGCTAAGGATTCGACGAGACGAAGTAATGGGACTAGTGGAAACTCCCAGAAGCGTCGGACGGCGTATTGGAAGAGGCACCAAGGTGGCTCACCGGACGAGGAGCCGACGCCCTCATCGCCGGCGCCAGCGCCGGCGCCGCTGGCTTCCCCCATTGGCCGCGGCGAAGGCTTCTGAACGCTTCCCTCCCTCCCTCCCGAGAGGAAGGCCTCCTCCTGTCCTCCAGAAGACCAGAACCTCCCACGGGGCCCAGCCAGGCGATGCGAGAGGGGGAGAGTCGTCGGAGAGAGGAAACGGGGAGGCGCTTCTCCTGGAAGGAAGACGACGAAGGCGGAAGGCCATTGGGCGCCGGTAGGGGAAACGTGGCGCGATCTGGGAGCGGAGAACGTGCGCGCCAGGTGCCGGCCAACGGTCAGGATCCGCGGGGGACCGGGTCAGCGCGGTGGTGGGGCGACGGGCGTTGAGAGCGGCCGTATGCTGGCCGAGACGGCGAGAGACCGTGGAGCTGGCTGTCGGCGTGCTGGAGGGAAGTCAACGTCGTACCTGCCGGTAGCCCGCGCCGTGCGCGACAAGCCGCGCCCACGTCACCGACCATGCGTGCCCTCCCAAGCGCCAAGCGTACAACGTCTATCTGTGTGAACTTGTGCGATTTGTGTACTACGTTTTCTTCACGGTAAGAGCATGGTTTCATGGTAAGAGCATGGTTAATAACACAGCCAAGTATTTCGCTATAAGTCCAGATATAAAAGCCAAGCTATAAAATAATAGTTTTTTATTTATCTACAATACAATTATAATATTATTTATTTACCCATACCTTGTATTCTCTTTCTTATTCACTCTCACATTAACCTCTTACTTCGACCCACCTTTGCATAGGAGCTCGTATCCAGCTTGTTGCTTGCATGAGAGTCCAGCTCCTCTCTCTCTCCTACGTTTTCTCCTTGATATTAGCAAAAGTGTTGACTAGCTTGGCTACAAGACAACTATTATACTTGCTCTAATTATTTTTGTCTGTGTGAGTTCTGTTCACGGTAATCGAAATCCTAAATGAAATTTAGCACATGAGAAAATGTCACCTGACGTCCAATTCAGAAATTTAAAAAGGTGTGTGAGCTTAGGGCCTGTTTGGCATGCCTCTTGAGCTGAACTCTAGCAACTCCAAGCTATTTTCTAGCC
This sequence comes from Panicum miliaceum, assembly GCA_032594955.1. NCBI lineage: Eukaryota > Viridiplantae > Streptophyta > Magnoliopsida > Poales > Poaceae > Panicum > Panicum miliaceum. The sequence continues at coordinate 48,887,101 of CM064057.1, read as the reverse complement.
AAACAGTCCAACTCCAAAACTCCATGGAGCTCCAAAACTCTGGAGCTGTAGTTGAAATAGACTTGGAGTTTTGGAGTACCTCTTTCCCAGCTCCAGAACCATCAAATATGGATCTAAATGTGGAGTTCATATGAAATTACCCACCTTTGCCACTGATTACACACATACCATTTCGATTTCTTTTCCCCAACCCCTCCGCCTCCCTCGTGACACTCGCCCCCATCCCGTCACCGCCTCCCTCTCCAGACGTCGGCGTCTCGCCCCCGGGGCGCCTCCCTACTCGCGCCACCCTGCCGCCGGGAGGGGGCCTCTTCCCCCTCGCCTTCCCCTCCAGCAGCGGCCCCCGGTCCGATTTCCCCCAGCGTCCTAACCCTAGCAGGCCTTGAGCACGCTGCCGCCTTCCTATTGGATGCCCCCTGCTAGATGCCCCATGCTGGACGCCACCTGCTGGACGCCATCGCCCCCCTACAGGACGCCGGCCCCCCTCCCTGTGAAGTAATCAAGCAACAGTCAAGGTACATCCTTGCCATCTCTATCTCTCCTTTTTCTCTATAGAAAAATAGATTGCATTTGTTAGCTAGACTCTAGGACAGTAGTGAAATTGGTTGAATTTGATCGAATTAGTGTGAATTTCTTTGCGGTTCTTGCATATGGCTCTTGTTAGGCTGTGGGTTTGTAGTACTGTAATGCCTTCTAAAATTTTATTTGTGAGGTGGTATAGATGCCGGAAATTAATTGGAACGCTGAGAACACCCAGATTGTGTGTAAATTGTTTGCCGAACAAGTTGAGAAAGGAAATCGACAAAGCACATACTTGAATGCACTTGGTTATGCTGACGTTGAGAAAGGCTTCAAAGATAGGACAGGTCTTGAGATCAGCAAGGGTCAACTGAAAAATAAGTGGGACAAATTAAAAGAAGATTTCAAGCCATGGAAGAAGCTTATGAACAAGGAAACAGGAATTGGTTGGGACCCTATAAAGAGGACATTTTCTTGTGATGATGATTGGTGGAAGAGAGCTAGAGCTGTAAGTGTATTTGTTTTCACTTTAGCTATTATCTTGCTACTATTTTTACTTGGTTTCTCTTCCTTGTACTAATATGTGACCATCTTTGGCAATTTCAGGATATTCTTGGATGTGGGAAGTTCAGGAAACAACCCCTTCAAAATGAAGATGAATTGGCAAGGTGTTTTGCAGGCATAGCTAATATTGGTATTGACCATTGGTCTCCTCATTGTGCTAATTCCGCAACAGCTCCAGTTGATGGTGACACACAAGAGGAGCAACCCATTTTTGGGACACAAGATGATGGTGAAAATACTGAAAATCAAGATGAAGAAAATGTTTTTTCTCCTTCGCCTGCTACTGGCAAGAGATTGGCAAAGCCTATTCAAGGAAAAGACAAAGAAAAGAAGCATAAGATAGGGAATGCACTCCTCATTCAAGAAGGAGTTACAAGTATGGCTAGCTCAGCTAATGAATATGTTTCCAAGAGAGAGGGAAAATATTCGATTGAGCAAGTGATAGAACTTGTGATTGCTTGTGGTGCTGCATATGGGAGCAATGAACATTACATTGCATCTGAATTGTTTGTGAAGAAGGAGCAACGGGAGATGTTTATGACCATGCCTACCGACGAGATAAGGTTCAATTGGTTGAGCAGGAAATACAATGGCAAGTATCAAAAGTAGAACTCAGTCCCAATAACACTATTGGCACTTGTATCTTGCTTTTCATTCTTTTAGTACTTATGTGTCATTTTCGTTTTTCAAAGCTCAGTTGTGAGCATGCACTATTTGATGGATAATTATTTGATGGCCCAATTTCTATTATCTCATTGTGTGTCATATCCTTTTTTATAAGATGAATCTGTTATCTCATTGTGTGTCATATCCTTTTTTAAGCTGAATTTGTTATCTCATTGTGGCCCATTCAATTTTGTTCTCATTGTGCCCATTCAATTTTGTTTGTACAAATGTCTGGAAGTGAGAGTGATGATTCTAGCGATGATGTGATTTTCTTTAATATGATTCAACTTGCAGAACATTATGTTGGCTTATACATGGATAAAGCACCACCAAGAACATCTCAGCTTAGTGGAATGGGGTGGCTCATGGAGACCGTAAACACTCAAGGTGAATGTCACAGAATGCTACGAATGAACGAGCACATCTTCTTTGATCTTCATGATGTGTTAGTTGAGAGGTATGGATTGAAACCATCAAAACACATGGCTACTCATGAAATGCTTGCAATTTTTCTATTCATATGTGGTGGATGTGAGTCAAAAATAAGAGCACAAAATAAGTTCAAACACTCCGGTTGTCAATGTATCGAATCACCGGCTAGTAGATTTGTATGCGCGTCACAGCCCGGATGGTAATGCAAGGGAAGACACGAGATTTATACTGGTTCGGGCTGAATGTCCCTACGTCTAGTTCGAGCGATTTGTGTTCTTGCACTCAGTTCGTAGTAGGGGTTACAAACAGGCGAGAGAGGGAATGGGCTCCCAAGTCTTTGTGTTCATGCGTGGGTGAATGTATGTGCGTGTGCTGGAATGTCTCAGAGTCCCCCTGCTCGGGCCCCTTTCCTCCACTTTAGTCCTTCAAGGAGGGAAAGGGGTCAGTTACAAATGAGAGAGAGAGAGAGAGAGAGAGAGAGATGATGAGTCGGGAGGCTAAATGTTCCCGACTCCCCGTCGTCGTGGCATGGGGCCCCTAACTCCGACGGGGGAGGTCCGTCCCCTGTTCCTCATCCTGTGCGGAGCGTGAAGCGCTCCCCATGCTGTCCTATGTGGGGTGATGTCGTTGTTGGGGAATGCACGTTGATCTTGGCGCACGTCCGTCCTTGGTCCTTTGGTTGCTGTGGTTGTTGTACTCTCCGACGCCGTTCACTGGAGGAGTGGTTGGAGGGCCTTTCCCTATGCCGCGACCGCCAGAGCGGCACTGTTCAGGGCACGTCATGAACAGTCGCATTGCCTCGTTCCGTACCCTGATGCGACCATTCGCACCATCCCTTTTACTAGGAGACGGCTCCCTCAGGGTAGGTTTGTGGTCTCATCAAGGTACGGACGATTTGAGGCATGGGCAAGGTCCCGACTCCCTCCACAGAGGGTCGAGCGAGGCGGAGCCCCCCGACCCCCTCCGTGGTAGGTCGGGCGAGGCGGACTTTCCTCGGTGGGACGCACTCGCGGGCTGGCCTCCGCCCCTGGGCCATTGGGCCGTTCATCGATGGTTCATTGGCCGCCCGTGGGCCATTCACGGGCCGCTCTACTATTCTTCAATGGGTGAGGTTTTCGATCCCAGGGTCTAAGAGCATCCGTTATATTCTCCCTCAACAGTAGCCCCCAACCCCCTCTCGATTACATGGTAATTGCGAGGGGGTTTCGTTTTCCTTTCGGTCTACAAGAGCTAGAGTTGGCCGAGTTTAGCCGTTAGGTAGCTCAGGTGGGTGCGCTCGAGCGCACCCACTGGGTGTAGCCCCCGAGCCCCTGAGTGAATCGGAGATTCGCTCAGGGGGTCCTGCGTTCGGTCCTGCAGGCGATCTCTTTGATTTTGTCCTAACAATGCGGAGACCATTTTCAGGACTCTGGTGGGTGCGCGCGAGCGCACCCAGTGTGCGTAGCCCCTGAGCCTCTGAGTGGGTCAGAGATTTGCTCAGAGGGTCCAGGGAACGGTCCGCTCCCCTCCTTGTTCGGCGATCGCTCGGGTGTATTGTTTTTGCTTCGGCATGACTCGCGCTGGGTGATTGCGACAAGCCGGGCAGCTGGGCAGCTTGACCGGGCCCTCTTTTTCTTTTTTTTTATATGGCTTCAAAGCCCATCCTTTCCGCTCGTCTAGGGTCGATGTACGGCTTTGTCGCCTCCGCTCGCTTCTGTTTCGCCCGTGGGACCCGCCCGCCGGTTTCGCGCGGCTATAAAGAGGGCCTGGAGATAGCCGTTCAGATTCACTCGAACTTTATCGTTTGCCTTCCCTAAACCCCCGTCAATGATGCCGCTTTCCAGCCGCATGCGTCCCCCTAAGCGGGCCCACGTCCTCTTAACCCCTGGTGCTAGAAGAGTGCTTGCGAGCGGCGGGGGAAGGTTTGGGGAGATGCCGGTCCGCTTTTCGACCGTTGTCGTTCTTTGGAACCACTTGGCTGATGAACGCGCCTAGTATCCCCAAATCCCTCTGCTTTAGTGGCCTTCGTCGGAATACTCGAACTCCGACGATGGATGAAGCAAAGGGGGTGCTTCTCGCCAGTCTTCGGGGCAACGAGGAAGCTCGTGCAGTGGTGGCGGCGGTTAGGCCGCTCGTCATCGTCTCCCGCTACACCCCCGTCGAGAGAAGGATGCAAAAAGAAAGCTTGCAACGAGGGCCGCCCTCTTAGCTTCGTTTCTTTTCCATCACCCTTCCCCAAGACGGGCAAAATTCGCCGTCTTCGCGACGATAATGTTTTTTTGTAACTTGCGATGGCGTCGAGCCGGTTCTACTTCGCATTTATAAACGTATCGGTGTTTTCCCTTTAATCTCACTATGTCATTTTCGAGGGGACCACGTGCCCCTTTGTGTCTGTACGCCGCTGAGTGAGGGTCGGGCATCGCTGACCCCCGCCTCAGTCGCGACATTGCTTATGATCACTTGGGAGGTCCGACCCCCGGGTCCTTGCTGGCTTTTCGGGACTCCACCCCAGGGGTCGGCTCGTCTCCCCGCTGTCTTCCTCTCAAACGCTTTTCTGCTCTGGGGCTCCGGACGACCGATTCGTCCGGTCAGGCCTTTCTGTTCCGTTGGGACAATAAACCAGAACGCATTCTGACTTCAGTGAGTGCACGCGAGCGCACCTAGTGGGTGCAGCCCCCGAGGCTCTGGGCGAATCAGAGATTCGCTTAGAGGCTTCATAGCGCCCAGACAGGTCCTGTCTTTTGCCTTTCAGTCCGCGGCGCCTCCTTTTCCACCGATGTGACTCGTCGAAGGTGATCGTGACGGGTCTTGCCGCCGCCCGCAGGCCGGGGCCTTAATTTGGTGTGTACTATCGCTCTTCCTGCCATCCTGCTGGCCTCGTGAGGGGTCATGTTTTTTCCCCGTGGCTATAAAAGGAAGAGCGCTCCGGAGTTGCTTGGACAAGCCCCCCACTCCTCAACTCTCATAATGGAGCCGTTTTTTGCCTTTGTTGGCCCCCCCAACCTCGCTTTTCACCCTCCCAACACTTGGTGCTAGAAGAATGCTTGCGAGCGGCAGGGGATGGTTCGCTAGTGGCGTCGGGTGGCCTCCTGGAGTCGGCTGATGGAGCGGGGAGATGGGTGAACCCACCGCTCACCCTTAGGGATGAAGCTGCGGGTTACTCCGCGAGTCGGACCGGTGGAAGATGTCTTCCACAGACCGCGTCTTGTGGGGGGCCTTGCTCCCTCGTCCTGATGCGGATGTATTAGTGCTTCCATCGTACACGAGCGTGTATCGTGGAACTCCCGGTGTTCGGGCCAAGAGGTCGTCCGTGCGTCCTCCCGCGCCTGCATCCTGTTCTGGGAAGACCTTCCCAGCCTGGGCATCAGTCACTGCGGGGAAGCTCTTGTCGTTCCTTCCCGCGGAGAAGAAGCCCAGGCGACGGTGGTGTCGAGCAAGTTGTTCGGCCTCATCCCCCCCATGATGTCCTCTGGGGAGGTGATGCAAGAAGAATTCTTGCGAGGCACAAGAAGAAAACTTGTGAGGCGGGCACGTCCCTCTTCCTTCTTGCGGCTAAAACTGCCACCCCTGAGGACCCCATCGTTACTGCCCTCACGGCGGTGACGAGGCTTTTGTACTATGAACGGCCTTTGGCCGGATGTATCTTGTAATCTTCATGAGGAATAAAGTGTTTTTCCCTTGGCTTCGGAAGCTATTCGGAGGGACATCAGGGTGAAGCCCCCGAGTCCTTCTTCCTTTTCACTGTCGGCAGATTGTCAGGCATTACCGACTCCTTTGGCTCGACATCAGGCGCGCTGTCGGCCTTCCCGTGGGTTCTGACCCCCATGACTCCATCTGCCTTCGAGGTGGCGGTGGAGAGGGGTTGCCCCGTCTTTGCATCGACTCCCTCCGCGCCCCCTTCGTTAAGGGCGAGAGGGCTGGACACGGCCAGGCTCTTCCTCGCTGGTCGAGAGCCTAGTGCCCATTGAGTTGTTAACGGGTCAGTCCGAGTGAGGGTCCGGCTCCCTTTCGCTAGGGACCTGAGATGGATCAGCTGGTGACCACCCCCAAAGCTCCTGATGGTCAACCCGCTCACGTTACTGGAGTTGTTCGACCGACTCCAGCGGCTCGATGCCTCCCCTCGGGGGGGGGGGGGGGGGACCATGGATTAATCCCAAATCAGGACTCGGACATGGGTCGAGATGCCCTCCGTTGCGCGGGCGCGCCTGGGTTCTGGCCGCTGGGGCCCATCTGCCCCCGTCTCTGGCTCATAGTTATTCTGAGCGGCTGCGAACCCTTAACTGGGCCAACCTTAGAACCCGTGGACCGGAAATGGGCTGCGCGAGGCGCCACCGGCCCACTCTTCCGCTTACCTCCGGGGCTCTCCTGTCTTTTCCACCGCGAGCGCGATTCTCGATGGGACGCGCGATGGGGACGTGGTTAAAGAAGGTGCGGGCGACCGCCATGATGACGGCGATCGCAAGAAATGAGGGGGCAGTTCACCTTCCCCCTTCCCCCCTTTTTATTGGGATTAGATGGGAAACAACGCTCTCCACTTCTGCCATCGTTAGTGCAAGCGAAAGGAAGGGATAGAGAGAGACCGCGCGCACACCTGATTCATCGTGCCACCACCGCTGCCATCGAGCCCCCGAGCCTCCGCGCCCCTACGCCGTCCTCATCTGTCCGTGATGCAAGATGGAGAGTGGCAGTGCTCGGACATGACCATGGCCCGCGCGAACGGACTCATGGCCAAAGGGCTGCTTTGCCCCTTGATCTCGAGGAGGAAGGAGTGGAAGCTTCCCCGCGGTAAAAGGGTGCCGTCCCCGCCCGACGGCTACATCGTGTCATTCGCCCACTTCCATGAGAGGGGTTTGGCATGCCTCCCCATGACTGTTTCCGTGGCCTGCTGCATCACTACCAGATTGAAGTGCAGCACCTCAATCCTAACGGGATTCAGCACATCGCGGCGTTCGTCGCCCTTTGTGAGGGATTTCTAGGAATTGCTCCACACTTCGACCTCTGGACGTATTTCTTCCAGGAGGAGATCGCCAAGGTCAAGGTACCCAACTCGAATCTGACGAGGTGGGTGGTGCCCGCGATGGGCTGTGCCTCCATCCGCCTCCGTCAGGGGTCGAGGGCCCGCCTGTACATGGATCTGGTGCTCACTAAGAGCAACCGGGGCTGGCACTCCACCTGATTCTACGTGAAGAACCATCGGGATGCCCCCTACCGGAGTTCACGGCTCGGATCATCGGGGAGCTGCCTCAGGTGTGGAGATACGGGCCGCCCAAGAAGAACAAGAAGAGGCTTCCAGCGCTCCTTGATGCCATCGCGCACCTGAAGGAGCGCGAACTTACTGGGATCGGGGTGATAGGCGCTTACCACCAGAAGCGGGTTGCGCCGTAGATGGCGTGGAGCATCCTCATGTACGCGATGGATTGGCGTACTCGGGGATCATGTTTGCTGCCGGGGAGATCAGCACCTCGGAGGTCGGGCAACGTGTCCTTGGGGCGATCGACGCCAAGGAAGTGGAATACCCGGTCCCGGGTCATCCAGTGATGCTTCCTGGCTCTCGAGCCGACCCGTTGGTAAGTGTCCTCTTCACTTTTTGTTAACTCCGCTGCTTGCGCCTTTCCTTCCTTCCGCCTGATCCTTTTGGCATCGCGTCTCGTAGATCGGATACGACCCCTTCATGGCAAGCCCGACGCCTCTGCCGGAGGACGTGGTCCTTTAGAGATCGCGTCTTGCAGATCGGATACGACCCCTTCATGGCTAGCCCGGCGCCTCTGCCGGAGGACGCGGACCAGACGAGGGTCAACCGACTCCATGCTGAGGAGTTCAAGAGGAGAAAAGATGAGCGGGCAAAGAGGAAGAGGGAATGGGAGAAGAGGAGGCGCGATCGTGCGAGGCGCCGCAAGGCCGGGGAGGTCGTGTCCAGCGATAGTGACTTCGTGAGCACTGAGGAGGACGACGACGGCGGTGGTGATGGCGGCTCGGACGACGAGGGGGATGTGGCGTGGGACACCCTCCTGGCTGACGATGAGGAAGGGGAAGAGGCGCCGCCACCCCTGTCCGAGGCGGCGGCGTTTGACCCCCCGCCCCCCGGCACGCAGGGGGAAAGGGCCGGAAAAATGGAGGTGCCTGACTCCCGTCTCTCCGAGTCGCGAGGAGGAAGAGCCGAAAGTGCGGGGGGCGTCAGCATCAGTAACTGCACCCACCCCGCACCACCGCTTAGCTCGGGGAAGCAGGATAGAGGGCATGACGATAACAATAACGGGACCCTCCTCGGTGGCGGGGTTCGCCAAGAGGCGTGCCGAGGCTTTAGGGCCGGGGTCGGGTGGTCCGGCCCTCCAGCGCTCAAGAATGACATCAACCTGGTACATAATTTGATTTCTCTTCTCATTTTTCTTGGTGTCGTTCTCCTTCCCTTACTGAGCCAGCATTGCTGCTTTTCACATCAGCCCCCGTGGGACCGCGGGCGCATTGTCGCTCGCCCCCAGGAAGGCTGCTGCTAAGCAAGGGGCCACGCCGGCGAAGGCTGCGGCGAGAGAGTCCGCCCCACCCCTGCCCGCACCCTCCATCGCGGAAGGTGCACGAACCGTCGAGGTGACGTCGATGGAGCAGAGGGATGACGTGGCCGTCCCTCCGCAAGGGGTGGCTACCGTGGACCCGGAGCCCTCGACACCGGCGGTGACCGCCACGGCGGACCAGTCGGTCGAGGGGACGTCACAAGACCGGGTTGTCGTGTTGGACTCGTCGGCTCCGACCCCCGATGACAGGACTGACGTCCCATCCCAGATCAATGCTGCAATGAGTCAGGGCACGGGGGAGCAGGAGGTCGGAGATGAGGCCGTCCCCCCTCCCCGGGCGGTTGCGCCGATAGTGGAAGTGCCCTCCTCCTTGGAGGGGGCGACGCTCCGCGGACAAGCCGAGCCAGGGAGCTATCGCCCTCCCTCGTTCGGCACGCCGGTAATCTTAGCCCGTTGGGAGGCAGCAGCGCCTTGACAAACATCCTCCCTGCCATGAGCAACGCGCTGGTGGGCGCCGAGTGGGGGGATCTTAGGAGTGGCGTTGCCTCCGCGCTGACCACGCTGCGTGACTTTGTCGCCACCTTGTGCGAGGTATGGTGCTCTCGTCTCCCGCGTTTCGTCCAATCCTGTCGGCCGTGGCCGGCGGGTCTTTTCATTTCGAACCCATTCCTCGCAGGCTCTCGAACTACGGCATCGGACTCGGCATGCCGAGGACGCCCGTGAACAGGAGGTCTTGGCGGAGGAGCTTGACATGGCGTGCCGCAAACTCGAACAACTCCAGAAGGAGCGTGACGAGCTGCGCAGCGAGCGAGATGCCGCGCTCAAGTCTTCCGAGGATGCCGCGTCGAAAGCACAAGCGGCGCAATCGGAGCTTCAAGGTAAGGGGTCTTGACCATCAGCGATCAAGTATCTATGGGATAGGAGTCGGGATTGTCTGACCCCCTATCTCTTGCAGGTGCCCAGAAGGAGACAGTTGTTCTTCGCGACGAGCTGACCGTGACAAAGATCCTGAAAGAGAAGGCTGAAGCATCCATAGCGGCCCTAACCCAAAGTCTTGGCAATGCACGCTCGACGACCAGCAACCTGAACACCACGGTGGCGTCGCTGCACGATCGGGGGATTGGTAAGTGTCATCACCCTCTCGCCTTCCTTTCAGTGTCTCGACGACTAGTTTTGCTGATGCGTATTCGTTTTTGTGGTGCAACCATTAGTGCTCAACTTAAGGACGAGGAGTCCAAGTCACAGCAGCTGTCGACTGAGTTAGCCGTGGTGAAGGGGCTTCTCGAGCAGAAGGAGATCGAGTTGACCAACCTGCAGATGGCCATGAAGATGGCGCTAGAGGACCTTGGCGGGTCGCCAACCATGGAGGAAGCTTATCTATCAGCTGGTTCACTTCGCGGAGGAGGCTCAAAGTGCGGTGACTCAAGCGCTGCACCTCGGTGTCCATCGTGCGTTCACGGTAGCCCACTCCCACTACAAAGACATCGACCTAACCGAGATGAGCCAAGGGTTCACGAGCGGGTATGAGGAGAAAGAGCTGGAGCAGATTGAAGACGATGTTGCTCCCCTCGCGAGCGCCTTAGCTAAGCAGATGGAGGACGAGGTTGTCCTCAGAAAATGAACTTTTGTTTAGTGTTCTGTTTTGGTTAATTTTGAACTCACCGGAGAGCTGTAACGACTTAACTTGCTTTTTGTTTACAAACGATTTTGACCCACCATGAGTTGGGTCGGAGTTAATGCATCCTTTCCTATCGCCAAAAGTGAGTAGAAGGAGCACGGTTTCAAAGAAAAGCTCCTTGGGTGTACGAGTGAGCGAGTGCCCTTGCTACCGGAGCTTTGGCGGCTCACAGTCTTACTCACAAATGCCAAGTGTTCTCCGCCCCGCGACCTGGTCTGTCCGACTCATTCGCGATAGGAAAGAGAAAAGAAAATGAGGGTATAGCCTGTGTAGCCCCGAGTGAGCCCTGGCCCCACGCTGTGGCGGGGGTCAGGGGTTACTTTTGAATTGTAAACGGATTGACAAAGAAACTCTCTTAGTAGAACGGGTTCTCTTCATTGAAACTAGCAGTTTACATAATTTTTCAAACTAAGGGTAGAAGCGACGTAGCTATTCGATGTTCCATGCGTTGGTGAAGACTTCGCCATCCTTAGTTTGGAGCTTGTAGGTTTCGGGTCGGAGCACCTCCGCGACGATGTAGGGCCCTTCCCAGGGGGTGAAAGCTTGTGGCGATCCTTGTTGCTCTGTATGCGCCGGAGCACCAAGTCTCCGACGTGGAACGCACGACCCCGCACTCGGCGGTGATGATATCTTTAGAGAGCCTGCCGGTACTTTGCCGACTGCAGGAGGGCGACGTCGCACATCTCGTTGTAGGCCCTGACCCTTGCTGAGCAGTAGTCCAGGTCGGTTGGGAGGATTGCCTCCGAGCCGTAGACCATGAAGAACGGGGTAAAACCTGTGGCGCAGCTTGGAGTCATCCTCAAGCTCCACAGGGTGGCGGGGAGCTCCGTGACCCATCGCCCTACGAACTTCTTGAGGCGACTGTAGATTCGAGGCTTTGGTCCTTTGAGGATCATGCTATTGGCGCGCTCGACCTGCCCGTTCGTGCGGGGGTGCGCCACGGCATCCCAATCCACCCGTATGTGGTGGTCGTCACAAAACTCTAGGAACTCCTTCCCGGTGAACTGCGTGCCATTATCGGTTATGATGGAGTTGGGACCCGGAACTGATGAATGATATCCTGGAAGAAGGCTACAGCTTGGGTCGACTTGATGGTAGTGATTGGCCGAGCCTCGATCCACTTGGTGAACTTGTCTACGGCGACAAGGAGATGCGTGAAGCCCCCGGGCGCTTTCTTGAGAGGGCCTACTAGGTCAAGTCCCCAGACCGCAAAAGGCCATGTGATGGGGATAGTCTCGAGCGCTTGAGCTGGCAAATGAGTTTGCCGAGCGTAGTACTGGACCCTTCGCAGGTGCGTACGATTTGCTCGGCGTCGGCTACCGCCGTGGGCCAGTAGAACCCCTGCCGGAAGGCATTCTCGACCAGGGTCCTGGGAGCGGCGTGGTGTCCACACACGACGCCATGGATGTCGATTAGCAGCTGCCTCCCTTGCTCGATCGGAATGCACCACTGCAAGATCCTTATGTGACTTCGCTTGTAGAGTTCTCCGTCAACGAGAACGAAGGACTAGGCACGGTGAGCGAGCCGTCGGGCCTCCGTCTTGTCGGCGGGGAGTACTCAATCGGCTAACCAATCAACGAAAGGCATTAGCCAGTCTTCCTCGGGGTCGGGGACAACGCTCGCCCCCTCATCGATCTCCATGACTTCAGGGTCGGAGGGCAGAGGGGTCGGCGACCGAGCCCCCGAGCCCGTCGCGGTTGCGTTGGGGTCGGCTGCTGCGGATGTCTGCGATGGAGCCCCCGCGTCAGCCGTCGGCGCAGCGGGCCCGGCCTGTTCTGCTTCGACGTCGTGGATCGAAGATTTGCGCTGGTCGCTGGCAAAGATCCTGTGGGGTACGGGTTGCCGTTGTGATGCCATCTTGGCCAGCGTGTTTGCGGCCTCGTTTAGCCTCCGGGGGATGTGAGTAAGCTCGAGCCTGTTGAACTTGTCCTCCAACTCGCGCACCGCTTGGCAGTACGCGGCCATCTTAGGACTGATGCAACTCGACTCCTTCATCACCTGGTCGACGATGAGGCGAGAGTCGCCCTTGACTTCTAGGCGACGGATGCCTAACTCAATGGCGATGCGCAGCCCGTTGATGAGAGCTTCGTACTCCGCCACGTTGTTTGACGCGGGGAAGTGCACGCGGATGATGTACCGCATGCGCACGCCGAGGGGGGACACAAAAATGATGCCGAGACCGGCGCCTTCCTTCATCAACGAGCCATCGAAGAACATTTTCCAGTACTCCCAATCGATGAGAGCCGGCGGGAGTTGCGTCTCCGTCCACTCGACAATGAAGTCCACTAGAGCTTGCGACTTGATGGCGGTGCGTGGCGCGTAGGTGATCCCCTGACCCATGAGCTCAAGGGCCCACTTCGCTATTCTCCCCGTTGCGTCGGGGTTTCGAACAACCTCGCCGAGAGGAAAGGATGTGACTACTGTCACAGGGTGAGATTCAAAGTAGTGACGCAACTTCCTCTTGGCGATGAGCACCGCATACAAGAGCTTCTGGATCTGGGGGTAGCGCATCTTGGCATCGGCCAAGATTTCGCTGACGAAATAAATGGGGCGCTGGACCTTGAGGGCGTGGCCCTCTTCCTCTCTTTCTACGACCAACGTGGCGCTGACCACCTGGGTGGTCGCCACGATGTAGAGTAAGAGAGGTTCACCGTCGATCAGAGGGACTAGCATCGGTGCCCGGGTCAGGAGCGCCTTGAGCTTGTCAAGAGCCTCCTGAGCCTCGGCAGTCCAGGTGAAGCGCTCGCTCTTTCGCAAGAGTTTGTACAGAGGAGGCCCCACTCCTCGAGTCGGGAGACGAAGCAGCTAAGTGCTGTGAGGCATCCCATAACCCGTTGAACCCCCTTGCCATTTTGGATCGGTTCCATCTTCGCGATGGCTTTGATCTTTTCGGGATTTGCCTCAATCCCTTGTTGGGAGATGATGAACCCTAGAAGCATACCTCGCAGAACCCCGAAAACGCATTTCTCGAGATTGAGCCTAACGCCGTTGGCCCGGAGTCGGGAGAACGTTTGCTCGAGGTCCACGATGAGATGGTCGGCCTGCTTAGTCTGGACTATGATGTCATCGATGTAAGCCTCGACGTTCGCCCGATGAGTTCTCCGAAACAATTGATCATGCAGCGCTGGTAGGTCGCGCTGGAATTTTTCAAACCGAATGGCATTGTCACATAACAGTACGATCCGAACGGAGTGATGAAAGAGGTTGTGAGCTGGTCGGACTCTTTCATCGCGATCTGATGATACCCGGATGTGGAGTCGACTACTTGGTCTATGCGAGGCAAAGGAAAAGGATCCTTTGGGCATGCTTTGTTGAGACTCATGTAATCAACGCACATTCTCCATTTCCCACTCTTTTTTCGCACAAGAACAGGATTGGCAAGCCAATCAGGGTGGAATACTTCCTTAATGAAGCCTGCATCTAAGAGCCTAGCGATCTCCTCCCCTATGGCCCTGCGCTTCTCCTCGTCGAAACGGCGCAGGCGTTAGTTAACCGGGCGTGACCTCATCTTGATGTTGAGGATGTGCTCGGCGACCTCCCTTGGAATGCCCAGCATGTCTGATGGCCCTCACCTTCTTTTCCCCCGACGCCTGGGGATCAATGAGAACCTCCTTGACATTCTCCGCGGGCTCAAAAGACCTGATGGTGAGCTTCGAGTCGAGGGTCCCCTCGGGGGTCTCTGCTCTGATGAGGGCAAGTTCCTTGGAGGTGATGACGGCCGAGGCGAGCTCGCAGCTGTCCACCTCACACTGATAGACGCGCTGGAAAGTCAACCCAACGGTGATGATTCCGTTCGGGCCCGGCATCTTCAGCTTGAGGTAGGTATAGTTGGGGACGGCCATGAACTTCGCGTAACATGGCCGACCCAAAATGGCGTGGTAGGTTCCTTTGAATCCCACCACCTCGAAAGTTAGGGTCTCCTTCCGGTAGTTGGTTGGATCCCAAAAATTAACCAGCAGATCGATGCTCCCTAGAGGGATCGCCTGCTTTCCTGGCACGACGCCATGGAAGGGAGCCCCCTGGGGGTCGGAGGAGAGAGCGATCGATGCCCATGGCATCGAGGGTATCCACGTACAGGATGTTTAGGCCGCTACCCCGGTCCATGAGCACCTTGGTAAGTCTCTTAGTGCCGATGATCGGGTCGACAACCAGTGGGTACCTCCCTGGCTGCGAGATGTGATCAGGGCGATCAGCGCGGTCAAAAGTGACCGCGGACTCCGACCACCACGGATAGGTGGGTACTGCGGGTTCGGCCGCAAATACCTCTCGTCGCAAGCAGTCGCCCCCCCAAAGATGAGGAGACACCCATCCTCATTGGGGAAACCATCCTGCTTCTCCTCAGCGTCACTGTCTGCCGGCTCGGCCTCCTTCTTCCTCTGCCCCCCTTTTGGGTGGCGCTCGTCAGCCACTTCTTCATCAAGCCGCAATCCTTATAGAGGTGCTTGACGGGGTAGGCGTGGTTTGGGCAGGGCTTCTCGAGCAACTTCTCGAAGTGATCGGGAGTGTCGCCTGCCGCTTTCTTGCCGGCCTTGCGGTCAACGGCGGCCACGAGGTCACCCCCGCCGCCCTTCTTGTTCTTCTTGCCCTTCTTGCCGGGTCGGTTCGGGGCGCCCTCGCCGGCTGCCTCATCCCGCTTGGCCTTGCCCTAGTTGCGGTTGAAGATCACCCCAATGGCCTCCTCGCTGGAGGCGTGTTGAGTGGCGATGTCGGGAAGCTCCTTGGCGGTGCGCGAGCACTTGCGGCCCAGCTTATGGACGAGCGACTCGCAAGTGGTCCCGATTAGAAAGGCTTCAATGACATCGGCGTCAGGGGCGTTGGGAACGGCGTTGTACTCCTTGGAGAAGCGCCGGATGTACTCATGGAGGGACTCATCCGGCTTCTGCCAGCAGTTCTTGAGGTCTCAAGGGTTCCCGGGCGCTCGTATGTGCCCTGGAAGTTGCCCACGAAGATCTCTTTCAAATCAGTCCAGCTGTGGATCAAGTTGGGCAGAAGGTTCTCGAACCACGTTCGAGCAGAGTCGGCGAGGTACAACGGGAGGTTGTGGATGATGAAGCCGTCATCGCGCGCGCCCTGGGATCGGCAAGCGAAACGGTAATCGTTGAGCCAGAGCCCAGGGTTCGTGTCCCCGTCATACTTGCCGCGTTGAGAACCCGAGGCCCGGGAGGGTCGAGACTCACGGTCCGGTCCTCTCCACTGTTGTAGCGCTCGCCGCGACACGGGCGGTAGACTCGGTTGGCCGAGACGGCGTCGTCGTCGTGCCCTCGTCACCGAGCGTTGATGGTGTGGTGAGCGTCGCGCTCCTCTCCCACTCGCTGTCGAACGGGGGTGACCGCTTGTCCCTCATCGCGACAATGAGGGGACGGACAGCACGCGGCGGGGTGAGGAGTGCACTGAGACCTCACGTAACTCGAGCTCCGCGGGGGCCTGGCGCTCTCCTGGCGGCGCCTTTCGTCGGAGATTGGAGCTTTTCGCTTGTTGTATCGCCGCGAGCTCCAGGTGCCTACGCATCTTCTCGCGGGCGCGCTGCTCCTCGGGCGTGGCGGGGGCGGGCAGCGCCTCAAGCAGGGCAGCTGCAGCCGCCACGTTCTGGCTGGCCCGCACGTACGGTACAGGTCCGGCTCCATCCTGCACAATCCTGCGGTTTACCTCGGTGGCGTGAGCTCGTGCCGGCCCGCCATCGGCGCGGCGTGCGATCTCACGCGCCAGCTCCTCGCGCTCCTGCTCGAGTTGGAGTTGGGCCTCCTCGAGCTCCTTCTGGCGCACGCAAAGCTGATCAAAGCACTGTTGCCAACGCTCGACCTCCCCCTGTCCCTCCGCAGGCGTGCCCAGCAGGGGAGCAGGGGGGACGGCGTCGGGCTCATCGTCGACGTTGTCGACGCGCCCTTCCGAGGTGTCGGCCATGTTGCACTCTAGGGAGGGATGGTGGCTCCCCTCGTGGGAGTCCGCGCTGGAGCCAAGGGTTGACCCTAGCGCGTAAAGGTTGTCCCCCGGGTTGAAGAGATCGTCGGCCATCTCGCTGAGCTCATTGCTCATGAAGAGAGCGGCAAGATGCGGCTTCAAAAGCCGGTCCGCGTGGCCTGCCGCATTCAAGAGGCCGATGGGAAAGCGGTTCGTCGACGCTGAAGCCGCAGCCCCCTTCGTCGAGGGTGGTACAAGGGGTTCGCCCCCAAGAAGCTGCGATGTCACATTGACGCAGGAGAAGATGACGTTGTTCAAGTCCTCCTGGGATGGTCGTGGACCCAGGAAGGCGTGAAGTTGCCGGCCCAGCCTCACGGCATCGAAGTCAGGTGGTGAAGCGCCTTCGACAGCGCTACGTCCGGTGGCGCCAGATTTGGCGGCGCTGGACGCATCCGTACGCGCTGTCGAGGGATCTAGACGCAGCTTAAGGAGAGCCTCCGCAGCTTCCTCAGGGATGTGAGCGCGCTGGGGAGCAACTGGGAAGCCAATCGGCTCCAGCTGCCCGTCGATGGTGATGATGACCAAAATGCACGCGCGTCCCGGGAGCCCACACTCCTGGAATATTGGCCATCCGTAGCCTGATGGTGATGCGCAAGGCCCCTACCTGGCGCGCCAACTGTCGGTGTATCGAATCACTGCCTAGTAGATTTGTATGCACGTCATGGCCCGGATGGTAATGGAAGGGAAGACACGAGATTTATACTGGTTTGGGCTGAATGTCTCTACGTCCAGTTCGAGCGATTCTTGTTCTTGCACTCAGTTCATAGTAGGGGTTACAAATAGGCGAGAGAGGGAACGGGCTCCCAAGTCTCTGTGTTCGTGCGTGGGTGAATGTATGTGCGTGTGCTGGAATGTCTCAGAGTCCCCCTGCTTGGGCCCCTTTCCTCCCCTTTTATCCTTCGAGGAGGGAAAGGGGTCAGTTACAAATGAGAGAGAGAGGGGGATAGATGCTAAATGTTCCCGACTCCCCGTCGTCGTGGTGTGGGGCCCCTGACTTCGACGGGGGAGGTCCGTCCCCTGTTCCTCATCCTGTGCGGAGCGTGGAGCGCTCCCCATGCTGTCTTGTGTGGGGTGACGTCGTTGTTGGGGAACGCACGTCAATCCTGGCACACGTCCGTCCTTGTTCCTTTAGTTGCTGTGGTTGTTGTACTCTCCGGCGCCGTTCACTGGAGGAGTGGTTGGAGGGCCTTTCCATGGCCGCCGGAGCGGCACTGTTTAGGGCACGTCCCGAACTGTCGCATTGCCTCGTTCCATACCCTGATGTGACCATTTGCACCATCCCTTTGACTGGGAGACGGCTCCCTCAGGGTAGGTTTGCGGTCTCTTCAGGGTACGGATGATATGAGGTGTGGGCGAGGTCCCGACTCCCTCCGCAGAGGGTCGGGCGAGGCGGAGCCCCCTGACCCCCTCCGTGGTGGGTCGGGCGAGGCGGACTTTCCTTAGCGGGACGCGCTCGCGGGCTGGCCTTCGCCCCTGGGCCATTGGGCCGTTCATCGACGGTTCGTTGGCCGCCCGTGGGCCATTCACGGGCCGCTCTACTATTCTTCAACGGGTGAGGTTTTCGATCCTGGGGTCTAAGAGCATCCATTCTATTCTCCCTCAACACCGTTGAAACCATTAGTAGAAAATTTCATGAAGTTCTTGAATGTGTGGTTGCAATGGCTGAACATTACTTGAGACCAACATATCCTAATTTTTGCAAAGTGCACAAGCGGATTCACAATGAAAAGAGAGCATATCAACACTTTAAGAATTGCATAGGTGCACTTGATGGAACTCATATCCGTGTCAGTCTTTCACCAGATGAACAAGTGACGTATATTGGTAAGACGGGAATTGCAACTCAAAATGTGCTTGCAGTTTGTGATTTTGATATGCGATTCCCTTATGTGGCTGCGGGTCAACCGGGTGCTTTGCATGACACAAGTGTCGTGTACCATGCATTGGAAGCTGATGCGGAAGTCTTCCCACATCCTCCTCAAGGTATATTCTTTCTAAAATCATATGGATGCTACTATTCTTATATCAAATTCTTATGATGTTGTACTTATATGTAGGCATGTATTATGTTGTGGATGCCGGTTATCCTAATCATTCGGGTTACCTAGCTCCATACAAGGGTGAGAGGTATCACTTACCTGAGTGGCATCGAGGTATGGAACCAAATACTCCAAAAAAGAAGTTCAACCGGATACATTCATCTGTTCGTAATGTTATTGACCGCTCATTTGGAGTATTGAAGATGAAATGGCAAATCCTATATAAGATGCCTGGCTTTTCAATGGTAACACAGAAGAAGATTGTCGCTGCTACGATGGTTCTCCATAATTTCATACGTGAGCATGCAAGTGATGAGGAAGATTTTGCTAAGTTCAATCGAGATCCTAACTTTGTGCATACTGTTCCAGAAAGATACAAAAAATATGCTGTGTCTCAGCATGCCTCCGATGGATCAACTTCGAAATCAAGCTTCGTGACTATGGACACTTTCTGTGATAGTATGGCTACATCTATTGCACTTGCATGGAATTAGTGTAATAGTTTTATTATTATGAACATGTCATTAAGGAATATTCGGGTGCGAACATTGGTCTATCATATATTTGTACTATAATTTATGAAATATTTGGATGCGGACAATAGACTTTTATTGTATTTTTTTTTCATGAACATTTTATTTTGTATGTATGGCAAGAGTAGTTGCTGTTATTGAGAATTTCTCTCATTATTGATACAGCCAATCAAAGAAGGGGCAAAAAAGACAATCCACCCTCAAAACCCTCTTTTTTGGAGCTAGGGGCACCCTCCATGCCAAACACCCCATCCAGCCAGCTCCAATTCCACCCAGAGCTAGTTCCAGCTGGAGTTTTGGAGTGGAGCTGCTCCAAGCAGAGTTAGAGCCATGCCAAACAGGCCCTTATTCTAGTCTAATGTTTAAACCTCCAAAATCATAGCATGGAAGTCTGGAATTTGAAGTTGTGAATTTGTACGGGCATTTTAAGATGAAATACCAAAATGAAATGGAACGGATATTTTCACATTGAAAGTTTGAAAGGACTTTTTCCAAGTCTTTTTCCAAACTTTTGAGCTGGAAGATTTCAAATAAAAAAATGACTAATTGAGAGTTTGAAAATGAAAGTTTTGCGTTCAATTTGGAAATTTTTCTATGAAGGATCAAAACATCTCAGCCCCTAAGCTCTTTGTCCATTACCACAAGTAAAAATGCGCTCAAGGAAGATACACATTTATTCGATTAAAACAGGACCACCCCACCTCAAAACTAATTACTTTATTAGAGCATCTCTAGCAGTTGTGGTGAAATATTGGACAACCCAATAATTATTAGGGAAACGAAAAGGTTTTGAATTTCTAGTCTCCCAATATGTTAATTGTATTGAGATGAGATTATCAGAGAAGAACTGTAAAAGCATCTCCGAATAATCAATGAAAGTGGTATTGGGATATCCAATAACCTTAGTATGAGATGCTCGTTTTTTTTTTGCTACTTGCCACACATAGTTTGGAGCAACGGAGCCTCAATTTCATTTTTCATGGCTCTTGGTTGGCTAGGGTTTATCCGCTCAATATTGCAACAAATTTCTTGCGGTTTAACTGGATCATTGGTCAAGTTTTTTCACAATTAAGTCCAGTTTTTGTTAATTTCCATTATCATCCACTCTTTATATTTTGTTCATTTGTGCCAATGACAAATGCAACGATATTCAAAATTGGATATATTCCATCATCAAAATAACAAGCATGTTGGTAACAGTTGGGCTACGTGAGTGATACAGAAAAGGCTGTGTCAACACAAGCTCAGCAGCTGAAGCTCGATAGACGACAATAACACAGAGGTGGTGCGCTGATCGAACGTATGAAAATTCATCTGAGATCCAGTAAAAATACCACTGAAGCTATTAAGGTCACATATAAACTCTTGCTAACTTTTCACCACTTACAAAGGTTTCAGCTGTTTAAAGCTTGGAGCTATACAAGTAATAATTCTTAGTAAAATCATTCAACCAGGAAAAAAAAAGTTTTAAGAAAATGAAAACACACAGAACAGACAATTCCGTAACACATTATTTTCTTCAAAAATAATTGAACTATACAAGTTATTTACATTGTTATGCAGAACCGAATCCGACAAAGTCTGGATAAAAGAATGATTTTCAAGGAATTCCTAGCTGCTACCATTAGAAAAATGATACTTTGTCTATGAATACTGCACACATGCATTTCGGGAGGGCAGAACGAAAAAAACTATTCCCAACCCAGCCAACTGAAACTTGAGAACAGCAAACCAACCTATCTGGACAAAAAATAATTACATAGCACAACAGGGAGAAAGGAAACCCTAGGTTGAATTTACATCATCTGATGGAAGAATGCAGAGGTATATGCCCATGCAGCAACGTATCGTGAGGAAAAATAAGTGTCTCTGGCCCTTTGAGGGCTCAGCTCTTCAAGAATTGAAAGGTAGGCATTGCAGTAAGTTCTTGCGGTGCGGTGACATTCTGAAATTCTTTGGCATCCATAGAATCTGCTATCTCTTCAAGTGATATGGGCATGCTGCAATGAGTAAAGGCAAAAAGTTAAGCATATCCTCAGAATTTCGCAAGCAGCACAGTAATTTTTTTACGCACCTAATTTCATCATCGAGTAAAAAGGTGTTGTCTAGAGTTTCCTGGTTCGATTCGTTAGTCATCAGTGTTCGCATCTCCTCAAGGACCTACAGTCAAGAAGAAAATCAATCAGTTCCGCTAGTAATCAGCTGCTCTATGTTCTATGAATGAGGAAAATGCAAATTCAAAGTGCAGAACCAGGAAACAGGCAAAATGGTGAAAGTTGGAGGTGTCAATTAGATTCAAAACTGAAGTGGCATTCCATACTACAAGAGCTGTTGAATCCAGCTAAATTTCCCATTTTGCAGAAATTGTGCTAATGCCATTTCATGTGCATCCAGGGTGAAATGAAACTGAATATGACTATATCTTTGAGCATTAAAAAATAGATTCTCTTATTACCTCTTCTGACACGCTCTCTGTGTTATATTTGTCATCCCAGTACTGAGTGCATATTTTGTAGAGCTGCTGTACACTTAGTACCTGCATGATACCGGAATAGACTTAGTTGGTTGCTAAGTTAGTGTGCGCGTGTTGTGCGTGTGTGCGAGGGAGGGAGCACATACTGGGCAGAGATCATTGACTATCTCATCATATGAAATCCTGAACTTTTTGAATATGACCTAGACAACATAAATATCTCATCAGTATTGAAAATTCATATTGCAAGTCCTTTAAGGAGCCATAAAATACAAGCATCAACTGAAGCCATAAATGCCTCTCCATTAAATTTACCAAGCGGAAAAGATCAGTTAGGACATCCTCAAACTAAATAAGTATCTTACACGAAATGTCAAACTTACAATCTATCCTAATAACATCCAATTAATGCGCCAGGGCTGGTGTGATGCGCTGCTACTAACAGCAACACACAGAGTGCCTACAGACATGGCCCTAAAAAGCAACCAGAACAGGACATTGGTAACTTCCTTTTCTCCTATGCAACAAAAAAAAATTCCATTCTAGGAAGTTATCATCCTCATTTCCCTTTATTCAGGTATCATGTAAAAAGTGACATCTTAGACAATCTGGAAACAATAGAACTACATTAAAGTCCATGATATATTTAGAACTACATTAAATTCCATGATATATTTTACACTAACCATGAGCAAGTCAAATATTATAGCTTTCTTATAACAACCTCCACCCGGAAAAACATGATGCTTTTGACAGCCAAAATGATCTAATTGCATGTCAATTGGGCTGTCGGAACCATCAAGTTATTCTGACCGGAGGGAGTACTTGTTTAACAACTTCTGTACTTCAGTTCTCACACTAGCTAACCATGTTATAGACACCTTGATGACAATCTATAAGCATAGGTGTGAACGAATTGCTCAGGTATCACATACCAAGAAATCAACAGCTTGCCTGATATGCTTGAGTTCATCCAATGCAGATCCTGCAAACTGTTACCATGTAATAGTTAGGTACGAGCAAAACAAACAAAATGCATACTTAATGCTGATAGTTGCACTTCAACATTCAGCCACAAAAAATACAAAAATATGATAGTCCTGTGAAAGGAAAGCAAGATTAGAGGGAATAGAGGGGTTTTACATGATGAGCATATAGTGAGATGCTAGAGCGTAATGGACAATTTTGCTCCAAGAGCCCCTCTATAACATAAGATTCAGCCAACAGATATGCATCTGTTGGGTGCCATAGAAATTCATAACTCATTTAACTTTTAGCATTACAACTTTACTGGACTAATGCCAACTAGAAAAAAAAAAGGTTCCAACAATGTGCATCCATGGAAAATTGTACAAAAAGAACTCAGGTTTAGATATATGGTGCAACTGCATGTTTAAGATTACCTCTGGCTTGACTTCTCCACACCATGCCTCTAGTTGTGCCAATCCTTGTTTCACATACTCTCCATTACTGAAAGAGCAGCACTCATGACGTACAAGAAGGCTGCAGAACAGTTTTGTGACATAGTAATCAATTTATGCATCGGAGGAAATGGCAAAACACTAGATAACTGGAATCAGAGGACAATTTACCTATTGAAAAGTTGTGCATTGATAAATGAGAAAACCTGGGTAAATATCTTCCGGATAAAAATAGATGGGACCTAGAAGTTCAGCAGAATGTTTAGAACAATACCCACTAGTTATGGGCAAGGTACATCAAATAAATTAAAACTTACACAATTGTCTTGCAAAATTTTCAAAAGTTCATTTAAATGATCGACCATTGCCTGCCAATAACTAGCTTGATTTGAAAATGAACGTCCCCTTGGCAAACTTGACGATCCAAAAGAACGCCCTCTCACCATACTAGCTTTAACAGTTCTTGGGACCTGCGGTCACAACATGATCCAAAAATCAAAACCTGCGAAAACACTAAAAGCACTGTGAGTACATGCAGGTGAAGGCACTGAAACAGAAAGATAACTGTGAGCAGTAAATGTCAACTTAGTCAACAAAAAATGTGGATTTTTCGAAACAAAGGTGTACATCATAAAAGAACATTCTTATACATTCATATCCATAGTAACCTAAAGAGTGTGTGTGCAATCAACTGACATGAGGTTAGCAAAAATGAAGATCACATGGTATGATACCTGAATAGCATATGACAGTAACGAAGCAAGATCTTTCTTCAAATTGTCACAGATCATTCCATATAAGCCTTCCACAAATGCTGACAGTTGCTGCTTAAAAAGAAAAGCAGGATACTTGGCCTCGATTTGGCGCACAAGGTCCATATCAACAGTGATGTTTGAAGAGCGGAACACCTGAAAAAATGACAGCAGCAGATGCGGTCATCAGTACTGAGAACTAAACTATGTCATGTCAAATTCAGGACACATCTTGTCCTAGAGATGCACTATGAAGTTTGGATCACAACAAAATATGCCTCCTCCAAACAGAAACAAATATGCACCAGAGCAAGGTGTTCTGAATTATCGTAAAACCCACACCCACTTTATATACTTTTGTCCGATGAAAACTCTTTATTTTGACACAAGTGTACTCAAAAAAATTACAATGCAGAATTTTGTCAAGGACAGATATGTGACTCCACTCCAAGAGTAACCGACGAAACATACCATCCTCCCAAGAAATGATGATTGAGTCTGTGGTCTCTTCAGTGGACTAGTTCCTGTTGTGCCAGCAGCTTTTAGGCTCTTTTGAAGCATGATCAGTAAAGTCGATGAATTCGATAACCAGTATGCAAGATCCTCATTGCTATCGTGGTTCTGAAATGCACAGAATGTCAATTATTTAAGAGCTAAATCAACGGAGAGATACCAGGAACAAATGTTTGTGGAACATGGGGTCCATGTAAAAAAAACATAGAGAATCAACACAACGCAGAAAATACCTGCATTGCAGAACCAAAAATTTGAATAAGACGATCAAAAACACTTGTTTTTTCTGTTTCAAAGATCTTCCAGTGCACAAGACACTTATATATGGTTATTGCAGCAACTGGCTTTCCTTCACTAAAGCCAATATTTTCACTAACACAGTTTATAAGTGCATCAACACTCTCCTGCAAGAAGTATATTGTAGTGAAGCTTCATATGTTATATTGTCCTATAACTTTACTAAATGACTCAAAACACACATGGATATAAACATTTTAACATACATGCTGCCTCTCAAAAAAGGATGCCCTAGGCTGTGCAAAGCTCCCATATTCCCTGGGAGCTGGAGGAGTGCCATGAGGTGTCTGCAGACAATGACCGAATTAGATTCAAACATAGACGACTAGTAATTAGCAATTTAACATATTGTATAAGATAATTGCTTCTGACCGTTTGTTCACTACGTGGGCTGCCATTAGTCAATTTCTGCAAAGGTAGAATGACAGAAATATTTCAGAAATAAAAATGTGTAGCTTAAAATTTTAACAAGTAAAAATGTGCAAAGTAACAATATAGAAAACAGTGAAGGAAACACCAGTGCACCAATATTTGTACTGAAATGCTTTATGACATGAGGAATGGAGAGACGACATACAGATTTTGGAGATGAATTCTCGGGTATTGTTCTAACAGGAGTACGCAACAGTGCCTGCTGCCGAAGTAATTGATTTTCTGCTTCCATAGTGGTTACCTTTTCTTGAAAACTACCCATTCGGCAGAAGAAACAATTTTCAGAAGGTAATCAGCAAAAGAACAGATGTATATGATGCACAAACACCAAAAGAGATTACATATGTAAACAATGCTGACCTTAGCATTGTGTTGGTCAGTTCATTTATCTTTGAATCAGCATCTGCAGCTTTCTTCATCCACTCTTCCCTAGCTTTCTTCATTTCTTCAAACTTCTGTTCTGTTTCATCAATTTTGGTCTCAAGAGAGCCCACTAAAGCCTAAAAGTATAGAAGAAATACAAAGCACCATGTCAGCATCTTTTGTTGTAATACAAAGGAAAGATAGGACAGATGTAAATGAAAGAAAAAGAAGAAAAATGAGTTGATAGGGCCACAGATGATATCACAAGCCTCATTGAAAGAACTAAGATGGATTAGGCAGCACTTCCAATCAGATGTAGATTTCCTAAAAGCAAGTTCTACTAGGAAAAGATAAGTACCACCATGATCATTTCTTAGAATTTAACAGATAAGTTTGGCAAGTTTTTCTAAGGCCATCTTATGAGTTAAGATGGTTCAAAGGTTGTAGTTAGTTTGGAGTACAAGCCATGTTGAGGCACTGTAACATCCAGCCCATGGGCCGGTTGGGCCACAATTGGAGTACCATGCATGAGGCATGGTAGCTCAAGAATAGTCCCAAATGGGAAGTTGAGAGGGGAGCTAACTTAAATAGCCAACTCTAGGAAGCATTGCAACCTTAGGTTAACCGTTTTACACGAAGCGAGGACGAAAGCGTAAGCAGGTTGCAGTGTAGGTGTGGTCCATTCAGCGTGCAGAGTGGGCATGAGGCATTTTCCTGGGTTGGGTCGTTATAGGCACCAAAAATATAGTAGGATAATAAATGTTTAGATGGTTATAATGGATTAAAAATAAAAAATATGTTTCTCCTGTAAAAAGATACAAAATATGCTAACAATTTAAAGTTGAGCTTAAATAATGCTTACGTTCCAAGTTCCAGACCACCGAAGTTACTAGGCTAATTCACATCAACAATATTAAAGCACATTACCACGACTTGTAGCAACATGGTTTTGTTCAAACAATATGGTTCCACATGGTTCAAACCTCAATCAATACGTGTGAAACTAAATTAATCCCATATCAGGATTAAAGTTTCCTGCTCTGGTCAACGTAGAAGCATGATCAACTATATGGAGGATCAGATGCTTGGGGGCATAGCTCATTAGCATTTGCTCATAGTTTGAATATTGTGCTCTATAAAGTGCACTTCAATTCCCATCACATAATGCGATGCAATATAGAGCCACGAAAAATCCCTTAACGTAACTATGATGCATTTCGCTCATCCTGAAGGTTTTGATAATTTTACCACAACAGTTGATAGACAGACAAATGCAACAAATGTAATGCAGTGGACATCAAAATCATTTATCATACTTACCTTTAGATTCTCATTTTCATCAGTGAGTTTATCAACAAGAGTTGTATCAACTTGGACTTCTGGTACTAAGGCAGCTTTCTCAAGTGCTTCTTTCGTGATTTCTTGTTCCCTTTTCAACAGATCTTTTGTCTCCTTGGATTGTAATTGTAGTTCCTGCAATTGTTGTTGCAACTTCCTATTTTCTTGTGTCTTAGCTTCTTCCACGTCAGTCTGCAAGCAAGGAAAACGCAGATCAGGTACTTGCAACAGCGTTAGATGAAGCAAACTAATATGAATGTCCATAGTAACACAGGTTGTACCAACAGTAATAATCCATGTTACAGAGTTACATATCTGTTTTAACTTAACCTTATTTATGAATTAAGTTCGCAACAAAGTGTAATGTTTGCATATTCAGTAAACACAGGTTGTTCACTTTCTAATTTATATCATGTATCTTTTGCATATTCAGTAAAAAAATGAGCTAATGAGAAATTTGGATCGAGCCAAACTGACCCACTTGCATTCCTAGATTACAATTAGCTTTAAACTGGACTGGAACTGGAAAGGAATAAGTTGGGCTTAGAAGTTCATCTCATAGTATAGAACGATAAATAGAAAAAAAATACTAGGGTAACAACAATATGCAAAAAACCCATTTAAATGCACTGATGTGCTTATATTAAAAGGTCAGTAAGATAACGAAAAGGTTCATCGAACATAACGGCTTTCTTGTTCAAATCAAATTCAAAAATCCTGTAGAAGTGCTACTCTTCACATCATATGTGCTACTTCTTGTTTCACATATGTTTTGGCTTAAGGAAAACACTTGAAAGCAAAATTCATTAACAAAATGCCCAAGTTATGAAAATCAAACTCCAAGTTCACCAAAAGAGCAAACATATGCATATTTATATTTTGAAAATCCAACAATATATTTAGGACTATTTTGTAGCTTCTTCATCGGATGTAAAACCTCCTCAATAAAAAGAAAAGAGAAACAGTTAAATAAGAATCAGACACTGAACAGCTAAAGAAGCAGCAGACACTGCATAGAAACTGAGAGATATATTTACTGCTGTCATGCATTTTTTCCATAGCACTCACAATTCTGTCCCTGCAATGTAATAACAGAAATCCCTCCAAAATGTTTATTAGACTCACATTTCTTGATTGGACAATTATGGGACTAATATGGCCTTCAACAGTATGCTGGTCCTGTGTACTTTAATATTCAATAACCACTGCCTCAGAAAGGCATTGCTTTGTTCCACTGGAAACCATGAAAAATTGTTTTTTTATATATTTGATGATTTAGACTTGTGGATATGCATTAAAAAAAGCAACAGCCGACACCATTCTCACGTTGATGTTGTCCCTTGCTCTCATTAAATTCATTAGGTTACTCAGTTATCCATCACAACCAATCAATAAAGAGACTTGTTGTATTGTTGTACATAACTACATGGTTAAAGGACAAAGGTGCACATTTGGAAAATGCAGGTATATTTCCTTTTTAAATCTTATTACATGAAATTAAAATTACACTTTTCAACTCCAGCACATTTAATAAAAAAATGTGGGAGTACTATCAAGTGTATATCAACCATATGCCCAAATGCAAAATAAAATAATTCAGAACTTTACCCTGATGCGTTTCTCTAGTTGCAGACGCCAGGTAAGCTCCTCCACTTGCTTCTCTAATTTATTCTTGGCAGCTTGGAGAGCACCAGTTTCTTTAGCAGCCTGAAAATACAAGAAAGCATGAAGATGATAATATTGTCGCAGGCAAGCTCTCCTCTTGAAATATGTTGACTGTTTCGCATGGAGCTACGAAGAAATGCCCGGTTTAGACCCGCAGTCCACAAGCTCAAGATTGTTCCAAATGTGCAGCCTGTTAAACAGGCACCTCGCCGCATGAGGATAGAGCTTGAAGAAAAGGTTAAAATCTCTGGTTATTTTCTTTCTGGTTCTTTTAAACAATGACGACTTTACCAAACTCTGGCTAAGCTTTCATGTTGATCCAGGTTTCGGAGTACCAGAAGTGTGAGAGCTAGATTTATGGCCGTTAGGTGCGCTTGCATATGGAGTTGGCCATAAGGACCAAAGCTTTAAACTGGCCATAAGGAGTTGGCACAAAAAGACATGACCTCATTTGTGTGTGAATACCCAATTATCAATCAATAACATTTTTCTTGAAAGCATCAATCAGAAACATCATAAAGATTTATTCGAGAAAAAAAAAACATCATAAAGAGTACACCTTCGTTGATAATCAGCTGATGACTTGTGTTATGTATAGCATTGTAATTAAAAAGATACTGCAGCAACACGCCAAAGAAAATTACAGTAAAATATACTCAGGCCATATACACAGGTGTTTCGTACCATTTTAAGCTTCCGAAGTTCTTTTCTGGCAACTCTTCCTCTCCAAGCACATTGTGTAGTAACAGCTGCCTTCTTCAAGCTCATGTACCGAGAGCGTGCTACATAACTACGCCAGAAACTCTGTGGAGAACAAAATGAATAAAAGTGACATTAAAACATTGTATCATAAATGGAGTTAAAGAGGGATTAGTAAGAAATGGATACAGTTGCATAGGCATGAACTGTAATATAGTTAGATAAAGACACCTGAAGAAATAGAGCTAGTCAAAAAAATTTATAAAAAGAATACCTATTTATAGCTTAGAGTCAACACACAAGAAAGTACTAGAACTTGTATTTAATATGAAAGTATACTCATAAAGGTAAATACAAACTTTTTCAGGAAATGCAAGTTTCAGAAAACGTAAAAAAAACCCTCAGGTAAACATGGTCAGTTTTAGTTAATAATTAAATATGCATAAGACTTTGAATGGACAACCAGAAATTAGATACTTCCAAAGAAACTAAAACGGAGACCTGAAAACATACCTGAATAATCACCACAGCTTTTGTTTGCAGACGGAAATGGAGTTCCTTGCGAGCAGCCATTCCACGTAGACAAGATTGGATAGTAGTTGATGCGGAACAGAGATTTCTGTAGTTCTTCCTTGCAAAGTGCATACGATAGCAGGCTTGTATTGTCAATGAAGCAGCCTCCCTGCGGAGATCTTCATAATGATATCTTGCAATTTGTCCTTCAGTTATCACATTTCAACAATCATTATCTCTGTTTCAAATAATAGAGAATACTAAAATATGTTTATTTTAATTTTTTTTCAGAGTAACAAGGACATATACCTCTGCAAATAGCCTGAAGATGGGTAGCAGATATTCGAAGTTGAATGAAATTTTTGCGAGCCAGGTAAGACCGAACTTTTCTCTGGATTGTAGTAGCAGAATGGCCCAACACCTCAGTTCTCAGAGCATCTAACTCAGCCATTTGACCAGCCCGCAGAAACACTTTAGTTTTCCCTATCTGTAAATTGCACATGAGAATATAAGATATATAAAGGGTATTTAAAACTAACATAATAAAGTTAGAACTTCAGAAGCAGCAACTTGTCCAGATAAGGATAGAGATTGAATTGCACTTAGGGTTTCTCTTATAACTAATTCCTGCAATCCATTTGACAAGATACATACAAGGTTGTTCTAAAGCTTGTCTTAGAGGAATTGCAATATTTTTCTCATGATATCAAGACAACAGGTCCATTGACTGGGTTGAAACAGAACCAGTGCATAGCCATCAAACAATACAACTAATGTAGAACTAACTTCTGTCATGGAATCATACATACAGAATACATGAATTTTAATCTTTTTAGAATATTTAGAGCAACATGTAAAACTACGTGTACAACATTCAACTAAATCTGCTAACCAGAGTGGCCTTTTCAGTGGTTACAAGATTAGGGGGGTGAAAGGATATATGTTGTAAGCCTTCATAATAGAGGGAAACAGAAGAGAAGCCAAAGAAAGACCAATTCTAGTACAAGTAATAAATTAAAATTGATTTGATGACATCAAGACTACACATTTCACCAACCAGCACTAACCTGATAGCCTGTGAGATTGGCTTTCTCAAGGAGCATGTTTGTAGCAGTAACTTCATCATAACTGCCAACGTAATAGTAAGGACAAGCTGCAAGGCCAAAAGGCAACCAAAATGCAAAAGACTAGATCAAGATAGTGTAGATTACCTTTCACCAAGTACTTCAGGTAGTAAGACGCCAAAACGATCAACAAATTCATCAAATCTACGCCTTGTTGGATATCCTAGACAGCTTATTCTTATCGCCTCTAATACTCCCTGTTTACAAGGTTAGATAACATATCAATTTAGCATATCTATCTTCAACAGTTAGTTAATACAAACTGCATCAAGAATAAGATTTATCAGCATAAAAATCCCCAGGCATACCGCCACCATGTGTACAACTTAATACCACAGGAAGTTATAACATGTATTTTGCTCTGTTCACATGATTCTCTAAGGTCCTTATTACTTTACAATCTATATGGTGAAATTTGAAAGAAGAAAGGCATTTAGTTTGAAACAGTTTTATTTTACCAGTGTAAAGTCTGCCTTTATATTTTGACTCGACCTTTTTATCCATATAGAAATATGTACTTCCAGTGAAATAGCTCAGCACAATGTCTTACCCCACATCGAAGTTGCTGGAGAACATTACTGTTCTCGAAAATTGCTGGCTTGAGAGCATTATTGGGCTTTATGCAGCGTATGTAATGTGGTTCTGTTGCACTCAGAGTTTCCAGCAAAGATTGTAATTGTTGCTGTGATGTTACCAGAAATGTTAAATTTCCTGATACAGAAGCTGCACAGGTTTATGTCTGACAAGCAACACACTCTTTTACCTTAAAGCTTGAACCTATCGATGTAAATTTCGTGGATTTAGTTGATTCTTCAGAAGGTGGGAAAAGACTTGAAACAAACGAACATCTAGAAGCATTTAATAAAACTTGATGCTCGTTCACAGCATAATCAATGTTCTTATCCAAGAACAAATCTGTTTGATATGTAACCTGCAAAAGAAGAAAATGATGATTACAACATGTGTACCTCGTACTTCCCAATTATAGAAAGATATGATGGCAGTATGGCACCACAGAACTAATTCATCTCCAGGTTAGACGAATGGATCATGTGCAGCAAGTAAATCATCTTGCCATGATGGGGACAAAGCATATGCTGAAAAGTGTGTTACTGACATCTTAGAAAAAAGAGCAGTTCAATTCGAAACTTACATCTGTTCATCAATACCTAACTTGCGTTTATGCACTCATCCACCTCAAAACATTGGTGCGTGTACATTTCTAAACATGTATACCTGGAAAAACATCTCCTTATGTGCAGTTGTGCACTATGTAAAAAGAAAAAGAAGATGAACATGCATGCCACAACTTCTCTTTCTTCACCTTTTCTTCTGGTGCAATGCATATCTGATTATATGTCGCACAAATTTATGAATATGTTACATGAC
Organism: Panicum miliaceum; assembly: GCA_032594955.1. Lineage (NCBI taxonomy): Eukaryota > Viridiplantae > Streptophyta > Magnoliopsida > Poales > Poaceae > Panicum > Panicum miliaceum. The sequence goes on along the minus strand of CM064057.1, from coordinate 48,855,245 downwards.
ATGATGTACATGTATATATTCTTTACTTCTTTCAGAATTATTTTTAAGTACAACATAGGTTTAGAAGAACTTAGGTTCAGAAAAATTATGTCAATTAGAAAATGATCACTTAGTTTTCACCAATCAAATTTTCACATGTTGATGATCTTTGCTTACCCATTTATCCTATCCAATAATGGCAAGCCCATAGATCAGAAACCTTCTTCAGCAGCCATTAAGCTTTTGGGCTTTTCAAATTGATAAATGTGAAAGTCAACGAAAGTTACAGTTGTCGATCCAATTATGGGACAGACCTATCTGTTGTTTTTTGTTCTACTCAATTATATCATCCTCTATGATGCTCCTACTAATATACAACTGTATTTTGTACAATGAATAATCAAAATTCAGTGAGCAACAACTGGTATGATTGGCTGGAATGGTCATTTCACATAAGGCATCTGTCAAACCCGACTTGTATTACAGGTTACATGAGTAAAGGTTGACATATTAAGTTGTGAATATACACCAAGCATGGATTGACATTTTTTGCAGGATATAAGACTGCCAAGTTGTGACTCACCACCTGGGACCAGTTTATTGTTTGCATTATAACATATAATATAATGTGTGCGACCACATGTGTCAACATGTGTCACTGTCACAAGTTCATAGTTAGTGCATCATGTATCACCAGTAGCAAGCCAAAATATGCTGTACATAGTGTGAAGAATTATTCTTTCAAATGATAGTAGGGCCAACAGAACAAATACGCTACTTACATTTCCAGCGTAGTGATGAATAGTGAAATCAGACCGCGCGAATTTTGGCCTACTGAAGTGTGGGTTCCCTTTAAATTTTTGATAAAGCTTTTCAGCAAATATTTCATGGGTTGAATTTCGCAACATGCTGAAGCCCAAAACAAGACAATGTTATAAAGGGTCAGGACTACAAACAAAACAACATATTCACGGCTTCCTTACCAAGTCTCATCCAGTAGAGCAATTATACCACCTGGTTTCTGTATTAAAAGAAATCAGAAGTCAAAAATGCAATCCCATAGTATGGCTAAACTGCAATTGAAATTAGTAATTAATATTTCTAGATGGTTAAAATGCACATGGTACTCAGACCCATTCAGATTATTCAATAATTCTGAGTACCAGATAATTCTGCATTCAATCTTAAGTTTCATTAGTCTAAAAGTAACTAAAAAAGACAATAACTTGCTGAAGGCAGATGAAAGAAAATGTCATGTATTCAAGGTAGTACTGAAAGCAGATCATATAAGTGCAAAAATGAAATATTGATAATAAATAAAACACTGCATAGGATACTGTATGTTGTTCACCTTCTCAATAAGATCAAGAATCTCTTGGTTGTCCACAAACTGGATATAACTCCAATCAATTTCTTCCTTTGTATATTCTTCTTGTTCCATCTTAAACACGTGCTGCTCATGGAACATATACAAAGAACGATTAAACGCAAATCAAATTTTTGTTTGACCAGCTAAAACATAGAATGCAGAACATTCTCAAGAAATGTGACTTCCTTTCTCTGACCTGATTAAAGTGTTGCTGCAGCTTCTCATTAGTTAAGTTGATACAGAACTGCTCGAAACTGAGGCATAGCAAAACATCACCAAATAACATTTATATTCAATATCATCAAAAGGTAACAAAATGATTTCATGCCATACAGTACCAATTACTACGTAAAGATATGAAAGATCAAAGTCTCTTAACAGGGAGAGCATACAACGTCGCATATTGCTATGCAGTTACTGTAACCAGTGCAGGCACTAGCTAAAGAAACTACATGCAACAGCTATAAAGAAGAGCACATATTTCAGCCAAATTTCGTACCAACAGACCCCATTTATGTCGACAACATGATAATAGTTTCCATCAAGGTTTTCTTCTTCTTCATCACTGTAGCGTGAAGCCGGTGAAGCTAAAAAACCCAGCTTCGCCGGCTTCACCTCTCCCTCAGTTCATTTTGCTTCTCGTTTTGCGTTCTAGCTTCTTGCTACAGTATAGAACAGTGACGCACAGTGACAATCACTGTAGCAAGAAGCTGAAGCCGGAGCCCGGTGAAGCTATGCCAAAGGGGCCCTAAGTGTTGAGAGTACCATTCCTACAGGTCCTTTTTTCTCCTTTTCAATATATCCAATTACCACGCTTTTGATATGTGAATTTGATTCAGTAAGTTTCAGACATATGTTCACATATATGAAATAAAATGAACTTAACATATATATTGAATAATTCTCACAATGTGCAGTATGGTCATTGTTCATGTATTTGTAGTTCCCGTAAAAATGTTGCAAATGAAAAGTCAACTATAGACGAAAGTACATTGGGTGAAAATTTCCTAAGAATATGCTGACATTACAACAAGATTTTTAGTTAAAAAGCAGAAAAGTCGTGTCTGTTTTCTAAGCACATCAAGATCATTGTTTTAAATAATATGCTTGCATAGTAAGATATATGTGTTGCATAATCAATCATTTCCATTTTGAACAAATTCCCAAGACTTGAGATACGCAATGAAACAAATAATCCTAATACAACGTAAGCCATTTATATTCAAAATAGATTGATTAGCTTTGTATTGCAGCAAACAAAGTTGAACATGTTGAGCCCACTAAATCAGTGATATACACTATCCAATAAAAAAATCTCGCTGCCGTTCTTTTGTTACACTCTATTAAAGCATTGGTAAAGATAAACAGATGATTAAATGCAAAGGCATACCAGTTAAGCACCTGTTTGTCTTGAAACTCTCAAAACCATATATATCCAGCACACCAATCAGAAGCTTTGAGCTCAGATCTTGTCCTATTGAAGTATTGATCTTATTTACAAGCCTAAAAAGCAGAAACACAAATGTGAATCATCTTTTTTGCTATGGAAGTAATATAATAGAAAGCAACATGACAATAAACTACTGACTAATGTCAGAACTTACCAATCAAACAAACGAGAGTAAACAATTCTGGCCAATGCATCTCTACTAAGAGCTGCTGCTCGCGCATCTAAATTTTTCACGATACTTTCACCACGTGTTGCCATAACACGCTTACACAAAGATTCTTCAAGACCCTTTTCATCACACCTGTAAAATGTTGTCAAATGCATCTCTCACCAAAGATGACAAATAATGTTATCGAGGGAACACAAGAAAGCACTAATACATGAAAAGCTCTGCAGCTGTCTTAAGATGGAACTGAGATTTTTCATCTTTGGGTACAGAAGAATCTGCTTCGCTCCCTTCTGAAAATTCCACATTGCCCAAATGAAGAATGGCAGCTACAACTCTAAATATTGCATCCTGCATGAAATGCCAATGGAAGTTTAAAGCGAATATTTTATCTTTCAAGTGAAAATTAATTTCAACTATGCCCTTGCCGTTACCTGTTCATCAGAACTAATGCCCACAATGTCCATTGCCCTCCTAGTTGTGATATATTCTGAGGCATCATTCATCGCATCAAGTTTAATGCAACTAGACTGGTTAAGATAGTGAAATGATGCAGCATCTCCTAATTTATATCTCTCACAGTCCTGCATCAGCAACATTTTGAGAACAGATCAATAGGTGTAGACTACAGACTCAAATAGATGGGTAAACAAATGAAAACAAAACATCCTGTTAATGAACAATTACAACAGCCATAACAGGAAAAAATACGAGCCAAAAGTGCAGTGTATTGCATATATTGTGTTTGCCATTAGATGTATGAAGCTTTAAACAACAGACAGACCCAAGTGATAACTCAGTTGGTAGAGCCTCCAATTGAGAGGCCACCCACCCAAGTTCAAACCTGGGTGCATGCAAAGTGTGGTTACTTCCCTTAGAACTGGTTTCAGCAAGTTTCTAGCCATCCAGGGTTCGGTTCTCACATTATTTAAGATGCAGCCAGCAACATGACTTCTCCCCATGGTCGAGTTTTTGTCTTAATAACAGGTATAACAATTTACTGAGAATCTGGCATATTGGCTGCTAAAATGGTTAACCAGCAATTATAACATGATAATCTCTAACTGCATAGATTTTATGTACTAATGTGGGGTTTCATTTACAAAAGTTGTCCATATATGTGCAGTATTTATTTTGAAGTAATATAGTTCCACAATGTTCCGGCTCCAGATACCCCAACTTGATCCTTTTTATGCGTTAAAAAATCCTAATACTAACATGTTGAAAGCTGGCAAGATAGAATTCCACATCTATCAGTTACCTCAGGTGGTGCAGCACAAAGCATGTAAAAGCAGTGATAGTTCCTTTCTGGATCAGATATTTGACAGACACGAGATCTTTCAAGGAGGTAAGTCCTTATGGCAGCTCCAGAAATCTTCCCATTCTGGTCAAACTGGATCTCAACAAATTTGCCGAAACGACTGGGTAATAAGATAAAAGAAAGCCATAAACTTGGAGGAAAAATAGAAAGCTGTGATAAATAAGCAAACACTAACTACTGAAACAAAGAAAAGCATAAGTGTCATTGAAGTTCATTACCTCGAATTGTTATTCCGGACTGTTTTTGCATTTCCAAATGCCTCAAGAACAGGATTGGACTGTGTCAAACAAACAGATAGATTGGATAGCATAAGACACTAGAATGACATCAAGATGATGAAATACAAAGGTGATGCAATCCAGAGAAACAATCAGCTTTCTTCTTTATGCACATTCCAAGATGAAAGTTCATAATCCATATGTCTATTACTTTTAGTTGCTCATATGCCCAAGAGTAAGGACACCAATAGAACTAATGGGATCTCTCACCTCCAGTACTTGTTGTTGCACTGACCTTCCTCCAGATTGAGCCTTGCCACCCATAAATGCAAGATACTGCATAAGACTTTTAGTGCTTTCTGTCTTACCAGCTCCACTTTCACCACTCACTAATATGGCTTGGCTTTTACCATAATTAATCATAAGCCTGCATGGCCGATACGTCAGATACATGCACCACAATTAATGCACAAAACACTCAAAAAGGTTTTTTGTGTGTGCTGAAACACACCTATATGCACGGTCCGCGATGGCAAAAGGATGTGGACTCAGGTCGCCAAATTCTGCTCCTTTATAAATTCCCATCATGTGATTGTTGTAAAGGTGTGGAAGTCTTTGAAATGGGTTGACAGCTATTAATATGTTACCAGTATAAGTCTACAAGGACAAACAACTTTAAGCCATTAGATCAGCCCATAAAAGGTTGTTCAGTACAGTAGAGGATATCATAAAACATCACATGAAACATCGGCAATGAAACATAAACACTATACAGGGAGGAGGATTGATTTGAACAAATAATTGTACTAGCATCCTAGAGAACGTATTAGAATAAGAAATTTAGAGCAACCAAGAACTCATAGGAATGGATCCAAGCATGCATGAATAAATAGCACAAAAAGAAGAGCTAATATGTTGAACAACTCAACTTACATATATTTCATTCATTGCATATCTAGACTTCAAGTTTTGTAGGACCCCTGGTTCATTTAGATAAGCCAGCCTCGTCATATCCTCAACACCACAGCGCTTTGCTTCTGCATCCTTAGGATACACACTTGAGACATTGGCAGTAACCTGTGACCAAAATATAAAAATGTTTATCTATTATATGGTACATGACTATATTTTAGCACTCACGAACTAACAGCTTCAGACTTAAAAAAGTAATTAACATGAGGCATTAAAAAAGAATTTTAGGATAAAAGTGTTGCCAAAGCCCCAGTTAAGCATGAATAGAAAGTGTTGCACCAATAGCCATTAGGACCACACAAACCACCAAAAGTTCACTTTGGGTGGAAAATAAAAAGGAAGCTATCACAGAATTAGTAACTGACCTTCTTCCCAGAGCTGCAGTTTATTACTAATTCATCTCCCTGGACCTCCTCCACCAGCCCATCAATCCAAGCCACATCCACATCCTCAACCCAAACTTGAGAACCCACTGTAAAACGGACTTTGGATGCCTGCAACAGAAAACACACAAGCACACAGCTAATGTGAGTTAACCTGTGATTGCGGCAAACTGAATAATACGAAGGACGAGCAAAAACGATAGTAACAACTGACAACATCTCAACCCAAAAATCACAATCCGGGAGCAACATATACATATACTGATGAAATAATAGTTGAGAAGTTCCTGAATATCAAATCCTTTAATTGCATTCGAACTTACAACACGCACAATATGAAGATCCACATTTGGTGATAACAAACACATGGGCTAAGTTTCATTCTCCACAGAACAAAATTCAAGCCAAAAGAGTATAAGGGTCCTGATTTTCTCAACTGATGCTGGCTCACCAACATCACATTCACATAAGCCTATATCAAATTCCACAAGATGGTCAGACCCCACATATCCGTAAGCAGAGCCTTAGTGAGTCAAATTGGACAGAATCTACCATAAAACAGAGTTTGAGCCTGAAGCCAGGGCCCCAACTTCACCACATTGCACAATCACGGCCAGAAGGAAGGACAGCAAACAGCTCCACCGATTCACATCCTATAGGTACCATTCCCTAGAATAACGCCGTTTATCTGAACGATCTTGCCGCACGGCTGCTTCAACTTGAGAGATCACAGGGTGCGAATGGAAACACCCCGAACCGAGCGGGCATTTCGGCGCCGTCACCGAGCGGGCGATCCCCAGCCAGCACGCACGCTACTTCTCAAACAAATAAACAAGCGCAAATTCCGATCGGACAAACCGTAGCGCGTACCATTCCGCCGGCGGGGTCGGATCAGGCCCGGCGACGCCGAGGGCGAAGAGGCGGCTCCGCTGGCGCGATTGCAGCCGCCGCCCTCCCGCGTGCCGCCCCGAAGTGGAGGGGAGTTGGCGCCGGAGTTGCCGACGCGCGAGCCCGAGGCGGGATCGGGGCCGCCGCCGCCGCGGAAGTGGTTGGGGGTGAAGGCCGCGGAATCGCGACGCGGACGCTAGATTTGGATTCGGACCTGTGTGTTTCGTGCCTGTCTGTTTGTTTCCCTCTCTTCCACGGGAGGTAGGCGACTAGCGAGCCGCGAGGAGGCGGGGCGATGACCGAGTCGACGGGGGAGGGAAAGGGAAGGAGCTGAGCACGAGTGCGAAGTGGGAAAGGGAGTGGCGAGATTAAACAAAAAGCGAGGAGCCGAGGACCCAGGATAGGGAGGGAAACTCGCGCGCTGCTGCCTGCGGCACGGCTGGGCTGTCAGTCTCGGTGCCGCGCGCGGCGGCGGCTGAAAGGTGGGATCTCATGGAGTGTTTAGACGGAGATATAAAAAATTTTATACGTCACATCAAAAAAAAATTTACCATTTAAAATATTAAATGTAGACTAATAATAAAATTAATTATATTTCTCACCTGTAAACTGCGAGATAAATCTAATAAAGATAATTAATCCATAATTAATGGATGTTTACTGTAGCATCACTGTTGCAAATTATAGATTAAGTAGGCTTATTAGATTCATCTCGCGAATTACAACCCATCTGTTTAAAAAATTTTATAAACAAATTTTATTTAATAAAAGTTTTTGGGTTGGAAAAACAGGACCCCAACAGTAAGGAGAGCTGGATCCGGCTGTTTTATTAAAATTTTCGGTTTTCTCTTTATTTTCTCGATCGCGTGTAGTAGGCGAGTAGGCTGGCTGTGTAATTGTAGATGCATATGAAATGTCCTACTGAAGTATTTTGTGCATACTTACTCTTGCTTGGTTATAAAAGGAAATGCATTGTGAAAAATGTTTTCAGTATTTAGATTTTTTATGATAAAAGGAAAAAGGAAAATTCATTCGTTGATACTCTCAAACCATTTCTGCTGGTAGTTTTATTAGAGTTCCAATTTCGTTAAATGAGGTACCACATAGACTAAAGTGATGGCATGATAAATCTATCTATCTATACTATATCTATACTATAATATATATACTATAAAGAACCAAAATAATTGAAATAGCAGTTTACCAGAAATCTTACCACCCACCTCTCACGCTCACCCCACTAATCAGAAAAAAATTCGTCAACTAGATGCACGACAAGACTTGCCAGTAGAAAAAACTGTGATTCTAAAATGTTTCTGCCCTTCCACTCCGTCTTTTTACACCGGGGATTGCTTACCTGCCCGTGCATACCCGCATTCATCTTTCCCTTACCCGTCCGCGCATATCCGCATTCATCCTTCCCCGACTCTCACAAAAATCATGGCTCCTCAATCCCATCTCTTTCCTTCTGCACACCACCCTTTCCCTCCCCATTGATCCGCACCGCCGCTCCCTGCCTCGAGCCGACGCCCCGCGAGCTCGGCGACAAGTCCGACGGCGAGACCATTGAGTGGCTGCTACAGCAACCGGAGCCCGCCATCCTCGCGGCCACCAGCACCGAAACCATATCGCCTGTACCCCCTCATTTTTTTCTTCTTATCCCTTTTCAAAAGAAGTTCACGTTTAGACCCCTAGCGAAAAGAATTGCAGTTTTGGACCCTCTGGCTCGGCGCCGTGAATCACGGCGCTGAGGTATAACGTCTCGGCGCCATAACCCACGGCGCCGAGGTCCCCGTCAGCCCGGGGAGGTGGCGCCACGCTGGAGCTGACATGGCCTAGCTCGGCGCCACATACCACGGCGCCGAGCTCGGCGCCATGGATCTTGGCGCCGAGGGTTGCTTAACATGGGTCGGGCGGTCCCCCCCTCTCTCTCTCTCCCTCCCTCCGTCTCTCTCTCCGGTCGCTCTCCCTCCACGCTCTCTCTCCCTCGCCGCCGCTGGCGCCTCCTGGTCCCGCACGCAGGCCCCCGCCGGCAGGCGCCGCCCCGCGACCTCTTCTTGCCGGTGTCGCCCCCGCTGGGCCCAAACACTGGCGGCACTGCCTTCGCCCGGCGCGCCAGACCGGGCGCAGCCGTCCGCCCTCGGGGACCAGTACCCCCTGCGACCGAAGGCTTCAAGGGCGGCGGGGACCGGCTGCTAGCGGCTCGGGCCTCCGGGCCCATCTAGTGGTAGCGTCCCTCCGGTCGGCTACCTCCCGGTCGGCGCCACTCCTCCTAAGGTTTATTTTTTTCCTTAAGTTAGTTTAGGTAACTCAATTTAGATAGTTAGTTGGGTAGTTAGACTAATTTAGGTCAATTAGTTTAGGGTAAATTAGTTTAAATAGTTTAGCTTATGTGAATAGATTTAGGTAGGCTAGTAACATGAATCATATGTTGTCAATATACACAACTAGTATACATTGATGTATAATGTTAGAATAGGTTAGGCCAACTATTTTCGTACATTGATAGTTACACAATGTTTTTAGTTAATTTTGCCTATTATAGTCATAATAACTTTCTTATAGTTACCAACTATATGGACAATGTAGTCACTGTTTATCATGGAGGAACTGTCGAGGAAGATGAGTTTGGAAATGCCACTTTTGTTGGAATGCAAAGGATCCCTCTAATCTTTCATGAGCGGCCATTGTTTAGTGAGTTGTTTAGTAGGGCTCATGATGAGGTTCATTGCAATTGAAATGAGGATGCCATCTCGATTGAAGGGGTGCATCACTATGGTAAATCAGGTCGAATTTTTAGGTGGCTTGTCCCGATTGCATCCGAGGGTTCCTAGGAGAAATATGTCAACTCTGTCATGAAGAATGACTTTCAGTGTTTGGATTAGGTTGTTTGGAAGTTGTCAAATGATCTGAGCCCTCAATTGTACTGACCTCCTAATGGTCATTTACCACCTCTTGGTTTGTTGCCCGAGCATGACATTCCGGCCCCTTTTGACCCTCCTTTACCCAACAATGATGTGGAAGATGTAGTTGTGGTCCCTGATGCTCAATCCGGTCCTAATGAGGTTGGGATTTTTCCTAATGGTGGTGCACAATGTCCGATCGATGATTGTCCTTCCACCCTACATGATATTCCCTTGACCCAGAACCATCCAAGTAAGTGTCGTAGTATTACCGTTTCTTTCCTTATGCACCCTTGATTCCCTTCCTTTGTTAAAATCCCATTTTGAATTGTGGTTTAAATGCAGGAGACATTCCAGATGGTATTGTTGTTCCTCCTCCTGTGCCTCCATCATCCAATATAGGACGAGCTTCTAATAGTGTGGATGTCCAGATTGATGATGCTGAGGAGCCTTATCATACTGCAAGAGCCGTTGATTCAGATGATGACCGTCTTGTGTCGGCCATGAGCCAAGAAGATATGGAGGTCTTAAGACTTGTTTGTCCTGATCGTGATCCACTAGTTCATGAATTCAGCGATCTCAGGCGCTCTGGTAGTGCCTATGCAGAAGGAAGAAGTGACGAGCTGCTAGAGGCTCCTGATGATGGGGAGAGCATTGTAATTCAAAAGGGGTTTGTATTCAAGGACTTGCCTACATTGAGAAGGTGGTTGCACGAATATTCAGTGAAATGTAAGAGACCATTCAAGGTTAGGCATTCGTATGTGGAGCGCTGGTATACAGTGGTCTGTGACAAGTCCGATTGCCACTATAGAGTTTGTGCAAGGAAACAGAAGGCCACTGGAAAATTTAAGATTACAAAAGGTTGTAGGCCCACACACTTGTGCGGCGGAAGATCTAGAACAGTGTCGGTGTTTTACCGGCAAGCCTACCTAGGGATACCCTAAGATAGTTTACTTGTGGTTAGGGTGTCGCCGAGATCAGGAACTCGATGGTGCAAGGAACATAAGGGTTTAGATAGATTTAGGCCGCAGTATGCGTAATACCCTACGGCATGTCTGGTTTGTATTAACTTGAGGTTATGCGTTATGCTTTGGAGGGGTCCCCGTCTGCCCTTATATATCCCGAGGGGACAGGGTTACATGGAAGTCCTAGTCCTGTACGAGCTTAGGAGTCCTACCCGAGTACTTTTCGGGTAGTTACCTTCTGTACTGACTAGTTGTACTCATGTCCGAGTACTTTTACAGTATGGATAAGGTATGGGACACGCCCCACCCCTTACTCTAGAATGTTCTACGCCATGTGTGCAGTCCCGTAGCCCCGGGTCTAACAAGCCCCCAAGCTCTTCATAGCTGAGTACTGCAGGCTTCGAGTACTTCTGAAGTCGCCCTTCGGTTTCTTCTGAAACTCTGTCTTGAAGGTGTCTTCCGAGTACTTTTCTTGGCTGCTCGAGGCTGTGAGGTGCTCCAGCCCCGAGTACTTTCAAGTCTTTCTTTCTATGGGGTGCGATGCAAATCGCACTCCATATGGAGTAGCCCCCGAGCCTTAGGTTGAATCAAAGAATCAGGCTGAGGGTCTAACTAGTCTTGAATCTTCTTTTCTTATCTTCCAAACATTTTTGAAAAATAAGCCATGGTTGACACGTGTCCCGCAACCCCCGAGCCTTGGATCCAAATCCCAAGTTTTGGGAAAAAGGATCCAAAAGAATGTGGCATACTGAACAGTGTTATGTACAAAATATGTAACTTGCCTTGATGGTAAATTTTAGGAATTAATTGGTTCAAAACTCGAAAACCCCCTTCTTTCGGGATAAGATCCCTTAAAAAATGGTTAATCAAATAACATCCCCAAATTACCGCTCAAAACAAATCACATTTAGGGAAAAACTCTTCGGCTTCTGAACAGTAGATCTGGCCCTACCCGCTGGCTATTTAACCGCGCGGTGGCCTTAGGGTTTTTACCCCCTCGCTCACAGCCTTAGCCATATTGCCTTCCTCTATTCTTGCACCGCCAGCCATTTTAGATCTATGGTTTGAAAACCTCTTCAAACCTACCACCTTCCCTTGGCTATTCTACTCGGAGAGTTCGTCTTCTTTTTTAGCAAGCACTTGCGCCCCTCTCCTGAAGCCCCCGAGCGTATGCGAGTGAAGCGGCTCGTAACATTCAAGAAGATGGGCAACAAGAAACAAGCGTCCAGAGGGAAGAAGGAGGAGTCCAGCAGCGGCGACTGGGAACGAAGTAAGTGTACCCGCGAGAACCTCCTTAATTTGGTTGCTCAGGGTCTTCTTCAAGGGGAGGAGGTGGTTCAATGGAAACCCTCCTTCCGCCAGTTTTATCCGTAGGAGAATGTGGATCAAGTAGTTATTTTTGAACACTTTGTCAAGAGGGGATTGGCCCTCCCCGCCTCCGATTTCTTCCATGGCCTTCTTTATCACTAGAGCATTCGGATCCATTATCTGAACCCTAATTCCATCACCCACATTTCTATCTTCGTCCATCTCCGTGAAGCTTTCCTTAGCATCGAGTCACATTTCGATCTTTTTCGTTACTTCTTCCACCTGCGCCCACAACCCTCCACGGAGAAGCAGTACCTGGTTGGTGGAGCGGGCCTCCAGTTTAAGCAAGGAAAAGGGAAAAAATACATCGAGTACACACTTCCCACAAACCACTCGGGCTGGAGAGAATTATGGTTTTATGTTGGAAATCACCAGCCTGCAGTGCCAGAGAGGGCTCCAGGGAAGGCAGTGTGGAGGACCGAGTGGAACAAGAAGCTGACTTCAAGCCAGTTGGAGCAGGTCGATGAACTGCTCGAGTTGATTGCAGCACTTAAGGAAATGGGCGTGACCGGCGCGTGCGTCTTGCTTTCCATGTTCAAACCGCGCATTCAGTCGCTGCAGAAGAGGTGTAGGCTTGGATTCGATTACTTAGGCAGTAACGATCCTTCTCGCCTTACTACAGAAATCCTTCCGCCGCAGACGACCCTTAGCAGCATTCAATGAGTACTACTCGATGTGAACCCGGTGCCATATGTCCCGAAGCTGTTCAGCGCGGGGAATCAACCAAAACTGGTATGAGTAATATGCCTGTCGAGTACATGTGAGTACTTTTTGATGCGAGTTGTTGCTAATTGTTGCTTTCTTTTGGTGTTTTGTAGGGATACGCTGATCTGTACCGTTGTCCTATTCCAAACCCAGATATTCCTCGGCCCGATCATCTGAAGCCAAGTGCATTCCAAGAGCTTAAGACCGGGCGTCCATCCTACGATCCTTTGATAGATGAGGAGGTGACTGATTCTGACGACGATCTTACTCTGGCAGATTTTCTGAAGAAGTCAGGCAAGGAGCCGACAAGTAGCAGCGAGATGCCCAGCCATCCGACCAAGCACCGGGGAGCCGTAAAGAAGTGCAGGCAATCCCTCGTCGGCTTGGAAGATGATAGTTCAAGGTGAGTACTAATCTCGAGTACTTTTTTTTATTCATAGTCTTTAACATTTGGAGTTTATCCTGAGTTTTCTTGTTCTCTTCTCAGTCCCCCGCCTCCTCCCTCCCAAACGTTCCAAAGATGGGGGAAAGACAAGCTCCATCGGGGATGATGCCGTACCAGAGTCCAGCCTTCAGTCTGGTGCGGCAGACCCGTCAACTGAAGTCGTTGTATCGGACCCAACCAACCCTGTCCCACCGAGCACCATGGAGGTTCCTCCGAAGGAATCTGCTGGTGATTCAGGGAAGTCGAGTGCTTCCAGGCCTCGGTTGATCCCGCTGAAGAAGGTGGTGACCAAGAGATCGTCCAAGTAAGTTTCGAGTAATTTAACTTGAACTTCTTGTAGTTTCCATTATCCAATGCTTGATGAAGTCGCTTGATATGCAGGCCTTCCTCTGCTCCGAGGTTGGACGAGCATGACGTCGCCACGATAGTCCAAGCCCCCGAGCATGAGAAGAACTCGGATGTTGCAGCATTGGGTGCAGGTCCTCCTCCTCCGACGATGACAACCGATGCAGAGGCAGAGAAAGTAGCCATTCCGAAACAAGTCGAGCCGAAACGCGTTGAAGTGGAGACGCCCTCGCCAGAAATACCTACAGGTGAGCCCATCATGCCCCCTCCACCACCCAGCACTTGTTTGCCTGAAGCTAGGCTAGTGACTGCGGGTGAAATGGCAGGTGGGCTGCCCAAGGACTCGGGCGCGGGCGATGCAAACGCCGCGGCTACATCAACCCTTGGGATGGAGGGTGCCGGTGCTGCGGGCGCATCAAGCCCTGACACAGAGGATGTCAGCGCTGTGGGTACATTAGACCCCGGCGCGGCCGCAACGGAGAAGGAGGATCTGCTCGTGACGCCGTACGGCTGGCTGCATGCCATCAAGTTAGACCTGATCATAGATCCCATGTTGACCATGGAGAAAAGGAAACAAATCCAGGGCACATTCAAGGACTTGTACGAGTTCACCACTGTAAGTATTCGTCTTCCTCGAGTAGTTTTCTGCCACCTCTATTTCTGCATGATCAGTATGTGACTGCTGTATTTGCATCTTGCAGACTCTGATGGACCGATCCCAGGAGAAATCTGAGAAGCTGAAGTTCATTGAGGACAGCCACCGCCAGCTGCAAGCCAAAGATCGCCAAATCTCCCAAGAGATCTACAAGAATGTTGAGCTGCGGATTGAACTCGACAAACTGAAGCTTGGGAGAACTCGGGAGACTTGGCTGCTCAAAAATGTATCAAGAATCTTGAGGCTGAAAAGGCTGAGCTGATTGAGAAGAACAAGAAGATCTCCAAGGCTCACAAAGGTAACTTGTCATTCTATCTTGCTTTCCCTTGTTTGGCATATGTTCGAGTAGGTTCTGAAACTTCCCGAGTACTTCTCCTTATCTTGTGCTCGCTGAACTCAAAACCACTTTGAAAAACAAAGAGAATATGATTATCGATTTGAAGAATCTTGTTTACTGTGGCGCAGATGATGTCGAGCGCCTCCAGAAGATCCTCCAAGACATAGATGCTCAGTTCTTTGACGCCATGAAGCAGATCAAGGCCATGCTTGAGGACAAGGAGAGCAAGCAAAAAGAACTCAAAGAATTCAAGGCTGCTGCTCAAGTTGTCGTTGAGATGGTGGAGCTCCCGACCAAGGGTGAGGTTGATGAGCGGACATTGCTTGAGAAGCTTCGTGCAACTCCCCAGAAAGTCGCCAGCTACATCTCGGAGGCCACCAGGATGTACATTGCCCAGACCCTTGCACTGGTGAAGTCTTTTTGGCCCAAGGCTCAGCTGGAACCCCTTGGAGAAGGCATGGCCGCCGACTGCTCTGTTGAGCAATTCACGAAGTATCATGAAGAAGTCGAGCCCATTGCCGATAAGATTGTTGAGAGCGTGGAACAGGAGGGTTAGGTGAAGAAAAAACAATGTGTCATGAAAAACACTTGTATCATTTGTCAATATGTATATAAATTTTCCTGTTGATCGATTTTAGCTTTTATCATTATGTGATGCGTGCTGATGTGATCGTAGGACTTAGTATAACGGGATATGTGCGGGTTAAGCTACTCCAAGTGCATCGACTTGGTTGTAGTCAATAACTTGACGTTCCATGAGAATGCTCGTAGAGCAAAAGGACTTAGCCTGGTTTTACCTGATCGAACGTTACGCTAGACTAGCTTTTAGGCCAAGCAGCCTTGACGGTTTAGCTGTCGAGATTCTACTTGTGGCAGTGAATAACTTAATCGTGTAATGAGCTTGGTGACCCCTTCAGTCTGTGCCTTAATGCTCTCTGTCTGCATGAGATGAGTAGTCATAGTGCTAGCTGGAAAGACAAGAGCACAAGAAGTACTCGTGTGTTAAGCCTCATGGGCTATACTAGTCGTAAGAACTCATGGCAGAGCCCCCGAGTGTAGACGAGCTAAGGAAAAGTACTCATGGCGAAGCCGCCGAGTAGAAGTAGTCGAGGAAATGTAAGAACTCGTGGCGAAGCCCCCGAGTTTAATGTAGGCAAAAAAATGTAAGAACTCGTGGGGAAGCCCCCGAGTTAAAACATGTTGACACAAAAAGCCGTAGGTTGGCCTTAAACGCCGGCACACGCGAGGACCTGGGAGATTCTGCTTTGCTCCAGTGCAGAGTCCAACTCAGCTGTGCGGTGGTGCAGGGCGTGCCAGTCAATTTGACCTACAATGGACAAGGGACAGGAAAGCGTTAAATTCCCGGGATGTATCGGCTGGGATTCCGAATTGTTCCGCCAAGGGCATCGGCCAGAAGTCTGATATAGCAGTAGATCAATCGGCCTAAGTACTAGCCGATTGCACAGACAAGGCAACACTAAACGGGTTAGCGAGGCCTTCGTAAGCAACACCTAGATCCGAACCCGATCGGCCTAATAACGTGCAACAGGCAAGCTATTCGTTAGCTGATGGTATTTAGATCTTGGCTGGATAAATTGTGGTAAAAGCTAAATAACAACAAGATTAAACAGATCTAACCCTGCCAAATCTAGCAAATACCGATAACTGGTGATAACAGCAAGAAGCAAGCTAGACTAAGCAGATTAATCTAACAAGAATAAGTTGATATCGATAACTTGGTGAATAGACCATACGGAGATCCAATCTGCTCGATAACTTGAACTAAACAGGATAGAGGAAGAAGCGATGCGCCATCAACCTTGAGCCTATCTGCCTCGTTCGACACGAAACTTACCAGCAAGCCGGAGATCGATGTCGATGCAGCCCCACGTGTAGGAATGAACCCGTAAAAAGAAAAACTATTGCAACTAAGGCGAAGCTGCCGAAAAGGGAAAAAGTGAATAAAGGGTTTGTGTATTGATCATTGGATGTCCTTTGTACATGTCCGAGGGCAGCTATTTATAGCCTAAGCTACAAACCCTAGTCGATTACGACTTACAAATTACTTGATGAAAAAGAAACAAACTTTCCTAATCAAACTATTCAAAATCTAAGAGATAACTTTATGACATTGCACGTCAGCCCATTTTTGGCCCATCAGCTTTGACGCCATCTTCACGGGTATCGGCCTCCTTCTCTGTCAGCAAACGCCTAACATCATCAGCTTTCTCTCCATCAATCAGACATTCATGCCGACTCTGAGCCCACAGATCGGTTTAGAACCTGTGACCCAGGTTTTGACCAGCTGTACAAAAACTGGTGTTAACACATGCCCCCCAAATTCAGAATAAAAATGCTTTGTTCCGAAATTCCAGTCAAAGTTTTTCTTCTGCATTTCTCTGAATTATTGTAGCTTTTCATCCTTCGTGCAGCAATCTAACTTTTGCAGCCCATTGGCACAAAACAAATAGCCGATAGACCAATACTGTTTAACCTTTGACTTCTCGGCCCTTCTTGCCATTACTCCTCTGTTGGAAAGTACAATCGGCCATCCATCAACTACTCCTACTTCGTCAAGTATCTCCACAACTCCTCGATTCTCGGGATGGTGACTGGAACATGTTTCCAACCCTTCCACTTCTCTTTAATTGCAGCCGTCCGGTTTCTAGACTTCTCTGACCACCGCTAAAATCGGGAAACATAACAGAGCACAAAGAAGAAAACCCCAATCCTGCTCTTCTTCTTCCTCGGCCTTCTTTTGTATCGGCTTCCCGTCTCAAGATTCCCCAGTCATGGCCGATAACAAGCGCCTCTCAGAGAACACCTCCAGGCTGACTCAACGTCTGCGACCCCTCCTTCACTAGCAAGGGTAAGGGTTTTCTTGGCTTCACATACTCTTGGCCTCAAACTGATCTCTTCTCTTTGCGATTTTAGGGCTATTTGAATGGCCGGCGGCGTCTACCATGCTGGCACACCTTCAAGGCCAGCGCCAAGCTCTCCCAGCTCTGACTCCGACGATTCCCCGGATCCTCATGTGTTTGAGTTGAAGTCTTCTCTACGTGTGTCAAGAGCCGCTCTATCTGCCATAGAAGAAAGGCTCACCACGACTTGAGCAATGCTGCTGGAATCTGACGCAAGAGTAGCAGGCATACCCTTTCAAAGCACACTTGATCTTGGTTTATGCCTTCACTTCTAATCTTCAAACTCCCTCAGCTCTTGAAGCCCAACTCCAAGCTCTTCAACTAACGACGAACCAGGCTGCCGAGTTTGTGAACGCCCGAGGCTCCCTACTCATCGACCGCCTGCAAGACATTCCTGACCGCATCTAAGAGATCGCCGGCAATGGCATCCATGTCGGGGTGGCTACGGCTCTAGCCACAGTGCAGATTCAACTAGGCCATGATGTCCAAGATCTGGAACCTGTCCATGCCAAAGGGGTGGCCCTCCTCGAATTTCTAGACATCATGGATGACCTTGAGCACACAGCCGCGGCTGTTAGCGAAGATGCCTGTGTAGATACTATAATTAACTCGTTCTTCTATGATGAATAATGCACTAGTCTCATGAACCTTAACACCTTGCTTCCTTCCTTTGATTTTTTTGCATAATTTTTCCTTTTCAGTCCATGCGTGTTTCATCTGCCAATGAATGCTGTAACTTAGGTTTTTGATCCCAAAATCGACCCAAGAACTAATTACAACTTAAAATTCAACCGATAAAGAATCATCGGCTTTACAACAATCTTCGTCTCGTACAACAATCCAAGACAATGTTTAGTTGTGTATTTTTGCACTAAGGGTGATACATATCATATCGACCATTTGAGCCTGATCATTTATCAACACAATCGGCTTTTACAAGATTATTCCATCAGTCAAAGATTTCTCGTATTGCCTATCTCGGCCGATAGGAGCCTTGTTCCAATCCCATTACAAAGCAGGATCTTCAAAGTCATCTTCTTGAATTGGATCGAGCCTGAAGTCCGCCATCTTCAAGAAGTCGCCTTCCCATATTTTGCCAGATATGCATTCCACACTATCAAAGCCCCAGACTGGCGGATCGGCCGATGCAACACTGAGCGACGAGTCCGCAGGTACCACCTCAACCAAATCATTTTCCGGCCATTAGATAAGACATTGATGCATCGTAGATGGAATGCAACAATTAGCATGCATCTAGTCCCGGCCTAAGAGCAGATTGTACGATCCTTTGCCGTCAACGACAAAGAAAGTAATGGGCAAGATCTTGCTCCCAATCGTTAGTTCGACGCTGATTGCCCCCCGAGCAGGCGAGGTCTTTCCTTCATAGCTCTTGAGAACCATATCAGTTCCATCCATATCCTCTTCGCCAAACCCAAGTTTCCGGAAGACAATGTACGACATGACATTGACAGCGACCCCTCCATCAACTAACATTTTGGTCATCGGCCTGCCATTGACGTTCCCCTTTGTTGACGCTCACTACGGACCAATTTCAAGCGTCAATTTGACCAAAAAATTGGGATGACTAGAATACTTAACTTGCATATTTATCTAGAATAATATCGTTTCCACATTCCCCTTGGAGAATTTGCAATGTAGGGAAATTTAGTAGAATTCAAGTGTTAAACAAGCACCTCAATCCAAGGCAAGTGACGTCGACCAATCAGAGCGCGCCAATTGGACTCCCATGGATTGAAGAGCCCACCAAAGCATGCAATCAACCTAGAAGAGCGTCCACTCACGCACAGGAGCGACCAGGGCCCACGTGACAGCCACCCAGAGCATGTTGGACCCGATCTGGCAAGGCCCAGGTCGGCCGACCCCCCTAGGTCGGCCGACCCAGCAAAGGCAAACCGACTAACCTCCTTCGACGTGGCGCTTCCTCATTGGCTCCTAATGTGGGTTTGGCAAGGCTTTGGTAATTTGGATGCCGAGGAGCTGCTGCACACCCCCCTCACTCACCTTTATAAATATGAGGGGGGGGTGCTAAAGTAAGAGACACACCACAAGTTGCAACCTCTCTCAAGTTCCTCTCTTGCTTAGTCTTTATGATAGTGGAGTTTAGGTTAAGTAGCTCTTCTTCGGTTCCCGAGTCTTGCCTAGGAGTGTTCGGTATGGGTTTTACTCTTCCTCTCCTTTGTAATATTCGGAATTCCTTAATAGAGTTATCTTCTAGTTTAGTATACTCGTATAGTATATGTTCTGTGTATTCAGATGTGTGTGCTATGCTTAGTTTATATCTAGGACTGATATCTTGCATGATTAGACGTGGTAAGACATCTAGGCTACGACATTGGTTCCAGTATACGTATGTTTGCTCTAGTGTGATGTCTGTCCATCCGAAGGGTGGGGGCTCCGCGCGGGGCATTAGAGTATCGCTTATTAGCGTAGACGTGGTGTCTGGGCTAATCAGTGTTGCTGGATGCGGCTCTATACCATGGTTAGATGAGGTAGGCGGCAGGTGGTGACAGCCCTGTCCGTCCAGCGTAACCCTCCCTTTTCGTGTAGTAGCTGTAGGAGGTGCATAAAATAGCCGTGAAAATCTAGTGGCCACCTAGCCATATCTTGTGCGGTCTCCCGGTGATGCCTGGGAGCCTAGAGCCCGTTCCTAATCATGTGTATGTGTATGAGTGCTTAGTATAGGCTGTATGCTTAGTTAGGAGTACATAAGTTCTTAGATTACCTTTCTTCTTCCTTTCTCCCTTCTTGTAAGCTTTGCATAGAGATAGAGCTTGAGTAACTTGTGTGTCACACTACCTCTTTACCATATATTATCTTACCCCTGTTTATTCAATAGAATATCCATGCTAGAACTAATCAACATACTAATCTATTCTAATAACCGCCGCCTTCCCTACAGAAATATAAAAACGACCCCATACTACTTGCGGATCCTTCTGTAACGTAAGAAATACCCCACGACATTTCTGGCGCCGTTACGGGGGAATATATTTTATGTCCATACTTGGTGACTGCGTTACAAAATGCCAACACCCTTCACGTATAAAGGCCTTAAGTGCCTCCCTCTTTTTCTTCTGGCTTTTCAAATGAGGCTTGGACTGGATCAAGCACAAGTTCTGGCCCTACTACCTCATCATCACTGTGGACTGGTGGTTTGAATTCGATGGGTAGCACAAAAACCATATTGACCGATGGTGACAGGGTAGTTTCATCGGTCTTCTATCTTACAAGCCACACTTGTGATTTGACTAATTTCTTTTCATAGGCACATTCTTCCTCTTGCTCCCTATGCCGGAGCCTTTGAACCCTTCTCTTCTGAGATCGGGTTTAACCTCGAATGCACCAATCAGGGTACTCCTTTGGATTGTACATATAGCCATCGTGATGCTCGGCCGACCGATCTATAGGTGCTTCATCAGGTACATGTGCCTCAGCTTGCTCTTCAATTGTAGCTTGCTTAGGGACTCGTGGACCCAGCCGATCATGAACAGAGAAACGATTCCCATTGTGCTTGCCTCTGAAAATCGACTATTGATCTTTATCTTCATGGTGCTTGTGGCAGAACCACCTGAATTAATCCGGCTCAAGTGTATTAACCATCACCATTAGGGCAATCTCGGTTAACCTTACACTTCAAACGGAGTAATCCACTGGTCTGTCGGGTATAACCTCCCGATACAATCACGGTAAAGCGGATCGAGTGCCATACATACAAATGCTCACGCGACGATGAGCCCAGAGAATACCACATTCCAGCAAATATTACAACATTATCATAAGTGAATATTACAAACCAAGTTTGAGTTTAGAAACCAAGTACTTCAGTGATCATAACTAAGAAGTTCTTCAGAGTTTAAGTTGCAACGGAAAATAAAACAACGGAAGCTACTCGACGATACAGGATGTCTCGATGAAGCCCGTACGAGACATCACTCGGCATTATCTCCGTTGGACGGGGGCGTATCCCATTCCACCGACCAACCAGGGGGAAGAGTACAAGGCCAAGTCAAGCTAGCAATCCTGTCTTCGAAGGTCTCACCTGAAAACAAGCCACAAGCAAGGCTGAGTATACTAATACTCAGCAAGGCTTACCCGACTAGTGGGGTATACTTAGCCGACTCCTAAACATGCGAGGCTTTTGGCTTGAGGGGTTTGTTTTGCCGAAAAGCATCTACGAGTGGGTCCTTACTTTCAACTTTTAGCTCAAGATTCTAGTTTCATAAACCATTCTAGATAAGCAGCTATCCAGTATCATTCATGGTGAAGCATTGAATTTCATCCAACAAGTTTACTCATCATCATTGTTCCTCTTCTTACTCTGTGGGTAAAAGTGGTTAAGCAGTCTCAATAGCCATGAGAAACGGACGATTCGAATCGAATTTCTTAACCTTGCAAGGGAAACCTAAACACACGTCACGTGGTTACTCACAGAGTCACACGTGCAACTTTTCCCTTCAATTCCCGCTTCACGGAACAGGCCCACCGCCCTCGACTACACCTCCCCACAGACCACGGTACGTCGGGCTGTGGCGGCCGATGCACCCGCCATTAGCTAGATGTGAACGAATTCAAGGCAGTGGGGAGTATATTCCGGCCTCGGTTCAATCCAGTACTTAAGCTTACCGATTACCATATTTTCGGCATGTGGTTAGTACGTTCAAAGACTTAACCACCACTACCACACACTGCGGCCTTAGCATTTTTCACTACACAGATGGGGCCTCAATCATCAACATAAACATCGTACCATAGCCCCGTCCATCGTCCTTATGATTGCAGCATGTAGTAAACAATCAACTCCTAATTTCTCGCGAGTGACAGGAAATCACTCGACTTTTACCGAGTCCTATTAGCATAGCATTCTATCGAACCTTGCATCTAGTGTTCAGAGCATGGGTACCTAAGATCATGCAACTAAGTTTTCATCCAACTCCTATAAACTTAATGCACAAGTAAAGTAGAGTAATAAGTTGCATAAGTTTAGAAAATAGGGTTCATGCTCCGGGGCTTGCCTTCTTGCGAAAAGTTAGTCCGGGGCTCTTCCGAACTTGGGCTCGGGTCTTCAAGAGCTTCAGTTAGATTTACTTGAGCTTCACGCTGCTCACTCTCGGACGCGGGTACCAGCTCGTACGTTCCGTCGGCGAGAGTCGTCGTTTCTACATGAATGCACAAGTTTAAGTAGTGGTGATGGTAAACGACATGATTTCCTTCACGATAAAGTTGCAGTTTGTAAAACATGAGTTTTGTTGTGAAGTGAGTTACTTTATCATTCGTGGGCAATCGTTAATAGAGTAGATTAGTACAATAAGTAACTTCGTTAAGCAAGGTGGGGTGGGTGTTCATGGGAACTTATGTTCCTTATGGAAACATGATTTAAGTGTAACTACTATAGTGAGTCGTTTCTGGTCATGAAATCTTGGATCTAGGCACATCAGGGAAAGATATGCTTACTGTAAAATTTTCAGATATTTTCATGCAGCAGATTAATTATGAAAAATATAACACATGGTGGCTGCTAGATTCTTGTTCTTTTTGTACAGAACAAATGGTGCAAAAACTGAGTCTAAGATTTTTACAGGGATTTCATTTCATCAAGCAGGAGCTACTGTAATTTTTATAGGATTTATTATGCAGTTTTCAGAGCATAGTAAATATGACATTACACACCTAGGTTAATCAAGGATTTATTTTTATAGGATCCTACACAGGTGTTTTGTCCATGAAACTTTTTACACAGCAACCTATTCCACTGAGTATCCTCTAGTAAAAATATGAGAATTTTCCAAGCTAGGATACTATTTTCTTGATTTAATGTATGTTATTAGCACATAAATCAAATAAATAGGTTCCTGTGAGGTAAAAAGTCTCGCAATTTTTATCTGGCATCTAGGTACCATTACACCAGTATAGAAAAAGTTTCATTAGGTGATTCATAACCTAACTGCAGGGATAAAAATAGTTAGCCACTTATGGTATGAAACTAAGTTTAATAAACGGTGTAGATAGAGATGGAATTTGGGCCTGATCTTTTTACACAGTCCTAAACATCAAGCAACTAACTCACTGCCCAAAATTTAGGGTCAGCATTGATCTACAACAGTGGGTACAAAAGAAGTCCATTAAAACTTCCATTTAATGTAGAGCAAAATATGTAGAGAATCTGAGAAACTTTTCATAACAAAAGTTGTAGAGTTTCTTCTAAGGATTCCAGAACAGTTGAGTTTGCATTTTGCTGAATTTGCTACGATTTTATATGAATTTTACAAGTTCACTGATTTGGTTAAAACTTTCTTTACAGAGGGGTCCCTGAAAACTAGCAGAAAACCCCCTAGAAAGATTTGGGCGATTGCAATGTGGTCCCTGGTCGCGATTCACGGCGGGGAACATCAAATCCGGCGGAAATCCGGCGGGCTTGGTCGCCGGCGGCGAGGGCACGGTGGGGGAGGAGCAAGAGGAGGTTGGGGGTTACCTTTGGGTGGGTTTTGTGCGAGTTGGGGCGGCCGGGAAGGGGTGCCGCGACGTGGAGCAGCGGCTCCGTCGAGGTGCGGCCGGAATTCCGGCGAACTCCGGCGAGCTGGGCGGCGGGGCTCGGGCTGGGGAGCTTCAGTGCGTCGAGGGGAATCCGTTTCAGCATTTGGTTTGGGTGGAGGGGGGGCCGGGACGGCGGTTCCGCGTGGGGCGGTGGTGGCCGGCGGCGGAGCAGAGGTATGGCAGCAATGGTGGCGCTGTTCTGTGTGCGAGCAGGCGCGTGCTTCCCCTTTTATGCTGAGCCAAGGGAGAGGAGGGGGTTGGGGCGGGCCGGGCATGGTAGGGGTGCGCCATTGGGCACGGCCGGCGGTGACCAGAGTCGTGCGGCGTGCGGCACGCCATTGGGCGTCGGGGCGGTGGCGTTCTACTGGCCGTGCGGGATGCCGCGTGAGGAAGAAGGAGGACACGGCCGCGGGTTGGGCGAGCTGGGCGGCGAGCAGAGGCATTGGGGGATTGGCTTGGCGCGACGCGGCGACAGGCATCGCCGGCGACGTGGCGGGCGGGTTCTACTGGGCTGACGGGGCAGAGCAGAGGAGAGAGGTGAGGGAGGGACCGAGACGCGAGAATTTGATAAATTTTATGGGTCTGATCTTAAAACTGATATTTTCTTACATTTCTGTGTTGCAACTCAAAAATCTTTGAACACGAAAGTTGTTCAAAATAAAAAGTTCTACAAGTTTGGTTTCAGGCAATACCTCATTTGGCTTGTGGTTTGAAAGTTAATTTAATAATTCGAGGGCATTCATATGTGTCCAAATTAAATTTGAATTTCAACTTAACTTGTTTTAACCCTTTTATTAGTTGATTAAGCATAGGGTTGGTTTAAGGACATTGCCCTAGGAACGTAATTTATCAGGGTTGTTACAGTGCTGCCTCTTGAAGTCGTATCGGCCTTCATACGTCCCATGGCACTCAGGACAGTCATCGGCCGATGGCAAACGCAGACCCTCATTCCAACAGAAGGCAAAGAACGGGCACCGCCAGTGATCTGCATCACTCCTATCTTTCTCCTCTTGACTGCGTCTCTCCCTATCTTGTTGACGCTGGTACATGTTCAGGAGCATCTGGGATGTAACAACTCTGTGCGGTCTCCTGAAACTTTCTCCCTGCTCATATCGGCCTTGGTTCCCCCGCCATTAGCCGATATGCAAGTCTTCAGATTTTCAGTACCATGATCAGAAGTTGATAACTTTGCCTTTCTGTCGACCTCCTGGGCTCCCACGTCAAATGTACTAGCCGGGAAGGGATGTTTGTCGATCTTCATTGGCTTGTCGAACTTAATCCTCCCTTGTTCAATAGCCACCTAGATTTCCTTCCTAAAGGTCTTGCAATCATTAGTATTATGAGTGGCTGAGTGATGCCACTTACAATACCTGCAGCCTTTTAATTCATTGGCCGATGGAATCACATGATTGGAGGGCAACTTGAGCTGACCCTCTTGTAGCAGCAAGTCAAAGATCATATCGGCCTTTGTGACGTCGAACCCATAGTTCTCGACTTCTTTCTTCGCAAACGGGCATGAGATCGGCTTCGTGGTCTTGGCCCATTCTGCCACGCCGATCTCGGCCTCATTCTCTGAGTCAGAAGAATCCCCAATGTAGTTGACCTTCTTCTAGAACATGTTTTCTTGCTATCGTGGGCTCGAACGTCAACATTTGCAAGCCTGGATGCTAGATGACTCAAGCTCTCAAACTCCTGAGAAGAGAACTTCTCCCTCATATGCGGCAGGAGTCCCTGAAAGGCTAATTCAGCTAACTGGCCATCGTTAAGAAACAGACTGAAGCAACGGCTTTTGACATCCCTGAACCTCTAAACATAGTCTGAGACAAGCTCATCGTTCCTGTGTCAAACTGCAATCAAGTCTGTGATCTTCATCTCCTGTACTCCAGTGAAGAAGTACTTGTGGAATTGCTTCTCAAGATCGACCCAAGTTATTATGGAATTGGCTAGTAGCGAAGCAAATCAGGCAAAGGCCGATCCAGAGAGAGATAGCGGGAACAAGCGGATCTTCAAGGCATCTATTGCTGCAGCTTCCCCACACTGTACCAGGAACCTACTGATATGCCAACAGTTGACATGCTGTCCTGCCAGAGAATTTGGTGAAATCTGGCAGTCTGTAATGATGAGGCAATGGGATCTGATCATAAGCTTCTGGATATGGTTTTCGATACATGAACGCAGGTTCCTTAGGCTTCAAGCCAAACTGATTTTTCATCACAACGGCTATTTTGCTCGCCCAATCAACTCCAGGCTGCTGCACCGTGAGGTTTGGCATCTGAAGTTTGTATCTTGAAAGACCTTCTGAATCTGGGGACTCATCAGCTGTACTGCAGGATCACTCATCGGCTGGAAAGCCGACATCTACTTGATGCCCCCCAGTCTGGGTTGGTGCCGGTGGGGACTGCTGCATCTTTTGAATCACCGGAGCAGATGGCACCAACGGTAATGTAGTGGTAGGAGTATTCATTATGTTGATACTTTGTTCGAACATCCATGGGTAGATGTACGGCCAGAACTCAGTCGACATGCCCAATGAAGTAGGAACAAATCCAGCCGGGGTGTTGAACATGCCTCTGCTTGGTTTTGATGTGTTCATTGCGGGACTTGCAATGAATGCAGCTGCATGTGACAATGAAGTATGCACTGCTAGAGTTTCTGGATGCCGCAATACGTAAGGCTTTGATGAACCCACCCCTGCACCGGTTATCGGCACATTTGTTTCCTTGGCCAGAACACCATCGGCCATCAAAGTGGGTGCTCTGGCACGAGCTGCGACCGATGTTTCTGCATTGGGGTAGCATGGCCCCATGTTGCCCCCCTGAACGCCTTCAGATAGGACATTCTTGATGGCTTCCTTGATGGTTTCGATCAGAATCCCGGACTGGTTGATCAGTGCATGGCTCATGGATTGATCGAACATCTCCTTGAACTTGGTTGAGTCCTCATTGATAGAGATACTCCCTAGCCCTGGTAGCGGCTGCTTCTGTAACACCTCTCCTCTTCTGGTCATAGTGAATGATCTGAGGCAGGCTTCTTCAGTTTACTTCACGGCTTCTTGGATCAGCCGCTTCTGATCGTCGTTGAGATCGTCCATTGTGGGCAACAGGATCTTGTTGTTATCCATCCCGTCGTTCTTGGTCATCGTGGTGTTGTTGTCGTGTCCCACCGGGCGTGCAAAATGCGTGTTGATGCAAAAAGTCGTAGGTCGGCCTTAAATGCCGGTACACGCGAGGACTGTGACAGCCCTGAAAAATTTCATTTCTAAAATCAATGTCAGTAGCCTAACCCTATGCTTAACCAACTAATAAAAGGGTGAAAAGAATTAGGACGAGAGAAGTTGAAATTCAAATTTAAATTGGGCACATTTGGACACCTTTGAACTTTTAAATTTAACTTTCAAACCATAAGCCAAATGAGATGTTGCCTGAAACCAAATTTGTAGAACTTTTTATTCTGAACAACTTTCATGTTAAAGAGTTTTTGAAATTCAAATTAGAAAGAGGAGAAAACGCCCTGTTTGCGCCCAGCCCCCTGAAGTTTTTCGAATTTTTGCATTTAGGCCCCTCGCCCCCCCCCCTCTCTCCCCTCCCCGCCCGACCGCCGCGCGCCAGGTGGCCGGCGACGCCTGACCGGCGCGAGGCGCCAGGCCAGTGGCCGCCGCGCCACTCCCCCACGCCCGGCTTTGTCCCCTCCCCACGCCGCGCTGCCCAGTACACGCCCGCGCGTGCGCACGCCGCTGCCGCGTCCCGCCTCGCCGCCCGCCGTGCCGCCCCGGCTCCCGCGCCCCGCCCGTCGCTGCGCCTGCCCTCCGCCCGAGCCGCGGCAGCAGCTGCTCCACCACTCCGCGCGCCACACTATCCCCTCGCGCCCACGCCAAATCTCCGGCCGCCAGTCACCCGCGCCCGCTCGCCGCACGCCGCGCCGGCGTTCTGCTGCCGCCCGCCGTGGCCAGTGCGCGCCGTGCCGTGCCTCCGCCCCGCGCGTTGCCCAGGCCCCTCCACACTCCCTCCTGCCCCTATAAAAGCCGCGCCCCGGCTGCCCGCGCGAGCCACGCACCCAGAACGCCCTCGCCGTCGCCATTGCCGCCGCCGAGCGCCGCCCGCCCGTGGACAGCCCTCCACCGCCGCCCACCGCCCAAATTGAGCCTCCAGCGACCACTACATCACCCCACTGAAGCTCGCCGACCCACCCAACGCCGCCCAGGACCACCGGAGCGCCGCCGCCCGCACGGTCGCCGCCGCCGCCGCCCCTGCTCGCCGTGGACAGCTCGACCCCGACCTCCTCCGTCCAAGCCAAGCCCCTAAGCAGCTTCCCCACGCGCCACTGAAGCTCGCTGACCGGACCAGGCCGCCCCAAGCCCGCCGGAGCACCGCCGTCGACGCGCGCCACCGCTGCCGCCGCCTCTGCCCCAACGCCGGCGAGCCCTTCCCGGCCGTTCCCCACCTGAACAACACCCCCACGAGGTAGCCCTCGCACCCCTGAACCTTCCCCGACCCTCACCCCTCGCCGCCGGCGAGCCCCTCGCCGGAATTTCGGCCGGCCGCCGTACCCGAGCCGCCCGAGGACCCAATTGCAAGAATTTAAATCTTTAGAAGGGTCTGCGCGTAAGATTCAAGGACCTAGTTGTAAAAGAAAGTTTCAAATCTAGATTCAAATTCAGTGAACTTGTAAAATCCGTATAAATTCGTAGAAAATTCAGAAAAATGCAAACTCAACTGTTCTGGAATCCTTAGAACAAACTCTACCACTTTTGTTACAAAAAGTTTCTCAGAATCTCAACATATTTTGCTCTACATTAAATGGAAGCTTTAATGGACTTATTTTGTACCCACTGTTGTAGATCAATGCTGACCCTAACAATTGGACAGTGAGTTAGTTGTTTGATGTTTAGGACAGTGTAAAAAGACTAGGCCCAAATTCCATCTCTAGCTGCACTGTTTGTTAAACTTAGTTTCATACCCTAAGTGGCTACATATTTTTACTCCTGCAGTTAGGTTATGAATCACCTAATGAAACTTTTTCTGTACTGGTGTAATGGTACATAGATGCCAGAGAAAAATTGGGAGAATTTATATCTCACGGGAACCTAATTATTTGAATTATGTGCTAATAACATACATTAAATCAAGGAAACAGTATCTTAGCTTGGAAAATTCTCAAATTTTTACTAAGAGATACACTGTGGTAGAGGTTGCTGTGTAAAAAGTTGCATGGACAAAAACCCTCTGTAGTGTCCTGTAAAAATGAATCCTTGAATAACCTAGGTGTGTAATGTCATATTTTCTATGCTCTGAATACTGCATAATAAATCCTGCAAAAATTAAAGTAGCTCCTACATGCTTAAATGAAAGCTCTGTAAAAATTGTAGAAACAGTTGTTGCACCATTTGTCCTGTACAAAAAGAACAAAAGTCTAACAGAAACTATGTAATATATTTTTCATAATTAATCTGCTACATGAAATTGTCTGAAAATTTTACAGTAAGCACATATTTCCCTGATGTGCCTAAATCCAAAGTTTCATGACCAGAAACTATCCACTATAGTAATTACACTTAAATCATGTCGATTACCATTACCACGACTTAAACTTGTGCATTCATGTAGAATCGACGACTCTCGCCGACGGAACTTACGAGCTGGTGCCCGAGTCCGAGAGTGAGCAGCGTGAAGCTCAAGTGAACTTAACTGAAGCTCTTGAAGACCTGAGCCCAAGTTCGGAAGAGCCCGAAGCTAACTGCGAAGGCAAGCCCCGGAGCATAACCTATTTCTTTCCTAATTATGCAACTCATTACTCTTTGCTTGTGCATTAAGTTTATAGGAGGTGAATGAAAACTTAGTTGCATGATGTTAGGAACCCCTGCTTGAAAACTAGATGTAAGGTTTGATAGAATGCTGTGCTAATAGGACTCCGGTAAAAGTCGAGTGATTTCCTGTCACTCGCGAGAAAATAGGAGTTGAATGTCTACTACACGCTGCAATCATAAGGACACGGACGGGCTATGGAACGATGGTTACGATTGAGGCCCGTCTGTCTAGTGAAAAATGCTAAGGCCGCAGGGTGTGGTAGTGATGGTTAAGTCTTTGAACGTACTAAACACATGCCGAGATTATGGGAATCGGTAAGCTTAAGTACCTGATTGGCCCGGCAAGGGGACGGCATCCTACCCTTTGAACTTCGGTCCCATGTGCATATGGCGAGTGCAGAGAGTGGTCACGACCCAACGCCGAACCGTGGTGTGGGGCTCTTGTACTCTCGGAGGGTAGCCCCGATCCACGACCCGGAAAGAAAGGGGAAAACTTGCACGTGTGACTCTAGGGAGTAACCACGTGACGTGTGTTTAGGTTTCCCTTGCAAGGTTAAGAAATTCGATTCGAATCGTCCGTTTCTCACGGCTATTGAGACTGCTTAACCATTTTTACCCACAGAGTAAGAAGAGGAACAATGAGGATGAATGAACTGGTTGGATGAAAATCTAATGCTTCACCATGTATGCTTTTAGATAGCTGCTTATCTAGAAGGGTTAACAAAACTAGAATCTTGAGCTAAAAGTTGAAAGTAAGGACCCACTTGTAGAAGCTTTTTCGGCAAAACAAACCCCTGAGCCAAAAGCCTTGCATATCTAGAGTCGGTGGAGTAGATTCCACTACTCGGGTAAGTCTTGCTGAGTATTAGTATACTCAGCTTTGCTTGTGGCTCGTTTTCAGGTGAGACCTTCGAAGATATGATTGCTAGCTTGACTTGGTCCTGCACTCTTCCCCCTGGTTGGTCGGTGGAATGGGATACGCCCCCGTCCAACGGAGATAATACCGAGTGATGTCTCGTACGGGCTTCATCGAGACATCCTGTATCGTCGAGTAGCTTTCGTTGTTTGTATTTTCCGCTGCAACTTAAACTCTGAAGAACTTCTTAGTATGATCATTGAAGTACTTGGTTTCTAAACTCAAAACTTGGTCTGTAATATTTACTTATGCTAATGTTGTAATATTTGCTGGAATGTGGTATTCTCTGGGCTCATCGTCGCATGAGCGTTTGTATGTATGGCATTCGATCCGCTCTACCGTGGTTGTATCGAGAGGTTATACCCGACAGACCAGTGGATTACTCCGTTTGAAGTGTAAGGTTAACCGAGATTGCCTTAATGGTGGTGGTTAATACACTTGAGCCGGATTAATTCAGGTGGTTCTGCCACAGCTGGTATCAGAGCCGTAGTTGGTACCACAGCTGGCAACAGCTGGCGCCAGAGCCAAAATACATACGCCAGAGAATGCGACAAGCCTTAAAAACTCGATTTACTAAAACTTGACTAGAAGGATGTGTTGCGAAATACGTTGGTACGTTAAGGATGGTGCCTAGTTCGTAAAGCCCTAAGGGATTATGGGAAAGTTTACTAGGTGGCTATCTAACTTCTATATATATTATCAACTGACTTCCAGCACATTACTTTCTGTCAAAACTTACTTTCATGCACAACCGACCTTAATTTCTGTAACGACGCGCTCATCGCTAAGGTAAGAAGGTAAGGATCCTCAGCCAACTGAGAGAGCTTGGCCTTCCTGTCGGTGATGCGAACCGAACGCTGCCCTCAAGCAGTGGCTTACTTGAGGTGCTGCTAATATGCCAATTGTTAGTTGAACATATTGGGAGTAGAAGGTTTGGCGCAGGGTATGGCGATCGCTGTTCATACCCCCGTCTCATGACGGTACCCCCGTGAATACGCTATCTCGATAGTGTATGTTAACGTCGTCTGTACGGCGGAAATTGTACAGATATCATTTCTATAAGTAAACGGTAATGAATACGGACGCTTTCATGAGTGCTGGCATGAAAGGTTCATGAAATGTATATGCCTTGTCAATCTTCTGCAGGTACACTAACCGCGATTACGATAAGTTAAGGAACGATTAGAAAGACTCGAGTAGCTATTATAGCGAGAGCCGTATTGTGTATGCCACCGAGACTATCTTCGTAAGACCAAAAGTATTTGGCAGTTATTTTATTTTGTGAGGACGAATAGGACGTGCATGCATTATAACCATATATATCGGAAAGTGAAAATACGTTGTATGAGAGTGGTAAGGTCCTCGCGTATCTAAGCATGGTTTGCATAAGGATTATCTAGAGAATCTGTCCTTGTGCTGTTCACAGTTTTTCGCTATCTCACTCCATTTGATCTTTTGTTCAGATGGCCGAGCCTGTTGCTATGATGGTGGATGAGGATGGACGCGTACACTCGCAGTGTCTCCACTGGGAGGGCTTTCCCTCTATTTTGTGGGATGTTCTGCGTACTGCGGGCTATCTAATTCCCCCACGTTACGCCGGACTGGAGTTTGCAGAGAATGGAGTTACCCAGTGCCGTGTCAACGTGACTATCTTTCCGCACCCATTACACCCGGAGTGGCCCGCCTTGGAGCTTGAGGCTGTTGGTCGCCGTTTGGCCGATACTTGGGAGCTTGCAGCCATGAGGGCGCTCACCACTTTTTGTGCGCAGCGTCCCGAGGTTGTCACACTCGCTCCCATTGGATTGTTTCCTGCTGCCCAGGACAACGACCCCTTTTGGCTCAACAGGGTGCAGCACGCAAAGTACTTGGTAGACTTTCATGCCCAGGAAACTGTTCATACCTCCGTGCGGTGCATGAGTGCACTCTACCGGCTTCAGATTCTCCAGAGTCAGGCGCTTGAGCAGCTCACTGATCTTGCTCAGGCCTACCACATGATGGCAGATACCAGGGATGAGCAGATTAAGGAGCTCAGTCAGGATCTTGAGGACAGAGATGCTCAGATTGGCCAACTTGAGGGCCAAATTCAGGAGCAGGACACTCTCATGGGTGAGAGAGATGACATGATAGTACACTTGGAGGAGCAGCTCCATGATCTACACTTGGAGTTCGAGGATGCTATTGATCATCTCCAGTGGCATCAGGATCAGAATGACCATCCCCATGAGGAGGACATGGAGGAAGATGAGGAGGAGCCACAGGAGATTGATGGTATCTCCGGTATGGATTTAGAGGGTGAGGTACCACAGGCACCTCAGATGGGAGCTCACTCTCCTGCTCACAGCGAGTCGTCCGTCAACGACTTGGATGACTTCTAGATGACGACCTAGGAGGACTTTTGCACATACTCCTCGATAGGGTAGCCTAACTATTGGCAAGTGTTGTAATAGGCTAACTAAGAGTTGAGTAACTCTTTTGTAATGGGTACACCTGAACCATGTGGATACCCTCAGCATGTAAGGAACGGCGATAAACTTGGGTGATTCGTTGTAAGTTGGTAAACGATGAAATCCACAATCGCTGAGACTTGTCGGAATTTTTATCCATGTCTCCTTGCATTTCTTGGCTGAGTGTTGAATACCAAACTTGTGCTAAATTTTGTGATCGTGGTTCTCACAAAAATTCAGCATCATTGGACCTCACTAGTTTATGTTATAGGTGAAACAATACCGATCAATCTGCTGAAAAACAGCTAAGACAGTAAGGCAAAGGACGAGCCTTTCGACCACCTTAGCTATAGTTCTAGCGCCGAAGTTAAATACCAAAGTGATGCATTCCTAAATTCTCTGACTACTGCCAAAGTTTGAGATGTTTTGGATGGACCCACAGCAAGCTATGATTTTTCTCGTAGCAAACAGAGATTCTGTCCATACTTCTAGCTGTGATTTCGGAAGTCTATGACTACACCAATCATTTATGAATCAAGGAAGTAATATGGATCGCGTTACTAATGGTAACCTTTCACGTTCAGATGGTTGGATCAACACATGGCAACCCTGATGGTTTTGGTACCGGTGGCAGCCGACCGCGACAATCGCCACCACCCCCGCCCAGTTTGGTGGAAGTGATGGCCGCTCAAACTGAGCTGCTGCGTCAGATCGTGCAAGGACAGCACCAGTAGAGGGGTGGGCACAATGCTCACCAACCCCAAGCTGCAGGATACACGGACTTCCTGGGGACCCAGCCGCCCTTGTTCCATAAGACCGAGGAACCCCTGGACGCAGATGCATGGATTCGCACCATTGAATCCAAGTTCACGCTACTTGTGGCCCCATGCTCAGAGGCCAACAAAGCTCGTTTTGCCGCGCAACAGCTTCGCGGTACCGCTCGACTGTGGTGGGACCACTATTCTGCGATGCTCCCGGCTGACCATGTGGTCGACTGGGATGAGTTCAAGACCGCGTTCTGGGCACATCATATCCCCGAGGGTCTCATGGAGAGGAAGTTGAACGAGTTCCTGGCACTCACCCAGGGCACCCGCACCGTACTGCAGTACGCCCAGGCTTTCAACAACCTATGCCAGTATGCGGGCTATCACGCTGATACGGATGCCAAGAAGCATGATCGTTTCCGCCGAGGTCTGAACACCAAGCTTAAGGAACGTCTGAACCTAGCCAGGGCTGACACCTACAACGAATTGGTCAATATGGCCATTACCCAGGAAGACTGTATCATGGCACACCGGGCAGAGAAGAAGAGAAAGGCACCCGCTGGACCATCAAGTGCTCAACCACCAAGGTATCGCATCGTGCAAAATGCCGCGCCCACCGCTCCACCAAGGGCCCCTCAGCCAGGGAGATGGATTGCCAGACCCCCACAGCCGCCAGGCATGGTACGACCCCCGATGCCTCCACAGAACGGTCCGAGGCCCATTCTTCAATAGTCTCTTCGACCCAGCCCCGCGAATCGTTGCTTCAAATGCGGGAGTTCTAACCACTTTGCACGAGAATGCCCTCAGTCTGGGCAGCCCAACCAAGGTCAAGGATCCAACCCGAACAACAAGAACAGGGGCAAGAGACAAACCCTGCAAGTCAAGCAAGGACGGATTAACTTCACCACGCTTGCAGAGCTTCCAGAAGGAGCCCCAGTGATGTCGGGTACATTCTCTATCCATAACAAGCCTGCAGTTATATTATTTGATTCTGGTGCATCGCATAGTTTCATAAGTGCAAAATTCGGTGCAAAAGTAGGCTTGGATGTTTGTCACACCAAAGGGTCATATATGATATCAACACCGGGTGGTAAAATTGCTTCAAACCAAATGGTCAGACAAGTACCAGTCAAATTGGGTAGTAAAACCATCAACACAGACCTTATCCTTTTACCTCTTGACGGCATGGACATTATTTTGGGAA
This sequence comes from Panicum miliaceum, assembly GCA_032594955.1. NCBI lineage: Eukaryota > Viridiplantae > Streptophyta > Magnoliopsida > Poales > Poaceae > Panicum > Panicum miliaceum. Next base: position 48,820,172 of record CM064057.1, on the reverse strand, counting down.
TGAACTGGATGCCTATGCATGGAGTCACACTGGACCTTTCTTCCCGAGCCGTTGAGATAAATTCACCTAGTCACGGAGCCACTACCCTTTACCTACCATTCCTAGATTGCACGAATTCCTGTGCTTACAAGGTGGAAGGACTTAAGCTAGAAGATATTCCTGTCGTCAACGAGTATGCCAATGTCTTTCCGGATGACTTACCAGGAATGCCACCGGATAGGGATATTGAGTTCATCATTGAACTACAACCAGGCACTGCACCTATATCCAAAAGACCATATAGGATGCCCCCTAAAGAGTTGGCAGAGCTAAAAATTCAACTCCAAGAACTACTGGACAAAGGTTTCATTCGCCCTAGCGCGTCACCTTGGGGATGTCCAGCCCTATTCGTAAAGAAGAAGGATGACAGTTTGAGGTTATGTGTTGACTACCGACCTCTCAATGCGGTAACTGTTAAAAATAAATACCCACTTCCCCGTATCGATGTACTCTTCGATCAATTAGCTGGAGCCAGAGTCTTCTCAAAGATTGATCTTCGTTCGGGATATCATCAAATCAAGATTCGCCCGTGCGATATTCCTAAGACTGCCTTCTCCAAACGATATGGACTATATGAGTTTTTGGTCATGTCCTTTGGACTCACCAACACCCCTGCCTATTTCATGTATCTCATGAATTCGGTATTCATGCCCGAACTGGACAAGTTCGTCGTAGTGTTCATCGACGACATCCTTATCTATTCCAAGGATGAGGAAGAGCATGCAAAGCACCTGCACATTGTTCTTCAACGTCTAAGAGACCATCAGCTCTATGCTAAGTTTTCTAAGTGTGAATTCTGGTTGGATACTGTAAAGTTCTTAGGTCACACGATCTCCAGCGAAGGCATAGTTGTTGACCCCAGCAAGGTACAAGAGGTGATGGATTGGAAACCCCCTTACCTCTGTTCATCAGATTCGCAGTTTTCTCGGCTTAGCCGGTTACTACCGCCGCTTCATCCCGGATTTCTCTCGAATTGCTAAGCCCATGACTGAACTGTTAAAGAAGGAAGTAAGGTTTGTATGGAATGAGAAATGTGAAGAAGCTTTCCACACTCTCAGAGAGCATCTGACTACTGCACCTGTGTTAGCTCAACCCGATAATACCAAGTCGTTCGATGTGTATTGTGACGCATCGGGTACTGGTCTAGGATGTGTGCTTATGCAAGAGAATCGAGTGATTGCATATGCCTCACGAGCCCTTCGGCCCCACGAGCAGAATTATCCCATTCACGATCTTGAGCTTGCAGCTGTCATTCACGCTCTGAAAATATGGAGGCATTATCTCATGGGTACACAGTGCAATATCTACACGGATCATAAGAGTCTCAAGTATATCTTCACACAAGCCGATTTGAATATGAGACAACGGAGATGGCTAGAATTAATCAAGGATTATGACCTTGAAGTGCACTATCACCCCGGCAAGGCTAACGTAGTCGCGGACGCACTAAGCCGCAAGTCCCATTGCCATTGCTTATCCATGGAGTCCTACCATTAGACATTGTGTGCAGAAATGAGGAAGCTTAACATGGAAATGGTTTCCCAAGGTACTCTAGGTGAGGAGAAGTACAAATGTTTCCGCCAGGACCATAAGGGAGTTCTATGGTTCGAAAGTCGTATAGTCGTTCCGAAGAATCGTGGACTCCGCAAGCAAATTCTTGATGAGGCACACCTTTGCAAATTCTCTATCCACCCCGGCAGTAGCAAAATGTATCAAGACCTAAGGCAAAACTTCTGGTGGACTAGAATGAAAATAGAAATTGCTACGTATGTCTCGGAATGTGACACGTGCCAGAGGGTAAAAGCTAGCCACTTGAAGCTAGCCGGTACACTGCAACCGTTACCTATACCATCCTGGAAATGGGAAGACATAAGTATGGACTTCGTCGTTGGACTACCAAACACTTCCCAGAAACATGATTCCATATGGGTTATCGTTGATAGACTCACAAAGACGGCACATTTTCTTCTGGTACACACCACCTACTCTACCAAGAAATATGCCGAGATTTACCTCGATCGTATTGTTTTCCTACATGGAATACCTAAGACAATTATTTCCGATCGTGGTCCTCAGTTTGTAGCACGCTTTTGGGAACAACTGCAAACGTCTCTTGGCACTAAACTGATTCGCAGCTCAGCATACCATCCTCAGACTGACGGACAAACGGAAAGAGTAAACCAAATTCTTGAAGACATGCTGAGAGCTTGCGTCATTCACTATGACAAGAATTGGGACAAATGCCTACCCCTAGCAGAGTTCTCGTACAACAACAGCTATCAAACGAGTTTGAAAATGGCACCATTTGAGGCCCTGTACGGACGAAGGTGTCGAACTCCTTTGAGCTGGTCACAAACCGGAGAACGTAAAATAATTGGACCCGACCTGGTAATCGAGGCAGAGGAGAAAGTAAAAGTAATACAAGCAAATCTTAAAGCCGCACAAGCCCGACAAAAGAGTTATTCTGACAAAAGGAGAAAGCCCCTAAAGTTCAAAGTTGGCGATCATGTCTATCTTCGAGTTTCGCCAACCAAGGGAGTGCAAAGATTCGGAATCAAAGGCAAACTAGCTCACCGTTACGTTGGTCCTTACGAAATCATTGAGAGTTGTGGACCCGTAGCCTACAAATTACGACTGCCCCCTCAGCTCACGGCCACCCATGATGTCTTCCACGTATCTCAACTCAAGAAGTGTATTCGAGTCCCTACCGAGATTGTGGAACAACAAGAAATATCGTTGGAACCCGACCTCTCGTATGTCGAACACCCAGTTAAGATTTTGGATCAAAAAGAGAGAGAGACCAGGAGGAAAGTGATTAGAATATATAAAGTACAATGGAATCACCACACGGAAGAAGAAGCCACCTGGGAAACCGAGAGCTACCTAAACCAACATTTCCCTGGGTTTCTTATCTCAACCACTGGTATGTGCACCCACGCCCACACTAAGAATTACCGAATCTCGGGGCGAGATTCTTGTTAAGGGGGGAAGGCTGTGACAGCCCTGAAAAATTTCATTTCTAAAATCAATGTCAGTAGCCTAACCCTATGCTTAACCAACTAATAAAAGGGTGAAAAGAATTAGGACGAGAGAAGTTGAAATTCAAATTTAAATTGGGCACATTTGGACACCTTTGAACTTTTAAATTTAACTTTCAAACCATAAGCCAAATGAGATGTTGCCTGAAACCAAATTTGTAGAACTTTTTATTCTGAACAACTTTCGTGTTAAAGAGTTTTTGAAATTCAAATTAGAAAGAGGAGAAAACGCCCTGTTTGCGCCCAGCCCCCTGAAGTTTTTCGAATTTTTGCATTCAGGCCCCTCGCCCCCCCCCTCTCTCCCCTCCCCGCCCGACCGCCGCGCGCCAGGTGGCCGGCGACGCCTGACCGGCGCGAGGCGCCAGGCCAGTGGCCGCCGCGCCACTCCCCCACGCCCGGCTTTGCCCCCTCCCCACGCCGCGCTGCCTAGTACCCGTCCGCGCGTGCGCACGCCGCTGCCGCGTCCCGCCTCGCCGCCCGCCGCGCCCAACCACCGCGACCCGCCGTGCCGCCCCGGCTCCCGCGCCCCGCCCGTCGCTGCGCCTGCCCTCCGCCCGAGCCGCTGCAGCAGCTGCTCCACCACTCCGCGCGCCACACTATCCCCTCGCGCCCACGCCAAATCTCCGGCCGCCAGTCACCCGCGCCCGCTCGCCGCACGCCGCGCCGGCGTTCTGCTGCCGCCCGCCGTGGCCAGTGCGCGCCGTGCCGTGTCTCCGCCCCGCGCGTTGCCCAGGCCCCTCCACACTCCCTCCTGCCCCTATAAAAGCCGCGCCCCGGCCGCCCGCGCGAGCCACGCACCCAGAACGCCCTCGCCGTCGCCATTGCCGCCGCCGAGCGCCGCCCGCCCGTGGACAGCCCTCCACCGCCGCCCACCGCCAAAATTGAGCCTCCAGCCACCACTACATCACCCCACTGAAGCTCGCCGACCCACCCAACGCCGCCTAGGACCACCGGAGCGCCGCCGCCCGCACGGTCGCCGCCGCCGCCGCCCCTGCTCGCCGTGGACAGCTCGACCCCGACCTCCTCCGTCCAAGCCAAGCCCCTGAGCAGCTTCCCCACGCGCCACTGAAGCTTGCTGACCGGACCAGGCCGCCCCAAGCCCGCCGGAGCACCGCCGTCGACGCGCGCCACCGCCGCCGCCGCCTCTGCCCCAACGCCGGCGAGCCCTTCCCGGCCGTTCCCCACCTGAACAACACCCCCACGAGGTAGCCCTCGCACCCCTGAACCTTCCCCGACCCTCACCCCTCGCCGCCGGCGAGCCCCTCGCCGGAATTTCGGCCGGCCGCCGTACCCGAGCCGCCCGAGGACCCAATTGCAAGAATTTAAATCTTTAGAAGGGTCTGCGCGTAAGATTCAAGGACCTAGTTGTAAAAGAAAGTTTCAAATCTAGATTCAAATTCAGTGAACTTGTAAAATCCGTATAAATTCGTAGAAAATTCAGAAAAATGCAAACTCAACTGTTCTGGAATCCTTAGAACAAACTCTACCACTTTTGTTACAAAAAGTTTCTCAGAATCTCAACATATTTTGCTCTACATTAAATGGAAGCTTTTATGAACTTATTTTGTACCCACTGTTGTAGATCAATGCTGACCCTAACAATTGGACAGTGAGTTAGTTGTTTGATGTTTAGGACTGTGTAAAAAGACCAGGCCCAAATTCCATCTCTAGCTGCACTGTTTGTTAAACTTAGTTTCATACCCTAAGTGGGTACATATTTTTACTCCTGCAGTTAGGTTATGAATCACCTAGTGAAACTTTTTCTGTACTGGTGTAATGGTACATAGATTCCAGAGAAAAATTGGGAGAATTTATATCTCACAGGAACCTAATTATTTGAATTATGTGCTAATAACATACATTAAATCAAGGAAACAGTATCTTAGCTTGGAAAATTCTCAAATTTTTACTAAGAGATACACTGTGGTAGAGGTTGCTGTGTAAAAAGTTGCATGGACAAAAACCCTCTGTAGTGTCCTGTAAAAATGAATCCTTGAATAACCTAGGTGTGTAATGTCATATTTTCTATGCTCTGAATACTGCATAATAAATCCTGCAAAAATTAAAGTAGCTCCTAAATCCAAAGTTTCATGACCAGAAACTATCCACTATAGTAATTACACTTAAATCATGTCGATTACCATTACCACGACTTAAACTTGTGCATTCATGTAGAATCGACGACTCTCGCCGACGGAACTTACGAGCTGGTGCCCGCGTCCGAGAGTGAGCAGCGTGAAGCTCAAGTGAACTTAACTGAAGCTCTTGAAGACCTGAGCCCAAGTTCGGAAGAGCCCGAAGCTAACTGCGAAGGCAAGCCCCGGAGCATAACCTATTTCTTTCCTAATTATGCAACTCATTACTCTTTGCTTGTGCATTAAGTTTATAGGAGGTGAATGAAAACTTAGTTGCATGATGTTAGGAACCCCTGCTTGAAAACTAGATGTAAGGTTTGATAGAATGCTGTGCTAATAGGACTCCGGTAAAAGTCGAGTGATTTCCTGTCACTCGCGAGAAAATAGGAGTTGAATGTCTACTACACGCTGCAATCATAAGGACACGGACGGGCTATGGAACGATGGTTACGATTGATGTGGCAGAACCACCTGAATTAATCCGGCTCAAGTGTATTAACCATCACCATTAAGGCATTCTCGGTTAACCTTACACTTCAAACGGAGTAATCCACTGGTCTGTCGGGTATAACCTCCCGATACAACCACGGTGCACGGATCGAGCGACGTACATACAAGTGCTCATGCGACGATGAGCCCAGAGAATACCACATTCCAGCAAATATTACGACATTAACATAAGTAAATATTACAGGCCAAGTTCTGAGCTTAGAAACCAAATACTCCAATTAACATAAATAAGTTCTTCAGAGTTAAGTTGCAGCGGAAATAAACAACGGAAACTACTCGACGATACAGGATGTCTCGATGAAGCCCGTACGAGACATCACTCGGCCTTATCTCCGTTGGACGGGGGCGCATCCCATTCCACCGACCAACCAGGGGGAAGAGTGCAGGGCCAAGTCAAGCTAGCAATCATGTCTTCGAAGGGCTCATCTGAAATCGAGTCACAACAAGACTGAGTATACTAATACTCAGCAAGACTTACCCGTGTAGTGGAAACTACTCCACTGACTCTAGACATGCCAGGCTTTTTGGCTCAGGGGTTTGTTTTGCCGAAAAGCATCTACAAGTGGGTCCTTACTTTCATCTTTTAGCTCAAGATTCTAGTTTCGTTAGCCAGTCTAGGTAAGCAGCTATCTAAAGCATACATGGTGAAGCATTAAATTTTTCATCCAACCAGTTCATTCATCATCATTGTTCCTCTTCTTACTCTGTGGGTAAAAATGGTTAAGCAGTCTCAATAGCCGTGAGAAACGGACGATTCAAATCGAATTTCTTAACCTTGCAAGGGAAAACCCAAACACACGTCACGTGGTTACTCCCTAGAGTCACACGTGCAACTTTTCCCCTTTCTTTCCGGGTCGTGGATCGGGGCTACCCTCCGAGAGTACAAGAGTCCCACGCCACGGTTCGGCGCCGGGTCGTGACCACTCTCTGCACTCGCCATATGCACATGGGACCGAAGTTCAAAGGGTAGGATGCCGTCCCCTTGCCGGGCCAATCAGGTACCTAAGCTTACCGATTCCCATAATCTCGGCATGTGTTTAGTACGTTCAAAGACTTAACCATCACTACCACACCCTGCGGCCTTAGCATTTTTCACTAGACAGACGGGCCTCAATCATAACCATCGTTACATAACCCGTCCGTGTCCTTATGATTGCAGCGTGTAGTAGCCATTCAACTCCTATTTTCTCGCGAGTGACAGGAAATCACTCGACTTTTACCGGAGTCCTATTAGCACAGCGTTCTATCGAACCTTACATCTAGTTTTCAAGCAAGGGTTCCTGACATCATGCAACCAAGTTTTCATCCAACTCCTATAAACTTAATGCACAAGCAGAGAGTAATGAGTTGCAAAATTTCGGAAAGAATGGGTTATGCTCCGGGGCTTGCCTTCGCAGTTCGCTTGGGGATCTTCCGAACTTGGGCTCGGGTCTTCAAAAGCTTCAGTTAGATTTGCTTGAGCTTCACGCTGCTCACTCTCGGACGCGGGCACCAGCTCGTAAGTTCCGTCGGCGAGAGTCGTCGATTCTACATGAGTGCACAAGTTTAAGTCGTGGAAATGGCACTTGATTACGATTTGAGAGTAATTACTACAAGGGATAGTTTCTGGTCATGAAATTTTGGATTTAGGCACATCAAGGAAAGATGTGCTTACTGTAAAATGTTCAGCCAATTTTATGTAACAGATTAATTATGAAAAATATATTTCATAGTTGCTGTTAGATACTTGTTCTTTTTGTAAAGAACAATTGGTGCAACAAATGAGTCTAAGATTTTTACAGAGCTCTCACTTAAGCATGCAGAAGCTACTGTAATTTTTGTAGGATTTATCATGCAGTATCCAGAGCATAGAAAATATGACATTCTACACCTAGGCTATTCAAAGATTCATTTTTTACAGGACCCTACACAGGGTTTTTGTCCATGGAACTTTTTACACAGCAACCTCTACCATAGTTTATCTCCCAGTAAAAATTTGAGAATTTTCCAAGCTAAGATACTATTTTCTTGATTTAATGTATGTTATTAGCACATAAATCAAATAAGTAGGTTACTGTGAGATAAGAAGTCTCCTAATTTTTCTCTGGCTTCTAGGTACCAATACATTAGCATAGGAAAAGTTTCAATGGGTGACTCACCACCTAACTGCCGGGATAAAACATTCTACTTACACATGAATTAAAACTAAGTTTAACAAACAGTAGAGCTAGAGATGGAATTTGGGCCTGATCTTTTTACACAGTCCTAAACATCAAGCAACTAATTCACTGCCCAAAATTTAGGGTCAGCATTGTTCTAGAACAGTGGGTACAAAATAAGTCCATTAAAGCTTATATTTAATGTAGAGCAAAATATTTTGAGATACTGAGAAAACTTTTGTAACAAAAGTGGTAGAGTTTGTTCTGAGGATTCCAGAACAGTTGAGTTTGCATTTTTCTGAATTGTCTCCGATTTTATACGAATTTTACAATTTCACTGAATTTGAATCTAGGTTTGAAACTTTCTTTTACAACTAGGTCCTTGAATCTTACGCTCAGACCCTTCTAAAGATTTAAATTCTTGCAATTGGGTCCTCGGGCGGCTCGGGTACGGCGGCCGGCCGAAATTCCGGCGAGGGGGCTCGCCGGCGGCGAGGGGCGAGGGTCGGGGAAGGTTCAGGGGTGCGAGGGCTACCTTGTGGGGGTGTTGTTCAGGTGGGGGACGGCCGGGAGGGGCTCGCCGGCGTTGGAGCAGAGGCGGCGGCGGCGCGGCTCGCGTCGATGGCGGTGCTCCGGCGGGCTTGGGGCGGCGTGGTCCGGTCGGTGAGCTTCAGTGGCGCGTGGGGAAGCTACTCAGGGGCTCGGCTTGGACGGAGGGGGTCGGGGTCGTGCTGTCCACGGCGAGCAGGGGCGGCGGCGGCGGCGGCAGTGCGGGCGGCGGCGCTCCGGTGGCTCTGGGTGGCGTTGGGTGGGTCGGCGAGCTGCGGTGGGGTGATGTAGTGGTGGTTGGGGGCTCAGTTTGGGCAGTGGGCGGCGGCGGAGGGCTGTCCACGGGCGGATGGTGCTCGGCAGCGGCGATGGCGACGGCGAGGCGTTCTGGGCTGCGGTGGCTCGCGCGCGTGGTCGGGGCGGGGCTTTTATAGGGACAGGAGGGGGTGTGGAGGTGCCTGGGCGACGCGCGGGGCGGGGCACGGCAACGGCGTGCACTGGCTGCGGCGGGCGGCGGCAGAACGCCGGCGCGGCGTGCGGCGAGCGGGCGCGGGCGACTGGGCGGCCGAGATTTTGGCGTGGGCGCGAGGAGATAGCGCGGCGTGCGGATTGGGGAGCAGCTGCTGCAGCGGCTCGGGCGGAGGGCAGGCGAGGCAGCTGGCGGGGCGCGGGGGCCGGGGCAGCACGGCGGAGCGCGGCTACTGGGCGGCCGGGCGGCGGGCTGGGCGCGGCAGCATGCGCGGGCACGCGCGGGCGCTGACTGGCCGCGCGGCGTGGGGGCGGGGCAAAGCCGGCCGTGGCGGGGTGGTGCGGCGGCCAATGGCCTGGCGCTTCGCGCCGGTCAGGCGACGCCGGCCACCTAGCGCGCGGCGGGCGGGCGAGCGCGCGCGGTGCGGCAGAGGAGGGGAGGGGAAACGAGGGACCTGGATGCAAGAATTTGGAAAACTTCAGGGGGCTGGGTGCAAACAGGGCGTTTTCTCCTCTTTCTGATTTGAATTTCAAAAACTTTTGAACACGAAAGTTGTTCAAAATAAAAAGTTCTACAACTTTGGTTTCAGGCAAAATCTCATTTGGCTTATGGTTTGAAAGTTAAATTTAAAAGTTCAAAAGTAACCAAATGTGCTCAAATTAAATTTGAATTCCAACTGAACTCGTTTTAATTCTTTCCACCCTTTCATTAGTTGGTTTAATCATAGAGTTAGGCTAATGACATTGATTTTGGAAATGTAATTACCAGGGTTGTCACAGCCTTCCCCCCTTAACAAGAATCTCGCCCCGAGATTCGGTAATTCTTAGTGTGGGCGTGGGTGCTCATACCAGTGGTTGAGACAAGAAACCCAGGGAAATGTTGGTTCAGGTAGCTCTCCGTTTCCCAGGTGGCTTCTTCTTCCGTGTGGCGATTCCATTGTATTTTATACATTCTAATCACTTTCCTCCTGGTCTCTCTTTCTTTTTGATCCAGAATCTTAACTGGGTGTTCGACATACGAGAGGTCGGGTTCCAACGATATTTCTTGTTGTTCCACAATCTCGGTAGGGACTCGAATACACTTCTTGAGTTGAGATACGTGGAAGACATCATGGGTGGCCTTGAGCTGAGGGGGCAGTCGTAATTTGTAGGCTACGGGTGCGCAGCTCTCAATGATTTCGTAGGGACCAATATAGCGGGGAGCTAGTTTGCCTTTGATTCCAAATCTTCGCACTCCCTTGGTTGGTGAAACTCGAAGATAGACATGATCGCCAACTTCGAACTTTAGGGGCTTTCTCCTTTTGTCAGAATAGCTCTTTTGTCGGGCTTGTGCGGCTTTAAGATTTGCTTGTATTACTTTTACTTTCTCCTCTGCCTCGATTACCAGGTCGGGTCCAATTATGTTACGTTCTCCGGTTTGCGACCAGCTCAAAGGAGTTCGACACCTTCGTCCGTACAGGGCCTCAAATGGTGCCATTTTCAAACTCGTTTGGTAGCTGTTGTTGTACGAGAACTCTGCCAGGGGTAGGCATTTGTCCCAATTCTTGTCATAATGAATGACACAGGCTCTCAGCATGTCTTCAAGAATTTGGTTTACTCTTTCCGTTTGTCCATCGGTCTGAGGGTGGTATGCTGAGCTGCGAATCAGCTTTGTGCCAAGAGACGTTTGCAGTTGTTCCCAAAAGCGTGCTACAAATTGGGGACCACGATCGGAAATAATTGTCTTAGGTATTCCATGCAGGCAAACAATACGATCGAGGTAAATCTCGGCATATTTCTTGGTAGAATAGGTGGTGTGTACCGGAAGAAAATGTGCCGTCTTCGTGAGTCTATCAACGATAACCCATATGGAATCATGTTTCTGGGAAGTGTTTGGTAGTCCCACGATGAAGTCCATACTTATGTCTTCCCATTTCCATGATGGTATAGGTAACGGTTGAAGTGTACCGGCTACCTTTAAGTGGCTAGCTTTTACTCTCTGGCACGTGTCACATTCCGAGACATACGTAGCAATTTCCCTTTTCATTCTAGTCCACCAGAAGTTTTGCCTTAGGTCCTGATACATTTTGCTACTGCCGGGGTGGATAGAGAATTTGGAGAGGTGTGCCTCATCAAGAATTTGCTTGCGGAGTTCACGATTCTGCGGAACGACTATACGACTTTCGAACCATAGAACTCCCTTATGGTCCTGGCGGAAACACTTATACTTCTCCTCACCTAGAGAGAGTTTTTGTTTGATGATCTTGATTCCTTCATCATGTAGTTGTGCCATGACGATTTGGTCGTGAAGAGTGGGCTCAACTGAGATGTGATCTAGAGTGCCTTGGGAAACCATTTCCATATTAAGCTTCCTCATGTCTGCACATAATGTCTCATGGTAGAACTCCATGGATAAGCAATGGCAATGGGATTTGCGGCTTAGTGCATCAGCGACTACGTTAGCCTTGCCGGGGTGATAGTGCACTTCAAGGTCATAATCCTTGATTAGTTCTAGCCATCTCCGTTGTCTCATATTCAGATCGGCTTGTGTGAAGATATACTTGAGACTCTTATGATCCGTGTAGATATTGCACTGTGTACCCATGAGATAGTGCCTCCATATCTTCAGAGCGTGAATGACGGCTGCGAGCTCAAGGTCATGCATGGGATAATTCCGTTCGTGGGGCCGAAGGGCTCGTGAGGCATATGCAATCACTCGATTCTCTTGCATAAGCACACATCCTAGACCAGTACCTGATGCGTCACAATACACATCGAATGGCTTGGTATTATCGGGTTGAGCTAACACAGGTGCAGTAGTCCGATGTTCTCTGAGAGTGTGGAAGGCTTCTTCACACTTCTCATTCCATACAAACTTTACTTCCTTCTTCAATAGTTCCGTCATGGGCTTAGCAATTCGAGAGAAATCCGGGATGAAGCGACGGTAGTAACCGGCTAAGCCGAGAAAACTGCGAATCTGATGAACAGAGGTAGGGGGTTTCCAATCCATCACCTCTTGTACCTTGCTGGGGTCAACAGCTATGCCTTCGCTGGAGATCGTGTGACCTAAGAACTTTACAGTATCCAACCAGAATTCACACTTACAAAACTTAGCATAAAGCTGATGGTCCCTGAGTCGCTGAAGAACAACGCGAAGGTGCTTGGCATGCTCTTCCTCATCCTTGGAATAGATAAGAATGTCGTCGATGAACACTACGACGAATTTGTCAAGTTCGGGCATGAATACCGAATTCATGAGATACATGAAGTAGGCAGGGGCATTGGTGAGTCCAAAGGACATGACCAAGAATTCATATAGTCCATATCGTGTGGAGAAGGCAGTCTTAGGAATATCGCACGGGCGAATCTTGATCTGATGATATCCCGAACGAAGATCAATCTTTGAGAAGACTCTGGCTCCAGCTAATTGATCGAAGAGCACATCGATGCGAGGAAGGGGGTATTTATTTTTAACAGTTACCGCATTGAGAGGTCGGTAGTCCACACATAATCTCAAACTGTCATCCTTCTTCTTTACGAATAGGGCTGGACATCCCCAAGGTGACGCGCTAGGGCGAATGAAACCTTTGTCCAGTAGTTCTTGGAGTTGAATTTTCAGCTCTGCCAACTCTTTAGGGGGCATCCTATATGGTCTCTTGGATATAGGTGCAGTGCCTGGTTGTAGTTCAATAACGAACTCAATGTCCCTATCCGGTGGCATTCCGGGTAAGTCATCCGGGAAAACATCGGCATACTCGTTTACCAATGGAATATTATCTGGCTTAAGTCCTTCCATCTTATAAGCACAGGAATTCGTACAATCTAGGAACGGTAGGTAGAGGGTAGTGGCTCCGTGACTAGATGAATTTATCTCCACGGCTCGGGAAGAAAGGGCCAGTGTGACTCCATGCATAGCCATCCAGTTCATTCCCAAAATAATGTCCATGCCGTCAAGAGGTAAACGGACAAGGTCCGTGTCGATGGTTTTACTACCCAATTTGACTGGTACTTGTCTGATCATTTGGTTTGAAGCAATTTTACCACCCGGTGTTGATATCATATATGACCCTTTGGTGTGACAAACATCCAAGCCTACTTTTGCACCGAATTTTGCACTTATGAAACTATGCGATGCACCAGAATCAAATAATATAACTGCAGGCTTGTTATGGATAGAGAATGTACTCGACATCACTGGGGCTCCTTCAGGAAGCTCTGCAAGCGTGGTGAAGTTAATCCGTCCTTGCTTGACTTGCAGGGTCTGTCTCTTGCCCCTGTTCTTGGTGTTCGGGTTGGATCCTTGACCTTGGTTGGGCTGTCCAGGCTGAGGGCATTCTCGTGCGAAGTGGCTGGAACTCCCGCGTTTGAAACAGCGATTCGCAGGGCTAGGTCGAAGAGACTGTTGAAGAATGGGCCTCGGACCATTCTGTGAAGGCATCGGGGGTCGTACCATGCCTGGCTGCTGTGGGGGTCTGGCAATCCATCTTCCTGGCTGCGGGGCCCTTGGTGGAGCTGTGGGTGCGGTATTTTGCACGATGCGATACCTTGGTGGTTGGACACTTGATGGTCCCGCGGGTGCCTTTCTCTTCTTCTCTGCCCGGTGCGCCATGATACAGTCTTCCTGGGTAATGGCCATATTGACCAACTCGTTGTAGGTGTCAGCCCTGGCTAGGTTCAGACGTTCCTTGAGCTTGGTACTCAGACCTCGGCGGAAACGATCACGCTTCTTGGCATCCGTATCAGCGTGATAGCCCGCATACTGACATAAGTTGTTGAACGCTTGGGCGTACTGCAGCACGGTGCGGGTGCCCTGGGTGAGTGCCAGGAACTCGTTCAACTTCCTCTCCATGAGACCCTCGGGGATATGATGTGCCCGAAACGCGGTCTTGAATTCATCCCAGTCGACCACATGATCAGCCGGGAGCATCGCAAAATAGTGGTCCCACCACAGTCGAGCGGTACCGCGAAGCTGTTGCGCGGCAAAACGAGCTTTGTTGGCCTCTGAGCATGGGGCCACAAGTAGTGTGAACTTGGATTCTATGGTGCGAATCCATGCATCTGCGTCCAGGGGTTCCTCGGTCTTATGGAACAAGGGAGGCTGGGTCCCTAGGAAATCCGTGTATCCTGCGGCTTGTGGTTGGTGAGCATTGTGCCCACCCCTCTGCTGGTGTTGTCCTTGCACAATCTGACGCAGCAGCTCGGTTTGAGCAGCCATCACTTCCACCAAACTGGGCGGGGGTGGTGGCGATTGTCGCGAGCGGCTGCCACCGGCACCAAAACCCTCGGGGTTGCCACGTGTTGATCCAACCATCTGAAACGTGAAAGGTTACCATTAGCAACGCGATCCATATTACTTCCTTGATTCATAATTAATTGGTGTAGTCATAGACTTCCGAAGTCACAGCTAGACGTATGGACAGAATCTCTGTTTGCTACGAGATAAATCATAGCCTGCTGTGGGTCCATCCAAAACATTTCAGACTTTTGCAGTAGTCAGAGAATTTAGGAATGCACCACTTTGGTATTTAACTTCGGTGCTAGACTATGGCTAAGGTGGTCGAAAAGCTCGTCCTTGGCCTTGCTGTCTTAGCTGTTTTTTAGCAGATTGATCGGTACTGTTTCGCCTATATCTTAAACTAGCGAGGTCCAATGATGCTGAATTTTTGTGAGAACCTAGATCACAAAATTTAGCACAAGTTTGGTATTCAACACTCAGCCAAGAAATGTAAGGAGACATGGGTAAAAATTCCGACAAGTCTCAGCGATTGTGGATTTCATCGTTTACCAAATTTCAACGAAATCACCCTAGTTTATCGCCGTTCCTTACATGCTGAGGGTATCCACATGGTTCAGGTGTACCCAACACAAAAGAGTTACTCAACTCCTAGTTAGCCTATTACAACACTTGCCAAAAGTTAGGCTACTCTATCGAGGAGTATGTGCAAAAAGTCCTCCTAGGTCGTCCTCTAGAAATCATCCAAGTCGTTGACGGACGACTCGCTGTGAGCAGGAGAGTGGGCTCCCATCTGAGGTGCCTGTGGTACCTCACCCTCGAAATCCATACCTGAGATACCATCAATCTCCTGTGGCTCCTCCTCATCCTCCTCCATGTCGTCCTCATGGGGATGGTCATTCTGATCATGATGCCACTGAATGTGCTCATTAGCATCTTCCAACCCAAGGTTCAGATCATGGAGCTGCTCCTCCAACTGTGCTATCGTGGCATCTCTCTCCCCCATGATAGTGTCCTGCTCCTGGATTTGGCCCTCAAGTTGGCCAATCTGAGCATCTCTGTCCTCAAGATCCTGACTGAGCTCCTTTATCTGCTCATCCCTGGTATCTGCCATCATATGGTAGGCCTGAGCAAGATCAGTGAGCTGCTCGAGTGCCTGACTCTGGAGAGTCTGAAGCCGGTAGAGTGCACTCATGCACCGCACGGAGGTATGAATAGTCTCCTGGGCATGAAAGTCTACCAAGTACTGTGCGTGCTGCACCCTGTTGAGCCAAAAGGGGTCGTTGTTCCGGGCAGCAGGAAACAAACCAATGGGAGTGAGTGTGACAACCTCGGGACGCTGCGCACAAAAAGTGGTGAGCGCCCTCATGGCTGCAAGCTCCCAAGTATCGGCCAAACGGCGACCAACAGCCTCAAGCTCCAAGGCGGGCCACTCCGGGTGTAGCGGGTGCGGAAAGATAGTCACGTTGACACGGCACTGGGTAACTCCATTTTCTGCAAACTCCAGTCCGGCGTAACGTGGGGGAATTAGATAGCCCGCGGTACGCAGAACATCCCACAAAATAGAGGGAAAGCCCTCCCAGTGGAGACACTGCGAGTGTGCGCGTCCATCCTCATCCACCATCATATCAACAGGCTCGGCCATCTGAACAAAAGATCAAATGGAGTGAGATAGCGAAAAACTGTGAACAGCACAAGGACAGATTCTGTATAGTGTGCAAAAATAATCATAACTCCCACAGTTCTCATCCAAAAATTCTCAAATTTCACCAGGCCACTCCTAAGGTAATTGTGAACAACTTTGCTAGTTAACTCCAGAGCTAGATAGGTCTCTAAGATGGTTTTTCTTTTCGGTTTTTACCTCTCTGTCTACCCAGAATTTTCAGTGAACAGAGGGCTAGAGTTTCATGCATCAGGGAAAATCTACCCAGCCAAAGTTTACCAAATTTTAACAGCAGCTACCTGGGTAAATTTGGAACAAGTTTCGTGTTGTGCTCTTTTGCAGAAAACCGCAGGAAGGGGGCCTAAAAATTTAAGGGGCAGAAGTGCTTATTCTGGACAGAATTCTGACATTTCAAGGTTTCTGTTATTTCTTACTATCCATAAGTTCAGAATTTTTGATTTTCGAACAGGGAATAGAACACGAAATTTGGAACAATTCTTTCAATATGGACTTCTCCAGAAAAGGTCATTTTCTTTGGCCAATAAATCGCTCTTTTTGGTCATGGCAGAATTCGGACAGTTTTGCTAGATGGTCCTTATGCAAACCACGCTTAGATACGCAAGAACCTTTCCACTCTCACACAACGCATTTTTGATTTCAGATACACATGTTTATGATGTATGCACGTCCTATTCGTCCTCACAAAATAAAACAATTGCCAAATAGCTTTGGTCTTACGAAGATAGTTTCGGTGGCTTACACAATACGGCTCTCCTATAATAGCTAGTCGAGTCTTTCTACTCGTCCCTTAACTTATCGTAATCGCGGTTAGTGTACCTGCAGAAGATTGACAAAGCATATATATATTTCATGAACCTTTCATGCCAGCACTCATGAAAGCGTCCGTATTCATTACCGTTTACTTATAGAAACGATATCTGTACAATTTCCGCCGTACAGACGACGTTAACATACGCTATCGAGGTAGCGTATTCACGGGGGTACCGTCATAAGACGGGGGTATGAACAGCGATCGCCATACCCTGCGCCAAACCTTCTACTCCCAATATGTTCAACTAACAGTTGGCATATTGGCAGCACCTCAAGTAAGCCACTGCTTGAGGGCAGCGTTCGGTTCGCATCACCGACAGGAAGGCCAAGCTCCCTCAGTTGGCTGAGGATCCTTACCTTCTTACCTTAGCGACGAGTGCGTCGTTACAGAATTTAAGGTCGGTTGTACATGAAAGTAAGTTTTGACAGAAAGTAATGTGCTGGAAGTCAGTTGATAATATATATAGAAGTTAGATAGCCACCTAGTAACTTTCCCATAATCCCTTAGGGCTTTACGAAATAGGCACCATCCTTAACGTACCAACGCATTTCGCAACACAACCTTCTAGTCAAGTTTTAGTAAAATGAGTTTTTAAGGCTTGTAGCATTCTCTGGCGTATGTATTTCGGCTCTGGTGTCCGCTGTTGCCAGCTGTGGCACCAGCTACGGCTCTGATACCAGCTGTGGCAGAACCACCTGAATTAATCCGGCTCAAGTGTATTAACCATCACCATTAAGGCATTCTCGGTTAACCTTACACTTCAAACGGAGTAATCCACTGGTCTGTCGGGTATAACCTCCCGATACAACCACGGTGCACGGATCGAGCGACGTACATACAAGTGCTCATGCGACGATGAGCCCAGAGAATACCACATTCCAGCAAATATTACGACATTAACATAAGTAAATATTACAGGCCAAGTTCTGAGCTTAGAAACCAAATACTCCAATTAACATAAATAAGTTCTTCAGAGTTAAGTTGCAGCGGAAATAAACAACGGAAACTACTCGACGATACAGGATGTCTCGATGAAGCCCGTACGAGACATCACTCGGCCTTATCTCCGTTGGACGGGGGCGCATCCCATTCCACCGACCAACCAGGGGGAAGAGTGCAGGGCCAAGTCAAGCTAGCAATCATGTCTTCGAAGGGCTCACCTGAAATCGAGTCACAACAAGACTGAGTATACTAATACTCAGCAAGACTTACCCGTGTAGTGGAAACTACTCCACTGACTCTAGACATGCCAGGCTTTTTGGCTCAGGGGTTTGTTTTGCCGAAAAGCATCTACAAGTGGGTCCTTACTTTCATCTTTTAGCTCAAGATTCTAGTTTCGTTAGCCAGTCTAGGTAAGCAGCTATCTAAAGCATACATGGTGAAGCATTAAATTTTTCATCCAACCAGTTCATTCATCATCATTGTTCCTCTTCTTACTCTGTGGGTAAAAATGGTTAAGCAGTCTCAATAGCCGTGAGAAACGGACGATTCGAATCGAATTTCTTAACCTTGCAAGGGAAAACCCAAACACACGTCACGTGGTTACTCCCTAGAGTCACACGTGCAACTTTTCCCCTTTCTTTCCGGGTCGTGGATCGGGGCTACCCTCCGAGAGTACAAGAGTCCCACGCCACGGTTCGGCGCCGGGTCGTGACCACTCTCTGCACTCGCCATATGCACATGGGACCGAAGTTCAAAGGGTAGGATGCCGTCCCCTTGCCGGGCCAATCAGGTACCTAAGCTTACCGATTCCCATAATCTCGGCATGTGTTTAGTACGTTCAAAGACTTAACCATCACTACCACACCCTGCGGCCTTAGCATTTTTCACTAGACAGACGGGCCTCAATCGTAACCATCGTTACATAACCCGTCCGTGTCCTTATGATTGCAGCGTGTAGTAGCCATTCAACTCCTATTTTCTCGCGAGTGACAGGAAATCACTCGACTTTTACCGGAGTCCTATTAGCACAGCGTTCTATCGAACCTTACATCTAGTTTTCAAGCAAGGGTTCCTGACATCATGCAACCAAGTTTTCATCCAACTCCTATAAACTTAATGCACAAGCAGAGAGTAATGAGTTGCAAAATTTCGGAAAGAATGGGTTATGCTCCGGGGCTTGCCTTCGCAGTTCGCTTGGGGATCTTCCGAACTTGGGCTCGGGTCTTCAAAAGCTTCAGTTAGATTTGCTTGAGCTTCACGCTGCTCACTCTCGGACGCGGGCACCAGCTCGTAAGTTCCGTCGGCGAGAGTCGTCGATTCTACATGAGTGCACAAGTTTAAGTCGTGGAAATGGCACTTGATTACGATTTGAGAGTAATTACTACAAGGGATAGTTTCTGGTCATGAAATTTTGGATTTAGGCACATCAAGGAAAGATGTGCTTACTGTAAAATTTTCAGCCAATTTTATATAACAGATTAATTATGAAAAATATATTTCATAGTTGCTGTTAGATACTTGTTCTTTTTATACAGAACAATTGGTGCAACAAATGAGTCTAAGATCTTTACAGAGCTCTCACTTAAGCATGCAGAAGCTACCGTAATTTTTGTAGGATTTATCATGCAGTATCCAGAGCATAGAAAATATGACATTCTACACCTAGGCTATTCAAAGATTCATTTTTTACAGGACCCTACACAGGGTTTTTGTCCATGGAACTTTTTACACAGCAACCTCTACCATAGTTTATCTCCCAGTAAAAATTTGAGAATTTTCCAAGCTAAGATACTATTTTCTTGATTTAATGTATGTTATTAGCACATAAATCAAATAAGTAGGTTACTGTGAGATAAGAAGTCTCCTAATTTTTCTCTGGCTTCTAGGTACCAATACATTAGCATAGGAAAAGTTTCAATGGGTGACTCACCACCTAACTGCCGGGATAAAACATTCTACTTACACATGAATTAAAACTAAGTTTAACAAACAGTAGAGCTAGAGATGGAATTTGGGCCTGATCTTTTTACACAGTCCTAAACATCAAGCAACTAATTCACTGCCCAAAATTTAGGGTCAGCATTGTTATAGAACAGTGGGTACAAAATAAGTCCATTAAAGCTTCTATTTAATGTAGAGCAAAATATTTTGAGATACTGAGAAAACTTTTGTAACAAAAGTGGTAGAGTTTGTTCTGAGGATTCCAGAACAGTTGAGTTTGCATTTTTCTGAATTTTCTCCGATTTTATACGAATTTTACAAGTTCACTAAATTTGAATCTAGGTTTGAAACTTTCTTTTACAACTAGGTCCTTGAATCTTACGCTCAGACCCTTCTAAAGATTTAAATTCTTGCAATTGGGTCCTCGGGCGGCTCGGGTACGGCGGCCGGCCGAAATTCCGGCGAGGGGGCTCGCCGGCGGCGAGGGGCGAGGGTCGGGGAAGGTTCAGGGGTGCGAGGGCTACCTTGTGGGGGTGTTGTTCAGGTGGGGGACGGCCGGGAGGGGCTCGCCGGCGTTGGAGCAGAGGCGGCGGCGGCGCGGCTCGCGTCGACGGCGGTGCTCCGGCGGGCTTGGGGCGGCGTGGTCCGGTCGGTGAGCTTCAGTGGCGCGTGCGGAAGCTACTCAGGGGCTCGGCTTGGACGGAGGGGGTCGGGGTCGTGCTGTCCACGGCGAGCAGGGGCGGCGGCGGCGGCGGCAGTGCGGGCGGCGGCGCTCCGGTGGCTCTGGGTGGCGTTGGGTGGGTCGGCGAGCTGCAGTGGGGTGATGTAGTGGTGGCTGGGGGCTCAGTTTGGGCAGTGGGCGGCGGCGGAGGGCTGTCCACGGGCGGATGGTGCTCGGCGGCGGCGATGGCGACGGCGAGGCGTTCTGGGCTGCGGTGGCTCGCGCGCGTGGTCGGGGCGGGGCTTTTATAGGGACAGGAGGGGGTGTGGAGGTGCAGTGGGGTGATGTAGTGGTGGCTGGGGGCTTAGTTTGGGCAGTGGGCGGCGGCGGAGGGCTGTCCACGGGCGGATGGTGCTCGGCGGCGGCGTGGCGACGGCGAGGCGTTCTGGGCTGCGGTGGCTCGCGCGCGTGGTCGGGGCGGGGCTTTTATAGGGATAGGAGGGGGTGTGGAGGTGCCTGGGCGACGCGCGGGACGGGGCACGGCAACGGCGTGCACTGGCTGCGGCGGGCGGCGGCAGAACGCCGGCGCGGCGTGCGGCGAGCGGGCGCGGGCGACTGGGCGGCCGAGATTTTGGCGTGGGCGCGAGGAGATAGCGCGGCGTGCGGATTGGGGAGCAGCTGCTGCAGCGGCTCGGGCGGAGGGCAGGCGCGGCAGCTGGCGGGGCGCGGGGGCCGGGGCGGCACGGCGGAGCGCGGCTACTGGGCGGCCGGGCGGCGGGCTGGGCGCGGCAGCACGCGCGGGCACGCGCGGGCGCTGACTGGCCGCGCGGCGTGGGGGCGGGGCAAAGCCGGCCATGGCGGGGTGGTGCGGCGGCCACTGGCCTGGCGCTTCGCACCGGTCAGGCGACGCCGGCCACCTGGCGCGCGGCGGGCGGGCGAGCGCGCGCGGTGCGGCAGAGGAGGGGAGGGGAAACGAGGGACCTGGATGCAAGAATTTGGAAAACTTCAGGGGGCTGGGTGCAAACAGGGCGTTTTCTCCTCTTTCTGATTTGAATTTCAAAAACTTTTGAACACGAAAGTTGTTCAAAATAAAAAGTTCTACAACTTTGGTTTCAGGCAAAATCTCATTTGGCTTATGGTTTGAAAGTTAAATTTAAAAGTTCAAAAGTAACCAAATGTGCTCAAATTAAATTTGAATTCCAACTGAACTCGTTTTAATTCTTTCCACCCTTTCATTAGTTGGTTTAATCATAGAGTTAGTCTAATGACATTGATTTTGGAAATGTAATTACCAGGGTTGTCACAATTTAGGCCCGTCTGTCTAGTGAAAAATGCTAAGGCCGCAGGGTGTGGTAGTGATGGTTAAGTCTTTGAACGTACTAAACACATGCCGAGATTATGGGAATCGGTAAGCTTAAGTACCTGATTGGCCCGGCAAGGGGACGGCATCCTACCCTTTGAACTTCGGTCCCATGTGCATATGGCGAGTGCAGAGAGTGGTCACGACCCAACGCCGAACCGTGGTGTGGGGCTCTTGTACTCTCGGAGGGTAGCCCCGATCCACGACCCGGAAAGAAAGGGGAAAACTTGCACGTGTGACTCTAGGGAGTAACCACGTGACGTGTGTTTAGGTTTCCCTTGCAAGGTTAAGAAATTCGATTCGAATCATCCGTTTCTCACGGCTATTGAGACTGCTTAACCATTTTTACCCACAGAGTAAGAAGAGGAACAATGAGGATGAATGAACTGGTTGGATGAAAATCTAATGCTTCACCATGTATGCTTTTAGATAGCTGCTTATCTAGAAGGGTTAACGAAACTAGAATCTTGAGCTAAAAGTTGAAAGTAAGGACCCACTTGTAGAAGCTTTTTCGGCAAAACAAACCCCTGAGCCAAAAGCCTTGCATATCTAGAGTCGGTGGAGTAGATTCCACTACTCGGGTAAGTCTTGCTGAGTATTAGTATACTCAGCCTTGCTTGTGGCTCGTTTTCAGGTGAGACCTTCGAAGATATGATTGCTAGCTTGACTTGGCCCTGCACTCTTCCCCCTGGTTGGTCGGTGGAATGGGATACGCCCCCGTCCAACGGAGATAATACCGAGTGATGTCTCGTACGGGCTTCATCGAGACATCCTGTATCATCGAGTAGCTTTCGTTGTTTGTATTTTCCGCTGCAACTTAAACTCTGAAGAACTTCTTAGTATGATCATTGAAGTACTTGGTTTCTAAACTCAAAACTTGGTCTGTAATATTTACTTATGCTAATGTTGTAATATTTGCTGGAATGTGGTATTCTCTGGGCTCATCGTCGCATGAGCGTTTGTATGTATGGCATTCGATCCGCTCTACCGTGGTTGTATCGGGAGGTTATACCTGACAGACCAGTGGATTACTCCGTTTGAAGTGTAAGGTTAACCGAGATTGCCTTAATGGTGGTGGTTAATACACTTGAGCCGGATTAATTCAGGTGGTTCTGCCACAAGGACCAGGGAGATTCTGCTTCGCTCCCATGCAGAGTCCACCTCAGCTGCGCGGTGGTGCAGGGCGTGCCAGTCAATTTGACCTACAATTGTTAAGGGACAGGAAAGCGTTAAATTCTCGGAACGTATCGGCTGGGATTCCGAATCATTTCGCCAAGGGCATCGGCCAGAAGTCCGATACAGCAGTAGATCAATCGACCGAAGTCCTAGCCGATTGCACAGACAAGGCAACGCTAAACGGGTTAGTTGATGCAGCCCCACGTGCTGGTAAGAACTCGTAAAAAGAAAAAGTACTGCAACTAAGGCGAAGCCACCGAAAAGGGAAAAAGTGAAAAAAGGTTTGTGTATTGATCATTGGATGTCCTTCGTACATGCCCGAGGGCAGCTATTTATAGCCTAAGCTACAAACCCTAGTCGATTACGACTTACAAATTACTTGATGAAAAAGAAACATACTTTCCTAATCAAACTAAACAAAATCTAAGAGATAACTTGCTGACATTGCACGTCAGCCCATTTTCGGCCCATCAGCCTCGATGCCATCTTCATGGGTATCGGCCTCCTTCTGTGTCGGTAAATGCCTAACCTCATCGGCTTTCTCTCCATCAATCAGACATTCATGCCGACTCTGAGCCCACAAATCATTTTAGAACCTTTGACCTAGGTTTTGACCAGCTGTGTAAAAACTGGTGTCAACACTGTAATGTAGTCAATTTGGGACAAAATCAACTCTTTATTAATAATAACGTTGGCATGCAGCTGGCGAATTGTATACAAATTGTACTAAGCGTAGAATTTCCGGAGATGCTCTATGTTCCAGGAGTTAAGAACCTCCTGGCCATCAGGGTACTGTAGGTGATATGACTCTAGTCTTGTGACTTCAAATAAGATGAAAGGACCTTCCCATCGCGAATTTAGCTTGTGGAGCCCAGTTCTGTCTTGGATGAGGCGGAGGACCAGATCACCAATGCTGAAGGATCATTCTCGCACATTGCGATCATGATAGCGTCGAATTCCCTGCAGGTATCGGGCTGACTGAATGAGGCCGCTGCATCTAGCCTCGTCAACTGAGTCCAGTTCCAACTGCCTAGCTTCGTCCGCCTCACCTTCGTCATACATCTCAACTCTAGGAGACTGCCACATGATATCTGCTGGGAGTATGGCTTCTGACCCGTAGACAAGGAAGAAAGGAGTATGCCCTGTGGCTTTCGATGGTTGAGTTTGAAGCCCCCAGACGACATGAGGCAATTCATATATCCACTTGCCACCCTTTTTGCCGTTCTCGTCGTAGAGTCTTTTCTTCAGGCCATCCAAGATCAAGTCGTTTGCCCTCTCGACTTGACCATTGGCCCTTGGGTGTGCTACTGACACGTACTTGATCTCTATTGATGCATTGTCACAAAATTCCCAGAACTGATTTGCTGTGAAGTTTGAGCCCAGGTCTATGATGATGGTATTGGAGAAGCCAAAGCGATGTAGAATATCTGAGATGAAGTCGACTGCCCTGTCTAGAGTGAGCTTGATAATCGGCTTGTACTCAATCCACTTTGTGAACTTGTCAACGGCTACCGACACATGTGTAAAACTCCGCTGTTGTTAAGGGTCCAATCATGTCGAGGCTCCAGCATGTGAAGGGCCAGGAGGGCGGTATGGTAGTGAGGTTGTGAGCCAGGACGCAAGATTGCTTGCCGAAGAATTGACAATTCTAGCACCTGCGTACGAGTTCTTCAGCATCAAAAACCGTTGTTGGCCACCAGAAACCTGCCCTGTAGCCCTTCCCAACTTCATGGATCTCGAGTAGAATGTTGTGACCCCAAGCACTCGGGACACACTTCATAAGTACTCCAGAGTTTTCTTCTTGCTTGTAGAGCTTATCACCAACCAGAACAAGCCCTTTGCTGCACCTCATGATGCGGATTGCTTTTGCGCTCTTTTTGGACACTCCGGCAGGTAGCTTCTTTTCCTTGATGAAGTTGACGTAAGTTTCCCGCCAATCGACCTCCGCCATCATGACCTCCCCATCTGGAATTTGATGATTCTAGGTCGGTGGTGACCTGAGGGGTAGTCTTGATCGATGGTTTTTTGAGTTCTTGGACAAAAACTCCCGCTGGGACTTGGGCTTGAGTAGATCCAAGCTTGGACAGTACGTCTGCTCTGATGTTGTTGTCCCAGATGACATGATGAATCTCCAGGCCTGCAAACTTGTTCTCCAGCTTGCGCACTTCCATTACATATGCATCCATGGCCTCCTTGTTGACTTGTTGCACGACTAATAGAGAATCACCGTACACAAGTAGTCGTTTGATGCCCAGGGAAATTGCTAGGCGGAGCCCATGCAATAGCGCTTCGTACTCGGCCTCATTGTTTGACACCTTCCAAAGGATTTGCAAGACATATTCGAGTTGCTCACCCTTCGGTGAGATGAAAGTACTCCTGCCCGGCCGCCTTCAAGCTTGAGCGATCCGTCGAAGTACATCGTCCAATGCTCTGGCTGGGTGGCTGGAGTTGGCACTTGATTTTCCCGCCATTCAGCCATGAAGCTGACGAATGCTTGGGATTTGATGGCTATCCTTGGCTTGAAGTCGTTAGAGAGAACCCCCAGTTCTATTGCCCACTTGGAGATATGGCCAGTGGCATCCCGGTTGTGGAGAATGTCTGCCAACGGGAAGTCAGTAACAACTGAGATCTTGTACTCGTCGAAGTAGTGGCGGAGCTTCCAGGATGTAACAAGTATTGCGTAGAGTAGTTTCTAAATTGAAGGGTAGTGTACCTTCGACTCAGAGAGTACATTGTTGATTAAGTAAACCAGCCTCTGCACACCAAATGCATGGCCCCCCTCGTTGCGCTCCACCATGATTGTTGTGCTGATCACATGAGTAGTTGCAGTGATATACATCAACAAGTTCTCGCCTGGGTGTGGTGTTGTGAGTGTGGGAGGCGACTGCAGGTGTAGCTTGAGGTCCTGCAGTGCCTGCTCAGCCTCCTCCATCTAGTGGAACTTGTCCTTCTATTTTAAGAGCTTGAAGAAGGGAAGACCCTATTCTCCAAGTCATGAGATGAATCTGTTCAGTGCCTCCATGCACCGTGTTAGCTTCTGAACATCCTTCATCATTGTTGGAGCCTTCATGTTGGTGATGGCGGTTATCTTCTCTGGGTTAGCTTCAATCCCTCTATGACTGATGATAAACCCAAGTAGTTTCCCTAACGGTACGCCGAAGACGCACTTAGTTGGGTTAAGCTTCAATTGGAACTTGCGCAGGCTGTTGAAGGTTTCTTCCAAGTCCGCAATTAAGCACTCGAAATTTCTAGTCTTAACGACCACGTCATCCATGT
The DNA here is from genome assembly GCA_032594955.1 of Panicum miliaceum. Lineage (NCBI taxonomy): Eukaryota > Viridiplantae > Streptophyta > Magnoliopsida > Poales > Poaceae > Panicum > Panicum miliaceum. The sequence continues at coordinate 48,794,232 of CM064057.1, read as the reverse complement.
AGGCCTCCATGCTGCGGTGCAGCTGGTATGCGAAGCACATTTGAATTGCCTGCTGGTACGTTGCTCCTGCATTTTTCAACGCAAAGGACATAGTCTTGTATGCATAAGTCCCAAAGGGTGTGATGAACGTGGTCTTGATCTGATCTTCTTCCTTGAGGGCAATCTGATGGTATCCCAAGTAGCAATCAAGGAAGCATAGTAGTACGCAGCCAGCGGTGGAGTCGATTACTTGATCAATGCACGGTAGCCCAAAGTGATCCTTCAGGCAGTGCTTGTTGAGATCGGTATAATCAACACACACTCTCCATTCATTATTATTGTTTTTATTTACAAGGACAGGGTTAACTACTCACTCTAGGTGGAACACCTCTTTGATGAATCCAGCCACGAGTAGTTTAGCTAACTTTTTGTTGATCGCTTCCCTTTTGTCTTGAGCGAACCTACGGAGTCGCTGTTTCTTGGGGGTAGCATCGGGATCTACTTTTAGACTATGCTCAATCAGTTCCTTGGGCACCCTTGGCATATCCGCTGGTTTCCACGCGAATATGTCTCGGTTAGCCCTAAGGAAACTGATGAGCGTGCTTTCCTATTTGGGGTCGAGCTGTGACTTGATCAGTGTCATGTTGGACGAATCTCCTTCATGCAGCTGGATGGTCTTCAGTGCGAGTTCTCCAGTGGGCTGCAGCTTGGTCTGGTTCGTCTTCTTCATAGGAATTTCCAGCCCTGACTGGGAGAGCTATTGCGCGACCGCGAGAACTTCTCCTGAAGTATCTAGCACACACGAATTCGAGGTGTACTCGATAGCCTTCTGGTCGTAGTCGTACGACTTTTCCAGGTTGCCGCGGAAGGTGAGAACTCCACACTTTCCTGGCATCTTCAGGAGCAAGTAGATGTAGTGTGGCACGACTATGAATTTGGCCAGTGCCGGTCTTCCCAGAATGGCGTGGTATGATGATTCGAAGTCAGTGTTGACGCTCGCTATGGACCACTTTTTGACCGTAAAAACCTGCATATAAGCAACATTTATCCAAAGATCAACACTAGAATAGGGCATTATCTAACGAATTCCACGAGTGCTGGTCGATTTTTGTATGCAGGCAGCAATCGGGCGAAATTGTAGGAAATGAGCGACTAAGATTCAAGGCGTAATTCCAGAATGCGCAAACTAGCAAGGCAAGAGCAAAAGAGGTCCAACAAGACAAGGAAACAGCTTCAACCAGGGCCCATTCACCTGCCATAGCCCCCAGGGCCCATTCACCTGCCATAGCCCCCAGGGCCCACTTGCAAACCACGTGGCAAAAGGAGGAGCTGGACCGGGCCGACCCTAGTTCGGCCGACCTACCTAGGTCGGCCGACCCAGGGGAAAGGCCACTGACCTTCTCCTTCAACGTGGTGCCTCCTGATTGGTTCCTTAGGTCGGTTTGGGCAAGCCTCGGCACATTGCACGGCAGAAGCACCTCTCAAACACCCCTATAAATATAAGGGTGGTGCTTCTAAAGAGGACACACCTTCACATCCCTCTCAACTCCCTCTTGGAGTTTCTCTTGTGTACATGAGCTCTATGCTCATCTCTAGAGGTGATTAGAGTTAGGGAGAGAGTGGGGAGGAGTTTGGGGAAGTGCCGGGTTTGTCGGCACTCTTCTCCAGCTTGTACCTCGATGGATGCATGTAAATCAAAGTAAGTGTTCATACTTTCTTATGTGCTTAAGTTTTTAGTTAAGTTATAGTGCTAGCTCTTTAGTTGCTTAGCTGGATCAGTAGTTCAATAGTTTATAGTGGGTGCTCTAGTTTAAGGCCACAGGCTAGAGTAATAAGATAGTGTAGACATGGTGTCTAGACTAGACTTACCTGTTGGTTGTGGTATATCCCATGGTTAGATGAGGTAGGTAGCAGGTGGTGACAGCCCTGTCTATCCAGCGGTACCCTCCTAGTTTGGGTATATCCCTGTGCCGCAGTACTGGAGCTCACTAGTCTTATTCTGGGGGAAGCTAGTAGCCCGAAGCAAGAAGCTAGGACAGTTCTATCTTATCTCTGAAACCCAGCCTTAGGAAACCTCTCTACCCTCACCTCTAGCTGGTGTGGTGTCCTTGGACGAACCTGAACCATAGAGAAAGTACACACGTTCCTTAGTGGATACGATACCCTTGGAATACACCTGGGTGAAAGCTACAACGGTATCCGTGCGCTTGCGGATTTATTTTCGTGATGCTAGGAAACATCAACAGTCAGCCACTTCGAACTTGATGTACTCGGAATGATACTTTTCCCTCGTACCAAAGGTGACAGGGAAGGTTACCGTGCGAAGGGGCGTAGCTGCGTTCCTTGGTACGATGCTGTAGAAGGGAGTCTTGCTGGGAGTGAGCATGTCGATGAAGTTCGCGCCCATATTCCTCAGAGTACTCGCAAAGATGAGGTTTAGTCTCTTGACCCCATCAATGAGTACTTTAGTAAGCCTGACATCCGCAATCACCGGGTCCAGGATGAGCGGGAGTTTTCCCGGCTCTGAAATGCTTGTCCACTGATCAGCCCTGGAGAATGAGATGGGGACCTCCGACCACCGAAGGGGTCATGGTACCGCCAGCTCGACGAACATGATCTCGCGGCGGTGAAGCTTCTGAGTCCTCTTGGAAGGGAATCCTGATTCTCCGCCAAACATGACATTGACATTCTTGGACACGTCCGGGAACTCAGTGGCGTTTGTCTTGTTCTCCAGATCTTCATCATCCTTGTCCTTCTTCATCTTGTCGCCCTTCTTCAAGGGCGGAGCTTTGAGGGACCTTCGGAGCTGGTACCACTTGAAAGCCGAGTGCTTCGAGTGTGGGTGCCACGGGCATTGCTTCTGCAGCAGCTTCTCGAACTGCTCCTGCAAATTTGCTGCCTTTTTGCCGCACGGGGTGCGATTAACAGCCGCGACAAGATCATCTGGCTTGCGCTTCCAAGAGGATCCCGGGTAGTCGCGCTGGCTTCTGTTGTTTCAGTGGCGTTGCTCCGCTTGTTGTTGCTCTAGTCGTTGCCATGCTTCGAGAACCGATCGCGTTCCTGCTCGTCTTGGTCCACCCAGGTCTGCATCATGTAGCGGAGGGCAGCAACAGTCTTGGGGTGATTGTGGCTGAAGTCGCAGAAGAGAACCTAGTCGGTGAGGCCATTGTGGAAGTAGTTGATGACGCCGCTCTCCGAGATGTTAGTGATCGTAGCTCGGGTGTTGAAGAAGCGGCGAGTGTACGAGCGTAGAAGCTTGTTTCTTTCCTGCTTGCATTGGGACATGTCGTGGCGAGTACCTGCCCTGGCGATCGCTCCCTGGAGTTCTTCGTAAAGCTCTCCAGCCATGTGAGTGGGGCGGTCTCTAGGGCCATCGGAAAGTAGACGACCTCCGTGGTGTTGGTGCCGCCCGCGACTTCAATGGCGGTGGAGTAGCATCGGACCCACTGCTGAGGGCATTGCTTGCCATCTTACTTGGTGATGTCGATGGGCATGAAACCCTCCGGGTACTTGTATGGTCGAAGCGGGAGGAGAACGTAGGGAATCGATCGTTGTCGTCGTATGCGATGTTCCTATTGGTGTTTTACCGCCAAGCCCACCGAGGGATACCCCCGAGGTGGTAGGTTGTAGGTAGGGTGTCACCGAGTTCAGGAACTCGAAGGTGCAAGGAACACAAGGTTTAGATAGGTTCGGGCCACCGAGAGTGTAATACCCTACATCATGTGTGGTTTGTATTGCCTTGGATGTTATGCGTATGCACGATGTGCTTTGGAGGGGTGCCTGCCCACCCTTATAGTCTGGGGGGACAGGGTTACATGGAAGTCCTAGTCGGGAACGGTCTGAGGAGTCCTACCCGAGTACGTTGTTGGGTAGTTTCCTTACGTCCGACTAGTCCTAGTTCTATACAACTAGTTACAATGAGGATAAGGTATGGCCCATGCGCCATCCCCTACAACAAGAATATGTACGCCAAGTAGTTCCACTGCCCCGGGTCTGACCAGCCCCTAAGCTCTTCATAGCCGAGTATTGCAGGCTTCCGAGTACTTCTGGAAGGTGTCTTCAGGTCCGTGCTGAGTCCCCTTGAGAAGGTGTCTTCCGAGTACTTCCTTGGCTGCATCGAGGCTGGGAGGTGCTCAAGCCCCGAGTAGTTTTCAAGTCTTCTTTTATATGGGGTGTGATGAACTCGCACTCCATATGGAGTAGCCCCTGAGCCTTAGGTTGAATCAAAGAATCAGGCTGAGGGTCAAACCAGTCTTGAATCATCCGTCTGTATCTTCCAAGGATTTTTGAAAAATAAGTCATTGATGACACGTATCCCGCAGCCTCCGAGCCTTTAATCCAAATTCCACTGTTTGGAAAAAAAGATCTAAAGAGTCGTGGCATGGAATGTATGTTTTTGAAGTCAATTTGATGAATTTTAGGGTTAATTTTCTCTGGAAGTTGAAAGGTCCGAATTCTCGGGAGCCTATCCCTGAGAAACGGCTAGTTTCCATTATCCGTTGCACAGAACCCGTAAAAACCGCTCCAAATCAAATCATTATCCCGAGAAAGCCTCTTCGACTTCCAACGGAAAAAATGGGGAGCCGCTATTTATAAATAACCCCGCGTTACCCCTGAGGGTTTTTACCCGCCTCTGTTTTCACTACAGTAAAAACAGATCTACAACCAAGAACCCTAGCCACCGCTGCCGCACCGAAATTGACCACTCCTCCGCCCAAATCGAAGCTGAGAGTAGCCAAAATCCTTGATCCCCAACCTCATCCACACCCGCGTGATTTCCCCGGGGCATGCGCACAAAGCTCTATGGGACATTTCGTCCCACCATGCTGAAGAAATCCGCCGCCGATCGCGAGAGGAAGAGGGAGGGCGAAGGTGAAGGTGGATCGCCGCCGTCGGCGAAGGTCGCCAAGACGGTGGCGGAAGGCGAGTGGAGGGCCTCGACCATCCGGGAGAGGGACCTGCTCCGGTTCGTCGCGGAGCGGGTGCTGCAGGAGGAGGGGGTGGTGCAGTGGTGAACTGTCGGCTCCGACTCGTCGCCATGGGATGTTTGCCCCTTCTGCCGACCGCGGCCTCGCTCTTCCATCTTCTGATTTCTTTCGCGGTTTGTTTGGTTTTTACAAAATCAAGCATTACCATCTTTCTATTTTTGTGCATCTTTGCGAGGCATTCTTAGGAATTTGCCCGCATTTTAATTCGTTCTGCCACCTCTTCCAGCTTAAACCCGAACCGGACGAGAATAATCCCGCGCTAGTCGGGGGTGCCGGGGTACAGCTGTGCGACAAAGCGCTGTACCTCGAGTACAAAACCCCAAGTAGCCTGTCCGGGTGGCACGTGCAGTGGTTCTACATCGGGAACCACCAGCCCAGCCTCCCCGGATGGGACAAGTCCCCTCCCCAGCGCCCAGAATGCTGGCTGAAGAAGCTAACGGAGGAAGAACGCCGCGACATCCCCGAGTTGATGAAGCAGATCAAGGCCCTAAAGGACAAGGGCGTCACTGGGGAGTCTGTGGCGTACTCGTTTGTCGAGCGGCGCATCCAGCCCCACCAGCAACGTGTCCACCTTGGTTTCGAGTACCATGGTATTCGGGACCCGTTACGGATGCCTAGGGATGTGCCATCCGTTGAAGAGATGATGTGCCGAGTCACCCGCCTGTTTACGGGGGTGAACTCAGAGCCCTACATCCCAAGGCTGTTCGGCATGGACAACTCACCGAATCCGGTAAGTATTGACTCGAGTACCTTTTGATGTAGTCTTGTTGACTGTGTAGTCATTGACAACTTGCTTTTGACTGTAGGCCGACTTGGAACGGTTCAGGTCTGAACCGCCTAAGCTGATTTTCGAGGATCCAGCCCAAGATCCGCCCGCCGCGAGAGACACGGGCGACGCTGCAGCCAACCCACCGCGCACACAGCAAGTGGCGACACGGAAGCGGAGAGCTGCTGCAGCAGCAAACACAACAACCAGTCGCCAGGTGACGTAAGTAAGCTGTACTCTTTAGCTGCCTGATCTTGCCATTCATCCACAAGTACTTAGTTAATTTGCTCATGTAGTGGAACAGAGGAGAACCCCGAGCCCCTGAGGCAAGGGGTAGTCGATGAAACCGGGGAGAGGAGTCCGGCAGCGGGCGGTTACCACCCGCGAGTAGCCCACCGGCCTCCACCCGCACCGGGAACAATACCGCGCCACGAGGGCTGGTCGTACCAACGGTACTCCCCCCAAGAAGCCTGCGAGGTTGGTAACCAGAAGTATTGTGCTTGAAATTTCGTGTTAATGTTGAGTACTAACACATCTGTTCAGGAAACCGGAGACTCCCAAGCCGGCAACCTCCAGCACTGCCCAGGTTGGCACGAGTGAGGACTCGTTGCTGAAGGAGCCTGTGGCCGCGAGTACCACCGAGCCTCCAATCGTCGAGGATGTTCTGGCGGTTAACGAAGGAAAAGATCTTGAGCCTCCGGCAAGCCCGGAGGTGGAGCTAGAGACGGAAGCCCCTGGGACTACTCCCGGGCCAACTACCGAGGAAGGTACTCAGACCGACCAGTAGGCGATCGCGAGTACCCTAAACCAACAAGAGGACCTAGAGAGTTCTCGGACACAACAGCAAGAGGAGGTCCCGGAGGAATCCCGAGTACCTGAGCAGTGGGAGGGAGAAGTTCCTCCTCCACGCGCTGAGCTCTTTGAGGACCCGCTGCTAGAGCCGGAGACAGTCTCGCTCATGCTCGAGCTGGGCCGCCGCTTCACGGACTATACCAAGGTATGTAGTCGAGTAATGCTCTAGGATTGATATCCTGTTTGTAGAGGCATACTGACATGTTGTCTTCTTTGTGTAGAGCCTCATTGAGCGCTCCAGGGAGAAGTCAGCCCTATTGAGCCAGATCGAGGACCTGCTGCCGCGTACCCATGATGCAGAGGATAGTCTGGAGGCCGAGAGGGCAAAGGACATCAAGCTCTAGGAGGAACTCGAGGCCCTAAAGACCTCGCATCGGGATGCAATGATTGATCAGCAGCGGAAGCACGACTTGGCGATCAGGAAGGTCAAGGACTTGACCACCCAGAAAGAGAGTAAGTAGTCTATTCCTCAGACTCGAGTAGTGTTGTCTGTCCGCTTTTCTTCTTAGTTGCGTATATGTACCTTTTCCCAATGTACGCTCGAATTGAAAGAGCCTTAAGTGACTGGAAGTGTGACATATACGAACTTACAGAGGAGAAAGAGCAGCTGAAGAAGGCACTGGAGGAGCTCCAGCTCAAGTACTCGGACTTGGATGAGGAGCACAAGACTGTAGTCTGCCAACTGAAGGATGCTGACAAGCAACTCAGGACAGATATGCAGCGGATTCAGTCGCTGAACCGTGACAAGGAGCGCTAGCTGAAAGAGTTGGACAAACTCGGGACCATAGCGTACCAGCTGTGCGAGTTCGTGCACCTATAGCAGACAGGCACTCCTTCGTGCATCGACTGGTTGATGCTCCAACAAGCATTGCCGGGTATGCGTCTAGCACTGCCAAGCTTGTGTTAACACATGCCTTGGATGTGGTGAAGTCGTATTTCCCAGGCATGAATGTTCGCCCTTTTGAGGAAGGCATCTTCGGGGAATGCACTGAAGAGCAATTGAACGAGTACCGTGCTGAGGTACAAGATGTCGCCCACCAAATCGTTGATGACCTTCCGCTCTTCTGAGCTGTAATGAACTGTGTATGTTTTGTGGAAAGAACAACAGTTGCTCGTGTAATATAATGGTGCTTGTTTGATTGTTGTTTTGTTATGCCAACTCGTGGAGTAGTCATGTGAAAACATAATTATTTAAGCCTTTTTTAGTACGTTAGTAAAGTTATCCTGAAAGCGATGTTTCAGTTGATAAACTGTGTACTAGATGGTACTACTGTACAGAGTTGCGTTCATAGAACCTCTGTTTATAGGTGTGAGAACCTCTTCGACTTTACCCTGAAAGACCTAGCCTTGTAGCTTGACTAAGCTATGAAGGGAGGTAGTCGGAAAGAACGCTTAACACGTTCGAGGGGATAGCCTGAGAGGCTATATGTTGGTTAATCATGACGGAGAATACTCGTGGCGTAGCCCCCGAGTATTTCCGAAGATTAGTGAGAGGTAGCGTATTGACATAACTCGTGGCGACAGCCCCCGGGTTTACTCAGTGTTGCTAAGGAAAAAACAAAGACACAGTAGTCGTTTGGGGAACCGAAACAACCATGTATTATACTGAGCTGCGCTGCAACTGACAGGATTGGGACAAGTTTCTTAGGCGTAGAAATGGCGTAGGTGCTCGATGTTCCATGAATTTGGAACTTCCCGGCCGTTAGAGTACTGCAGTCGATACGATCCTGACCTTGTGACTTTCGTGATGATGAAGGATCCTTCCCATCTAGAGTTGAGCTTATGGAGCCCAGTCTCATCTTGGATGCGGCGTAGGACCAAGTCTACAACGTTGAAGGATCTTTCCTGGACGTTGCGGTCATGATACCAGCGAACGCCTTGTAGGTAACGGGCTGATCGAAGCAAGGCGTTGCATCTGACTTCTTCAGCACTGTCGAGTTCTAGATGCCTTGCCTCATCAGCTTCTCCTTCCTCATACATCTCCAGTCTGGGTGATTCCCACATCATATCTGCTAGAAGAATTGCTTCTGACCCATAGACGAGAAAGAAAGGTGACTGCCCAGTGGCTTTGCTCGGTTGAATACGAAGCCCCCAGACAACTGTGGATAACTCGTGAATCCACTTGCCTCCCTTTTTGTTGTTCTCATCATAGAGTCTTTTCTTGAGTCCATCGAGTATCAAGCTGTTGGCGCGCTCGACCTGGCCGTTAGCCCTCGGGTGAGCGACCGACACGTACTTGACCTCAATACCACTTCTGTCGGATTTGCACTCCGGCAAGTCTGCCAAGGGTAGCCCCAAGCAGTACATTTGTAGGCGGGGTGGATCGGAGAGAGCCCGTGAACTTGATGGTAACACGAAGACACAGAGGTTTTAGACAGGTTCGGGCTGCGAGGAGCGTAACACCCTATGTCCTGTGTTCGGGGGTTTGTATTAGGGTTTGTAGTATGAGCTGAGATGATTTGAGTTGAATTGCCTATGGGTCACCCCACGGCCCCCTTATATATCCGAGCAGCCGTGGGTTACAAGTTAGGGTAAATCTACGCAGGTTTGTTACAAGGAATCCGATCGGTTGAGACACACAAGATCATGCCTATCCAGTTTGACCAAGATCCTGACACCGGGGGATCCTGCCCACCGTCCTGCCGAGTGCCTATACACCGGGTCGTTTATGCGGAGTCGTTCAGCCGGGTAGCCGTCTCCACTCGACAGGGAGGTACCTGGGTCTACCTCCGTCAAGCCCCCGAGCGCCGAGTCGCCGAACCGAGCCCTGACCGAGCAGTGAGGCCAGTAGGTGATCAAACAACGATCCTTACATCCTCGAGCTCATGTTATGACTTGACTTCAGTAGACTCCTTCCTTCATGTTTTTCTCTCAACGGGATGCTCCCCTGGGCGCACCTGTTGGGTGTAGCACCCGAGCCTCGGAAGGTTTCGTAGAAGCGTTTCGAGGGTCAAAAAAGGAAGCAACCTCTTAAGCCCTTTATTTGCAGTCATCCTCCAGCGACTGACCCTTAGTCAGAACAGCCAGCGGAGTTACGGACACATGCTGAGTCGAATAGGGGCGCCCAGCCCCTAGCTGGGTCACTGGCGGAGTCACGGGGACACGCCGAGTCGAATAGCGGCGCCTACCCCCGAGCAGGGTCACTGGCGGAGTCACGGAGACACGCCGAGTCCAATAGCGGCGCCCAGCCCCCGAGCAAGATCGCTAGCGGAGTCACGGAGACACGCCGAGTCAAAGAGCGGCGCCCAGCCCCCGAGCAGGGTCACTGGCAGAGTCATGGAGACACGCCGAGTCAAAGAGCAGCATCCGGCCCCCGAGCAGGGTCGCCAGCGGAGTCATGGAGACATGCCGAGTCAAATAGCGGCGCCCAGCCCCCGAGCAGGGTTGCTGGCAGAGTCATGGAGACACGCCGAGTCCTTTGGAACTACCTGGTAGAAAGAAATATTCTGATCCAACAATCATATCCAATCCAATCCAAAATTCCTGGGATCTGTTCCGATTTTTAGACTAACTGCACAGCCTATCCTTCGGGGCCACCTTCCCTTTTACTGCACTATCAAATCATTTGTTACCATTTCCCCCTCTACCTCAGGGAGAGGAAGAGACGCTCTCGGAGCCGATTCATATTTCAAAAGAAGAAAGAATCTGAACGGCCCGTTAGGGTTGCAGCCGATATAAAAGCGATCAGCTCGGCGCGACCTTACCCCTTCGTGCCTTTTCATCTCTGCCGCCACCGAGCCTTCCAGATCTCTCCAGCCTCCTCTCAAGTACTCGCCTCCAGAGCATTCTGCCGTCCTTTCGCCCGCCGCCCATCTGGATTTTTTAATATCTATAAAAGTACGGCCTTAGTCACGCATTGGTGTGAGCGAGGCGCCAGAAGGTGCTTTCTTGTAGAATTATTTCATTGGGAAAGGAACTCTGAGCTCCCTCAATTGTGCACTCTTCACCTGGAAAAAGCGGAAACCGTGGATACGTCCAAGAGAAACCTTACTAAATTGATGCATGTCCAGTGCTGTTTCTGAAGAAAGATTTGACAGGGTAAGAAAGTTATCCGGTCGCTTGTCTGATAGTGCCGTAGTTGAATAAGCATTTTCCAGCTACAGCCACCATCGCCGCCACCGCGCCGCTCGCCCCGAAGCTGGCCTGGTCCCCGAGCACCACGACCGACACTAACATAGAGGTGCTCGTGGCGCAGGGCCTGCTGCCCGAGAAAGCAATCTGGCGGAGCTGCTTCGGGGAGGCATTCCCCTCGGCGGACCGGATGGAGACGATCGTCTTCTAGTCCTTCTACGAGAAGGGGTTCTGTCTGCCCGGGGGGGCGTTCTTCCGGGTGCTGCTTCACTACTACGGGTTGGAGGCGGCGCATCTCAAACCCAACTTTATCGCGCAGATTGCAAGCTTCATCCATCTATGCGGGGGTTCTTGGGGATCGCGCCCCACTTCAATCTATGGAGGGCCCTCTATCACCTGCGGGCATATCCAAACAAGGATACGTCGGACGTGGTCGGTGGCGCCGCCTTCTCGCTCCGCCAGGGCGGGAAGTACCCGAAGGCCTCCTTCAAGGACACCAACAAGCGGTGGGCGGAGGAGTGGTTTGTGGTGGCGAACCCCGCTCCCGGCCTCCTATCAGTGCTGAACGCCAGGTGGGAGGAGAAACCCACCGACGAGGAGATGGTGGAGGGGGAGGTGCTGCTGGCCGAGCTGCAGAAGCTCAAGGCCGAGAAACTGACCGGCGCCGCGGCGCTGTCGTTTGTGAAGCGGCTGACCCAGCCGATCCAGGAGCAGGTCCACCCCGGGTATGAGAACTCGGGTCGTGACGACCCAACCCGCGTGCAGAACCGCAAGGTCTCACGCGGCGAGGCTCACAGGCAGGTTACGCTCATCGTGAGCGGGGAGGTTCGCGACAAGGGCTTCCCGAAGGCGTACGGCCTGAAGCGGCCCACCACCGAGGTATGTAGTCTGCCTGTCAAGTCGTTCTGCTCCTTGCCGAGTGGTTTTGGTCTGAGTAGTTTTCCACTGAGTTGTTTTTACCGTCGAGTCACCCGTTGGATTGTAACACCACTCGGTCTTCTGCAGGAAAAAATTGTGTCGTTTTGGTGCCCTGCGACTCTGCCGGAGGGGCAGCAGGGCAAGGCTGTGAATTCGCCCGTCGGGCTTGCATTGCCGGCGGCGGATGTTGCGAGTTTCTCGTCCGACTCCTCCGTCGGGAGTGAGTCGGACGACGCTGTAGAAGTGTCGGCTCCACTACAAAGAGGCGGCGCCCTACCCGCAAGGTGGCCACATCAAATGCCCAGCGGGGCGGAGTGGCGCCGTGGGGTAGAAGCTCGACCCCTCCACGCACGAGCAGGGTGGGGACGGAGGCCGTGGCAGAGAAGGCCGGCCTCACCACCCGCAATTCGGAGGAGGAGGACTTGGAGGAGGAGTGGGGGCGGCCAGCGAGGTCGCCCTCTCGGGTCACACAGTTGTTGCCCTCCGCCATGCCGCTGAAGCTGAGCTTCAACATGCAGCGGGCTGGGAGGTAAGTTTTCCACCCTCTTGCGTTTCTCAATTTGACTCTTTTTCATGCTGGGTTCTGATTCTAGGTCGATGAGCCGATTTGTAGGAGGGCGTCGCTTAGCGGCGCCAAGCGCAAGGCGGAGGAGTCCACCAGTGAAGCCGTTTCGGCTGAGGTGGCCAAGGGGGAGGTGTCCCCATCGGTGCAGCCGCATGCTCACCCCCGACTGATCGAGGGGGCGACCACACAGGCTGAGGGAGAGGTGGCGGCGTCGGAGCTGCCATAGGGGGACGACGTCGCGCCCCTGGAGGTCGCGTTGGGCGACGGGGCCAAGGGAGGGGTCGTGGAGGACCCTGCCAACCCGAACGCGAGGCCCCGGGTCATCGCCCCCGCGCTCGCTGCTGCCCAGGAACCGCCTGAGGAGAGGGTGCCTGGGGAGGAGGCGGCGGTGACCAAGGAGGCACTGGTCGAGGCCGCCCAGCGTGTGGCCGAGGCGACCAAGGTGAGTCTCTGGAGTTTGCATATAGCTGCCTTGGCATGTCGCTTGATATGCTTTGTTTGTGCAGGCTTTGGCCGACCTGAGTCAGCGAGCTGCGAGTCAGCTTGAGGCAGGAGATGGGTCAGCGAGCCGAGCCCTCCAACTGGAGGAGGAGCTGTGGGCGCTGAAGCGCCACCACTCCGAGGCCTCAAAGAAGCAGTCGGCGAAGCTAAAAGGTTTTGCCTTTGAGTCGTCTTTGTATGTGGGTGCCCGACATGCCGCTAGGGGCTGACGTCTGGGGCTGTGCAGAGCTGAAGGAGGCCAACGAGATGATGGCCCGGAAGCTCAAGGTCATCGTGGCGGCGAATGAGCAGCTACATTGGTTGCGCGAGGGCGCTGAGGGCCGGGAGTCTCTCACGGAGCAGAAGCTCCATCTGGAGAAGCAGCGCTGCGAAGGTAACTACCCTTGTTTCTTGGAGGTTACCTGTTTTGCCGAGTCGTTCGTACTGATATGAGTTATTTTTGCAGAGGTGGAGTCCCATTTGGCCAACGCCCGGGCGGATCTCGACCAGCTGATGGCCAAGACCAACGCTCTGCTGGTCGCGTTTGAGCCGGAGGGGATCGCCTTGGCGGAGGAAGCGGCGCAGCGGCTGGACCGTGCGCGTGAGCACCTTAAAGCGTTCGTCAGGAAGACTGTGAAGGACTCAGTGCAGTTCGCGATGGCTCTCGTGAAGTACCATAACCCTAAAGTGGACCTGCATCCTGTGGGTGAGGGCGTCGCGGAGGACAGCACCGACGCCGAGTGGGACGCACACTTCGCCGCCGTTGGACCCCTTGCTGTGCGCATCATGGGCCAGGTGAACATGTGAGAAAACTGTTAGTAGGGCAGAAACATTATGGGGCCGAGTGTTGGCCGAAAAAACAATGTCTATTTTGCATGTAATTAAATGTTGCTTTTGTTAGGTTCTGTAGCTGAGTAGTTTTCTAACTTGGCCGAGTGGTAAGGATGCCGACTCTGCGGTGTGCCCTTGCCCATTGTGTAGAGAGCTGGTCATCAGACACGTGATAGGCGTAGGTGACGCAGAGTGGTTCCAGGACGCACCGGTTTGGGTTCAGATCACCACCCAGCTAGGTTAGTTTTTGACGCGAATGATGCTGGTGCGAGTTGGCATGGCCGAGTCGCAGCCCCCGAGCGTACTAGACGAGTCAAAAGGGGTTATACCAGGTCATTTTATAGCCGCGAAGAAGTAGTGTACAGAAAGACAAAAAGCGATGAAATGCTCTTATTATTATTCAGAAAGGTTGGGGTACATAGCTGCAAGCTCCTCCCAAGGGTAGAAGCGCCGGAGGTGTTCAATGTTCCATGGGTTGCCCACGTCCGTGCCATCTTCTCTCTGCAGACGATAGGTGCCAGGGGCAACGACTGCGCAGACGATGAAGGGACCTTCCCATTGGGAAGACAACTTGTGTGCGCCGGTAGTAGACTGGATGCGACGCAGGACCATGTCACCTATGTTGAAGTCTCGCTCTTGCACGTTATAATAAAAAATTAGTGGAGAGCTGTCTCGAAGTTTGCTTCTAATGCTGCCCCGTTCTTAACATGATCACGGATCGATAGCTTCAGAAGGCCACGAATAGTAAGTTAATAGCATTATAACAATCTAGTGGCAATTACAGCATTAGACTTCACACTTAGGGTGCCTTTGGTTGGGCTTTTGGTTGTGGCTTTTGCCTCCAAAAGCCAAAAGCTCAGTCAAAGGGGTTAGCTGCCACTAAAAGCCACGGCCAAAAGTTGCTTTCTTCTAGTGTATTTTTGAAAGCAGCTCAGACCCTGCTTTTATAGGCTGTGGCTGTAGAAAGTTTGAAGAAATTACCCACTGCCACTGGTTATGTTGGTACCGATTCGTTTCTTTTACTCCCCCGTCAACTCTCCCTCTCTCGCTTGCTCGTTTCTCCGCCAGCGCCTGCTCCGCCGCTACGAGCTCCGGCCCTGCTCCAGCACGGGCGCCGCTCCGCCGGCCACCGAGCGGGCGTGCGGCACTGCACCGCCATGAAAGTGGGCGCAGGTGCACCTACTCCGCCGCGAGATCCATGGCCACCGAATCCTTCGTCGCCGCTGCGAGCTCTTGCCGCCGCGCCCCGCTCCTCCACCGCTGCGAGCTCCGGCCGCCGCGGGCCCTGCGCCCCGCTGCTCTTGCCGCCACGGGCCCTGCGCCCCACTCCTCCGCCGCCGCAGGCCTCTGCACCACACTGCTCCGCCGCGAGCTGGCCTCCACGGCCCCGCGCGGGCGCGCGCGAGCTCCGGCAAAGGTGGGCCGCCGCGGCCGCGTGTGCCTCGGTGAGAGAGAGCTAGAAAGGAAGATTGGTGAGAGAGAGAGAGGAAGAAGAAGATAAGGTGAGAGAGGAGGAAGAAGCAATTTGTCTCTATGACATGTGGGGTCTACTCGTAAGTGAAAGAAGGTTTACCAAAAGCCACAGCTGCTCAACCAAACGGGCTTTTTCAAAAGTCACAGCCCACAACAGCTTTTCCAAAAGTCGCAGCCCAACCAAACGCACCCTTAGGTTTCCTTGGTTGTCCACTTCACATTCTTCTAACTCAGGGTAGGATCAATTTAGCCAATGACATATGAAGCCATCCTTGAATCAACAGCCTACTCATAACACAGAAACTCCATGAGAGTAATCATATGGAACCTAGCTAAAGCAAGTCATGCTGAAATTGAGCTCAGTTCACCTGGTCCATCTTACCAAAGTCCAGACCTTTGAGATACGAAGCTGCAGCGACAATAGCCTCAATCAGCTTAATTGTCTGAAAACTCTTAACATATGAATGTACAGCACGCAATCAGCACACATAATTAGATGTATTATATCAAAACTACGGGGATTAATATAAAAACAGTAATGATCAAGAACACACAAACAGCTGGAGAATCTCACATACGTACCGGGCGGGAACCCCCAGTTAGTACCGGTTTTCCGCCCGGTACAGGCCAGGCGGTATTAACCCGCCAGCATTTTAGTACTGGGCGCTGCACCCGGTACTAAATGGAGTAGTTAATACCGGTGGGTGTTACCAGCCGGTACTAAGCTACTTGCCATGCCAGGCGCCGTGCGCGGCAGTTTAGTACCGGCTGGTAATACCAGCCGGTACTAACCTCTTTTTTTATTTGTTTCCTTTTGAATTCCTTTTTTGGTTTTAATTCGAATTCGTATCCGTATTCGTATCTATATAGCATAACATAAAGACGTATGTGTATATATATATATATATATATATATTGGAAGCCCCGCCCAACCAGCCATCGCGCATGCACCATGCCACCCATGCACCTCATGCATGCTTGCAATATTTTGTTTCTTTTTTTCACGATAACTTTTCACTCGGATATTCAGTTCGCAAACGGTTTTCACCACTAGATTACTGATATTTTTTTGCATCATATGAGATCCATTTTGAATATTTTTTTAAAAAAATTTGATATTTGAATCTCGGCATCATAGAAACCAGACGTCCGGGTCATAGAGACCTCCTATGTGAAACTCAATAGAACGGACACATGCCACCCATGCACCTGCCACCTGACGCATGCATGCTTGCAAACCCACTTTTTATTTTAGTTTTTTCACTATAATTCTTCAATCAAAGATCCAACTCAAAAACGGTTTCCACCGCAAGGTTCCTGACATTTCTATGCACAATTTGAGATGCATTGTGAATATTTTTTTGAATTTTTTAATTCATAAATTTTCGAAGACCATAGAAACATAGGGACACGATCATAGAAAGATTTTAGAGCATAGAAATATAAAGACACGAGCATAGAAACATATGGATACGGGCATAGAAATATTTCCGAGCATAGAAACATACAGGCACAAGTATAGTAATGTTGAGCGGCCCGTATTTTCCGAGCATAGAAATGTTCCGAGCATAAAAACATACAGGCGTGATGAAAGAAAAAGGTGTGAGCATAGAAATATTCGAGCATATAAACCTATAATTTATGGTTGGCACTAGTGTGTATATATGTAGTGGTCATAGTTGATTTCTATGATCATGTCTTTAGAATTCTATACCTAATTTTGTACTTCAGTAACGTCCTCTTTTAATCAAATTTCTAATTTCAATTAATAGATAAAAAAAACTTGATTCTATGATCATGCCGTTAGGATTCTACACCTGAGCACGACTGGTTGATTTTGTACTTAAGCAACATCCTTTTGTATGTTTTTTAAAAAATATCCTTTTGTATGTTGATCGGTTGAAATCAAATTTCAAATAAAAAGTAAAATGCTTGATTCTATTATCATGACATTAGGTTTTTATATTTGACCATGAGAAGATACAAATTTTAAATGCAATGAAAAAAATAACATTTCTATGATCATGTTACTGGGTTTCTATGCTCGATCAGTTGAGCACATGTTGTGGGCAAAAAGTTTCATCGTGAATAGAAACCTATGCATATAAGCATAATAAACAATATCTTTTACTTTTAAGTTGAAATTCAAATCTGTTCAAGCAAACATATAAACATGTGCATATATCTCCAAATTATACTTTCACTTGGCATATAAACCTCGCATAGAAGCATAGAAACCATAGAAACCAATATCCATCTAGAATTTGAATTCAAATAGAGATGTACAGTTGTGCGAGCCATAAATTTTCTAAAAGAGATGTACAAACTAAGAATACAGAATCATTTGCACTCCGCTGGTGAGGACTATGATGCTAGCTTGCAGCTGGTGAGGACTATGATGCTAGCTTGCAGTTGTGGAAGTCGTCGTCCGGCAGATCCTCGTCAACAATACACCTCCCAATTAGAAAAGGCATAAAATTAAGTGAGTGCAGTTATAGAAACATGAGAGAGAAAATAAACAAAACAAATATATGGAATTGCAATCACATACATCTAAGCAACTACATGAAGCAACAAAAGGTATAAAAACCAGTGAAGGCAATCATAGAGACATAAGATACAAAGGTGGAAACGGATACTTTTATGCTCAGAAACACAGGCATCTACAAAGTTACAATATGTAGTGGCAAAAATTATACACTTCCCTCATACAAGTAGCGTAGAAATCCAGTGTAGAAAAGGTTTCTATAAGTGCATAGCCAGGCCAAGCAGAGAAGCATGTATATGATAGGAATGGATGCTCCCATGGAGTACCAAAAGGTAGAATGTGATCATAAACCAGTGAGGACGATCATATAAACATGGAACGAAAATACTAGATAAATATATAATGCATTGTAGGAGCTGTCATCAATTGGATCCACCTTGGCAACCCACCTCAATAACAAAAGGCGTAAAAACCAGTGAGAGCAATCATAAAAATATAGATAGCATGTGTATGATACTATAATCTATACATAGAAGAGACCAGCAGCAAACAGATAGTATCTATGATCAGACACTAGCATATATATTATTGCAAGCATGGGTACACAGTCACTAATAGTATCTATACACAAATATAAAAGTATATATGATTCAATCTGCCAAGACGAAGAATGCATCTAAGCCTCTCCATACGGTCGAAATGAGGGAAAAATTAAACATCCGGCAACCAAAATAAGCTAGTACTTGCACAAATCATCCAGACACACCACGGGAATTGAGCAAAACTATCGAATGGGATAGGATTGGGGGTGGGGGCTGTTCACCTTGCAGTAGGGAATCTCTGAAGCATGTAGCATCATGGGAGGGTAGGAAGCTGTCACCGCCGCTTCCACTCTGATCCTGATGAATAAAATACAAGCACGCAGAGGCTCACCAGTAATGAGGTAGGCCCAACCGCGGCTCCACACCTCCTGGTGGATTCACGCCGTCGGAATTGATTGAGAAGAAAATAAACCTCCGACCAGACGAGCTTGTGATAGAAGGGCTGTCGGCAGCGGACGAGCTTGAATCAGCTGGCAGCACTTGAGCTCGGGTGATGAGTGGGGGCGATGACGTCAGGTCGCAGGGCTGGCGGATGACGGCGGCATCGGGGAACTCAAGGAGAACGGATCCAACGCAAGCAACGGAGTTGGCGGGCGTGCTGAGGAAGCTCCTGCTGTCGCAGGATCCGGCGCCGTCAGCAGGTACTCTCGTGGGCCGCATGCCGCAGCCTGCGCTCGGGGCCGCACGCTGCCGCCGCTTGCGCTCGGGGCCGCACGCCGCCGCCTGCCCCCGTCGCCCGTGCGCCGCCGGGCGTGCTCGGGAGAAACAGAGGTGGCTACTGGGGGAGGGAGAGAAGGAGGATAGGGTAGATGTGAGGAGATAAACGCTAGCTAATGTAGATATACGGGGTGGGGGGGGGGTGGACCGCCGATAGTTTGCCTCAGCAAGTTGGTCGGGTTTTTAATTGTTATAGGAAGTTTTAGGTTTCTAATATATATATATATATATATTGTCTATTCAGCAGCCTGGAAGTTGAATAACAATCCAGCACCCACGGTGGCGCACAGTCTGACCTCCGGCGAGCTAATTTTATTCCTTAGCATCATGCGGGCAGTAAAATCCGGCTACCCGGGTGTTTAATGCAGGCTTGAATAGTGGGCCTCGAATATTTCGCTGCATGGATGTGTTTAATGCACTTTTGACCAGCTCCTGCGGGAATAAATAATATTTGATCGGTGTAAGTACGGGTCACGGGTCTGTCGTGGAAGTTCTCGGTTGTCGACGGCTTACACGTCGGACCTCCGACCAGCTGAATATTTACTGCATGACGTTGTAGAGGGAGTAAAAAAGCATGTAAACATGAAAGTTAAAAGTGTGCCCTTTGTCGTGCGTCTATCCTGATTTACTGATAGCTTAATTAGACAGCCACATATCTGTCGTGATTTAATGCTCGTTTGACCAGACAACTTGCAATCCTCAGTGGAGGTTTTGGCGTGATTTGAGTTGACCGGTCATCGCGTGCTGCGACGCAGACTTCCGACGAGCTAAAAATTATGCTTTCATGTGGGCGGGAGTAAATAGCGCTCCAGCAACGCTTCCGTAAAAATCTACCAGCTTGTGCTACGACCGTAAAAAGTAGCTGTACACGAATTTTACATCTAATTTGTAGCACTGCCGATCTCTCGAATCCTCGGCCACCTGCTGAATTCTACACAAAAGGATTATTCCTTGTTTATAAGGCCAATTATTACTCCTTGTCTATGAAAATGCAATTATAAACTTTTTATTGTTCTACATTCCAAATATTGTTCGGCATGCCTTTTTAAATTTGACAGTAATTTCAAATAGAAACAAGTAATATTTATACAATAGACAAATAATTACTCTTAGATGTCCACATATACACAGATGAACAAAATTTGACTACACTCATTCCAGGAACAAAAGAAGCGAGTAAACATCGATGAATGCCTATGTCCCTGCATCCTTGTAGGTTGCAGCTTCTCCAATGGAAGATATGCAAGGTTATCTGCACGATATTAGAAACAAAAGATTAGATTGCTATACAGATATGTTGGGCACAAAAAATCTTAGTATTTGACATACTAATTAAGTTGTAAATTACTCCTAAGCAAATTCAAAATTACTAATGTCTTGCGATTTCCAACTATCCACGTGAAACAAAAGTTCAGAACCACGGTGGATTAAAGTTGAGATTAATTCTAAACACAAAAGAATTATTGTCGAATAGGTCCCAAAAGCAATTGGGATCTGCTTTCAGATCTTGCAAAAAAAAAGTATGTTACATGCTTTCCACCTGCAGAATTGTGCTACCATCACCTATGAATGTGCTTCGATCTGCAGAAAGATCATGCCAATCTGATCAACAAAGATATACAAAATTAATCTGAATGGAAACTATAACAGTAATTACATTCAGAGTACCAAATCCAATACCATTTTAAGTGAATTTTACAGAGGTAGATTTTTACTCCCTCCCGTCACGGATGGAATTACCGGTTGTCGTCTCCCTTCCGCTCTGGCTGTGCTGTGTGAATCACCAAGGATCTGGAATTTGAAAGCAATACAATAGGAAAACACAAGACTCATATAGATGGAAATAAGATAATCATAAAAAAGTAACAGAGAGAACCTGGAGCTCGTGGTGTACCGTCTGTAGAGCCATGTTGTAGATCTGGATATGCACACTTGGACAACATGGATCTGGGCCACGCCATCTAGGTGAGGAGACCTAGAGCTTAGAAATCGAAGTTACAGCGACATGTAAAAAATATTACTTGAGTAAGAAAAAAAATAGTACTCTATATTATGAAAAATACTACTCAAAATCATAAAAATGCATCTCTAAATTGTGAAAAATACTGATTAAGTAAGAAAAAGAATACTACTCTAATTTATGAAACAAAACTACTCGGAAGTGTGAAAATACTACTTGAATATTAAAAAATACTACTCTGAATTATTAAAAACATTACTCTAGCATGCATCTGCCTTGCATGTGGAAGCACAATGATAATTTTTAATGATCTGAAAATTACTCCTAGATATCTCCATATACACATGAACAAAATTTGACTACACTCATTCCATGAACAAATGAAAACGAATAAACATCCATGCATGCATCTGTCCCTGCATCCTTCTAGCTTGCAGCTTCTCTTTATCATGGGTTGGTATTATCACCTTTGAAAAGAAACAATTTTCAAACCAAAATAAGTAAATTTATTATGATACAAGAAATAACACACTAGTAGAATTGTATACAAGTGGCATCACATATTGATTTGCATGGACTGATCTCATAAGCATGACAAATGGTGTAATCGAGTACCTTCCAAGATATTTAAAATTACTTCTGGGAATGATATTCATGGACACTATAAGTTGGTAATTACTCCTAAGAGAATTTAAAATTACTCATGCTTTACATAACAAACTATGCTGATGGAATAGATCTAATTATAATCAAAATTACTTCTCCGAATATTGAAAAATACTTATGGAGATGCTAAGATACGAATTACTTCTCTAAATATTTAAAATTACTTTTGTTCACACTACGACAATTGAATGGATCCAATTGGATTGAATATTACTTCTCTATTACTCCTGGACATGCTAAGATGTTGTTTCTTCTCAGAACATTTAAAATCCATATTGGTCAAACTATGGTAATGAAATGGATCCAATTAGATTGAAAATTGCTTCTTTGAATGCTTAAAATTACTCCTAGTAGGGTACTGCGGCAATTCATCTAACTAAAAACAAGTAAACAAATTGGGTCCAAACCTTGTATCTGTGGAGGTGTCAAGTTCCAGGCTGTCGAAGTTTGTTTTACTGGACATAGATAGAATGTATGGTTTATCTGCAAAATTAAGAGCTATCAAGCAAGCAAAACAGGTGTGAGATGAGATGAGGAATAGGAAGGGGAAAAACTATTGGATCAACAATTGCTTGGGTGTGTGATAAGAGATTTGTACCTGGTGATCCTCTCATGCGAAAATAAGCAGATCACATCCATGGCGCCTCCGCAGATGACGATGTGTGGCCCCATCAGAAGAGGAGAGCTTCCCATGTGACGCCTCCCCGTCGTCGAGGAAGGAGATGCGCCGCGCGGGGACGGTCTGGCGAGAGGCGGGTCTGGCGTCGAGCATCTTCGGCGGTTCCGCCAGAATCGCCTGGGTGGTGTGGCGTGTTCGGCGTCGAGTGTCTTCGGCGGTTCCGCTGGATCACCAGGGTGGTGTGGGAGGCGCAAGAACGGGAATGGAATTTGGGATAGCAAAAACCGATAGCAATCAATGTCGTGATTCCTGAGAGGTTTGAACAGTTATGGTATTCCATCCAAAAACACCTCCCGCTGAAACAAACATGGACCGTAAAAGCTGGTCTGCCTTTTTACTTATTTGATTTGCATGCTTGATCGTTATGGTATTTAATTGCGGTGCTGCCGGAGGGGTAGTAATTAAGGGCTGCAGTGGGTTACAATTTCAGCTCGCCGGAGTTGTGGGCGGTGCCGCCCCTGTGTTGAAATAATAATCAACACACTGTGAGAGCACATCAAATTAATTAGTTCAATTATTCATCATATCAGCTTCAGTAGTGCATAGCTTACAAGAACAAGAAAAAATGGCTAATGACCTACAGAATTATTTCCACCATACTATGACTTCACATGGACTGTTGAAGTGGCCGTGTTGTTGTATGGCAGCATGACCTTATAGTCGCATGATTCACAAGTTATGAACTACTATAAAGCACAAAAAATACTACTCCATATTATAAAAAATCACTACTCAAAATTATGGAAGATACTACTTGAGTAAAAAATACTAATGTAGGACCGTAAAATTCTAGCTCTTTGTGTTGCAACCGTAAAAACTAGTTGTAGATGAATTTTACATCCAAATTTTAGCAACGCTTATCCCTCGAATCCTTGGCCACCTACTGATTTCTTCATAATTACACTCTTGGTCTTGAAGGATTATTCCTTGTTTATACAGTCAATTATTACTTCTTGTCTATGTAAACACGATTATGAATTTTTCTTATTCTACATTACTCATTTGATCACTAAAATATTACATCGTATATATGGGCAATTACACTCCGAGGTATTAGGAGAGATAAATTACTGCTAGTTTTGTCGAAAATTAATATTAGTACAATAGAGGAGTAATCACTACTAGTTGAATTGAAAAGTAATTTAATACAAACTGATTTTGATAGACTAATTTCAAGGATATGAAACAATTACTTATTTGTAGTAATATCACATTGAAATCCTGCCTCATGATTCTAGTCCCCAGGTGGGCCATCCTACCTGACAAGTTTGTGAAAGACCATGGCGCAGTTCACAACAGTATCATCTACCTGCAACTCAGGAAGTGCATGGTTTGGTTTTGTAGCAGATTCAGGTCGATTCAGGGACAGTGTGCCATGCTTTAGCAGTATATTCATATTAGAACATTAAAAAAAACAACATTCACTGGCTGTTAGACTTACATCATGCGATACTGGTGCTGGTGCCTCAAAATAAAACAGGGAATAGTAAAATCCTCCTCTCTAAGGGTCTCTGATCCTACACACCAAATGAAAATACGGTTTAGTATACTCACTCGCTACATCTTCAGACCTCCATTAACAAGGTGGCATAGGGAGGAGTACAGGGCAGCTAACCTTGTCTAGTCGTCTTCTTGAATTGGTGGTAAAAAATGGCTGCTTCAAAGGGGGCTGATGGGAGCGCGGTGGGCCAGCACCACGTTTACGTCCGGCGACCTTGAACCTTAGGCGTGGCTGGGCAGTTACAAAATCCTGCTTGAAAGAATGAAGTAATTGCAAAATGTCACGGGTTGTAGGTGTGAATATGACATCACATAACAGGAAAAGAATGAAAAATAAGTATGGATTGAAAGGATGGCATCCTCACGGCGTCATCATCTTGTGGTGCGGCAGTAAGCCTCGGAGATCGCCGGACAGGGTTTTTTGCTGAGTCATTGGATGATGTGTTAGCCTTGCTGCGTGTTGGTGTGGTCGTAGAGCTATGAGGCGGTGGCGGGTGTCCTTGCCACTTCTGCATGGCTTTCTTCTTCTGGCGGGGAGGTTGCACATCCGGACCAGGTACTAGGTGAGCATGAGGATCATCTGTTGTGGTGGCTAGTGGCTGCAACGGAATATTTGCCACCCCTGCTTATTCTCCGGCGTCAGGAGTTGTTATCTTGCATGCCTAAACATGCCCTGTCTCTCCTCGCGAACTGTAAAAATGACCACCCATGGCATCAGGTGTTGATGCAATCGAAACATCTAGAACATACAATCAGTTGTACTCGGTAAATTGGCGTTGTCAGAAACCTAAAAAACAATGATGAATGCCATGATGCAGTAAATAGATGTTGTGGTTGTGGTAATTTCTATCTAAACAATGATGAATGCCCTGGCACGAGGCAGTAAATAGATGTTGTGGTTGTGGTAATTTCTAACTATAGCATGTGTAAATTAAATCTACACAATGGGCGTTACCTAAAAAAAATGTAGCAATTAGAACTCATAGGAAGCGTCGCCTAGAAAATACATGAATAACATTTTGAGAATTCGCATGGTAGCATCGCCTAAATTGTTGTTGAACAACACAACATGAATGCTTGGGGCAGTAAATTCAAGTGTGCGTGAGGAATTGGGGGGTGGGGAGGATGTAATTGCTGTGCGTGGATCTGGCCGGTGAATCAGAACCGGTGTACTGTACCCCCATCGATTGTGGATTGCGGAGCAAGCCTGAACTCACCGGATTGCAGGCACGTCTCCGATTGGATTCCCCTGCGCCACAAGCGATGGGGGAAGGGGAGTGGTGGGTGGACCGACCCACCAGCGACGGCGAGGGCGGCGGCTGACCCACCAGCGCAGGGGGAAAGCGGGGGCAACCCACCAGCGACGGGAGGGAGAGGGGATGCCGACGGTGCCGCGGGATGCCGATGGTGCCGCTTGGGGCCAGGTCGGGTGGGGGGCCATGGGGGGTTCCGGCGCCCCAGTGTCTGCGGCGGAGGGATGGGGCAACGAGGGGAGGGGATCGATTTGGGGAGTAATCTCGGTCGAGCGTTGTTAATGGCGTGATTTCCGATAGTTTCAAATAGTTGTTGTGGGTTCTATCCAGAGGAAATCGCGAGGAGAGAACGACCGTAAATGCATGACATCTTTTCACTGTTTTGGTTTGCATGTTTGCTGTAATTGCAATTATGTGGGGTGGACAATAATGGGTGGCTGCGGGTGGGTTTTAATTTGCTCGCCGGAGCAGTGGGCGCCGCCGCCTGTGCGTTGGATATTATTCAGCATAATGTGTACCAAATAGACAATATATATAGAGAGAGACAATTGATATACAATTTTATAATACAAGAATATGCATACAGTTTTTTCGTACAATTCAACCATCACTGTTGTCTTCATCTCTGTTTGGATCCAATCTAGCCACGCTTATCCTATGATTTACATAAAATTCTCCTTTGGAATTTATGACTTCATCTAGCAAGAATCCACGTATTTCTTCTTGAACCGCCCTAACTTTTTCCGGTTCGATGAGGTCCTCTTTTATTCTGAAGATTTGTCACGCACAAACATTATTTATTTAATCAATACTTGTACGGAATTAAAAGAAAGTAATCCTTCTTAATTTCTTACTTACTTCAAATTCTCTTCGCGTCATTTTCTTCAAGCTGCAAAAGTTGCGGATAAACCCACAAACGTAGTACCCGCATAAGTTATTTCCAGACGCCTGTCTCATACACTATATATATATACACCCACACAAAGGGTTATTAAATATTGTTAAATATTTATAGTGATTAAAGAAATGAAACTAGTTGTGCGAGAGTTGTATTCATACCTGAAAGTCTGTTTTGAAATAAAGTTTACCCGGGTTATCTGATATTCCTATGTGCTTTTTTAGGAAGTGAGCCCATACTTTTTGGAGGAGATTTATGAGGTCTTGATATTTAGCTGTCGATGTTTTCTTAGAGTCAAACACCATCACCCGGCATTTATCAATCTCGATACATAGCAAGATCCAGTGAAAGCTGTTGAGACACATATACATATGAAATGTCCGATATATATATTATCAAATGGAAGGTATGGAAAAGATATATAGTTGAAGTGGTTACTCGAAGTTGTATGGCAACAAAATGAATTCACAAATATTCTGCCCATCCAAGGCCATGAATATATTTTTTAAGGTCCTATTTGGCCATTTGCGTACGCTTTTCTCGTGTATAACATCCGGATCCATGAAGCCAACGTTATAATAACCCCTTCTGCAGCATTCTTGCACCTTCAACCTATACATGATACAAAATAAAAGAGGGGATAAGAAAGCCCAGAACTAGTCAAGCAACAATATAGAAATGAGAGGAGATACTTACATACAAAATACACTGAGGAGGGACTTGTCTAGAGCGTCTTGACGGTATAGAAACCAAAGACTCTCAAACTCGATCCATACGTCATCGGGCCCCGATGGAAATTGTTATTTTTAATTTGAGCTGCGAACATTATGGTTCCATCTCTAGATTCCTTCATGTACCATCTATGCAACTCCCGTATCCTCATTGGTAGGAACTCGATCAACTCCGGCCACATAAGAGGTTCACCCATTTCAAATGGTTTTCTTTCTAACCCTTGGTGCTTCGGAATATCAGCCTACCCTAAGAGTTGGGCTTTTGTGAGACTCGATTCCACCACAAACTCAGCCGTAGCTTCATTCTCCTTTGAAAGAACTACAAGTGGAGGTATTGATTGGTTCGGCTGTTCTCCGAGCCGGGGAACTTGGTTGTAGCAAAGATTGCTCTTCTTCTGATAAGACTTTGTGATCGAGCATTCATAGTTCGATAGTCTTTCTTCCTGCCTTGGTTGGAACATGGCTATGAATTGCTTTTTCCCGGCTGGATCGACCGGTTGTTTCGACTTAGGCTTCTTTGGCGCGAGTTGTTCTTTAACATGCTTTTTCACGCTAGCGTCCAATTCTGCTTGAGTCATATCGTATGGTAACTTCTCGGGTGGAGGCTTCTCTTTCTTCATAGGTTGGGTCTTCTTCGTCCTAGGAGGTGGCGGTGGCGGGACCCAAGCCTTTTTGCATTCTTCTTGACCTTAGGAGGCGACGAACTCGTGCTAGGTTCCCTTTGACTGGCTGGTGACGGCGGATCCATGTTATGGTCCATTTGAGCGGCTGGTGATGACGGCGGATCCATGTCAGGTCCCATTTGAGCGGCTGGTGATGGGAGATCCATGCTGGGGCCCCTTTGAGCAGCTGCTGATGGCAGACCCATGTCGGTTTGTGGTGTTGGCGATCTTGACCTTGCCATGTCCTTAGGCGATGCTGCAGGATCTGTGGTTCCTCCCGGAAATCTTATGTACTGCTTGTTCCAGCAGATCCATGTGTGGTGGGCTTGTTGTAGTTCCTGTTCTCCATCGCCTCCGGGGATCTCGAGGTCGAGATCTTCCCATCCTTTCTTGACTCGGTCAACCATGACTCTAGCATATCCTTCAGGAATCGGCGCGCCATGAATTGTCCCACCTTCGACAGGTATTTCAGCAACATCGTGAGCCACAACTTTGATCTTTTTTCTTTGTTGATAAAGTAGCTCGCAGGGGGTCCTAACGGTGATGTCATCCACGGGGTAACGTCGTTGTTCGTTGTCTCCAACCATTTCAGTTTGGTCCGCAGCTAGGTGCTCCGTGGAAGCAACGCTGCTACGGCGTTGAGAGCTGAGCCCGGGGCTGCTCTCCACATTAGGAACTGATGGAGCATCTTGTTGTCCCTTGGAAGCTGCCAATGCACTTTCAATCGTAGCTACTCTTTCTTCCAGGGCACGCACATTTTTAGCCTCTTCGGCCTTCCTTCTGATTCGGCTTTGATAAGTATCGATATCTGCACTAAAGCCATGCTTCCATGGAACTACACCCATGCCTCAGACACGTCCTGTGTGTTCCGGTGTCCCAAGAGCGTAAGTCAGCTCATCTTTTTCTCTATTAGGCTTCAAAGTTCCTTCTTGAATGGCCTGAAGTGCCATCTCGAGTTGGGTAGCCGCTTGTCTTAGTCGATCCGTAGTCACGAACGATCCATCCTTCGGATCTAGTGTGCCTCCATGAGCATAGAAGAAATACTTTGCTCGTAATGGCCAGTTGAATGTCGCTGGTACGATTCCTTTTGCTATCAGGTCTTCTTCCATCTTTTGCCATTTCAGAATGGCTGACAAATATCCTCCGTGACCTAGATGATGGTAGTGAATCTTCTTGCTCGCATTGGTTTTGGCCTATACTGTTCGCCTCTTGCTATCATCGGACAACCTGTAATGCACGAATTCATCCCAGAAAGCATGTTGGTTCTTGAACTCGTTCTCAAAGTCAGGCATGAGGCCGTTTTTGACGTAGTCTTTGTTCAAGTTTTTCTTGAACGTCTGGAAAGAAATAACCATCTTCCTCATGACCCATTTCTTGAAGACTTCCTCTTTCTCAAGTGGAAAATTGAAGTGTTCTTTGACTTGTCTCCATAACATTTCCTTCTATGTGTCTGGGACAACATCTGCCTTATTATCAGTGCTTTTGAATTCCTTCCATAACTTGTAGCTGATGGGGATGTTTTCCCTGACATAATATCCACATTGGTTGACTACAGTCCTATCAACACCCTTGGGAGCCTTTGGTTCACCGTCAGAGTCCAATTGTGTGATGGTGGTACGCCCCTCCATCTTTCTTTTGAAGCCTCGTTTCCGTTTCAGCTTCCTCAATCCAGACGCCTACAAAATTATCTATTAATACACACATTTCATACATACAGATCGAATTCATATATGTAATGTATATGTATATGTATATGAAATCCATATACCTCGGCTTCATCATGTTGCTGAGCAATTTGTAGATGCTCTAAATCACCATCGCCAGTTTCGTTAAGATATTGGCTGCCGTCATCCGCATCTTGTGCATCAGCTTAGAAGGACGTCTGCGGGTCTAGGGTTCCTTCACGAATCATATTGTGAATAAGGAACTCCTGCTCATCATCACTAGGTCCCATTTCGATTCTGACACAAATAAAATATAATTTATAGAACTATGAAGTTTTTGTACCATTTTCTTCATTTTTCTACAATTTCACATATTTATACAAAATATAATGACTTGTATAAACACACGTGTTGGCCTTTCTTATGCCCAATACAATAGAGATTCTGCAAGCTCATAGAATACACCGTGTAGCACTTCACCTTGGAGTATTCCAGGGTATCGAATTTCCACGGGGAAGCACTATGGTCTAAAGAGTATTGATTGAATGGATGGTAAACTTTACTGGGGATAATGACCAGCTAGATAGCAGGGGTAAGCCAGATAAATAGATAGGATAAGTGGCCAGGTAATGACCGAGTGACACACAGGAGACTCTACCTTAGAGCGGTAAGTAGCTGGGAGGACAACGAGCAAGAAAGACTCCGAAAACACTTCTAAACTAACGAGCCAACCTCTCTAACCTAAACCTTGACTAACCTAGCTGTCGGGAGAACAGAGCTTACTTCGGCGGCTGGGGCGGAAAGACCATAGACTGAGGGAGAAATGGGGGGTCCAACTCGGCCAACAATCTACCGCTGTGAAAACACCCGAACGTGGTGGACAACAAAGGACGGACAGGGCTGTCACCACCTGTCGCCTACCACGTCAGTTTCGTGGGGTGGAACACACTTTCTAGCTAACATTAAGCCAGACACCACATCTGCACTCGGTGCTAGGATTTCTCCTGAGGCCTTCAAGAGAAATCCCCCTCAACCTAGGGAACTAACTTGAGTCTCCTAGTCCGGGCGAGAAAACGTGTAAGATAAGGTCCCGACAAACTAAGACTAGAACAAAGCCTAAGATAAAGGACAGAACTTCCACACACAAGCAAGAGCTTGGAAATAAATAAATAAATGCGGAAAGTAAAGCTGACTCGAAAAGATAAACAAGATAACTTATATTGATAATGTCAAAGGAAGAATACAAGAGCTTATACCAGACTTCCGAGGACGACTCCGGAATCCCGAGACAAGCTCGACTCGACTCTAACTCCCAGACTACTAAACCTAACTCTAGAACTGAAGTGAAGAGAGAACTCCTTCAGAGTGTGTCTTACAAGTGAGGATGGGGAGCCTATTTATAGCTAGTGGAGGTCGGTAACCGGTGAAAAGCGTCAAGAATACATGGTCTTGGCGGTTGCTTAACTTCCACGCGAAGACTGAGCATCAGAGGCTTCCAAGTGGGGTCGGCCGGCCTCCCCCAGGCCGGCAGGCCTAGGGTTGGTGCCAAGTGTTACCGACCTTCTCGTGGACGCTCCTGATTGCCTCCTGAGGTCGGTAACAGTTGCTTTTTAGTTAAGCAACCATTTCGGACATGCAGGTGGGCCCTTGAATCTCTGTGTGAAGCCTTTCAGGTCCTCGGATCAAACCGACTACAAGTGCCTGATGCATGATCCTCCTGGGTGTGTTTCTTGACTCTTGGATCGATGATGTGGCCATATGAGGGGGGACCAGGCCAGCCGACCCAAACTAGCCCATTTTTTGTACACTTGCTCCTTCATAGACAACTCATCCAAAACTTGTGAAATTTTATTAGTTTAAATAAAATATGCATGGAACATAATGCAAAACTCTGAATTATTCCCGAGATGTTGACGGACGATGGTTGAATAACGGCAGTCAACAACAGCAAGTTGTTCAATTTTTCTACAAAAATGAATCAAACATTTCTCATACAAATAATGACTACAATGAAATTAATCACATCATAAGAAATCATAAATTATTGTACAATATCTGCAATTTTCAATAATTTTGTACACTATTCTACAATTTTCTACAAATTTCTACGATCATTTTAATCCAACAAATGACAATAAAGAATATAATGACTTGTATAAATACATGGAGTTGTATAAATACATGGAGTTGTACATCAAATATTTATAATAACAAAATATATTTCATACAAAAAGAATGACTATAATAAAACAAATCAAATCATATCATATCATAAATACATGGAATCATTTTTCATACAAATATATTTCATCACTGTAATACAACAACTTGTTCAATTTTCTACAATTTTCTGATAATTATTTGAAATATCTGAAAAATAAAAAAGGCTAACGACAACACTTAGTCGTGCTGACGTCAGCCAACAGGTGGCCGATGGTGGTGGTGGGGCGGCGCGCGGGCTCGGGCGGCCTCCTGCGGCGGCGCTGACCTCGGTGTGGTGGCGGCGGCCGCTACTGCACCTGCGCCCAGGCGGTTGGCGGTCAGGGGAGACCGGTCGTTGCACGCTCGGGCGGCGGTTGGGGAGGCTGGTCATGGCCGGGCTCCGGCGGCGGCGGAGAGGCCGGTCGCGGGCTCGGGAGGCGCGACAGACACCAACGAGGGGCCGGCGGCGGCGGCCGTGGGCGCGGCCGGACGAGGCCCGGGGCGGCGGTGTGGCACGCCGTCGCGCATGGGGGCGGGCGGCGAGGAGGCCGGACTGCGGTGGCGTGAGCGGGCGCCGGCGACGGGGATGAGCTGGAGAAGGGACTTGGCGTCGATTGAGATCGACGCCAACTCATGTGCCCTATATAGGAGGAGCAAGTTAGTACCGAGCTAAGCCACGGCCCGGTACTGACCTGCCTCCTGCGTAGGTTAGTACTACTAACCTGCCTCCACTAACGGGAAAATTTGATGGAGGCACGTTAGTACCGGGCAGAGCCATGGCCCGATACTAATATGCCAATTCCCATTATTTCATAATGATTATTTTAGATCTTTTTTATTTGTACTAAATTAACTAAAGGCAATAAAATTATAAATATATAATATTTTTAACATGCAAAATTATAGTATTGTATATTTTCATCACTTTGTCAGATGACATATAGTTCTATGCACTTAATTTAACAACTTGAATCCAAATTACCTTTTATAATTTTCTAAATAGTTTTTGTTTTCAATAAATTAAATCTATAATATTTTTATGCAAAATTATAGTATTGTATAGTTTTCATCACTTTGTCAGATGACATATAATTCTATGCACTTAATTCAACAAATTGAATCCAAATTACCTTTTATAACTTTCTAAATAGTTTTTGTTTTCAATAAATTAAATGTATAATATTTTTAACATGCAAAATTATAGTATTGTAGAGTTTTCATCACTTTGTCAGATGACATATAATTCTATGCACTTAATTCAACAAATTGATTCCAAATTACCTTTTATAATTTTTTAAATAGTTTTTTTGTATTAAATTAAATATAGGTTGAAAAAGGAAAATATATAACATTTCGATATGACTTCATAAATTACATAATGGTTAGACATATTTCATAATAAATCACAAAATACTACATAATGGTTACACAAAACTACTCATCATTATTTAATGGAACATTGATAATCTTCCGTTTGGCGATGGTCCCTTGGTTGTGATCGCGCGTAAGTAAGGAGCATCCTCTTTGGATAATAGGATGCTGGGGTCAACATTGACCGAGAATGGAGGAAGATCATCAAACTGATCAAAATCTTCTGACTTATCTAAAATATCGTCAACACCAATGATTTTTCTTTTTCCTGGAAGAACCATGTGACGTTTTGGCTCATTGTTCTTGGATTTGCTTGACATGTCCTTGGCTAGGACGAATGGTTCATCTTTATATCCAATCTTTTTGAAGTCCACTATTGTCATCCCATACCGGTCTGTCGTCATGCCTCCTCCAGCTCGATTCACCCATTGGCAGCGAAATAGAGGAATCTTCAAAGGTCCATAGTCTAGTTCCCATATCTCCTCTGTGACACCAAAGTAGCTGTCTTTTTTCCATCATTGCCTATTGCGTCTATACGCACACCACTACTTTGGTTCGTGCTCTTTTCATCTTGGGCTCTGGTTTAAAATGTATAGCCATTTATCTCATACCCTTGGTATTGCATGATTGTGATTGATGGTCCCCTAGCCAACCATCGAAGTTGTTCATCAATTGTGCCGTCACCCATGAATTTTCATTTGAGCCAAATAGCAAAGGTATCTATGTGATGACGTGTGATCCAGGTCTTAAACTTGCCCGGGTTTTCAGACCGTACAATATTCATGTGCTCCTCGATATATAGAGCCACCAGGGATGAATTCTGTAGAACCATGAAGGTTGCTTTGCGGATTTCCTTGTCAGGAATGTTAACATTAGATTTCTTCCCTAGTGTGCCCTTTCCCTTCATTCTCCCTTCGTGGCGTGACATGGAAACCCCGATTGGACTAAGCTCATTAATAAAGTCAATACAAAACTCAATGACCTCCTCTGTTCCGTAGCCCTTAGAAATACAACATTCTGGACGAGAACGATTGCGAACGTACTTCTTTAGGACTGCCATGTACCTCTCAAAAGGGAACATATTGTGTAGGAATACAGGGCCCAAAATGCTTATCTCTTTCACAATGTGCACGAGGAGATGTGTCATAATATTAAAGAATGATGGTTGAAACACCATCTCGAAGCTGACAAGACATTCGACCACATCATTCTATAAATTTATGAGCTTATTTGGATCGATTGCCTTCTGCGAAATTTCATTAAGGAAGGCACATAGCTTCACGATTGCCAATCTTACATTCTCCGGTAGAATACCCCTCAATGCAACCTGGAGCAATTGTGTCATCAGGACATGACAGTCATGCGACTTTAAGTTTGTGAACTTCTTCTCTTTCATATTTATTCTTCCCTGTATATTTGAGGAGTATCCGGATGGTACCTTCATACTGTTCAAACAATCGAACATGCTTTGCTTCTCCTCTTTGCTGAGAGTGTAGCTAGCAGGACGCAAGTAGTGTTGTCCATTGTCTCTCTTTTCAGGACGTAGGTCTTTCCTTTGTTTCATTTCTTTCAGATCACGCCTTTCTTCTAGTGTATCTTTTCCTTGCCCATACGTGCCTAGGAAACCTAGCACGTTCACGCAAAGATTCTTCGTCAGGTGCATCACGTCAATTGCGTTGCGGACCTCTAAGGATTCCCAATATGGTAGGTCCCACAATATATACTTCTTCTTCCACATTGGTGCATGCCTGTTTTCATCATTCGGAACTTGTTGGCTGCCACGACCCATTCCAAACACTACACGCACATCCTTCATCATCGAGAAAACATGCTTCCATCACAGAACATTGGTTTAGCTCGAGTTTCTGGCTCCCCTTTAAAATGTTTGCATTTCCCTCTTAAGGGGTGGTTGAGGGGAAGAAATCGACGATGGCCCATATAAACGAGCTTTCGACAATGTTTCAAATAAAAATTGTTTGTTTCATCTAAACAGTGGGTGCATGCCTGGTATCGCTTGTTTGACTGTCCGAACAGGTTGCTAAGTGCAGGCCAATCATTGATGGTTATGAAAGCAATGCTCGGAGGTTGAAAGTTTCTTGTTTATACTCATCCCACACATGTACACCTTCTTCCTTCCATAATAGTAATAACTCATTAATCAACGGTCGAAGGTACACGTCAATGTCGTTGCCAGGTTGTTTTGGGCCTTGGATAAGCACAGGCATCATGATGTACTTCTGCTTCATGCATAACCAAGAAGGAAGGTTGTAAATACATAGAGTCACAGGCCATGTACTGTGACTGCTCCCCCACTCGTCGAATGGATCCATTCCATCCGTACTCAAACCAAACCTTATATTCCCCGTGTCCTTGTCAAACTCTGGGAATTCTCTATTCACGTTTCTCCACTGGGACCCATCTGCGGGGTGTCTCAGCATCTGATCCTGCTTACGCTCTTCTTGGTGCCACCGCATCAACTTAGCGTGTGACTTGTTTCTGAACAAGTGCTTTAAACGTGGTATTATAGGAAAATACCACATAACTTTAGCGGGAATTTTTTTACCGCCATCATCACTATCATTTTGCTTGATCTTACACCACTTTGTGTCACAAACAGGACAAGCATCCAGATTCTCATATTCACCGCGACAGAGGATACAGTCGTTTGGACATGCGCGAATCTTCTGTATATCCAATCCAAGAGGGCAAACAACTTTTTTTCTTCGTATGTTGACGGTATGAATTGCCCTCGGGAAGCATTCTTTACGATTCCCAGTAGCTCCTCAAAGCCCTTATCGGTAACACCATTTGTTGCCTTCCACTGCAGCAATTCCAGTGTGCTACCCAACTTCTTGTGCCCTTATTTGCAATCTGGGTACAATATCTTTTTGTGATCCTCTAACATCTTCTCAAACTTCTTTGACTCCTTCACAGTTTCACTATCTTTCTGTGCATCTAGCAAAACCTAACCTAGATCGTCATGTGGTACCTCTTCTGCGGCATTCTCTTCATCCTCGTCCATTGGTTCGTCCATTCAGGCTCCTTACGTAAAAACCATCGAAAAGAAAAAAAATCTTTGTTTAGGATATATGTATGTCATCAACCTTGATCCGGCGGTGTTGACACTATCATTCGAGGCCAACATCGATATCCGTGACACCGTGCGGTACAAGGACGTGATGAAAGAGTACGACCTTGGTCCTAATGGTGCCATCCTCACCTCGCTAAAAGGTGAGGATTTCTACATTGGGACCAAGACCGTACCCCTTCATCACGTCCTTGCACCGCACGGTATCGCGGACATCGATATTGGCCCCGAATGTCAGTATTAACACCATCGGATCAAGGTTGACGACATATACATATCCGAAACAAAGATTTTTTTTAAGTTCACAATGGTTTCAATGGGAGCCTGAATAAATACATCATTAGAGTGTCAAAATAATTCCTTCTTAATACAAAAATTTGCTATTTCACATTCACTAGCTTCAAATCATAACAACAATGGCTATACACGTTTCACTTGAAATAAAATGAAAACAATATTGCTATAATGATATATACATACATACATATCACTTGAAATAAATTAGAAAAAAATACTCTACACATTTCCCACATTCAAACTAACCACATTAAAATTCTAGTCATCATTTCTAGCTATATATCCCAAATAAACGTGAAAATATCAAGAAAATCGTGCTCATTCTTACTCTTCCAATCAACAGAAATTTCTCTAAGTATAAAGCATGAAACGAAGCATAAAAACCACAAAGAAGAGAGGATGAAGTTGCTAACCTTTTGAGCACCTGGATGTGTGAAATCCCCTAAAAACTTGACTAAAATGGGCAGCAAATCTCTAGAATGCTATGGGGAAGAAGAGAGCCCGAGCTCGGGTCAAATGAATGGCTCGGCACGGGGAGGAAGAAAGTTGGCTGATATACTGACGAAGCCAAGTTAGTACCGGCTGGTGGCTGCAGCCGGTACTACCTGTCACCATTTAGTACCGGCTGGAGCCACCAGCCGGTACTAAGACTCATTGGCTCCATTTAGTACCGGCTGGAGCCACCAGCCGGTGCTAAAGTGCCGCCGGGGGGAATGTAGCCGTTGCCCCCCTGTGTCGGTGGAGCAATTTAGTACCGGCTGGAGCCTCCGGCCGGTACTAAAGGGCTTTCGGAGGCACTGTAGCTCTGGCCCGATACTAAATTTGTCCCTTAGGGCCGCCGCGGACGAATGTGAAGTTTTCTAGCAGAGATAACTGAAAAATGAGAATATACAATTGAAGGAAAAAATTAGAATTGCAACTGTCCAGGAGTGGCAAGGGAAGTGACCTCTCTGGATGCCAAATCCTGGAGGTGGTAGACGCGCAGCCCCATGATGAAGCATAATAACTAGGCAGCACATAGTTCACCATAGTACACTAATGGCCAACATCAGATATGCTCCTGAGCAACAGTAGGGGCGCCTAGTTTTCCTGAACTCAGCAACAGCATGGAATCCGTGCCATTAAGCAAAATCAAAGGGAGTGGGACAGACGGTTGCTAACCGATTAGTGGATGGTCCTCCAGAATTGCCGTGGCGGTGGCGAAGGCATCGTGCTCCCCTTCGAGCGGGGCGGCGTGAGCCTTTCTGCAATGAAGTATGCGTGGTCCTCCTCCCGCGGCTTCGGGAGCATGAAACCCATCAAGCAAAGCAAAAATTCAGCAGATGCTCACCAAAATCCGAGCAAACAAGAGGTCCGGGGGTAGCCAGCGGGAGGAGGCTTGCCGGGCGCCCGACTCCTTCGCCGCCTCAGATACCGGACCCTAGTGCCGTCGCCGCCATCGCTGGAGGGGAAAAAGCACGAGCAAAAGGCCACCTCCCTGTCAGCGCTAGCCTCTTGCGGATCTAAGAACAGCACGATGGGGGAGGATGCGGAGGAGGGCAGGGGCGGCTGAGCTCGTTGCAGGTCGTGCGATGGGTGCTGGGCGGCTGTCGCCGGCGAAAAGGGCACTCGGTCACCTGAGACCGGAGGAGTGGGCAAGGAGCTCGGCATACGAGCAGATCTGGGAGAAGACTCGTCTTTACAATTTTAATATAAATTGAGTTAGTCTAATTTATATCGTGTACATGTATTTTCAAAATAAAATAAATTAAGCATAAAATTCTCTATTTCTTTAATAATACGAATCATTCCATAGTTGTATCTTTTCCGTAGCTTCGTTTTCAGCGTTCTTTCGCCCTTGCGATCGTAGCTTCGAGCCTTGTCCTTTAATACGTTTTTTAAAGCTTTCTTTTGTTTGTGCTATGTTCTTAGTTGTGTTCTATTTATCTATTGTATATTTATGCTCGATACTTGTCGCGAGCAGAAGGAACACAGTAGGATAGCTATGAAGATTAAGAATGAAGGCAAGTATATTCCTTAATCATACTTTCGTTCTAATAACCTTTGTTTACTTTACACTTGCATGCATTAACTTGACGGGTTCCTACTTTATCCAAATTTATTATCCATGTCCTTGAAAACCGGGTTTTATTTAAATAATGGGTAGTTTGCTTAGGTTGTAAAGTATAGTTACAGGTGGTTTATAAAAACGATACTTGATATATGTTTTACATCTTTTGGTACCACTAAGATGAATCAATGATTAATGATTAATTTAAACCATGGAGCAACCACCTGAAAAAATAATGCAACCATAAGAACTACATGGCTCTTGTCTTAGCTAAGTAATTAGATGTCTCTAGCTGGTTAGTGGTTGTTCCAACGCAAGAGGGGTGACTGTGATGAGGTGTTCGTTGCCTGCTAAGGGTGTACGCATGGCTATGATCACACCTTGGAGAAGGTTCACTCACACAGCGGGCGAAACCATAGCGGGCTACTGATTTGTTGGTTGGAAAGGCTTCATAGTGAATCCCTACCACTCACTTCGGAAGTGTTTAAGAGGCTAGCTACCTCGGGCATCAAGGGAGATACAACTTGTAGGTAAAATGTGCAACCTCTGCAGAGTGTAAAACTGATATATCAGCCGTGCTCACGGTTAAGAGCGGCTCAGACCCTCACATGACTTAATTAAATAGAATTTATGTTTTATTCCGTTGTTTAATGGTTTCAAGCTTATTTACTACTCAATTATCTTTGTTTTTCATAAATGTGGGTAATATTCACTACTGATGGCTTAGTAAATAGTTTATTTAATGTTTAACTGTTCATTTAAAATGCTTACCGGTCAACCAACCTTTATCCTTGTTTAGACCTTGCATGTCGTTTATTTCCTAATATAATTGCTGAGTACCAACCATAAGTGTAACACTTGCTAAAACCGCTGCTCTGAAGAGAAAGTTGCTATGAAGTTTGCTGAA
Organism: Panicum miliaceum; assembly: GCA_032594955.1. Lineage (NCBI taxonomy): Eukaryota > Viridiplantae > Streptophyta > Magnoliopsida > Poales > Poaceae > Panicum > Panicum miliaceum. Next base: position 48,755,574 of record CM064057.1, on the reverse strand, counting down.
GACGTTGCTGAGTTCTAGGTGTACGCAACCTCCGGTCGATTGCCTATGAAGTTGGAACCTTCATTTCACGGATAAGTTGTGTATCTCTGATAGTTTTTAAGTCGTAAGTTTTTTTTAACATTGTTGCTCATTATTGCATTATGACGTTGCTATATATATGGAATTTGATCCTGGTATACATATAGTTATGCATTCAATTTTATTTTAAAAACTGGGTGTAACACCACACTTATGACAAGAATATATATAGTCACTCCTACTAAGAGCATCCCCAAGAACGTAGCCAAATCTCACTCTTCATATTGCATTTAGCTATCTATTTAGCCAAGATTCCCCTTTTATATTTGGGTACACTCTAACAGACTAGCCAAATTGCCTATCTATATACCTGACATGTGGACTCTCTCCTCTCTCTCCTAGGTCTCCCTGCTCTCCTCCCTCTCTTCCTCCACCGATGAGCGGGGCTCCGGCCGGGCGGCCGATCTCGCCCCAGTTGCAACGGCGGTGCCGACGGTCGATCTGTGGTCCGCACGGCCAACTCGCACCGGGCAACGGAGCTCCACCTCGTGCTACCCGCGCACGACAGTGGCCGAGCTTCGCGAGCTCCGTCCCACGCTGCTCGCGCGTGCTGGCGGTCCGAGCTCCGCTCGGCCCGTTGCCGCCCGCTCATGCTGTCGCTGTTGAGCTAGCCGAGCCGCACCTCGAGCGTCACCCGCTCGTGCCATCGCTGCCAAGCCAGCCGAGCCGCGCCTCCAGCACCACCACCCTGGAGGCGGGTCGGGACGAGGCGGTGACGGCAGTCTTCTTCTGCCCGATCTCGTTCGATCCCATGGTGGATCCGGTGACGCTCCGCCGATTTGGCCTCGCCGCCGACACCGTCGATTTGGCCCAGCCGCCGCGGAAGGACGAGCTAGGCATGCGGGAGGAGGACTTGGCGCACGGGAGGACGAGCTGGGTGTGCGGGAGGAGGACGAAGTGCGCGGGATGAGGGGATAGCAAGCGGAGGGGGCTCGCCAAAGATTGCTAGTAGAGGGGCTGGATACCAAGCTAGATAGCGAGGAGAGCATTTTGGAGAGGTTCTTGGATCCGATTTTCATCCCGCTTTTGCTATTTTTAGCTTGTCAACTTATTTTACATAGGCTCCTTGGAGATGCTCTAACACGAGCATGTAACATATATCATATATACCCAAAGACATCATAATGTCATACAAATTATTGAGCCCTCCAATCCAATTTGCAGCTTGAGTAGCAATCCCAATTAGCTTTGTGTAAGGTTGACTCTTGACCACATCTTCGAACCAACTAGGGTAACATAAGAACCAGAGTTTAAGCCAATTCGAACCATTGATAAGTTACTTCATCATATCATCTTGCTAATTGAGCCTATGAGCATGATCCAACGGATAGACAAAAAAGCAATGTCCATAGCTACGATAGAGCAGAGAAAGCTTGTGAATTTCTACAGCAACAACGTACCTTTATGGAAGGCTCGATACCAGCAGGGACAAGGTTTTCAGTAAGAAGAACCCACGACACAAGAAGGGGATGGTCATGTATATTTAAGTGAAAAGCAATTTACTTGCTGCCAACCGTCAATGAAATGCGTTATTTCCTTGACTATTTATAAAAGCTGTCAAGAAAATACTTAATTTTCTAGCATACCAATAAAATCGTCAAAGGAAATGCGCAATTTTCTTAGCGGATCTCATCGCCAAGCGCGATGCAATAAAGCCTCGACCAACCGCCCTAGTCCTATGGGCTGCAACACGCTGCAAATAAAAAGAGACCGCGTAGCTTGTTCCTATGACCTCATTGCGCCCTTCCGGCCGCCTGCACCAGATTCATCCACTGCCATCCGTCCACAGGTTGGACTCCGCCTTCTCCTCAATTTTTTGTTTCTTGATATGTTGGTGTTCATCACCCTGTTTCTTGATTCAATCTCCCCCTAGAACTGTCCGTATAGTAATTCACGATAGGTGTTTGTTGATGGCTCTTAATGTCAAACATATGCCAGTACAACAGAGATTGCATACTTCGGTGATTGTTGGTTCCACTGTCTCCTAATGATGCTAGAGATAGATCGCCCAAGAAGCATGGACATGGAAATGAAAAATGTTAGCAAACCTCCGCTCAATGCATCTAGCATTTAGGCCTGCAAAAAACAATGAATTAGACTAAGCATGAAACATCTAGGCCCATTGAAACTAATTGGTTCAAAATAGGGCATTCAAATTGAAAAAGAACAGAGCTTTTGTGCCACCAACTACTACTTGAAAAAAGTATTGTCTGTTATCTTATTGTATGCATCATGAATCTTCACATCTATGTACATGTAGAATGTGGCCATATTTTTTCAAGTTGGCCAGCCAAGGATGCGTACCCATGGAACAAAATCAATATACAGGAAGCAACAATCCTTAGTATCACAATGCGCCTTATCAGTCATATACTTCCACTGCCCCTCCCCCACCAAATAAACACTACCTAGTAAAAGCTATCATTAGTTCATATCCAGGTTGGTGTGAATTTGTTATGTGGATATCTAATTTCTATAACACTATTGATGGATGCAGGAGACAATGGCAGATCTTGAGTCTTTGCTGGAGTACAATCAAATTGTTAGGAAGATGTTCGCTAGTGAAGATGAAGGATTTCAGTTTTATAATGCATACGGTCTTGAGAAAGGATTTAGTGTTAGGAGGAGCTATGTTGAGTGGGACACTGGCCACAATGAACTGACCCTTTGGAAGTTTGTTTGCAGTCGTGAAGGTTTTCGTGAAGAGAAGCATGTGAAGAGGGAGAATAAGTAGAGGAGGCCACGATATATAACTCATGTTGGATGCCGTGCAATATTTGTGATTGCACGAGATAAGAACATGGGGCAATGGTATGTGAAGGATTTCATCGACGAACACAACCATCCTCTGGTGCCAGAAGACCATCCTCTACGTTCACATCGAAGAATCAGCGATGACCAGAAAGCTGATATTCTCGAGATGGAGATTAGTGGGATCCGCAAACACCAGATATTTGAAATTCAGAAAATGCAGTACGGTGGGTATGATAAAGTTGGCTACACAAAAAGGGACTTGTATAATTTTTGCCATCACCATAAGCAGGGGACAATTGCTGCTGGTGATGCTCAAATAGTCATCAGACACCTTAGGGAACGTGAACGCAGAGACGCTAATTTCTTTTCCAGGAGCATGACTGATGAGCAAGGACATCCGATGGGACTGTTCTGGTGTGATACTCAGTGTCTGCATGATTATGCAGCATTTGGTGATGTCGTTGTATTTGATAGCACCTACAAAACAAATCGGTATAACCTGCCCCTTGTTCCTTTTGTTGGGGTGAACCATCGTTGACGCACTGTTATTTTTGGCTGTGGAATAATTTCTCATGAGAATTCATACTCATATGAGTGGCTGCTGAGAACATTTTCTGACGCTAATATTCAGAAGCATCCTAGTTCCGCAATCACTGATGGAGACCTTGCTATGCAGAGAGCAATAAGGATACTGTGGCTGAATATATCGCATAGGCTTTGCGGATGGCATATTGAGCAAAACCTTGTGCGCAATATTCACGATGACAAAGTGAAGAAAGCGTTTAGGATCTTTATGTATGACTGTTGCTCCATAGAGGAGATTGAGAGGAAATGGCTAGCATTCCTGGCAAAGAATGAGGTTACACAGGACTCGTGGCTTTATCAGATGTAGGAGGTGAGGAAAATCTGGTGCGTATCATGCGGGTAAGTGCTATTTAGGATTGAGGAGCAACCAATGGAGCGAGAGCATCAATGCTAGGCTTCAAATGCAATTGGATGGTAAAATGATGCTGTTAGAAATGGTAGAGCACTATGAGACCTACCTTTCAAGGGTGCGCAGAAATGAGGCAGATGATGACATTAAAGCCTTGCAATCTGAGCCATTCACAGCTCCAGATGCGTCAACTCTTGAGATAGATGCGAAGAAAAGGTTCACACCTAATGTTTTTGTGTTGGTGTAGTTAAGCATAGAAGCAGCTAGAAAGTGTCATCTGATTGAGATCCTAGATGGCGACGATACAGAAGAGTATTATGTTGGCAGGAAGGACAAATCAGACATCATGATCTATGTGAATTGTGAATTTACTGTAGAGGGCAATCTGATGAGGATTTCTTGTTCTTATCGTAAGTTGCAATCCGTTGGAACCCCCTGCTCACACATCTTCTTTGTATTGGGACGTCGGGAGAACACAAGCTTCTAGACTACTGTGCTTTGGAAAGGTGGACAAGGGGGGCAAAGAGTGCATTTCCGCCGATAAGGAAGAGCAAATGTATGAGTATTCCGCAACCCTATTGAGGTACTGTGACCTACGCAATATCAGTCGCGCTGCATTCTTCGCAGCATCTCGTTCAACTGAAGGATATGAGCGGCTCAAAGGCGCCCTTCTTCAGGAAGCTAATATGATGCTGCCAAATGTGGGAGTGAATGAAGCCAATATGTATGGACCGGTGCCGCCACAAGCCCTGGAGGCTGATTGTGAAGACATCAGAGATGTCTTGGATCCCATGCATGTGCCTGGTAGAGGGGCTCCGAAGAAAAAGTTGAAGTCAACTTCCAGTAAATCTAATACTAAATATTCCTTTTGTAAGGGTGAGGGTCACAATCGGCGAACATGCTTCATGAGAGAAGAGGTATTTCTCAGTTTATCATAGGTGAGAACAGGCCGTCTGCGAGACATGAGTAGTTATGACTAATGTTCCTCTTCATTTTTAGGTAACAAAGCTCCCTGAAGATGTGCTAGATGACTGATTTGTAGGTAAGGTGGTGCAAAACCGTACATTTTTCATCATACAGTTTTTTCTCTTATTCGCTAAGAAACTCTTCTTTACGATGACTAAATTATCCTTTTTTTTCCTGCTTGTACAGAACATGGCTGTTGATCTACATCTTCTTCATGCACGACTTGCGATATCATGGACTTCTAATCAAAAGTTAGTTCGATGGTAGCAATGGAGAGCAGTGGAGCTGGGTTTCATTGTTCTTAACTCTCCTTTTGCTAGCACATTCATTATACTCAATTTACCATGGGTGTATCTATAAACACCTTCCTCGCTAGATTTGTAACCAAAGTATTACACCGATATGAAATTCCTGTTTGCCATTAAGAGTTAAGTAAAATCTTCGTGGTACAAAGAATCCCCAAGAATTATTTGTGTAACATTTGATGTTGTGAAATGTGTGGATAGATCTAATCATGTGAAAGCATTTCACATGTGATGGAGTTTATTAGTTCCTCTCTTACTGCGCCCACCGGTCTGACTGGTGGGACAATATTACCATTTGGTTTACCTTTAGGAAAGATTCCGTTGGAACTATGATGTGAATGCACTAGTTGGACTGGTGGTGTAGTCCGGTGCGTGGAGTAAAAAGTTTTCATGCAAAACTCCAAAGACCTTACACATTCGACCGGTTCTACCAGAACGGTTCTCACTGGTCCCGAGTTGAAGCACAGTGGCGTTGCATATCTAGCATCTCGTCCGGTGAACGTCCAGTGACTTTACATGTTCATCTAGTGATGCAGTGCGACGATTGGCTATCGGCAACGGCAGCGTAAAGGAGAAAAGGCGATCGATCAATGAAACGACGCCATTATCATCGACGGCCACTATGTGTCGTGCCCCGTCGGGTCCCCCACCTTCAGAGTAACTCTATTCAGTGGTGGGCTTTTTAGGCATTGCAGCAGACGCAGTGAGTAGGTCGATTGTTTGTTATCGGGCCGCTGACCTGGCGCAACCCTTTGTTCTTACGGCCCAGTATCAGCATCGCTATAACTCCATTGTAGCTTTGATGCAAAATCCCCAGAACGAGCGGTGCGACCCGAACGGTTCTTACCGATCCGACTGGTACGTTGAAGCACCGTGGCGCTGCACATCTAGGATCTCGTCCGGTAAACGTCCAGTGACTTCACAGGTTCATTCGTGATAAAAGTATATCCTAGCATGGGATGGAAACAAAATGGCCCATAACTTACATTGATGCAAGGTTAGTATTCTTAGCCATTTGAAAACCAAGCATCCACCAAGGAATATCCTAGGGCTATGAACAGCTTAGCTTAGCAAGCACCTAACAAGCACAACACAAGCAACCACGAACCAGCAGAGTTCAACGGGGCAACATATGCCCAGCACGCACAGGGCCTCGGCACAAAACGGAGCTGGCCGGCAAGATTCAAAGACTAGCCCTATTACATAATTCATCGCTAGTCAGGGGCAGCGGAAGCAAAAGGAGACACTGATCAGTCTTGATGAGGTGACATTAGTCCACCCCATGCTTGCGCTTCTTGAGGCAGACGGCAGCAGCAGCAACCGGCTCCAGGGATTCGTAGTAGCGGAGGTCGGGGGAGCCAGGTTCCGCAGGCGCCACCGTGTTGAGGGTGGTCAGGTCCACCATCGTTGGGCCTGACAGCGGTTGAGGTGCCCGCGACACGGCCACCGCAGTTGGAGCGGGCGGGACCACGGCGCCAGGCGAGGCTGGGACGGAGAGCGCCATGTCAACGAACCATGGGTCCATCATGATGATGTTGTCTAGGTTGAGCCCACCGTCGAAGGAGCCGTACTTGTTGCAAGCTTGCACGTCGAGGTCGAGGGAGTTGAAGCTCGGGGTGCGCGGACTCCCCTGACCCACGGAGCGGGGGCCGTAGGGGAACCAGTCTGGCGCACCAGGGCAGATGCAAGTGGCGACGTGGGCGTGCTGACCACGGTCACCGGCACAGCAGGAGAGGGCGGCCCATGGCGTTCCCGCTCCTCCGGAGGTAGAGGCCCAACAGGGATTGGCCCAACAGCAGGGATGGAGCGCGGAAGACCCCGGCGTCGCAAGGGTTGGCCGCATCTAGCATCTAGCAGGGATAGGTTCCCTGGAGGAGCCTTCAGCCCGGAGGATATGATGTCATCGGAGAAGGTGGTGTGCCCGCCTGCGCCGACCGAGCTGACCTGGTGGAGGAAGCGGATGGTGGCCGAGCACAAGTTGACCACCAACATATCCTGCAGTTGCCGCCATCATTGATCGCCCAAAGTTCATAGAAGGCATCACAGAGCGTGCGGATGCCCACCTTGCTTGTCTTGGTGAGGATTGGGCACCCACGTACCTCCGGGATGATGCGTTCTCCCTTGTGGCACCCGAAGGCAGCCGGGAGGATGTCGTCCAGCGACATCGGCACAACACCTCGACGCGGAGCACCAGGACCGTCCAGGAACACATGTACATGGGCGGGGCCATTAGCCGAGCGCCCCTCCACCCCCTGGCCAGGATTCGCGTCGGGCGCTCCCAGCCCAGCACCAAGGACAGAGCCGCTCGACTGCACCGGGGTGGACAGCCCAGCACCATCTCTAGCACCGTTGGGGATCGGCGGTCCAGGAGAGGGAGGACCTGAAGAATCCGAGTCGGAACCGGAATCTCCCAGGAGCTCGACGTCGACAATCTCGAGGCGCACCAGGGCACTCATGCCGCTGTGGTTCTTGAAGTATTCCTCAAAAGGAATGTCAGCGACCCCTTCCGCCTTGACGGTCAGAATGACGATGGAGAAGTCGACGCCCTTAGCGCACACAGGGTCAGCAAAATGGGGGTTGGCCTAGGGGCTGGCGGAGAAGATGATGCGCTCGCGGTTCTAGTGTTCCAGCGGGCAGTCCTTGATGGCCACCGTGACGAACGCCTTGTGCTCGAAGCAGTGGCGGTTGGGAGTGTCATCGTCGTGGTGCACCAGGGTCACGGTGTGATCCAACCCTAGGAACGGTTGGCGCTCAACGGCATTCTCGCGGGCGTAGTTGCTCTGGAACATCACCAGCATGGCACCAAAGGTGGACGACGCAAGGGTGACACGGGGGTTACCTCCTTGGCCGACCAGCGCGTCACAGACCACTTGAGCCGGGGCCGTGGTGGGTGTGTCGACCACCGCAAACGCCAGGTGGGAGAAGCGCGTCAGCCTGATGGGCCGCATGTAGATGTCGGTGTAGCCTGGGTGCTGGGGAGGAACGACGTCATCTCCAGCAGAAGCGGCAGCGCCTCTCTGGTAGGCGGCAGCTCCCCCTCTTCGAGCTCCACTTGAGCCTGCACCAGATCCGGCGCAGGGGTGGGGGACGTGGGGGTCTCCCCCGAGGAGGAAGATGAGGCAGAGGTGCGAATTGTCGTGAGCCCCGGCGAGGATGACCCTGGAAGGGTTCCATCGAAGGGGTGACCCGGCATGGCGTTTGCTGCCGGATGGTCTTTGGCGAGGCAGCGGAAGCAGCGGTTGTGGAAAGGCGGGAGCAGCAAAGGTGAGCGGGGCGAGGGTTTTTTGGAAATGGGGGGGGGGGGGGGGGAGCCGCAGGTAGGGGTGGAGGCATCTTCGCGGAAGCTTTGCGCAGAAGGGGAGCGGCCGGGAGTGGGTGAAATGAGGTGGCCGCTACACAAAGAGCAGGCTCGCTCCGGCGGATGAGTGCCAGGTGGCACAGCGGACATACCAACAGCGGTCGCGGAGGAAGATGGCGTGCACTAGGCGCATTCCAAAGGCTCTTGGACAGACTCCAGTGGCACCGGCATCACCGACGTGCCGTACGCCGGTGCAACAACCAATGCTGTAGTGGTGGTGGGACGCATAACCCGGCCACTCCACCACCCTGCCCGGACACGCATCGATGGAGGGGGAAGGCGGACCAGCCAGCCCAAACGGGGAATGTGCGGAGCGGCCCAAACGAGGTCCAATGGCCGAAACGGCCCAACGAGGGGAAGAAGCAGTGGTGGCAACGCCGATGGTGTTTGGCGGCGGTTGGATTCCTACGTTCACCGGATGGGCCTGTAATATTATCCTGTGGACGCACCGGCTTTGCATGTGCTGATGGCTCGGTTCGGCGCATCTAAGCCGTCCACTTTGAATTGCCAGATCGTGAGCCGTCCGTCCTTCCATAACCATTCGCGCTGGGACCACTAACCCTATATCTCACGAATTTGCACTCCGTGCGCCCGTGTCTCTCTCCCGCTGCCACCACCGCCACGATCGTCGACTCTGCACACCGTCACCATCGTGGCCGCGTGCCGCGACGCCACCCTCGCCTCTCCTTCACGCAGCTCCGCGGCATCGACTCTCCCATGCAGCACCGCGGCCTCGTCTCTGTCGTGCAGTGCCACCGCTGCTCCCAAACCCTAGCGCGCCGCCGCCCCAAGTCGTCGCTGCCCTCGTTGGTCGCCTCTTTGCTCGCCCTCTCCACGACTCTGACACCCAATCACTTCATCGCGCATCCGTCATTCTCCGCAGCCGGCAGGACTCGCCTCCCGACGGCTTGTGGTTGAGGATTTCCCCCTTTTGCTGCACTATTGGTCTCAGAAGCTATCTTTGTTTCTATTAATGGTGCTACAAATAACCAAAGTTGTGACCGAATGAAGTATTTTTCTTGCAATTTTTACATGTACATTATTGTGATTGTGCCTTGTTCATTCGGGTAGATTGTGCCTTTTTTAGAGCCTTCATTTATGTGATACGATCATAAAGGGTACTTGCCTTTCTTTTAGATACAACACACGGTTGCTATTCTCTGTTCCTAATTCATATGTAGAAGCCATGATTAAAATTGTTCCAAAAGCAGCTCAGCAATCCAGCAAGGTTTCAGATGTCCATTAGAGTATGCTATAGTGATGCAACTGCTGGTTACATTGTTTAATCATGGCTTGCTTGCTTTTGGTCTATGAATTGAATTGTTGTTTATTTTATTCAGTATAATGAATTTTAGCTCATGTGCTTTTTGTTCATCTCATTTGACATGTCAAGTAGCTTTTACTGGTATTTTCTGTAAATGCAGGCAGCTGCAGCTTGACTTTCTTTAGAGAAATGAACAACAATGAATGTCTTTCCATTCCATTTTTTGTTAGACATAACTTGGCTCTTAATTAGGCAATATAGGAGAAATCAGGCAATAATGTTATCCTATATAGGTGATAATGTTGGTTCCCAATAAAATTATTCTGTAGAAGTAATAAAATTGTTCTGTAGATTGTGCCTTTTTCAGAGCCTTCATTTATGTGATGCGATCATAAAGGGTACTTGCCTTTCTTTTAGATACAACACACGGTTGCTATTCTTGGTTCCTAATTCATCCTCAAATCTATTTAATGTTTCTAGTGTGCAAAAGTAGAAACCCTTCACACATTCATAGAGCTGTTCGATTCTCATAAGCAATTTTATTCTGTTTGCCAAGCCTCTGAAGTGACAGCTAGTTGCTTTGTGCAGTTGCAGTTGAGGTTGCCAGGGGACATCTTCCACCTGAATTGCCAATTCTTCTATTGTCAGCGATGACTGGAATCAAGCATACTGCCAGATGTGAAAGCGGCGGTGAAGGCAGTGACCCACCGCCCAGACCGGGCAAGGACCATGGAAAGAGGAGGAAGAAGTAGTCCAAGGAACAACAACAACAACAACAAGAAGAAGAAGAAGAAGAAGAAGAAGAAGTAGTAGTAGTAGTAGTAGTAGTAGTAGTACAGAGAGCAGAGGGACATGCAGAGAGCTGCAGCAGCAGCAATGCAGTTGATGCTGCAAGACAGGGTGGTCGTGCAGGGGCTTTCAGGATCAGGGACCCCGACTCTCAGGAAGGACGGTCTGCACCTCATAGGAGATCCACTCGCGGTCAACCTATGACTCTGTCCGGTAGGAAGAAAGCACGCACTGAGGGTGAGACAGAGTCAAATACAGAGGCAGAGTTAGAGTCAGATGCTGAGCCAGAGGCATTATTGCATCTAGCACGGATGGTACCAGTGGTCGTACTTTTGCAGTGAGGAATGTAGGATCCAGAGCCCGTGCGAGGACATCTTCCGTATTCTCGGGGATCATCCTTAGGTCGATTAGCTTCCTCTTTGTGCAGGCGTGAACAGTCCCCGCCAAGAAGATGACTAGAGCAAGACTAGAAAAGAGAGGTGATTACTGAGAAGTCCTATTTTGCCAAGAGCATAAACTCTTGCAATTGGCCTCAAACTGTATTTTGTATGGCCTACTTATGTAATGTAATGGGCAACAAACCAACTTGTAATGGCCCAAAGTTTGAGACATTCAGTGTACTGGGGTAAAGGCCAAAAGCTATCGGTCGTGGCCAGATGGTGCCCCTGTTTGTTCTATATGCAATGGACACAATATAATGTGTTGTTAGCTATTTCTGTTTCACCCTGTTATGTAGTGTACAAAATGTCTATATGCATGGTCATTCAAAGCATTATATCTCATTGCAACAGCTTCATTCATCAGGTTCAGTATAACCTCAGCCACATTCTCACATCAGGAAATTCTTGCATCATTCAAGTTTATATATGATCCACATTGTGCATGGAGAAGATAACGATAGTTTCTTTGTGTAATTTGGTATTGCAAAGTTTACTTCATGAACTAATTACACCATGTATTTGTGTGCAATAGTTTTCTGCAAAACATTGAGATATTATGCCATGAACACTGATCAACTTTATCCACTGCAAAACCAGACGAGATAGAGCTCCCATAAATAGAAGGACTTCATTCAAACCAACTGCATCCATTATATACAAGTGCATGAATTAGACAAAAGCAGAGGTTCATGCCTCTCATTACATCTACATCCATTACATATAACTAAGAGTTCATGCCGCTCATTACTTCTACATAACTAATATAATTAAGATGATAAGATAACTGCGGCCTTCATCTTCACTCATCGGAGCCGCCGTGCCTCAGCTCGTCCCACTTCCAAGAATTCATGTAGCGCTTGATCATGAGCCAAAGCTTCTCAGTTGCATCCCAAACTTGACATTATAGAAGGAAACCAATTAGCATTAAGAAATCAGGGATCGCTAGCGTAATCAAGGGAATGACCATCACCTCCTTGCTAGTAGGAAGAGGAGTTCCATCCTCTTCGGGATCGCTGTCTGGGTAGTGGTACATGTTCACGAGGAACTGCCTTCGGAAAAGGACCTTATACTTTTCACCTTCCTTCAATTTATTAATGCATGCACATGTTAGTTTATAAATTCTTGCATCACAGGATTGATCTAAGAACACCTTAGGCACATTTAGCATAACATGCAAGATTGATCTAAGAACACCTTAGGCACATTTAGGATACCATAATGTTGGAAAAACAGAGTATAATGTTGATGACTATAATGTTGGAAAAACAGAGTATAGTGTTGACGACTAGAATGTTCGAAAATCAGAGAATACTAATCCTAGAGAAAATAATATTTCAATCTGATATTGGTATATTAATCCTATGTGCAAATCAAACAAGAACTCACCACGAAAGCCTCGTGCATGGGGGGCGCCAACTGCCGAGGCGAATCTTCATCAGAATCACCATCTGGAAAGACGACAATCCTCGATGGGAAGCGGCGGTTCCGCGACACCGGAATGTACGGAGGCGCGGGCGGGGAGGGAGGAACCTTGGCCCTCTGAGCTATATCATTAGAGGAGTAGTACAACTCCGTCTGCAGCGCAGACTGGGCGGAGCGCTTCCGCTTGGGGGATGACGGGCCGCCGTCGACCTTCCGCTTGGGGGATGGCGGGCCGCCGCTCGACGGCGGCCCCGAGGCTGCACCAGGGCTCGACGCGGACTAGTCTTTTTCCTTGTCCATTGGAGGGAAGAGGATTCGTCGGCGATATGGGAGGGGAAGAGGATTCACCAGCAATGGGAGGAGGAGAAAACCCTCGCTTCCGGACTTGGAGGGGAATGCGAACGGTTTGGGGGACTCCGGACTTGGCGATTCATTAATAAAAGGGATGTGGGGACAAGGGGAGAAGTTTCCATTCCATCCACTCGCAACCGCTCCTGTCCAGTTGGCGGATATCACTGACATGTGGGCCTGCTAGCGATTGGGCCCACACGGCAGTCAAATGAGTCACCCTGCAGAGGAGGCGCATCCAGGAACGGGAGGGGACAATGATTAGATTTTGTTTCTAAAAGCGTAGTCTTTTCATACCCAGAGCCACTTACATGCGGGTCCCACATGTTTATGACATGCGGGACCGACCTGTCGACGCCGACCCCATGATCAGTTCTTCCTCAGTGCTTCATTGATCTTCTTTTTTTGTATTTTGATTCATAATAAATAACTTCAAACATGTATAGAATTCACATATGATGTCCAAATCATGTTGTTTTTTTGCCTTCTTATAACAACATTATCTATCACATGGACTCATCTAAATCGTGATAATCGAGTAGAATTTAGTAGCTTGTTACAATCACATTTTCCTTATTTTATGCAACAATTAATATCTAGCGAATGGAGCTATATAGACACAATGTGCTTTTGTGTGTCTAAGCAAAACTTAGACGTCCCTGCGTATATGAGTTAATTATGATGCACCTTTAAAATGAACCCACACTTGGGAATGTTCATTTCTCATTGGATTTCACTTGAGCGATCATATGTACATGGTGAGATAGTCATGCATCCTCCCACCCACATTCATGAATAATCAGAACACAAATGATCGTGTGCATCAAAATTATCACACCATAAACCAAAATTATCAAGTTGCAGACAGGTGGGCCTCTGAGGCAATAGGCCCACCTCATAGGGAGACACTCCATCTACCAATGGTCCAATTGGTGAGTTTAAGCGCAGTGGCGTTGCATATCCAGGATCGTGTCCGGTGAACATGAAGACATGTTCAGTGATATCCCATCCTCCCACCCAGGTCTGACTGGTGCATGCAATAAAAGATGAACACGCGAAGCAACCTACATGAAAACATATCCGGTGATATCCCAGCCTCCCACCCTCGTCTGACTGGTGCGTGCAATAAAAGAGGAACTTCTGAAGCAACCGACGCAGGCCCTGATGCAGATGGATTGGATGGGGGCGGGCGTCGGGCCCAGCCAACGAAGAGTAGGAGGGCAATTATCAATCAGTAGGCTCGCAGGGTGGTAAAGGGCCTTACTTTTTAGCCTAGATAATCTAAGGGCCGGGCTTTAATCCTATTCAATTTTGAGCTAACAATATGAAGGGCCAAGTTGGTTTGTGAAGAGAGCATTAGGACCATGGCCCATTGCCAGTCCAAATGGTCTATGGAAAGAACAGTTCCATCAGGATATCTATCGAGTCCATAAAAAAATGGACAGGATTCTCTATCCGGTGTGCTCAATGGTCCCTCTGGTGCAACCTGTCATTATCTACTAGCATGGCACCATGAATGCTATGAATGCAACAATAAGCACAGTATCCTTGTATCGTTTGAAGATGAAAGTAAATTCATAATATAGCTATGGTGAAAGTACCATCCTCCCTCTTCGGGCCCCCGTGAATCTCCTCCTTCTTGCAAGACTGAGGTTCCATCTTTGAACTTACAATCTGCTCCTCCCTCAAAAGGGCTTCTTTCTTAGAAACTAATGTTTCATTCTCCTCTTGCAAGGCAAGTTTTTCTTGGAATGCTTCATTTCTCATGGACACGGACCGGATTGCCTATCCGTGGGCTAAACGGTCTCTCTAGTGAAACCTGTCATGATCTATTAGCATGGCACCATTATGGACGCGGACCGCATTGCCTATCCGGTGCGCTCAACGGTCTCTCTGGTGAAACCTGTCATGATCTACTATAATGGCACACAAAGTATACACGGACCGGATTGCCTATCCGGTGCGCTCAACGGTCTCTTTGGTGCAACCTGTCATGATCTATTAGCATGGCACCATGAATTCTATGAATGCAACAACAAGCACAGCAACCAATGCAAAGTAAAAGAAGCATCAGAGCGTTTTAACTTTCAAATCCGGTCTTTTTTTTTGTTTCAAATTGTTTTAGTACCAAAGGCAAATTTGTTTCAAGTTTATTGGCCGCGGGGGTGCGCGATTTGTTTCCTGCAGCGTCGGTTGGGATTCCCAAGGCCCGGGGAGGGGTGGGAGCGTGCGCGGTGACGGTTCAGCTCCTGATGTGTCCTTTGGGATTCCCGAGTGCAGTTTCTAGCGCCGCTCGGCATTTATAGGCCACCCCTCCACCATCGATTGTAACTCCGCCAGCCCTAACGCACGAAACCAATCTCGCAGGCAAAGCCGTAGTGTGACCCGATGGCTGGCCCACGCTCCCGCTTCCGCTCCCCCTCTCGGAACCACCTGTGCAGGGCTCGGTGATCGCCGACACCTCCGGCTACGGCTGCCGCTCTTGCTCCGGCAGCGCCTCCGTCAACTTCCAGGGCTGCCCGGTCGCCGACGCCTCCGTCAACTTCCAGGGCTGCCCGGTCGCCGACGCCTCCGTCAACCTCCAGGGCTGCCCGGTCGCCTACGCCTCCACCGCTGACCTTCCATGCGCTCTTCAATCCGCCGTCTCCTGCTCCGGCATGGGGCGCGAGCGAAGATGCCAGCAAGGACGCCGGAGGAGATGGCGGTGATAATGATTTGACGCCATGGCCGGAGATCACGCGCATGACGTCTGGGTGGGATGAGCCGCAAACTTCATCTCTGAAGAACGTGGGAGGAGGTTGGGATAGTTGGACGCCGGCGCCGGAGATCACGCTGCCGATCCCGTCGGCCGGTCCCTCTAATACGAGGCATAAATGATTTTCATTCCAGGAGAAGCTCCTCCACACGATGGTAACATGTGACGCAGCGGCGGCGGCGAGCTATCTTGAAGAAATCCGAGGTAACCCACCACAACGTGGCATGATCGTTGAATTGGACACCGAGTGGAAAAAACTCGATGGCGGTGCCTTCACGACGGCCCTCTTGTAGTTGTGCGTTGGAATTTGTGTCCTTGTGTTCCAGGTCCTCTATGCCGACGGCGGCGACCTCCCCGTAGTCTTGAAGAGGTTCCTCACAGAGGAGGACCACATCTTCACCGGTGCACACATCTAGAACAACGTGAAACGGCTACGGGACGATTTCGGCATCACAATAAGCAATCCAATTGACCTCCAATTGGTAGTCCCCAAAGCCGCTCCCATATATGAGTACCTCAGCGGACCCCATCCACTTTTCGGAGTAAGGTGTTCATCGCTCGAGAAGATCGCAAGAGTGGTACTGTGCCTACCTCGTCTCGGCAAGCCGGAGGGCGCCGACCACGATAACTGGCACTCGTGGTATTTGTTACCCTCGCAAGTGAAGTACACTGCCACAGATGCGTACCTGTCCTACGAGATCGCGAAGCAACTGGAGATCAAGGATGGCTATAGATTTTAAGTAGTTTTGAGTCTAGTAGATAATGACGCCGGTGCCGGAGATCACGCTGCCGATCCTGCCGGCCGGTCCCTCTAAGACGAGGCATAAATGGGTTTCATTCCAGGAGAAGCTCCTTCACACGATGGTAACATGTGATGCAGCAGCGGCAGTTTTGAGTCTAGTGAACTGTAGGTGTTGTGTTGCAGATCTCCAGTGTGTTGTTGTAATCGTTGGTGTTGTGTTAGGAATGTCTAGATCTCCAGTGTTAGTTTCCGTAGCTGTAGGTGTTGTGTTTGTAATGCTACTGACAACGAATGGAAATATCATCAGTCTTTTTGTGCTGTTAGGCTGTGTTTAGATGGTACCCATGGGAAGCCATGCATGCAGGCCTTGGGCCACTAGGGCCATGGCCTTAGGCGTTGGGCTGATTTCTATACACTGTAGGCTACTGTAGCAAGAAGGTTTATTTCAGCCAAACCAACAACTACATTGAGTGACCGTAGGCGTGGGTCCGGCCTAGCTCCAAAATGTTTGGCAACATTGTGGATCTAAACATGGCCTTATTTTGTGAAAACACAACTTCAATGACTGAATGGCAATAATAATCTGTTTGCAATTCTAATAACTGAATGTCATGAGCTTGTAATGGCAAAATGGGTCGCAAACAGCTTGCGCCAGCATGAACTAATTGCACAATTTTGAGATGTACGTTCATCCAAATGGAATAAGTTTGAGATGGAGGTTCATCCAAATGGAAAACGTTCATTAGTAGAACCAACGCAGGACGGCATAGTTGGACACTGCAATCACCGGATACCTTTGGAGGGATCACCGGTCAGACTCGTGCTGCCATGCAAAGGAGCAAGAATATGCAATTGTTCAATGAGGTGTGAGCCATGTACACGCACAACCCAACTGGCGGCCCACGAAGTGGGGCTCATCCTGAAGAGTAGGAGGGGCAATTTTCATGTACAGGAAAATGTTGTGGTGATGCTGTACGGTGAGCCCACGGGTCTGACCTATGAGTGCAGTATGATATGATGTTGCCACACATTTCACTGCAACAAATGGTACAGAAAGAATTCACAAACACAAACAGGCGCTTCATATTAGGGTAATACTTTAGTTACAATTCTACCAAGGAACTGGTGTTTGCGTGCATAGAACGGAGCGGATTGTCTATCCGGTGAGCTCAACAGTCTCTCTGGTGAAACCTGTCATGATCTACTAGCATGGCACCATGAATTCTATGAATGCAACAATAAGCACAACAGTTGATGCAAAGTAAATGAAGCATGGATTGTCTATCCTTGTATTTTTTGAAGACGAAAGTACTTTCATAATATAGCTATGGTGAATGTTGGTGTTCAGAACATGTCGCAACCACTACAAAACCACTGAAGTACTTGGTTTATCACTACATACTAATAAGTTCACAAATCAGGCACACAAAGTACCATCCTCCCTCTTCAGGCCCCTGTGAATCTCCTCCTTCTTTCTCAGTAACTAATGTTCCATTCTCCTCTTGCAAGGCAATTTTTTCTTGGAATGCTTCATTTCTCGTGGACATTGCAATCACCAGATCAGCTTGGGCAGACCTGCATTCGGTGTCCCCACTTTTTGGAAAGTACGTCATGGGAGGCCATTCATCATCCGTCATTTGCATTAACCTACACTTGTTACCATTGACATGTCATCAACAAAAGAACACAAATTCAAGACATGCAGCAGTTCGTCGATTGTTTCCTCTTTAATGCAATCACATCAACTGTGTATTACACATTATCTGCAGATAGAGCGCAATCATATCAAATTCAGCAATGATCATATCATTACTCCGCCCCTCCACTGCCAAGGGCATCGTCTCTACTGGCACAGTCATCTCCATCCACGACGAGGGCCAACGAGGACCTGTATGTTGTCCCCTTCTCCGTCGATGCTGCCGTCGCGAGTCACCTGGACCGCCGCATGTCCGCATCCCTCCCTTCTCTCGAGGGAACGCCGCATCTCCTCCCTCCTCCCACGCCAGGCAATTCCTGCTCCGGGCTGCTGGAGCGCGTGCCGCCTCCCTCCCTCCTCCCACGCCGGGCATCTCCTGCTCTGGGCCGCTGGAGCGCGTGCCGCCTCCCTCCCTCCCTCCGTTGCCGTAACGCGCCCCCTCGCTAGCAGGAACCCTAGGTCCGACCTAGGGTCTAACCTTAGTGGGCTCAAACTATACTAAAACAACCATTCAATGAAAACTATACTACCAAAACAATATTCCAATCATTATAGATTGACCATCTTACCCTTGATACAAAAAATTAATCCCGGAATGGCAATTACCCCACATATTCTTTTTTATGCGGACCCCACCAAAATGGTATGCACCTGGTGCATACTGGGCCGCCATCTAGAATGCACCACATGCATGCTAGGTACCTCTCTTTTGGGTACCTCTTGGTACCTCCACAACTTATCAGCCATCGGATCGAGCGACGTGAGCCATCCATTTTCCCCCCAACCATAGGAAAAAAATTGTTATTTCAAACATACAGAATATATTTAGGAAAATTGCATATCTGCCACTAGTTTGGTAAGGCAACCTTGTGTAGTGGACTCTGCGACAGTTAACTTTGGTGGTGGTGGAGAGGAGCCGATGGCAGATTTGAAGTATTTGTTTGGGGAAAATTGGAAAAGTGTCAGTGGTACCAGTACTCCTCGGCTCTGCGGCCCAGGATGTGCAGTTGAGCACCCGGCTTTCCAGTGTGCGAGTGAAGCTCAAAAAATATTGGGCCCCATCCTGAAAAACAGGCACCACGTTTCACAGGCTGCAGCGTGCAGCGTTGCTGTAGGGCCCACGTGGGTAATAATAAACAAAAGATATACACAAGCAAAATCAGCTCATCTCCCTTGCATGTAGGCTAACTGACGCCTGGCCTCTCACGACGACAGACACAAAAGCACGCAGAACAATTGTTGTTTAGGCCTGGTTTAAGTCTCATCCTAAAACTTTACACCCTATCACATAGAAAAGAATATTACTATTTAAAAGTATTAAATAAAATCCATTTATAATTTTTTTTCATAGATAGGTGATAATTCGCGAGATGAATCTAATGAGTCTAATTAATCCATAATTTGCAACAGTAATGCTACTATGACAGAACCACCTGAATTAATCCGGCTCAAGCGCGCTAACCATCACCACGAGGGCAATCGGGGCTAACTCGCACTTCAAATGGAGTAATCCACTGGTCTGTCGGGTAACCTCCCGATACAACCACGATTTTTGCTGATCGAAACCACACATACATGTACTTTTACACCACAGGGTTCATCATAAATTATTATTACAACTGAGTTCGTGTTCGTAAAATAAGGTACTTCAGAGTTCAAAATAATTGAGTTCTTCAGAGTTCAATGCAGCGGAAAAATAACGATAACTACCTGACGATACACGATGTCTCGATGAAGCCTGTACGAGACATCACTCGGCATTATCACCGTTGACCGGGGGCGCATCCCATTCCACCGACCAACCAGGAGGAAGGGTACACGTCCAAGTCAAACTAGCGATCATATCCTCAAAAGTATCACCTGAAAACAAGCCACAAGCAAGGCTGAGTATACTAATACTCAGCAAGGCTTACCCGACTAGTGGAATATACTTAGCCGACTCCTAGGCATGCAAGGCTTTTTGGCTTGAGGGGTTTGTTTTGCCGAAAAGCATATACAAGTAGGTCCTTACTTTCAAATTTCAGCTCCAGATTCTAGTTTTCTTTATCCATTCTAGGTAAGCAACTATCCGATATCATACATGGTGAAAGAATTAATTTTTCATCCAACAAGATTAATCATCATCATTGTTCCTCTTCTTACTCTGTGGTAAAAGGGTTAGGCAGTCTCAATAACCGCGAGAAACGGACGATTCAAATCGAATTTGTTAACCATGCAAGGGAAACCTAAACACACGTCATGTGGTTACTCACAGAGTCACACGTGCAACTTTTCCCTTCAATTCCCGCTTCACCGAACAGGCCCACCGCCCTCGACTACACGTCCCCATGGCCTGGCCATGGTGGCACATGCACCCGCCATTAGCTAGATGTGAACGAATTCAAGACGGTGGGGAGTATATTCCAGCCTCGGTTCAATCCAGTACTTAAGCTTACCGATTACCATATTTTCAGCATGTGGTTAGTACGTTCAAAGACTTAACCACCACTACCACACACTGCGGCCTTAGCATTTTTCACTAAACAGACGGGGTCTCAATCATCATCATAAACATCGTACCATAGCCCCGTCCATCGACCTTATAATTGCAGCATGTAGTAAACATTCAACTCCTATATTCTCGCGAGTGAAAGGAAATCACTCGATTTTTACCGAGTCCTATTAGCATAGCATACTATCGAACCTTACATCTAGTATTCAGAGCATGGGTACCTAGGATCATGCGACTAAGTTCTCATTCAACTCTTATAAACTTAATGCACAAGTAAAGTAGAGTAATAAGTTGCATAATTTAGAAAATAGGGTTCATGCTCCGGGGCTTGCCTTCTTGGGTAAAGTTAGTTTGGGGCTCGTTCGAACTCGGGTTCGGGTCTTCGAAAGCTTCAGTTAGATTCACTTGGGCTTCACGCTGCTCACTCTCGGACGCAGGCACCAGCTCGTACGTTCCGTCGGCGAGAGTAGTCGATTCTATATGAATGCACAAGTGTAAGTTGTAGTGACGGTATATGACGATCATTTTCCTTCACGATAAAGTTGCAGTCCACAATAATATAGATTTTGTTGTAAAGTTACTTAGTTACGATTTCTTGGGCACTTTTTAACAGAAGGGGTGGTGTTGTATTGGAAATTTAATTTTCGCAGTATATCCATGGATTAAGCACAGACACTGATCTATGTAACTTATGGTGATGAAATTTTTATTTAGAGTACACTATGCAGAGATAGTACTACTGTAAAACTTTCAGACATTTTTATGCAGCAGAAAAATTATGAAAAAAGTATTACATAGCCACTGCTAGAACCTAGTTATTTTTATACAGAACAAACCATTCCTGTATTGATGCTAAAACTTTTACAGGGTGTTAAACTATCCATATATGTGTTACTGTAAACTGTTCAGATTGTATTGTGCAAGATACAAGGCATAATAAATAGGACAATATACACCTATTTTAATAAAGATTAATTTCTACAGGATGTTTTACAGGGTTTCAGAGTATGAAACTTTTTATACAGCATGAGCTACTCTAAAGTGTCCCTCAGTAAAAAGATAAATATTTTTCAAGCACAGAAACTAATTATCTCTATTTAGTGCATTTTTCCCACCACAAAATTATATAAATAAGTTACAGGGAGGAAAAAGGTTCTTAACTTTTTCTGCGGTATAGGGACATCGCTATAACAGCTCTGGAAAAGTTTCACAGCATGAAACACAATATAACAGTAGTTACAAATTAGTTTTATTATTTCATGATATAAACAAGGTTTAACAAAAAGATTAGATAGAGATGGGTTCTGGTCCTAATATTTTTACACTGGCCTACACATCAAGCAACCAATCTACTATCCAAATATCAGCTTCAGAACTGGCCTACAACAGTGGGTACAATTAAAGTCTATTAAACCTTCCATTTAATTCAGAAAAAAATATAGCAAACATCTGAAGAAATGCATGTAACAAAAGCTATTGATTTTCATCTAGCGATTCCAGAACAGTTGAGTTTGTATTTTTCTGATTTTTATACGATTTTATATGAATTTTACAAGTTCGCTATTTTTGAAATCAAAGTTTAAACACAGGTTTACAGATATGCCCCTGGAAACTTGCGTGCAGACTCTTTTAAAGATTTCAATCATTGCAATTGGGTCCCTGGGCGGCGCTGGCACGGCGGCCGGCCAGATTCCGGCGAGGGGGCTCGTCGGCGGCGAGGGGAAAAGGGTCGGGGAGATCCAGGGAGGTGAGAGCTACCTTGGGATGGCCTTGGTCGGGGTTGGGGGTGGCTGGAGGTGGCTCGTCGGCGCGGAGCGGAGGGGCGGCGGCGGTGTGGAGCGTCGGCGACGGTGCTACGGCGAGGAGGGGAGGGCGTCGGTGTAACTCCTCAGGTGTTTAAATTGCGAAATAAGCCTCATTAGCTTAACACGATGCATAAATAACTAAGAAAAATTTAAAACAAATGAATTATAAATTTGGTTTCGTTTTGAATTGAAAATAGTTGTGTATATGTGCGTAGTACATGTACTTTCATCAAGTCGTTTAAAATAACTTCTAAACTACAACTCAAATGAACTCTGGCCTGAAACAAAACTTGTGTAAATTTTCTTTTTGAAGAACTTTCGTGTTCAGAGATTTTTGAGTTGCAACACGAAAATTTGAGAAACACTTGAAATTGCATACTAGTCCCTGCCTTTTCTTCTATTTCCGCGTGCCGCGTGATCTCCCACTCCCCACGCCAAATCCTCAGTGCCAAATCCCGTGCCTGCGCCCGCCACACGACGCGCTGACTCTGCTCGCCGCCCACCGCGCCGCGCCGTTTCTGTCGTGCCGCCCGCGCCCGCGCCTCGCAGTCCAACTCCCGCCCTACTCCCGCCTCTCTGCTGCCTACAAAAGGCCGCACTGAGCCCCCCTCGCGCGCCCAGACACCAGAACGCCGCCGCCGCCACCATTACCGCCGTCGTGCCCAGGTCACCGTGGAGCTCACCTCTCCGGCCACCCCTTGCCAGAGCTAAGTCTCCCACCACCACCACAGCACCCCACCGCAGCTCACTGCCCCACCCATCGTCGCCTAGAACCGCCAGAGCACCGCCAGCGCCGCCCGCGCCGCCGCCGCTCCTTGTTGCTCCGTGGACAGCTCCCTCCGAAGCTCCGCCGTCCAAGCCAAGCTTCAAAACGGGTTCCCCTCGACGCCGCGAAGTTCATCGACCAGCCCACGCTCTCCCCTCCTCGCCGGAGCATCGTCGCCGACGCTCCGCCCCACCACCGCCCCTCTGCTCCGCGCCGACGAGCCACCTCCAGCCACCCCCAACCCCGACCAAGGCCATCCCGAGGTAGCTCTCACCTCCCTTGTTCTCCCCGACCCTTTTTCCCTCGCCGTCGATGAGCCCCCTCGCCGGAATCTGGCCGGCCGCCATGCCCGCGCCGCCCAAGGATCCAATTGCATCGATTGCAATCTTTAAAAGCGTCTGCACGCAAGTTTCAAAGGACCCCTATGTAAAGAAAGTTAGAACTTTGAATTCAAAAACACCAAATTTGTAAAATTCATGTAAAATCATAGATAAATCAGAAAAATACAAACTCAACTGTTCTGCAATCTTTAGATGAAAATCTACAACTTTTGTTACATGCTTTTCTTCAGTTGCTTGCTAAATCTTGCTATAAATTAAATGGAAGGTTTAATAGACTTTAATTGTACCCACCGTTGTAGACAAAGGCTAAACCTGAAAATTTAACAGTAGTTTGGTTGCTTGAATTGTAGGCCAGCGTAAAAATATTAGGGCCAGAACCCATCTCTAGCTAAACTTCTTAATAAAACTTGTTTATGACATGAAGTAAAAAAACTAATTTGTAACTGCTGTTATATTTTGATTCATGTGGTGAAACTTTTCCAGAACTGTTGTATTAATGCCTAAGTACCACGGAAAAAGTTTAGAACCTTTTTTCTTTCTGTAACCTATTCATATAATTTTGTGGTAGGAAAAATGCACTGATTCAAATAATTATTTTCTGAGCTTGGAAAATGTTCAACCTTTTACTGTAGCACACTTTAAAGAAGCTCTTGCTGTATAAAAGGTTTCATACACAGAAACCCTGTAAAACATCCTGTAAAACTTAATCTTTATTAAAATAGGTGTATCTTGTCCTATTTATTATGCTTTGTACCTTGCACAGTAAAATCTAAAAAATTTACAGTAACACGTATGGGAATACATTAATACCCTGTAAAACGTTTAGCTTCAATACATTCCTGGTTTGTCCTGTATAAAAATAACTAGGTTCTAGTGGTAGCTGTGTATTGCAGTTTTCATAATTTTTCTGCTGCGTAGAAAGGTCTGAAATTTTTGCAGTGCTTTTGTCTCTGCATAATGTGCTCTAAATAAAAATTTCATCACCAGAAGTTACCTAATCCAGAAGTTGTGATTAACCCATGTTGTGCTTAGAAAATTATGTTTCCAATATAACACAACCCCATTCTTGTTTAATGAAGCTGATAGTTTAAGTCATACTCTATTAACAATTGCCCAAAGAAATCTTAACTCAGTAACTTCACTACCAAACCGATGTTTTGTGGACTACAACTTTGTCGTGAAGGACAATAATCGTCTTATACCATCGCTATAACTTACACTTGTGCATTCATATAGAATCGACTACTCTCGCTGACGGAACGTACGAGCTGGTGCCCGCGTCCGAGAGTGAGCAGCGTGAAGCTCTCGAAGACCCCAGCCCGAGTTCGAATGAGCCCCAAGCTAGCTTTTCCCAAGAAGGCAAGCCCCGGAGCATGAACCCTATTTTCCTAAATTTATGCAACTTATTACTCTACTTTACTTATGCATTAAGTTTATAGGAATTCAATGAAAACTTAGTCGCATGATCCTAGGTACCCCTGCTCTGAACACTAGATGTAAAGTTTGATAGAATGCTACGCTAATAGGACTCGGTAAAAGTCGAGCGATTTCCTGTCACTCGCGAGAATATTGGAGTTGAATGTTTACTACATGCTGCAATCATAAGGTCGACGGACGGGGCTATGGTACAATGTTTATGTTGATGATTGAGGCCCCGTCTGTTTAGTGAAAAATGCTAAGGCCGTAGTGCGTGGTAGTGGTGGTTAAGTCTTTGAACGTACTAACCACATGCCGAGAATATGGTAATCGGTAAGCTTAAGTACTAGATTGAACCGAGGCCGGAATATACTCACCACCGTCTTGAATTCGTTCACATCTAGCTAATGGCGGGTGCATGTGCCGCTATGGCTAGGCCATAGGGACATGTAGTCAAGGGCGGTGGGCCTGTTCCATGAAGTGGAAATTGAAGGGAAAAGTTGCACGTGTGACTCTGTGAGTAACCACGTGATGTGCGTTTAGTTTTCCCTTGCAAGGTTAAGAAATTCGATTCGAATCGTCCGTTTCTCGCGGTTATTGAGACGGCTTGACCCTTTTACCACATAGAGTAAGAAGAGGAACAATGATGATGATTAATCTTGTTGGATGCAAATTAATTCTTCCACCATGTATGATATTGGATAGTTGCTTACCTAGAATGGTTAAAGAAGACTAGAACTTGGAGCTAAAATTTGAAAGTAAGGACCTACTTATATATGCTTTTCAGCAAAACAAACCTCTCAAGCCAAAAGCCTTGCATGTCTAGGAGTCGGCTAAGTATATACCAATAGTCGGGTAAGCCTTGCTGAGTATTAGTATACTCAGCCTTGCTTGTGGCTTGTTTTCAGGTGCAACTTTCGAGGATATGATCGCTAGTTTGACTTGGCCTTGTACCCTTCCTCCTGGTTGGTCGGTGGAATGGGATACGCCCCCGGCCAACGGTGATAATGCCGAGTGATGTCTCGTACGGGCTTCATCGAGACATCCTGATCGTCGAGTAGTTATCGTTATTTTTCCGCTGCTTTGAACTCTGAAGAACTCATTTATTTTGAACTCTAAAGTACTTTATTTTTCGAATTTGAACTCCTTTGTAATAATAATTCGTGATGATCCCTGTGGTGTAAAACTTGTGGAATGTTGTATCCTCTGGGCTCACCTTCATGTGAGTACATGTATGTGTGGTTCGATCGGCAAAGACCGTGGTTGTATCGGGAGGTTACCCGACAGACTAGTGGAGTATTCCATTTGAAGTGCGAGTTAGCCCTGATTGCCCTTGTGGTAATGGTTAGCGCGCTTGAGCTGGATTAATTCAGGTGGTTCTGCCACAGTGGGCTAGTCGATGAGCTTCGCGGCATCGAGGGGAACCCGTTTCGAGGCTTGGCTTGGACGGAGGAGCTTCGGAGTGGGCTGTCCGCAGAGCAGCAGGGAAGCGGCAGCGGCGTGGGCAGCGCTGGCGGTGCTCCGGCGGTCGAGATGGTCGGGGAAGAGGCCGGTGAGCTTCAGTAGAGGGAGGGCAAGTTTGCTGGGCGATGAGTTTTGGTCAGTGGGAGGCTGGAGGATGGGACTCCACGGGCGGGTGGTGCACGGCGGCGGCAATGGCAGCGGCGGCGGCGTTCTGGTGGTTGAGGCGCGCGCGAGTGGCCTGGTGTCGCCTTTTATAGGCTGCAGGATGGAGGGAGAGGATCGGGTAACGCTGGGGAGGGGCGGCACGACGGGGCGCGTTACTGGTCGCGGTGGGCGGCGAGCAGAACCAGCGCGGCATGCGGCGGGCATGGGCAGGGGATTGGGCGCTGAGGATTTGGTGTGGGGAGCGGGAGATCACGTGGCGCGCGGGTTGGGCGAGGAGCTGCAGCAGCTGGCTTGACGGGCGGCGAGCGCGGCGACTGGCGGGACACGGCGGGGACACGGGCAGGGCGCGGCCTGTCCATTGGGCGCGGCGGGCGGCGAGCAAAGGCACGCGTCGCCGGCGTGCGTGTGGCTTGTGTGGACTGGGGAGGAGCGCGGCGTGCAGGGCGCGGCCAGGCATTGGCTTGGCGCCTAGCGCCGGTCAGGCATCGCCGGCCAGGTGGCCAGCGGCGACTGCTCGGCGGGCGGAGGGTCGGGCGAGCGGAGGTCGGGTGAAGCGTAGGGTCGGGCGAAGCGGAGGGTCGGGCGAGCGTAGGGTCACGCGAAGCGTGGGGTCGGGCGAAGCGTAGGGTCGGGCGAAGCGGAGAAAGAAGGGTCTGCAGCGACGGCGCGTCGGAGGGTCGGGCGGAACGGAGAAGGAAGGGTCTGCAGCGGCGGCGCGTCGGAGGGTCGGGCGGGGCGGAGAAAGAAGGGTCTGCAGTGGAAATAGAAGAAAATGCAGGGGCTGGTTTGCAAATTCAAGTGTTTCTCAAATTTTCGTGTTGCAACTCAAAAATCTTTGAACATGAAAGTTGTTCAAAATGAAAAGTTACACAACTTTTGTTTCAGGCCCAAGTTCATTTGAGGTTTAGTTTAGCAGTTATTTTAAAAACTCAAAAAGTATGACTTGGAGGGCACGTCATTTCCTGGGCAAAAATTTGTATTCTCTCCTAGGCTTCAACTAGACTTTTGATTATTAAGTCAATAATGATATGCCTATTCAATTTCGTATCCATGTTTGTATCAATATAAAAGTTATTTAATTTGTTTGATTAACGTACATGCCCTTATGCACATATACCCAACTATTTTCAATTCAAAGAAAAACCAATTTATAATTCGTTTCTTTTAATCTTTTCTCAATTATTTATGCATCGTGTTAAGCTAATGAGGCTTATTTCGTAATTTAAACACCCGAGGTGTTATAGCCTTCCCCCCTTCATCGTGTAGTTATGCCATGATGATTTGATCTTGGAGAGTGGGCTCAACTGAGATATGATGCAAGGTGCCTTGAGGAATCATTTCCAAACTAATCTTTCTCATTTCTGAACATAATGTCTCATTACAGATTTCCACTGATAGGCAATGGCAATGGGCCTTACGGCTGAGTGCATCCGCGACTACATTGTTCTTGCCGGGGTGATAGTGTACCTCGAGATCATAATCCTTGATTAATTCTAGCCATCTTCTTTGTCTCATATTCAGATCGGCTTGGGTGAAGATATATTTGAGACTCTTGTGATCGGTGTAGATATTACAATGAGTGCCCATGAGATAATGTCTCCATATTTTTAGAGCATGAATGACTGCTGCTAACTTGAGATCATGGGTCGGATAATTCTGCTCATGGGGCCGAAGGGCTCGTGAAGCATAGGCGATAACTCGATTTTCTTGCATAAGCACACAACCAAGACCAGTGCCAGATGCGTCATAGTAAACATTGAACGGCTTGGTGTTATCGGGTTGAGCTAACACAGGGGCTGTAGTCAAATGTTCTCTAAGGGTGTGGAAAGCTTCTTCACATTTCTCATCCCACACAAACTTTACTCCCTTTTTCAATAGTTCAGTCATAGGCTTCGCAATTCTGGAGAAATCCGGAATGAAACGGCGATAGTAACCGGCTAAACCAAGAAAACTGCGAATCTGGTGCACAGAGGTAGGAGGTTTCCAATCCATCACTTCTTGTACCTTGCTGGGGTCAACGGCTATGCCTTCGCTGGAAATAGTGTGACCCAAGAATTTCACACTATCCAACCAGAATTCGCACTTAGAAAATTTAGCATAGAGTTGATGGTCTCTGAGACAGTGAAGAACAATGTGCAGGTGCTTAGCGTGCTCTTCCTCATTCTTGGAATAGATAAGGATGTCGTCAATGAAAATTACGACGAATTTGTCGAGCTCGGGCATGAATACCGAATTCATGAGATACATGAAGTAGGCAGAGGCATTGGTGAGACCAAAGGACATGACCAAGAATTCATATAGCCCATATCGTGTGGAAAAGGCGGTCTTAGAAATATCGCATGGACGAATCTTTATCTCATGGTATCCAGATCGAAAATCAATCTTTGAGAAAACTCTAGCTCCAGATAATTGATCAAAGAGAACGTCGATGCGGGGAAGTGGGTATTTATTCTTAACGGTTACCGCATTGAGAGGTCGGTAGTCCACACATAATCTTAAACTGTCATCCTTTTTCTTTACAAAAAGGGCTGGACATCCCCAAGGCGATGCGCTAGGACGAATGAAGCCTTTGTCCAGTAGTTCTTGGAGTTGTGTTTTCAGTTCGGCCAATTCTTTAGGTGGCATCCTATAGGGTCTTTTGGAGATAGGTGCAGTGCCTGGTTGCAGTTCAATAACGAACTCAATGTCCCTATCTGGTGGCATTCCTAGCAAATCGTCCGGAAAAACATCGGCATACTCGCATACCACTGGAATATCCTCTAGGTTGATCCCTTTCATCATGAAAGCACAAGAATTCATGCACTCCCAGAATGGTAGGTAAAGGGTAGTGGTTCCGTGACTAGGTGAATTTATTTCAACAGCTCGGGAAGAAAGGTACAGTATGACTCCATGCATAGTCATCCAATTCATTCCCAAAATAATATCCATGCCTTCAAGGGGTAAGAGAACAAGGTCCGTGTTGATGATTTTACTACCCAATTTTATCTGTACCAGCCTTATTATTTTGTTGGAAGTAATTTTTCCACCCGGTGTTGATATCATATATGACCCTTTTGTGTGACAAACATCCAAGCCTACTTTTGCACCAAACTTTGCACTAATGAAACTATGCGATGCACCAGAATCAAACAATATAACTGCAGGCTTGTTATGGACAGAGAATGTACCCGTCATTACTGGTGCTCCTTCTGGAAGTTCTGCAAGAGTGGTGAATTTGATCCGTCCTTGTTTGACCTGAATGGTCTGCCTCTTGCCTTTGTTCTTATTGTTCTGGTTAGAGCCTTGGCCCTGAATTGGCTGCCTAGGCCGAGGGCATTCTCGGACAAAATGACTGGAACTTCTACAATTGAAACAACAATTGGCGATGTTTGGACGAAGGAATTGCTGAGTAGCGGGCCTTGGTCCAGTTTGCTGAGGCACAGAGGGTCGCACAACACCGTGTTGCTGCGGGGGCCTGACAATCCAACGTCCAGGCTGAGGGGCCTTCTGTGGAGCTGTAGGCGCAGCGTTTTGCACTAAGCGATACCTCGGTGGCTGAGCTCCTGAGGGTCCAGTTGGCGCCTTTCTCTTCTTCTTGGCACGGTGAGCTGCAATACAATCCTCTTGGGTAATTGCCATGTTTACCAGCTCATTATATGTATCGGCCTTGACAAGGTTCAGTCGCTCCTTGAGTTTGGTACTCAATCCTCTGCAGAAACAATCCCGCTTCTTAGCATCCGTGCCTGCGTGATAGCCCGCGTACTGGCACAGGTTGTTGAAGGCCTGAGCATACAGAAGTACAGTGCGGGTACCCTGAGTGAGAGCCAGAAACTCATTTAGATTTCTTTCCATAAGACCTTGTGGGATATGGTGTGCTCGAAACGCAGTTTTGAATTTGTCCCAGGCGCTGACGTGATCAGGCGGGAGCATAGCAAAGTAACCCTTGTTTGCTTCCGAACATGGGACCACAAGTAGAGAAAATTTGGACTCGATTGTGCGAATCCAAGCGTCCGCATCCAAGGGTTCCTCCGTTTTGTGAAACGAGGCTGGGTCCCAAGGAAATCCGTGTAACTGGAAACTTGAGGTTGGTGAACATTGTGCCCACCACGTTGTTGGTGCTGTCCTTGCACGAGCTGACGAAGCAACTCGGTTTGAGCGGCCATTACTTCCGCCAAGCTGGGTGGTGGCGGTGGCTGCTGTTGTGATTCACTAGCACTAGCACCGAAACATTCCGGGTTACCACGGGTTGCTCTAACCATCAAAAATGTGAATGTTTATCATTAGCAACATGATCCATATTGCTTTCATGATTCAAAAGGATTAGCGCGGAAAAGTAGACTTCTGAAAGATCATGGATAGAATCGTGGACAGAATAATGTCTGCCATAAGAAACTTATAACTCCTGGTAGGTTCATCCAAAATTGCTCATATTTTGGCAGCGGGTAGGGAATTTAGAGATGTACAACTTTGGTATTCAGCTTAGACGCTAAATCGAATGCCAAGATGGTCGAAAGATTCACTCTTTGCTTCTCTGTCTCGGCTGTTTTTCAGCAGAACGAGTTATAGTATCTTGCCTATAACTCAAACTAGCAAGATCCAATAGTGCTGACATTTTGTGAGCTTTCAGGACATGGAATTCTTGACAACTTTGGTATTTAACTTGCTGCTCAGAAGGATCATCTTCAAAGGATAAAAGTTTTGACAAGATCATGCCATAGGATATGAACTAGAGGATGGAAGTTGAATATTTCTGGAAGCAACTTCAAAACTCCATAACTCCAATTTGAGTAATCCAGAAATTCTCAAACTTCACCAAAACATTCCTAAGGTATTAGCGAACAACTTTTCTAGTCAACTCCGGAGCTAGATCAGGCTCTAAGATGGTCTTCCTCTTAAGGTTTTACTTTACTATCTACCCAGAAATTTCAGTGAACAGTGGGCCAAGATTTCGTGCACCAGGAAAAATATACCTAGCCAAAAATTACCAAATTTTAACAGTATCTGCCTTACTAAATTTACAATAAGTTTTGTGTTGAACACTTTTGCAGGAAACTGTAGTAAGGGGGTATAAAAATTTATGTGGTAGAAGCGCTTATTTTGGGCAGAAAACTGACATCTCCAAGTTTCGGGTATTTCTCATTATCCATATGTTCAGAATTTTTCATATTTAGACAGGAGGTAGAATACAAATTTTGGAACAAAACTTTCAACATGAGTTCTTCCAGAAAGGATCATTTTCTAAGCACAATAAATTCATCTTTTCAGATATGGCAGAAATATGACAGATTTGCTAGATAATCCTTATGCAAAGACAAACTTGTGTGGGCGCATGAACCTTACCACTCTCACGCATCGCATTTTCAATTTCAGATTTATATAGTCATGATGCATGCACATCCTATTCATCCTCACAAAATAAAATAATTGCCAAATAGCTTTGGTCTTACGAAGTTAGTTTCAGTGGCATACACAATACATCTCTCGCTATAATAGCTAGTCAAGAATTCTCTAACCGTTCTTTAACTTATCGTAATCGCGGTTAGTGTACCTGCAGAAGATTGATATAGCATATATATATATATATATATATATCCATTGAACCATTCCTGCCAGCACTCATGAAAGCGTCCGTATTCATTACCGTTCACTATAGAAACGGCATCCATAAAATTGCCGCCGTACAGACGACGTTAACATAAGCTATCAAGATAGCGTATTCACGGGGGGTACCGTCTTGAGACGGGAGTATGAACAGCGATCGCCATACCCTGCGCCAAACCTTCTACTCCCAATATAATCAACTAATAGTTGGTATATTGGCAGCACCTCAAGTAAGCCACTGCTTAAGGGCAGCGTTCGGCTCGCATCACCGACAGGAAGGTCAAGCTCTCTCAGTTGGCTGAGGATTCTTACCTTCTTACCTTAGTGATGAGTGCGTCGTTACAGAAATTAAGGGTCGATTGTGCATAAAAGTAAGTTTTGACAGGAAGTAATATGCTGGGAGTTAGTTGATAGTATTCATAAGTTAGATAGCCACCTATTAACTTTCCCATAATCCCTTAGGGCTTTACGAACTAGGTACCATCCTTAACGAACCAACGCATTTTGCAAAACGCATTTTTTTGGTCAAGTTTTATGAAAACAAGTTTTTAAGGCTTGTTGCATTCTCTGGCGTATGCATTTCGGCTCTGATACCAGCTGTGGCAGAACCACCTGAATTAATCCGGCTCAAGCACGCTAACCATCACCACAAGGGCAATCGGGGCGAACTCGCACTTCAAATGGAGTAATCCACTGGTCTGTCGGGTAACCACCCGATACAACCATGGTTTTTGCTGATCGAAACCACACATACATGTACTCACACGAAGATGAGCCCAGAGGATACAACATTCCACAAATTTTACACCATAGGGTTCATCGTAAATTATTATTACAACTGAGTTCGAGTTCGTAAAATAAGGTACTTCAGAGTTCAAAATAATTGAGTTCTTCAGAGTTCAATGCAGCGAAAAAATAACGATAACTACTCTACGATACACAATGTCTCGATGAAGCCCGTACGAGACATCACTCGGCATTATCACCGTTGGCCGGGGGCGCATCCCATTCCACCGACCAGCCAGGAGGAAGGGTACACGGCCAAGTCAAACTAGCGATCATATCCTCAAAAGTATCACCTGAAAACAAGCCACAAGCAAGGCTGAGTATACTAATACTCAGCAAGGCTTACCCGACTAGTGTAATATACTTAGCCGACTCCTAGGCATGCAAGGCTTTTTGGCTTGAGGGGTTTGTTATGCCCGAAAAGCATATACAAGTAGGTCCTTACTTTCAAATTTTAGCTCCAGATTCTAGTTTTCTTTATCCATTCTAGGTAAGCAACTATCCGATATCATACATGGTGAAAGAATCAATTTTTCATCCAACAAGATTAATCATCATCATTGTTCCTCTTCTTACTTTATGTGGTAAAAGGGTTACGTAGTCTCAATAACCGCGAGAAACGGACGATTCGAATCGAATTTCTTAACCTTGCAAGGGAAATCTAAACACACGTCACGTGGTTACTCACAGAGTCACACGTGCAACATTTTCCTTCAATTCCCGCTTCACGAAACAGGCCCACCGCCCTCGACTACACGTCCCCATGGCCTGGCCATGGTGGCACATGCACCCGCCATTAGCTAGATGTGAACGAATTCAAGACGGTGGGGAGTATATTCCGGCCTCAGTTCAATCCAGTACTTAAGCTTACCGATTACCATATTCTCGGCATGTGGTTACTACGTTCAAAGACTTAACCACCACTACCACACACTACGGCCTTAGCATTTTTCACTAAACAGACGGGGCCTCAATCATCATCATAAACATCGTACCATAGCCCCGTCCGTCGACCTTATGATTGCAGCATGTAGTAAACATTCAACTCCTATATTCTCGCGAGTGACAGGAAATCACTCGACTTTTACCGAGTTCTATTAGCATAGCATACTATCGAACCTTACATCTAGTATTCAGAGCATGAGTACCTAGGATCATGCGACTAAGTTCTCATTCAACTCCTATAAACTTAATGCACAAGTAAAGTAGAGTAATAAGTTGCATAATTTAGAAAATAGGGTTCATGCTCCGGGGCTTGCCTTCTTGGGTAAAGTTAGTTTGGGGCTCGTCCGAACTCGGGTTCGGGTCTTCGACAGCTTCAGTTAGATTCACTTGGGCTTCACGCTGCTCACTCTCGGACGCAGGCACCAGCTCGTACGTTCCGTGGGCGAGAGTAGTCGATTCTATATGAATGCACAAGTGTAAGTTGTAGTGATGGTATATGACGATCATTTTCCCTCACGATAAAGTTGCAGTCCACAATAACATAGATTTGGTTGTAAAGTTACTTAGTTACGATTTCTTGGGCACTTTTTAACAGAAGGGGTGGTGTTGTATTAGAAATTTAATTTTCGCAGTATAAGCATGGACTAGGCACAAACACTGATCTATACAACATCTGGTGATGGAATTTTTATTCAGAGTACATTATGCAGAGATAGGACTACTGTAAAACTTTCAGACATTTTTATGCAGCAGAAAAATTATGAAAAAAGTATTACACAGCCACTGCTAGAACATAGTTATTTTTATACAGAAAAAACCATTCCTATATTGATGCTAAAACATTTTCAGGGTGTTAATCTATCCATATAGGTGTTACTGTAAAGTTTTCAGATTTTATTGTGCAAGATGCAAGGCATAATATATAGGACAAGATACACCTATTTCAACAAAGATTAATTTCTACAGGATGTTTTACAGAGTTTCGGAATATGAAACTTTTTACAATGCATGAGCTACACAAAAGAGTCCCTCAGTAAAAAGATGAACATTTTTCAAGCACAGAAACCAACTATCTTTATTTAGTGCATTTTTCCCACAACAAAATTATATAAATAAGTTACAGGGAGGAAAAGATTCTAAACTTTTTTTGCGGTATGGGAGCATCGCTATAATAGCTCTGGAAAAGTTTCACAACACGAAACACAATATAACAGCAGTTACAAATTAGTTTTATTATTTCATGACATAAACAAGCTTTAATAAAAAGTTTAACTAGAGATGGGTTCTGGTCCTAATAATTTTACACTCGCCTACACATCAAGCAACCAATCTACTATCCAAAAATCGGCATCAGAACTGGCCTACAACAGTGGGTACAATTAAAGTTTATTAAACCTTCCATTTAATTCAGAACAAAATATAGAAAACATCTGAAGAAATGCATGTAACAAAAGTTGTAGATTTTCATCTAACAATTCCAGAACAGTTGAGTTTGTATTTTTCTGATTTTTCTACGATTTTATATGAATTTTACAAGTTCACTATTTTTGAAATAAAAGTTTAAACACAGGTTTACAGATATGACCCTGGAAACTTGCGTGCAAACTCTTTTAAAGATTTCAATCGTTGCAATTCGGTCCTGGGTGGCGCTGGCACGGCGGCCGGCAAGATTTCGTCGAGGGGGCTCGTCGGCGGCCAGGGGAAAAGGGTCGGGGAGATCCAGGGAGGTGAGAGCTACCTTGGGATGGCCTTGGTCGGGGTTGGGGGTGGCTGGAGGTGGCTCGTCGGCGCGGAGCAGAGGGGCGGCGGCGGTGCGGAGCGTCGGCGACGGTGCTCCGGCGAGGAGGGGAGGGCGTGGGCTGGTCGATGAGCTTCGCGGCGTCGAGGGGAACCCATTTCGAGGCTTGGCTTGGACGGAGGAGCTTCGGAGTGGGCTGTCCAAGGAGCAGCAGGGAAGCGGCGGCGGTGTGGGCGGCGCTGGCGGTGCTCCGGCGGTCGAGCTGGTCGGGGAAGAGGCCCGTGAGCTTCAGTGGAGGGAGGGCAAGCTTGCTGGGCGATGGGTTTTGGGCAGTGGGAGGCTGGAGGATGGGACTCCACGGGCGGGTGGTGCACGGCGGCGGCAATGGCAGCGGCGGCAATGGCAGCGGCGGCGGCGTTCTGGGGGTTGAGGCTCGCGCGAGTGGCCTGTTGTTGCCTTTTATAGGCTGCAGGATGGAGGGAGAGGACCGGGTAACACTGGGGAGGGGCGGCACGACAGAGTGCGTTACTGGTCACGGTGGGCGGCGAGTAGAGCCGGCACGGCGTGCGGCGGGCGCGGGCAGGGGATTGGGCGCTGAGGATTTGGCGTGGGCTGCGGGAGATCACGCGGCGCGCGGGTTCGTCGAGGAGCTGCAGCAGCTGGTTTGCCGGGCGGTGAGCGCGGCGACTGGCGGAACGCGGCGGGGACACGGGCACGGCGCGGCTTGTCCATTGGGCGCGGTGGGCGGCGAGCAGAGGCGCGCGTCACCGGCGTGCGCGTGGCGTGCGCGGACTAGGGACGAGCGCGGCGTGCAGGGCGCGGCCAGGCATTGGCTTGGCACCTAGCGCCGGTCAGGCATCGCCGGCCAGGTGGCCAGCGGCGACTGCGCTGCGGGCGGAGGGTCGGGCGAGCGGAGGGTCGGGCGAAGCGTAGGTTCGGGCGAAGCGGAGGGTCGGGCGAGCATAGGGTCGGGCGAAGTGTAGGGTCGGGCGAAGTGGAGGGTTGGGCGAGCGTAGGGTCGTGCAAAGCGTAGGGTTGGGCGAAGCGGAGAAAGAAGGGTCTGCAGCGACGGCGCGTCGGAGGGTCGGGCGGAACGGAGAAGGAAGGGTCTGCAGCGACGGCGCGTCGGAGGGTCGGGCGGGGCGGAGAAAGAAGGGTCTGCAGTGGAAATAGAAGAAAAGGTAGGGGCTGGTTTGCAAATTCAAGTGTTTCTCAAATTTTCGTGTTGCAACTCAAAAATCTTTGAATATGAAAGTTGTTCAAAATGAAAAGTTACACAAGTTTTGTTTCAGGCCCAAGTTCATTTGAGTTTTAATTTAGCAGTTATTTTAAAAACTCAAAAAGTATGACTCGGAGGGCACGTCATTTCCTGGGCAAAAATTTGTATTCTCCCATAGGCTTCAACTAGACTTTTGATTATTAAGTCAATAATGATATGCCTATTCAATTTCGTATCCATGTTTGCATCGATGTGAAAGTTATTTAATTTGTTTGATTAATGTACATGTACTTATGCACATATACCCAACTATTTCAATTCAAAGCAAAACCAATTTATAATTCGTTTCTTTTAAACTTTTCTCAATTATTTATGCATCGTGTTAAACTAATGAGGTTTATTTCGTAATTTAAACACCCGAGGTGTTACAGCTACAGTAACTGTCCGCTAATCATGATTAATATATCTTATTAGATTTGTCTCGCAGTTTGCTGGCGAGTTCTGTAATTAGTTTTATTATAAGTCTATATTTAATACTTCAAATGTGTGTTGGCATATTCGATGTGACACGTCAAAACTTTATACCCCTGGAACTAAACACCCCCCTAATAACCAAGCGCCAGTGCACGACGTGCTTCGCTCCCAGTTTTTGAGGCATCACTTCGAATTGGCATCGTATGCCACAGTGGAAAGAGTGATGCCCAAACCATCTCCCTTCCCATTGAGCATCACTCAATGCACACATTGTGGAGGGCCAACGACCTGGGTGTAGTGTTGCTACCAAACTTGGGGTCTTATGACATGTTTCGCATGTTCTTTGTGTGGTATTTGGGCTACTCAAAAGAGCTGAGTTTGTGGCATGTGAAATGGCAAAATTGCAGTGACATTTTGAAAACAAAACATGTTCTTTCTTTATGATAATAGATAAAAAAAATTCCAGTTTCAGATATCGTCTTCTAATTAAGCATGCACCACCAGACCACATTAATGACAAGAGCCTCTTCTACTAACACGAGCACACAAGATATATGTACGCTAAGACATCATAATGCCAAACACATTAATGAGCCCTCCTATTTGCAGCTCGAGTAGCAATCGATGATGCATCTTCGCACCAACTAGTAGGGTATATTAAGAGAGAGAGAAAACAGAGTTTGAGCCAATTCCAACCATTGATAAGTTACTTCATCAGCTTGCTAATTGAGCCTATGAGCACGACCCAATGGATGGACAACAAAGCAATGTCCATAGCTATTATGGAGCAGAGAAGGCCTATGAACTTCTACAACAACACCTTTAAGGAGGGCACGACACCCTCAGGGACAAGGTTTTCACTAAGAAGAACCCATGACGTAAGAAGGGGCGGTCATGTATGTTTAAGTGAAAAGCAATAATTCCGAGCCGCCATTACTTTCTGCATGAATCAAGCTCAAGTGTTCATTAACTAAAGGCTCAAGTGTTCATTAACTAAAGGTGTCATTATCGTGGCGTGCTGCAAGATGCTATAATGTGCTTGTTGCACACCTTTGAAATCCTTATCGATGAAAGTTTTCCTCCCAACTGTGCCAACCCCTTCCAACCTTCCCAAAAAGTGTGGAACAGGCAAACCAGCTACTTTATCCTTTAGGTACCCTATGTAGCACTCGATAATTTTCTCATTACCGTATCCCTCTATCATGGACCCCTACGGGTATGCACGATTCAGTACGTTCCGGTTTAGAATGGACATGAAACGCTCATGCGTCCACATTTCGTGTTGGTAAAGTGAACCAAGCGCACGTATCTGGTCGACCATGTAAATCATTAGGTGCTCTGATCAAAATATCCCGGAGGGAAGCACATCTCGAGCTGCGCCATAGTCTCCCCAATAAATTCTTGGAGATCCTGCAATTCATCTTCGTCGATCACATTTTGAGAAATCTTGTTGAAGAAGTAACACAACTGAGTGATTACCATCTTCACGTATACTGGCTTGATCGCTCTTGTTGCAATAGGGAGGAACATCATCAGCAACACATGACAATTGTGATAGTTATAGCCGCATAGCAAGAGGTCTTTCATCGAGACTAGTTTCCTTAAGTTGGATGAGAGATGACATGGGACTCTGATCCCATGTAAGCTCTCGCACATTGCCTTCTTCCCATCATGTGTTAAGTTGTATCTAGCCGGGGGAAGTTCATATCTTCCATTCCCTTTATCCACAGGGTGAAGATCTCCTCTTATCTTTATGGCAACCAGGTCTTGACGCGACATCGAGGTATCCTTTATTTTTGCTGATGTCTCCAGAAGGACCCCAATTGTGTTGCCAAAACATTCTTCTTGAGGTGCATACCATCGATTGCATGGCATGCCTCAAGATCCGCCCAATACGGCAAGTACTCATAGAAGATAGACTTTTTCTTGAATGACACGCCTTCGATAGGTGTCTTATCTCTGTTTCTCTTATTCCCATCTTTCATCTTCTTCCCATAGGTGACCTGGATGGTCCTAACCATTTCGAAAACATAGTGCCCGTCTTGTTTTACGGGTGCAGAATGTAACTCAGGCCTGCCATAAAAAAATTGTAGAATTTCCTACTTCGGTACTGATGTCCTTCCACCAAGAAGCGCATGTACCTAAGATAAACTACCTTTCTAGAACCTTTCAGGAAAGACGATACAGTGTCATCCACGCAGACAGTGCATCATGTCCTACCTTTGATCTGTGCTGAAAGGATAAACAAAGTTTGGTAATCATGGATGGTGACAAAGATAATAGCTCTTAGATTAAGGGGCTGCTGTGTAAAACCATCAACGATATTGATACCCTCCTTCCATAGAGTTTCCATCTCTTGCATAAGAGGCTCAACAAAAATATCTATATCAATGCTAGGATCCTTAGGGCCTTGTATAAGGATCGATAGCAAAAGATACTTCCTCTTCTGGCACAACCATGTAGTCAGGTTGTACATCGTCAAGATCACTGGTCATGTCTTGTGAGTGCTAGTTCTATCACCAAAAGGATTCATTCAATCAGTACTCAATCGAAAACAAACATTCCTCAGGTCCTTTCTAAATTCCACATAATACTGCTCATCGAACTTCTTCCATTGGCGAGCGTCAGCTGGATGTCGGAGCTTTTCGTCGCCCTTCTTTCGCTTATCCAAATCCCACCACCGCATCAGTCTAGCATCCTTTGGGTTGGAGAAGAAATGCTCAGGCGATCGACAACTGGAAGGTACCACATAACCATGACAGGAATTCTGCTTTGCTTCTCAGAAATGCCTAAAGTAGTGTTTGCTGGCTCATCAGAGGCAACACTATTCCTTACACCCTTCCTCTTCCTTTTATTCCCATCGGATAGACCTTTAATGTTGCCACCGTAATAACCGCTATTGTTCTTGTATCGACTTGTAGAACAACCAGGGCAATTCTTCAAGTCTTTGAAAGTATCCCCACGATATAAGATATAATTATTTGGACATGCATGGATTCTTTCCACACCCATCGTGAACGGATTAAAAAATTTCTTTGCTCGATAGGTATTGGCAGATATTTTATTTGGCTTTAGAAGCAACCGAGCCAACAAACGTAGGAGATCATTCAAAACTATTGTCTCGAATTGTTCTTAGCCTTTAGAGTCAACAGCTCAAGTGTGAAATGAAGCACATTCCAGTGTTTTAGATATCCCTTCGATCGCTCATATATATTTTTCTCCGCTGATTTTTTCACCGTCTCAAAGTTTGCTAACCCCTTTGCAGTACCTACCAATAGCTCTGCTTTTGTGTGGCACAACAACTGGCTAAGGAAATCACCGTCATTAAGTTCGTCGTCACTACCATCATAACTACCACCATCGATGGGCCCCTTGCCGACACCATCACCATCATCATCGACGATATGCGCACAAAAATCAGCATAAGTATCAAAAAATTTATCAAAGTCAACGTTTTCTATCATTTCATCGAGTGCATTCTCCATCTGAGGTACTGTTGTTGACACCGGATTTTGACCAGCACATCTAGAATATTCGGAGCGAGCTGGAGGTCATCGGCACCCGGTACACATCGGCAGGGATCGCATGCGAAGCTAGCGTGCATATGGATGATGATGAAGATATGCCACGGTGGACGGATCTGCATATACATGAATGGGGAAAAAATACAGGTTCTGCGTATATCACAAGGATTATTTACGTGCATGAGAAGGACAATCCAGCATGTGCATATGTCAGAATAAAATAATCAGGTTGCTACGTGGCCACGTGGGGAAGGATGTGAAGGAGATGCATATC
The DNA here is from genome assembly GCA_032594955.1 of Panicum miliaceum. NCBI lineage: Eukaryota > Viridiplantae > Streptophyta > Magnoliopsida > Poales > Poaceae > Panicum > Panicum miliaceum. The sequence goes on along the minus strand of CM064057.1, from coordinate 48,714,735 downwards.
CATATACGTGAGGCATGATGCCATGTACATGGGTTCTCCGCATGATTTATCTGGACCAAGCAAAATGATTAAATTAAGTTGCTGCACGGAAAGAAGAAGTCCAGGATAATCACACATGCAGATTGGTCTGTGCATGGACGGGACCGAGGGGGCTTCATTAGCAAGTACTGAGGGGGCTTCATTAGCGAGGATTCCACGTAAGGAAAACTAGAATTCATATATCTTAATATTTTCTTTGATTTAGATATTTTTTATTTAGCAAGTTTAAGATGTGCCGTGATCAGCTAGGTTGTCTAGGCTATAAATATGTACCCCAGGGTCATTGTAACAAATCATCTCTCGATCAATCAAACACATCTACCTTTTCGTCTTTACCTTTTTGCCCTAGGAGTAGGAGTAATGTAGTTTTTCGATGAGTTCTTCAGCAAGCTGGACTGCATCGCCTCGATCTCCAGTTCGCCGTAGTCTTCGTCACCAGGTATCCTAGATTCCGACTTCCAGACGCATCGCTGTAGTTGGATCTAGTTCTTTTCCACCAGTTATCGAGTACCTTGGATCTTCGACTAACGGCACATCGCTTCTGTCTTTATCTACGATATTCACCAGTTATCGATTCTCATCATATCTCGTAAGGCTGCATCAATTTGATCTCTTACTAGATGTGGTAGAATCACAGTTATCCTAGACTTGATTAAAATTGCACCGACCGATATTCCTTTAATGTATCGTCTCCTATTAGCTTGCTTTGATTAGCTTTTATTGTGTTGAGGTAGACGTTAGATTTTTTAATGGCTTGTTGCATCTTTATCTCTGCTGCTCCTCAAGTACTGTTGGGATTGAGTTCTATTGTGGATAGATCATTGGCTTGTGGAGTTTAGATTAAATTGTTGCTGCCAGCGTTTCTAGATTGCATCTGATTCATCGCTGTAATTTCACTATAGATAACGGTGTTGACGTTAATCTAAGCTTTATAAGCTTGTGGCCCTAGTCGCAGTGGGGCAAGGGCTAACCGGTGCCCCGTTTCCTATCAGATTTCTGGCCGATTGCTTTCACACTTTGCTATCATTAATTGTGCAGCTCTGGTCTGGACAGTCGATGAGCCATTTATGCTCATCAGGATGCTGTAATCGGCCCCATGGCCGATTATTTATTTGTCATGATTTACTTTGCTACATCATTATCGCTACTGGTGCCAGGATCGCATCGGCCTGATCGGCCGATCGCTGAAGCTTAAGAGGATTATCTTCACCTTATCAGTTGACTGGTCAAACTGACTGGCATGCCGTGGACACCATGCGCGCCGATTTGGATTCTGCACTGGAGTTAAGCATATTTCCTAGGTCCTCGCATGTGATCGGCGTGAAAGGCCGATCGTCAGTTTTTTACGTCAACATGCTTTTGGCACGCCTGGTGGGACAGATTAAATATTTCTATTGACCCGGCTGGTGATATTCAAGCCGTCATATTGAGAAAGTTTTCTCAGTCACAATGGAGAGTTTGACGAAAGAACAAAAGCAACTGGTAGAGCAAAATATTGCTCATTTTCAAAATTAGGCAGCCGACGGGATCCGCATCGGCTTTTGAATTGCAGTTTTCCTCGGTGCGTGCTGACTTCTGTCGGTGGAAGAAAAAGCCCATGCAAAATATTGAGCCGATGAAGAGAGGCTAGCAGATGCATGTATTAGCCCATGAAAGCGAGATTGCAGCTGATAAGACAACTTCATCAAATTGCACTTTATTCTATGATGAATTTAGGCAGAGGCTGTACAAGGGTTAACAGGTTGTGCGATATATATGTCGACTCGTTTACATATAACATTGGGCGCAAATAGTATTGATCGGCTCCTGGAAAGTCAATTGAGATTATCGGCTGGGGCAAGTCAGAGGTTCCAACAAGCCTAGCATGTCAGAGATACGAAGAAAATTGGCAATTCAGACAGCCGAGATAGAAGATGAAACGGCCAATCAATATATTCCTGTGACGTACATGCATGTAAATACATAAACCATGATTGGCCAGTTTCTATGCATCTGATCGGCTTGAAGAAGGAAAAAGACCAATTTCGGCTCGCAGGAACAAAAGAAGTCCAACAGTTAAAGGAAAAATCACTACGACAAAAAAAAATTAAGGGTGGATAAAAATATATTTTTAGGGCGGGTGCGGTACCCGCCGCTAGTTCTCGCAGCTAAAAATACGATTTGTAGGGGCGAGTAAAGCGTCCGCCCTAGAAAACCATGACCCGCCCCTAATAATCGATTCCCAGAAAATAAAAAAATTGGAAAAAAATCGAAAACACAAAATAAAAAGAAAAGATATCCCAACTAACCAGCCACCACCACAAGCCCCTCTAATACCGAGTTATAATTATTTTCACGAAGTATACACACTTGCATGCCCCAGGGTTCGAACCGCATACCTCAAGCCTCACGCATACCTTCCTTACCACCACACTACACAGTCAATTATAATTCAAGGGGGTATGTTATCCTTTTATATTAACTCTGGAATTGATTTGCCCGCCCCTAGAGATCATTTGTAGGGGCAGGTGACGCTATCACCCGCCCCTAGCAATGTTTTTCAATTTTATTCCGAAAATTTATTTAAATTTTTACATATAGCAAAACAAATAAAAAAAGTGAAATTTTAACCATAAGGATATTGTGACATGTATAACATAAGAAAATTTTCAAAAACAAATTTCAGTGTATATAAAGGTTAAAGATGTTGAAATCATAATGTATAGCTACCCCACACTATTATCTCATACTACACATGGATACCTTTGTGTTTTTAACACTCGTAATTATTACATGTATTGAAATATGATTGCCGTATTTTTTCCTAGTTCTATAGGTCACAATATTCTTATGGTACAAATTTTACCTTTTTTTGATGTGTTGTAATACATTTTTGCATTAAATGAATTATTGGAATAATTTGAAAAATTATTTATAGGGTCGTGTGGGGGCCTCACTCGCCCCTACAAATCCATTTATAGGGCCGGTTTGGAACATCAGTCGCCCCTAAAAATTATTTTCAATTTCATTCTCAAAGTTTATATGGTTCGAAAAATGCCCCAGCCCCGAACCCTGTCGGGATGTTCGGACGTCAACAAGTTGGGGACGAGCAAAGGGCAGCTTGGGGATTCTTATTGACGCTCGCTACGGACCAATTTCGATCGTCAATTTGATCAGAAAATTAGGATGACTAGCATACTTAACTTACATATTTATCTAGAATAATATCGTTTCCACATTCCCCTTGGAGAATTTGCAATGTAGGGAAATTGAGCAGAAATCAGTGTTAAACAAGCACCTCAATCCAAGGCAAGTGACGTCGACCAATCAGAGCGCGCCCTTTGGACTCCCATGTGGATTGAAGGGCCCACCAAAGCACGCAACCAACTTGACAGCGTCTACTCACGCATAGGAGCGACCAGGACACACATGGCAGCCACCCAGAGCAAGTTGGGCTCGATCTGGGCCAAGCCCAGGTCGGCCGACCCATGTAGGTCCGCCGACACACCAGGGAGGAACCGACTTACCTCCCTTGATGTGGCGCTTCCCCATTGGCTCCTAATGGCGGTTTTGCAAGGCTTCGGTCATTTGGGCGCCGAGGAACTGCTGCACACCCCCCTCACTCACCTCTATAAATATGAGGGGGTGCTACAATAGAGACACACCACAAGTTGAAGCCTCTCTCAAGTTTCTCTCTTGCTTAGTCTTTAGGATAGTGGAGTTTAGGTGAAGTAGCTCTTCTTCGGTTCCCGAGTCTTGCCTAGGAGTATTCGGTATGGGTTTTACTCTTCCTCTCCTTTGTAATATTCGGAATTCCTTAATATAGTTATCTTCTAGTTTAGTGTACTCGTATAGTATATGTTCTGTGTATTCAGACGTGTGTGCTATGCTTAGTTTATATCTAGGACTGATATCTTGCATGATTAGACATGGTAAGACATCTAGGCTATGGCATTGGTTCCAGTATTCGCGCATGTTTGCTCTAATGTGATGTCTGTCCATCCGAAGGGTGGGGGCTCTGCACGGGGCACTAGAGTATCGCTTACTAGTGTAGACGTGGTGTCTGGGCTAATCAGTGTTGTTGGATGCGGCTCTATACCATGGTTAGATGAGGTAGGCGGCAGGTGGTGACAGCCCTTTCCGTCCAGCGTAACCATCCCCATTCATGTAGTAGTTGTAGGAGGTGCATAAAATAGCCTTGAAGATTTAGTGGCCACCTAGTCATATCTAGTGCGGTCTCCCGGTGATGCCTGGGAGCCTAGAGCTCGTTTCTAATCATGTGTATGTGTATGAGTGCCTAGTATAGACTGTATGCTTAGTTAGGAGTACATAAGTCCTTAGATTAGCTTTCTTCTTCCTTTCTCCCTTCATGTAAGCTTTGCATAGAGTTAGAACTTGAGTAACTTGTGTGTCACACTACCTCTTTACCATATATTATCTTACCCCTGTTTATTCAATAGAATATTCATGCTAGAACAAATCAACATACTAATCTATTCCAATAACTGTTGTCTTCCCTGCGGTAGTATAAATGCTATAGCGGTATTCCATGCGCTTGCAGATCCTTCTGTAACGTAAGAAATATCCCACAGCATTTCTGGCGCCGTTGCTGAGAAACACCTATCCTAGTGATGTTGCTACAAAACGCCAACAAGCATTTTTGGCGTTGTTGCCTAGGAATGGATTCTATGTCCATACTTGGTGACTGCATTATAAAATGTCAACAGTCTGACAAGCCCCCGAGCTCTTCATGGCCGAGTACTGCAGGCTTCGAGGCTGAAGTCGTCCTTTGGTTTCTCCAGAAACTCCATCTCGTAGGCGTCTTCCGAGTACTTCCTTGGCTGCATCGAGGCTGTGAGGTGCTCATGCCCCCAGTACTTTTAAGTCTTCCTTTATATGGGGTGCGATGCAAATCGCACTCCATATGAAGTAGCCCCCGAGCCTTAGGTTGAATCGAAGAATCAAGCTGAGAGTCAAATTAGTCTTGAATATTCTTTCTTATCTTCCAAATATTTTTGAAAAATAAGTCGTCAATGACACGTGTCCCGCAGCCCCCGAGCCTTGAATGCAAATCCTGAGGTTTGAAAAAAGGATCCAAAAGAACGTGGCATACTGAACAGTGTTGTATGTAGAGTATTGGACTTGAATCGATATGTGACATGAATTGATGGTATTATTGGGAGAGATTGGTTTGGAATTTAAAAAAACCCCTCTTTTCGGGATTAACTCCCTAAAAAATAGTTAATCAAATAACTTCCCCCAAAATTATCCCAAATTACCGCTCAAAACAAATCACATTTATGGAGAAAAATTGCTTATGCACAGTGAACTTGGCCCGCTCGCTTAACCGTGTGGAGACTTTAGGGTTTTCATCCCTTCACTTCACTGCCTTTAGCCCTTTGCATTCTTCTGCTCCTGCGCCGCCAGCCATTCTAGATCTAGATCCAGAAAAGCTCCTTGAGCCTTCCTGCTCCTGCTGCTCGTTCTACTCGAAGAGTCCGTTTTCCCCTCCGCAATCATCTACACCCTCTCTCTCAAGCCCCTGAGCTCATGCAAGTAAAGCGACTTGTGACGTTAAGGATGGGCAACAAGAAGATAGCGTCCAAGGGCGAGAAGAAAAGCAAGGAGCAGGAAACCACCAAGTGGCGACTGGGAACGAAGTAAGTGCACCCGTGAGAACCTTCTCAATTTGGTTGCACAAGGTTTACTGTAGGGGGAGGAGGTGGTTCAGTGGAAACCCTCCTTCCGCTATATTTATCCGCAAGAAAATGTAGATCAGATTGTCATCTTCGAGCACTTCGTCGAAAGGGGATTGGCCCTCCCCGCCTCTGATTTCTTTCGTGGCCTTCTTTTCATTGGGGTATTCAGATCCATCATCTGAACCCTAATTCCATCACTCGCATTACCATATTCGTCCACCTCTGCGAAGCTTTCCTTGGCATTGAGCCACATTTTGATCTTTCGCTATTTTTATCCATCTGCGCCCCCAACCTTCCGCTGAGAAACAAGCCATGGTTGGTGGGGCAGGTCTCCAATTTAAGCAAGGGAAGGGGAAGGAGTACCTCGAGTACAAGCTCCCCACTAACCACTCGGGCTGGACAGAGTTATGGTTCTACGTTGGAAACCACCAGCCTGCATTGCCAGAGAGAATCACAGGGAACGCAGTGCAAAGGCGTGAGTGGAATGAAAAAGTTGAACTCAAGCGAGATGGAGCAAGTTTCTGAGTTGCTCGAGTTGATTGCCGCTCTGAAGGAGATGGGCATGACTGGAGCATCAGTCCTGCTCTAAATGTTAAAGCGCCAAATTCAGCCACTGCAGAAGAGATGTAGATTTGGATTCAACTACTTAGGCAGTAATGATCCTTCTCGCCTGACAACAAAAATCCTTCCGCCCCAAACTGCTTTTGCCCGTGTTCAGTGAGTACTTCTTGACGTGAACACGGTGCCATATCTGCCAAACCTCTTTAGCGCCGACAATCCACCAAAAGAGGTACGAGTCATATGCCTTTCGAGTACTTTGTGTTTACTTTTGCTACAAGCTGTCTACTAACTGCTCTCTTGTCTTGTATTTTGTAGGGTCACACTGCTCTTTATCACTACCCTGCTCTGAACCCGGACGTACCTCGGCTTGATTTCCTGCAGCCAAGTACGTTCCAGAAGCCCAAAAGCAGTTGACCAGCTTATGACCCCTTGACTAATGAAGAGGTGACAGAATCTGACGACGATCTTACTCTGGCAGATTTGTTGAAGAAGTTAGGCAAGGAACCAGCAGGCAGCAGTGAGGTGCCAAGCCACCCGACCAAGCCGCGGGGAGCTGTGAGGAAGCGCAGGCTGTCCCTCGTCGGCTTGCGAGATCATAGTGGAAGATGACTACTAATTTCGAGTACTTCCTTGTTTGTAGTCTTCGCCACTAGAGTTTTTCCTGAGTTCTTTTGTTTTCTTCTCAGTACCCCTGCTTCCCCTTCCCCCAAACATGCCAAAGATGGAGTAAAAGCGTTCAATCGGGGATGATGTCGCGCTGGAACCAAGCATTCAGTCTGGTGCGACGGACCTGTCAACTGAAGGCCCTGTACCAGACCCGAGCAGCCCTGTCCCACCGAACACCACGGAGGTTCCACCAAAGGAATCTGCTGTCACTCGGGGAAATCGGTTACTCCGAGACCTCGGTTGCTCCAGTTGAAGAAGGTGATGACCAAGAAATTGTCCAAGTAAGTTTCGAGTACTTTGACTTGGGGCGTTCCGTAAGTTTTTCATTCTGTACTTGATGTAATCACTTTTGCATGCAGAGCCTCCTCTGCTCTGAGCTTCGACGGGCTTGATGTTGCCTCAGCGGTCCAAGCCCCCGAGCATGAGAAGAATCCAGATGTTGCAGCATTGAGCGCCAATGCCCCTCCTCCTTCTCCTCCTCCTCCTCCTCCTCCTCCAGCCGCCATTGCCAAAGCAAAAAAAGAAGTCATACCAGAACAAGTCGAATCGGACCGAGTCAAAGTGGAGACGCCCACGCCCGAAATTCCCACAGGTGAGCCTATCCTGCCGCCCCATCCCCCAGCGCATGCTTGCCGGAAGCTAGGTTAGTCACTGCGGGTGAAGTGGCAGGCGGTCCGCCAGAGAGGTCAGAGGAGAGAAATGTCGGCGTTGCGGGGGCAGCAGATCCTAGCGCAGAAGATGTCGATGCCGCGGGCGCGTCAGACCCTGGCGCCAAGGATGCCAGCACCGCGGGCACATCAAACCCTGGCACAGCTGGCACTGAAGGAGAGGATCTGTTGGTCACGCCCTACGGGTGGCAGCATACCATCCCCGTGGATCTGATCAACAATCCAATGCTGAGCAGGGAGAAGAGAAAATAGCTCCAGAGCACCTTCAAAGACTATACGAGTTCACAACTGTAAGTGAATATCCTTGATCGAGTAGTTTTCTGCCTTCTACCTGCTGTATCCCTTATAATGAATATGTTTTCGCTGCAATCGTATCCTACAGACTCTGATAGACCAGCCCAAGAGAAATCAGACAAGCTTAAATTCATTGAGGAAGGTCACCGCAAGCTGCAAGAGAAAGACCGCAGAATCTCTGAAGAAATCTACAAGAATGTAGAGCTGCATAATAAACTAGAAAAGTTGAAGCATGAATCAACTCGTGAAGCCTGGCTCCTCAAGAATGACATTAAAAATCTAGAGAAGGAGAAGGCTGAGCTGATCGAAAAGAACAAGGCGATCTCCAAGGCCCACCGAGGTAACTGTCAGTCTATCTTAGCTTCCTTCATTGGTGTTTGGTCGAGTAGTTTTTCTAAAGCTACCCGAGTACCTCTCCTTGTCTTGTCCTCGCAAAACTCAAAACCACATTGAAAAACAAAGAGAGTATGATTATTGATATGAAGAATCTTGTTTACCGTGGTGCAGATAATGTCGAGCGCCTGGAGAAAGTCCTCAAGGACACCGACGCTCAGTTCCTTGACGCCATGAAGAAAATCAAGTCCATGCTTGCAGAGAAGAAGAGCATGCAGAAAGAACTTGAGGATCTTAAGGCTGCTGCTCAAGTTGTCGTCGAGATGGTGGAGCTTCCGACAGAAGGTGTGACTGACGAAAGAACTTTGTTGGAGAAGCTTCAAGCGACTCCGCAGAAGGTCGCCAGTTACATCTCGGAGGCCACCAGGACTTACATAGCTCAAACTCTTGCATTGGTGAAATCATTCTGGCCAAAGGCTCAGCTGGAACAGCTTGGAGAAGGGATGGCTGCCGACTGCTCTGTTGAGCAATTCACTAAGTATCATGAAGTAGTCGAGCCAATCACCGAGAAGATTGCAGAGAGCCTGGAGAAAGAGGGTTAGGAGAAAAAACAATGTGCCATGAAAACACTTGTATTAATTATTGATATGTATATATCTTTTCCTGTTGATCATTTTCAGTCTTTATCAACGAGTGATATTTGCTGATTTGATCATAGGACTTAGCATAATTGGACACGTTTGGGTCAAGCTACGCCAAGTGCATCGACTTGGGGGTAGTCATGAACTTGACGTTCCATACGTGCGCTCATAGAGCAAAGGGACTTAGTCAGGTTTTACCCACTCATGCGGTACTCTGGACTAGTCTTTTAGGCTTAATCACCTCATCGGTTAGCTATCGAAGTTCTGCGTGTAGCAGGAATAACTTAACCGGAAAGATGGGCTTGGTGACCCCTTCAGTATTTGCCTTAACGCTCCCTGTCTGTATGAGATGAGTAGTCATAGCAGTAGCCGGAAAAGTAGTAGCACGGAAAGTACTCAAGGGGTTGACCTCATGGGCGATACTAGTCATAAGAACTCGTGGCGGAGCCCACGAGTATAGACAAGCTAAGTATAAGTACTCGTGGTGGAGCCCCCCCCCCCCCCCCCGGTTAAAACTAGGCGAAAAAATGTAAGAACTCATGGCGAAGCCCCCGAGTTAAAACAGTAACATTGTAAGAACTCGTGGCAAAGCCCCCGAGTTAAAACAAATGATAAAGGAGTCATTTTGGGACAAAATCAACTCTTTATTAATAACAAAAGTTGTCGTGCAGTTGACAGATTGTGTACAATTTGTACTAGGCGTAGAATTTCCAGAGATGCTCTATGTTCCAAGAGTTAGGAACCTCCTGGCTGTCAGGGTACTGCAGGCGATATGACCATGATCTTGTGACTTCAGACACGATGAAAGGCCCCTCCCATCGCGAGTTAAACTTGTGCAGCCCAGTTTCATCTTGGATGCGACGGAGGACTAGATCACCAATGCTGAAGGATCGCTCCCGCATGTTGCGATCGTGGTAGCGCCGAACGCCTTGTAGATACCGAGCTGACTAAACGAGGGCACTGCATCTAGCCTCATCGATTGAGTCTAGTTCCAGTTGCCAAGCTTTGTCAGCCTCGCCTTCATCATACATCTCCACTCTTGGAGACCGCCACATGATATCAGCTGGGAGTATGGCTTCTGACCCATAGATAAGAAAGAAGGGAGTATGCCCTGTGGCTTTTGATGGTTGAGTTCGAAGCCCCCAGACGACATGAGGCAATTCGAATATCCCTTTGCCACCCTTTTTGTTGTTTTCGTCATAGAGTCTTTTCTTCAGGCCGTCCAGGATTAGGCCATTTGCTCTCTCGACTTGTCCATTGGCCCTTGGGTGTGCTACTGACACATACTTGATTTTGATTGAGGCATTGTCACAGAATTCCGAGAACTGATTTACTGTGAAGTTTGAGCCCAAGTCTGTGATGATGGTGTTGGGGAAGCCAAAGCGATGTAGGATATCCGAGGTGAAGTCGACTGCCCTATCTGGTGTGAGCTTGGTAATCGGCTTGTACTTGATCGACTTTGTAAACTTGTCGATGGCCACCAACACATGTGTAAAACTTCCTGGCGCCGTTATTAAAGATCCGATCATGTTGAGACTTCAGCATAGAAGGGCCAGGAGGGCGGTATGGTGATGAGGTTGTGAGCCGGGACATGAGACTGCTTGCCGAAGAATTGACAATTCTGGCAATTGCGCACGAGCTCTTCAGCGTCAGCCACCGCTGTTGGCCACTAGAATCCTGCTCTGTAGGCCTTCCCGACTAGTGTTTTGGATTATGCATGATTTCCACAGGTTCCCCCATGGATCTCACATAGAATATTGCATCCCCATGCACCCGGGACACACTTCATGAGTACTCCAGAGCTTGCTCCACGCTTGTCTAGCTTGTCACCGACTAGAACAAGCCCTTTGCTGCGCCTCATGATGTGTATTGCTTCTGCGCTTTTCGGACATGTTCCAGGTGGAAGTTGTTTGTCCTTGATGAAGTTGATGTAGTGCTCCCACCAATCTACCTCCGCCATCATGACCTCCTGACTAGAATCTAAAGACACTGGGTCGGTGTTACCTGAGCTGGGGTCTTGATCGATGGCTCCTTGAGTTCTTGGACAAACACTCCTGCTGGGACTTGAGCTCAAGTTGATCCAAGCTTGGAGAGTACATCTGCTCCCACGTTGTAGTCCCGGACGACATGATGGATCTCCAGGCCTGCAAACTTGTTCTCCAGCTTGCGCACTTCTGCCACATATACGTCCATTGCTTCCTTGTTGTAGTCCCACTCCTTGTTGACTTGTTGCACGACTAGTTGAGAATCCCCGTAGACTAGTAGCCGCTTGATGCCAAGGTAAACTATCAATCGGAGCCTGTGGAGTAGTGCCTCATATTTGTCCTCGTTACTGGAAACCTTCCAAAATATTTGTAGAACGTATTGGAGTTGTTCGCCCTTCAGAGAGATGAAAAGTCTCCTGCCCCGCCGCCTTCGAGCTTGAGCGATCCGTCGAAGTACATCATCCAATGCTCTGGCTTGTTGACAGGAGTTGGGATTTGGTTTTCCCGCCACTCGGCCATGAAATCGACCAACGCTTGTGATCTGATGGTTGTCCTTGGCTTCAAGTCAATGGAGAGGGCCCCCAGTTCTACTGCCCACTTGGAGATACATCTAGTGGCCTCCCGGTTGTGGAGTATATCCGCCAACGGGAAGTCAATAATCACTGAGATCTGGTACTTATCAAAGTAGTGGCGGAGCTTCCTGGATGTGATGAGTATTGCGTGGAGTAGTTTCTGAATTGAAGGATAACGGACCTTCAACTCAGAGAGTACTTCGCTGATGAAGTAGACTGGCCTCTATACGCCGAATACATGGCCTTCCTCATTCCGCTCCACCATGATAGTTGTGCTGATCACGTGAGTAGTTGCAGCAATGTATAGCAACAAGTTATCACCTGGGCGTGGTGCCAGGAGTATGGGAGGCGACTACGGATGTAGCTTGAGATCCTATAGTGCCCGCTCAGCTTCCTCCGTCTAGTGGAACTTGTCCTTCTGCTTTAAGAGCTTGAAGAAGAGAAGGCCACGTTCTCCAAGTCGTGAGATGAATCTGTTCAGCGCCGCCATGCACCCCATCAGCTTCTGAACATCCTTGACCGTTGCTGGAGCCTTCATGTCGGTGATGGCGATGATCTTCTCTGGATTGGCTTCAATCCCTCTGTGACTGATGATGAACCCGAGTAGTTTCCCTGATGGTACGCCGAAGACGCACTTAGTCGGGTTTAGCTTCCATTGGTACTTGCGCAGGCTATTGAAAGTTTCTTCTAGGTCCGCAATTAGGTCCTCGGGATTTCTGGTCTTAGTGACCACGTCGTCCACATTGCGGTGTAGCTGGTCTGCGAAGAACATTTGAATTGCCCGCTGGTACGTTGCTCCCGCATTCTTCAACCCAAAGGATATTGTTTTGTATGCATAGGTCCCAAAGGGTGTAATGAACACGGTCTTGATTTAGTCATCTTCCTTGAGGACAATTTGATGGTAGCCCGAGTAGCAATCAAGGAAGCATAAGAGTACACATCCGGCGGTGGAGTCGATTACTTGATCGATGTGCGGTAGCCCAAAGTGGTCCTTCGGGCAGTGCTTGTTGAGATCGGTATAATCGACACACACATTCTCCATTCATTATTATTATTCTTCTTTACAAGGACAGGATTAGCTACCCACTCTAGCTGGAACACCTCTTTGATGAATCCAGCCGCGAGTAGTTTAGCTATCTCCTTTTTGATTGCCTCCCTTTTGTCTTGAGCAAATATAAGGAGTCATTGCTTCTTTGGAGTAGCGCTAGGATTTACATTCAGACTATGCTCAATCAGTTCCTTTGGCACCCCTTGCATATCTGCTGGTTTCCACGCGAATATGTCTCGGTTGGCCCTAAGAAAACTGATGAGCGCGCTTTCCTATTTGGCGTCGAGTTGTGACCCGATCAGGGCCATCTTGGACGCGTTGCCTTCCTGCAGCTCGATGGTCTTCAGTGCGAGTTCTCCAGTTCGTCTTCTTCGTTGGGATTTCCAGCCTGACTGGCAGAGCTGTTGCACGGCCGCGAGTGCTGCTCCTGAAGTATCTGGCACATGCGTAGTCGAGGAGTACTCGATGGCCTCCTGGTCGCACTCATACAACTTCTTCAGGTCGACGCGGAAGGTGAGTACCCCACTCTTTCCTGGCATCTTCAGAAGCAAGTAGACTTAGTGCGGCATGGCCATGAATTTGGCCAGCGCCAGTCTTCCCAGGATAGCGTGGTATGATGATTCGAAGTTGGCCACTTCGAACTTGATGCACTCGATACGGTAATTCTCCCTCGTGCCGAAGGTGACGGGGAAAGTTACTGTGCCAAGGGGCATAGTTGCGTTCCCTGGTATGATGCCATAGAAGGGAGATTTTCTCAGAGTAAGCATGTCGGTGAAGTTGAGACCCATCTTCCTCAAAGTAATAGCAAAGATGAGGTTGAGGCCGCTTCCCCCATCGATGAGTACTTTGGGAGCCTGACGTTGGCCACCACTGGATCCAGGACGAGCGGGAGTTTTCCTGGCTCTGAGAAGCTTGTCCACTGATCAGCCCTAGAGAACGAGATGGGGACCTCCGACCACTGAAGAGGTCGTGGTACCGCCGGCTCGATGGACATGATCTCGCAGAGTCTTAGCTTGTGTGTCCTCCTGGAGGGAAAGCCTGATTCCCCGCCAAAGATGGCGTTGATGGTCTTGGACACATCCGGGAATTCAGTGGCATTGGTCTTATCCTCCGGGTCCTCGTCCTCCTTGTCCTTCTTCTTCTTGTCACTCTTCTCCATGGGCACGGCATTGAGGGACCTCAGGAGTTGATAGCACTCGTAAGCCAAGTGCTTGGAGTGTGGGTGCCACGGGCATTGCTTGTGCAGGAGCTTCTCGAACTGCTCTTGCAAGTTGCCCAACTTCTTGCCGCGCGAGGCACACTCGACAACCATGACAAGATCGTTTGGCTTGCGCTTCCGGGAGGATCTCGAGTAGTCCCACTGGCTTCTGTCGTTGCGGTGGTCGTTTATCCGTTTGTTGTTGTAGTCGCAGTCGTGCTTCGAGAAGCGATCGTGCTCTTGCTCCTCTTGGTCCGCCCAGGTCTGCATCATGTCGCGGAGGGCAACAATGGTCTTAGGGCTGTTGCGGCCAAAGTCGCGGAAGAGAGCCTGGTCAGTGAGGCCGTTGTGGAAGCAATCGATGACGTCGTTCTCCGAGATGTTGGCGATCGTGGCGCGAGTGTTGAAGAAACGATGAGTGTACGAGCGCAGGAGCTCGTTTCTTTCCTGTTTACACTGAGACAGGTCATGGCGAGTACCTGCCCTGGCGATCGCTCCCTGGAAGTTGTCGATGAAGATGGTCTTGAGTTGTTCCCACAAGTCAATGGAGTTCCTTGTAAGGCTCTCCAGCCATGCCAGCGGTGCGGTCTCCAAGGCCATCGGGAAGTAGACGACCTTCATGGTGTTGGTGCCGCCTGCGACTTCAATGGCGGTGGAGTAGCATCTGATCCATTGCTCGACGGATTGCTTGCCGTCGTACTTGGTGATGCCGATGGGCTTGAAGCCCTCCTGGTACTTGTACTAGCTAAAGTAGTCAGAGAACGCAGGGAAACGATCATTGTCATCTCGTGCGATGTTCCCCTCAGCTCCGGCTCGTTCCTTCCCCTGATTCTCGATGATTGAGCGGGCGTCATGCTCGACGTTGATCTTGTCTTGGAGGTCGCTCGTCGGAAACTTCTCGAGTTGTTTGCGGAGATTGTTGCTGACGGACTGGTCTTGGTGCTCCTAGGGCCCTTGGCCCTTAGGGCGACTTCCTTGCTGGTGCTGTGATGGAGGGCTTGTCACCTGGGGTGCCCCCCAGGTGTTCTGCTGATCTGGCTTTCGCCGACTTTCTCGTGTCTTCCACGTGAGACTGAGAGCATTGGGTCTCGCTCGTTGATCTGGAGCAATGTCAGTTGTCCCATGTAGACAGCAGTCTGGACAGCCGGGTCAGGGTTGCCAGCGAGTACCGCCATTATACCGGCAATGTTGGCAGCGGGGGTGTTAAAACCAGCATCCCATGCTATCGCGAACTCAGCGTTGGGGTTGCATTGTAGGCGTTGCCATCGCTCGTTTGCTCTTCTCCTTTGCGTAGCACGCCTCTGGTTCCGCAGTCTGCTGGCGTCACGAGCTTCAGGGGTCTCGTTGCCAGCGTCTGCGGTGTTTTCGTCATCCGAGATCTACTCTGGTCGCTCATTGCGGTGTCTGCTATTGGTCTCGCCTGACTCCACCATGTAGGCGTGGCAGTGTGAGGAGATGTCGTTGTAGCTGTAGTCGACCAGAACAGTCCCGCCAGGGGTGGTGGCGCCGAGTGGTCGGCCCTCTTGGAAAGGCAGAGTGTCGAGGTGGGCGACTAGTCTAGCGTCGTCTTTGAGTAGTTCAGAGGGTTTCATGCCCTTCCAATACACCAAGCGACCCTCCAGGGTGGAGGTTATAACAAGGCCCTGGTGGCCACCATGTACGGCTCGGATCCGGGAACGAAGTCCGAGTTGTAGTCGTAGAAGATAGGGGCCTCCCGACATGCGGTGGTGTCCTCCTCTCCGATCTGGAGTAGCGCATCCAAATCCTTCTCCAATGCGGAGTAGAATTCGGACTGCGTGGCCTCCTGATAAACAGTGGCTGCGTTGCGTAGACCGAACAAGAATCGGTTACGCGATCCCCCAGATGGAGTCAAGTCCGATCCGGGGAAGCCTTGTGCAGCACAAGTCATAGTCGCATTGAAAATGGACCGCTTCTCGATCTCCCCAATGAGGTCAGGGAGCAGCAACTCACCGAGATTATTGATGAACTCGTCGAGATCACTGCTTGGGGTTGCTGCTGGAGCCTCCGGCTTGTTGTCGACGATGTGACAACGGAAATTGCATGTGCCGTCAGCGACACAGACCCAGGAGCCGAAGACGAAAGTCATGCCCTCAGGGAGCATGGCGCTGGTGAAGTTGAATGTTGCCATCATGTTCGTCGGTGGATATTCGATGAGCACCCCTATCTGGCGCGCCAGTTGTCGGTGTTTTACCGGCAAGCCTACTAGGGATACCCCAAGTTAGTAGACTTGTGGTTAGGGTGTCGTCGAGATCAGGAACTTGAAGGTGCAAGCAACATAAGGGTTTAGATAAGTTTGGGCCGTAGCATGCGTAATACCGTACGTCCTGTGTGGTTTGTATTGCCTTGATGGTTATGCGATTGTTTAGAGGGGGTCCGTGCCCGCCCTTATATACTCTGGGGGGACAGAGTTACATGGAAGTCCTAGACCAATACTAGCTTTGGAATCCTTCCCTAGTACTACTCGGATAGTTTCCTTCTGTACCGACTAGTTGTACTCGTGTCCGAGTATTTTTACAGAATGGATAAGGTATGGGACATGCCCACCCCTTATTCTAGAATATTCTATGTTGCGTGCGCAGTCCCGTAGCCCCGGGTCTGCCATCAAGAGGTACAAATGGTACATAAGGCCATTAGTGCTTATCCTAGGTCCTCACGTCCGCTTCGGTACCGGTGGATGGTCCAAACATCTACTTCTCATTTGACATCAACACGGACACGGCGCGAGTGTGGCCACAAGGGCAGTAACGAAACGGGACATCACACGCCACGAGGTGACCCACATCGCCGAGATGATCGGCAGCACGGCCGGCGCGCCACTGCCACCATGAGGGATGGATCCTGGCACGCATGGCGAAGATAGCGATGGTGCCGCCGATGATGTTATGGGTGAACTGACGCTGAGGATTCCCTCCTGCGGATTGCCGATCGTCCGGTACCATATTTTCAACAGGTCGTCACTCGACGATTAAATGTCAGTGGCAGTACGCCGTGACTGCCGGTACATAGAGCTACTCAGCCGATTCAGAGAAATCCCATACTAGGCCGATGACGACCCGGTACTGTTCCGGAGCTTAGCGCAGCAGCTCTGATGATGGAGGAATGTTAGGGCTTGGCCGGCAATTTTGGGAAGCCATGTTCATCGGCTATGGAGTTGTCATTGATCATTGAAGTCAACTTGTTCACCGAATATATGGACATGGTGACAGGGTCATTGACGTTATCAGAGTGGTAACAAAAAGAAAAGCGAGAAAGCCCACGGAACTACATACGCATGTGTGTGCATCAAGAGGCCAGCAAAGCGAGCTTTAAAAGGGTGGGACCCTCTGCAACTCCGCTCATCACTTCATCGGCGTCGACCGAAGAGTGACACCACCACCAGCATGTCACGGCCTGGTCGCCGCCAATGCGTAGCTACCGGGGGTGCTGGATATCATCAACATCGTTACTGAAGCCGGAGGTACCGCCGCGATGCTGCAAGGCTACTGAGACGAGGGAACGGTGCCAGGGCGACCAAGATGGCGACGACGCAGATGGCGCCATGACGTCGACAAGTTCGCGTAGCCGATAAGACGGCGCTTGCGATTACGATCAATCGGCGCAAAGATGGTGCCCTCCCTTATTGTATTGATTGTCAAAGGCGTTCATTGGCACAAATACAAGATAAGATGGAAGTCCAATACGAGTAAATCACGAAGTACTAATGCCTATGATGGTACGTACATGCAGATTGCTCGCTTTGGCCGGCTGGGATAAGCCAATATGGTTACGTAGTGGACCAACGCTTGTCACTCTGTTGATCGGCCATCATACTGTACAGGATCAAGATTGATGAGTACCACTCAAGAAGGGGCCAAGGATTCAGGTGTCAGACAAAGGGATGCAAGAAGCCGATGATCAACAAATGGTCTAACTATGTTGCAACCAATACTACTGCCGATACTGAGGCTTGAGGAAGATCATCGGCTATAAGAAAGCAGTACCGAGAAGTCAGGATTATAAGCCCACGGAAGATTCAAGATGCTGACGTACGAAAGTTTGAAGCATGATATTCATACTCCGAACTGGGGGGTTTGTGTTGACATCGGATTTTGATCAGCAAATCCAGAATATTCGGAGCGAGCAAAAGGCCATCACACCCGGTACACATCGGCAGGGATGGCATACGAAGCTAGCGTGCATATGGATGATGATCAAGACGGAGCTGCATATACATGCATGGGGAAAAAATACATGTTCTGCGTATATCACAAGGATTATTTACGTGCATGAGAAGGGCAATCCAGCATGTGCATATGTCAGAATAAAATAATCAGGTTGCTACGTGGCCACGTGGGGAAGGATGCATATCCATATACGTGAGGCATGTTGCCATGTACATGGGTTCTCCGCATGATTTATCTGGACAAAGCAAAGATGATTAAATTAAGTTGCTGCACGGAAAGGAGAAGTCCAGGATAATCACACATGCAGATTGGTCTGTGCGTGGACGGAACCCAGGGGCTTTATTAGCAAGGATTCTACGTAAGGGAAATTAGAATCCATATATCTTAATATTTTTTTTATTTAGATATTTCTTCTTTAGCAAGTTTGAGATGTGCCGTGATCGGCTAGATTGTCTAGGCTATAAATATGTACCCCAAGTTATTATAACAAATCATCTCTCGATCGATCAAACTCTGGAGTTAAGCAGATCTCTCAGGTCCTCACGTATGATTGGCGTGGAAGCCCGATCGTCGGTTTTTTCGTCAACAAGTGCTTTCTCGCCATGATGCGTCCATATCTTAACAAAACCACCCACCAACAGCATATGCGATCTGATTGTAGTTGTATCACTGAATACCCTGGTATTCTTACATGTTTTGCACGGGCAAGGTGTCATATGTGTCCTCTCATTTCTTGCACGGTTTTCCGTAGCTTGAATAAATTTATCAAGTTATCCACGAAAATAGGCATCAGTTTTGTGTGCTTTGCACATCCATGTCCTATCCATCTCTAAACATCAAAAATAATTAACTGGACTAAAACAAACTCTTCAATAATTTTGAAAATATATACCTTTACGTACACGTAGATATGCACATATGTAAATAAAGAAAAAAAAACTCAAAATCTTCTTCTATTAGTTACCTAGAAATGAGGCTAAAACATAAATATTAGGTCCAAATGATTACATAACATTGATGTCCTACTAAAATAATATAACTTCATCCAAAAGTTTGAGGCAAATAGAGACCAAAATGACCATAAATATATACTTTTATGTATATGTAGATATTTGAAAAAAGTCTGTTTAACATGTAAAATCTAAAAAAATTTAAAACCCAACCTATTATTGACATACTAAATTTTGTTGAAAAAACTATCAAGCATGTGTGTAAATATAGAAAAAAAACAAAGCTTCTTCTCTGTCCTCCATAGATCTGGGACTTTTATTACTTAGGAATGAGGCTGATTGGGCCCAAATGATTATATAACCTTGTTCTCCTAGTAAAATAACCTAACTTCATCCAAAAATTTGAGGCAAATGGAGCCCCAAATGGCAAATATATATCATGGAGATTTAGATCTAGCTAGAGGTAAGAGAGCTCCATTTGAGCCTTAAAACTATCCTAAAAGCTAAGAAATGATATTGGATTAGCATCAACTTACCTTCTACGGACCCCAACTCGAAGGAAATCTAGTTTAAAACCTCCCCTCCCCTTCTTTCATTTTTTGGATTTCCGGGCAGCACCTCCCCCGAGCAAGCACTGCGCTGTCGGGAGGAGGAAGAATGGTGGCCTTCCTAGATTTTTATGGGCATTTTCAGGGGCGGGTGATGGCGTCACCTGCCCCTAAAGATGCATTTCCAGGGGCGGGTGATGCCATCACCCGCCTATGAAAATGAGCCCCATTTTTAGGGGTAGGTAATGGCGCCACCCGCCCCTGCAAATGGGGCTCATTTTCAGGAGCGGGTGATGGCGCCACCGCCCCTGCAAATGGGGCTCATTTTCAGGAGCGGGTGATGGCGTCACCCGCCCCTAAAGATGCATTTTTAGGGGTGGCTCAGTTGCTACAGTAACCGCGCTCCTTTTGTAGGAACGGGTTACATTTACATTTTGATCTGCCCCTGGAAAAAAAAGGTGTTGCTACAAATTATTTTTGTAGTAGTGAAAACTTTTTGCTCCCTAACCACCTGGGTGTAGTGTTGCTACCAAACAAGATTGCGGTCTCATTGACATGTTTTGCATGTTCTTTGTGCGTGGTACTTGGCTGCTCAAAAGATCTGAGTGTGATCGCAGTGACATTTTGGAAACATAAAACAAAACATGGTGTTGCTCAAGCATGGACTGTCATGCCGGTTAGATCGAACTTTGCTGAATCAGTTTTGCTATGTGTTGCACATATCCTACTTTCTGTATTTTGTTGCATCCCCCAGGCCTATCATTTTTATAGGCAGGCATCTTGGGTCATTGTATTGTGCCTAAGGCAATGATACTAGTTATTTATTATGATGAAATAAATTGTTTCTTCTTTACTGTACTTAACATGTGCACCGCAATAAAGATCGCGTGGCCTCAGCCAATAACCATCCCATGCATTCTAGCTATAGTCGTCATGTGGGTTTCCATGCATACAGATACAAATAAAAAGGGACCCTTAGTCTGTTGCCTTACCTTGTGCCGCTCCCATCCGCTCTCTAACTGGACCATAGTAGTAGGGGCAGTTGAGGTACTCATATACTGTAGGTAGGCAAGCTTGCATTGTCGTTGGGCAATCCACCACAGGTCGGCTGATGTGCCTGTGACGTGCACATATACGTAGGAATCAACTAGCTAGGAATGGTAGGTATCAGCGAGTGATTTTCTCCATCCAGGTTTCAGTATCTAGAAAGGGAGCATGGGGCTTTGTTGTGCGTGCTACTTTGGGGACTGCAGCCTTGGCAGGAGCAGGTTCCTTGGAGGCGATCTGCGACGCGCTAACTGCTGAGGTGTATGCCTGTTTGGCCGCTCTTCAAGCTGCAGCTGATCAGGGGCTTCAGAATGTTATACTTGAGACCGACTCCCAAATCCTGGCTAAGGCTTTGCAATCTGATGATTATGATCGGGCGCGCAGCGGAATGCTTTTCCGGGAAGCCAAGTATATCATGGCGATGAACTTCAATTCTGTGGTAGTTGTGCATGCTCCCCGCTCTTGTAATAGTGTGGCTCATGAGTTGGCTCGGCTTGGTCGTGATCGGGACCGGATCATCCAGCTGTTTGGATGTATCCCCTCCCTGATTTTGTAAACGTATTCTTGGTTTGTGACATCACCGATCCCGGGGTGAATTAATAAAGAGGCAAAGTTACTATAAAAAAAAGTATCTAGAAAGGTCTCTGTCATCAAGCTGAGGCATAGGTGTGGTCAAGGCTTGGCCAAGAGGATTATTTACTGGATGTATGTTCCCGCTGACTGCTGGACCTTTGGTTTAGTAGCTGGTGCCAGCGTAGCGAATATCCCAAGCATAACACAATTCTAGGATGCCCCAAGCTTAACAACGAATTCTAGCTGAGGCCCACTGCGGCCAGGAGCTCAGTTCATCGACTGGTCGATGCGAATGAGGGACGGGCTTGGCAAGCTGCAACGGCGGATGGAGCTCGAATCCTCAATAAAGTTGAGGCAACAGTTGTCCATCCGGTGGATGGAATCATTGAAGAAGGCGGGTTGTGGATACGAGCCGGAGCGAAAGCACTTGGGGTGGGGACTGGGTTTCCAAGAGTAAACGAGAGAATGGAACATGTCTTGTTGTGTGTGTAGTTGTACCAGTCTACCATATAGTCCGCAGATGTAAGCTATCGCGTCCGTGTGCCTTCATACTCATCGGCCCGCATTGTAAGCGAAACTAGTTTTCCTTCTTAATATGAAGACAGATGGCTCTCCGGACTATTCTTTGTGCCACGGTGGATGGTTAGGGATCAAATGTGGCAACACGGGTTTGGATAGCACTATTTTTCATAGTTTAACTTGAATATCAATATGAATTTGGACGTTCTCGAATGTGGAATACAAATGGATAGTTTGAATTCAGATCTGCACTATTTTAGATATCTACTATTAGCAAGTATCCATCAATTTATCGATGATTTCATGAAAGAACAAAATCATCATAAGAAACACAAGTAGGGATCAAACACAACACATGCTGATTGGATCGGGCTCTACTACTGATTCAAAATTTTGCCATGTGTTGCACAGATCCAACTTCCTTTACCCCAACAAGAACGTGTGTAAAGAAAATATAGTGGACATCCGACTGCTAAGTATTGCTTCACTCTAGAGAAATCTCTATTCTGTATTTTGTTGCATCTCGGGCCTAATGAATCGTGTTCATAAGGCAATATATAGTACTAGTTATTTACGATGAAATAAATTGTTTCCTATTTATTTGACATGTGCAGTGCAATAAGGATTCACGTGGTTGGGACCAACCATCCTATTATAGTCTCATGGGTTGCAATGCTCACATATACAAATAGAAGGGAGACCTCGCAGACGATCTATTGCTTCAATACATTGCGCCGCTTCCATCTGCTCTCTAACTAGACCCTAGTTGAGATGCTACAGCTAGGCTAGCTTGCGTTGCCATTGGGCACTGCACCGTACCGGCAACCCTATCTACCAAATAGCTAGGAATGGGGGGTATCAGCGAGTTCCTAATCAACCAATCGTGTCCTCCATCATGTTTCCGCTATAGCCTGTAGATAAAGGTTGCAATCATCTGTTCAATTCCCATCATTAAGCTCTCGCAGGATGCTTCATCGTGGATGCGCGTGCATGGATTATGCCATCCAGGACATGGATGTGCGGCTCCCAAGACAGGCCTTTTGGCACGTTCTCTACTTCTTGATTGCATTGGCACCTGGCCACCTGCTACTCCCTGTATATGTGACCGCCGACCGCTGGCCCATGGGCGTTGACCCACTTGCAAAACCTAAGATAAAGCTTATTCGCAGTCGAGGAGTCAAGGAGTACAAGGAGACCCATTTGTTAAGCTGACGGAAGATGCCGTTAGCCATATGTTGGCGCTAAAATCGGCCGGGTAGGAATTGGCCGATGGGTCTTCAGCGTCGGACACACGACCCGGGAGAATCTGTTTAGCTCCTGTTCGGGTTATCGCCCTGGTGCGGTTCGCGCGGCGTGCCAGTCAATCTGACCTGTTGATTGACAAGGAAATAGAGTATTAAACTCCAGGCACGTCGATCGGCTGGATTTCCGATCTGTCCTGAGGAGCGCGTCGGCGGTAAATCGGCCGATTTGCTGTAGAGATGATCGGCTATGGGTCAGCCGATGATCGTATAGTAATTGTAAAGAGGACTGCTGGAGCAATCTAAACAATTACTGTAGAAGCAACACTTGAGACAGATTTAATCGGCTATATGGCGATGAATCGAGGGAGAATAATGACGAAGCCGATTACCCTGATCTCAAGCTGGATAACTGGTGATAATACTAGAATAACAGATAAAACTTGCAATTCCAGTAAATATCGATAACTTGTGAATAAATCCAAACGAAACCACAGCGATGCACCCGTAGTTAAAGCTCGGATATTACTCGATAAGCGGAACCTACCAATTGGCCGGAGATCAGGTTGATGCAGCCCTGCCAATCCGTACGAACTCGTAGAAGAAGAAAATATTGGAGAAGTCGCCGACTTGAAAAGTAAAGTACTGGTAAAAAGTAGAAGTGTTTTGTTGATTGATTTGATTTGATTGTTTTTTTGCAAAACCCTAGCGACTCCTATTTATACCCTGAAACTAGGACTCCTGGTCGATTACGACTTGTTACAACCTTATTTAAAACAGGAAAACTACTATATCTATAATAACTTTAAAAGGAAACGGACTCCCGCAGAATCTTCCGCCGTCATTTCCTAATCCAATCAGGACCTCTTCAATTGCTTTCCGGCCGACTTAGCATGCCGTGTTGACCAGCTTTTGACTAGGATCTTCTGGAATAATCCTATCCTGTTGGCATAGGCTGCGCCACCAATCGGCCGATTTTCAACTGTTACCCCGATCGGCCGATTCCTTACTGTAGCTTTCAGATCCGCTTCATCGGCCAACCTTCTCCTCCTGACGCCGATTCAATACGTGTCAAAATCTGGCGTCAACACCATCCAAGTCAAGCAGTACAAGGAGACGATAATTGACTGTACATGCAAACACAAGCTACATAGTTAGTATTTGTAAGGAACAATAATGGAAAATTTGTATCGATGGAACACATATACAGGCTGTTCATAGATAAAGCTTATTCGCAGTGCAATAGGCCATGGATGGATCTTGCGAAGTCTTCGCCGGTATGGGAGTATGCATGTATCAACAAGTTTTCAACAACTTCAACCATTGTTGGTACGTATGTATTAGCTAGGTCATGACGCCACCTGGTCCACCCTTTACCTCTGTGCCACAGGAGAGGTGTCTGGGCCTGATCGATCCAATTCAGGTCAAATTCTCTTGCGTGTTGTGGAGGCAAGTACAGTTCATAAATTATGACAAACAATGCTTTAGGATCACATTAACAGTATATGTAACAATGTACACAAAATGGAAACTGCTTCGGCAAAAACAATAATAGCAGGCTATATAGTTAGGAAGTGGATTGTTTTTGTAGGCATTGTGGATCATTGTGCCTAATAAGGCAATGATACTAGTTTTTTTTATGATGAAATAAATCGTGTTCTCTTTATTTAACGTATGCAATGCAATAATAAGGCTTCACGTGCCTCAACCAACCATCACATTCTAGTTCTGTGTGGGCTGCAAAATGCTCACAAATACAAATAAAGAGGAATTCAATCCTTGTGCCACTCCCATCTGCTTTCATAATAATAGCTGACAATATGCTGCAGCTAGCCTTGTCCTTGGACTTGGGCGCTGCACTGCCTATGCGACGACCAACCAACGAGCTAGCTACGAACGCGAGGTATCAGCAAGCTTTTGATCACCGGCAAGCTGCACCTTCTGATGACGACGGCAGATTAAGAAAGGTCGCATCGCAATATATAGTCTATGCTATCTCCCATCCTCGAAAGCTCTCGGGCCATTTCGCAGTGGATACATGGGTATGGATTTCGGCGTCCTTTTGGCACGTTTCTCCACCTGCAAACTTGGCGTCAAGAGAATGCATCCATTGACTTCTCCTAAGCTGAAGGAAGATTAAGGATGCACTAATTTTCCTCAGTACACACAGCTATTGAACAATGTATGTGAAAAAAATATAGTGGACTGACTCCTATGTATTGCTTCACTGTGTGGAGAGATCTCTATTCTGTATTTTGTTGCATATCGGACCTCTAATTTTTATTGGCATGGATCATTGTTCATAAGGCAATAGTACTAGTTATTTACGATGAAATAAATTGTTTCCTCTTTATTTGACATGTGCAGTGCAATAAGGATTCACATGGTGGTCTCGACCAACCATCCTATTTGCAATGCTTACATATACAAATAGAAAGGGAGACCGTGTAGTCTGTTGCTTCAATACCTTGCGCCACTATATATCTAAGTAGACCATAGTTGAGATGCTACAGCTACGCTAGCTTGCATTGCCGTTGGGCACTGCACAACAGGTCCGTAACCCTACCTATGTGGGACACGTACATGTACGTAGGGACCAACTAGCTAGGAATGGAGGGTATCAGCGAGCTCCTAATCACCCAATGATTTTGTACCTCTGTGCCATAGGAGAGGTATCCGGGGTTCATCTTTGGGATGCAAGGAACTACTCAATGGTCTATTTTGAGTCAGCTGTTGATGGCATGTCATTCAATTTATGTTTCTTCCCAAATAAATTACATCGAATGCTATTCTAATTCATTTTTATCAATTTATTAGATCGATCCAATGACTCAAAATATTTATAATTTGCGCCCT
The DNA here is from genome assembly GCA_032594955.1 of Panicum miliaceum. Taxonomy (NCBI): domain Eukaryota; kingdom Viridiplantae; phylum Streptophyta; class Magnoliopsida; order Poales; family Poaceae; genus Panicum; species Panicum miliaceum. The sequence goes on along the minus strand of CM064057.1, from coordinate 48,689,134 downwards.
TGGTTGATTCAATTTGGGCCAAGTTCTCTTAGCATGTTGTGGAGGCAAGTACGGTTCTTAAATTATGGCAAACAATAGTATGATAGTTATAGAAATGGAAACTGTTTCAGCGAAATGATAATAGCAGGATATATGCTTAGGAAGTGGATTTTATCCGCATTGTGGACCATTGTTCCGAATAAGACAACGATACTACATTAAAGCCATCTAATAGACAGTTTCAGATTGATACGTAATCTTAAGATGACTTAACAGATACCCTTTACATTAAGTTATCTTTTTTTCTTGTAGTTATACCTTATCCCTTAATTTGTGGAATGAAAGAAAGATATTGTAGGTTGCATACAACAACAACAACTCGTACAATGGTAAGATATCGGTTTCATAGTCCTTAGTTTTAGATTATGAAGCGGTTGTTTTACGAAGCAACCATCTCGTTCTCTCTCCTCCTCTCTCTCTCCCTCCACATCATCAAAAATTCTATGTAGAACTGTATAAGACAACCTATGAGGCCCCTCATATATAGCAATCTACTTGCCCTAAAACAAATTATCCTCTCTTTATTTAAGATATGCAATGCAAAAAGGATTCACATGCCTAGACCAACCAACTCCTTTGAGTCGTGCGGGCTGCAAATGCCCACAAATACAAATAGAAAAGGAATTCAATCCTTGTGCCGCTCCCATCTGCTTTCTTAGTAGTAGTTGACAATATGCTGCAGCTGCTAGCATTGTCCTCAACTCCTTGGGCTTGGGCGCTGCACCGCAGGTCCACAGCCCTGCCTATGCGACGATCACGCATATGTATGAACTAGCTAGGAACGCGAGGCATCAGCAAGCTTTTGATCACCGACAAGTTGCACCTTCTGATGACCGCAGATTAAGAAAGGTCGCTATAGCCTATGCTATCTCCCATCCTAAAAAGCTCTCGGGCCATTTCGCAGCGAACACGCGGATATGGATCTCGGCGTCCTTTTAGCACGTTTCTCCACCTGCAAGTTTGGTGTCAAGTGAATGCATCCATTGACTTCTCCTAAGCGAAGGAAGATTGGGATGCCCTACTTGTCCTGTGTACACACAGCCACTGATCGACTCCGAGTGGCAGTGCAACGACCAACAAACGTACGTGCAGGGCCGGACGCACACTAACACTAGAATGTAATCGTCTATTTGTGGATTCACCGTTTGTAAGCATTGTTGAGCAGTATATTTGCATCTCTGAATCATATAGTTCCAATTAATTCACGCTGAGAAGGATTAGTGAATATCTGTAATCACATCTTCGTATGCATCCCAGACAAATCAAAATCTAGAAATAATTATAATTAAATTAAGAAATTAAATGATACATACAAAAAGTTTCAGATTTGATTGCTTCCTCTGGTTATCTCGGGAAATTGGGATTTCTAATGAAGTGCTCGCTTCTTTGTGCCATGGTGGACGGTAGGCTGCCCCGCTGCAGACTGCAGTTGGCCCCTGGCCACACGCATGCTGTTTGCGCCCAATGACCACTGGCCAATGACTTTTTGTAACCTTATTTCCATTTGCTGCATCAATTCAGTGACCTGTAGACCCAATCTCTTAGCATATTCTCGCAAGATTTTCGATTTGCTGTAGCTAGCTTCCCCTCTTGATGCATCGGCATTAGCAAATGTACATATAGATGTACTCATGCACGCAAATGTAGGAATGAGAGGTATCAGCAAAAGCTTCCAAAGCTCCAATTGCAGAGGTGGTTGAGGTCCTGTTAGATCCTTGCAACCTCCACTTACAGATGGTTCATAGACAGATCTTATTAGGGATGAAGTAGGACATGGATGGATCATGCTAGCCGTATCAGAAAGTTTACAACAACTTGGATCCTTCTTGGCATTAGCTAGGTCATGGTAGCTCTGTGCAACGGCCAGAACCTACCAATAGTTTAGACAAACTGATGGAGTGGTGTAAAGGGTTCATCCATTTCGGGACATAATTTGTTCTTGCGTCTTGTAGAGGCAAGCACAGTTCACAAATTATGACAACAATATATTAGGATCACATAAAAAGTAGAGCTATCCTTAGGCTAGACAGTTAGGAAGTGCATTTCTAATCATAGATATATGCATACCCATTGTGGTTGATTATCTGGTTGATGTTGTTAGACATAATTCACCATTAACTAACATGAACACCTAGCTTAATTATATATGTGCAGAATTATTAACATGACCGACTCGGTGTTCTACCTTTTTTTACTTTGAGGATCTGTGTCTGCTTGATGCATTGGGACCTTTCAAGATCATTTAAAAAAGAAGACTTATGCGCTATCGAATTCTCAAACTGGCTCTTGATTAAATAGTAGTAAATCCGGCCATCAACTCTCACATGTTTTGCAGGTTTCACTTGTAATCAATCTGAGATCACCCCACCCCCCCCCCCCCCCCCCTCCCCGGACGAGCCTCCTCCGCAGAGGGACTCATCCCACTAAGGCACTGATATGTGGACCCTGGTGCAGTGGGATCCGCATGTCAATGGGGGCAAGTCCCTCCGCAGAGGACCCCCTCAAGTTCTCATATTATCATCCATTGTCATCCGAGCGTAACCTTGGCTGGCTATTCATTTACTCCACTTCGAGCCTTTGATGTTATTGCTTCTCATACTCAGATGTTTTGCACAAGTATGCATGCCTCTACCCTCTTGTATACAAAAACCATCACATTTTCCCAGCTTGATGTCTTCTTATTCCATCTCCACCTTCACCGCTAGTTCAGTCACACAACCAACAAGGAATGAGAGGTACCAGCAAATTAACCGGCCCCATATGTTCCGTTTGCAGTCACGACAACTTCAAGTCCACTTGAATAAATTCCACAGCTTTGGCATTCGCATGTTTATAACTCATACCACAAAAAGCGATGTGGTAGTAAGATGTTGAGGTAGTAATGGTTCGCAAGTTTGAACCTAATCTCTTTGTTTTACCATGCATAATGGCAAAATTTAATTTGCGCCAACATGGTACTAACTGATTGCCAAGCATGGTATGCACCTTTGTAACTTGAAACAAATCAATCAAAGGCACATTGAGCAAATGTATGAATTTGTGGATAAAATAAACAGGTTGAATAATCGAACATTGTGGAAAATATATAGAGTTCCAAATAATTGTAGTAGTACCATAATAAACGGTACTGATATTTTTCATATTCAAAGGGGGGGGCAAAGGATTTGGAATCTAAACTAATTAATGCACCAAGTAAAACTCCGGGAAGAATGTACATAAAGAAGCAAAGTAAACAAGAGCAATAGAATGGATAGATCACATTAAGTAAATATGTGGTAACACAACCATGATAGAGACTATGAGCTATGCATCCATTTGTAGTTCTTAGCCAGTGAGTTCGGTTAATTTTGACGGCTGGTCTCTCTGATATATTGCTGAGTGTCGTGGGCTACTTTCTCGCTCGGCTGGGCTTGATACTGTGTGTTCATGCTGTCTTTCGCTGCACCTTTTTCTCCATTTATGGGCTTTGCTTACCTTTCGGCCCAATGGGTTTTACTTATCTTTTAGCCCAATTGATTTTTTTTCTTACAGTTCTAGAGATCCGACTGGAAATCTGGCGCGCCATTAACGCGCCTTTAGTACCCATGGTGTGTCTATAAGAATTGAGATTATTATAAACAGACTCGTGAGAAAAAATAATCAGCAAGGAAAATAGCTTAATCGCCTACCTGCTTGGATGATAGGGGTAATGAAAGATGCATGTCGCATGAACCAAAAGGAGGTAAGTGACATCATATGAGATGAAATAAAGCTCTTGATCATGGCATTCCACTCGGAGTAGATCTTCGTCGGCATTCAGTCAAACACAATTTGGACGTGGCTCATTTATCAGCCTCGCATGTGCGGAACAGCAACCTGGTGCGAAGATGATGCTGTTGTTTCTGGCCTCGAGGGCTATGTCGCGTCCCGTAATGCTGCAGTGCTGCTGCGGCTTCCTGCTGCCTGAGTGCCTGATCGCCGGCTGATCCAGTTAGGCAATCCTGCAATCCAAACAGGCAAGGGCGCAAGGCCAGACGTCCAGACTGATAGAGTTTTGTAGACTAGCAAATATACCCGTACGTTGCTACGGGTTATGAAGGATAGATGTTTGGCTCAATTATTGTTGTTTAATCTATAGTTTAAAATATAAAGGCACAATTTTTACTAATTTCTTAATTAATCCATTATGTTTGAGGTTGACTTAATTATATAAGAGGCCTTGATCTTATTATATTTTGTGATTGTGTCAAAAGAGATTATTTTTAATGGCCCAAATCAACAATTAATTTCACAATTGATCTTCAAATTCACTAATTAAAATTTTTCCATTGGTTCAAAGTTAATAAAGAAAATAATTTGATTCCAGCGGAGGCTGGCATCATTATTGACTATTGAGCAACTATCTTTATTAAAAGGTGCCTAAGAATGAATGTGCAATATTGAGACTATGTTTTGGCAACAACCAACTGTCCAAAGCCTACTAATTTTATGTCATACAACTTTTCCTTGCAAATCTAACCTTATCCCGTTCAGCCAATCCCCACCAATCACCCCACTTCTGTAGACGGCAGGTGGCCGCAAACCCCCAACTCAGGTCGCAGCACCTGTGCATGTGCAAGACAAAGGAGGAGCACGAGAGGTGCAAGAGAGGCCAGCACTTATTTTAATTTATTTCAATTTGATGCATGTTGCAGCTTGATGGCTTCCTTACTCTTGTAAATTCTTGTAGTAGACGCTCTCGTGCTTAACAGTCCGATTTATGTATATTTTAAAGAGCTAATAACAATTATAATCTATTAATTTAAATTAATTAATAATGCATGTAAATAAACGAAAATCACTATGCATTCTCTTGCCAGGTGCTCAGCCTGTATGCTTGCACCGCGACACGAATCCTGGTCTCACGTATGAAGCTCCTCGGTGCGCATGCCGAGATCTTCATGGTGGGCTTGGTGGCGGAGAGCTTCATCTCGGTCGAGTCCCAGCCTCCCAGGACTGCTACCTATCGCCTATCGGCTACTCAAGGGAAGGTAAGGTGACAGAATTTATCGGGCACGCGCACACGACGGATGGACTGAAAACTGGATGAGATCCGCGAAGAAGTCAGATAGCAAGTCGAGTCGGACGATATGTCGGTGCATGGCAGGGTAGGTAAATAACTTCAAACTTTAGGATTAAAATAGTAATATGAATTGGCATGGTAGGGTGGGTAAATAACTTGAAGTTTTGAAGTTTAGGATCAAGTAACATGACGGATGAAGGAATCAATCCTTCCTTTAAAAATAGGTAAAGATTGGTAATTCTTATTCTTTCAATTTTCATACATAACTTTTATTCAATATTTATTTAGTATCTTTGTTGCATATTAGATCCTCTTAACTGAACCTGTGCCTGTAGCCTCTGTGCATTATTGAGAAAGATATTTTGGACAACATTGATCTAGATACGGTTCTTAATGATTATGCATCAAGAAATGCCCGAAGCAGGTTTTTTTATGACGGGGAGTCACGGAGCTTAGTTATTATTTGAGATAATCATACTCTTTTTATTTTCCACTCTTTAGTTTGTGTTATAGACATTGTTCTTCAAGAATATATATATATATATATATATGTCATTAGTATTATTATCTTCATGTTATAAAATAAAAAATATCTAGCCTAAAGGATCCATAAAACCTGATTCGCTCCGAGGCACTCAAGATCATAGAGCCGGCCCTGTCGGCGGCGCCAGCTGCTTGCTGCTGGTCGCGTGAGTCGGCGCCGCTCCTTGCGTGAACGCAGAATCGCATGCATGCACCGTAGCATAGGCTGCAGCATCGGATCAAGATGGTGCTGAGAGAACACTCGGTGCAGGCGTGCAGCGTGGGTGGACACACGACTACCAACGTTGGTCGCCCATGGATCCAAGCGCACGCGGGGCAAATCGGAGTGGGTCAGTCTTGCGTCAGAGCTGAGACATTGAAGAAGCATTCGATCGGCTGCAGAGTCGACGAAATGGCTAATCCAGCTCATGTCCACAAGTATATGTTGCCAGTTGATTCAATGGACACAGTTTAAGTCTTAACATTACGCTCGAGTGTTACAGGCTATTCCGTGGCACGAATCTGACACGAATCTAATGAGCCTCCTTAATCCATAATTTGCAACAGTGATCCGTAGCACGAATCTAATGAGCCTACTTAATCCATGATTTGCAACAAGGATACTATAGTAATCATCCGCTAAACATGAATTAATTACCATCATTAGATTCGTCTCGCGATTTACGACCCATCCGTGAAAAAAGTTTTGTAAATAGATTTTATTTAATACTTCTAAATAGCAAGACTCCCTTTCAAAAAAAATTTGGCATGGGATCTAAACACCACATCACATTTCTTGAGCCAAACAATCACCACAAAAATGTTTGATCGCACACTAGTCTCCTGCAAAATACCGGATATGGCGGAGTAGCTGTTTTACTCCATTGTCGCATGTTCCTGCTGCCTGCCTCAGGATAGCTCAGATATGACCCTCTCGCATTTCTCTTCCAAAATCTTCACGGCTTCTGTGAATAGCACCTCTGGGGGTAGAGCTCCCGTCGACTCGATGGTATCTAGCAAGGAGAAACAATAGCCAACCCAGTGAATTAGAACATTGCAGTGGAAGTAGTCTGACGGTATCTAGCAAGGAGAAACAATAGCCAACCCAGTGAATTAGAACATTGCAGTGGAAGCTCTGTGCTATTGGAAAAAACTTCAATAGTACAATTATCCAACTATGAAGGCGCAACAATGAAGACATTTTACTTAGGGTAAGATGATCAAGTCTTGACTACTTACATATGAAATGGTCTCTAACACGCCTTAGTTGGATTTTTTCCCCACATGGTCCCATGACACATTCTCTACAGAGCGTGCAAGCCCTTGGCTTTGCGACAACTGCCCTCTTTCCACCTGCGTATACAAAATTTCAAGGGGTTAATGTAAACAGCAGGTCGATCATAAAACAGCTTGGATTTTGATTTAGAAGACTAAAAACTCCAATAGTTTGCAATGGACATCCTATTCGGTGTTACTTAAGTCACATTTGATCCCTAACCCTTGTCATCCACCATACTCTGGCACAGTTTCTAATGAGAATAAAAGAAAATCTGGAGACCTACCTTTCTTCTATTTCTCAAGTATATGGTACAAGTTTCCTTCATTTTCTTGTTCAAACTTCAACCAATCAATACCCAATGTACTATGTCTTACACTAACTTCTACTAAAACTGGTTGAGATCCAGTAAGAGTTTCTAAATGATTCGAAACAATCAACTTGCTACAACAATCAATGTAACTTATTGCCACTGCCACAACAGTAAGCTACTCTGCGTCTCTGACTGCATTGCTACCTCAAGTTCAGCCTCTTGAGACAGAAAGGGAAAGAAAATTTACCGTTACCCAGGTCTTCAATATCAAAAACATTAACCGGGCACTTCTTCACGAGCTCCTCTGCCTCGTCACCTTCAATTTGTTCAAGAATAACAACCTATTCGAAAATATAGCATTAGGACACAAGCAATGGATACATTTATTCACCATCTTGTTGGAAATGCCATAGTGAATCAATTTTACTACCTCAGGGAGCATTCTGTACCAGGCCGTAGCAACTGGAGACCACTTGGCATGAACTTTCCCAACTCCCTTAACAGCATGTGCCTCGAGCTCAATAGCCTATAAAAGAACAGATAAAATTATAAAGTACAGTGACCCCAATGGAGATAAGCACAACACCTTAAGATAACTGGCCGGTATAGTAAAAAAATAATTTACAAAAGTAAATCTTACATGCACACGAACTCAGGCTCCATGAATTCAAATCATCAACATAGTTTATCCTATGATATCAATTAAGGAAAAGATACTGGCTACATACATTTTACTCTGTAACCACTTCCACCGAACTGAAGTTCCCTTTTAAGATGTGAACATTACTCAACAATGTATCAAGAAGGCCAGAAGACGTACGCACAGCTATTCATATCATAATGGTACTAATGAAACAAATTTACCTGTCCTGGGCCAAGCCTGGCAATAGTTATATCTTTAAACTTCACACCGAGAGGCTTTTCTAAGATCTCCTTTTGGCTTTGGCTGAAGGAAGTGAAAGTCTTCTGTTTGTCCCCAGACTGCGCAGGAGATGCCATGCTTAATTGGCTACCTTCTGGCAACCACTCTAGTTCACCAGATTTCACTGCACAGACAAACAAGCAGTCAACACTTACAACCAGAAAATATCAAACATATTTCCACAGGAAATTCGATTTATGCTGAGAAGAAAAGAGAAACATAAGGAAGATATCAAATATTTCACCTGACACAGATATTTTTATGTATACTTTTAGAAATAATTTCTTTGATAACTAAGTGTATAAGATGAAAACTCAAGGTAAGTAAAACATACTAACAAGGCAACTAAAAATGGAATGTTTAACTTGTCATTACAGTATGTTTACAAAAATATATCGTTTAGACATGCATAAGTACACACAAGCTTAACTACAAAATCTTTGCAATTTGAACAATGAGGTATTCTTCCAATAAGGTACAATGGGCATTTTATTTTGAAAGATGACACAAATCTCTACTCAGCAGGTACTGCAGGAAAATAGGGCATACCTGTAATTCGTTGAGAACCCTTTTCACATGAAACATGCAGTTTAAAAACAATAGTGTTCCTTTCATTTGGGACATCATTTTCTGTGAAAAGAGGAAGGAACAATAAGATCGATCTTACAGTAAATGTATGAAGGTGAAGCTAGAGAAATTGAAGTTTGTACCTGAGATATAGTCAAAAAGCCTTGGATCCGCATCAAGTGGAATAAGTCCTAGTCTATGTGAAAGAACCTCATCTGCTATAACTGAGGTGTTGTCAGCCATGAAGATTTTCTCTATGGCCATAGTTGGAACCTATCAATCCAGATGAAGTATAAATAAGCACTTGCTGATCAGAAGTCCAATACATACGAAGTACTAAAGTAGATAAAAACAGTTTCTGGCTATCTCACAGTACACATAAAAACATGCAGATACCTCTGCGATGAGGATTCTCCGGAAAGCATTAGCTATCGATGCATCAACACCAATCATATCAAACTCCATATCATCTTCAGTGAGACGCTTTATATCAATTTTGAAATTCTTGCAAAATTTCTCCACTGACACACTATTATCAACCCCCATAGCAGCAAAAGCACCCGAGTATTGGAAACCTTGAGTCTATTAAATAGAATAGAAAAACACAATACATGAGGCAGATGGTAGAATCAAACAAATTTGAAAAAGGAGAATTTTCCTGGCATGAAAATAATTATGAAAACAAAACAAAAGAACTAATCTGTATCCAGAGCAGCAAATTTCAACATTAACACTTGGACAGTCTCGAACACAATAATCACTAAAGACTAAATTGACTATTTTCATTAGTAACATGACATGTAAACATTCCAGCCAATTAAATAGAAGTCCATTGCAAAAAGAATAACTAGATAAGCAGAAAAGATTAGGTAACATATTCAAACCTTTACCAGAAGCAAGATAGCACACAGACTTAATATTGAAAAAAAAAGGTTTCCATATACTGGTAGCAGTCAATTAGATGCATAAAATCAAAATATCTGTTTATCTGTGTGAAATCAGGTTCCTATGCAAGATAAACTTACCAGAACACTTGATTCATGCGAAAAATCAGTGAATATAACAAACGGACATACATGTGATCATAAGCAATAAATGCAATGACATGGAAGGAGAGCAGCATATGAATGTATACATGAATAGGGGCATCTGCATTGCACACAACACGGGTGCGCTGAAGCTCAAGGTAATCTGGAAGCTTATTTTCTTGTTGATCTGGAACATCATCCACCGCCTTCTTGGATTTGGTCCCCTTCTTCGGCATACTGTCTTCCTCTTTTCTTTGCCTCTTTGTTCACTCTTGTACCGCTGCAATTTCCTGTTCCCAATGGAAGAAAGTGCAAGGATCAACGAATGCTTGTGACAGAAATTACAGTTTCGATACTCGGAGCAACTACTTCTACGTGTTTTGTTGGCAAGAGCATAGGTTTGGCTGCCCCCATACCGGGTGAGAGGATAAGCAGCTTATCCCTGTTCTTCCTGCAGATCTAGCACGGGCACACAGCAAGCCTGAAGATGTTTTCCGACACCGTATCATCAGAGCTTATCCCAACGAAATGGAAAGCTGAATAGCCAATCAAAATAAACAGCAAAAAAAAGGAGGAAATTGGATGGCTATGGCAATCATGAGTCTATTTAGTTCCAGAATTTACAAATTGACCGGCGGTCATGCTCTAGCGCTCCAAATTTTACCCTGACACCAAGAACCCCTCCGACGAGCACTACGCTAAACACTAACCGTCGACAGGCACAGAAAGGAGAAGACAAGCACGAGCTTGGGGGGATGGGGGACGTCACCGCGTCGAGCAGAGGGGTGCAGGACACCGCCCTTAGGCCCTGTTTAGCATGGCTCCAACTCTACCTTTTTTCTGCTCCACTCCAAAACTCCAGCTGGAGCAAGCTTCAGGTGGAGTTGGAGCTGCATGGATGAGGTGTTTGGCTAGGAGGGTGCCCCCAGCTCCAGAAAAGAGGATGTCACTGAATCGCAAAGAAATTCACACTAATTCGATCGAATTCAACCAATTTCATTACTGTCCTAGTGTCTAGGTAATAAATAAAATCCATTTTGCTATAGGGAAAAAGGAGAGACAGAGAGGGCAATGACGTACCTTATCTCGTCGCTCCTTGCTTGGCTTGAGAGGTGCGGCGGCGGGAGCCCGAGGCTCTGCAACGGGTGAGGCGACGAAGCTCGGGGCCGAGGAGGGCGGCGGCGGAGGAGAAAAGGCCGTCCAGCGACGGCAGGCGGCGGCGGCGGCGGCGGCGGCGGCGGCGGAGGGAGGCGTCCTCGGACTGCAGGGAGGCGGGGCGGCCTCAGTACTGCAGGGAGGAGGCAGCAGGGGGGTGGGGGTCTCGGGAGGGGAGGGACGCGGGGGGAGGGTTGGGCGGCGGAGGGGAGGACGCCGCTCGGCTGTGGCAGGCGGCGGCGGCGGCCTAGGAAGGAGGCGCACTCGGGAGGGCCGGCGGCGGCGGCAAGGAAGCAGACGAGGACGCAGCGAGCGGGCGGGGTGGGCGCGGGGGGAGGGCCCGAGGCGCGCGTGCGGGTGCAGCTTGCCACGGCAACGCTGTGGGCGTAGGGTTTTGGGAGGGGAGAGGAAGCCGCCGCCGCCGCGCTTAGAACAAGAGCCTGCGCGACGACGGTGTTGGGGTGATGGGGGGCCGGACGGGGGCGGGGCGCTGGGCCGTGTTGGGCTTGGGCTAGCTCGCGGTGCGACCGGTTCCATGTGGTAACGGGCTGAAATGTTGTTCGCTATTTATTTTGGCCCGTCCCGAGCGGAAGATAATCGGCCCTCTGTTATCGAGCTGGGGAGGGATCCGGCCCAGCCTGCGAGGGCGGGTCTCTCGCGAACCCGTTTCTTCTTCGGAGTGGCACTCATTCTTCTTCGCAATGCAGGAGACTCCTAGCCCAATGCTAGTCGACCGTGACTTTCCATCCTTCCGGTCAATAGCCACCTTGTTTTTACTCTCAGCAGCACATGGGCGGGGCCCACATCTCCTCTCTCTTGATTTTCTTTTCACCTCTCTCTCGGTCTCTCCTCTCTTTCTACTCCCCTCTCCTACAACAATGGCAGACAGGGGGCCTCCGCTGGGATTCTCGAGGCGACGCAGCTAGCCCTTCGTTGGGCAAGGCGCGAAGCGGTGGTGCTGGTGCAGCTCGCCTTCCGTCGATAAGCTGCAAAGATGGCGGCCACGGTTTTCTTTCTCTTTTTTTTTCTTTTTTAGATTTCTATGCAAAACTTGTATAAACTTATCTATGCAAAAAAATTTCTTCAAAACTTTTCTTTACCATTTGTTTTGTGCAGTACTTTTTCTGAAGTTTTTTTTTAAGTTTTCTTCAAATATTTGTGTTTGAATTTTTGTTTCAATATTTTTTGCAAAAATAAAATGAAAAACTCTGCTCTGCCGATCTTCAATTTTTTCATATAAATTTTTGTTCCTACTTTTTGCTTCAAAAACTTTTTTCCCCTGATTTTGTTCCAATTTGGTTTGAAAAATTGTTTGCGAATGTCAAAATTTTGTATCTAATTTAAGTTTTCCATTTAAAAAAAACAAATTTGTTCCTGAATGCTATTTTTTCTTGTTCGTTCTAGTGTGATTTTTCGGTTTGTTTGGGTGGGGACTCTCGTACATGACCACATGGTGGAATAGATACACGATAGAAATTAGAAAGAGAAAGTATTTCTACTGTGGTCGGAATTCGACCGTTAGAAAGCTCCCACCGTAAATCAGCATGCCCCAACTCCTAGTTTCAACTCGTATTCTTAAAAATGTGCGGTGTAAAGCTGAAGAAAAGACCCCAACTCCTAGTTTCAACTCGTATTCTTAAAAATGTGCGTTGTAAAGCTGAAGAAAAGATGGCGGTTAATGCTACTTAGTCCGTATGAATTATTATGTATCTCTACGTTCATCAAAAAATGGTGTTAACGCACAAGTCATGTAATGCGAGGAGTGAGGTCATTGAATAAGAGTAGGAAGAAACTATGCCTTTGCTTGGCAACTCTAAGTGAGTATTCAAAAGTGATAAAAGTAGCAGTAAACCAAATAAAGATGTTCTAACTCTTCTCTGTGTCGCCGCTGTCGCTATCCTTGCAAGGAGGAGAGAGCTCAGGGGACGTGCTTCCACGGCTCTCCTCGGACTCCAAGAAGAATGCCAAGAACAGTGTAATGATCCCCTTCGATCGCAGCCTGCAGCTCTGTAGGTCCAATATCTGTTTCCTGTATGACCAGTATATACCTAGATCCTGCTTGTTTCACCTTATGGCCGATTTTGAAAATTCGATTTTAGGAAATTAAAAAATCAGATGACTTCCAGAATCAAGAATCCAGCTGAAACTACAACAAGTGGAGCCCTAGAAGATCACGTTACTCCAATAGCTGATTTGTTTTGACAATAATGGCGCCCTAGCTTTCTCCCATCTTGAGGATGTTGCTTTTGTCAACTGCATCTAACGCAATGTGGCTCCCTCTCGTTGTAAGTCCTTTCTTTGGCTGGTTGATCAACATAAGCTGAATACTCATTTTAGGTTGTGCTCTCGCAGAACAAACAACTCGGGCTGCTGTCACTCCTGTGGCTCTCGTGGAGATATCGTCCATCTGTTCTTACATTGTCCGAGAGTTCAAAGCTTTTGGTCGCGACTAAATATACCTTCCCCCTCCCTCTCTCATATCGAGCTGCTTTAGAACATTCCTCTCCCGGATCCTACCCTGCCCAACCAAAAAACGTGCTCAACCACTATCACATCTCTTATGGAATTTATGGAAATGCAGGAATTCAAAGGTCTTCAATCAGATTGATGAATCAGATGCGGATATCACAAGACGCTGCTCTTCTGACCTTCACTCATCTGCAGTGCTCAAATTATGTATTAAAAATTGGAGTTCTTTTCTTTTACATATGTAGGTACCTCTTCTAGTCTTCTTCCCGAGGATATGTTGTCTTTTAATCCTTCTCCCCTGCCTTTCTCTTCTCTCGATTCTAACATCTTTGGCATTAATATATGTTCAGGCTTAGAGATGTAAATGGTATGGATATTTCCCGACCGACCATCCGACCGAGAGGGTCGGATATCAATTCGGATAGTTTTTTCGGTATCCGGGTACTATTTCGGATATCGGGGATATCGGATACTTAAATCGGATATCGGATTCGTATACAATATAACAAATATCCGGTTGATATCGGATATCCGGTCGGATAATCCGGATAGTCAACTCAGATACTAAATTCGGATAGTTGTATTATTCCAAATATATACATTAATAAAAATAGATTTAATCTCTATAAATTATAACTAATTCATTTCTAATCAGAAAAATATAAAATTAGCACCGTAATTTTTCTAAAAATATAATCTATCTATTGGTTGATTTAAAGTTGTATTATTACAAATATATACATTAATAAAAATCAGATTTAATCTCTAAAAATTTATAACTAATTTTTTCTAATAAAAAAATATAAAATTAGTACCAATTTTTTTCTAAAACTATAGTGTATCTATTGGTATTATATTGGAGTTAAATCTTATTGATTTCTAGTTCGAGAATTAAACTCGAACTCTGCCAATAATTCAACAATAATAAATAGACTTCTTCCATCTTTTTTTTAAAAAAACTGAATATTGTATATTAGTCGGGACTCTAGCAATAATTTGTCTGCTTTTACATATTTATGCATGTAATAATTTAGAATGTTAATTATTTAGTGCCCAAAATGGTATATCATCTTTTGTTCATTTGGTTAATCAAACGCGATTTTAGTTTGAATATGGCTTCCTTGAACAGATGAATTGATTCGAGTGCTTACGAAGCATCGTCAATATAATAAGTTATAATATTGTTAATTAAGTGTCACCAATCTAAGCTATATTGCAAATTAGAATATCATGTAATCGAATCTATCTTATCTATGTAATAAGTTAGAAATGCCATGCAACTGTTTGCTAATTTATTTCGTTAAGCATAATCTAGTTAATGCTATCTTTACTCGATATTCGAAGAAATATCCGTATCTGATAGTAATCGCATCCGGTTCGCTCCGTATTCGAAACATATCTATTCATATTTCTAACCGAAATAATCTGCATTCGTATATGTATCCGAGTCTATCCGTGTTCGAATCCGAATTTGATAGAAAATATAAAAATAAATACAATATCAGCGATATCCGTCCGTATCCGATTCGTTTTCATCCCTGTTCAGGCTGATCCTGGCAGGCAATTTGCAGTGGATTTTTTTCAAAAAACATATGCAGAGGATTTGGCGAAGAGATACTTCGATGAGTTTCTAAACGGAAAGCATGATTGAACCTGAAGAGGCCATTGACGGCCAATCACAAATTAGATCCCTTGCTTTGTTTGGAGACAGATTTCTATTTCTTGGTGATGCCTGCTTCAAAATTTCTTCGAGTTCTCGTTCTTGAGCTCCAGGAGTTCAATGGCATGGCAAGCATGGGACTCGGAACTCTCGTAGGAGGCGGATACGGATTCCGCGCGGGGAACGATGCGGAGATACGGCGTCCGAGGTGGACACGGATTGCCGGACGGGAGATTACCTATATACCAATAAAAAGAACCCGAGTCTAGCGTCAAAAAAAAAAAAACAGTCCCCCGCTCCCGCCGTAGTCATCACACCAGATCATAATCCCCAAATCCAATCGCAGACCGCCGCACCCTCCTCCCGCCGCTCCGACATGCCGCGAACCGCCGCCCGATGCCCCGACCACCCTCCGTGGGTCCTCCTCGACACGGCCGCGCGCATCGGGCGCTGCGAGAACGCGACCACCGCTACCGCCAAGACGAGCGCCGGCGACGACATCGCCGTGTCCTTCTCGGTGACCCGCCCACCCGGCCTCTCCAGCTGCTTCGTCCACTGCCCCGGCCTGCCGGCGGAGGCCTTCGCCTGCCAGCCCCAGGTCACCGGCGCGGACGGCGCGCTCCTCCTCGTAAGCGTGATGTTCGCCGAGCGCCACCGCATAGGGATGTTCACCGACGTCTTCGCGTACCACGCCAGCGGCCCCGGGGAGCCGCCGTCCCTCCACCTCCTCCCGCGCCCCTACCCGGTCCGCCTCCACTACGACCACGTCGGCGTCCTGTCCCGCGGCGGGCACCACCTCGTCGTCGTTCCCCAGCCGCGGTTCAGGGCGTGCGGCCGGTGGGAGTACGACCTCCATGTCTTCTCGACCGAGACCATGTCCTGGAGCACGACGGTCGCCCCGGTGGCCGTCGACGGCGACACAGATTACGACCTGCTGGCGAGGCACGCGCCGACCAAGGTGGTCCCCGTCGGAGGAGTCGGGCTGGGCTGGGTCGACCTCCGGCGAGGCGTGCTGCTGGGCAACGACGTCGCCGACGAGCGCCCCGAGGTGCGCCTGGTCCAGCTGCCCTCGCTGATGCGCACCAACAGGGCCGACTTCGGTTAGGGTTTCGACGGCGCGACGCCGTCTCTGCGCCAAATCCGCGACGTCACCTGCAGCGACGGCTTGCTGAGGTTTATCGAGATCGAGTACCCCGACCTGGATGAGGACAACCTCACGGCGTTCAGGTGGACGGCCACCATGTTCACGAGGGGGATCTGCGCGGAGAACTGGGACCGGCGCTGCACGGTGGACTCGGCCGAGCTCTCACCCGCTGACGCTTGTTCGCATGACCTGTTTCCTGAGGAGATCTGGGACTGCGAGGCCAAGAAGCTAACCTTGGACAAGGTGATAAGTACGGCTCCGACACTGGACCTGTATGATGAGGATGTTGTGTACATGATTGCCAAGTTGAATGTTGATGACCCAAACGGTCTTGCGGTGCTGGCGGTCAATACCAGAAACAAGACGCTGGTTGGAGTCGCGCCATTTGCTGCTGAAAGCTCTTTTTATTTCCAGCCCACATACCAGCAATGTTCCTTCACCAAGTACCTCAGCAAAGTCCTATCCCCTGATGATAGGTTGATAGCTAAGGTTTTTTAGCAAGAACCCCATAATAGATGGTTGGTGCAAGTAGAGACCATCGCCCAAAGAAAGTTTGCTGCACCCTTGGTTATACATATGGATTGTACGTGCTCAATGTACCAAGGTGTAGGATATTGGACACATTCCATGCATGTAACTTCATGTAATAGTTGGAGCTACGACATAAGTGGTAAATTTACCACTAGCACTATAAATTGCCTTATCTGTTTTTGTTAAAGAATAATACAAGCTACGATATGATGAGCATAGTGAATGTATGGATCTTCTTGGTAACATAGGCTTCCATCTTATAAAAGTGAGGATAAGAGTTTCCCTCTTCCAGTTATTCATCTCTTCCTCACCCTTCTATTTCTTCATTTTTGCATTTACCATTAAGGAACAGTAGATCATGTTTAGAGGACTGTGTGCCTTTATTTGT
This sequence comes from Panicum miliaceum, assembly GCA_032594955.1. Classification (NCBI taxonomy): domain Eukaryota; kingdom Viridiplantae; phylum Streptophyta; class Magnoliopsida; order Poales; family Poaceae; genus Panicum; species Panicum miliaceum. The sequence continues at coordinate 48,672,079 of CM064057.1, read as the reverse complement.
TGGTGACATATATTATTGGTGAGAGCGACTGAAGTCATGGTTTGTTTTACTTTCGCATGCCCCTCAAAGTGGAGCTGACAAAGTAGAGAGTTCGGGGGACATTGAGCAAGAAGACTCATCTCTCGTCTTGAAACTAAATAAAGCGACCTAGGCATGCAGCGCTGGAAGATCGAGAGGACAAGTAATTGTTTCTTTTATTTTCGCACCTCCTGGTCTCACCATGTTCTACCGTTGACCAGCTTAGTTTAGGGCTGAAAAAATTGCTCGTGCCTCGTCAGCTCGATCGACTCGCAGCCGGCTTGACTCGGTCCAATTCCTAATGAGCCGAGCAGGACTTTGTATAACGAGCGAGTTCGAGCCAGCTCGCGGGCTGCTCGCGAGCCTAAAGAGCTAGGCATACAACAGGCTTCTCATCTATGTTAGAACCCCACATTTGTGGCCCAATAGGCCCAACTTGCATCGACCCAGCGAAACCCTAAGAGTAAACCCCTCATGGCCTCACCTCCCTGGCTCCCTGTAACACCCAAAAATATAGGAAATAAAATTTTAAAAACATTTTTATAAAAGCCACAAAATAAAATTATGCATGCATCTCTCTCTTCTCCTCTTCTATTTTTTTCTCCTCTCCCCGCGGCCCAACCAGCCGGCCCAAACCCGCTTCACTCTCCCTCACCTCTTTCTCACCGACGCGCTGGACCCACTTGTCGGCGCCCCCTCCTCCTTTCCTTTCTTCTTCCTCCCGCTCCTCTCTCTTTCCTTTCCTGCCGCGACACCAGACGCGTCCGTCGCCGTCGCCCGTCGTCCGCGCCTCCCTCCCCTTTCCTTTTCTTCCTCACCCCGAATCCTGTTCGCCCCCGCGCCCCGTCGCCCGCGTCTCCTCCTTCCTTCCCCGCGAAGCTGGCCTGCTATAATGGCCGCGGTACCCGCCCCTTTCCTTCGCCAGGCCGCCGCGTGAGCCGCCGCCTTCCTTTCCCCGGCCGCTCCGCCTCCTTCCCTCCCCTATAAAACCCACGCTGGAGCCCCGCCTTGGACCCAGAGCCGTCGTCAACCTCTTCTTCTACTCTGCACCGTTGCACACCGCTGGAAATCACTCACCGGAGGAACGCCGCCGCCCGGTGTCGCATCCCTCCGTCGGCTCGCCGTCCCGCTGTTTCTCCAACGACTACAATCCTCGCCGGAGTTCCACGAGGTGGTGAGCACCAAGCCGCCCCCATTTCCCCCCTCTCTCTCGCTCTGTCGCGGCCCCAATTGCTCACCGGAGCTCTGTCTCCGCCCGCCGCCGTGGCCGCCGGTCTACGGTCGCCGCACGGCCATCCCGTGACCCCACCACTTTCGCTGTGCCGCCCTCTATCTCCCCGGCCTAACCCCAGCCTGAACCGAGCCCCGGAGCACCGGATTCGGTGAGCTCCGGCCATCCGCTGCCACCCTCGCTCGCCGCCGGCGCCCAGCGCCGCCCACCGATTCGCCCGACCCTTTACTCCGCCAAGTTGACCCGAGCCGCGTCCAATTCGCCCAACCCTTTACTCTGCCGAGTCGACCCGAGCCGCGTCCGATTCGCCCGACCCTCGTCCTGCCACCCGATCTAGAACTCACGGCCAGAACAAATCTGAGCCGCGCACGAGCCGCCGCCCTCACCCGACCCTTACCCTGCCGCCCGATTCTGATCCAACGGACCAGATTCGCCTGACCCTAGCCGTCCCCGGAACCTTTGCAGAAAGGCCCCTAGGCTTTCCAGGAATCAACCCGCAGTCCAGATCAGTAGAAAAATAATTAGAGTTAAGTCCTTTCTTTTCTGTCCCGACCCCTGACCTTTCTAGAATTAGTACCCGCCGTCCAGGACCTCCAGTTTTGCACCCAGACCCTCTGTTTAAGGTTTAATTATGTTTTAGCCCCTAATTTCTTCAGATCTAGCCCCTGGAAGTTCAAAACTCTCACAGATAGGTCCCTGGATCACTGTTTTAGCCATATCTTCATCGTTTCAACTTTAATTTCAGCGATTCTTGCGCTCACGTGATCCTTGCATCATGAACTACAATATTATCATCTTTTTACTCTCTATTTGTACTGTTTATTGTACTGTTTCTTATTTGTTTGTGTATGCTTGTTTGTGTGATCGCGTAGATAACGTGATGTTCGAGCAAAACCAAGAGCAAGCTTACGAGGAAGAGAACCAACAGCTATTTGAGGAAGGCAAGTGGGCTTCCCTCCCCTGCATATTCTATTTTATCCCAACAACAGCATGATAATTCACTTTATCTTAATATTGCTTTGCATAAACTTGATGGGTCACCTATGCTAAGGACATACCTAGTCGTTTACCCAAATCCTTGAATCATCGGGGTTTACTATTCATGTTGGGTAGATATGCTTAGTTGCAAACTTTGGGAAAGGTGTTGGTTTACTCTTATGATAATTATGATCCCGTTTCATAATGTTGTTATACCACGTAATTACAAGATCAACTTTGTTTAATGGGAACATGGAGAACCACCCAAGTGAACAGTGCAACTACAAAGTCATATGGCTCTGACCTTAGCCAATTAATTAGATGTGAAGTTAGCTGGTGGCCTTACCGAAAGGGAAAGGAGGGGGTCAGTGATAGGGGTCATAGCCCGGTCCTCTTGGGGTAGCTGCCTTTGCTAAGGAGCTGACCATTAGGGAGGTTTATGGAAAACACTGCTACTGAAACTCTAGCGGGCTGCCTAGCTCTCGACATGTATTTGTAAAGGCTTCGTAGTGTACCCTCACCACTCACCTCGGAAGTGTTTAAGGGCCTTGCAAACCCGGGCGACTCAGGGGAACACGATTTGTGGGTAAAGTGTACAACCTCTGCAGAGTGTAAAACTGTTATAACAGCCGTACTCACGGTTAAGAGTGGCTTGGACCCTCACATGATAATGAAACTTGAAGATTAATTAAATTGTGGTTCGTGGTTTATGTTTATGTTGCTGGTACCTTAATGTTTTTTTGCTAAAGTGGGATGGTATAAACTTAAATCTAGTTAATATATGCTTGCTAATAAATACTTGAGCAACTAAAAGTGCTCACTGCTGTAAACCTTAGCCTATCCTTGATGGCCTTGCATATTCACCCCACTTGCTGAGTACCAACCATAAGAGTACTCACCCTTTCCCAACTGCTGTTCAGAAGAGAACTTTGAAGAGGAGAACTTCGACGACTTCGAGGAGTTCTAAGCATTGCGTTCACCAGTCATCGCCTGTGGAAGACGGAGTTGTTGCAGACTTCGTTTAGGGTATATCGGTGTAACGTCTATAGACCTTTGTGTCTCTTTTATTCGGAGTGTAATATTGTTAAATACTTTATTTAGTTACTTTTCGAGTATTATCTTTGATATATTACACTTGTCCGTCTATCATGTGTGTGTGAACATGATCCTGGCGCACACATGAGATGCATCTAGTTCTTTCTAGAATCGGGTGTGACATCTAATGGCGACCCGCTAGGGTTTGATTCCCGATCTTTCGATGAGAGGCGTGGATAACTCGATTGGTCGATGGAGGCGACGTTCACGGCCCGACTACAGCCTTCCAAGCTGCGCCTTAGCAACCGATACACCCCCTCCAATGGCTGTCGCAATCTTATGGAGCGCGGCACCCGGCCACTAGGGCACTCGTCCTGCAAGCAATCGAAGAACTAGCAAGAACAAGTATGACAAGTACAGAATTTACTAGATGTAAATGAAGGTTTCACACGCAATCTCAATAATGGTGGGGTTCCGAAGACAAGAAGACGGGCGGCTGATCCAGCACGCGCGCTTGCAAGCAAGTAGCGAAGGCTAAACTTGATCTAAACAAAATCCAAGCATCCTTGGTGGCGGCTAAGGGGTATAAGTACGTGGGAGGTCGACCACAGGGGTGCTGGGGTCGTACTCCAACCCTAGGACGCATCCGTAATGGACTCAACTTGATACACGGCCCATTGGGCCAAAACAGGGTGACGCAGCACCATGTGCAGAAAAGGACTCTGTATTAATTTTACGATTGCGGCCGACTCGTAATAGATATGGATATGAGGCCAGATCCGTTTGAAAGAAGACTTCATAGGCTTTCCACAAAGTACTTGAACGCCCCAATCCGAGTTTATATGCGACTGTGGTGTCCGTCACAAGTTGGTACTGTTCTGCAGTCCGAATCCAGCCTGCGCGAATCCGTTTCCCTTTCGGTCGCCTCCTTGGTTCCTAAGCAAAACAAGAGTACACGGGTCTCCATGGTCTAAACATGATGTACATGAGCTTAGATTTGAACTCACCTGATGATTAAGTTGATGCGCACGAGCACGAGTAATAGGACCAACAATAGGTACCTGTGTCGGAGTGGATGTATCGTTGGTGTTGATGTCCTCATCAACATCCCCCCTCATCAGCCCCCAGACCCAGCCGCCAGGCGCTAGCGCCCCCAACCTCGCATGCTCGGATGGTCGCACTGTCGCACGGCCGCACGCCCACTCCCCACCCCCCAACAGCCGCCCGCCCCCGCTCCTGCCACCCTGCGCCCGCCCGAAACAAGCTCCCAGGTCCTGCTGCCACCCTGCACTGCTGTGCCCCAGGGCCGGACCCTGCTGTCGGCACGGGAGGTGTCACCGCATGCCATGGACGACACAGAGCGGACTCCGACGAGTCATGTATCAAGGAGCAGGCGCAAGGTGGTCGCAAAGAGGATCCTGCTGTCCTCATCAAAGGAACGGGGCAGCGGCCATTCCGGCCAAGCATCGCGAGATTCAAGCCCTTGTGTGCCCTCCATGTCTGCGCATAAGGTATGTATGTGATGAGGACATCACTCCTACGGATATACACGAGGCTTCTTCGTTGGACATCCAAACCATTCAAGATCCAATCACAAGATCTCGCGCGCGATAATTAGATTTAGAGGTGAGCTCGCTCCTAAGTGTTTCTCTTAATAGTTTCGAGAATAGTTTGCTACCTAATGTTTATATTGTGATTAGAAACCAAGGAGAAGATAAGATGACACATGGAGAGGAGCATGGAGTCGTGGAGGGACAGCAAGGGACGTCCAAGCTACGTGGAGGCCCAATACAACTCAACTTCGAGTCCACCTCGGAGTCCAGGAGCAGTTTGACTTGAATTGGACGCCCAGGCCGCATCCGAAGTCCGATTTCGACAATCTACATATGGGTGGAAAGACAATTTGATAGAGCTTCCAATGGCGTTCATTTGAGGCCCAAATTCATTATGAGTCGTCGGGAATCGTCCGAGGAAGTTGGCGTCCAGAATCTGTCCCGGTGCTGCGTCACCGTATTTTGGCCTTTGGGCCGTGTATCGTCGTCGAGTCCTTTAGGGTTGCGTCCAGGTACTTGGACACGACCCTAAACCCTATATATCAGTAGCCGCCGCTCTCGTTAGGATTCGGGTTTTACTTAGATTATTCTGTCAAGAACAGTTTCGCCGTACTCGGCTTGTGAGACCCCAACTCGTGAGCTAATCATCCATCTGCAATTGGTTTGCAATCTTCCTTGTTCTTGCTTGTGTTCTTCGATTCGCAGGCAGGGATTAGTCTTCTTGGCGAGGTCGACCGTGTATTCGCCGGTCGATAACCTGAGGAGACGTGGTGCTACGATTGCGGGGTTTCGGGACGTGTTGCCGAAAGCCGGATCGATTCGTGTCGCGACTCCACCAAATCGAGAGTTATCAGAACCTTTCGGAAGATCGGGAACCCTCGTTCACATTAAGTGGTATCCAGAGACAAGTTTACCGTCAGGTTCGCTCTTACCTTTGTTTTCGCCTTTGTCCTATAGTCCACAGAACAGCCGCAAAACAAAAAAATTTGTAGTTAGGTTTTTCCCGTCCTAGACCGTGTTTAGCCTTTTGCATAATTCTCTTTCAGAGTCCGCAGTGTTGAGTTTGTGTCCTATACTCGTCTTTTTGTGCTGGTTGAGTCCGTGTCTTTGGTTCGGTTTTGTGCATCCACTTTCCCCGGCTAACATCCCACAAAAAGTTTCCCACCGATTCGCATCCGTTTCACCAATGCCATCACAAAAACCTAATTCGGAGGGTCCTCCTTAAAACGGGCATAACTTTCGGCTCGGACCTCCGATTGAGGTGTTCTTTTTTTTTTCCCAGAAAGATCTCGAAATTTTGCACATACGATTCACCCTCTTCGCCGGTCACGAAAAATTCAAAAAGCTCAAAAAAAATTCAGAAGGTCCTTGATTCGAGCTCTGAAGTTCCATCTACAGTTTTTGGGAACAATCGTGATTTTCTCCGGATCACGTCTCACCTCTGATTGAGTTGATCCTTTGTGGTGTACCTATTTTTGTGCCCCTGGTTGTGAAAAAATAGAAGAAAAATAAAAGCAAAAAAACAAAAAATTGATTTCTACTAGTGCTAAAAGACAAAACAGGGAAGCACATAGAGAGGGTACAATTGCTGTTTTATGTGCTGTGGCTGGTTCATTGCTGATTTTCTCTCATTGCTGATCATCCTTTTCATCTTACCTCCTTGTTTGTTGGCACTACTGACTAAGGAGTCGGTTAGACCAGCACCTAAGGACAAGTACCTTTGGACATTTATTCAGCATTGCTATCTGCTAGTGAATTGTGTTCCACTTACATATTTTTGGCCTTCCTAGAACTCCACATACTACTTCTGTGCAGCACCGGTTCTTAACCCTTGCAATCGTGGCCTACGCCTTCCAGGTATCCTTTGCCTTGCTGGTAAGAACTTTGTAAGAGCTTGGTAAGGTGTTTCCTTTGCTGTGTAGATTGAATTGAGAGGCACCACCACACCTGCGTAGGAGATTTTTAGGGATAACCTTCACTGTTTGTTTGTTCCTATTTTGTTTTTTGTGTCTACAATGGCAGGCAACGGTGGAGACACTCCCAAGGACTTAAACGAGTGTGTTAGCCAAGCTCAGCTGCATGCTTTCATGGAGGACACACGAAACGAGATACGCGAGGCAGTTACCAGGGCCGTCACCGAGAACATCAACGAACTCCGACTTGCTGACCTCGTTGGGGAGTTGAACGGACGGATAGCCACGCTAACTAACAGAGTTGCTGCGTTGGAAAACCGTCCACCACCTCAGCCAGCCGATCCTCAAGACGTGGTGTATGACGTCCATGGCAACATTGACGAGGCAGCTACACGAGAGGCCCGCATACGAGCGCGTGTTCGCGTGAACAACGAAGGAGGTAACCGTGCCCCCGCTGATCCTTATGCTAAGGTTAAATTTACTATACCGTCTTTTCCTGGACATTATGATGCTGAGGGATATCTTGATTGGGAGATGACGGTTGACCAGAAATTTAGTGCCCACCTAGTGCCTGAGCAACATAGAGTTCGACAAGCCACTAGTGAATTTAAAGATTTTGCTATCATTTGGTGGACTGGTTTAGTTGCTTCAGGTCTTGCACCTACTACTTGGGAACACCTCAAGGTTGCTATGCGTGATAGGTTTGTTCCTCCTTCTTATCATAGAGAACTGCGTGCCAGTTTGATGCGTTTAGATCAGGGTACTAAATCTGTGCAGGACTACTATGGTGAGCTTCAGAAGGGTTTGATGCGTTGCGGGATAGTTGATGGACCCGAGGATGCTCTTGTTCGTTTTTATTCGGGTCTGAGACACGAGATTCAGGACATAGTTGATTATAAGGATTTCACTACTATCAACCAGTTGTTCCAGTTTGCTATGCTTGCAGAGAAGGAATTGCAGGGTCGTCAGCTACAGGACAGGACCAGCGCCCGGACGTCCTTTGCCTCACGCACACCGACGCTTTCATGGGTGCCCAAGCCTTCGAGTTCTCGAGCACCTCCACCAGCGGGCAAGAAAACAACGACGAGTGGTGTTTCGACTACACCAAACAAATCTTCTTCACGTGCTGCAGATTTAGGTAACAATGTTGTGCAGGCCCCGGCTCAGAGTTCTTCATCCGCTGCATCGACGGGACGCACCTCCGGCATTCAATGCTATCGCTGCCATGGGATTGGACACGTGAAGAAGGATTGCCCAAGTCAGCGGGCATATTTGGCGACAGAAGATGGAGGTTACATCAGCACCTCCGACATAGAAGATGATGATGAAGCGGTCGCTGCTGAGGACGTCGACAACCTGGTCATTCATGGTGGACAGACTGCGGGCTTCTTGAACATTATTGTTCAACGTGTACTCAGCATGCAAATACAGCAGCCTAAGAGGTTGCAGCGACACAATTTGTTCCAGACCTTTTTCGTCATCAAGCAGCGACGTGCTCGTGTGATTATTGATGGAGGAAGCTGCAACAACTTGGTGAGTTCAGATCTGGTCAAGAAGCTTGGCTTGACCACACGACCACATCCACATCCATACTATGTTCAGTGGTTAAATAACTCCGGTAAAGCTAAGGTAACACAAACTTGCAGAGTTTCTTTTTCCATTGGTGCATATGCTGATTTTGCTGATTGCGATGTGGTACCTATGCAAGCTTGTTCACTTTTGTTGGGTCGTCCATGGGAACATGATAATGATGCTACACACCATGGTAGAAGTAATAATTATACCTTCATGCATAAAGGGAAGAAAGTTACTTTGGTTCCTTTGACACCTGCTGAAATTGCACAAGCCGATCAAGACAGAGCTGCTAGTTTGAGTAATGATAAATCTGAAAATCAGCAAGTTGCTAATTCTATGTTCCCACCTAAAAAGGAGAAACACACTCATAAATCTGAGGCCGAGGGAATTAAATTAGGGGGTCAAGTTATGCTTGCAACAAAATGTGACCTCGCTGAAATTTCTGATGATGATATTTGCTATGCCTTGTTTTGCAAACGAACCTTATTTTCACTTCATGATATTGCTAGCTCTTTGCCTCCTGTGGTTACTAACATTTTGCAGGAGTACGCGGACGTTTTTCCAGCTAAGATACCTCCGGGGCTGCCACCTTTGAGAGGAATAGAACATCAAATTGATTTGATCCCCGGCGCCGCTCCGCCAAACCGTGCTGCCTATAGAACCAACCCCAAGGAGACTAAAGAAATTCAGCGACAAGTCCAAGACCTTGTGGACCGTGGGTATGTACGTGAGAGCCTTAGTCCTTGTGCTGTTCCTGTGCTTTTGGTTCCTAAGAAAGATGGTTCGTGGCGTATGTGTGTTGATTGTAGAGCCATTAATAATATTACTATTCGATATCATCATCCTATTCCTAGGTTGGACGACATGCTTGATGAGTTGTGTGGTTCTATAATTTTCACAAAGATTGATTTGCGTAGTGGTTACCACCAAATAAGAATGAAGCTTGGAGATGAATGGAAAACTGCTTTTAAAACTAAATTTGGGTTGTATGAGTGGTTAGTGATGCCTTTTGGTTTAACCAATGCACCTAGTACCTTCATGCGCTTGATGAATGAGGTTTTGAGGGCTTTTATTGGTCGATTTGTGGTGGTTTACTTTGATGACATATTGATTTACAGCAAGTCTTTGGATGAACATATGGATCACTTACGTGCTGTTTTTGATGCGTTGAGAGTAGCGCAATTGCTTGGTAACCTTGAGAAGTGCACCTTTTGCACCGATCGAGTTTCTTTCCTTGGCTATGTTGTTACTCCACAGGGCATTGAGGTGGATGAGACGAAAATTGAAGCCATTGAGAGTTGGCCGTTGCCCCAAAACATCACACAGGTGAGGAGTTTTCTTGGTCTTGCAGGTTTCTACCGCCGCTTCGTCAAAGATTTCAGCACCATTGTTGCACCGCTGCATGAGTTGACGAGGAAGGGTGTGGTGTTTCGTTGGGGAAAAGCACAAGAGGAGTCATTTGTCACTTTGAAGGACAAGCTTATGCATGCGCCGTTGCTGCAACTTCCGCATTTTGGTGGTGTTTTGATGCAGGATGGTAAACCCGTTGCATACTTTAGCGAAAAAATAAATGGCCCTGTTCTGAATTATTCTACGTATGATAAAGAATTGTATGCTCTTGTAAGTTCTTTAGAGACGTGGCGTCATTATTTGTGGCCTAAAGAATTTGTTATACACTCTGATCATGAAGCGCTTAAGTATCTTCATTCTCAAAATAATCTGAACCGTAGACATGCTAAATGGGTTGAGTTCATTGAATCTTTTCCTTACATTATTAAGCATAAGAAAGGGAAGGATAATGTGATTGCTGATGCTTTGTCTAGACGATATACCTTACTGTCCCAACTTGATTGTCGGATTTTTGGGCTTGAATCAATTAAAGAACAATATGCGCTTGATCCTTATTTTACAGAAGTGTTGCTTAATTGTAAAGAGGGACGTACATGGAACAAGTTTGTGGTCAATGATGGATTTGTGTTTAGAGCTAACCGCCTGTGCATTCCAGTTGGCTCCGTTCGTCTTTTGTTGATACAGGAAGCACATGGAGGAGGTTTGATGGGACATTTTGGCGCAAAGAAGACGGAGGATGTTTTGACCACACATTTCTTTTGGCCAAAGATGAGGACCGATGTTGAGAGGTTCGTTGCTCGCTGCACTACATGTCAAAAAGCTAAGTCTCGTTTGAATCCACATGGTTTGTACATGCCTCTTCCTGTTCCTTCTATTCCTTGGGCCGATATTTCTATGGACTTTGTTTTGGGATTGCCTAGGACTAAGAGGGGGAGGGATAGCATTTTTGTTGTGGTGGATCGATTTTCTAAGATGGCTCATTTTATACCATGTCATAAAAGTGATGATGCTGTTCATATTGCTAACCTCTTTTTCCACGAGATTGTACGCTTGCATGGTATGCCTTCTACTATTGTTTCAGATCGTGATGCGAATTTTTTGAGTCACTTTTGGCGTACTTTGTGGTACAAATTGGGGACAAAATTATTATTTTCTACCACTTGTCATCCACAAACTGATGGACAAACAGAGGTGGTGAACCGTACCTTGGGCACCATGTTGAGGACTGTTTTGAAGAAGAATTTGAAGATGTGGGAAGAATGCTTGCCTCACGTGCAGTTTGCATACAATCGGGCAACACATTCTACCACAAAGGTAAGTCCTTTTCAGGTAGTGTATGGTTTCAACCCCCGTGCTCCTATTGATATCTTACCTTTACCTACTACTGAGAGAATTCATAGTGATGCTAAGAAACGTGCTGAATTTATATTGAAAATGCATGAAACAACTAAGCACAACATTGAAAAGATGACTGAAAAATATAGAGTTGCTGGTAGCAAAGGTAAAAGAGAGTTAACACTAGAACAAGGTGATCTAGTGTGGTTACATTTGAGAAAAGAACGTTTTCCAGAATTGAGGAAGTCCAAGTTAATGCCTAGAGCTGATGGTCCTCTCAAAATAATTAAGAAAATTAATGATAATGCATACAAACTTGAGTTGCCTCCCGAGTTCGGGGTTAGTCCCACCTTTAACATTTCAGATTTGAAGCCTTACTTGGGAGAAGATGATGCGCTTGAGTCGAGGATGACTCAAATTCAAGAGGGGGATGATGATGAGGACATCACTCCTACGGATATACACGAGGCTTCTTCGCTGGACATCCAAACCATTCAAGGTCCAATCACAAGAGCTCGCGCGCGACAATTAAATTTAGAGGTGAGCTCGCTCCTAAGTGTTTCTCTTAATAGTTTCGAGAATAGTTTGCTACCTAATGTTTATATTGTGATTAGAAACCAAGGAGAAGATAAGATGACACATGGAGAGGAGCATGGAGTCCTGGAGGGACAGCAAGGGACGTCCAAGCTACGTGGAGGCCCAATACAACTCAACTTCGAGTCCACCTCGGAGTCCAGGAGCAGTTTGACTTGAATTGGACGCCCAGGCCGCATCCGAAGTCCGATTTTGACAATCTACATATGGGTGGAAAGACAATTTGATAGAGCTTCCAATGGCGTTGGTTTGAGGCCCAAATTCATTATAAGTCGTCGGGAATCGTCCGAGGAAGTTGGCGTCCAGAATCTGTCCCGGTGCTGCGTCACCGTATTTTGGCCTTTGGGCCGTGTATCGTCGTCGAGTCCTTTAGGGTTGCGTCCAGGTACTTGGACACGACCCTAAACCCTATATATCAGTAGCCGCCGCCCTCGTTAGGATTCGGGTTTTACTTAGATTATTCTGTCAAGAACAGTTTCGCCGTACTCGGCTTGTGAGACCCCAACTCGTGAGCTAATCATCCATCTGCAATTGGTTTGCAATCTTCCCTGTTCTTGCTTGTGTTCTTCGATTCGCAGGCAGGGATTAGCCTTCTTGGCGAGGTCGATCGTGTATTCGCCGGTCGATAACCTGAGGAGACGTGGTGCTACGATTGCGGGGTTTTGGGACGTGTTGCCGGAAGCCGGATCGATTCGTGTCGCGACTCCACCAAATCGAGAGTTATCAGAACCTTTCGGAAGATCGGGAACCCTCGTTCACATTAGTATGGTTCTTTAGGCTATAGTTAACTTGATTTGCAAGAGGATGTGGTTCTTAAGAATAGAATTAGGTGCTCATGCTATACTAGGGTTTCAAAAGTGCTTGATCCGTAGAAAGTAGTTTTTCTCCTGTATGTAAGTAGAAGCAATCCTGTACAAGTTACATCTATTTTGTCCTCTAGGAATTAGAGGGTGCAGAGGAAGAGGAGGATGAACAAGACAACAACTTTGACCACAATGATGAGTTATCAGTAAGCCTACCATCAGCAAGTGAGGGGGAGGATGTAGTTGAGGTATCACCAGATGGGGTTTCTATGTCTCATAAGGGAAAGAGAGGACACAAAAGGCTTAAGGCT